>JAZDUH010000283.1:1787500-3160000 GCA_036419115.1 Scarus forsteni
AATGGCCCTTTTCCACTAGCACGCCTTGGCCCTACTCTACTCGGCTCTACTCGATTAGCAGCGTGTTTCCACTAGCCTGGTACCTCCTAAAACAAGCTAGTTTTAGTACCTACTCCGCTCTGGTTCCAAGCGAGCAGAGTCAATACTAAAAGATGACATCACCGACTGCCGGCTACTGATTGGTCAGACAATGTCGTCATCGATGAGTCATGAGCGCGGCGACCTAGCATGCTAGCAGTAGCTACCATTAGCTTACCCTCATACGTCTTTTCTTTGCAGCTCGATTGCTCTCGTCCTCGGCTTCATTCTGTTGTATAGCTTCCAAAACTCTCCTGTGCTTCTCAAGGGGTATTTCTTCTTACCACCTGCAGCCTTCTTCTGCTTTCCTTTTTTACTCGGTCACAGATTGTTGTGTCGCGCTCAAAATGACGTCACCGCAGAGCCGCTCAGCTGTTTACAACGACACTGCACCCTGTTGGGCAGGCGACTGGGGCTAATGGAAAAGCAGCACAAGGCGAGTAGAGTAGAATCGAGTAGAGTCGGGTAGAGTCGAGTAGAGTAGAGTAAGGCTAGTGGAAAAGGGCCAAAAGGTTTTCTACTGGATTGAGATCTGGGGACTGTGGAGGCCACTGGAGTATAGTTAACTCAGAAAAGTCCCCAACACCATCATACCACCAGCTGCAGTTAGATCCATACTCATCAGACCAGGAGACATTTTACAATCTTTAAGTCACCTTTCTGCTCTATGTCTACATGCCTCAATCTACTGAGTTGCTGCCATGTGATTTGCTTATTGACTTTCTGCATAAACAAGCAGTTAAATGGGTTTTTGCACTTTTGCACAGGTCAGAAGAGGCCTCTAAAGCAATGTTTTTCAACCACTGTGCCGCAGTACTCTAGTGTTCCATGAGATATAGTCAGGTGTGCCATGGGAAATTATCCAATTTCACCTAATTGGTCTAAAAAACCTTTTTTGAAGACATTATTATCTGCCAATAACGCGTCGTTGGCGGCTGTAAGAGCAGGGTGGTGGCAAAGTAATCATGTAATAAATACTCTTCACCTGTAGGCGGCAGCAGATAGCTAACATTGATTGTCTCCTACTTTGAGACAAGAGTAGGCCCGACACAATAATCAATAAATCAATTAACCGCGCAATAAATAAAAACAAACTTGATCATTTGCCGGCCTCGATATATTGACATGTGCATGCGTGTTTGTTTCCCTGCTCTCTCGCTACCAAACAGGCTGGATGACAAGAGGGTTCACTCTGTGCATCTGTCTCCACACCTGGGCGTGTTGGTTCTATCGCAGAATGAAGAGAGTGAACCATCTGTCAGTCATTCAATCTTTGAGTGCTGCAAGTGAGCACTCAAAGATTGCAGGTAGTAGACTTTTACTTTATACTTTATTTCAGACCCTTAGGTCCATATAATTGTATTAATAACAGAACAACAGATAAGGGATAAAAAGAAATTTAAAAAAGGAAAAAACACAATTCATATATTACCAGCAATTAAAACACAAACAGACTTTTGTACCAATGTTTCCAGTAACTGGATGTAAACCTTGTGTCACTCATTGTGAGCTGAGTAAGTGACATTATTATTTCATTGTCTGAATCAACCAATCGACCTATGAATTTGTACATGTAGTTTCTAAGAACAGCATAAAATGTGGGCACATTGTGATAAACAAACATGTGACTTGCACTCGTCCATCGAGGATATTTAAGAAATATTCTAAAAGCATCATTATAAGCTACCTGTACCTTTTTCATTTTCGCTTTACTGTAGTTGCACCATAAATGGGCAGTGTACAGTGGAGTACAGTAAGCTCTAAAAAGCTCAGTTTTAACATTTTCTGTACACATCTGAAATTTACGTGCTAATATATTAGCTTGTGCATACAATTTACAGCACTGACGCTGGATATCATCATCGTCACACAGATCACTTCTGATAATGTGCCCCAGGTATTTAACTTTATCCACCACACTGAGGACTTGACCACAGAGAAAGAAGGATGGAAACTGCTGCTTCTGATCATCTTTTGTTCTCACTATCATTATCACACTCTTTTTACAGTTGTATTTAATGTCAAACTGCAAACCATAGCTAGAGCAGATTCGCAGAAGTTGCTGCAGGCCAGCACTGTAAGGTGAAAGGATGACCAAGTCATCAGCATACATCAGATGGTTGATGATCTTGTCACCCATCATGCATCCAGTCTTACAAGCTCTCAGTTGTTCCGAAAGATCATTCAAGTATACATTAAATAAGAGAGGTGAAAGTATACCACCTTGGCGGACTCCATTAGTAAAGCCCCAGTCACACATTCCCGTTTCTCATGGCGATTGTGCACGATTGTCATAATCCTGATAAAGCGTGCTTTGGTCGTGGTGCATGCGCTACTTGGTCTGGATCACCTTTGTATAGTCGTGGATGAACGGAGGGGAACGTGGAAGCTCCACGACAGTTTTGAACTGTTCAAAACTGTCGTGGAGAATCGGCGCTCTCAGTGGAGCGGGATGGAAGCCTAATGCAGACCTAATGCAGTCGGGCTGAACGTGGCCCAATCGTGGCTCAATCCTGACAGCTTTATGAGGACGACTGACAAGGATGTATCCGTATGAGCCCCGACTGTGTCCCGTTCAAGACGGCGCAAGCGGCGGGGCTCAGTCGGGGCTTACGTCACGCGAACTGAGCTCGAGCGGAGCTGACGTCCTGTCAGCGGGATGGAATCCTCCTCATATCGCTGCATTAACCTAACTGGAGCGGGACAAACGCCCCCTGTAGCGCTGAAGCACCGCCACTGACGGTGTATTTACGGGGTGTGTCCAGGGGTGAGACAGTAATTTCATCCCGTATCATAACGATCACACCAGCCTCCTCAATCGTGCACAGTCGCAGTGAGAAACGGGAATGTGTGACTTAGGCATAACAGAGAAAGGTGCTGACACACTCCTGCCCCATCGAACTTGCATGGTTTGATGCAAGTACCAAAAATGTAGTATTCTTATCAGGTAGAAAGGGACCCCCCTATTTTGTAGTTTTAGAAATAATTTTTCATGATTAATTCTATCGAAAGCTTTGGATGCGTCAAGGTAACACAAAAATATTGTAGAGTTTTTTCTTCTGTATGCACTTACAACTTCCTTTAAGGCATATATACACATATCTGTACTGTGTTTATGTTTAAAGCCAAACTGATGGTCTGTTGTTGTTATATACTCTTGTAAGCGATCCAAAAGAATAAGTTCTAACACTTTAGACAGTATACTAGCTAAAGCAATAGGCCTGTAGTTCTCAATGCTAGAGATTTTACCAGTTTTGTCTTTGACAACTGGTACTAATAGCACAGATAACATAGACTCAGGTAACACACCATGCATTAAGAATCCAGAAAAACAGATACCAAGTAATACTGCAGTTCTGTGGCAGGCATACTTCAGATGCTCTGCTGTTACTTGGTCGAGGCCACATGCTTTAGAAAGTAGAAATTAAACAAAATCATAAATCACTTTTTTGGTGTTTATTTGATTCCTCTAGAATAAATTTTGCTGAGAATGACTTTATATTGTTAATATTGGCTACACAGTTTCAATGTTTAATTTTTTTGGCTGGTGGTGTGAAGGCTTGTGCTAAAAATATATATACGGCAAAATATCGCCATGCACTCCATGGGGATACATGTATCGATACAGATCCTACAGAATCGATAGTCTCATTGTTTTGACAGTTGTTGTCGAAATACTTTGAGTAATACTGACAATGGCACAGCTCAAAGTAGCAGCCAAACTACATGATGAAACACATTTGAACTTAGCTCTACCATCTTTGAATTTAAGTTTCTTAAGTTGTAGAATCATTCAAAACTATTTTGCTTTGTGTAATAATAAACAAAATTTGTTGGGAATTCCATTAAAGGAGTAGTCAATGTTGAATATTTACATGTATTGGGCACAGCTGAAAGATATATTGTTATCGTCACGATATCTAGTAGGGGTGTAACGGTACACAAAAATGACGGTTCGGTACGTACCTTGATTTGGGGGTCACAGTTCGGTACATTTTCGGTACAGTATGGGAACAATGCAAAACCATTTGCTTGTTTAGCATGTTTATTAAACCAAAAATTTGTCATTATACAAACTTAAAACCAAAATAAATTCAATGTGCTGCTTGGTAATACTAATAAGTTAAATAAAATAAATAAACAAATGTACAGTACAGGCCAAAAGTTTGGACACACCTTCTCATTCAATGCGTTTTCTTTATTTTTATCACTAATTCATTGTAGATTCTCACTTAAGTAATGATGGCCACTTGTTTCTCTTAACTTAGCTGTTTGGTTGTTGCCATAAGTCAGGCTGTGCATTAGCCTGACTTCTGAACAACACAAATGATGGTCCCAACATTTTATCCACTTGTCTTTCTCTGTTGCAATATTTCTCCAGGAAGCCAAAGTGTTCCCAAACAGGAGATTTCAGCGACGGGGCAGGGTCTCCAAGCTCCGGTTGGTCGCTAGCAGTAGCCATGATGCACAATTCAGACACAAGCTCCTGTGGTTACGAAAGCTCTTTGATATTCATCATCTGATTGGCTCGCTGTGAGACGTCACGCCCACAAGATATGTACATGATCACAAGAGCACGAATCACAGACCACTTTCCTCATCAATATTAAAAAGCCTTCCCTAACCACGCCAATGGTAGACGAGTACCCCCGTGAATATTAAAGAGCCATGTGCAGCGGCTAACGTAAACTTGTTCGAGTACAGCACTGTACCGAACCAAACATTCTTTTCCAGCGGTTCGGTACGGATGCATGTACCGTTACACCCCTAACATCTAGATATGAACATTCAAGATATTAAAATCGAAAAAGCAACTATATAAATGATATGGATTTCCCCCCATGCTTTCCCTGCATGTGCAGCTCTGGAAGTCACGACAAATTTCATTTTTTTGATTACCCTTGAATGGATCGCTTGGTTTTCACCAAACCCAAAGTCATAGCGTATTAGGGCTGGGTATTCCCAGCAACCTCACAATACGATACGTATCCCGATACTGAGGCCATGATACTATATGTATCCTGATACACGGTAAATTGTGAACATTGACGACACTTCTCACAAAAACCTCAAGTTTTGTTTTTAATTACAAGAAAAAGAAGAACAAGCATGAGTTTTTAATGATTCTGCAACTTAAAAAAAATCAAATTCAGGGTCCTTAAAGATTGTAGACCAAGAATCAAATTTTGAACATGTGTTTCATCATGTAGTTTGGCTTCTACTTTGAGCTGCGCCATTGTTAAAGTTACCCAAAGTCTATTGACAGCAACTGTCCAAACATTGAGGCCCTATTGATTCTGTAGAATCTGTATCGATACACGTATCCTCAAGGAGTGCGTTACAATATTTTGTTGTATCGATATTTTGAGCACGGGCCTATATCGTAATGTATCGATATTGAGAAATGACATTTTGTCCATATCGTTAAGCCAATGTATTGGGATTCATATCTTACCGTGAGTTTGCTGGAAAAACCCAGCCCTACTGGTTGAAAAACACTGCTCTAAAGAAAAGACAGCAGAGCAAAAGCAAATGTTGAGAGAATGAAAATAAGCAGAAAATGAGCAGCAGGAACACTTTGGTCGATGTAGTTAAGACTCTCACTGATGCATTAAAGCAGTGTTGAGGTTCACAGAGAAAATGAAAATTAACAGTGCATAAAAAGTTAATGACACACTAAGATCAGTTTAACAGAGTCAGCATCTGCACAGGGGGTCTCTGCATGTCCACGTTTGCCCATCATGCTCTCTCACCATCGTAATTCAAGCCCACAACTGCTGAGTAAACTTTTCCCACTGACAAACTCCAGCTCATAAAGCAAACCCCCGACTCCTCGTGCCCCCCTGAGGGTGAACACTTTCAATAAAAACTACATTTCCACAGAAACCAAGCCTCCAAAACAACCTGAGGAAACACATTACCTGCAGAGGACCGTGTGGTCCGACCGCTCTCTCTCTCTGACTCAGATTTAACTCGACTGTTTCCTCACTGAAGGTTTTTACTGGACTCTGTTTGACACACAGAGGGTTTGAGGTCTTGTTCAGATGTCAGCGTGTTTGTATTAAAGTCGGGAAAATGTTCTAAAAATAAGGAGGGATTCAGAAAACCACATTCTGCTCTGAAATCATGGGGAAGTTTGACGGCCACATGCTCAAACCTACTGGAGGGCAGGCAGGGCGCCACTCGTACCATTAAGGAGGGTAAAAGTGTGTTTTGGGAAAGATTTGGTGATTTGAGGAAGTTTCCAGAAAGTCTTTTCTGTCCATCCCAGTGACAGAAACAACAACAGTAAATATAACAGAGTTTAATCATCATTCTTCGAGCGTGCCTTGAATACTTCACTGTTAAGAGTTAGCTTGTTTGATGCTTGTTAAAGGCTAGCTTTGTCTTATTGATAGGGGTGCACCAATCGCAAACCTTCAATAGCCTGACCTGCCAATTTTTTTTATAACCGACATCAAACACCTTCAATGTTCCAAACTTATTTTACTGAAATCATTACAGAATACCTTTTACAACTACACCTTGTTTTAACTGCACATGAGGTAGTTCTCTCAAATATAAATGAAAAGTTTTGAATATTGCTGTCCAAACAACTAAATTATATCAGTTCCTTTAGTTTTTCATTTCAACATTAAAAATAATCAACACTTAAAGGTGCTATGTGGAGAATCTATTACCGGCAACATTGCTACCCATGAGCACACGTGGCGACTGTCGTAATGCTGCGTTCCAGTAACCTCGGAACTGGGAGTGACATCATCTCCAACTTATCGGTGTTCCAGGTGAAGTCTGAAAAAAACATCCCGATCTACCAGGCTATTGTTAGCTGTTGTTGTTTACAAATATCACATGAAGAATGTGATTATCACTATGGCAGCATTTTTGTAAATATAAGTCTAACAATACTATGTATACAGCTGATCTTGAGCAACACACCCCAGTCAGAAGTGCAAATAAATTGATTATTACAGGAGCTAAATAACTGTTCACACTGGGGGCATCCATCTTCCATTGTCAACTCGGGGGTGGCGAGGTTTCACCGAGTTCCCAGTAGGAAATTCTGACTTCGGGGGCGATCCAGTTGCAGTTTCCTACTCGGAACTCGGAAATTCCTACTTCTGACTACAACTGGAACGCACCGAAAGACGTGACCCAAGGTACAAAGAGGTAGTTTTTGATGTGTGACCACAAGCAATTTTTGGAAAACTTAGAATCATAGTTTTGTAGCCGGCTATATATCTCTACTTACAGCCCGGTGCTCTAAGACGTGTCTGAATAATATAAATTTGCTCTAGTTTTAATTGTCTTGTTCCTGAAGTTGAGTATCCAGGCCAGTCCAGCCCTGTGCTATAAAACTCATCTTAAAGTGTGTATTTCCATCAGGCATATATCTAAAAGTGAGACTTTTTTGTAATTACTTAGAAACTCCTCATAGGTTCTTTAAGCAACAGGTTCCACTGCAGGCCTGTCTGGAACCTGTTACCAAAAATAAAGTTCACAGCAGTAATTTGCTTTTACAAATAAAGGAAATCCCAAGATTTCAGGTAGTTATTAAAATAATCTACAGGACAGCTATCAACAAAACTTAAACCACTAATAAAGTGTCCTGAGTTTTAGGTTTCCTTGTAGAGCAGAAAGAAAAAATTAGTCCAAATGCAGCATCTTTGTGGCTTTAAATGTAAAAATACTGCAGGCCTGTCAGTCTGGCAGAGGAAAAAAGCTACAGTAGCAGATTTTCAGACCTTTGAGGAGGCAGATAAGATTGGTTTCTCACGTAAGGATCAGCTGATCACCCAAAATTAGGAAATCTACTAACCCTTTATTGAATGCTAGTAAAGTCTGAATGTCTAAATGAACAGAAACAAATGTTCATTTGTGTGAAATGCAGTCTCCTTTATTTAGGCTACCTGGCAGAGCATCTCAGTTACAATACCAGAACTGACAACAAACAGTGAACCTGCTCTACATGAATATATCAATTCATAAAGAGAGCAGCTCTGATTGGATCACTCCACAACTTATCCCACCACCACCAAGCTAAGGCAGCTGTGATTGGATGTCCCTCTGAACTCATCCAACCTTTAACACAACCATTGTAGCTGTAATTGGATAGATCCCTAACTTGTCTCTACTTCCTACATGACCATATTAGGTCTGATTGGATTAAGTCTGTCAGACATTTTAGTTGAGTTTTTATTTTTTGATGAAAATGTCAGTTCATTAAAGGAGACATATCATGCTGATGCATGATTTAATACTTACATATAATATAATAAATTTGAAAACAAGACCTTACACCCCTTTAATTTTCAAAAAATGAGATATTGTATTTTTTCTGATATCCTAGAACGAGATTTGATGCCTCTAAAAATAGGTCATTGCGAGATGTCCGCGAGATTTAAATCATTGTGACGACACGAGGTACCTTTCTTTTTATTGGAGCAATCTGATAAAACACTTCCTCCTCTGTGATGTCCGTTAGCCACAAAACCGTCACCGAGGAACACATCCACCCGGCAGGGGTATATAGATCCCTATCTCACACTCACACATTACCAGCTCTGGCCTGTAGGGGGACTCAATACGCGGTCGCTGCTTTGAGCCTGCCGGAAAATACAGTAGAAGAAGAAGGACAGGCTGGCTCTACCCCCGATAGAACTGACCAATCAGAGCACAAAGGGCTGTGACGTTGCGAGGTAACTTTAGGGCATCCTGAGATCCGAGCTTTTCAACGACGGCTTGATAATGGCCTAAAATGAGGATTTTGAGAACGCTATTGTGGGGCAATGAAGGAACTAAATGACTTGTACTGAGGGCAGAAATGCTTTACAGGCATCCTAGTCTGGCATAGTGAAAAGGAGAAACAAGCATGATATGTCCCCTTTAAGTTTAAGTTTTGTCTAGTTTTAGTTTGTGGCATCAAATCAGAATGAGTAAATATTTGCAAAAAACAATAAAGCTTATCAGTTTGAACATTAGATATGTTTTTTTAGTGGAGTCATCGCAATAAAATGTGGAAAAGGATTTGTGGATCATTGTTTTCTGTTTAATTTGTTTTACACAATGTCTCCACTTCATTGGAACTGGCGTTTGTAGATATGAAGCAATGTAGCTCTCTCCATCTAACAGAGAAGTAACACAGAGAAGAAAAAAAATGATCCGACTGGAAAGTCACTGTGACAAATTCGGGTCATTTGGAGACGCTCTCTCACTGCAGAGTTATGTTCGTGATGGCAGCAGAAGACTGCCAAGTTTGTGGGGATTTCACCAGCTGATATTTTCCAAATGAGTTAAAATAAACAAACCACCATCAGGACTCCTCACAAACAAATAAACAAAAGGCAGATTCTCTGCTCAGATCTGTCAGCACCACATCACAAGAGGGAACCGCACTCTGGGATTTCCATTTGGTTAAATCTGATCCTCGGTTCTTCCACAAAGACCAAATCACAGTCACGTGTCGCAGGAGTTTTCACAGCTCTGGTGTCTCTGTGTGCTTTTACTGGGCTAAAAGATTGAAGTGAAGGTCTGAGCGTGGGCTGATTCTGCACTGATGTGAAGTAAATGAAGGAAATGAGGGAAATCACAGCACTGTGTTTGATATTCTTCTCTACAACATGTGTGAATGAGGTTAAAAGAACCATTAAACACTTTAATTTGACTCAAAGTCTGTCTATCTGCTTTAAGAGACACTATCCAGACACCATAGCAATGCAGCTAGCCTTTCCTCTTTATACTGAACGTGTGTGGTCCGCTCAAACAGCTTGTTTTTTATGTATTTTGTTTGTTAAATGGTGAAATGAAAGTGTTCAAAGCTCAAAAACATGAAAGTTTCCTGATTCAGTCATTGTCACCTCTTAAATGTGTGCAACACAGCATTAAAATCCCATTAATTCTCTCTTAATCAGCCTAAGGGTACAAGCTTGTTAACATAAAAATGCAACTTTCAAGATGTCATTTAACTAGAAATCTTTCAAGACTTTAATAAAGCGATTCTTGAAGAAACTATACTCCTCAAAAGAAGTTTGGAAACATTATTTTGCCCGATTATTTCTCACCTTTAACAATGCTAATTAGTATTGTGTGAAAGCCTGATTACTCACCTTCACAATGACGTACAACTTGCAAAGATCGTGAATTCGTGAAAGACCAACACAGCTGGAAGCATGTGCAGCTGCCAAAAAATTACGCCATCAAATGGAGCCCAGGAAAAACTACTCAGTGGAAGCACTTTGGGCTCCACACCACTGATGGCACAATAAAAAAAGACTGGCTGTGTGTTGATTATATGTTAACTAGCTGATAGGGATGTAACGGTTACCGGTAAAATGGTAAACCGTGGTACAACTCCCCACTGTAAAAATTACCGTTACACCGTGTTTGATTACCACACTGTGTCAATAACTCACGGTGATGCTGCTCTTTGGAAAAGCCAGAACTATGTATTTGTCCTCAATTAAGCAGCCTCACGGGAAGCATGCGCAGTTTTTATGGTTTGGAATCCGAGTCTGAGAGCGAAAGTTAGAGACACTACAGTGGAGACTTTTTTCGAAACGGACTCTGAAGTCTGGTTGTATTTTGGATTTTACAAGGATGCCGAGGGGAAACTGATAGAAGACAGTCACCCTTTTTAAACACGAAGCTGCGGCGAAAGAAAAAGACGTGCACGGTTAAAACTGCTGTAACTCCTCGAGTAAATGAACTGACCGAGCCGTAGAGGTAGAGAGAGAGAGAGAGAGAGAGAAGATTCAGGAAGCCATACCTAAGTGAATTACAGGTGGTTATCAGGATTTTCTGTGTGAATAATGTATAAAGGTTGTAAATAACAGCATAAGTATCAATCTGGAGTGAGTTCTTGACGTTCATAGTAGATCGTCTTTTTCCGTCGTATCTCGCGTTTTACTGATTTCGTCAATCATAATTTGGAAATATTAAAGAAGGAGATGTGGAGGAGATCTGCCATGGAAAGGGGAGACCAGAGGAGAGTCATGAAGGGGGCTAACTGCTTCAGGGACTATTGTTAGTAAAACAATAAATTAAATAAAAAGTCCTGGACATGGTCTAATATAACGAGCTGTAACATGGACACTAATGCTGCAGGAAAACTAAAATGTGAGTGTTTGTAAAATAGGTTAAGATTATTTTTGTCGTCTAAAATCTTTGAACATGTTCATTTACAATCGTTTATGAAGAGAATCCTGTTTAAAGTTCAAATCTGTTTTTTTTTTTTTCTTGTAATCACACACAGTTTAAACATTAATAACATAATAATGACAAATACCTGCTAGACTTGGTTACTTTTAATTCTCATGAAAGAAGGGTAAAAATGTACTCAAAGGGCATTTCTTGGCACATTAATTGACAAAAAAAGACGAAAAAAGAAGTGTTATGATTATAATATTAAAGGGGTTAAATGATTTCAAAACTGTGTTAAACTACTTTTTGAACATTTTGAGCACAATGCAACAATACCGCAATAATAATGATAACCGTGATAATTTGGTCACAATAACCGTGATACAAAATTTTCATATTGTTACATCCCTACTAGCTGACCTACTCCTCATCCACAACAAATCCCTGGGCCCATACTAAACGGTATCACACAAGCTGACTTGGGGACTTTGGTTTACATCATTGTTTTGATATTATAGGCTCCATTCTGATTATTTAAATATTTAAAACAAATATTTCTGACAGTTGTTTCCCCACAAAAAAGAATATGATGGTTCACATTTCTTTAAAAAGTTACTGATGCTGCTGGTGTATGTGTAGATTGATCTTTAAATTTGTACATCCAAAACCAATTCTGTCTCCAAATACCAACACATTATTGCACATTTTTAATCGAGCAATTTACTGCATCATGTGCAAATGAATTCAATGTTAGGTAGAGCTACTTTAAAAGTAACATGTTTTGCTACACCCTGAAAGCAGTAATGCCTTTGAGTAATATTAAATAACATAAATCTGAACTTTCTCAGCTCCTCACATGGCTGCCTATACAATTGTGGACACTATCATCATCCTGCAGAAGAGTTTATGGTCTATAATCTGTAATTTTGCACCTTAAAAAATAACTAATGTGACAGCTTGCGTGCAGATGGATCTACCTGATTCAGTTTTAGTAATCAGATTAGCATAGACGCTTAAGGCTTCAGCAGGACATTTATTAGATCTAGACCACATTGCTTTTTTAAATGACAACAAACTACAACACTACAAAATTCCCTAAAGGAGGGACAATTTAACGCCACTTCTGATGGCAGTAGCATCTGCCTACATCATTATCTGATTTGCCGGTTATTAACATGATCGATGACTGATGACTGCAGCTTTTATACTTGTCAAACTAATACATTTATACAACAGAAACAGGAATACTTTATTAATCTTAAAGGGAAAATTCAGTTGTTTCAGTTGCTCTTACACAGAGTATCTTAGACAGGCATATCAAATACATACATTAAATTAGAAAACAGCATGAAAAATTAAGTAAGAAATAAGCATGTATGTCGCTACATGCAGAGTATTCAAGATATATCAACTTAATGAAGGAAAAAATTAAAATAAGTAAAGTGAGACTTTGAACAAGGCCAAAGAATTTACACTATAAACATTTGTGATTTGACAGTTCATTCTTTTCTACATTTTCCATAAGAGCATATATTATCATCTTTTTCTTCAGTCAGTCTGGTGAACTGGTTTAGTCAGTCTGATCATGTTTTTTTTTTGTTTGTGCTCTCAGAACATTAAATCCTTTTCTGTTTTTAATGACGCAGCAGATTTTAAGTCTCCTGCATGGTCCTGTTTAAGGATTCTTTTGTTTGTTCGATTTTTAAATGATAGAAACAAACACATAAACTTTAATGGCTTCCTCTCCTTCATCTCCCCATTGTCCTCTGACGCTCACCTTGTTTCCATTACCTCTCCAGCCTGTGAGGCAGAATGCAGGGCAGCACAAACCCAGAGACCCCACTGTGAGGATCTGAGCCATGTGCACATGAAGAGATCGAACAGCAGGGGGTCTGTGACCCCAAACACAGACGATCAGGTCGGTCTGACCGCAGACTGAGACACAAATCTGCTGGATAAGCTAAAACATGTCATCACTGATGTTTTATGATCGGGCCTTCAATCAGAATGAAGGTTAATGATTCAGTTTGGGGCAGCAGGTAGCGCTGTTATGCTAACTGGTGATTCTTAATTGCCCTTAGGTGTGACTGTGAGCATGAATGGTTACCCATCTCTCTATGCGGCCCTATGATTGACTGGTAAGCACTGTTAGGGAAGCTACTTGTTACTTTATTTAGTTACCCTCTTTAAAAAGGAACTTTTCACGTTACATTGTTTGACTTTGGACTGAACCCCATATCTGTTCCTAAATGTGAAGGCCTATTGAAAGTTCTACTACAGAGAACATAACAGTTATTTCTTTTGTGCTCTTTATTTTACAAAATCATGTCAGCCTGTGGAATCAGAGCTCCTGTCCAGTGTTTCCAGGTCGATAAAAACAAGCCCAAAATAATAAATACCTCCAGCTATTTCCTTTCCTAATGTGATATATTACTTTTTAAAAGATAAATCTACATAAAGTGTGTTAGTTTTAGTCTACATTACATTTCAATATCACAGTGCCAAGCATCTATTAAAAAAAAAAGAACGTTGCTTATAATAAGCAGACCTGGCAACTTTGGCTCTGGAGCATGCTCCATGTGCGTGAGTGTGTTTGATAACCAGGAAACGAGGAAGTGGACAAACTGCCTACTGCAGTCGTGTTTTGCTTTATTGTTAGGAGCTGGAAGATAATCAGGGGGATTCACACAGACAGAAGAGCCCCAAGAAGAAACTTCAGGTTTAGAAACAAGCCCAAAAAAAACTCACGAGATTTGCAGCCCGTAGACGCTTATAACGAGCAGACTTGGCAACGCTGCCCGTGTCTGATGCAGCAGCTGAGAAGGCAGCTTCAGTGTCAGATCTGTCCGTGGGAAAAGTAACGTTGTGCCGCATAAAAAAAGGAACTACATTTGGTTACCAAATTTTCAGTAGTGGTGCCTTACTTTACTTTTTACCTGAAAAAGTTGTTACGTTACAGTAACGTGTTACTTTTTAACCTGTTACACACAACACTGCTGGTGAACAGCTCAGGTTATACATCGCCTCTCTAATACAACAGGATGTCTCTGCCTTTAATAATTGGAAATAGTTAAAATGATGCGATTAAAGGTGCATTGTAATTCTTAAATATAATTGACAGTAGCTTTCATAGACTAAAATGTTGTGATGTTTCATAAACTAAAACTACACTACAATTAACTCAAAGTTAGATGACTAAAATATGACTAAAACTAAAAGATATTTAAGGCAAAGGACTGTAACTTAAACTTAAAAAGTGCTGTTAAAATCAACAACTGCTCTATCGCTCTGATAGTTGATGTCCTACGATTATGCTAATTGATCACTTCTACATACAATTAAAGGAGTAAATAAATAAATGCAGATCATCTGAAAACTGCAGTGTTTGTTTTTATTCTTCTTCTCCAGAATCCAAACTGGTCCCTTCCATGGAAAAACACTTCACTGGTCTTAAAAAACGTAAAGTGCTGTGGTATAAAATGTGTCCATAAACACCTGCACCACTTCTTCTCTTTAATCTGAGTGGAGTGTTAATGGAGCGACATCAAAACTCTTTTTAACTTCAGTATCTGTCTGGGATTATTTGTTGTTCAGCTAAACTCCCAGGTTTTGTCTGGATAAAGATGCAGAGCTGATAATGATTCTTCTCCTGGTTTCATCCTGATTATAGATTTTCGCCTAGCATCTGCGTGCATGAAAGACAAAGCAGCGCAGGAATCAATAACTTTCCCAAGAGCTTTCACATATACAGCAAGAACAGATTAATGTTTACTAGCTTGTGCGGAGGGTTAGCAAAACATTTGATTTTTTTCGATATCTGTTAGGCTGATTCACTATATCCCCACAAGTATTTGCTCACCTGCCTTGACTCTCATATGAACTTAAGTGCCATCCCATCCCTAATCCATAGGGTTCAATCTGACGTTGGTCCACCCTTTGCAGCTATAACAGCTTCAACTCTTCTGGGAAGGCTGTCCACAAGGTTTAGGAGTGTTTATGGGAATTTTTGACCATTCTTCCAGAAGAGCATTTGTGAGCTCACACACTGATGTGGCCTGGCTCTCAGTCTCTGCTCTAATTCATCCCAAAGGTGTTCTATCAGGTTGAGGTCAGGACTCTGTGCAGGCCAGTCAAGTTGATCCACAGCAGACTCTGTCCTCCATGTCTTTATGGACCTGCTTTGTGCTCTGGTGCACAGTCATGTTGGAAGAGGAAGGGGCCAGCTCCAAACTGTTCCCACAAAGTTGGAGCATGGAATTGTCCAAAATGTCTTGGTGTGCTGAAGCATTCAGAGTTCCTTTGACTGGAACTAAGGGGCCAAGCCCAGCTCCTGAAAAACACCCCCACACCATAATCCCCCCTCCACCAAACTTTACACTTGGCACAATGCAGTCCCACAAGTATGGTTCTCCTGGCAACCTCCAAACCCAGACTGGTCCATCAGATTGTCAGATGGAGAAGCGTGATTGATCACTCCAGAGAACGCGTCTCCACTGCTCTAGAGTCCAGTGGCGGCGTGCTTTACACCACTGCATCCACGCTTTGCATTGCACTTGGTGATGTGAGGCTTGGATGCAGCTGCTCGGCCATGGAAACCCATCCATGAAGCTCTCTGCACTGTTCTTGAGCTAATCTGAAGGCCACATGAAGTTTGGAGGTCTGTAGAGATTGACTCTGCAGAAAGTTGGCGACCTCTACTCACTATGCGCCTCAGCATCCGCTGACCCCGCTCCGTCAGTTTACGTGGCCTACCACTTGGTGGCTGAGTTGCTGTGGTTCCCAAACACTTCCACGTTCTTATAATCCAGCTGACAGTTGACTGTGGAATATTTAGGCACCGTTCCCTTGTAAACAGGAGGCCAAAATACAAAGAAACGTATCGGATTTGGCCGAATCTGGCCTTGTATAAACAGGGCCTTAATCTACCCTGCAGCCCTACAACCAGCCCACCAGGAATCCCCCACTCTCCAAATTAGCTGCCCCAGGCCCCATAAATTCATGGGATACCAAGTGAATGAGCCCAAACTAAAAAAGGTTTGTTTTCAGGTGTCAGGCTGTGATTGATTAAGGATCAACATGTAGCCTGTCATGTCTTGTCATTGAAAGAATTCATTTTTCAAACTGATATTAGACAAACACACCACCTGTCCATTAAAGTATGCAGAAAATTGGAGACTAGCGTGTGCCTGTGCTGACATTTCAGTTAAAAAGGTTAAAAAAAAAAAAAGTCAGTGTGCCACAAAGACGAGACAAATTAGTGACTATAAAACCTTCATATAGCCCCATGTTCAATAACAGGCTCATAAATGTTTAACAGATGTCATTTATGTATTTCAGTCTCATGATAACATCAGGCTGTAGCTCTCATAATTTGGATTTTTTTGATGGTGAACTTCTCAACTCTCCACCTCACATCCATCATCCGCCCGCTGAGTTTTCGTCATTAATCTTCTGTCAGCGAATGAAAACACTGCACAATTATGAAGCTATAAAAAGTCCTGTGATGGCTCGGCCCGGGTTAGTGAAGATAGTTTTGTTGAACACTGATAAGACAGGACGGCTTGGCCAAACAGGCGCAGCTTAAACGTGACCCGGAGCGCTGTTTGGTTGAGTCGGCTTTAGAGTGAGATGTCAGTCACACAGACAGCTGAGCACACACAGATTATGAAGAAGAGTTTATCTGATGGGCTGTCACTCTCCTGTCTGAACTTTCACTATCACCCATTATCTCAGGTAATCAGAGAGCTGACAGAATGATGTTTTCTCTCCCGCTCTGGAGACAAATGGTTACTCTGATGATGCCCTTATAAGGAGTTTTATTGGTTAAGGTGATTAATAAATCCATCTGAATGTTTTCCTTAAAACAAAAATATGTATTTGTAAAGCAGCTATGAAAACAAGTCAGAGCAGTTCATTTGTAATGCATGGAGCCCCGCTGGTGACATTGTATAGAAAAAAAATAATGCGTGGCCACGAGACAGTAAGGCGTGGCCATGACAAAATTCAGCTTTAGTATTGAGATCTGCCAGTTTCAGAGCAATACAGAGACTGCAGCCTCTTAATATGGACAACTTTGAATACATTATTATACATATATAATACATATATTGAATACATTGATCTTTATTTTTATTTGGGAATGAACTACAATGACATTCTCAAGTCACTTGCGATTAGGCATGGAGTAATTCTTAGCAAGAGATACTTAATAAAATGTTACGGTAGGCCAAATGTTACGGAGGGATGACGGTGGTGCGTTCAGTGGCACTGTGGAAAAATAACTGCTAATTTCCAGACAATTTTACTGCAACATTGTCTCTGTATTGCTCTGATGCTACGGCCACACCGGACGCGAATTAGCCTGGACGCGCATCGAGATTACATACAAAGTCAATGCAAACACGCGTCTTGACGCAAATTCGCCCCGGGGCGACGCATTTGGCGCGGCGCGTCTGGAGCGTTGGACGCATTTGGCGCGGCGCGTTTGGAGCGTCAAAACGCCTCGACGCTCGAGTTGAAAATATTGAACTTTCGATGCCAGTTCGCTGCGCGGCAGCCAATCAGCGATGACATTGCCCCCCGACGTCATTGATTTGATGACGTGTGACGCTCCGCGGCCCCCTGCTCCCGCTCAAGCTGCTCTCAAAGATGGAGGAGAGGTTTATCGGCACTGTTTGCTATCATTCGGAGCTATACTATTCAGCGTGTATACTCTACAGAGACCGGCACAAAAGGAAGCAGGCTTGGGTGAAAGTCGCTGAGGAGACAGGTTTGATTTAATGATGTGTGACGCCCCGGCCTCCTGCTCCTGCTCAAACCCCCTCTCGAAGATGGAGGAGAGGTTTATCTGCGCTGTTTGCTATCATCCGGAGCTAAACTACTCGGCGTGTGTCCTCTACAGAGACCGGAACAAAAGGACTAGGCTTGGGTGAAAGTCTCTGAGGAGACAGGTTTTGAAGGTAAGTTCTGTAAATATTTGTTTCCAGCTGGATTTGCCTGCACGGGTCATCACTGAGTCCGACCGCCTCCGGCTCTCTACTGCGCCTGCGTTCGGACGCGCGTCATCCCACAGCTTGTCAAAATGTCCAGCGTCCAGCTTCGGGCGTTAAGCGCGGCGCGTCACAGGCTTTACGCGCGTTGAAATTCACCAATTCGCGTCCGGTGTGGCCGTAGCATGAAACTGGCAGATCTCAATACTAAAGGTGAATTTTGTCGTGGCCACGCATTATTTTCTCGTGGCCACGTGTTACTCTCGTGGCCTCGCATTATTTTTTTTCTATACAATGTCACCAGCGGGGCTCCATATTAATGGCCTTCCATTTCCACAGCTCCTTTTTATGCATTGTTCAGACAGCAGGAGGGTTTACTTCAGTTTCTGAAGCAAGGTCACATGATCATGCAAGAACAGGGAAAACAATAGGGGTAGGAGTATTGGGATTTTTGGTTTGATGATTTTTACATCGCTTTTTTTTGTTCAAAAATCGTTTTTTTCCAATTTTAAATGCTTCATTTTAGTCTGTGTTAATAAGCCTCTTTTAAATGCAGTCCAGTCTTCTGAAGAGAGAGTATAAACAGCTGGTGAAAATATATTGCTGAATAAATCCTAAAAACAGACTGATATGTGATTTGTATTTTTCCTGATGTAGTCTGTAGGCATCATCTTCATTCATCTTTTTCACTGGTGTTAATAAAGCTAACTAAAGGTTTTACCTGTTGGGACAATACACTTTTCTCCCGATTTGATTTTTTACGATATTTTATGTGCCGATTCGATTTAAATTGCGATTCTATGATATTGCCGATTTTTGCAATCTTTAGCATTTGCTCGGTATTAATAAATAAATAAAAAACAAACAAACTTGAAAAGATATGAGTTTTTGCAGTGTACATAGTCTTGTTTGATGTATTTGAAGGAACAACAGGTAACATAGCCAGGTAGATCGGCGAGTATTTTCCCGACTTTGTAGCTGAACGCTGATAACTCGGACATGATGTCAAATTTTCCTTTGTGCCACAGAAGTTAATGCGTCAACTTCCATATTATTAAATCGTATCACCCAAATGACACGACCGAATTTCAATTGAAAACAGGTTTCACCTACTTCTTTGAAACTCTTTAGTTACTTCTGTTTTGGGTCGTTCATGTCAAGTTTGGTTGTGCTGTACACTGCCATGATGTTCTGCGTCAGTGTTTATTTTTTTATTGCTGTTGCTAATTGTGCTGTCACTGCAGACCAAATTTCCCGTGGAGGGGCTATAAAGATCTGATGTAGAAGTCTGGAAACAAGGAAATAAGTTTGGTGTAGTAATTAAACTGGTAACCGTGCACATTGGTGACTCGGAGTTAAGTCCACGGCTGACTCTGTCCATAGATGTTCGTGTTAGCTCAGTTTCTTTGGCTGTTTTTTCTTGCATGAACGATGAAGTATATTTTATACAATGATTAATAATAGTGTAAGTTAGTTGTAAGGTAGTTAGTTGTAACTTAGTGAACCAACCAAAGCCTTTGTTTCGGAGCAGACAAAGATCATATTTAAAGATAACGTGACAAAAAGTGGTGAAAACGAGTCGAACAAGCACACTTTGGAGAGGTGTCGAAGAGTTAATATAAGACTTAAGGCAAAGATAGGCTATTACTTCTCATTGACTCCCAGTGTTTGTGCTAAGCTAGTTAGCAGTGGGTGAGCCGGTCCATGTCTTCGTTGTTATTGGATGCACAGTTGAAACAATAGAATCTATCGGCTTGTCATGGCCTTGGGAGTGAGGCAGGACTTGAAAAAAAGTTGGCGTTTCACTTCCGTTGTCGCCACCGTGTTGTAGGTTTATGCAGACGTGTTGCAGTGTTCACATTCATGTGGAGTCTACTTCCACTGTGGCTTTATGCAGCTGTGTTGTAGGTTTATGCAGATGTGTTGTGATGTTTGCATTTGCTGGGGCATTTGCAATTGCTGTGATTTTTCTTAGCCACCGTAGAGACAAGTCATCAGATAACACGGTAACTCATTACACCCATACACCGAGACACTTCTGATGGTTCATGGAGGAAAATATTGTTGGGATTGGGTTCAGTCTGACCACTGGCCTTCAGTTATCAACAAATATTTGATTATAGATTTTTACTTTGTTACTCAGAATTACCACCATGTTTACAGTTTACTTCTAACACAGCACACAGTACCTATCAGTGTTGGGCACATTACTTTAAAAAAAGTAATTAGTTATAGTTACTTTGCCAAAAAAGTAACTGAATTACTAACGGAATTACTCCTTCATAAATGTAATTAGTTACCAGGTAAAGTAACTGATGTGTTACTTTCTGAAAAATCTTTTTCTGCTTGAACTGTGTGTCTCCGTCTGTGTCCTTCCTTGTTGTTACCTGCTGCAGTAGCTCTGACATCATCAGTTCTTCAACAGCGCGTGCAGTGGAATTTGCCTGATAGACTTGAATTGGAGCAAAGTGCTCCACAGCATGTTTCAAGGGCACCGCGTCCAAACCTCGTAAATTCACTGTCGTTAAGAAAGCACTAGACAGGAAGTCAATGTGTGGAGTATCCGGAAGTTTCAAAATAAAACAGAATGCACGGATTCTCGAACGTAAATTTCCACAATTGTTTGTCATTATGTAAAAACCGGAGGCACGAGCATTAGGTCAGTAGTTGGTCAGAGGGTCCCAGAGGCAACACGACACCATAGACGAAGAAAAGTGAATCGTAGAGGTACAGAAATATAAAACATTGTCTACATGACACCAAACATCTTTTCTACAAGGATAATGGCGGATAGAAGTTGAATAAATCACAAAGCTGTGTGGTTGGGACCACAGACTGTAAAAACATGGACGCCATGACACTGGGCTTAAAGCTATGGTCTACGATTTGGAAGCTTTGTACATATTAATAACACCGTTTATAAGGCTGTTATGGTCCTATGGTCCTATCTACACAGTATAAAGACCAAAAAGAACGAAAAAAATCCATTCAGTATATCCGCTGAAAAGCTGCATACTAGCTGACCAATCAAACCTAAGAACCTGCGACTATTAATTGGTCCGTGAGTTGGTCTGTGAGTCCATCCAATCCTCGTCTCCTCGCCACGCAGCGCATGCGTAGTGCCATGGTCCCGCCTCCCCTCTACCTCCGTGAGCAGCTAGCAGCGTTAGCTACTGAACTATCATGGAGCCGGAAAAGCCTAGCGCCGAGACCGCCGCCTCTCGCTGGGCCCAACGGAGCTCTGCCCGCTGGTTGAGGCCTGTTAGCGGCTAACGGCTAACGGCTAACGAATAGCCTCAGCCGGCCGTCAGACCTTCAGCATCGGCCGCTTTGCCCTGGTTGATCAGGTAATGGCTTTGTTTACTACAGTGGGAGATGTCTGCTGAATAACTCTGGTTAGTTTGTGCCTGCACGGGCTAATAACTTGTAGGGGAGCGGTTAGTTAGCCGCTAATCGTTAGCACTGTAAGCTGAGCTGGGAGGACAGGCTGAGAAAGATAAATCCTCCCCCACACTCGGCTCCGCTCTGGCGGCGCCAGACCCGCATTGCCGCCGGTCCAATTGAAATGGCTACTGCTGTGTGTTACAAGGGAGATGTCTGTCGTGTTTGATACTTTCAGTTGAGCTGAGCTGTTTTTGATTGAGTTTGCTGCTGATATATTGTGCTAGTCGCTCGTAGCTCTGTCCGAGGGGGCTATATGAGGCGACACGAGCTGGGGGCGGGATCTTGGAACACGGAGGAGAGAGGTGAGGGAAGGAGGGGCAGGCTGCGGTTTCAAATCGTAGACCACAGCTTTAAATTGAAGCCGCCACGAAAACTGCTCCCCCTGGTGACTGGCTGCAGTATAGGTCAACTCTCCGTCTGCCCCTTTCATCTGAACGGACCGTAGTGAAACTTCAAAAAATTATTACATCTCGTAAAAATATTTCTCCCAACTGTATGCTGTGGTGACATTAAAGTATTATTGAGCTGCGTTTTTTCCAAGTCCTCTTTTTTATGAAAAGTTTCTTTTTTATTAGTTATTAGAGTTTAAAAATAACCACGGTTTACGGCAGTTTCACAATGATTGTGTACGGCGTATGCTGCAGAGTGTTGCGACCATTTACGACAGCTGCGTCCAGATATGGTCCAGATTCTCTACTGGCTGTACAATGGCGGCGCCCTGACGGGGGATATTCTGGCTTCAAATCCGTTACATGGTGGAAGGCGGAGCCACGCTATCCAGTTCTTATAATACATTCATGGTTGGGACCAACAAAGGGACCTTAGAGAAGCGAAGTGAGGTGTTGTGTATTTCTTTTCTCAGTCTATAACATGCTTTATGAGGGTGTGTCATCGCTACTCTCATGAGAGCTTGTGGCTCTCCGGGGATCAGCCCTCCCCCTATGGGGCCGCACGCCGCAGCGCTGCTCGGTGCGCTGCTTTCAGTGGGTTTGTCTGTCAGGGTAAGACTGTGGTGCGGTGCTTCCGTGTGCCGTGGAATTTGGGGGTGAGGTAGGTTAGATAACAGCTGCTTGACATCGGTGCGAAGTAACGCGCCACATTTCACTGTTAGTAACGGCGTTGTAATGTATGAAAAAGTAATTAATTAGATTACTCGTTACTGAAAAAAATTACGCCGTAGTAACGCCCTTATACTCTAACGGCGTTATACTCTAACACCGTTATTACCAACACTGGTACTTATAGCCTGTGGCGTAAACAGGCTATAACACACATCACAATGATACTGGTATATAAACAAAATGCTCATAATGCCAATAGATGCAAACACAAATGCAGCAGCTCAACATTTCGGTCTTGAATGTCTCTTTATAAGACCTCATTTATTTTTGTAAACTTAGATTTTAGTCAACAGCAAGAAATACTTTTTGCCTCTGAATGTGGAGACCTGCCATCTCCATCCCCATGGTTTATTGTAGTCAAACTACCCCAGATTGTCAGGAATAAAAGGCAAATCCTGACTCATGTTTTGGTGAAGAAATGCAGAGACACATCAACGAGGCGCTCAAACTGCAGGCTTTAGCAGATTAGCTCTGACACTCAGAGGATCCAGAAAGCTGCAGGCCTGTGTCACCGAGTTGTGTAATCTCAGTTAAAATGTACAAAGACAGAAGTTTACTGGTTTATTTGGTTTGAGGGATTATGTACGTCCACACCAGAAGAACATGACAAACACTGTCCAGTCCAATACAGAAGTTTACTGGTTTATTTGGTTTGAGGGATTATGTACGTCCACACCAGAAGAACATGACAAACACTGTCCAGTCCAATCCCAAAAGTGTCTGGTGAAGGCTGTGGCAGAACTGGACCACTTCAAAGTCAGAACATGGATTTGAAGCAGAACTGATCCTGAAAACGACCCGTCTTTGAGAGATGGATCTGGTCACCAGACCCATGAGGAACACCGAAACATGAGTGGAATTGTTTCAGAGAGAAGACACAGATGTGATGAACAACAAACACATCCTCATCTGTGTCCGTCTGTCACTGCGACTCCCTCATGGAGATCTTTACGAGGCACCCACGTGGAGACAAAAAGACTGAAGTGTGCAGATTCACAGATGGGATTCTTGAACTGGGGGGGGGGGGGGCAAGCTGTCAGCAAAATGATGTCAACTCAATAAGTTATTTTTGTGTGATTTGGGCAATCGTACAGCTGAACGATTACAGGAAAAGATCTATATGGGATTTTTCTATTCAATTTGATTCCTGATTTTCTTCAAATCAAACTTTAGTGCATATTCACTTTGTTTACAGTTCAGACAACAGGAAGGAAATCAGTGATCAAAAGCACATAACACATTATTCATCATCTAATATTGATGATAAATAATCTGTTTTCATTATTTAAGGGATGCTCCTAACAGATGTGTTGTTGACCTGCTCACCAGCACTTCTGTAAATGCGAACTGTCTGCAAATTAGTAAAATAGTATGTGTAAAATAGTTGACACAACAGATCCTGGGTCAGTCAGAAAGGGTGCAAAAAAATTGCAGTTTTGCGTCGTCACATGATTATGCTGTCTGAAATTGCAATTTCAATTGAAAATGATAAATCTTCCAGCCCTAACTCAAGCAGTTACTTTTGTAATAGCCTTTGAGCCAAGGATTTGAAATCATGGATAAACAAAAATAAATGTTATCAAACAACACTAGCCATAAATAATGAAACTGGTAAATGGACTTGAGCTTATATAGCACTTTTCAACTCTTTGACTACTCAAAGCTGCTTTACACCACAGGTTACACTAAGCCATTCACACCCATTCACTCACTGATGGTTCTAAGTTTCTATGTCAGTTTTCCATCAATATCTTTTACACATTCATGCAACCACTGACGCAGCAGTGGGAGCAACTTGGGGTTAAGTGTCTTGCTCAAGGACACATCGCCCTGTATCGCCCACTGGGCTTGAACCTGTAACTTCCTGATCACTGACCAAGCACACTATCCCACTGCGCCACCTACACACCATTACGCGTCTGAATGTCAGTCAACCTCCAAAACGTCCTAACCTGACAAGCCAGATGGACAGCTCCATATATCTGCCACAGAAATATTTCACTAGTCCATCTGGGTAGGAGCCCTTTAAATTTGTTTTCAGGGGCTGAACGTTAAAAATAACACAAGCTTGTGATTAGACAATCGTTTGGCTCGACACATTCATCACAGATCAATCCACATCAAGCAGGGTTCCCTCTTATAATGTCACATACATAGCGGCTAATGTAGCAGATAATGGCTAAAAAACAGGTCATGGACGTTAGCCTTAGTGGCTGACTTAGCCGCTAACAGCTAACAACAGTTAATGACCGTTAGCCGCTAACTTAGCCGCTAACAGCTAACGGCCTTATACTATCATCTTACACTAAATTGTTCCACACAGATGATTCATTTAACACTTGTATATGACATGAACCTCGTCAAAGACAATCCCTACAAGTAAACTTCTGAGGAGGGCGGATGTCGCCAAGTTTCACTGAGTAGCCATGAGGACAATAGGCTAATCGGCATGTCCGTTCTCAACTTCCTGTTCTCAACTTCTGGTTGTCGTCACGTCCGCATTCTGCTGCTCCCGCCTCTCTTCCCTGATTGGGCCGTTAAGAATTCAGCCGAGTGAATTCGTTGGACAACGGAGGCTGGCAAGACGGACCTGCAGGATTTCAGAATCAGGCAGGTCTGTCTGCTCTGTAAGGCTAAAAACGTCTTGCCTTATGTGAAATATGTTTTATTTACACATTTGCTTATGAACTCAGACAAACAACTCAGGACACTAACTGTTGAAACTTTGGAGGTGAATTCTTTCTCATTTTTGCTTGATGTTTGACTTCAGTTGCTCAACAGTTTGGAGTCTCTGTTGTTGTATTTTGTCCTCCATCCATTTCTGAACTGTTCTGTAAACATCATCAAATTTGGTTCATAACTTTGAGTTATCCCGTCCGCAAACACATAATTAGCAGATGTAATAGGACAGTTAAATTAGTAATTTCCCCTGCCAAAGCTGTTATATTCTGTACATTTGTTTGTTTGTTTTTGAGCCGAATAGATTTTTATAAAGTTATCAACAGAATTTGATAACATATTCAGGGGACAAAACATTTTCTAATGATTCTTTTGAACAGGGACATGGGGGAGTTTCATGCATTTTTGCTATGAACTGAAAAAGCTGTCTCGAATGAAAGTTGTAAGGAGTGTTTTTCATGTTTTTCACCAGAGAGCTGTGATCAGATTTGGTGGTGATTCAAACACAGATCAAGATTCTGTCCACTGAGAATCTGTCTTTGCCATCAATAATTAGTCATTTAACTTTATTTCTTTCTTGTACATTTTACGACAGTTACAGTTGTAGACGCTTTCTCTCCAACCCTGGAAACGTATTTCTTTCTACAGAGATAAACAAAGAAGCAGAGATATTTTGATAACAGTGATTTTTCCAGGTGACCTGTAAATATTGTGATGTTTTCATTTTTCAGATCTAAAATCATGACAATCCGAGTCACTAAATCTCCATCATGACTTAATAATTCAAGCCTGTTCCTTTTCCTTCCTCGATTTCTTTTCTTCTTCTCTTTAGCTCCACCTACAGTTATCAAAGGTGCTGATGTTGAGATGGTGCAGACCTATAAATATCTGGGTGTGGTCCTTGACAACAAACTGTGTTTTGAACCCCATGTTGACGCAACCTCCAAGGAGGTTCAACAAAGATTGTTCTTCCTGATGAAAATGAGAACCTTCCAGGTTTCCAGTGAAATGATGACTCTCTTCTACAGAAGTTTTATTGAATCTGTTTTAACCTTCTGTATTGTTGCTTGGTTCGGGAACCTTAACTTGACTAACAAGAATCGTCTTGGCAGTCTTGTTAAAACTGCTGGAAAAATCTCCGGTTGTCAGCAGGCCGGGGTAATGTCTATTTATAATAGACAAGTCTTGAGAAAGGCGAATGCCATTCTGACTTGTCCCAATCATCCACTTGGGAACGAGTTTGAGCTTTTGCCCTCAGGCCGTCGTTTTAGGGCTCCTAGGAGGAGGACTAAAAGACTTCAGGTCTCCTTTATACCCAGTGCTATTCATTTACTTAATGACAATTAACCCTTAGGTTGCTCTTAATTCTTGCACTTTTATTGCTCCTTTGCACTTCCACGCATTCCACTTTAAGAGTATTTGGTATTAATTTTCCATGTTGGTATGAGCTCTGAACTAAACTTTTAATGTTTTTGTGTATTTTTATGTTTTATAACTTTTATGTTTTTAAACCCTGTGTTGTTACCTTGTCTTTTGTGTGCCCTGCTGCAAAACCAATTTCCCTCCACGGGACAATAAAGAGATTCTGATTCTGATTCAATGACCAAAAATCTGATTTGACGAGATGACTGTCAGACCAGAATGTTAAAACTTCAGGCTGAACTTGGAGCTGTGTTTGTTTTGTTGAGGGAGAAGCTGTGATTTTGTCTTTATTTATTACTTGCACAGAGCTCAGGTTCATTAGTGGGTGTATTGACTGAGAGCAGAAACAAAGAAGAACACATAAACAGATCTGCCTTAAATCTTTCACACATGGATTCTTGGGAAAAAAAGTGATAAAAATCTGATTCTGATCTAATGCTGATTCTTAGAAGTTTGTTTTTACTGCGGCTTTTTATGATTTCATACCACAAATGACAGATTTGAGTCTGAGCAGAAGGCGTCATGCTGTGTTTACCTGCTCTCCAGACTAAGACTGTCACATCACTCTGAACATATGCTGGTTTGGTAGAGTGGGAAATAACCATGTTTCATAAATGGAGGCTCAGGTACAGCGTGAACAGCCTGGGTCAGTTCCTGCCTGAGGCCTCTTTGCAGCATATCATCCCCTGATCTCTCTCCCTTTATCGATTCTCAACTAAAATATCTTAACAAAAGAACTTTGGGGGAAAATTCAGATTTAATCTGAAGGGAGATGTTCAAACTGAAACTTCAGAGCAGAGAACCAGCAGAGGGCTTTAAAGGTCACTTGATCGAGTTTGCTCTTGTTTTGACCTCAGAAAATGAAGAGTGAAGGAAGTTTGGAGAAAAATGAGACTTTATGAAGGTATTTGGGGTTTTTCACTGCTGATAATAAAACCAAAACAAAGACCAGGATGCCTGTCAATGGGCAGCCAGCTCAACGCCTCAGTGATAACAGATCTGCGGGCTCCCGTTTGGTTTTCACCAAAGTAAAGTGGCAAAAGGCAGGACAGTTTATTTTGTAAATACACAAAGAGCAGCACTTGATCATGATCAGTCTGTTCAGGATCAAGCTTTTGTGATTGTCGCAGCAGGTATTTCAACAAATTGCAGCAAAAGTTCCGATGTTTTGAGGCATTATTGCCACAACGGATCAAGTTTGCAACTTCTTACATTGTTTTTGTAACTATAATCATTTCAAAGTTATACCAGCTGAACTAAAGCAGAATCCCTTTCTTGTCATTGTATCTAAATAAAACAAAATCAGTTTGATAGTCAGAACATTCTCTTCTAATTTAACTTAAAACAACATTGAAACTAAAAACATTACAGTAGGACGTGATATTAAAGGGGGTAGGATTAAATGAGTTTATGATTCTTTCCTTTTTGAGCATGCTGACTGGTTGCACATGTCGTCTTGATTGTTTTTTTTGTTTTTGGTTTGTGCATGTGATTGTTTATGGGGACTAACCAATTCAACTTTGAATCATTGACATCAAAACAGATAAAAACTAAAACCATCCACCAACAGCTCACTGGGGAAAACCCACGTCTGGGTTTAGATGGATTCTGAGGAGTGTAGAAAAAATGGTTGTCGGGCTAAATGTGTGAAAGAGGCATTGGGCAAAGTGAGCAGGGTATGAGTTTGCCATACCAGCCTGGCAGGAGGAACAGGGGCGACTCTGCAACATACAGTCCTTCTGGAGGTTCTGGACATGCTCCTCCAGCTCACCATCAGGGACCGAGATCCTCACCTAGAGAACAGGAGCAGAGTTCACATCAATCAAAAGTGCTTTTTTTTTGTTTGTTTACAATTTGTTTATTAATTTTCCATTCTAATGAACATATTTTCCTAAACACAACAACATAACACTCAAACAAAAACAGAAACCCTTCTCACCCCCAATGATTAAAGTAAGTACATAAAAAATAATTATTATATGATTAAGTGCATAGCATATTGAGCAGTGCAGAAAACATTAATATGCATTCAAACACATCATAGGTCATCATGATTGGATTATCCTCTTCATCTCTATTTCTACTT
This sequence comes from Scarus forsteni, assembly GCA_036419115.1. Classification (NCBI taxonomy): domain Eukaryota; kingdom Metazoa; phylum Chordata; class Actinopteri; order Labriformes; family Labridae; genus Scarus; species Scarus forsteni. Next base: position 1,816,459 of record JAZDUH010000283.1, read on the forward strand.
CACAATACTAATACTACAGTCATTTTGAGGTCACAAAGGTGGTTGAAACAGTCCTTGTTCAGCTCTATGCATTTGCACATTAAGGTTGTTCATGATGGTTTGGAAAGAAACCACAGCTTGTAAAAGCCCTCAAACTTTCCTCTTGCCATGTCAGTCAATTTTTCCACTGCCAACTTAGATGACAGCTCTGTAGTCCATTGGCTGGAGGTACATTTAATAAATATTAATTCTAGTGTGCACCCAAACTATATTATTAATAATATTCATACTGTAGCAGAAACATTTGCAATATTATGTAGCATAATAACATTGACTAAAGGGCTTAAGGAAATGATCAAAGAAGTTAACCAGGAGATAAATGCTTTTTCGGAATAAGTTAAGGATATTAATCACATTTATAAGGTATATTTTTAAGTAAGAGGCATGTTATGTAGCAACCTAGCAGGCTAACCACGTCCATTAACGTGAATGGAGACGGCTAGGCTAACGCTAGCATAATAAACAAACAACTAACTCTCGGCCGTCGGTTTCTGCTCGTCCTTTTGTTTCAGCCGCAGCAGAAGCTCCTACAAGTTAAAATGTAAAAGTGCTTCGTGTCCTTTATTAGAGAACGAGGGGGAAATAAATCTGATCTTACCTGTAGCTCAGGTACGTCGTGTCTTCTTCCTTTGCTCAAACTCAACTGAACCGCAGCGGCATCATCATAGCAGTACCCGGTTGGCTGCGCTGGTCCATGTGACCACGTGACGTCATCACAGAGCTAAACAACGATTGGCCAACTGGTCCAACTGATCGTCCCGCGATATTGTCAGGAAATCCCGCGAGATTTCTAGACAGGAGCGATAGATAAAATTAGATTAGATTAGGTTGGATTGGATTTTATTAATCCCTTCGGAAAACTACCTCAAAGAAATAAGAATTCCAGTAGTATCTTAGTACAACAGATAAAAGATATATATATCTTTTTTATATATATATATTATTTCTTTTTCTTTTGTGAAGGTTGGCACATTTGCTCCGGTGAAAAACACATTATATCAACGCTATTAAGACAGAAAACACCAGTATCAGCTCACTGGAAATGGAGCTAAAGCCAGGCCAAAAGCATTCAATCAATTTATCAGTCTTTATTTGTATAGCCCTAATTCATAACAAGACAGTCTACAATAGAGCATAACACCCTCCATTGTATGGATACACATAGATAACTAAGTACACATACAAAATACTTACATTTGCAAATATATACATACAACGCCCAACATGAATCATATAGCCAATCATGAATCCCTCCATCATGCTGGAAAGTGTTGTACTAAGCTTAAAAAAAAAAGATTAGAAAAAGACATTTTGAAACTGAAATTTCAATCTTTGTTCTTGAAGATTTTAGAGAATAAAAACCCGAAATTGAATAAAAAGAGACAGAAAACTGAAGCCAAAAGCTTTAGATATGAATCTGAAAATATTAATCCCACAACTGGAAATATGATTCATCATGTTAAAATATATTTCAGATCAAAAAATGAAAATAAAATGCTTCATTAAAGTAATTACAAAGCTGAATCAAAAGGATATTTAAACTGATAAAATATCCGTAACACTTTTTAAATTCAGTTTATTCCTTTAGTTTTTTTAATAACAAAACTTTTGGCCTGGATATGGGTCCAAAGCCACTGTGCTGGCTGACTTTGGTCACAGTAAAGCTCATGAAAAGTGTTAAATAAATTTGAGCTGAAGTTACTGGAGACTCCAAACTCTCCAGAGACTTTCTCCCAGTTTCTCCTCTCTGTACTTCGGTTTCTGAAAACCAAAATAACCGTGTAGACGAGCTCTGATGCCACATACTCACCGCTAACTCTCAGTGCTGATTGGCTGTTCTGACTTTACTTCAGACTCATTTGTCACGGCTGTTGGATTTTTTCATCTTGAGCGAAAAGGAGAAATTCCCATCACCCTCTGGACGGTTTGTGGACGGTTGTTTGTGAATGACGGCATAATGTTCACCTTCAGTTTATTTTCATCGTGTGACAAACTTAAATTTGGGTTTGGTGTGAACAGCTTCAGTTTATGTTTGAAATCCCTTCATAGTTGATTGTTGGGAAAAGCGACAGCTCTTGTCAGGACAGTGATTTTCTGTCCTGACTGATACACCTGCTGTTTGGACTTTGTCTGCCTTCGACACCCACATCCTGTGCTGATTGATTCCTCGAATAATTTCCTGCTGATAATCAATCCAGTAACAGTTTCTGAGTATTTGAAACAGCCCTTGTTTGTTACCTCGTGTTTACATGCGAGTGTGTCTCTTGTTTTTAGATGGAGGTTTTGCAGATTGTGTTGAGCAATCCAAAACTTTCCACCACAGCTCACAAAGCAAGGAGAAAAAACTTATTTACATGCTTTAGAGTTTGACTGATTTACAGAAGATAAAGAAGCCAGAGTCACTCATGTATCTGAACGCAGGTGTTTCCCACACTGACCTGAATTTATGTCAGAAGACTGATGTGGAAGCAGCAGCACAGCACTGAAATCAGTCCAGACCAAAACATGCTGCTAAATCACAAATGAGGAAGAGGTGGAAGACTGTGGAAAGTAAATGAGAGTGTTTTCCACTGGCATACTCTCAGCACTCTTTCTCTTTTAGTTAAAAACATGACATGAGATCATTGATGAGGTGTGATAGGATTTTATAAATATCTGTGTCATTACTGAGTCAACTAATCGATCCAGGTCTTCCAGATTCCCAACCTGATTTGATTAAGCATATTTAAAAAAGGACTTACCAGCCACTTTATCACATGTTCAGCTGCTTGTTATTAACCCTTGGGTCTCTATGTGGCTTTTTTCTGCCACAAATAATGATCTTTAGTACTGACTGACCTGTTGTGTAAAACACGTCTAATGATGTGGCCACAACGGACGTGAATTCGCAAAGACACGCGTCTAGATTACAGACAAAGTCCTCGACATCATTGATTTGATGACGAGTGACGCTCCGGCCTCCTGCTCCGGCTCAAACCCCGCTGGAAGATGGAGGACAGGTTGATCTGCGCTGTTTGCCATCATCCGGAGCTATACGATTCGACGTGTGTACTCTACAGAAACCGGAACAAAAAGGAGCAGGCTTGGGTGAAAGTCTCTGAGGAGACAGGTTTTGAAGGTAAGTTCTGTAAATATTCGTTTCCAGCTGGATTTGCCTGCACAGGTCATCACTGAGTCCGACAAGCTCCGGCTCTCCAACTGCACCTGCGCCCGGACGCGCGTCGCCCCTCAGCTTGTCAAAATGGTCCAGCGTCCATTGACTTTCTTCTTGGTATCAATATTACTCTTACTTGTAATGTTTTTCTTGTCAAAGACTGAATGTTGAGCGAATTCAAGGTCTACAATGGTTAGAAATGACCACAGAAATGATTGAAGATTGTTTTAATAATATGTCATAATCTCACAGTGTAGTTAGAATTACCATGTGAAATATTATGCATCGAATGGTTTGTAGTCATATATATATATTTTTTTTATGTATTTTTGGGGCATTTTTTGCCTTTTTAATGATAGGAGAGAGACAGTGGATAGGCCTGTGAAACTCCGCCAAACCAGCACCCCGTTTGTAGTCATATTAAGGTATTTTTAAATATGTGAGTTAATATAATGACCTTACAAACATTATTTAAAGCAGCACTACGGAAGATCCTTGCTTGACCGGATAGAGAACTCAACTACCCATGAGCTCTAGCGTGCGCATACTGTGGTAAGGATACAGATCTGCCGGTCGTGTGCGTTTGTTTTGTAGGCGAATCACAGAAGCCAGGACTTCGCTCAAAAGTATTCTTCTGTCTTCAGAGGCTGTTTGCAGGATGGATAGCGACGAGGTAATGTATTTATTTTTGACTAAATGACGATGTTAAAAATCGCTAAGTTCAACTTTGTTTTATTACCGTGAAGTCGCCCCCGTCCTGTTGAAGCGATAAAGTGAATAAAAGTAAAGACAACGACGAGCTGGTGATATCACACACTTGAAATAGGTCTAAACAAAACTACATACTGGTACGTTCTGGATTTGTTGTGCTGTACTTTTTTCCTGTCAAGTTTTTTTGAGGAACTTCGTCATAAATTAGTCACCCAACATACCTGATAGTAGTCGGACATCCCTCCTCATCTATTTCACGCCAGCGAGTGAACGCCGAACCGATGTTTATTCTGGTCCGAGCATTCAGCTTGTTTTTCTCTCACTTTCCTTGTTTTGTATCCTCCGACAAAACTGTTCTCTTCCTGACATTGTTGCCTCCGCCATGGTTAAAGCTCTGCGATTGGCTTTCGCCAAGACTTCCGTGTTTTAAACGAATCGGGAATCGGGGGAAGTGACGTATGCCGTAAAGCAGTCCAAGCGTGTAGTTTTTTAGTGTGGCAGGGTTCCCACCATCCACCTCGAAGTTACATAGTGCCAGTTAAAGGGATACAGACCACTCCAGACCACTCCAGAGGTGTCATTCAACTCATTGTAAAGTGGTGGACCATCACAATGAATATCAAAGGATTACATTATGTTTGAAAAGCTACATAGTGTTGGTTTAAAGGTGTAGTCAGCGATCTTCTAATCTTCTAATCTAATGTACTATTTGTCAAAATCACCGTATTTCTCCTCCCCATCCACAAGATGTCCCCACTGACAGCCTGTTGAAAAAAAAGTGGCTCTGAATTTCAGCAGGTAAATACTGTGGCTCGGGCCGAGTTACCAAAACAGAGTACACCCCCCCACATCCAGGGGGCGATCATACTCATGTGCAGATCAGACAGAGGGGGGAGGGGGAGTAGGAGGTTGCGTAGCATGTGCAGTTAGCATAAGAGAGAGATACAATAGGTTCAGTAGCAATGGCTGAAAAACAGCCCAAAAGAAAAAGGTCAGAGGAGTGAAAAGTGAAAAAGAAGGGCTATGACCATGAAAGAGTGAAGACCAGGGTCAACATTGGTGTTGCTTTCTGACGGTGGAGGGAACTCCGCGAATTTAAATACCTGAAAACAGACCTGGATGTCGCTGTCTTTCTGCTGGATAGGTTAGCAACATTAGCTTTGTGGTGCTTCACATAAGTAACAGCCGTCGGGCATTAATCTTATTGTCTAATCTGACAGAATGTTCTGTTGTTGTGATGTCATCAATAACGGAAGTCGAGTTGTCTGACGAGTCGGGGTTACCTTAGCTATGTTGGTCAGCTACGCGGTTTCTACGGCCGTTTCCATGGCGATGCACGTCCATCAGCTTTTCGGGGTGGAGCCAGGGGTGAGGTATGAAGGGAGAGGCGGGTCTAAATTCGTTTATCAACAACCTCTGCACTCGTTTTCTCCCACATCGCTGACTACACCTTTAAAGGTTATTTTCCTGCAACATGGAGCTAGAACACATTTAACGGAATCCATTGTTCTAAGAGGACTCATGCTGCACGTTCTGAGGTAAAGGAATCGTGATCCATCACACTGTCTCTTGTTCTCTTCTTCTTCTTGTCTTTCTGGTTAATTGTCCATATTTAGGAGGGAATAAACTCACAGTCTTCAGGTTGGTGACCCCTGCTTTATGAGGACAGTGGACCATCTTCATGTCTCAGAGCTCAGATCATCTCAAACACCTTCGGGATGTGGTGCAGCAGCAGGCTCTCATCCTGGACATTCAGCCTGATGGATCTGCAGCAGCTGTGTGATGCTGTCATGGAGACATGGACTAACATCTCAGCGATGTTTCAGCTCCTGTTGAATCTATGAAGTGGAGTGGAAGGAGAGCCTAAAGAGAGTCTTTTTGACAGAGAAGATCACAGCAAAACGTCTGAAACTGGACTTCCTCATGACTCTCTCTGTCACAAAACAGCTAACATTACCAACAGGATAAGAGAGATATTATGGATCAGAATTTTAGAGGGAGGAGGGAAAACAGAGGTGGAGAAGAAGAGGGACAAGAAACAAGGGAAGAGAGTAAAAGGGGAAAAGGGAGAAAAAAACAAACAAAACAAAAATGATTAAAAAAAATCAATACAATGTTTTTTTGTTGGTTGACTTTGTTCATGTCAATAGGCATACCCAATTAAGTGAGATGTATGTGTAAGGATAACAGATGTGTTTTCGTGTATTTATAGAAAGACACATTTGATGCCCACTTTAAAGAAACATTTTCTTCTCCCCTTATTTATTTTTTTAAATATATTCAGGTTTCCTCTTCATGTGGTTGAAAATGTTGCCATGAAAAGTGAATATTGATTTTTCATACTGCCAAATTGTAAATATTTCTTGCAAAGTTCTAAACATTTGAGATGTATAAATATTAAAAGCTGAATAAAAATGTTAAAAAAAAGAATCTATGAAGTGAAGAATGAAGGATCTTAAAGGGAAAGGAGGTCCTGTTTTATTCTATTAAACACAAAAAATAATCCAAAGATGAAGTTTGGTCTGTACTGTTCAGCTCAAAGCACCTTTATTATGACCTCTGAGGTGTTTGTTTCAGGCATGGTTGTTTTTGAAGTGCTTAAATAATAGATTAAGTTGAGTTGAGTTAGGGTGGATAGATTTAAATATAAAACCGATACAAGGATTTTTAGATTGAGTCATAAATGCACAATTGTTTGATTAATGGATGGATCTTTTTGATATTTTTTAATTTAGGCTCACATAAACTTAATTCACAGTGTAGTGGTTATTTGTCATAAAAAATGTCTCTCCAAAAAATAGGAAATAACTTTGACAAACAGCCACGATGCACCATTCAGGTTGAGTATTACGCAGGCAGTAAAAAAAATGAAATGTCCACCCAAGATTCAGCATTTTTGTCATTTAGTCGAATCAAAATAAAAAGACACATTTTAGAGAAACATTTCCTTTTCCCCTTATTTTTTTTTAATATATATTCAGTTTTGAAGATGTTGTCATGTATTTTGATTTTTCATACTATATGTTTGCCAAATTGTAAATATTGCTTGCAAAGTTCTAACTATGTTTAAACATTTGAGATGGATAAATATTAACCCATCCATGCACAGTGTCCACTCCAGTAGACAGATATTTGGAATAAATTTTATGCCCTTTAGCTTTCTGTACCATGTCCAACTACCAGGCGGTAAAATCCCAAATCCTTGTCCACAGTTTCATAAACATTGTCTTTGCACATTTTTACCATATCAAGATATAGTGCATCATAATTCCAAAATGCCTGATGGAGGAAAATTCAGGTTTCAGATAACTTTGTAATTTTTATTTTAAATTTTGGTTGAATTTACAAGTAAATAGCTTGATTAAACAGCAATTAAACATATACTATACTTACTTTTTCTTTTATTTACTCTCAATAAATGTTTGACAAAGACATGTTTGTGGATCTTTATTAAGTTCCACTAAATTACTATTTATACTGTTGATGCATGGTGTCCACTGTAGTGCACAAATACATAACTCCCTCAAAATATAACACTGAAATGAAAATTCAACTGATTTTTTAACTTGTTTGTAAGTAAAACAAACATTTAAAAAACGAATTCCTTTGAGATTAGATAATTCATGCATGAAAGGGTTAAAAGGGTTTATAGCATCAAAATAGGTTATCTATAAGTGCTATTCCTTAGCTTCACGGTCGAGTCGGACAGGGCTGGACTGGCCTGGATACTCAACTTCAGGAACAAGACAATTAAAACTAGAGCAAATTTATATTATTCAGACACGTCTTAGAGCACCGGGATGTAAGTAGCCATATATAGCCGGCTACAAAACTACGATACTAAGTTTTCCAAAAATTGCTTGTTGTCACACATCAAAAACTACCGCTACGTAACTAGAAAGAGATACATTACCTCGTGGCTTTGCATCCTGTAAGTTGTTGAAAAAAGAAGTTTTAAAGCAATGCAGAGTTCTGAGGAAGGTCTGAGCTGCATTCATTAGCATCACAACAAACACACGCTTTGGCTTGGGTCATGTCTTTACGACAGTCGTCGCGCATACTCATGGGTAGCAGAGTCTTTATGTCACTGGAAATAGATTCTCCTCATAGCACCTTTAAACACAAAAAACATTAAAAGCTGATGTTTGGTCTGTATGTTCAGCTCAAAGCACCTTTACTATGTTCTCTGAGGTGCTGAAATGACGGAGTAAGAGCTTTAACATGATTAATATTCATTGATAGTGACTGTAGCAGGAGACGGAGCAGGTCTACGACGCAGCTGCAGCATCAGGAGGTTTGGAGGTGAAGCTCCCGTCAGATCGAAGCTGCTCGACTTTATCAGGGACTACTCCTGGAGGTCTGCTCTTCGCCTTTGGCAGCTCGTTCAGGGGTCGATAGATGATAAAACTCTGTTGTTGTTTCGCTCACACTTTGCACGGCAACTAAATCTACACGAGGCACTGAGAGAGGGCCCCGGAGCACAGAGTGTAATGCAATAAAAGTCTGTGTGTTCCAGCTCTGAAACTTTAGATCGTGTTATCCCCAGCAGGTTTCACACCGCGGAGCATATCTGTGCGATCGCAGCTCTAATGAGCCAACGCAGCCAAAGCATTGAGATAATACCTACTGTAAGCCTGTCACAGTGAGGCTGAGTCACCAAACTGCTCGTGATGATAGAAAAGAAGCTCATTAATCACCTTAATAGCGTCTCCAAAGGGTGTAGTGACACCCAACAGGACAGAGGTGGTGATTGGATAACACCTTAAGGGAAAACAGAGACGCAGACGCCTCGCCATTGATTAAAATCACAGCAACCGAGCCCAAGATACTGGAAACAGATCGAAGGGATGAACACTCCAGAGATCTGGGGTCGTGATGACAGTTTTAAGGCCAAATGAGGACAGAGGATTAGAGAAGGAAGCCTTTTTCATTTAGCTTTTTAGGCAGAATTACAGGAACAAACAAGACGCTCTACACCTCCAACATCAGGAGGAAGTGAAGTCCTGATACTACAAAATAAGAGGCTCCATTCTCTCCAATGTTATAGAAAATGGTGTCATGATATTGAAGTAAAATACTACAAAATAAAACAGATCAAAACTCTTTATCAAAAAAGGGCTCCAAACTCAAAAACTGACACAAACTCAGGGAGGACCCAGATGCGAAGTAACTTTTGTGGTTCACAATAACCAGGTTTTATTTTACAAACACAGAAGAAACACAGTTCAATGCGGAGATCAAACCCGCAAGCCTCGTCTTGATGGTCCGATGCTTTAACCCACAGGTGTCAAACTGATCCAGTAAAGGGCCACTGTGGCTGCAGGTTTTCTTTCCAACCCAGCAAGAACACACCTGATCCAACAAATCAACCATGTAAAGACAATCCAGTAGATTGAGTAATTAGCGTCAGGTGTGTTCTTGCTTGGTTGGAATGAAAACCAGAAACCAGGCTGCCACCACTGGTCAGGACTCACAGACGGATTGTCAATGTTGAGGACCACTAGCCCACACAGGAGATGATCAGCTGATGGGGACTCAGTCTTTGCCACAGATCAGGATACACAGGCGAAAACTCAGCGTTTAAGACAGAAGGCAGGTACGACAGCCGGGACTCAGGCAGACGGGTTAGTGAGGAACAGAAGCTCATCGATATCTTGCAGTCAAGCCGAGGGTCAGGCGTAAAAGGCAGAATCAGGAACGAAACAGGTCGGTAACGGGTGATCAATCCGGAAGACAGGTCTGGAGTTCTCTGCATGAAGGCGAAGACAGTCTGACACTGACTGTGTGTTGAGCTGGGGTTTAAGTAGGTGGCCTGATTGCAGCAGATGAGGTGCAGGTGTGAGCAGGAGCGCAGGTGAGGTGAGTTGAGCTGATTAGGCTGCAGCAGGAATGTGGCAGGCTGAAGGTTGAGACTGAGACTGTGACAAAAACCATCCTTCACAAAAGAATGGAACAAACACAAAAACAAAGTACAAATCAAATCCCAAAAGAGCTTAACAAAAGCAGACTACATACAAACCAGGGGAAGCTTTTTTTCCCCGGCCTACATCATAAATTTGTTTATTTCTTTAAATGTAAATTCTACCCTCTGTTCCTTTTCAAAAAAATGATCTGTGACCCTGTCGTACCAACTACGTGTCTTTTCCAGGGATGTTACCAGTGTTCTCTCAATGGCCAGCAGAGATAGACTGCTTAAACGGCCTTGGCCCTTTGTGTTGTGGGTGTAAGACTTGAGCCGCTTTAAACAGGAGAAGCTCCTCTCCAGAACAACTGAATGTAAAACTTAGAAGATGCTCCGGTGGAGGGTTATACTTCAAGATCCCTGATTGGCTCATTTCACTGTCAATAAAAAAAGGGATTGGGCCTCAGACAGATCATCCAATCATCATGCAGAAGCCGAGCGTCCAGGCCAGCCCACTGCCTCATAGACCCCCGGAGACGCTGAGCGTCCGATGGGTGGGACAAAGCCCAGCGTTTATCCAATGACCGTCCAGTTTCCACAGTGGAACAACCCACTCTACGCTTCCCCATCGAAGTCAGAAGACGCTCAGCGTCCGACTGTGTTAAAGCGCTGAGACGCTGCGGGGATGAATGAGAAGGAAGTCGCTCCAGTTACCTGTGATAAGCAGCTGATTCTGAACAAAAGATGAAAGTATTCTAGCTCATATTTAGTCAATGAAATGTACACACAGCAGGACATATCACCACTTTTTTGGGGACGTTTTAAGGGAAGCTGAGCTTCCCTTGCAGTCTTAGAGCAACCGCCACTGATACAAACTCACGGTGAAAGCTTGAGATCACTGTAACCTTTTTATTTATAGATCTTTAATTGTCCATGTCCACAGGTGTATAAAATCATCACCCAGGCATGCAGACTGCTTTTACAAACATTAGTGAAAGAATGGGTCGCTCTCAGGAGCTCAGTGAATTCCAGCGTGGAACTGTGATAGGATGCCACATGAGCAACAAATCCAGTGGTGACATTTCCTCACTCCTAAATATTCCACAGTCAACTGTCAGCTGGATTATAAGAATGTGGAAGTGTTTGGGAACTACAGCAACTCAGCCACCAAGTGGTAGGCCACGTAAAACTGACGGAGCGGGGTCAGCAGATGCTGAGGCGCATAGTGAGAAGAGGTCGCCAACTTTCTGCAGAGCCAATGGCTACAGACCTCCAGACCTCCTGTTATAGCTGCAAAGGGTGGACTGACGTCAGATTGAACCCTATGAATTAGGAATGGGATGGCACTGAAGTTCATATGAGAGTCAAGGCAGGTGAGCGAATACTTTGGAAATACAGTGTATGTGGGAATCCTGACATGAATCAATAATGACCTGGGAAAAACAGCGTGCTCCTCATATTTTCTGCAGTGTTCCCTGATATAATACCAGCTATTAACTGATGTAAATGAATAGAAATGACCTCCATTAGAAGGATCTGTCCAGCCCATATGTTTAGCATTTTTACAGTAAATGCACACAGACAGTGTGATCACTTCATCCCTCAGGTCCCCGAGGCCAGCCGCCCTCCTCTGTTTACCAAACAAAAACGCTCCAAAGCAATGAAACGAGCTACAGCGTCTGCGGCTGCAGGCTGAGGTAATGATTTTGGACTGAAACCTGAAACGTCTGCAGAGAGTTGCTGCAACACTCGACCCCAAACCCACACGCTCACCGTGAAATTTCCGACCTGGACCACATCAGAGGGAAGTGTTCAAGTTTGACCCAGACCGCCCCCCCCCCACCATTGACCCACTTCTCACAACATGAGCTCACAGCCCGAGCGGCAGGAGGGTTTACGGGACCACAGTGACTCTGCTCGCCGCTGTTTGTGCACCAAGAACCCAAAGTTTAAAATAATACAGGATGATTCTTCACAGGTGGGGGTCATAAATCAATCCTACAAAGACGTTTTCTTTCCTGTTCTCCTTTCATCTTCTTCTGCTGAATTTCATTTTGTCTTTTTTGTTTAGTCTTCACTCATGAATGCCAGACGAGTCTGTCATTTCCTCAGAATCATTCCTGCAGCCCGCAGAAGGATCTGTTAAACGCAGTTATTTTCATCAGTGATTAATGAGCTGATTATTTGTTTCATTGTTTTTTATAATGTAATTCACTGGAACTTCATTTCCCTCTTTCTCTTCAGTCATCTGAGGGTTCAGACGGAGTCAAGAGAGGACTCACAGCAAGGTTTCTCATGAAGAAGTCGGCTAAGATACTGAATCCCTGCGATTGAACACATGTAGATGAATCTGATTTTTATTCTTACATGGGTTCACACATTGTTATGTCTCTGATCTTTTAAAGGTCTAAACTCTGTGGAGATTTTTGAGATCTGTAAAGCAGCTTCTTCTTTTTTTTTTTTTTTTTTTTTTAAATCTCTTTATTGCATTTTCAGTCTACAGAAGAGAGCATAGAAATGAGATATTAAACATAAGATAAAATAAACAATAACAATAATGATGAGGTAGGTTAGGGTATATCATATAGATTAACAAACCAACATATCAATCCAACCAAACAAAGAAACAACAGGAGAAAAAAAAATTAAGTAAATGGTAAATGAGTAAATAAAACAATAATAATAATAAAGTTCAATAATGATAATGATAAAGGATGAATATTTAAAACAAATTAAATCAATCCCTAACAGCCATTCCCTCTCCTAGACAGGAACCACAGCACAAAAATAATGGCCCTCTTCCACCAGCACGCCTTGGCCCTACTCTACTCGGCCCTACTCGATTTGCAGCGTGTTTCCACTAGCCTGGTACCTCCTAAAACAAGCTAGTTTTAGTACCTACTCCGCTCTGGTTCCAAGCGAGCTGAGTCAATACTAAAAGATGACGTCACCGACTGCTGGCTACTGATTTGTCAGACAATGTCGTCATCGATGAGTCATGAGCACGACGACCTAGCATGCTAGCGGTAGCTACCACTAGCTTACCCTCATACGTCTTTCCTTTGCAGCTGGATTGCTCTCGTCCTCGGCTTCATTCTGTTGTATAGCTTCCAAAACTCTCCTGTGCTTCTCAAGGGGTATTTCTTCTTGACATCTACAGCCTTCTTCTGCTTTCCTTTTTTACTCGGTTTGTGACAAGAACCCACAGATTACTGCGTTGCGCTCAAAATGGCGTCTTCGCAGTGCCGCTCAGCTGTTTAAAGTGACACTGCACTCCGTTGGGCAGGCGACAGGGGCTAATGGAAAAGCAGCACAAGGCGAGTATAGCCGGGTAGAGTTGAGTAGAGTCGGGTAGAGTAGAGTAGGGCTAGTGGAAAAGGGCCATTAGTTGCACTATTAGGCCTACTCCTACATTGTTTACTGCTGTTACATTGTGTTATTACAATCTTATTACAATCTTGTTACTGTAAGTGTAATGCAGTAGCCTAATGTTTTAGTCTGTAATAGGTATAACTGTGCCAAAACACTTATGCGTTTTTGACCCCCCGAAACCACACATTTTTTCAGCTGCCCGCGGGAGGTGTCCCTTATTTCAATCTCTGGGTGTTGGCAACCCTAATACAAACAAAATGCTCATGATGGGGGCGCAGGGACAATCAGCAAGCATGTCTCCGGCTTTAGGATTAAGAGTTGGACCCAGAACTCAAAAATCCAGCTTAGACAGTCATAAAGAGTCCAGGAAGACCACTGGAACCTCTCCAGATACCAAACCAACCTCCAAATGCAGCCTATTTAGGTCTCAGACCTCCAGAACCAACCAAAGAATCCATTTATCCTGTCTCTATATGATACTGTGGATGAAAGAGTAAACCTTATTTCTCTGTTTAAAGTTCCAGTGCAACTCAATCAACAGAGTGGATCATTTTAAGGTGGAAACGTGTTTCTTTTTAGCTTCGAGCAGATGGCTGTGAATGATTTTGAAACAATGACTGGACTCTGTACTCACCCTGCTCTGGAGTAAAAGGTTGGGAAATGCTGGAACTCGTCAGCGAGGTTTTTATTCTGAGCAGCGCTCCGGCCAACAGGATGAAGACTTGAGGCTAACCCAGCAGCTTGTAATCATTAATAACTGCTTGTTACAGAATTCTGCTGAACTTTATTGCCTCCTCTTCAGATCCTTGCAGATGATCGTGACCAAACAAAGGCTGAGAGAAACTCAAGAGGAGCCTGGCCTCATAATGAAGCTCATCATCCAGGCTGCAGAGGCTCTGCAGAATTCACAGGCTGCAGTGGGACACCATGTCAAACATGCACTGCAAAAACTCAGAGCTTAGCAAGTTTGTCAAATTTAAAGTCAAAATATCCACAATACTTACTAAAAGTTCATATTTATTTGACCAGTTTGGATGGATATCTTACTCTGAGGAATAAAAACAAAAATAAGGCACAAATGACTTCTAAGTATGAGAAAATATCTGCCATTGGAGAAACTACTTAAGCTAGCATTTTCAAGACATCCTACAAGTAACATTCATCTCGCCACATTGGCAGCTATTGTACCTCATCACCAGCAATTCTGGGTTTATTTTTTGTTTTTCAATACAAAATTAAGTCATGTAGCTGGGCATGTTGGGCACTTTTGGCTTACAATAAGTCTTGTGAGATTTTTAAACTTTTAATTGGTTGAAAAAATGTCCACACATTTGAGCTTTTGCAGTGAAATCGAGACCCTGGAAACACTTTCAGAAATAACTTAAGGAAATGAGTTTGCTATCTCTCCGTCTATCTTGTTCGAAGCTTCAGACTAAAGCTCCAGCCCTTCTCTGATTCCTCCTCTCACATGTTGTGATTCACGTCTTTCTGTTTTCTTACAGTAATCTTTGTCAGCTGCAGCTCCTTTCCCGTAATTTCTGACGTTTTATCGAGGAAAAACTTTGGTCAATCAGAGCTCAGATATGTCATTTATCTTAAAACAGCAGTTTAAAAGTTGATCTTCTTGAGAGGACTTTCTGATGAGAGAATAAAGTCCATCACCTGACACGCCATATGAACAGTTCCATATTGGAAATATTTCACTAATCCATCTGGGAAGGGGACGTTTGAAAATGTTTTCAGGAGCACACTCATCACAGACCAATCCATACCAAGCAAAGTAATATGTAGTGGCTATACGTAGAGGCTAACAACAGTTAGCCACTGCTTAGGGCTTATGCAGTGTTCTGTTAACCTCGGAACTGGGAAGAGGAAAGAGGGAGTGACATCATCTCCGAGCTATCAATGCTACAGGTACAGAGTCGGAAAAAAATGCAGGCTATTTTTATCCATTTTTAGCACGCCTTGGATTTTAGTTCACAAATACCACATGAAGAATGTAATTAACGCTATGGCAGCATTTCCATAAATACAAGTTGAACAACACTGTGTATACGGCTGATTCAGTGCCATAAACACCAGTCAGAAGTGTGAATAAACTGAATATTACAGGAGCTTACTAACTGTTTACACCCGGGGCAGCCATCTTTGATTGTCAGCTCGGAGTGGTGAGGATCAAGCCTGAATTCCCAGAAGGAAATTCTGACCGCTGGGGTGTTCCAGTTGAAATTTCCCACTCTGAATTTGGAAACCCCAACTTCCCAGTACAACTAGAGCGCAGCATTACAACAGTTAACAGCCGTTAGCCGTAGCAGCTAACTGCATTAGCCGTTAGCTTAACCCACCTTAAGACTTTTGTTTCTCATTAAATTATCCCACACAGATGTATCATTTAACACTTATGACCCTTTTTCACTAGCACGCCTCGGTCCTACTCTACTCGGCTCTACTCGATTTGCAGCGTCTTTCCACTAGCCTGGTACCTCCTAAAACAAGCTAGTTTTAGTACCTACTCCGCTCTGGTTCCAAGCGAGCTGAGTCCATACTAAAAGAGGACGTCACCGACTTCCGGCTACTGATTGGTCAGACAATGTCGTCATCAATGAGTTATGAGCACGACGACCTAGCATGCTAGCGGTAGCTACCATTAGCTTACCCTCATCCATCTTTTCTTTGCAGCTGGATTGCTCTCGTCCTCGGCTTCATTCTGTTGTATAGCTTCCAAAACTCTCCTGTGCTTCTCAAGGGGTATTTCTTCTTACCACCTGCAGCCTTCTTCTGCTTTCCTTTTTTACTTGGTTTGTGACAAAAAGCCACAGATTGTTGTGTCGCGCTCAAAATGACTTCACCGCAGAGCCGCTCAGCTGTTTACAGCGACACTGCACCCCGTTGGGCAGGTGACTGGGGCTAATGGAAAAGCAGCACAAGGCGAGTAGAGTAGAGTAGGGCCCTAATAGGCTGTGTGACATGAACCTCGTCAAAGAAAATCTCCTCAAAGTTTTCCCGGTAAATTTCTGAGGAGATCATATTTCGCAGAGTATCACTGAATAACCATGATGAGCACAGGCTAAAGGTCATGTCCATGGAGGATTTCCACGTTCTCTCTGTTTCCCAGCAGTGAAAAACAGTCAAGAGAAGAGCAAAAACATGATTTCCTGTCCGACAGGCTTCAAGTGATGTTCTTTTCTCTTCTTTTAAAGAAAGAATTGAGTCCATTTCTGCCAAAAAAAAAACAAAGTTATAGAGACGGCTTCAGAAGCCGCCATTATTTTCAAACATGCCGTCACTTCCTGTTGTCGTCACGCCCACAGCTCCACCTCTCTTCCCTGATTGGGCCGTTAAGCATTTAGCTGAGTAAAGTTGTTGAACATAGATCGGTCAAGCTTTGGCTATCAGAGGAACACGATTTAAGTAAGATTTATTATATTTATATATTTATACTACTGTAGATGTTTTATTGTTTGTTTTATTTTGTCATTTGTGCCACTTTTGGAGGCATTTTCTCTCTCAAATGTTGAAATAGTCCACATAAAATAGCTCTATTGGAAAAAGAGGGATTACTCTTTTATTTAGTTGACCTTTACCTGCTTCTGATTGGTTGGTATCATCACTAAAAAAAGAAAATGAGAAATCTGATTGGTTAAAAGAATGACAGGGAGTTGTGCTCGTTGAGGTGAAAATAGTCATGAGTTCACTTTGCTGTTTTATTCCCTAGATAGGAAACATTAATTTTAATTCATGGCGATTAAAAAGGGTGAATAAATATTGGTGTTTTATCTGTTTGCACATTAATACTTTATGAATTGATTCACATGTTTGGCTCTATTCAGAAACTCTTTTGACTTGCTCATTTCGTGACTTTAGGAGCTGTCTAATCCAGAATAATCATAAAGCAGATTATTCCTCTGACTGGACTCGACCACAGATTCATTATTGCTCCATAAATCCTCGTGTACATCAATATTCCCTCTGAAGATTAAACATATGTGATTATTGTGACCCAGTTTGGGTGTGAGGTAAATCCAGAGTGTGGTGATGATATCGGGGAAGAATGTGGGCCGTCAGACTGTGACGGGGGGGCAGTAAATGATAATGGACTAATTACACAGCCACTAAATGCTCCCTGTTTAATATTAACATTTAATAGAGCTGCTGTATAATTCTGCTAAAGCTCATAAACAAGACTGCAGGAAAGTAGGCCGTCTGTTTACCTTGAATACCCCGAGACGTGCAGAGCTGCCGTCGGTCCACAAAATGGCCGACTGTTCATGATGTTTGATAAACACGGTGAAGATAAATAAGATCCTCAGACTCTGACTTTGGTTTATCACACACTCACACAAACACAGAACAGCTGTTGTAATGGACAGGGGGGTTTGTTGGATCATTTATTTGCAAATTCGTCAACATTTTAACCAGTTAAGTGTTTTGGGGAGGCCTTAATCGTCCCGTCAGACCAAGCAGCAGGTCTTTTAATCCTCACGTAACTCCTGTCAGAGAAGCACCGGTGAAAGTTCTCGCATCACCTGTACTGCAGAGGAAGCTTTCAGAAGGACTTTATGGCTCAAATTTTACTCATCGTCAAATCCTGTAAATGATTATTAAATTATTTAAACATCTCATGCCATCCAGGGCCCGCATTCACAGATCATTTTATCTTACTATTAGAAGGACTCCTAAATGACACGAAAAATTTCTAACTAAGAGATTTCTCTTCAAACCTGTTCACAAAGCTGATGAGACTAACTCTGACTAAGGAATTCAGAGAGCTCTTAAGCTAAAAGAAAGGGGTGCGTTAAAACAATTTTAATAACTTCTGAATTGGGTTTGTGTTGATGGTTTGGGGGCACAACAAGTTCAAATGAACAACTGCACCATTGGAACAAGCCCAAGAAAGTGCAACCTACAACTTCCAATACACACATGCAAGTTAGAATAAAACAAAGCCTAAGGTCGCTTATAGTGGAGCTTTAAGCAGAATTTCAGGAGCAGGACCACACCTCAACCACGCCTCTTACTGTGTTCCTATAAATTTTAACCGCAATTCCCTCTTTTGTTTCGCACACTCGATGGACTCCTCCCTCCCTCCCTCCCCTTTCTTAAAACTTCTTTCTTCAAACTTCTTTCTTCTGTCTTTCCTCAGGGCCTTATAAAGGGGGTTCGTTGTGCCCGGGAGCTACGGCGAATTACCTATGAAGTTTCCCAAAACCATTATCCACTTCACGTACCTACTATGTTGCTTATTACCCACTGTACGCAATAAATAATGTCAAACTCATCCTGTTGATGGTGTGGTCCTTACTCGTGAAATAAGCGGACCTGGCAACTCTGATCAAGTTTTCTCGTCTTTTTTTTAGCGGTGCGGCTCCTGTCTGTGTCTGTCTGAGTGAGGCAGGTCGGACAGCAGCTGATAGACATCGGTGCAAAGTAACGCGCCACATGTCACTGTTGGTAACGGCATTATAACATTTTGAATAGGGATTAATTAGATTACCCGTTAGTCCCAACACTGGTTTAAAGTATCATACTAAATAATTATAACACTTTGTTTTGTATCGTAATCTTTCAAACAGGAGAAAAACATTCATCTGAATTTGAAATATGGCATTAACTTAAACTCCTTAACCAAGGGTCATGCCAGATTTATGGCACAAACCATGCTCTTCAAGATAAATGTAAAACAATGTGCATTTAAACTGTCTTATGTGTGGTTTATTAACAATAACACACTTCAGTGACATAATCACATGAACGTTTTGGGTCATTTTGTAAAACTTTGAATGATTTTTCCTTGTGAACAGTGCGGGGACAGGAAACCAAAGAGCCTCTCTGACGTTCAGTGCAGCTTGGCGAGCGTTTGAGGCTACTGTCGGTGAAGAATTCACCACTGTTTGTTGGTTTGAATCCACAGAAAGTGAAGTCATGATCCACCATGGTTTAATGCTCTCATAAAATGTTTCTGGACTCCGTCAGCTGAAGGTGAATCTGTTACATCAGGCTCTGGGAGAGTTTATCAGCCTTAACCCTCCAGCAGCTTCCTTCTTTTCATCAATGTTTTATCCGCGCTGCAGTGAGACACCTCAGGCTGAGCAAACCTGCGCCGCCGCCAAACTTTCCATAAAGTCATGTTGGCCAGAAAAGCCCTCAGAGTTTATAGTTCTGCTAAAAGCCTGAAAGAGGAGCTGAAGGATGAGTTTTTACAGCTTTTAAGGCTTCTTATAAACACAAATGAAAGCTGCTCTCAGCATTAGCCCACAAAGCTGCTACATAAATGCTAATTATTTCAGAAAAGAGAAGGGAAACGACACAATTTTAGTGATACTAACTAGGGCTGGGACGATACGATTTTCTCCTGATTCAATTTTTTAGGTGTCGATTCGTTTTAATTGCGATTCTACGATATTGCCGACTTTTGCAATCTTGAGTTAGCTTTTTTAACACCAGAGAAAAAGATGAACAATGATGATGCTACAGACAGGAAAAATACACATCATATGTGAGTCTGTTGTTAGGATTTATTCAGCAAATTATTTCAACCAGCTGTTTACACTCTCTCTTCAAAAGCCTGGACTGCATATAAAGGTGCTATGAGGAGAATCTATTACCAGTGACATAAAGACTCTGCTACCCATGAGCAAGCGCGGCGACTGTCGTAATGCTGCGTTCCAGTAACCTCGGAAATGGGAGTGACATCATCTCCGTCTTATCGGCGTTCCAGTTGAAGTTGGAAAAAAACATGCCGATCTACCAGGCTATTGTTAGCTGTTGTTAGCACGCCCTGCGTTGTTGTTTGAAGAATGTGATTATCACTATGGCAGCATTTTTGTAAATATAAGTCTAACAATACTATGTATACAGCTGATCTAGAGCGACACACCCCAGTCAGAAGTGCAAATAAATGGATTATTACAGGAGCTAAATAACTGTTCACACTGGGGGCATCCATCTTCCATTGTCAACTCGGGGGTGGAGAGGTTTCACCGAGTTCCCAGTTGGAAATTTCGGAATTTCGGAACTCGGAAATTCCAACTTCCGACGACAACTGGAACGCACCACAAGCCAAAGCGTGTGTTTGTTGTGATGCTAATGAATGCAGCTCTGACCTTCCTCAGAACTCTGCATTGCTTTACAACTTCTTTTTTCCACAACTTACAGGATGCAAAGCCACGAGGTAATGTATCTCTTTCTAGTTACGTAGCGGTAGTTTTTGATGTGTGACAACAAGCAATTTTTGGAAAACTTAGTATTGTAGTTTTGTAGCTGGGTATGTATCGGTTTATATATATATATATATATATATGTATATATATATATATATATATATATATATATATATATAAACCAATACATAATTTAAGTAATTTTGGTTATTATCAAGAAAACCATGGAAAATGAACGACTTTTTTTGTAATTATTTAGAAACTCCTCACAGTCCCTTTAAGCAAAATGGCCTACAGTAAACTCAGTTTGAATTTTTATTTTTATTTTTTTTGCACAGTTGTTTTTTGTACAGGTGGTGTTAGCTCTGGCTAATACCAGAGATGTGGCATCAGAACCACTGTGAACTTTAACCCCATGCAGGTCAAAATGTAGTAAAAAAACAGGTGGTAAAAGAGCATGTGACTTTGGTCATTTTTGTATTTTATTAAGTGTGATTTATAAGCAGGTGGAGCAGCAGGTAGCTCACATGCCTAACAGCAAGAAGGTTGCCAGTTTGATCCCTGGGTCGGGCAGTTTGCGTGCTCTTAAGTGCAGTTGTGCTGTTGGGATGATTGGTGACTCCAAACTCCAAACTGCTGTTAAATGTGAGTTTGAGTCTCTCTATGTGGCCCTGTGTAGGTGCAGATGATGGATTGATGAGCAACAAACCAGATTGAAATAAAAAATCTTGTTATTCTAAGTTCAGTGGTGGTAGCTTGTGTTGTTTTCTGAATGTCAACAACAGCCCCTCACGTGGGCTTCATGTTGAGTAACTCCGGTTGTTCATAGCACATGGTTGAAGACAGATGTATTATTTCTGTTGAGGTTCTTCTTCCTCTTGGCTGAGGTTTGAACTTTAAACATGTTTATTCTTTTAAGTCAGAAGGAAATCCTTTAAGCAACAAACCTCCTCCTCTCCGGAAACAGCTCGGCTTTATGGGAAATGTTATAAATGTGGAGCTGATTTGTAGATCATGACCCATAATGCACTTCTGCTGTAAAGCGGATGCTACCACTTAACCTCAGTTATGAATTGATCACATGATATTAACCAGTGCATGAAAACGTCCCTGTGGTCGTGTAAACACGCCACAGTCATTTAATCTGATTTCCTCTGAGCCGGATCAGGAAAACGTGCGCGCTCTTTATCTCTAACAAACTTCAGCCAAAAATGTCCCAGACCTGCTCTTCATGCTCAGAGATGTTTTGACTCTCGCCCCGTCAAAGGTCGAAACTCCGACTTCAGTTTATAAAGTCCAGAGGAGACCTTCAAAGCTGCTGATAACGGTCTCCGCCCTCATCACCTCGTTCTCATTAGATGGTTCCTGATTAAAAACATCACATCTGTTTCAGCACGACGGCCTCGGGGAGTGTTCCCAAACTCGTGTTTAGTCTTAAATAAACAGAGGCACATTTATTCTCCGGAGCAGAGCTCACCAAACTCTTCTTAAACTTCTTTATCTGCTGGCTACATCCTCCTGAAAACCAGATGTAGCATCTGAAGAGGCTAACCCCTAATAAATCAGACGACAGGTCTATGGTTCATGGATCTGTCCCTTACTTTAGTTCTTACTTTAGTCCACTTGTCTCCTCTTACCTCCCTTCCTTCACCCTCACACCAACACAGCATGGTGTGGATTTGCTGTTCATCATGAGACTGGGATCCACATTCAAGATTTCCTGCTGCTTAACAGAAGGTTTTTTCTTGAGCCATGATGGAGGGATCCATGATTGGCTATATGGATTCATGTTGGTGTTGGATGGATATATTTATATATATACGTAAACATGGCGGCTTCTGAATGTGCACGCCAGTCCTTAAAGACATCCTCTCGTACCACAGCTAAAGTCTTTGTGATGCATTCACGGCATGAGGAGGCATGCTAAAGGACACAGACGATGAAAAACAGACAATCTGAAGGAATTTCTTTTTCTTTCAGGTTTCTTTATCAACATTCACGGTGCAGCAGGCACACTGGGTTCGTTTGTTTGGATTTTAATGTCTTGGTTTCCAACATTCTGGAAAATGTCAGAAAATCACACAAGTATTAACAAACTCAAAACCTGGACAAAGGCAGTTTGTCTCATTTTACAAATTAGATTGTTGTACCATGATGAGATGTGCCGTCAGATTTAGATTTAGGCTTAATAGTCAGAGAAAGTTCATTATGTCTACATAGATTCGTAAAGTATGAAGTGAAAACTTTGCTTGTTGCCAATAGAAGAAAGTAGCATACATTTAGGCTTGCTATCAGGTTTGAGATTAAGGCTTGACTTCAAATTTGCCTACAAATGTAAGGCCTGATTTCATGCATGTTTCAAAAATAACGTTTGAATAAAAGTTTGACTTGATAATTAGGTCTGATTTAAGATTTGCCTTGGGAGGCTTGATTTAAGTCATGCATTGAGATTAAGGTTTATTTTAAGGTGTGGCTTGAGATTTAAGGCTTGACTTAAAGTTAGCCTTCAAATTTAAACTTGACTTCATCTAGTGACTTCAGATTTAGACTTGATTTCATTATGGGACCTCAGATTATGGCTTGATTTCATCTTGTGACTTCAGATTTAGACATGATTTCAGTTTGTAACTTCAGATTTAGACTTGATTTCATCTTGTGACTTCAGATTTAGACTTGATTTCATTACGGGACCTCAGATTATGGATTGATTTCATCTTGTGACTTCAGATTTAGACATGATTTCAGTTTGTAACTTCAGATTTAGACATGATTTCAGTTTGTAACTTCAGATTTAGGCTTGATTTCAGTTTGTGACTTCAGATTTGAGCGTGATTTCAGTTTGTTACTGCAGATCAAGGCTTAATTTCAGTTTGTGACTTCACATTTAGGCCTGATATCATCTTGTAATTTAAGATTAAGGCTTAATTCCAGCTTCTGACTTCAGATTTAGGCTTGATTTCAGCTTGTGACTTCATATTTAGGTGTATTTTCAGCTTGTGACTTTATATTTAGGCTTGATTTCAACTTGCAACTTCAGATTAAGGCTTGATTTCAAATTGTGACTTCAGAATTAGGCTTGATTTCATCTAGTGACTTCAGATTTAGGCTTGATTTCATCTAGTGACTTCAGAATTAGGCTTGATTTCAGTTTGTGACTCCATATTTAGGCTTGATTTCAGTTTGTGACCTCAGATTATGGCTTGATTTCAGTTTGTAACTTCAGATTTAGGCTTGATTTCAGTTTGTGACTTCAGATTTGGGCGTGATTTCAGCTTGTGACTTCAGGTCAAGGCGTGATCTCAGTTTGGGACATCAGATTTAGACCTGATATCATCTTGTAACTTTAGATTAAGGCTTGACTTCAGCTTGTGATCTCAGATTTAGGCTTGATTTCAGCTTCTGACTTCATATTTAGGTTTAATGTCAGCTTGTGATTTTAGATTTAGGCTTGATTTCAATTTGTGACTTAAGATTTAGGCTTGATTTCAGCTTGCAAATTTATATTTAGACTATATTAAAGGTGTACCTTGATATTTAGGCTTGATTTCATGCTTTATTTAAGATTAAAGCTTGAATAAAGGTTTGCCTTGATATTTGGGTCTGGCTTTAGGTTTGTCTTGGAAATTAGGCTTGATTTAAAACGTGCATTTAGATTAAGCCTTATTTTAAGATGTGCCTTGAGATTTAAAGTTAGCCTTCAAATTTAGATTGATTGCAGGTTGTGACTTCAGATTTTGGCTTGTGACTTCAGTTGTTACTTGAAGGTTTGATTAAAGGTGTACCTTCAGATTTAGGTCTGATTTCATTCATTCTTTGGACCACAAATATGTTAAAACCACTCTTCTAGTGCAAGGAGCCTTCAGATTGTTGATAAAAGTGCTTCGTCAGCCCTCGTGTGCGATGCCACCCCCCCGCCTTGGGCCCAGATCGAACCCCCAGAATAACAGAGAAGCACTCGATTGTAGATTTTCAGTAGTTTTATTGAAAAATGCCTCTTCTGTTTTTCAGAAATAAATAAGAAAATAAGGCTGTGGAATTCACAATCTGCAGTTCAAACATGAAGCAGCAACACTGTTTCCGTACTCTGACTGCTTCTGATACTGAGAAAAATGACAAGATTGACAAAAACTATATTCTGATTAAAACAAAAAGAAACAAAAGAACAACACGTACTAAATATACACCACAGACATGCAATTCCACGTTTTTGTTAAAGTTAGCTGTGACGTAAGTAAGACTGATAAATACTAAAGATACAAATGAAGCTGTGTTTAACTGCTGTAATGAGAATGAACCTTAAAGAAAACGCTGTATGGAGGCTTAATGTGACAAAAGCATCTGATCTGAAGTCGAGACTCTGTGAACAAACATTTCCTCGAGGCGCTCCAGACGACGTGATGCAAATATGATACAAGCAGGAGACACAGGTGGAGAAGGTAGCTCACAGGTTTTCTTCATCAAATCTCCTTTTTATGATTGATGTGACCCTAAATTCCCCCCCTCCCCAAGTCCAAACCCTCCAGAAAAAAAGGAATATTCACATACAATTGAAGGCATTAAAGGTATTTTCCAATAAAATGGAGGTGTCAAACCCCTTTGGTGTATATAATGTGCATAAATCCAACAACAGACACAGGCTGAACAAATACAAAAGCAGAGCGTGTTTTATAATGGCGCCGTACTGGACTTCTTTCTTGATAGGGATCTCTTTCGGCGCTGGTTTAGAAACTCCTCCTCCTCCTCGGGGACTGGGACTACTCGGGTGTCGGGGTCAGAGGGGGTTCGGCCTGCTCGGAGATAGTGTTCGGGCCGTGAGTTGGAAAGTTCTGCTCAACATGCACCGAAAATGTTCAGACAGACTCACAGGGTGACGGCTTCCACGGGACCATGTTGCTTCAGAAGTTTTAGTTCAGATATTAAATTTGTTTTACTGACATTTAAGTTGTTGCACCAGCTGACCTCCTCCATCTTACTCCTCCCTCCTGATAGGGATGTTTACAATTACAAAAAGATTTCAGCTTGTGACTTCAGACATAGGCTTGATTTCTGTTTGTGTATTTAGATTTAAACTTGATTTCATTTTGTGACTACAGATTAAGGCTTGATTTCGGTTTGTGACTTCAGATTCATGCTTTCTTTCAGTTTGTGATTTCAGATTTGGGCTTGATTTCAGTTTTTGACTTCAGCTGTAGACTTCATTTCATCTTGTGACTTCAGATTTAGGCTTGATTTCAGTTTGTACTTTTAGATTAAGGCTTGATTTTAGCTTTTGACTTCAGATTTAGGCTTGATTTCTGTTTGTGTTTTTAGATTTAAACTTGATTTCATTCTGTGACTACAGATTAAGGCTTGATTTCAGCTTGTGACTTCAGATTTAGGCTTGATTTTATGAAGTGACTTCAGATTCAGAAATGATTTTAATTTGTGACTTCAGATTTAGGCTTGATTTCAGATTGTTACTTCAGATTTAGTCTTGATTTTAGCAAGTGACTTCAGATTCAGAAATGATTTTAATTTGTGACTTCAGATTTAGGCTTGATTTCAGTTTTCTGACTTTAGATTTAGGCTTGATTTTGGCTTGTGACTTCAGATTTAGGCTTGATTTCAGATTGTTACTTCAGATTTCGCTTGATTTTGGCTTGTGACTTCAGATTTAGGCTTGATTTCAGCTTGTGACTTCAGATTTAGGCTTGATTTCATCTTGTGACTTCAGATTTAGGCTTGATTTCAGCTTGTCAATTTAGATTATGGCTTGATTTTGGCTTGTGACTTTAGATTTAGGCTTGATTTTAGATTGTTACTTCAGATTTCGCTTGATTTTGGCTTGTGACTTCAGATTTAGGCTTGATTTTAGATTGTAACTTCAGATTTCGCTTGATTTCAACGTGTGACTTCAGATTTAGGCTTGGTTTTTGTTTGTGCCTGCAGATTTGGGCGTGATTTCACCTTGTGACATAATCGTCACAATGTAATAAGTTTCTTAACACTTACATTAAAATACAGATTTCCTTTTCGAAGAAAAATTGTTTTTAATTTTATTTCTGGTTTAGTTGAGACTTTGTGCATTAAAAGATTTAAAATATCAGCGAAAATCCGTTTTAGTGCATCCCCAAATAAAAAAAACATATTTCTTTAGCAGACTGGTTAATTTGGACATCAGTCAAGACAAACTAAAGTCTCCAAACTTTGCAAACGCAGAGCTGGTGCAACAGGACTTAAAGGAGAAGAAATATAACACATTTTAATCATACTAACCCTGAAATTCCGCTGGGTTCATGTCTGTTGAGCCACATTTTATCTACAGTTAAGAGCAATCATGTGAGATTAAAAAGCAATAAGACAATAACGAACATGAGAGGTCAATGTTCCCGATTTAAAGAGTGAAAAAGTGGTTTGCTTGAATTTGGGTGCTTCATGTGTTTATAATGCTCTTAAATATTTTACTCTACATGTTTGGAAAGTGTGAGACAGACTTGACCAGTTCTCCTCACTGTTGATGTGCTAAATTTAGCACAAATAAAGTGTTTGAAAAAGGCAGAAACTTAAAAATAAACATCCAGATGATCGTTTTGTCCATCTTGTGTGTTGTGGGCCGATCAAATGAAAGAGTAGGAAAGTAAAGTTCATGAGGTGAGCCCATTGCTGAGGGCAAACTCTCACCCAAAGCCACCGGAAGAGAAGAGAAAGTATCTTTAACATCGAGAAATGCTGTTAGCGTCTTTTCTTCTTCGATGTTTAAAAGCCGAATGTTTTCAGCTCTGATAAAAATTCTCCTGAAGCATCAGCAGACGTTCTAGTCTTGGAGGGAGCAGCTAGGCTTGTTAGGGATGGAAAATGATGACATTTTATTAATACCATTTTATTGATACTTATCAGCCCAAGTCTGGACCATTTCCTGTGGATTTTAAAGATGTTTTAGCTCCAATGTCATCAAACACGTGCCACCCTTGATGTCTGATATTCAAACCACTCTGTCATTTTTTTTTATTGCTGTTTAACTATTCACTTGTGAATTACACCAAAATTCTAAATAAATACAAAATTATGCTTAATTTGCCCTTCGTCAGCTGTTTTTAGATTTTGGATTCAATATCTCGATTTGGTAAAAATGTGCAAAGATAATTTTTACATGAAACTTGAGACATAAGAATAATTGGACATGGTACTGCAACGTAAAGGGTACAAAATTATTTCCAAATATCTGTATACTGCAGTAAACACCATGCATGGAAGGGCTAAACTTGTTTTTTTTTTTATTTTATTTTGTAACATTGTAGTAACTACCAGGGCTGGATGATTTTAGAAAAAGATCTGATTGTGATTTTTCTGTCAGATATTGTGATTTCAATTCATGATTTTCTTCAAATCAGGCTTCAGCACAATATTCATAATTTTTATAGTAAAGACAAAAGTGAGGAAAACACTGATCAAAAGCACATAACACATTATTCAACATCTAAAATTGATAATAAATCATTTGTTTTCATTATTTTAACAGAGGCTTTCTGTTGGCCTGTTTAGCAGAACTTCTGTAAATGCAAACTTGTGAAATAGTTGAGATTCTTGGGACTTCCTGGTAAAATAAAGGTGATTAAAAAAACTCTTGATGTCCCTGATTTGAGAGGCAAAAATACTATGAAGTTGGTTTTAAGTTAGAAAGCATCTGTGACCCCATCATATGGTCAGTGGATAAGGGAGGTAATGTGTCTTGTACATTTAGAGAAAATAAGACGTAGAATCAGAGGGTGTACCAGAAAATTCCATAAAACTTGGCAACCATTTAGAACATTTGTTGAAAATGTCACCTGGCAATTTATGCATGTAATATACATCTGTTTATGTGTCTGTTTTAAAAAAAAAAAAAATATATATATATATATATATATGAAATTATTATTGATCTATCAACCTGATTTATTGTATTTATTTTATTATTATTATTTTATCATTATTTTTTACATTTTATTCAGTAATACTGTCTGGCTGTTCATTCAAAGTTGGGGTGTTTTTTGCTCTGTATTATGTAAAAAAAAACAATTAAAAAATACCTTGTTAAAAAAAAAGAAAGCATCTGTGACCTGCTGGAGCTGAGACGGAGCACTGAAGCAGCGGATCATTAACTTTAGTAAAAGTCTATCGCCTCCAGCAGAGACTAAACGAACATGAATCCAGTGGAATTAAGGGTCAGTTTGAACAAATTCAGGCAACATGGTCCACGTGGTGTGATGCTTTATGGATGTTTAGCACCGTGACTTCCTTGAACACACCCCCTCATATTAATCTCAGGTGTTAACAAACCCCCTTGAATCAAGCACAGTCCTTCTGGAGACCCTTCTGTTGCCATGTTAGTAGAGAAAAGTCAAACTAAAACAGGTTATTATGGATGAAGAGGCGTATCTAAACCCTGGGATTCAGAGCGGCCCTGAGCGGATCAAAAACAGCTTCAAACACACGGGCAGGAAAATAAAAAAAGAGGCGTTGTTGTTGGCATTCAGCAAGCAGCAGGTTGTTGTTTGCAAGGCACAGGCTCTAAAAGTAGAGATGTTAAAAACTGGATTCAAACATCATTTACAAGGCACGCTGAGTTTATGTACACGCTTCACCAGGAGAGGGATGCTGCTGCTGCTGCTGCTGCTGCTGGTGACGCTGCTGCTGCTGATTCTCTGACACAAATCCACCTTTGTTAGTATTTGTTTGGCTGTTTGGTGCTGTAGTTTGGTGCATGCTCCTCCACTGAACATTTCTTTGTGTGGTCTTTGGCTTCAAGATGCAAACAGCCGTTAGAACCGGTCGGAGCCGTTGGTGGTTGGTTTTTGTTCTACTGGATGTGAGTCGTTGTTAGTACTGGTTTCCCTCTTTGTTGAGAAGTTTTTCAGCAAAGTTTGTTAATGGTTTCCTTTGGTGATTATCCTTTAAACAGCTCAAGAGCGTGTGAGCGAGTGTTTCAGTTACAGGACTTTTGTTTGTTCAGTGAAAGCAGCACAGGCGGATAGAAAGTTTATTATGGTGAACCTGGAACAGGCCAAAGAGGACGGAGGGGTCAGTTTGGTCAGAGCAGGAGGAGTAAATCAACTTTCTATGTTAAGATTAGTGACTACAGGACTACAGGATTCACACATGCATTAATCTACATGGCAGAACAGTCCAACACTTTGGCTTAGGGTGGGTTTTTGCATCTGTTTGTTCTTTAGTGGTAGCTTGATCAGGTTGATTTATCCAAACTTCAGACTTTTCTAAGATGCATCGAGACTGGCTAGTACCATCACAGCCTCAGATCACATTAAAGGATACGTCTGGTGTCTACAGCTTTCACATTGTTTATAGAATGAAGTAGAACAATATACTCACCCAGAAGACTTTCCTGATCCAAACAGTGCTTCAGGAGATATTTAGATCCAAAATCGAGCGGCGGACATCTGTATAATGGTAGCTCACGGGGCATGTATAGTGCCGCTCCTAAAACTGCATTAATCGTCCAAAAACTCATTAGTTTCACCAATATTTCATCATGGTCCACTCACGCTACTCCTCCATTACAGTCTGTGTCACTCCAGACATGTTTTTGTGACTGTACTGACCTCTGAATTGAAAAGTTTCAGAGGTCAGTTTCTTTCCGGTTGCGCGCGCATGCGCTGTACGGCTCATTGTTTCAGGGGAAGACCGCCGGCTAGACAACGACTTTCTTCTTCCAGTTTTGTGCAAAATGGACGAATATCTATCGGATGAAGATGTTGCGGAGGAGAACTTTGAATATGATGGGTGTCCTTACAGTTTCGAGCCAGAGTTTACAGATGAGGAGCTCATCAAAAGGAGGACGCAGAGGCAAAGAGAAGAACAGCTGGCCAGAGAGCAGTCTTCAGTTCAGAGGTCAGCACAGTCACAAAAACATGGGTGGAGCGACACTGACTGTAATGGAGGAGTAGCGTGAGCGGACCATGATGAAATATTGGTGAGTTTTTGGACGATTAATGCAGTTTTAGGAACGGCGCTACACATGCCCCGTGTGCTACCATTATACGGATGTCTGCCGCTCGATTTTGGATCTAAATATCTCCTGAAGCACTGTTTGGATCAGGAAAGCCTTCTGGGTGAGTATATTGTTCTGCTTCATTCTATAAACAATGTGAAAGCTGTAGAAACCAAACTTATCCTTTAATGTGCCTAATGCTGAGGTCATACTACACCATTTATCTGCAGCTACAATCATTTCTACATCAGATTAAGTGACCACAGAACCATAAAATCACACTTGGATGTTCCCAAAACCACGACAGAAGACACAATCAACCAACATGATGGCTTTGGAGGAGAGCTGACACTGAAGAGAGCAGCACCACAGTCCTCTCCCATATTGTGATTTTCACCATAAATATTAGTCCTACCTTTATTTCATCTAAATATTTAGATTCCTTGACCATGGAAACATATAATTAGCAATTGGATTCATAATGATATCTGTTTTTGTTCAGTAGTTATTCACAAAAATCTCAATTATTGTCATGGCGGATGCAGACGGTGATCTGGATCAGTCCCAAAATCTAACCATTTGTTCCTCATCCCAATCGGGACATTTCCTGAAAATTTCACCAAAATCCGTCCATAACTTTTTGAGTTATCTCGCTAAGAAACAAACTAACTAAATAACTAACAAAAAAACAGACACTAGCGATCACATGACCTCCGGGTGGTAATTAGGCAGCATTACTCTGGTTGTGTTGTTCAAAATAATTGTATGGTTTGCTAATAAAACCACAGCACTAAAGCTACAATCTCCCACCAGCTTTTGCCGGCATAAACGTAAACGCTTAGAAGCGCAAAGCTAAATCAGGTCAAACAGGACAAGAAAATATGGCAACATGTTTGTTGTTTTCATGTCTTGCTTTACTCCTGAGTCCGTAAAAAGAAAAAAAGATGCTGCAGTAACAAGGAAGAGAGCTAACCCACTGCTAATTAGCTTAGCTAAAACACTGGGAATCAATGGGTAGTGTTAGCCTGCCTCTGCCTACAGTCATCAGATAAACTCTTCAGCAACTCTATGTGCTTGTTGTGACTCTTTAGTTTTTTTTTAAACATATTTTTACGTTCTCTTCCACTACAATCATATTATCTTCTACTCTTAAACAAAGGTTTTATTTGTTGACCAACTTCTGCTGTGGTTTGTGCTAGAGTGTGACGATCCTGAACAGGTTGAGTCTTTTGATCAGCTCTTTTATGTGAAGAAAGAGAACTAAGTTGTTCTTAAATGCAAATTTCCTTAAAATTTAAGAATGGTTGGCAAACAAACAGCTTACCTACAACTGTGAATTGGTTCTCATCTTTCACTTAAGACAGCCGTTTAAAAGACTTGACCTGTTCGTGAACACCATATCTCAAAGCCTTTGTTGAGGAGCTAAAATAAAATAAATCATCTCATTTCAGGATTTGTCGGGTATGTTTGGTCCACGTCTGTTGACTCTGTGATCACATAAGCTGACACAGTGGCCATCATAACCAAGACGATGACCTCAGCACAGGAGATCCCTCAAAGTGTTGGAGTGTTCACTTCGTTTAGTTTCATCCCAAACTACGCACCAGCTGATCACGAATAGCAAAGTTTAGCTGCTACAGGGCTTCCTCAGTCATGATACGTACCATATCCTTGCCCGTTGTAGGGAATACCAACGCACTGAGAGGAGTCGCAGTATCCAGGAGGTCCTGGAGGTCCACGGATCCCGGCGTAGCCTGGACGGCCAGGAGGACCACGAGCCCCAGCGGAGCCTGAGGGTCCTGGAGGCCCAGTCCTGCTCTCTCCTGGTGGACCTGAAGGACCAAGACAGACTCATTCAGACCAGATCACAGTGATCGTGTTGTCCTCGTGGATATTTCTAACTCATCGAATTATTCATCAGGCCCTGTGGAAACAATCTCAGATGGTTTGTTTAATCTCAGGACGTCCCACAGTGACTAAAAACCAAAGTCCATCAAACACAAATCCATATCAGCTCCCTGGTCAAACAGGTCCGAGCCTCCTGTTGGATAATTACTGCATTCAGCTGGAAACAAGTTATTTAACTCCAGCTGATGCAATGAGCAGCTTCTCATTTCTTAAACAACCATGTCAAAGACACATCCTGTGGTCGTGGAAAAGATGTTAGTCTGTTTAATTTCATGTTGTTACATTTAAGTCAAACTATCCAAACCTCAGGTGGTGTTTAGTCGAGCTGAACATGTGCAAAACAAAAGAAATATGTAATTCTGGAATAGATTAAACTGTTTTTTTTTGGCATATTTGTGCATTTTAATGCTATTAAAATCTACATTAGGACTCGAATATATACGTTTTTGACAAAGATCGATTTTCTTTCAAACAAGACATAAATATGGATAAGGCTAAGGCTGTTAGCAAAAACAATTTGGACATGAGCATGCAAGAGGCATTTAGGGAGACTTTAAAAGAAGTTATTCAAGAAAAAGCGTAACTTGGTGGAAATGAAATTATAAGTCAGATAAGAATTGGACAGTCAAGCATCATTAAACTTATAAAAGATTAATTTCATGTTGTTACATTTAAGTCAAACTATCCAAACCTCAGGTGGTGTTTAGTCGGGCTGAACAGTTTATCGTTTTGGATCGAAATTGCATTCTCCGAAGAAGTAGAAGAAGACTTTAAAAGAAGTTATTTAATGGATCCTGGATGAATGTTGTGACAAGATACAGGACTGTGAATAACTTGGTGGAAATAAAAATATAAGAAAGATAAGAATTAGACAGTCAAGCATCATTAAACTTATAAAAGATTAACCCTTTAACTCCCAGCTCAACTGTTTGGCAGAGGTCAATAAATTCAGGAACATCTAATAAATAACATATTCTCTTTGTGTAGGATTTTAAGGTTCAAAAAGCTAAAAGTTTTTATTAGAATTACCACTATTATCATTTTTAATACAGATCTCGTCCTGATATGATGATTTATTTATATAAAATCTGTTATTCATTTATTTGATAGCAATTTTATTTACAAACATTTTTCTCCTTTTCTGACGGATGTTGTCCCAAATATTTGTGCATTTTTATGACATCACATTGTCAAATATTAACTGTTAAAAGGATTAAATCAAACATCAAGAAATTAGCAGGTGTAGCATGTCGTTACATTAAAGTCAAACTATCCAAACCTCAGGTGGTGTTTAGTCGGGCTGAACAGTTCATCGTTTCGGATCGAAATTGCATTTTCCGTGATCGTTAAAGCTGCAATATTTCCTGTCTGACAGGATCTTTAGTTTTAGCTTTTTTATATGTACTGTTCCACTGTTCAGTGACCTCTGACCCTCACGCATTCCAGCTGCAAACGTCATGAATGTATTAAAATCTGCTGCTGACAGTCGGGCTCAGCGTTTGGAGGAATAAAAACTGAGCTATGAGAGGAAGGAGGAGTGTGCTGATGCCTTTCCCTTCGCTGCATTGAGTCTAGACTCCACACAGCCCAGTTGGAAAGTTTCCTGAGTGAAGCTCCTTCGTCGTGACTCACTGCCCTCCTCTTCCTCTCCTCTTGTTTCCACTACTCCACCTCGACTCCCCCGAGCTCCTTCCTGCTCCTGTCAAACAGACTGGAGGTCGCACATTAGTGGGTCAGCTGCAGTCCCGGTGCTGGATTACGGCGCCGCTGGACGGGCTCTGATTGGCCGAGGCGTCCTGAGCTCCGAGCTCGGTGACATCATGGCTTTGGGTTTTTTTTTTTCCAGCTGAATTTTTGCTGGATGAGGTTCAGTTTCATCGTTTCAGGAAAGCCAAAACCTTCATATTTCTTTAGCAGAGAAGTCAAATCAGCATGTTTACATTCAGAAGGAGCGGAAACATCCCTCAGGTTTGTTGGTCCAGGTCTCCATGACAGCATCAACCAGCTGCTGAACATCCGAGTGCCAAGAAAAACAGCCTGAACCGCTGGTCCACGGCGGGATGATCGTGCTTTATGATGATCACACCAAACTGACTGAGGAGCAGAGATCCAGACTCAGCAAACCAGGAGACCTTTTTACAGTCTTCACAGCTTCATGTTCTTCGCTGACAGGAGTGGCACAAGGTGTGGCCTTCTTCTTTGGATATTTTTGCTTGTTCAGACCATTGTCTGTAAACCCTGGAGACGGCTGTGCGTGAATATCCCAGTAGATCAGCAGCACCTTGAACACTCAGACCAGCCCGTCCGGCACCTTGGTTTGAACTTTAGCAGGTTATCTTGACCAGCATTGAGTTGCTGCCATGTGATTGGCTGGTTCATCTAATGCAGTGACCAGTGAGTGAAGAAATGATCACTTATCATTTGAGCAAACTGGTGCTGGAGATGTGTCTGATCTGATAGTGTCCGTTGGTTTGAAATCACTCAAAATGAAATATTTGCACAAAAGTCAAAACGTGCAAAAACATTGACTATTTTTTAATCTTTTAGGATGAAATCATAGTTTTTAGCCAGAATGGCAGAGTTATGGATTTTTAAGAATGAAAACCAGATTTTCAGATGGCTTAATTTTACGTTCCCGTGTTAGATCCTGGTTTAAGTGAGCCATTAAGCTGCTTTATTATTTTAATATTTTTTGTGTAATAATGTAATTTGTGTCATCAGTTAGTCAATCAGTGAATTTACTGAATGTTATCTCCTGTACACTTTGATCCCATCCAGGTCAAACTTTAGGAAATAACAGGTGGTTTTACGAAGTTACAGACATGCTTCACTTGTTAGTTTGTATTTTTTAGTGTTATTTATAAGAAAAAAAAAAGCATCCACACTCTGCTGTCTTCAAGTGGAGGCGACTGTCAGTGAAAAACAGAGGAGGACACGTACCTGCAGGTCCTCGTGGTCCTTTCTGGCCGACTCCTGATGTTCCTCGATCACCTTTTTCTCCTGCTGGACCTGAAAGGATCACACACGTAGGATTAAAAGTCACATAAAAGTCCGTCTGAGGGACAGTAAGACAGAGTTTAAAAGAAGGTAAAAAAAATGTGATGCTTGTGATGTGATGTGTCTGCATTGGGTTCAGTTTCTTTTAGAATAGATTTTAAAGTTCTTTAAGTAGTTTTTAAATCTCTTAAAAGTCGAGCTCCTGTCTATGTATTACCTACTGTTCATATTTTTGAAAGCAAACTACAGACCTATGTCTTTAATCTGGCTTTTAGCTGATTATATTTAGTATTATTTTACATTATATTTTAGGAGTTTTAGGAGATTTTAAGAGTTTTCTAGTATCACAGTTAAGTGTTGTGACATACTGGCCAAGGCTACACGATGATTTTTAATTTGGAATTAGTTATACAGAATTAAATAATTTGGAATTAAAGTTTTCTCCTTCATGTTGACATGGAAATAGCAAACTCAAGACCTAAGTCTTTAGTCTGCCCTTTAGCTGATTGTATTTATTATTTTACATTATATTTTAACTAATTTAAACCCTTTTATTCTATTTTATTTCTACATTTATTTGGAATTTTCTTCTTTGTTAAATGCTTTTCCTTTTATGATCCTATTTTAGCTCATTTTATTAAAATATCCTATTTTAGCAGCAGTCAAAAAGGTATGTATGTTAATTAATAGGTTTATTTGGATCTATCTTTTCTTTTTATATATTTTTATCTGTAACAATCAACTGTGACTGGTTCTTAATTACCCTGAGTGACTTTTTCCAAAGATTAATCTAATCTCCAAATCAAACCAAAATGCTTAACCTTGCCTAGAGCTGGGCATAAAATCAATTAAATCGATTAATTCAAATTATTTCCTGCAGAAGATTTAAAAAATTAAAAATATAGATTTTTTTTCTTGCCTTAGTCCAATTGTAAGTAGTTGCAATTTTTGTAAAAAATTACAATTTTCATGATGGTCGTCCTTGTAGGGTTTGCACAAGCACTTTTATAGGCTTGTATTTGCTATTTAAGTAGATTAAATATTGATCAGAGAGTTTCATGCCAATACTGTAAAAATACCTCAGCCTGTTAGTGTTTATGTAGACAAACCTGCCTACGTTTATACTACATAATCAACCTTTAATGACCCAGACTTTGACTTTAAGAGGGAAACATTTAGACAACATAAGGGCAAAACTTGATTTGTTTCATTTTTATGTCACTGGGAGTTTTGTTTCTTTTAGGGAGGGAAAAATCAATAAAAATCATAAATCGAGTGTTGTGGAAAAAAATCTGGGATTTTATTTCTAGACTGTATCGCTCAGCCCTACCTTTGTCATCTTGTAAAAAACCCATCTTTCAGCTCTTCTAGTCCAGCAACTTAAATCATTATTCCGTGTTTCCATGAATTTGTCTTTACGTTGGCCAAATGCTGTCTATTTCTAACTTTAAGTACTGAGGCATGCTAAGTTATTGCCTGGAGATTAACTTAAATAAAATGCCATGATGAGGTAAAAAAACGTTTTGGTAAATATTCCAACAGCAGCACAAACGCCCTGGATGTGGAGAAGACTCTGACATGCTCTGAGGTTTTGGCTTGGTCTTCGGTGAATGTTGGGCCAAGAAAGAAAAACCATCGCCTACATCATCGTATAATTATAATAATGATTAATTTAGTACCGCTGCAGACCCACAGCGCCCCCTTTGGTCAGAATTCAACCTCTAAAACTCAGGTCATTGAGGCTGTAATGATGTATTCCACTCGCTCATTTATTCCTGTCATTTTAGCTGTTTTATTCTTCCGCGCAGCCCGCTGTGGTTTGTGTTTTTAGACTTTCCGAGTCCCCTTAGGGCCAATAAAGGTTTGTTCATGCATTTGATATCAAGCTTCACAGCACAGACCAACTCGCAGCCTCATAAGATCTCCTGCTGATGCTATTGTGCTTTCCTCTTAAAATATTTCATAGATTTTGTTCTTTTGTTTCGAATAATGAAAACTGGGATTCAGGCCTGACAGCTGAGCGCAGTCAAACCTCGTCAGTCAAACCCCCAAAAATCCCGTCCTAATAAGAGTTTTCTAGTAGTAACTAAAGTTTTCTCCTTCATATTAACATGGAAATAGCAAACTCAAGACCTAAATCTTTAATCTGGCCTTTAGTTGATTATATTTATTATTATTTTACATTAAATTTTAACTTATTTTAACCCTTTTATTCTGTTTTATTTCTACATTTCAAATCAGATTTGTATATATTTTTTAATTTTATTCTTTGTTAAATGCTTTTCCTTTTATTTTCCTATTTTGGCTGATTTTATTAAAATATCCTATTTTAGCAGTAGCCAAAAAGGTTTGTATATTCATTAATAGTTTTATTTTGATCTATTTTTTCTTTTTATATAAATTTTTTATCTGTAAGAATCAACTGCTACTGGTGTTCAATTCCCTTTTTTCTCAGAATTCAGACTTTTTTTTTCTTTAGATTAAATATAAATAAAAACAAAAAATTGGACTCCATTTTTTTTTCTCAGTGGCCCTGATCCTCTTCCGTAACCTCCCCCTCGACATTGACGAGGGATTTTCGCCCCTTAGCGTGAAGACCTTAGCGCTCCCCTCACCTCTCTCTCCCTGCTGTCCAGGTAATCCTGGATTTCCGGGGAATCCGCTCCTCCCTGCGGTGCCGGGCTCTCCTCGCGGTCCCTGCCTGCCCGGAGGCCCCGGTGGTCCTGGTGGTCCTGGGTTGTTGCTGCGCTGTATGCCGTTGGGGATCTGGTTCAGTAGCGTGTTGACTCGAGTCATTTGTGCTGGAAAAGCAGAGAAGAGCCGAAGGATGAGCGAAGACTCACGGGAACATCTTCACTGCAAAAACTCAGATCTGATGAGACTCTGTGTCCAGAATAAAACCATAAAAGAGCCACAGCCACAGTTTCCTGATATGTCTGGATTTAAAGATTAACTAAAAATTAGGCTATGCTGGTTAGAAGTAAAGTACAGAAGAGTATAAGAGCCATGTTGGATGGAGAAAATAAATTTGGGGAATTCAACATTAAAGTTGAAATGTCACGAATTAAGTTGAATAAAATTTTCATGATAAAAGTCGAAAAATCGAGAATTAAGTCAACATACAATGTATTTAGACTGTTCTCAGCATTTTTGCTTTTTATCTCGACAATTCAACTTTTTTGTCGAAATTTCGACTTTTTAATTTTAATCACAAAATTTTTAATCAATAAAAAAACATTAAAATTTTGTGATAAGAGTAGAAACGTGTCGAGAAAAAATGCAAAATTGCTGAGAAGAGTTGAAACACATTGTATGTTGACTTTGTTCTCGAAATTTCGATTTTAATCACAAAATTTTTATTTAACTTTATTCACATCATTTCAAATTTATTGTAGAAATTTCGACTTTTATCTCGACATTTCAACTTTTATCTCGACATTTTTATTCAATTTTCTTGTGAAAAATTTTGTGATAAGAATAGAGATGTTGACAAAATGTTAAAATTTTGACAAAAAAGTTTAAGTGTCAATAAAAAGCGAAATTGCTGAGAATGAAGTAGAAATACAATGTATGTTAACTTTATTCTCGACATTTTCACTGTTATCACAAAATTTTTATTCAACTTTATTCTCTTCATTTCATCTTTTTTGTTGAAATTTTGACTTTTTTCTTGACATTTCAACTTTAATTACGAAATTTGTATTCACCTTTCTCGTGAAAAGTTTCTTGAGAAGAGTAGAAATGTCAAGAAAAAAGTTGAAATTTTGACAAAAAAGTGTTGAGTAAAAAAGCAAAAATGTTGAGAACAGTCAAGATACATTGTTTGTCAACTTCATTCTCTACATTTAGACTTTTATTAAAAAAAAAATCAACTTTATTTTCATGAAAAATTTTGTGATAAGAATAGAGATGTTGACAAAAAGTTGAAATTTCGACAAAGAAGTTTAAGTGTCAAGTAAAAAATCAAAAATGCTGAGAAGAGTCGAAATTCATTGTTTTTCAACTTTATCCTCGACATTTCGACTTTTATCACAAAATTTTTATTCAACTTTATTCTCTTCATTTCATCTTTTTTGTTGAAATTTTGACTTTTTTCTTGACATTTCAACTTTAATCACAAAACTTGTATTCAACTTTCTCGTGAAAGAGTTCTCAAGAAGAGTAGAAATGTCAAGAAAAAAGTTGAAATTTTGACAAAAAAGTTGAAGTGTCGAGAAAATAAGCAAAATGCTGAGAAGAGTCAAACAAAATTTTTATTGAACTTTGTTCTAGTCATTTCAACTTTTTCGAAATTTTGACTTTTTTCTTGACATTTCAACTTTAATCACAAAATTTTTATTCAACTTTCTCGTGAAAATTTTGTGATAAGAGTAGAAATGTTGAGAAAAAAGTTAAAATTTTGACAAAAAAGTTGAGGTTTCAAGAAAAAAAATGAAAATGCTGAGAATGAAGTTGAAATGCATTGTATATCGACATTTCAACTTTTATCACAACATTTTTATTTAACTTTATTCTCTTCACTTTAACTCGAATGTCTAAATTTCAACTTTTTTTAGACATTCCAACTTTAATCATTAACTTTTTATTCAACTTTCTCGTGAAAAAAATGGTTGTAAGAGTAGAAATGATGACGTTTCGAGAAAAAAAGCAAAAATGCTGAGAAGAATCGAAACACATTGTATGTTAACTTTATTCTCGTCATTTCAACTTGTCAAAATTTCAACTTTTTTCCTCACATTTCATCTTTTATCATAAAATTTCTATTTAACTTTCTCGTGAAAAATTTTGTGGTAAGAGTAGAAATGTTGAGGAAAAAGTTGAAATTTTGACAAAAAAGTTGAAGTTTCAAAAAAGAGGGAAAAATGCTGAGGAGTCGAAACACATTGTCTTTCGACCTTATTCTCAACATTTCAACTTATAATAAAATTTTTATTCAACTTTATTCTCGTCATTTTAACTTTGTTGTCGAAATTTCCACTTTTTTATCCAAAATCACGAAATTATTATTCAACTTTCTCATGAAAAATTGTGTGGTAAGTTGAAACGTTGAGAAAAAGCTCAAATCTTGACAAAAAAGTTGGAGTGTCAAGGAAAAAAGCGAAAAAGCTGAGAATGAATTCGAAATACATTGTACGTTAACTTTATTCTCAACATTTTGACTTTGATCACAGAATTGTTATTCAACTGTATTCGTGTCATTTTAACTTTATTCATGAAATTTCAACTTCAGTGTTGAAATTTCCACTTTAATGTTGACTTTCCCCAAATTAATTTTCTCCATCTAACATGGCCCTTATAAGATGTGATATCTTAAAAGTTTTTGTTCCTGATGTTAAGATCTTAAAAGAGTTACATTTTGCTAGTTTCACTGGTAGATACTGAATGCCTCATTTTGAACATGTAAAAAACAAACAGGTAAACTAATATATGTTTACCTGCTTAAAAAGAAGTAGGAAGAAGAATAAACTCATTTAATCCTACCTCTTTTATTACCTAAAACAGTCAAGGTTTTGATTTCTAATATTTATACATTCATCATCTATTCAGGAACTAATGGTCCTCATAATATATTGATTAAAGTACATTCTATGCAAATGTACATTTCATATTTCACATATATTATACTTTATTTCCCTCCTACACACACACAGAAAAAGACATTACAAAACAAGGTGATATATCCATATTTTCCAGAGATGAACATTAGTTACTTACAGTTTACTAACTGCTCACAAACTTGTCTGGCGATGGAGCGCATCATGTTCTGAGGAGCAAATTCACCCTGGACACAAAGAGAAGAGATTTTACATTCTGGATGAAAAGATGTGTCCACATGTTTTATAAAATGAGTCCTTTAATTTGTAGACCGGAGACCCAAATGAAACAATCTGTAAAAATAAAAAAAAAAACACTTGAAACTCTTTTGTTAAAAAATGCTGTTAATGTGTTCATGAACATGGCTGTGATATAAATGAAGAAATCTTTGTGATAAAAAGGTTTTTTTTTTTTAGATTCTTGCAGGATTTTCCTCTTTGTTGACCCTTTTAGATGAGGCTATATTGCATCTGTCGTATATATATATAAAAATCAGATGTAATAATTAGCCATTACCTTTCTAGGATCTAATATATCCAGTCAGGAGAGTCTTTGGAATTAATTAATATAAATATATTGCGCTTTATGTATTTTATCTATGTGTATTGGTGTTGATCTGATTGTATGACCCCTTTTTTGTGTATCGCACAGCCTCTCCTATTTAAGGGTGGTCTTTTTTGTGTCACAAACGTTTGCTTGAAAAAGGTCTTTGACCGAAATGTTGCAATAAATGTTCTATTCTGGTGTTTCACCTCTTTGGTCTTTGTTTTAATGTCTTTGTTTTTATCTTTTGTTGTTTAATTTATTATCTTGATGAATGTTTGATTCTTTTTTCCATCTGTTGGTGTGTTCTGATTTATTGTGTGAAGCCTTTGTCTTTTTGCTGACGGTGCTGGATGAATAAATCTGCCTCCCCAGCCTGCAGTGCTCATTATCGACAACACTGTGAGGTTTTTGGACGATGGATTTAGTCCTGGATTAAGGCTGACGTGGTCAAACTCTGCAGTTGGGATGGTTACTCTCCTCATTCTGCTTTTTAAACTTCAGGTGATGTTGTGTAAGATGAACATTTAAATTCATCCACGCAGAATCTAAAATGCACCCACAGCTTTGCTTTTAGTGCAGGAGGGACAGCCTGGATGTTTCTTTGCTGCACCAACAGAAACATCACCAATGCTAATGAGCTAACAGGCAACAAGCTTGGACCAGCATGCACTGCGTGACTGTTTGTGCAGATCATCTTCCATCAGCGAAATAAAAGAACTCTAAGTTATCCCAGTGGTGGTTAAGCCGACAAAAGGTTTCACAACATTTAAGTTTCTTGGTTTAATTCTTTTCTTTCATATTTTGCTCGTTTTATTGTTGTATTTTGAGATCCTGTTGTGCTTTTAGGAGTTTACAAAATGATTTATCAGCCAATAAAGTGACTGAAGATTTCACATTTATGGCTTTGCACTGCAAAAACTCAGATCTCAGCAAGTGTGTTTGTCTATTTTAAGTCAGAAATATCCAAAACACGTATTCTATTCCACATTCACTCAGCGAGTCCTGATAAATATCTTACTCAGAGGAATAAAAGGCAAAATAAGGCACTGAATTGTTTGTAATGATAAGAAAATATCAGCCAATGAAACAAGAAGAGTTTAACTCTGCGAGGGTCAGGATTAAAATCTGCTTTGGATAAAAAAGACACCCTTTAAGTTAAATTTGTCTCGTCTCATTGGCGGATTATTTTGCTTTTTACAAGTAACTTCCTCTTTATTTTTAGTTTTTATACCTTTAAATAAGATCTTAATTCAGACATATCAGGAAATTGTTGCTTAGAATATGTCTAATCAGGTGTTTTTGACTTGAAATTGGACAAATCCTCTCCCTGAGATCTGAATTTTTGCAGAGCAGAGTCCCTCTGATGGGTCTGATCCTGATTTACTCACCCTCTCTCCTTTGTCTCCCTTTGGACCGATGGCACCCTGCAACAACAGAAACATTCAGCTGTGTTTAAGTGTTAAAGACCAGAGGATGAGCATGTATTTACAGCCTCTGAGGCAGAGGGGGGACTCACAGGCACTCCAGTGTCTCCAGGGTTTCCTGGTTTTCCTGCTGCTCCTGGTATTCCTGGAGATCCTGGAGGTCCCTGCAGGAACACAGAGGAATCAGTGCTGGTCCAGAGATGAGCAGCACCAGCAAACTTTAACAGAGAATGATTAGGGATGTATATCTTTATGATTTTATCGATACCGATACAGATACGGGTACTCCTTATCGATACTTATCGATACTGTTATCGCTACTAAAAACACGTAATTTTGTGTAAAAAATAAAGACTTTACAAGATATTAAAGATCAACCTTTTTTTTATTACCACAAGGTAATAATAAAGCTTCAACAGAATAGAAATAATGTATTACAAATGCTTCTCAGAGGCAAAAAGAAAGCTAAGGAGATGGCAAAACCCCTTCATGCCGCCCAACAGACTGCACGTACAGACAGACCCATATATCAGTGGTGCTTAAATCGATGCTGTAATGATGACTACTAGGGCTCTCACTTTATATTAGATATTCAAATAACCGTTCAAATATGAGGACAAATATCCGTAACCGAATAGTAAATAAATACTCTTTGTCAAGAGTGTAACCCCGTGTGACTGCGTTGTATTCGGCAGGATCTTTACCGAAGGGGCGGATAATAGAGTCTCGACTTTGATTCTTAGGAAATGTGACAGCCTTAATGACTACAAACTAGACAAAAAAACTTACTTTGACTTGACATAGCAGAAACAAAACCGGGTGCCGCCTCCACGGTGCTGTTAGTCGGGATGCTAACTCTACTCTTGTTGCTATAGCAATCAAACAGCCTGCACTCCTTTAGCTTTATACTCTGCGCGCTCCAAGTGTTTGGTGATGTTGCTAGTATTTTCCCCCTTGGACGCAACTTCTCTCTGACAAAGATTGCATCGGGCCGAGTTTTCATTAACTTTGCTAAAGTGAGCTCAAACCTTCGAGCACTTAGCCCTCATCAACATGCTTGAGCCAGCTGCGTCATCACCTGTCGACGGCGGTAGTGTCATAACTACGTGACAGTTGAAGAGACGTTTAAGGACCGATAACAGTACCGTTTTTCCAGATTCTTAATGGTATTCGGGTACCGGTCCGCGATATACATCTCTAAAAATGATCTTGTTTTTTCCTATAAAAAACTCAGAGTCTTTATCTGGAGTTCAGACTGGACGTGCAGTGATTAAACCAAACTCATACCATGGGCCCTGGGGGGCCTCTAGGTCCGGCTGATCCTTCTTTTCCTGGAGGGCCCTGAAAAACAACAGTTCAAATCTCAGTTCTGAAAAAAGAGCAGATTTAGGTCAGTTTTAACTCTTTAAACAGGACTCACCCTCACTCCAGCAGGTCCGATCGGGCCGCTCGGTCCTGCAGGTCCAGGTAAACCCTGAGGACAGACAGGACGACATCTCAGAGGTGATTTCAGCTCTTAACGTCACCGATGGACGAAAAAGATGGGTTGTTGTGTTTCTGTTAAAGGGGTTAATTTATGGAATAATCTGACCAAAGACATTTAACAATCCACATCAAAATTTACATTTAAAAGAACATTAAAGGGCAGTATGTTCAGTGAGTACCATTACCATTTTTGTAATTGATGAAATCTCTCAATCATTATAATTATGAGTATTATGGACCTTTTTCCATTAGCCCTACTCTGCTCTACTCTACTCTACCTGGCTCTACTCTACTCGCCTTGCGCTGCTTTTCCATTAGCTGGCACTGCGGTGACGTCATTTTGAGCACGACACAACAATCTGTGGCTAAAAAAAGGAAAGCAGAAGAAGGCTGCAGGTGGTAAGAAGAAATACCCCTTGAGAGGCACAGGAGAGTTTTGAAAGCTATACAACAGAATGAAGCCGAGGACGAGAGCAATCCAGCTGCAAAAAAAAGACGTATGAGGGTAAGCTAATGGTGGCTACCGCTAGCGTGCTAGGCCGTCACGCTCATGAGTCATTGATGACGACATTAGCTGTGTTCGAAATCGCTCACTATCACAGATATAGTGCACTATATAGTGTGTTCACCATTTTGAAGTGTAGTTCGAATTCTCAGCAGTTAATTTCATCCACTATATAGTGCACTACAAAATACCCACAATGCACA
Organism: Scarus forsteni; assembly: GCA_036419115.1. Taxonomy (NCBI): domain Eukaryota; kingdom Metazoa; phylum Chordata; class Actinopteri; order Labriformes; family Labridae; genus Scarus; species Scarus forsteni. The sequence continues at coordinate 1,861,427 of JAZDUH010000283.1, forward strand.
GCAAAAGTGAGTGTACATATGATGTACCCTATATTGTACTCCCATATACCACAATGCAATGCAGTCATGTTTTTCCATAGAAGAAGAAGAGAAGGAAGGCTGTTAATCACTGCTTTCATTCATAAATGTAAAAAAACGTTAAAGTATCTTTAACACGTTCATAGCGTAGCTCTTTAACGTCTTTTAGCGGCTGTAAACAGCTTTGAAATTTGCTACTTATCCTCCCGAGTGCCCGGTTTCTTTATGTGAATTTTGGCGCATCCACTTCCGTCACAGGAATATCCGGCTCATCTGCTGACGCTACCACGTTTAGAAAATATCAGTGTAGTGTCCGAAATGTCGTTTGGTCATTCCCTCTGTAGTCCACTATTTCATTTACACTACATAGGGGATAGTGAGTGAATGAATGAGTGGACGATTTCGAACACAGCTATTGTCTGACCAATCAGTGGCCGGCAGTCAGTGACGTCATCTTTTAGTATGGACTCAGCTCGCTTGGAACCAGAGCGGAGTAGTTACTAAAACTAGCTTGTTTTAGGAGGTACCAGGCTAGTGGAAACACGCTGCAAATCAAGTAGGGCCGAGTAGAGTAGGGCCAAGGCGTGCTAGTGGAAAAGGGCCATTATTTTGGTGGTTGTTGCTTGCTGTTGTTGTCATTGAGAATCAAAAAGAATTTGAGACCAGCAGTGTTGATGATGGCTGTTTTATTTTATTATTGTTGTGAATTATGTTGATCATTGTATTGTTGTTTTGTTGTTTTTGAAATATTTTTTTAAGTGCCTAAAAGGGGCAGATAATATAAGATTGTTCTTCTTTCTGTTCCTTTTCATTCAATTATATGCTTATATGCTTGTATGAAATGTTTTATTTAGATATATGAATGAAATAAATCACTACCTAACATCACAGATGACGCTCTGCTCTGAGCTTCAGTGTCTCCTGGTTTTCTCAGAAAGCCTGCTCACCAGTCCTCTCCGCTCTTTGATGCTTTGGCATTAGATTTACAGGCTACATAATATATTCCAGATCTGTTTTATTAGCTTTTATAAAGCAGGACCAACTTGGACTGAAGCTCATTAAATGCATGTTCATGTAGCATCTGCTCCAGCGTGCTCACCTGCAGCCTGCCTCCATTAACACCGAGCACGTGCAGTGAAACTCGCTTTATTTTGAGCTGACTAACCTTTTCAGTCAGGGCTGGGAACATTCGAGGTTCCCTTTAGAGGATCAGGACCAAAGACCTGCAGTCGAAGTCTCTGAGAGGCACAAAACTGTCCCACGAGTTTTTGACAGGCGCGATGCCCAAACAGAGAGAGGATACTTAACCCTTTAACTCCCAGCTCAACCGTTTGGCAAAGGTCAATAAATGCAGGAATATTTCATTTGTTAAAAAATATAACACATCATTTCTTGTTTCTGTCAATGATTTAGGAAGCTGACATAACTGCAAACAAACCAAAAGAACTGATATTTTCTATGTGTCAGATTTAAAAAGCTTAAGTTGTTATAATTACCATCCCTTCTACGTAAATACTTATCTTAACCATTTACCAATATGATGATTTATATATATATATATATATATATATATATATATATATACACACATATACATACATATATATGATCTGCTATTTATTAAAAAATGTGTTTTTCAAACACAGTATCATCTGTTTTAAGTTATTTTTGCTATTTTATTTACAAACATTTCAGCCTTCTCTCATTTATTTTTTCTGGTTTTTGGTTTGTAGTTTTCTCTGCTCCCTGAAGTGTTAACAGAACCAAACAATGATTTGATTTATTCTGTTTTTTGAAACATTAAATACCTCTGAATTTATTGATGACCTCTGCCAAACAGTTGAGTGGATAGTTAAAGGATTAAGGTGGTGCAGCCTTCAAAGTAAAGCTCAGGTTGGTAATTTGATGCAGAAACATTTCTGGTTATACTGGTTAAAACTATCATTATGTCCTAATGGTAATCAATGCATGATGTGACAGATGTACAAGAAGACAGGTGTACAAGAAATCTAAAATAAACACTTTGTTTTTCTTGGTTTGTTCTGCTGGCTCTAAGACAGCCTCCAAGTCTTTCTGCTTTTCATCAAAAAATTCAGGCAGTGATGAAAAATATTTGGTTAAAGTGACCCCTGTTTGCCATCATGATCACAGCCTCCTGTTCGTAACACTGTGTCTTTTTTTGGACCTGCTTTTCAAACGTACTAAATTCAGACGCAAAAACACAGAGCTGGTTTGATAAATCACTTTGCTGTGCTTAATGATCACATTTGAATCTACTCCTCCCAGTATTTTGCACGTTCTGATGATCTGCATGCAAAGGTGTGGACTTGAGTCTTGTGACTCGAGTCACAATTTTGATGACTTTGGACTCGACTTGACAAAATCATCAAAGACTTGCAACTCGACTTGGACTTTGACATCTATGACTCAGGACTTGACTCTGACTTTAGTCTGATGACTTAATAATACTTGAAATTTTCGACTAAGTGATGCTTATTGTCATTTCCAGCAAGACAGTATTTTTTCCCACAGGATCTGCTCCATTGAATACACCAATTAACAACAATCAGGGTTTAGAAGAATAAACAAAGAGGGTGTGGATTACACAGTTACTGCAGGAGTGCAGGAACAACCCAGAGATGCTGAACCATGCTACAGAGGATAATTTCATTTGCATTCATAAACTACGATGTCATAAACAAAAAATGAATTGCCGTTTGCAAAACCGGCAGTGTGAGAATAACAGATGGAGAGGCGACGATGTCAAACTTTGTTCAGCACCTGAAGCTGCACAAAGAAAGGTAAGTTGGTCTGGTACCTGTTGTGAGATCCTTTTGGGTATCTTTAGCTTAGCATCTGTTATATGCAACAACGGTATATGTTCGCTCGTGAAAGAGACTGACGTTATATTAAAATAATTGTACAGTTAAGGCCCAGGATGACCAAGTGTCCTGTTTTCATGTCCTGCCCTGACTGTCCTGGTTATTTTTTATAAAGTGAGGAAACTGTCCTGGTTTTTATTGTTTTTTTTTTATTTGGTCAGCGGTGCTTATGACTTGGAAGGACTTGAAAATTTTAAGCCTATGACTTCAGACTTGACTTAACTTGTTTTTACTTGAGACTTGACTCGAGACTTGGGTTTAAAGACTTGAGACTTACTTGAGACTTGCAAAACAGTGACTTTCTCCAACCTCTGTCTGCATGTATTCTGCATATTCATGAGATCAAACACTCTAAATGAATTGCACGCGGTATTTTGCTCATCCGGGAGACGCAATCCTCAGTGCACCCTGTTAGTAGGTCAGATTTGGACATGCTATAAAGTTTGCATGTGTTTTAATACATGCAAACCTTTAGTTTTTGCAGGGATGCAGGGTTTTTTGTTGTTTGCGTGTTGCAGTGTGATGTTCAAGTCTGCTGGTTTTATTAATTCAAAAATCAATAAACTGTGAATCTTAAAAAATAAAGTCTCTTCAGAGCAAAGTGACAGAAACATTGAGTTCTACTTTAACTCCCAGAGGATCTTTGGCGATCACATGATCTGAGCTGGACTCTAGTCTCAGAGGCGACCTTTGAATTTGTGAATCATCAGACCAGATCAGCCCTAACTAAAAGCAATCCCTCTCTTGTTTTGCTCATTCCTCCTCAAACCTGATGGCACTGTTATGCTGTTGTGTAATAGAGCTGTTGTTGAAGAGAAAAGCTTTGAAGTAACCGAGGACAACTCTGACTTTTATCTCCAACCAGCTCATAAAACTTTCATCAGAGGGGCTTCATTCCTGGAAAGAATCACAAGTTACCCGGTGAAGGTCGCTCCGTATTTCAAACAGACTCGGAGCTTTATCATCGACCCTTCTTGCTCTTTCCTTTTAAGCCAAGTTTTGCCTCAGAAGCTCAAATGTCACGTCTTTTTTTTCCAGACAAAATATCTCAGGTTGGACCGCCGCCCGTCGTATATTACCAGATAAAACAGCTTAATGTTTCGAGGAGGTTTAGGCTGACCACAGGCCAACGCTGCACCACAGCTGTTCATCAAGGTGACGTGTTCTTGGACCTTTCTCGGCACAGGTCTTATTTTAAAGTGATTCTCATGAAGCCTCCATCGGCATGCCAGAGCGGTAGTCGAGCTGTGAGTTATCCCCGTTTCCTGTTTAAAATCCAACAGCACTTTGGTGCAAGTCGGAGCTGCACTCACTTTCTGTCCAGGTAGTCCAGAGTCTCCAGCATCTCCCTTTGGTCCAGGACGGCCCTGCGGGGGGAAAAAGAAAAATAACTGATTAATGAGGAGATCAGTGATGTAAGATCTAGAAGAAACAGAATCTGTCAACACTCTGATTTATTCCAAAGCTCACAGATTAGCATGCAGTGACCCTGGAGCAGTGGGGAAAGTTGTGTTCTGCCTTTGGTTTTAGGAAAGCTGCTGGGTGGATGATTACTTCAACACCTCAGCAGGGCCAAGGTAATACTGTTTTACATTTTGACTACATATCTTCACCTTGCACTGCAGCTGGATCCACCTGGCTGATCTATCTTGCCAAGTTCCAGTCTACAACAATGGCTAAGGCTGTTTGGTGTCAGGTGTGAAGTCATGTTGATTCTCTATAACTCCATCTTTAAAGTCTTCTGAGATTTGGACTGGCAGCTTTGGTTTGGCACATTATCCATCCAGAATAAATCCAGAGTAAAAAAGGTTATAGGTCAAAAAGACCTCCCTTCTCTCCAGTCTGTCTGCGATAGTGTCGTCCTAATCCACTATACAGAGCAAACAAACCCAAAACAAACCGCTATGAGCTCTCTTTTCTCCAAACGTCCATATCTCTGCTTAAGAAACAAAGTAATTCTTTTCCTGCAATTAATATATATATGTTTGTATATTTTTCAGCTTATTTATTGACACCAGTCTCTTATCTGTTACTATTATTCTGCTTTTATCCATGTATTTATCTTTCTTGTGTTCATTTTTTAATTGTTTCTATTTGTTTCCTTCCTGTTGTTATTATTAAACTATTAAATTGTTTGTACTTAATTTCCCTACATACTGTAACGAGCTCTGCGCTTTAACCTCTTGTGCAATAACTACTGACCATGTTTGTCGCAACCTCTTGCTTATGTAAGTGTTGTTTTTTGTCGAGTACTTATTTTTTAATATATATCGTACCCTGAGCCAGTAGCACTGCTGTGTAAGACAAATTTCCTGCAAGGGACAAATAAGTTGATCTGTCTATCTATATGTCTGTCTGTCTATCTTTATGTCTGTCTGTCTGTCTATCTTTATGTCTGTCTGTCTATATGTCTGTCTGTCTATCTTTATGTCTGTCTGTCTATCTTTATGTCTGTCTGTCTATCTTTATGTTTATCTGTCTATCTGTCTATCTGTCTATCTATCTATCTATCTATCTATCTATCTATCTATCTATCTATCTATCTATCTATCTATCTATCTATCTATCTATCTATCTATCCATCCATCCATTTGCATATTGTACTTCCAAGACATGGTACATGTAAAGTTGGTCTATTTTATCTAATTACAGGCAATTTAGTGTTTATTTTTTGTTTTTAAATACTGAATTAAGATGCGTAACTGGTCAATTTTGGCCTACATCCAGGTTTTTTTTTTGCTTCTTAAACTTCCTTTAATGCCAGTTAATGGTGCGATACATCTTTGGGTTGCACAAGAGAGTGCTGCGCTCCCCCCCTGGCTCTCAATGCTCCCATCTCACCTGTTTTATACCTCTGATGATACTTTTAGACATAGATTTAACTCATTCACCCCTGTAACACTCACACAGAGGTTGAAATGCCACAGGCTGTGAATATTTTTGCTTGTAAATGAAACTTTACAGTCCATCCACTGTGATCCCCCTGGAGACAGAGCCAGGTAACATCTTTTTAACCTGGGCCCATCTCCCCTCAGATTCAGATTCAGGATCTAAGCACTGATGTTCAGACGTTTATAGATGTTGTCTCAGGTCTCTGGTATCAGTTTTTCCCCTCAGACATGAAGGAATGTGGATCTGTGCCACAGAAACTCCCCCTGCTGTAAATCTCCTTCAGAATTAATCCTTAAATTAATCCCCTGCTGCGGAGCGCCCAGCCCTCATGGGAGTAAAGTTTAGTTTGTGTGTTTTGACTCACAGCCTCTCCTGGGATCGACAGGCCGATGGGCCCCTGAGGGCCGGGCAGACCCATGGGCCCCGGTGGTCCGATATCTCCTCGTGGGCCGATGGGTCCCTGTTAAACACGAGAAGGTCAGATAAGAGGAGTTTAAACACAGCAGGAGTTTCTATCTGCTCGTATCTCCTCTTCATATCAGCGAGAAAAAGCAAAAACACACATCGAGTGAGTGGAAGCAGATGTGAGGCCTCAAAGACCTGAAACGGTCTGTGTTTTCATCAGGGCATCCTCGAGCTTAGAGAAAAAATATCAGTCTAAAATAAGAATGATGACAGGTAACACTTACAGAAGGACCCCCCTCTCCTCTCTCACCACGAGGACCTTTGCTGCCAGGAGCACCCTGAGGAGGAGAAACAAATGACACATTAAGACAACAAATACAATCTCAAGGCCTCTCGAAACTTCCTCTCAAGACTTAAATGCTTGGCTCTGCTGAGGCTGATAAAATATTGTCGCTCTGTCTATGTGATGTAACTTCAACAATTCAATATCCATCATTCAGATATGAAATAGTAGGGCCAGATCGATATAGATTTATTGAGGCCGATGCCGATACCAATATTTGGCAGAAAAACATACCGATTAATCGGCCGAGTAATTTAAAATATATATAAATAAAATTAATTAAAAGTACAATAACATGCAAAAAATGCATTGAACTTTTAGGACATTAATTATAAAACCTTAAAAAAGAGTCACTCTGTATGTGGTACTTCTTGTTAATTAAAACTAAAGGTAGATCAGTGTAATGCTGCGTTCACACCGGACACTACTTGTACTACCTCGGCGATCACTCTCCATTCAAAGTCAATGTACAGCCGTGATGGGGCGGGGCTAACCCTCCCGCGATGCGACAGCCGCGTACAAGACGATCACTTCACTCGTCACGCGATGTCAAAGTTAAAAAAAAGTTGATCTATTCAGGCGATGTCGTGTGTGGCTGTGCGGCAGCAGCCAATCAGCGATGTGTGTACGTGTGACGGTACCCGAGACAGACAGTTATTCATCCGGACTACAGGGTGGATGAGTTCCGTCTAGGCGGAACTAATGTCAGTGAGGACATTAGTTTCGCCCAGATGGACCGCGGTAAACTCACAGATAATGCTGCTGCAGGGCATCAGCTGCAGTGTTTTGTGTTTGATGAGTGAATGAAAAGGATACAGCTGGAATAATGTCCGCTTATACATCCTATTACATGATATATGATATGATCGCGGTGAAACTCGAGCGGATGTGACGTCACCGAGCAACGGCCGACGGTCGCGGTTACCAAAATGAGGTATTTATGGATGCGCAAACTTTACGTCAGTGGGCGACACGATTTTGGTAGCTGAGTTGCTTGCAGTGTGAACACAGCATAAGAGGAAAGCAACAAAAACACAAAGCTAACATTCTTTTCATTGGCATTTTTATTTTTCTCTGTTGCTTTCAAGCACAAAAGAAAACAGTGTGCAAAACTGCTGCAAATTCCTGCAAAACAAAACAAATTACCTTTTTAAAAATGTAAATATATTGATTATTTCTTAACTTTTTGTCACACCTGCCTTTCAGTCCTCATTAGTTTATCAGTAGCAGGTTTTAGTTCAGGTAGAACCACTTTTTTATTTTAAACATGAGGTAATGTGCGTCAGGAAATCAAAATATTTTGTGGGACACTGCACATATTTCACAAACTTATTTAAAGAGGCTGATTAAAGTCCCCAGCTACGCTGAAGTCTCCCCTGGATGAGTCTGCTGATGATGACGTAGAGCTCCGAGGAGCTATGCTAATGCTAGCATAGTTAGCTTAGCTGCTGTGCTGGGAACAAGCGGATAAAGATGGATTTCCGTCATAATCACAATAAAACAGCCACAGCTAAACTGATCTCCTGCCACCAGAAGGTCCAATTCAACAGTATTGACAACGATAGAGAAGGTGACCGTCAGAAAACTGTTCGGCGGTACCCGGTCTGTCTGTGAAGCTGATCTGTAGCTGAGCAGAGAGCCCGGTGGTCTCTCTGTGTCGAGCAGCAGCGAGACATTGTACACCGTGGAAAGTTGCTTGTCATGAGTGTAGGCGAGTCATTTATACACAGCATCAGCAGAGAGGTAAGAGCCGCTTCAACAACGTCATCACTCTGCTCGGCTTGAACACCGAGCAGCGTTAACTGTTCATGAGAAATTAGAAATATATTGGCGTTACATCAGCAAAACTCTGACTGATGTTGAAAAAAAGGACAGTGGGACCGTCTGGACTTTAAGCCTCCAGCCGCTGATAAAAGTAAAGAAAGTAATGTGCCTCACATTCTTGTTTAAGTCCAGAACAAGTCCTGACTGCTCTCCAGTCATATCCTGACATTAAAAGAGTCAGAGGGAGGAGAGGAGGCTGAAATTTACCTCCATCAGCTGTCAGGCCGGGCAGCCATCATCACGCTGCACCTCACTTCACCTTCTCCACCCTCTTAAAAGATTTTATGAGGCATTACAGTGAGGGTTCCCATGGTTAAAGCTCTTCGGGGCATGATATTTTCTCTTGTACAACATACAGTATTTAAATAACCATAAATTACCAGAAAGAGGCTTTTACTGAAGCGGCAGTGCCGCGGTGAAAAATGGACGGACCTGCTGGATGTGCTGCCCCGTAAAAATCAGATAACATCAGACTGAACGCAGGGATTTTCCTCACAGTTTGAGCTTAAGGATTAAACGCTTCTCCAGCATAATAGGAGTCTTTAGATAACATTGAAGCCTTTTGTATCTTTGACCCCGGAGTAGACAGGGGATAATCTTACAGTACATTCACTCAAGGTTCATGCTTTTAAAAACAATCATTTATTTTCTTAAAGATAAATCAACTGATGCTTTCACTAACAAATCAAAACTAGACTAAAATGTCCGACAGACTTAATCCAATCAGACCTAATATGGTCATGTAGGAAGTCGAGACAAGTGATGAATCCATCCAATCACAGCTACTTTGGTTGTGTTAAAGGTTGGATGAGTTCAGAGGGACATCCAATCACAACTGCCTTAGCTTGGTGGTGGTGGGATAAGTTGTGGAGCGATCCAATCAGAGCTGCTCTCTTTATGAATTGATATATTCATGTAGAGCAGGTTCACTGTTTGTTGTCAATTCTGGTATTGTAACTGAGATGCTCTGCCAGGTAGCCTAAATAAAGGTGACTGCATTTCACACAAAGGAACATTTGTTACTGTTCATTTAGACATTCAGACTTTACTAACATTCAATAAAGGCTTAGTAGATGTTTGATTTTATCCAAGAGGAAAACAGGACTTCACAAATTCAAGAAAACATAAAAATGCCTTACCCCTTACACTTCAGAATTCATTGACTAAAGCTAAACTGAAACTAAAACAGTTTAGATGGTTAAATCATGACTAAAACTAAAAGATATTTCAGACAAAAAACTAACTAAAACCAAATTAAAAGGTGCTGTTAATATAAACTGAATTGCCTTTTTGGGCTGTTAAAAGTCTTTCAACATATTAACTGTTTCAGTCTTAAAGCCGATGTTTGATTCTCATCAGGATGATGATTGGCCACTCCCATTTTAACTAACTGTTTGCCTGACGGAGGTCTGAGACCATAACATTGCAAATAAATTAATTTCTTCATCTTCAGGTTTAAATGGGTCCCTAAATTATGAATAAAATGGAGATATTTTAGGCAAAAGACTTTAACTACTTTAAATAGTGCTCTTAAATGAACACTGATCGACACTTGATGTCCACTTGAGCCTTGGCAATTATGAAAAACACAAAAGTAAACAAATACACTACATAAATACAACCTTTCTGAAACTAAACTCTGCATTTGAAGATGCTGTGAGGAGTTTCTAAGTAATTCCAAAAAAGTCTCCCTTTTAGATATATGCCTGATGGAAATACACACTTTAAGATGAGTTTTATAGCATCAAAATAGGTTATCTATAAATGCTATTCTTTAGCTTCACGGTCGGGTCGGACAGAGCTGGACTGGCCTGGATACTCAACTTCGGGAAAAAGACAATTAAAACTAGAGCAAATTTATATTATTCAGACACGTCTTAGAGCACCGGGCTGTAAATAGCCATATATAACCAACTACAACTACAATACTGAGTTTCCAAAAAATTGCTTGTTGTCACACATCAAAAACTACCACTACGTAACTAGAAAGAGATACATTACCTCGTGGCTTTGCATCCTGTAAGTTGTTGAAAAAAGAAGTTGTAAAGCAATGCAGAGTTCTGAGGAAGGTCAGAGCTGCATTCATTAGCATCACAACAAACACACTCTTTGGCTTGGGTCACGTCTTTACGACAGTCGCCGCGCGTGCTCATGGATAGCAGAGTCTTTGTCGCTGGAAATAGATTCTTCTCATAGCACCTTTAAAGGCTTAATTTAAGTTTTTGTTGGGATGTATTTGACCTGACGTCCTTCTTGAATTGATAAAAGTTCTTCAGACTTGGAGGTTTATTCTCAGGATCTCTGGTCTGGACTTAAAGAGGAACCCATGAGGAGAAACTCTGTGCTATATTCAACTCACAGTCAACTCAAACTTCAGTAAACAGAAAGAGGGGTTAGAAATCCAGACTGAAACAGGCCTTACCACTGGTCCTTGAGGCCCATTCTTCCCGGTGCTCTCGGAGATGCAGGTGCAGGAATTTGGTAGAGCAGGACACTTCAGCTCGTCTCTCTGGAGGAAAAAGAATAAAGCCGGTTAGAAAGAAGCGAAATAAAGACACGTTCAGACATCCAGAGTGTTAAAGCTGAAGGAACACATCGAGGTTTCTTCTGACTGGAAAATGATTAAAGACTTGGGACCCTAATTTTACGGTGCAGTGGTAATTTCATCCAGCGCAACGCCATGCGCAGGCAGTTTGGCAATTTGGTAGACCAGCTGTGCCGAGATGGGTGTGGCAGTGCATTAGGGGGAGGTGTTGACAGATTCAGGTTGGCGCAGTGCCAACCGACAATTTTGTGCCAAAACTCTGTGGAAGGTTGAAAGCTCACCAGCTCCAACCTGGTCTATTCCTGACGCAGGCGAAGCGCACCCGGTGCAGCACATTTAAATGCAATAAACAATCACAGAAATCATTATTCAAAGTGACCGTCTGAACCAGCATATACAGCTGTACTTAGGGCTAGGAGATATGGCCTAGAAAGAAAATCCTCGATTTTATGCCCACAAAACTCGATTTACGATTTTAATCGATTTTTTACTTTCAAACCAAAAAAACTGAAAGTGACACAATAATGTCATGAATCAAGTTCTGCCTTTATGTTGTCAAAGTATATTCCTAAAACAATCAGAATTTCCCTCTTAAAATTAAAGTGTGTGTCATAAAGTGTTGATTATGTAGTTCTAATGCAGGTAGGTTTGCCTACATAAACACTGAAAGCTGAGGGATTTTCACAGCTTGTTAACATGTTTCTCTCTGATCAATATTTAATCTAATTAAAAAAAATACAAGCTTATAAAAGTGCTTGTGTAAATCCTGACAGAACCACCATCATGAAAACTGTAAAATTTCAGTATTTATATTTTTCCAAATTTCACGAGAACTTACAATTTAAGTTAATGAATGAATAAAAAATCTAGATTTTTAATTTTTTAATCTTCTGCAGAAAATAATTTGAAATAATCATTTTAATGGATATATTGCCCAGCTCTAGTTGTATCTATATTAACTGTCCCATCACATCTGATGCCGGATCAAAGACATTTGTCATGATGCAAATTTAACTTGACGGCAGCTGGAAGTGTGATGCACATCTCACAAGCAAACAACATACAACCTAATCATCCGATACGGATCACACTGTATATCTGGCTTCTCTCATTTCATGAAATTCAAAAGAAAAGAGGGAGAAAAAACAGAGAGAGACATTCGCTAAATAAATGTGAGTCCCTCAGTATCTTAAGGGATTACCTGTGATTGCCCATATTTCTCTGTTTTAGTCTTTATTCTTAACATGATCTAAACAGATTAAAAGATAGGTTATTTGGCAATGACAGATCAGGAATGCAGGTGCATCACAAGCATGATGAATGGATTAACCTGCTGCTGTGTTTAAATGTAACTGTCACTTAATTTTGTACTCCTATTAATAACACAGGAACAGATTACATCACACGGTGACGCATCAGGACCTCCGATGCCCCTGCTCTCTCCCAGTTGCTGTAAAATTGACAGCAGCTCTGATTGTCTTCAGTCTTTTCTGCACACCATGGCAACGGTGGCAGGGATTAGTCAGACCGATCAGTCGCTGCGTCTCGCCTGCAGCGCATTTTAAGACAGGAGAGGCATTCAATTGATTGGTAAAGATTAAGCTCAGCCACTAAGGCTGTCACTTCTCCTAAAAATCAAACTCGAATGGTGTTGGAACATGCACTTAAATAATCAAAGATATTCAAATATTCCCCATGTAGTAAAGGACACAGACCCTCTTAGCCGCCCCTTCGGTAAAGACCCTGCTGAAAAAAAATGCAGTCACATGAGGTTAAACTCTTAATGAAGTGCCGTTGCACTTGGTTGTATAACTTTTTGATTTGAGTTCTTGAGTGGAGAAAATACCCTTTGTTCTTGGTACGGTACTTTCCTGTTAGCGTCTATTTCTTCATCACAGACTCTTACAGACTGTGCCTTACTGAAGGAGAGGAGAGAACTTTCTACTGTATCTAATGAACTTAGTGGCCACATGGAGCTCATACAACCACACTTCAAAAACACTGAACTATCCCTTCAACCCAAACTCTCATGAAGCTGCTGGAGACTGTAAATATGTCCTCATCAGTCCATCTCCATGTCCTCATAATGACTTCTCCTCCTGCAGATGTTTAAAGTCGGGGCGTCACCCCTGCAGCTTCACCTCCTCCATCAGTCAGAGCAGATCCAGGATGGAGACCAGAGCTGAAGTGTGGGCGCCGTGACAGCTCTCCAGGAGATCCACGCTGATGAAATGTAGATTTGTGAAGGTTAAAGCTGAAGGAAACGGTTACAGCACTTCAGGCTGAAGACCAAGAGGTGGATGGTTCATGATTCACCGTCACAGTTTCAGAGCCTTTAGCAGCAGAATTGATTTATAGAGCATTAAAGTATGAAGCTTTGACATTGAAACTTCATATTATTTTCTGATTTGTTTTATGAGCAGGGCAGCAAAACAAGGCATGAAAATCTTCAATTTTCCACAAGGATACTGAGATTGAATTAAGGCTGTGATTCACTAGTTTGATCACAATAAGATCCGATGTTGACTCTTTAGCCAACAAAATGATGTTTACCAATTTTACAAAGCCTGTCACAAGCAGAAAAGTAAGACTTGGTATGATACGATTTAGAATTAGTTTGAATTTTGTTTTGAACTTCAATAATCTTTCTTGTGTTTCATGTTTTATGTGCGTTTTGCATAATTTTTAATATACTTTTCTGTTATAAAGTACTCTATTTCTTTATTTTTTTTTCTTTTTTTACAATCTTTTTTGTGCTTTATGTTTTGCATAATTTTCTAATATGCTTCTCTGTTATAAATTACTCTATCACTTCATTTGTAATCTTAAATTTTATAATCTTTCCTGTTTTTTAATGTCTTGTTTGTAATATGTTTTTATGTTTTAATAATATTTTATTATTGGCTTTGTTTTTTAATAACATTTTATTGTACCGTCTTACGTTTTATGATTTGTTTCATGTGTTTTTATTTACTTTCTAATTTGGATTTAATAGGCAGTTTATATGATTTCATTTTCATTTTATTCTGTTTCTGTTTGGTGGTCACGGTGAAGAACTTTGGTAAACTTGATTGTTTTTTAAATGTTCTGTATAAATGGAGTGCATGGAGACTTTGAGGATGTGTACAAATTAAAAACAGCTGCATCTGTAATAAAAGTTTTGTATTTTAGAAAATATCAGTCTTCTTATAGTTCAACTCTTTTAGTGTTTATACCTGCTTTATTTTATCCATTGTTTTAAATAGTTTTATGTCTTCTTTATTTTGTACAGCACTTTGTTTAAGCAGTGGTTGTTTTTAAGGTGATATATAAATAAAGTTATGTTGAGTGGAGTGGCCAGAATTTTCCTGTTCATTGCCTTATAGCAGGGATCATCAACTACATTTATACAAGGGTCAGTTTTTTCCTTGGCATATGCTCTGGGGTCCAGATTTAAGAAAACACTAGTAATAATTAAAAACAATAATAATAATCAAAGTGTTTTGCTCCACCAGTCCTGAAGCAGCCACATGGGGTTTCATTAATAGTTTAAGGTATTAAATGACAGAAAGCTGTCCTTAAAACAAAAACATTTTTCACTCTGCACATTTCCACATGTTCAGTGTTACGAAAGACCAAAAGGGCAAACAAAAACTTAAAAAAGAAAATAATATTTAAGGTTGAACTTGTTTTTAAGTCCCTAAGAACCCAGAATTCTGAAAGGATTTTTTTTAAATTCTGAGATTAGTTTTGTAATAGGGATGGAAATCGAAAACAATTCCACTTGAGAATTGTTAACAGCTCCATTAAAGAATTGATTTAATGAGTCTTTTTGCTTATCAATTCCCTTATCAATTCCTTCCACTGACAGGGTTCAGAAGCATCAGAATTGTGGCTTAATTTTTGACAAAAGTACACAACCTTCTGGAAACTTCAGCAGCTTGCAGAAATAGTTATCTATGCTGCAAAACGGATAAAGTGTAAAGTAACTCCTCGAGTAAGTGAGCTGACTGAGCCGGAGAGAGAGAGAGGATTCAGAGAGCCATACCTGAGTGAATTATAGGAGGTTTATCAGGATTTTCTGTGTAAATAATGTATAAAGGTTGTAAATAACAGCATTAGTATCAATCTGGAGTGTATTCTTGCCATTCTTTTGCCATTTATTTGCCGTGTTTTGCTATATCTTATATTCTATTTTTCCATTTTAATATGTTTTTTAGGGATTTCATCAATCTTATTTTGGAAATATTGGAGGAGGAAATTTGGAGGAGATCTGCCATGGAGAGAGGAGACCAGAGGAGAGTTTATTTAAGTTATAAATTTATTTTTGGTTGCCTCACAACTTTGAAATTGTTCATTTGCAATTGTTTATGAAGATAAACCTGTTTTAAGTTCAAATCTGTTTTCGTTTCTTATAATTACACACTGTTTAAACATTTATAACATTATAATGACAAATACGTGCCGGAAGTGTTTACATCAATTTCTCATGAAAAAAAAGGTTAAAAAAATATAAAATATAAAAAATATCTATAGAACACTTTCTGACACATTAATTGACAGAAAAAGACAAAAAGACCTGTTAAAATTCTAATTTCAAATGTGTTAAATGATTTCAAGACTGTGTTAAAGTACTTTTTAAACATTTTGAACACATTGCAACAATACCACGATAATAATGATAACTGTGATAATTTTGGTCACAATAACCGTGATATGAAATTTTCATGCTGCCACATCCCCACATGAAAACAAAAAATACGTTGGCGGATCCATTTAAGGTAAACTATACAAATCAGCATTATTTAGAGGCACTACATCAAACATATATGGTCTATGTCGTTCTCAGATTCTCCTTTAAATTAGAGAGAAAATAATTTATCTTTAGTCGACTGAATTTGGCATTTTTGATTGTTGCCGTCTCAGATTTTGATTAAGAGCAAAAGCATCTCTAAACTCTGATTATCACAGAGCGATTTTAATATCTGAATAAAGACATAGATGATTCATCTCTGATTATTAATCCTCTCAAACTGAAGCTTGACCCCGGCCTCCCTCCTGAACATGAACTCGTGTTTAACATGACATTTTTGCTCCCTGTTGTGCAGACATTTCTGCTCTCTCTCCATATTTACTGCGTCTGCTCTGGTCTGACTCGAGCTGGCTCTGATTGTGATTACGCCGCTCTTTGATCAGAGTCTGAAAAAACAAAGAAAATGGAGGACACACACGAGCTGTTTGTTAAAACACTCTCATCTGCTCTGTGCTGTCAGGAGGCTGCAATTATTCAATTAAACCTGCCCCTAAAAGGTTTCACATTGTCGCCAGAGCTGTTCCTAAAAGATGATCAGGGAGCGGGTTCAGGATCCACAGATGTGAAAACAAACGGTGTTTTCACACAAAAGCTGAGCCGACGGGATTTTCTTCACACCCAAGGGAACCAGAGTTGGTTTCATCTGGACCCCACACCGCTGGTTAGGGATGAATACCACGGACCAGTACTTTAATGTACTGGTCCCTGATTGGGTCGGCACCCAAATACCGTTAAGAATTTGAAAAAACGGTACTTGAACGTCTCTTCAACTGTCACATAGTTATGACACTACCGCCGTCAACAGGTGATGACGCAGCTGGCTCAAGCATGTCGGTGAGGGCTAAGCGCTCGAAGGTTTGGGCTCACTTTAGCAAAGTTAATGGAAACTCGGCCCGATGCAATCTTTGTCAGAGAGAAGTTGCGTCCAAGGGGGGAAATACTAGCAACATCACCAAACACTTGGAGTGCGCGCATAGTATAAAGCTAAAGGAGTGCGGGCTGTTTGATTGCTATAGCAACACGAGTAAAGTTAGCAGCCTGGCTAACACTAAAGACTGCAGCACCATGGTGGTGGCACCCAGTTTTGTTTCTGCTCTTAAAAATCACGGAAAGTTTTTGGCTAGTTTGTAGTCATCATTACAGCATCGATGTTAGCACCACTGATATATTATGCTAATCCTGTCTTTGTGAGTGAAGTGTTTTACTTTTCCTTTTAACACCAAGGGAAGGACTTCATTTATTTGATCTCACAGAGAGTTAGCCACTCATCACGACAAGTCACTACAGTTTCTCCACCTTCTTGGGCTTCATTAAGGGGAGGGACAGAGTATATGGCCAAGATCTCAATAAAGAGAATCTACTTCTTGATCAAACTGGCCATTTGAGGTATTTTCATTGAAATTCATTAGATTATTGTGCAGTGGCGGCTGCTGGTCAGTCAAGGAGGGGATGCTCATTTTTTTCCGGCCTACATCATAAATTTGTTTATTTATTTAAATGTAAATTCCAACCTCTGTTACTTTTCAAAAAAATGATCTGTGACCCTGTCGTACCAACTAGGTGTCTTTTCCAGGGATTTTACCAGTGTTCTCTCAATGGCCAGCAGAGCTGGACTGCTTAAACGGTATTGGTCCATTGTGTTGTGGGTGTAAGACTTGAGCTGCTTTAAACAGGAGAAGCTCCTCTCCAGAACAACTGAATGTAAAACTTAGAAGATGCTCCGGTGGAGGGTTATACTTCAAGATCCCTGATTGGCTCATTTCACTGTCAAACAAAAAGGGATTCGTCCTCAGACAGATCATCCAATCATCATGCAGAAGCCGAGCGTCCAGGCCGCCCACTGCCTCATAGACCCCCAGAGACGCTGAGCGTCCGATGGGCGGGACAAAGCCCAGCGTTTATCCAATGAGCGTCCAGTTTCCACAGTGGAACAATCCACTCTACGCTTCCCCATCGAAGTCAGAAGACGCTCAGCGTCCAACTGTGTTAAAGCACTGAGACGCTGCAGGGATGAATGAGAAGGAAGTCGCTCCAGTTACCTGTGATAAGGAGCTGATTCTGAACAAAAGATGAAGGTATTCTAGCGCATATTTAGTCAATGAAATGTACACACAGCAGGACATATCACCACTTTTTTGGGACATTTTAGGGGAAGCTGAGCTTCCCTTGCAGTCTTAGAGCAATCACCACTGTTATTGTGTCAGATCTAAAGATTGTTCTCCACCCCTGAACTGAACAAAACTGAAGCACAAGAAGCCCAATGCATAAGAACTCTCCAGCTTTAACGGACCAATCAGGGGACAGAGGCGGAGCTGTGACAACAGGAAGTGGCTTCATGTTTGAAAGCAGCAGTGTCGTGTAAAGCCGTCTGCATGGATGCAGTAAGAGCTGCAGTTTAATCAGAAATGGACTCGATTTCACCTTTAAAAGAGGAGAAAAGAACGTCACTTCAAGCTTTCTTATGGGAAAATATTATTTTTTTCTTCTCCTGACCTGAGATCACCACTGGGAAACTGGGAAAGATGTGGACATGCTGTGCTAACAAAGATGAGCCATAGTCATGGTTACCCTACAATATCAAATCTGCTCTCGTCAGAAGTTTACCAGAGAACTTGGTGGTTTTGTCTTTGACGAGATTCATGTCACATGTGGCAGATGACACGTCTGTGTGGTTTAATGTAAGATATGATGATAGTCTAAGGACTGTAGCACTCGTAGTTTAAGCTAACGGCTAACAGCAGGGTCGAACTGCTACGTCATACTGTGGCTTGATGTGATTGGTCTGTGAAGAGTGTGACGAGTGGACCGATCGTCCAATCAGCAGCTGTCCTGGTATTTTAAAATGTCACCCTCTGACAATACCCAAACAGTGACATCAGATTCAAAATTAGATTAACGCAATTAAAAAACCTAGCATGCTAATTATGACTGTAATAAATTAATCTCAATTAACGCGCCCTCCTTATGTCCACACCTGCATCATGTGACTGAGCTAAGAATCACCACCATGAGACAGCCTATGGAGGGATGAAGACTTCAGAAGAGGCAGCAGGTGGAGTGTTTTGACGTGAGGCATGTCCAGGGTTACTCACCATCGACGGGAGGTCACAGCATCTGTCCCTGCTGGTCCACCCCAAGCTGCAGACGATGTCAAACATCTGGAGCTGGAACTGTAGGAGGAAGAGCGAGGAAGGAAAATATGTCAGTGGAGTTTGTGGAGTTTGTGGTGGATGTGTCTCCGCTACGCCCTCGCAGGTCCCACAGGACGGACTGATACTGAACAGCCGTGTCCCATCAGCCCCGGGGAGAGCAGGAAACATCTCAGATTACAGACATGCTGTACAGAACTGATTTAGTTTGTTTATTTAAATTAAGCTCAATCTATGACTCTGATCTATCTCACTGTGGGGCTTTCATTTTTCTGGATAAGACAAGAAGAAACTCATTATCACTCAGGATGTGAGATTACATTGTTGGCAACATAAAAATGTATCTTATCATAAATCTTGAGTGAGCTGTTAAAGCTAATCACGTCAGAATGTTCTTTATTATTCTTTATTTTATGGAGGTTATATTTTCCCCGGCGTATTTTTGTCTGTTAGCAAGATTACGCAAACACTACTGGACAGATTTACTTGAAAATTTGACCAAGCAAGAAGTCGTAGATTTTTGGTGGTTATTTGAATATTTGTCTGGATGCAAAAAAATCCCCAAATTTGGAAAAATTCCCTAAGTTAACACCAGTGTTGTGTGTAACGCGTTGCAGTAACGCAACTACTTTTTTGGGTAAAAAGTAAAGTAATGCACAACTACAAAAAATTTGGGAATGAAACGTAGTTCCTTTTTAATGCGGCGCAACGTTAGTATTCCCACAGATAGATCTGACACTGAAGCTGCTTTCAGCTGCTCCCACAGTCATGAGCAGCGTTGCCAAGTCTGCTCATTATAAGCGTCTAAAGGCCGCAAATCTCGTGAGTCACGGCCGCGGGTTGCATTTTTTTGGGCTTGTTTCTAAACGTGAAGTTTCTTCTTGGGGCTCTTCTGTCTGTGTGAATCCCCCTGATTATCTTCCAGCTCCTAACAATAAAGCAAAACACGACTGCAGTAGGCAGTTTGTCCACACAAAGTTGCCAGGTCTGCTTATTAGCGACATCCTTTTTCTTGAATAGATGCTTGGAACTGTGATATTGAAATGTAATGTAAACGAACATTAACACACTTTATGTAGATTTCTCTTTTTAAAAAGTAATATATCACATTAGGAAAGGAAATAGCTGGAGGTTGCTTATTTTGGGCTTGTTTTTTATCGATCTGGTTGCTTATTTCAGAAACAAAATCTGGAAACTCTGGACAGGAGCTCTCATTCCACAGAGTATGTGACGTGATTTTGTAAAATAAAGAGCACAAAGAAATAACTGTTATGTTCTCTGTAGTAGAACTTTTTTGTAGGCCTTCACATTTAGGAACAGATATGGAGTTCTGTCCAAAGTCGAACAATGTAAAAGTAACGAGTAACGTGAAAAGTTACTTTTCATAAAGGGTAACTAAGTAAAGGAAAGTAAATTAGTTTTTTCAGAAGTAACGAGCAAACACTACTTTTTCAAAGTAACTTCCCCAACACTGGTTAACACTGGGCTAAACTTTAAGAAGTCAAATCTCTGATATCACCCGATGGATTCTCTTCAAATTTACAGGAAAATATAAATAATGTGTCTTTATCATTAAGTTAAATTTCATGTGGATCTGATCCAGATTAATGTCATAGAAACACTAAAGGTTAAAATGGCAAATCCAAAATTTTTCTCCTACGCAGCTGTGAGGGTTTAGCCCCATTTACGTCATCATGGGATCTGTAAGTTTTTCGCAAACTGACATTAACGTTTGCCAATCCTGTGTGACTCCGTGTCCCAGCTTCCCCATGGACAGACGTGAGCAGAGACTTCGTCCAATCAGAGTCCAGAATTGTGTCATTTACAGGGGTTGTGAGAAAACCACTGCCATAACTGAGCTCTCTGAGTTCTTTTCTAGTTAAATGTTTATGTTTACGCAGATAATAAGCAAGACAACGCTGCCACAGCTTTTGTAGCCTAAGCTATTTTGCAATCCCTCCCCTGGATTGGCCTTTAAACACGTAAAACACAACAATAAATACAAAGATGTTGAATAAAATTACACAAATTATCCTCTTACCTCATTCAAAACCATCTGCTAAATAACTGTAGTTCCTAATATTGTTGACTTTTTATGCAGTTTGTAATTTAAGCTTCTGCAGTAGATGTATCTTAACTAATAAGATGTTTACAGGCACTTTAGTAATCCAGTATCCAAATAAACAAACTGCATGACTCGGTTTATAGTCTGATTTTGTTGGACAGTATAAAATGGTACAGTGTGCAAAAGACTCAAAGAATGTGCAACATTGCAATAAGTGCAATAATATGTTATATTTCATATATACCCAAGTCAATTTTGGAGTTTTTCTACCTATGTCTATACTTTATTTCATTCCTCCCTACCATTATTTTTATTTTTATTCTAATTATGTTGTTTTTCTGTTTACACCAATTAATGAAGTCAAATTCTTTGTATGTGCAAATGAACTTGGCAATAAGCACAGTTCTGATTCTGATATACTCAAAGTGATTGTGCAAAAATATGTTTGATAAGTTTCAGTTTGATCATGTTACATTAAGGTTATGTCAGTTTTGAAACAGCATCTTATAATTTTGATAAGTATGTTCTTTTCTCTTTATCCTCAGGCTATAAATTGTGGTGATGAATGCTCTCGCTCTGTCCCTTCAGAAAAAAATGAATTTGAAATATGAGTCTTATTAAGGCCTTTATCTAAGTTAAGGTTATTACAGCACATTGTTAAATACTCGAGTGATCAGGCTTCTCCAAATGAAAATAACAGGGCTGTTGTGCTTGTAAACAGTCCAAAAGTATATTTTATAGTATATATAAATGGTCATAGCTCTCAAAGCCTGTGCTGATGCTGCAGGGTCACGGCTCACTTACAGTCGCTGACTCTCCCTTGGATCCGATGGACTTGGACATCTTGCCCAGGACCTGGTACCCGTCGCTGGACGTGTTTCCTGCAGCCTTGATTTCCTTCTCGGCCACCTCTTGGCAGTCGATGTTGAGTTTGACGCCGGTGGAAGAGACCAGGATGTGCAGCTTCAGAAAGAGAAAAAAGAAAAAAGCAGAGGGATATGTTTTATTGGCTCGTTCTCTGTTGTTTGACCAAATCCTGTCTGGTTTTCATCCCGATGGCCTTGGAGATTATTAGGTTATGCAGAGTGTCAGTGGAGGGTGGACTGTCTGAACTGGAGCTCTGTTTATTCGAACAAAGCTGGAATGTAACGCAGAGGGAAAACAGCACTGCTTTCCCTGATTCAGGAGGAAAAATGCTCCATCAGAGCTGCAGGAAATGAAGGCATGGATCAGATCCTGATTGTATAGAAGAGCATATGGAGCCTTGGCTTCATTAGCATGCAATGGAAGGGAGCGCTTTCCTTCACCTCGTTTGACAATCCTGCCACACTAAACTATGAAACTTCCATTTTTTGACTGTATTATGCTTTTAAGCTTTGTATCCAAGCCCTTTTTATGTTAATAGAATGATGTATATACTGCTATTTTTATACTTAAATCTATTTTTCTATTTCTTTTTCAATGCTATCCCCTTTGATGCTGTAACACCGCAAATTCCCCCATGTGGAACGAATGAAGGTTCATTTTCATTATATTCATTATATGCATTTTTGCAATATAGATCAGGACGAATACCGAAAATGACTTTGTTTTTTTCCAAAAAACATTTGACAAATTATGTATAAACTGTTAAAAATGTTGCAAAAGATCTTATTCCCAATTACTTTTCCTGCAAATTATATTTTTCGTGAAAATACTGGTTACAAAAATTGACAAAAACAGTTACACCACATGACCATGGGGCTTTGACAGAAGAAACTGGCACTAAAATTCAAGCATGATAGTGAGCAGGTTTCATTAAATTTATGCTTTTAATTATTTTCATTGAAGAAAAAGCACCAACAACAAGACTTTGCCTATCATTGTTTGGTGCAGGCTGTTGATTGTTGTGCAGCCAGGTCTCTTGTGCTTTTTCCTTACATGTATTTTCTTAATATGTCTTTTCTAATGTCTGATGTCATGTGACAGCAACACAATCACATGACACTTCCTAGGTAATTTAAACACCTGTTTCGTGTTGCTAATCATGTCCTGATGAAGACTCGGAGGAGTCGAAACACGTTGACATGTCCCTGACATAATAAAGGATTTTTAACTTCATCGGAGTGCCACAAATTTTACGTTGTTCTCTAAAGTACTGCCGTCCTTGGATCCTTGAAGAGCACTACCTCTTTTTCATACGTTTTGACCCAGTGCAGCACTCACCCCAAACTTTTTAACAAGAATTTGGTATTTCCTATTAATTAATTTAAGAATTAATAAATGGCCCTTGCTGTAGGATCTGCATGGACTCATGCTGTTGAGCCATTTTTCTCAGCTTGATAATGGCATTGATTGGGAAAAAAGAAGCCTCATACTCATGAAACAATACAACGTCAATAAATGTTACCCAAAAGGTTATGGACGGATTTCGATGAAATTTTCAGGAAATGTTCAGATTGGGACAAGCAACAAATTCTTAGATTTTGGGAGTGATCTGGTTCACCGTTAAAGCTGGGGTTGGCAATTTGGTTTAGATACACTTTTTGTAATACTGGTTAAAATGGTCTTTATGACCTGATGGTAATCAACTCATAATGTGTTCTTAAAACAGAACGAAAAATAGGGATGGGAATTGATAAGATTTTATCAATACCAATGCTGTTAACGATCCTGCTTATCAATCCAATTCCTTAACGATTCCCTTTTCGATTCCTGCAGATTTTGCGTGTGGGCAAAAGTTGGTCTGATTTTCAGCTGCAACAATGTCAAACACACGTCACTGCATAGAAATTTGCTTCTGCAAGTTGCTGGTGTTTCCACTCACTTAAGGTTGTGTAGTAGGTGCAATGAAAATTAAGCCACAATTCTGACGCTTCTGAACCCTGTCAGTGGAAGAAATTGATAAGGGAATTGATAAGCAAAAAGATTAATGATATTGATTCGTTGATGGAGCTGTTAACGATTCTCAACTGGAATTGGTTTTCGATTCCCATCCCTAGCGAAAAATATCCGCTATCTACAGCAGGAGTAAAACAGGGAAAACCCCAACCAATAATCATGCCGGGACAAATGTTTTTAAACCAATCAAATCCCATCGCCATTCTGCCCGTCTACTGGGCGTGCATTTTCCCGGCGTGCACAGACTCGGTGCGTGTAGCCGAGCTCATACGTATCAGAGTCCGCCGGAGAATGCTTACCTTTTAAGTTTTGTCTTTGAAAATAAGGGAAGCCCACCGTGAGCCGTCCCACAACCCCAACCAAGCTCCAGTATCCCTCACATTTTAAGACAGATGTACAGAAATCTAAAATAAACTCTTTGTTTTTCTAAGTTTGTTCTGCTGCTCTAATCTCACGACAGATGCCACCCAGGCTACTGCAGGTGGACGTTCTCACCAGGCTTTTTCTTCTTCTATGGCTATACGGTGGTTGGCATCCATCATTTTGGAGCATTACCGCCCCCTTCAGGCTAGAGACAGAGTTCAGTTTGGAGAGGCAGAGGAATGTTTTTATTATTATATCGTCACAAGGGAGATTTACAGGAGAATACTGATACAGGAGGACTTCAGGAAAGAGGATAAAATACGGAAAATACGGTAGTTTAACGGCCAAAACAGGAGATTTGACAGCTATGTGGAGAATGTCAGAGGAACTACCTATACCCCGATCAACATCGGCTGTGAGCACTAACTAACTTTACATGTTTGTTTGGTGTTTTCTTACCGCTGACTGAGACATGACTTGGTGTAGTGCAAAACAAACACGTTGTGCTGAGGGTTTGGAGTTGAATCAGTCTTCTGGATATATCAGCCGCGCAACTGAATCCAGTTGCTAATGATATGTTTTCATGGTCAAGGAATCTAAATATTTAGATTAAATAAAGGTAGGACTAATATTTATGGTGAAAATCACAATATGGGTGAGGACTGTGGTGCTTTTCTAGTTTCTCCTTCGTTTGGTTGGTGAATTTGTGATCTGTTTATCTTAGTTTGTGAGTCAGAAAGTTAATTTCAGAAACCGATGGTAAACTTGAAGAGAAAGAGGCATTCCTAATCCTCACATCCCCTTAAAATATTTTTTATTAAAACAATTCCACCACTTCAGAGAAGTGCTTGAACAAGGCCGATCCTCAGACTGGATCAGCAGAAGTGTCCCGTCACACTTCCATCTCTGTGTAAACAAACCAGACCACTTCTGAACAACCCTCTTTGTCCAATAAATGTGGCCTCAGATAGCCCTCACTCTTTCCAGAAAACTGGAATGATATCACTTTCTCGAAGCCAAATTCTTTAAAATTCCTTCCCTCCGAGTCAGTGGGAGTCATGTTGGGAAACGTTTGAGTCTTTACAGTAAAGTAAGAGCGTCCGTGGTCGGTCATCTCTGCTCCATATCCAAACATCACGTCTCCAGTCAGACCTTCCTCGCCACATTTACTGCTGATGTCATTTTGTGGTGAGCCTTCAGCTTCTTCTCCAACGTTGCTGCACAGGCCACAGCTGCCAGCGACCGGCTGCGGCTCGCTGCCTGTGGCGAGTGTTCGACCACGGAAATGCAGAATCACGTTTGAGGAGACGCTGCAGTCAGAAACACTGAGACGAGGAAGACTAAGAGGAGGAAACAGTTTGATTAATCGTAGGCTGCTTTCAGCAGGTCGACAGGTAGACGTGAAGATTCAGCGTGATGCTGTCAGCGCTGCGGCAGATGCTAAAGCGATCAGAGCGATTATAACAGCTCTGAGAGATCAGCAAATCTGCCAATAACTCAACGAGATCAGAAGTTTGTATGTTTTCCTCATTTAGGAAATCTCCTGAGACCTTGAAGAAGCTGTGATGAAAATGTTCCCTAAAAACACAACATGATGGATTTGTCCTTGGACCCCCTCCTCTATTTCTGACTCCAAAGGATTTGTCAGCTATTTCTGGCACGAGTCCTTTCAAAATCAAGGTGTAGATGATTAAAGAGGCTGAAAATGAAGCTAAAAACAAACAAACAAACAAACAAACAAAACCTGTAGTTCCCCAAGTGTCCAATCAAGAGAGGGTTAAAAGATAGAAATCCCCATTAACTCACATTAAAATATCAGTTTTCACATTTGGAAAACTTGGTGCAAAAGTCAATTTCTAAACTTTACATCACATTTGATTCCTTTTACTTTGGTCTAAGAATCCTAGGCCATTGTTACATGATGTTTTTTATTATTCAGAATTAAATAATTCAGAATTAAAGTTTTCTCCTTCGTGTTAACATGGAAATAATAATTTTAAATGAAGGTTTACATGAAAAACACGTTTATTCACCTTTATTCAAGGCAAGGCGGGTGGGAAAGGTTCTGATTGGACGCAACATAGTTACGTGTTTATGTCTATCAGAAGAAAAACTCCAGTTCAGCGTCTCCATAGGGAAAACCTCGTCCAACTTGGACGCTACAGCTTTAAAAAGGTCCACATTTGAATGTTTACATCCATCCACACTTTCATTACTTCCAAATCTTCTAAATTGTCTTGGTTCTAGGCCAACGCTCACTTCGGATTACCATCCTGTTCCCGTCAGCAGCCTATGTGTCATTGCGACAAGGACAAGGGAACGAGCATGTACAGAATAGCCGGACCTAATTTAAAGTGAAATAACCTTATACATGATCAAGGAACTATTTAGCTCAGATTTGATATCAGAATTAACCAGCCACTTACTTCAGAATTTAGTTTTATTTGAAATTATCATTGTCATTCTAAATTATGTGTTTACATGGTCGCTTTTAATCTTTTTAAAGAGGATTTAAGTTTTATTCAGAATTAAAGGGGAATTAAAGTTCTCATGTAAGGTGATAATTGACAAATTTAGTTAAAACATGGCTTCATCTTAAAATGTCTATTAAGTCTATTAAATGTCATTTGATACAAGAAAAATGAAACATAGAAAAATTGCTTTAGACAAAGAAAATGTTTGGTTTTGCCACAGATCACAAAGATGTAGAAAGTTATTTTTATTGGTTGTGTGTATTGCCCATACAAAAAAAGCTGTACTAACATCTGAGCTGAGCTCTATATATCTCTCTCTCTCTATATATATATGTATATATATAATCTGTTATTCATCAAAACATTTTTTGTATGTGTCAAACTCAATATCATCTTTTTAAAGCTGTTTTAGTTTTTTTATTTATGTGCATTTCTGCCTTTTGGGAGTAATTTTCTCCCAAATATTTGTGCATGTTAATGTCATCACATAATCAGCTGTTAACTTTAAGGTGCAGTGTGTAGAATGTGGCATTTTATACATCCACCACATTTCGCCAAACAGAAATGGTGAATATAGGATACATATGTTTCTATTTGTATGTAAAGTCCTTTAAAATAGGAGTACAATCATCCTCATAAATTGTTTGTTTTATTTTCATTTAGTTAGAAAAAGCTTAAAAAAATTTTACATTACCGCGGGACGCGTTCATGTAGGCTGACATAACAATCCACTGTGTTGTCTATGAGTGGATTTCAAGGACAAAAAGAACAAAACGCGAATCTGGCCGCCGGTTCTGAAATCTGCCTGGAATGCAGGCGAAGAAGAGGAGAGGATGGCCGTGGATGCATAGACAGTTGTTACTCTGCACTAGGGATTTAAATTGTGTGTATAAACACTCACACAACATAAATTGTGTGCCGTGTTGACAATCCCTTTTGGTCTTCACAGGATTCCGTTGCTCAGCGACGTGACGTTTTGGTTACGATAAAGCTCATTTTAGAATCTGAACGCTAGATGTGGCTAAAATGCCGAATTCTACACACTGCACCTTTAAAGCCTTTAAATCCCACATCCAGGAAATATCTGGTCTATGGTTTGTTTGCAGTATTCTCTCCTCACTTGAATGCTAACAATGTCAAACAATTATTTGATTTGTTCTGTTTTTTAAAACATTAAATATCACTGAATTCATTGATGACCTCTGCCAAACTGTTGAGCAGGTAGTTAAAGGGTTAAGGAGCCAGAAGGAAAAGGGGTCCAACCTGATGCTACCATCTAATTTTCATAAAACTGTCTCACCATGTCGTCTCTTCCTGTGGACTTTTCTGGATCAATCCCTGTTTTATCACAGCAGTAGGAAACAGTGGTATTTATTTGGGTCTTCTCTCTCTTATTTTCACATTTAAGAGCTCTGATATTCACGATAAATCTCTGATACTTCGTCCAAAGTCTCCTGGATGTCCCATCAGTCAACAGGACGTCTTTATTTCCTGTCACAGACCCGGTTCACAGCTTGGCCACTGGCAGAACTCTTAATCTGTTTCTCTGCAGCCGTAAAGATCATCCAGCTCAGCCAATAGTTAGTGCTGACCTCTTGGGGAGGATCTGCTCCAGTCCTGGATGGTCCAATTGGTCAAATGAAGGTTTATTCTATTCTATTCTATTCTTCTATTCTATGTGACCAAAAAAAACAACATTCTTACCACCCCAAAGGAGGTTGTGTTACTGCTCGCGTCTGTTTCTTTGTTTTATTGTTCGTGACATATAAGAGTTTGCATGATGAGCAATTAAAAAGTGTTTCATTGAATTGTTTTAAAAGCTTGCATCAGGTTTGCAAAAATGTTTATTTTGTATTTCTATTGGTTTCATGTACTTTAAAATAGTCTGAACCATTTTTTGCAAAAGAAAAGATGGATTTGCCCAGAAAATGTCAAGTGGTGTTACCACAAAAAAGGTTGAATATTAAATATTTTTCCCACCAAGAGTGTATGTAAGTGCACCTATAAAAAACAGTGACTCACTTTTAAATTATTACTTGAAATCACATTTTTTAGGATTACTTTAAAAGTCAATTATATGCGTTTTTGCAATACAGAGCAGGACCAATACTGAAAACTACTTTGGGTTTTCCAAATAACGTTTGACAAATTATGTATATCTGTTAAAAATGTTGCAAAAGAGGGCTACATCTTATTCCCCTTTCAGTTTCCAGTAAATTATATTTTTTGTGAAAAATACTGGTAACAAAAATTGACAAAAACAGTTACACCACATGACCATGTTGCTTTGACAGAAGAAAGTGACACTGAGATACAAGCACAATAATCAGCATGTTCCATTAAACTTGTGCTTTTTGTTATTTTGAATGAAGAAAAAACACCAACAACAAGAATTTGGTGTTTCCTGTTCAATGCCCTTGCTGCAGGATCTGCATGGACTCATGCACTATGTTGAGCCACTTTTCTTTCCTTGATAATATGTGGATCAATTGGGAAAAAAGAGGCCCCATTATTTTGTAATAATCCTGAAACAATAAAAAGTTAATAAATGTAACTCAAAAAGTTATGGAAGGATTTCAATTAAATTTTCAGGCAATGTCTGGATTGGGACAAGGAATTAAAGTTAAGATTTTGGGAGTGATCCGGATCATTGTAACACCGCCATGACTGTGGAGAGCGTTCAGGTGTCCTCTGCAGGTTTTTCTGACTGCTGCAGGGTTTCAGGGTTCAAACGTTTGTGGCCGACGCAGCACTCTGGCACAAACCCGGTCTTAAGTCAGAGGTAAGGAGTCTTTGTAAATCATGTTTGTTTCCCTGAAGCGCAGATACAAGTTCAAAAATGTTCCAGTCCGACAAAGAGCTTTTCCATTCCCCCCCACCTGACAGCCTTTTAAATCTTAACATGCGATTCTTCCGCGCAATCATTTTTACTGTTGCCGGTGGGTTCAGCCACAGAAAGAGGGGCCAAAGGTTCACGATGGTGTTTGTCCACCTTACTGAGGCTCCAGCTTCCAGGTTTATGGCTCACTGTGACCTTGACCTCTCTGAGGAGGTGGGGAAAAGGAGGAATTCACCTGCGGGAATCTTACTGAACCTTCCACTCAGGAGTTAATCCGAATTTTTAGAAAAACTGTGGAATTTTGGAGCTTCAACACCCAAATCATACAGACAACTTTACCTTTGCTTTAATGTGGTAATCAAATATTATGAACATTTTTTATGACACAGAGCTGCTGTGCCAATACACAACCTATTAGTTTTTGCCATGGAAACACTGGATATTCGAGGCTGCAGTCCTGTTTCTGCATCTCGTTCATGCTTTGTACTGCTATCACGTGAACCACAATTATTTTCTTACCACAAGCAATTCAAGATTTATTTTTGTTTTTTAAAACTGAAATAAGATGTGGAGCTACATAAGTAAGGCAAGTTTAACTTACTGTAAGTCTTGTGAGATTTTTAGAATTGAAATGAGACTACATAAACTTTTAGATTTGAGTTTTTGCAGCGCACCACCTTGCAGAAGCATTTATTTTCACAGAAAAATATTCCAACCCAGAAAAGGCTCGATCACCTTGAGTTTGTAGCCTGGCTTTTGGGAGGAAGCTGCCTGACATCTGAAAGATCTTAAATGGATGTAGACTTTTACAAGATCATGCGAACCAGGGTCGAGGGAATCAGCGGAACAATTCTAGTAAGCTTGTTTGTTGATTAAATTCATTTGTTTTGTTGATGTTTTACTTTCAAAAAAACTTCATTACAAATCAGCATATTGCTCATTCACATGTTTGAGATGTTTCTTTGTTTGTATTGAATGTTTTATATACTAACAGAATGAAATAAAGACATCAACAAACAATTTTAAAAATGCTTGGCTATCTTATGAAAGTGAAAATGTGCAAATGTAACATTGAGTGCTAATTAAATGCTAATTAAAATGTAGCTAAATGCAAAGAAATAAAGGATGAAATCTAAAATTGAAAGAAATGTGTTCCAACTTTTGCAAGCATAGAAAATCCACAGGAGGATAGAAGAACTGTTTTTATCAGCAGAATTAAAATAGCATTGGTGTTAATAAAATCGTGGCAATTCCCATTTCTGTACTTTTTTGTGTAAGGATCTTTTATTTCAGATATGACTAGGATGATGGCTACTTTCAGCTCTTTTATTGAAGGCAGACTTCACTACATTCCAGCTTTGCCTCCATATTTGCAGCCTGAGGGCAGGAGAAAACGACCTTAGTAAGAGATAAATCCTGCAGATGCCTGGAGCGGGATGGTTATCGGGACAGCTGTCAGCTCGGCACAGCAGCTAATCTAAATCACCGACACTCTCCTGTTATTACAAATCGTTCAGTAAGAGTCGGACTGTGAAACCTGCTGCTGCACCGAGGCATGCTGGGAGGTAGACCACAACGAGAAGAAGCTCCGCCCCCCTGCTGGCGCTCCTGGGTCACTCTGATGTAATTGTTTGATAGAAAAAGAGGTGACTAAACATTTTCCAGGCCTTCCCTCGAGGTTTCACCGCGTTCCTCACGGCCGACGTCCACTCAGGATAACGTACGGCTCCTCCTGGACCTCAGTCCAACAGTTTGTTTTACAAATGAGCCTCAGCCATGATGCTGAACACACTTCCTTTCAAACACACATTTTCAAAGCCAGCCGAGCGCTGGCTTTGAAAATGTGTTACACAAGAGTCTGTGGGCCTCACAGAACGACAGGAACCAGTCCAAAAGTCCAGAAATGACAGAGTTTTGACTCAGCTTCCCTGTCGGAGGCCTCTGGGTTTGTTCAAGCATCACAGGCTGTCAGTGCGCTTGTTTGTCCACCCAGATTTTCACTTTTTTTTATAAACATGTCAAGGCTGCAAAAAGACACGACATTCAGAACCACATGAAGGCAGATGTGGACAGTAACAAAGTAGATTTACTTTAGCACTGCACTAAAGTACATTCTTTGAGCATCTGTACTTTACTTATTAATTTTGAAAAC
Source organism: Scarus forsteni (assembly GCA_036419115.1). Lineage (NCBI taxonomy): Eukaryota > Metazoa > Chordata > Actinopteri > Labriformes > Labridae > Scarus > Scarus forsteni. Next base: position 1,893,050 of record JAZDUH010000283.1, read on the forward strand.
TTGGGACTTTTACTCCACTACATTTGAAAGACAAATATTTTACTTTTAAATAGGGGTGTCAAATCAGGGCTTAACACTTAGCATTTTCCCAAGTAGCAAGGGTGCTACCAAGTTGAAAAATCTCGTAGCACACAAATAATTTCAGTAGCACGATGAAAAGTTACCAAGTAGTATGTTTTTCTTTAATACAAAGATATGCGGTCAAACAAACTTGTACCTCTTAGGACTGGGAACAGCAGCGGCGTCATTAACTGTCTCTCTGGCGTCTTAAGAAAGCGTCTGAAGCTAACGCTAACTCTTCTTCGTCGTCTATTTCGCCTCCTTGCTCCATTTCGTCCTCTTGCCTCAATTCAGAGTCCACATGTTCTGGTTTTGTTGGTCTTTTGAAATAACTGATAGGGTTCATAGTTATTTGGTTATTGCTCGTTTGGTCTTTCTTCTAAAATAGTTTAAAATGTCGCTCGCTGTTCTGTCAGTGTATGTTGCCCGGCAACCAGTCCCACTGATGCACTGTGATTGGTCGAGATGAGGCTTTGGGAGCGCCTGCTTATGTTCGTCTGTACCTCGCGCAGGGCGGTGCAGGCATGTCGGGTGTACTGAAGGCTAGCTAGCGGCGCAGTTAGGTCAATAAAACAAACGTTTCAAAGCTGAACATGTTTCCAGCTGAGGCTGCGTTCAGGAATACCACCGGCCACAACTTCCAACGTATTCAACACAAGATAAAACATGTTTTGAACAGTCATTTTTCGAAGTCGCACGGGTGCTAACGAATGCAAATCACAACTCACACTGTAATTTTTAGTAGCAAACGCGAGTACCTCCTCGCACTGTCGAGCCCTGTGTCAAATTATCATTTAATTACAGTTGCGATTAACACATAATGTTTTTTAATTGCATTAATCTCATTTCAATGTTTTGGTATTTTTAGGGGGCAGAACCTTAAAATGCCAGAGCAGCTGGTGATGAGACGTAGGGGTGTCAAATTATTGTGGTAATTGCGATTAATTAATTACAGCCATAATAAACGCTTTTATTTTTTAATCGTGTTTATCTAATTTTAATCTCATTTCTATGATTTGGTATTTTAAGAGGGCAGAACCTTAAAATACCAGAGCAGCTGGTGATTAGTAACAGTTAAATATGATATAAATATAGATATAGAGACAGATTTTCCATCAAACTGAAACTAAACTCAAAAATTTATATGTTCCTGATATACATTTTGGAAACATAGCCATAATCAATGCATTATTTTTTAATCGCGTTAATCTAATTTTTAATCTCATTTCCATTTTTTGGTATTTTCAGGTGGCAGAACCTTAAAATGCCAGAGCAGCTGGTGATGTCACACTCTCCACAGACCAATCACATCAAGCCACAGTATGACGAAGCAGCTCGACCCAGTTGTTAGCCATTAGCTCAAACTTCAAGAACTTCAGTCCTTAGACTATCTTCTTATTTTACATTAAATGATAAAAAGCAGTCTGCAGGTGCTTGATTTTATACACCTGTGGACATGGAAGTGACTGGAACACCTGATTCTGATTATATGGATGGGTGTTTCCAAATGAACAGCATAGTGCTACTTCCTTGAAGGTATTAAAACAGCTTGATAAAGGAGGCGTCCACATTCAAAGTTTCTGTTCATGTGTTAAACTGGATTCAGCGTGTGGATAACTCAACATCACTTAAAGCATCATGGGGCTGCTGCATGCTGTCAGTTAATCCATCTGGCGTGTCATTTTTCATTGTTCCACTAAAGAGGAATCATCAATCACTTCACATCCAGAAGATGCAGATGTTCTCGTCCGTCAGTCCATGTGAGACTTTAAACTGAACACTATGAATAAAAACGAACGCTCTGAGTTTTACAGCCCGCTGAAGAGGACCATCTGTTTGTCGAGAGCTTTTCAGAGACACGTCTGTGGCTGCATGCGAGCTGCTCCGACTGTAATATACAACACATTTGGAATCCGAGGCATCTGCAGTATCCATACGACCTCGGGACGTCCAGAGAGAACAAAGAGGAGCGGTTCGATTGAAGTGTGGGGCAGTGGTCCCGCCTCGAACATGTTACATAAGTCAGCCATTACAGCTCGATGTACAGCTGATTAAAAACAACACAGATCCAACTCTGCTCAGGAACAAGAGGGGCCGCGTTTACATGAGAGCTTTAGAAACCTTTTAATTCAGAATAAAACTTAAATCCTCTTTAAAAATATGAAAAATGACCTTGTTAACCAAATGAAAATGATCATTCTGAATCAAACTAAATTACAAAGTAGATGGCTAGTTTTTTCTGATTTTAAATCTGAAGTGGATAATCCCTCGATCATGCAGACGTTCATTCCACTTTACATTAACCCTTTCATGTTAGTGCCCACTACAGTAGACAGATTTTTATGCGTTTATACTCTTTAGGCTGCATTAACATGTTCAACTAACAGGCTGTAAATTAAGAGAAACCCTTGTCTTAAAGCAGCACAACGGAAGATCCTTGCTTGACCGCAATGAGAACTCAACTACCCATGAGCTCTAGCGTGCGCATACTGTCGTAAGGATACAGATCTGCCAGTCATGTGCATTTGTTTTGTAGACGAATCACAGAAAGCCAGGACTTCGCTCAAAAGTATTCTTCTGTCTTCAGCGGCTGTTTGCAGGATGGATAGCGACGAGGTAATGTATTTATTTTTTACTAAATGAAGATGTTAAAAATGGCTAAGTTCAACTTGGTTTTATGACCGTGAAGTCGCCCCCGTCCTGTTGAAGTGATAAAGTGAATAAAAGTAAAGACAACGACGAGCTGGCGATATCACACACTTGAAATAGGTCTAAACAAAACTACATACTGGTACGTTCTGGATTTGTTGTGCTGTACTTTTTTCCTGTCAAGTTTTTTTGAGGAACTTCATCATAAATTAGTCGCCCAACATACCTGATAGTAGTCAGACATCCCTCCTCGTCTTTAATTTCACGCCAGCAAGTGAACGCCGAACCGATGTTTATTCCTGTCCGAACATTCAGCTTGTTTTTCTCTCGCTTTCTTTGTTTTGTATCCTCCGACAAAACTTTTCTCTTCCTTACGTTTTTTGTTGCCTCCGCCATGGTTAAAGCTACGTGTTAACAATTGGCTTTCGCCGAGACTTCCGTGTTTTAAACGAATTGGGAATCGGGGGAAGTGACGTATGCCGTAAAGCAGTCCAAACTTGTAGTTTTTAGTGTGGCAGGGTTCCCACCATCCACCTCGAAGTTACATAGCGCCAGTGAAAGGGATACAGACCACTCCAGATCACGAAAGAGGTGTCATTCAACTCATTGCAAAGTGGTGGACCATCACAATGAATATTGAAGGATTATATTATGTTTGAAAAACTACATAGTGTTGGTTTAAGTTTTATAAAAATATTGTCTTAACACATTTTTACCATCATGAATTCAAAATAGTCAACAGAGGGCAAATTGGATATTATGCCTGAATTCAGATTTCACATAATTTTAAATTTTTTATGTTAAAATTTGGGGTGAATTACGAATAAATTGCTTGATTAAACAACAATAACACATACACTTCCGAATTTGCTTTTTCTTTTATTTACATTCAATAAATGTTTGCCAAAGATGTGTGTTTGTGGAATTTTATTAAGTTTTATTAAATAACTTTTTATATTGCTGTAGGGGACAAATGCATAACTCCCTCAAAATATAACAATGAGAAAAAATGAACATGATTTTTAGCTTGTTTGAAAGTAAAAAAAAGTGCGTGCTTGTTCCCTTGTCTTGTCGCAATGACCCACATATTCCCTGCTGACGGGAACAGGATGGACACCTCAAACAAGCGTCGGACTCAAGTCAAGACAGACCTTTGTAAAGTTAGAGCCTCCAAGTTTTGCAAGGTTTCTCTGGCAGAGATGCTGGAGATGCTGAACTGGAGTTTGTTTTCTCTGTTATACGTAAATACGTCACATCTGCCCTGTCCAACCAGAACCATTCCCAACCCCAGACCTTTAGCAGAATTTAATAAAGGCCAATAAACATGTTTTCCATCCAAACCTCAATTCAGAATTACTGTTCCATGTACACACGTAGGAGAAAACTTTAATTCTGACTTATTTAATTCTGTAAACTTAATTCTGAATTTGAAAACACCATGTAACCGTGGCCAGTGTTTCAGATCCTCCCTACAATCACACCTGTTGATGCTTGTTTCTGCAGAAAGCACTGATTGAATATTTTTACCTTGTGGAAGCTGCCATGGAAAATCCTCTTGACTTGATCGCTGTCGAACGTGGCCCTCTGGATCTCACCACGCTCGTCCTTGTTGTAGAAGGAAACGGTCTGACTGGAGGCTGAAGGGAAGACACATTAACACATTTAAAGACCCAGATTCTTCGGTCTCAGTAAATAGGGACGAGTGGGATGCCAGTTGCTCAGCTGCAAAAGCACAGACTGACAGAAGCATCAATGGGATGTAAGCAGAAAAAAACTCTACTTGGCTAAAAATCTTCCATTTATTTTGTTTTATTATATGATTATGTTCACTAAAGGCAGCAGAGATCCTACATAATCATTTCTTTCTTAAATAACTCAATCTAGAACTAAAAATAGACTTGAGCTCCACATTCTTTAGCCTTTTTTTACTCCTAAAAAAGCTCATAGCATTCATTTGGGAGAATTTCCTAAACTTTTATACCACAGTGTTATGACAAAGTGTTGCTTTTTTTGAATCATTTCGATTTAGCGTCATTAAAAGCTGCGGAAAAATAGTTTTAAGAAGTCTTCAAAGCTTGCTCCTCATCTTTGTGCTGCCTTGTTTCAGTCTAATAAATAGTTAGTAATGACTTTAGTGAATAGGGCTGATAAATAGTAATGCAAGTGGACCAAAATATTTCATTTTAATTGTTTCTGGCCCCCATAGCATATGAAAAGAAAAAAGCTGGGCCTTGAACACATGTGGTTGGTGATCTTTAAAACATTTTCAGCTCAGAGACCAGAAACAGAAGGGCTCTCCTGATGATGAGATGTTTTCTGTTCTGTCTCTGGAGGATTTGACTCGGCCAAACATGAACACTAAAGGAGCAGAACAGGAGATCGTCACTGGGGATTTGGTTTGAGGTCCTGCTGACAGACCAAAATGGAGACTTTATGGGAGCCAGCTGAGCCCAAGATGACGAGATCTTTGTGGTCAGTAAAAGTCAAATCGGTTATCAACCACGACTGAAGCTCCATAAGGGTCCAGCCGCGTTATTACACCCTTCTCTTACACCATGACTGGCTCGTCACAACACACATATCAGCGGCTCAGAACAGAGGCGGGACACTCACTGTCGATGGTCACGCCGGTCTCGGGCTTGTTGTCTTTGCTGGACACCTGCCAGACGTCGAAAGCCTCGGCGGGGGAGTCAGGCAGGAGGCGGAGCATCAGGATGATGGTGTAGGCGTGGGGGAGTCCCTCAGGGTGGATTTCTCTGTTCAAGACAAAAAACAGGTGATGTGTGAGATTCACTGGATATAAACCACAACACAGCTACCTGCCACTTTATTAGGAACAGCTGTTTAGCCCCTTTTTTAAGCCTTTAAAGCTCCAAAATGACATCCTCATGAAGAAGAGAGTGTATCTCTGCAACCACAAGGTCTGTTTGAATTATTTTGGTGTCATAATAAAGTAATACTTGAGAGATTTGTCCAGATGTGAATTATCAGTATATGTGTTACTGGGACAGAGTAAATGAAGATAGAAGACAGAATCATTTGAACATTTCATCCTCGCCTAAAACAAAAAAGTTTTTATTGTGAATATCTCTTTGGAATGATGCAGCTGCAGCTTTAGAACTCTATGAATGAATGTGAAAATATGTGAACATTACTTCTGCCAAGTTTGAGTCTGATAAAGTGATGCAGAGAAAAGTTAGAGAGGTTTTACTACAGAGTGGTCAGGCCCAATCTTGGCACAGTTTGGCTCCATTAGTCCCATTTGACATTTCTCATATACCAAACTTTAGATTTCACTTTTATGTTACTTTTGGTTTCATGACACCCAATTACAACAGTTTTTATCTTCTACCGCTTATCTGTGGCAGTTTTTGACTGTTTTTGAATAATAATAAATAATAAATATTTTTTTGTTTGTTTTGAAAAAAAAATCAAACAGAACTCTAAACATTTTCCCATTCAAATGCAAAGTCAATGCACAGCCGTGATTCAGCGGGGTTAACCCTCCAGCGATGCCTGACCGCATTCAATGCGTCCACTTCACTTGTCGCGCATTGCCAAGTTGAAAAAATTGATCAGCAGTGTGTGACGGTACCAGACATACAGTTTTACTCCAGACTACAGAGTAACAATTTATGTCCCCGTGGAAACATTAGTCAGTGAGGACATTAGTTCCACCAAGTCAGACTGCAAAAATTCCAACAGAGGATGCTGCTGCAGTGTTTTGTGGTTGGCAGGTGAGTGAAAAGGATGCAGCTGGAATAATGTCAGCTTATTAGGGCTGTAACGGTATGAAAATTTCATATCACGGTTATTGTTATTATCGCAGTATTGTTGCAGTGTGCAACAATATCATTTAGCCCATCATTAATCAACAATATGAACCTTCACTTCAATATATACCTTCACTCACCCCTCCCCTCTGTGTTCCAAGATCTCACCCCCAGCTTGTGTCGCCTCCTAACAACACGCTCCCTCTGGCAGACCAACGAGCCGGCGGGCAGAAAATATCAAACACGACAGTCATCCTCCTTGTAACACACAGCTGTAGCCATTTCAATTGGACCAGCGGCAAAGCGGGTCTGGCGTCGCCAGAGCAGAGCCGACTATGGGCGAGGATTTATCTTTCTCGGCGTGTCCTCACCAGCTCAGTTTACAATGTTAACGATGCGTGGCTAACTTATGCTAAAATCTATTGACAGAGCCTACCCGCTTCGACCAACAACGTTCAGTCATTAGCCAGTATAGGCACAGACTAACCAGAGTTATTCAGCAGACATCTCCCACTGTAGTAAACAAAGTTATTACCTGTTCAACCAGGGGCGGAACGGCCGGTGCTGAAGGTCGGCTGGCGGCCGGTGCTGTGGCCGGCCGTTCGGTAGCCGGCGGCCAGCGCAGTATTTAACAATCCCATATCATTCTGCAGCTTTTTCCGCCGTACGATTCTCCAATGTTGAGTCTCTGTTGGGACCTGTATTGCTCATATTTCTTCCTTACTTCAGCCTTTTCCTCGAAACTTTTACGTTTCCTTCTCTTCGATGTGGAGGGTAAAAGAAGCGGCCTCCCGGCTCCGTGATGCTTCAGTAGCTGTGCTGCTAGCTGATCACCGGTACATGAGAGAGGTAGTGGGGAGGAGGCGGGACCATGGGCGAGACAGTGCGGAGCAGGGGTGATAGGGGGTTGGATGGACTCACCGACCAATCCGAATCCGAATCCGAATGGATTTTTTAAATTCTTTTTGGTCTTTATATTCAGACCATAGGACCAAAACGGCCTTATAAACGGTGTTGTTAAGATGTACCAAGCTTCCAAATCGTAGACCATAGCTTTAACGGACACGTGACACGACTTCAGTGGACGACACGATTATGGGCGTTAAGTCACGTTCTAGATTCCTCCCTCTGGACATCTGAGCTTCTTACCCTTTCTCTGATTTATCCTCAGGAGAAACTCAATCAGCTGCTTTCATCTGCAGTCTGATCCCATCTGTCGCTCCTCCTTGTCTTTTGGTTGGGCTCCCTCTTTACTCTGAGGCCTGGGACTCTGCCCTAAGTACTGTCAACACAACAACCACCCATACGTGAACTTTGCTCCTGACTAAGACGGATCTCCACGTCCCCACGGCCTGAGACTAGGAGGCGCTGACAGATGCTGGGCTCTCCTTCGCCGGGCCGTGACAGATCCAATCCAAAAAAAGAGCGTGGAGCCAGCACCCAGCGTAGAGGTCAAAGAGGGGTTTGTGCAGAAAGGTCTTCGCTCCTCGACATGAGTAAGAGGATTGTCTGATTGTCCCACAGGCTGATGATTTAACTCCACGCCAGGATGTTTCTGATCCGAACACTTTTTGGAGAGTCAAACTCCGTAAACAGCCTGTTTGATTCTGCTCTGCTGTTTCATGTGAAGTTCTGGAAATGTGAAGCCGTGTTGGGTGGAGGCCAGAGCTAACAGTGGGGCTTGTGGTTTGGTTTGCACTCAGTGGCCTGACGGAGGCTTGTTGTGGACTGAGACTCTGAGGATCTGGTTTTTAAAGGTTCAGGCTGCCCTCTGTCCTGACCTGCAGCTCGGTCACAGAGACCATCGTAAACTGGATTTTTAAGAGAAACAGTTTGAGCACAGCCAGCGTGAGGCTGCTTTTTAGTGACCAAACTACTTGAACAGTTTAGGAGGTAAAAAAAAAAAAAGGACGACTGAGCTGCAGCATCACTAGGAAACGATGGGAAAACTTGTTTGGAGCAAAGGCTCTTTCCGGGCGGAGTTTGATCCCCCAACTTTTAACAGAGGATGTTGTAAATATTATTGAGAGAAAGACTCTAAGCTGACATTCAAATTGAAAAATAGAAAGGGGAAGGCTGATCAACAGTGTTTTTAAGCAAGATTTTGTGTCCTTGTTGACAGCAGAGAGAAAGTGGACAGGTTTGCATGACCCCCGTTTAAATGTCTGTTTGTGATGCACTATATAGCCCAAAGTATATGCTCGCCTGACTTGACTCTCATATGAACTTCAGTGCCTTCCCATTCCTAATCCATAGGGTTCAATCTGACGTGGGTCCACCCTTTGCAGCTATAACAGCTTCAACTCTTCTGTGAAGGCTGTCCACAAGGTTTAGGAGTGTTTATGGGAATTTTTGACCATTCTTCCAGAAGAGCATTTGTGAGCTCACACACTGATGTTGGACGAGAAGGCCTGGCTCTCAGTCTCTGCTCTAATTCATCCCAAAGGTGTTCTATGGGGTTGAGGTCAGGACTCTGTGCAGGCCAGTCAAGTTGATCCACACCAGACTCTGTCCTCCATGTCTTTATGGACCTGCTTTGTGCTCTGGTGCACAGTCATGTTGGAAGAGGAAGGGGCCAGCTCCAAACTGTTCCCACAAAGTTGGAGCATGGAATTGTCCAAAATGTCTTGGTGTGCTGAAGCATTCAGAGTTCCTTTGACTGGAACTAAGGGGCCAAGCCCAGCTCCTGGAAAACACCCCCACACCATAATCCCCCTCCACCAAACTTTACACTTGGCACAATGCAGTCCCACAAGTTCTCCTGGCAACCTCCAAACCCAGACTGGTCCATCAGACTGTCAGATGGAGAAGCGTGATTGGTCACTCCAGAGAGCACGTCTCCACTGCTCTAGAGTCCAGTGGCAGCGTGCTTTACACCACTGCATCCACGCTTTGCATCGCACTTGGTGATGTGAGGCTTGGATGCAGCTGCTCGGCCATGGAAACCCATCCATGAAGCTCTCTGCACTGTTCTTGAGCTAATCTGAAGGCCACATGAAGTTTGGAGGTCTGTAGAGATTGACTCTACAGAAAGTTGGCCACCTCTTCTCACCATGCGCCTCAGCATCCACTGACCCCGCTCCGTCAGTTTACGTGGCCTACCACTTGGTGGCTGAGTTGCTGTGGTTCCCAAACACTTCCACGTTCTTATAATCCAGCTGACAGTTGACTGTGGAATATTTAGGAGTGAGGAAATGTCACCACTGGATTTGTTGCTCAGGTGGCATCCTATCACAGTTCCACGCTGGAATTCACTGAGCTCCTGAGAGCGACCCATTCTTTCACTAATGTTTGTTAAAGCAGTCTGCATGTCTAGGTGATGATTTTATACACCTGTGGACATGGAAGAGACTGGAACACCTGATTCTGATTATTTGGATGGGTGAGCCAATACTTTTGGCAGTATAGTGTGCATACATTGAATTTTTCGTATTTTGTTCTATAAGTGAGTGTAAAAAATAAAGTATTTAAAAAAGAAGTTGTGCGCACTCACGTTGAAGGCTGAGTCAGGAAAGCGTTCTTGTGGAGTCTGTAGGCCGTGAAGCTGTTGAAGGAGCCCGTCTCCATGGAGACGCCTTTAACGTAGCTGTAGGTCTTTTCTGTGAGGTTGAACGCCTCGAGCATCCTGAAGCCTGAAACACAACGAAGCAGGAGTTTGAGACATCGAACAGAAGGAATCAGAGCAGAGCGGGAAGAAGTGTGAATGTTTGTAGCTCACCAGGTGAAGTAAATCCATTCAGGAAGATCAGGGGGCAGGCTGTGAGTCAAGAGAGAAGGGAAAGTCAGACAAATGGATCCGCTGTGTTCTGTTTAAGATTAAAATGCTGATCACACTTACACGAAGACGCAGTTTCACAAATGAAGGTGATCAGGTTTTCTTTGATGGTGTCAAAGGCGTCAAAGTCGTCCACCACAAAGACGTGTCTGTCGCTCGGTTTGCTGCCGATTTCCTGCAGCTCGACGAAATCCACGTCAGCAACGCCGATGGCAAAGACACTGTAGCCTGAAAACAGAAAGACCGAACTGATGAGTTACCTGTTAAAGGTGCAGTGTTTAGAATTCAGCATTTTAGCGACATCTAGCGTTCAGATTTTAGAATGAGCCTAATTGTAACCAAAACGTCACGTCGCTGAGCAACGGAATCCTGTGAAGGCCAAAAAGGATCCTGAACACAGCACACAATTTATGTTGTGTGTGTGTTTATACACACAGTTTGAATCTCTAGGACAGAGCAACAACTTTCTATGCATCCACTGCCATCCTCTCCTCTTGTTCACCTGCATTCCAGGTAGAACCAGCGGACAGATTCGCGTTTCGTTCTTTTTGTCCCTAAAAACACCCGTAGACAACATGACGGATCAATATGTCGGCCTACACGAAACAGCGGCCCACGGTAATGTAATTTTTTTTATAAAGATTTTTCTAACTAAATAAAAATAAAACAAACGTTTTATGGGAATGATTGTACTCCTATTTTGACGGACTTTACATACAAATAGAAACATATATCTCCGATATTCACCGTTTCTGTTTGGCGAAATGCGGTGGATGTATAAAATGCCACATTCTACACACTGCACCTTTAAGAGGCAGTACAGAGGTTTACCGGTATGGATTTAGGTCTTAGCAGAAGCTGAGAGAGTTAAATAACATGAGAAATAAATAAAATAAGGAAAATAGGATGAAACGATCCAAAGGAAATATCGGAATTTGTAGCTTTTTTCCAACTAAATTGGAACAAATCTACCGGGCTGTAGGTGTCAAAACTACTTTAGATTTTGATGTGCTGATGATGAAAATTAGGCTTGATGTGAAAACTGAATTCTAAAATTAAACATTAAGCAGATACACACGCCGATAGTCACTGTCATGCTGGTAAAAAAGGAACTCGTCAGCTGCTTCTGATGCTAAACTGATGATTAGTTTCATTTTCTGTGGCTCGTTCACCTGCGTGCTGCAGCCTGGCAGCGCTCTTCTTCACCTCGTCCTGAGAGCGTCCGTCTGTGATCGCCACAACAACCTTTGGTACATTTCTCCTCATTCCATTTTCAACGGAGACGGCTTTCTCAAACGTGTGTTTCAGGGCAACTCCTGCAAAACAGAGGCACACCATGATACAGAAACGATAAAAAAATACATCTGATGTGATGTCTTTACCCAGAAAGCCTTTGGGCATAAATTGGTATTGTTGATATCAGCCCAACTAGTACTCAATTCGGAGTGCATGAACATTTTGTGTAACTAGTCGACTTAAAATAATACTCATAAAACTGAAGGCTTTACTACACTGCAAAAACTAAAATCTAAAGAAGTTTATTCATCAAATTTAAGTTCAGAAAATCTCACATGACTTATTGTGAGCCAAAAATGCCGGGCATGTCCAGCTACACATCTTATTCCAGTACTTCATAACCAAGAAAAAACATGAACTGCTTGTAATAAGTCAAAATATCTGCCAATGTGGGAAGAGAAACTTAACATTTATGATATCTTAGAAGTAAAACGTGCTCTTAAGCAGTTTCTATACCTGATATTAAGACCTTCAAGAAGTAAAATGTTACTTGTTCCATTGGCAAAAATGTTCTCATATATAAAAGCTACTCAGAGCTTTATTTTTGTTTTTAATTCCTTGTAATAAGATATCCATCTGGACTCCTCAAATGAGTATTGTGGATGTTTTTGACTTGAAATTAGACAATTTAACTTTCTAAGATCTGAGTTTTTGCAGTGTAGTACTGTTAGTAACACAAAATTGTCTACTAGTAAATGATTTTGCTTCATTAATAAGGTCTACTTGTGCTCTAGTGTGCCAAAATCTTTACTAGTAGACAATAATGTGGTTAAGCAGACCTACTACACTAAAAATTGTTCACTAGCACTACTAGTAGACTGTTTTTTATCCTACTGGTAGGACTAGTAAAGCCAAAAGACTCACTTGTAGAAGTAGTAGATGTAATGAACATAAAGTAGGAGGACTTATATCCAAATCCAGCACCCTGATTGGTCTTACAAGTAAAATACAAGTAATACTAGTAACATCAAAGTGTCTACCAGTGGGCAATTAAGTACTTCTACTTGTAAACTGAAAATATCTAACTTGTAGTACTAGTTTACTGTTTATAGTGAACTTGTAATAAGCCCAAAAAAATCACTGGTAGTATTAGTTTAACTAATGCAAATAAGGTAGGAGAGATTATAACCAAATCAAGCATCCTGATTGGTCGTAATATTTTTGAAAGCCAATGGGAAACCTGAATTTGCTTTTCCCCGCCCCCTTTTAGCATATAAGGCTTACTGATAGCACTCAAACATTATTAACTCTACAAGTACTACTAGAAGTACTAATGACACTTTTTGCTTCACTAGTATAGTCCACTCATGCACTAGTTGACCAGATTTGAGTACCAGTAGAGCTGAACTAGAGTTGATATCACAGATATCCATTTTATACCCAAACATATATATCCATATCTTTGTTACCAGCGTATAATCTGTGCTCCTGACCTGTCTTGGTGTTTCCTCCTCTGTATCGGATCTGCGTGACTGCAGACATGATGGTGCCTTTGTCCTGATAGGCGTTCAGTTTGAACTCAGTCTTTGCGTCGTCGCTGTACTGCACAAATGAGACCTAAAGGGATGGAAATGTAAAGGTCCAACATCAGCCGGAAAATAAACTTTGGTGATGATATATCTGCAAATAAAGAGTTTATCACTCTTAAAAAACTAGTGTTAAGCAGGGGACACACAGAAAGATTATCAGGCTGTTTTGGTCTCAACTCTCTGCCTTTCTGACCGAGGACGGTAAACTCCAGATTATCTTTAGTCTGATAAGATTATCCTGTGGTCTGGAATGTTAGGCGTGAAGTTGTCCTGACAGTCAGCTCTGAAACACCTCAAGGTCGACAATAAACAAAATAAACTTGTTCAATATTTATGACCAAAAATCTTTGTGTGTGGGGAATTACTACTGAAAATTAGGTATCGAAATGTAGTTCCTTTATTGAGGAACGTTACTGACACTGAAGCTGCCTTCAGCTGCTGCATTAGACATGAGCAGCGTTGCCAAGTCCGCTCGTTATAAGCTTCTAAGGGCCGCAAATCTCGTGAGTCACGGCTGCAGGTCGTGTTTTTTTGGGCTTGTTTCTAAACATGAAGTTTTTTCTTGGGGCTCTTCTGTCTGTGTGAATCCCCCTGATTATCTTCCAGCTCCTAAAAGTAAAGCAAAACACGACTGCAGTAGGCAGTTTGTCCACTTCCTCGTTTCCTGGTTATCGTGCACGCCCCCAAACACACTCACGCATATACCAATGCTCCAGAGCCAAAGTTGCCAGGTCTGCTTATTATAAGCGACGTTCTTTTCTTGAATAGATGCTTGGCACTGTGATATTGAAATGTAATGTAGATGAAAATGAACACACTTTATGTAGATTTCTCTTTTTAAAAAGTATTATATCACATTAGGAAGAGCACAAAAGAAAAAACTGTTATGTTCTCTGTAGTAGAACTTTTTGTAGGCCTTCACATTTAGGAACAGATATGGGGTTCTGTCCAAAGTCGAGCAACGTAAAAGGAACGAGTAACGTGAAAAGTTACTTTTCATAGCGGGTAACTAAGTAAAGTAACAAGTTACTTTTTTAAGAAGTAACGAGCAAACACTACTTTTTAAAAGTAACTTCCACATCACTGGTCATGACTCTCGTGGGCCAATCAAGAAGCGAGCTGACTGAGGAACAAGGAAGGAGGTGCAAATAAAAAACAAATATGGCCGACTCGAAATGTGGGGCTCTTCTATGTTGAGTTTCCTGGTTGTTGTTGTTTCTTCTTTTTCTATTTTTTTAGATCGGGTTTGATCAGACTTCGAGTATTTTGTCATTGAGGATTAGATTCTGGTTTGAATGTCTTGTGTGTGTACCCCACTTTAGCATCATTATCACCTTTGTGGCATGATTCTGCAGCACATTCCTGTTTTATCTTTGGATCAGCAACATTAGTACAAACCTGCATCCCCGAGGGTCCAATCACATCGAAGGCTCCGATCATGCCCGACACAAACTTCACCACCTTGACAAAGCTGTCCTCGCCGATACTCCAGGACCCGTCGATGAGGAAGACCACATCTGCTTTGGCTCCTTTGCAAACTGAGGCAGGAAAAACAAAGTCAGTATGAAGCTTTAAAGCCTCCACTTGCACAGGCCAGACTTTGGGGTGCATCACAAACACCAGCGGAGAAAATGGCACCCACACACGGCATAATTATTGTTTGCAGGCTCCAAGCGTGCGAGGAAACAAAAGGATTGATGAAAATGATGGAGTCATGTATAGTAATTATGCTTCCACAGATAAAAAGGACACAGGAAAACATTTGGAGACCAGAAGGGGTGAATGAAAGTGAGTTTTCTGTTAATGGGCGTTAAATCAAACGGGCAGAGGAGCTTTAAATAATCTTTGCCTGATGTGATCTTCTCCTCCAGGTCCGAGTCTTATAAACAGGTTTTACACAAAAGAAAAACACAAACAAGTGTTTGGACCGGTTCATCCTCCCTCTCCGACACCATAACGTCGGTTTTTAACCCCGCTGTTTGTTCCCCTTCGTGCACCCCACAGCGCTGGAGCACACGTGTCCTCCATTAATCCACTGCTGGCAGAGAAGAAGTGGAGTCGAACTGCAGCCTCGTCCAAAAACGGCTGCGTTGAGGACTTTTTTCCAATCAGAGCAGAGCTTGAATGAAAAGAATCGATTCATTCACGGAGCAGCTATGTTGGCCGAGGCTGTCCTGAAAATTGCTCATCGTCGTGAAGTCCAAGGCGAAGGCTTTAACGCGCTCAGCTCACTCTCTGGATCCTCAAAGTTTCAGCTGAGGTTAAATAAATGTTGATCTGGGATGTAGATGTTAAATCTACAGTTTCATCATGTAGATAGGACTGTGTTAGGCAGCTCCGTCTGCTACTGAATGTTTCAGAAAAACAGCTTTTACTGAATAACTGAGTCTATAACAGGGGTGGGCAACTTAAGTCAACAAGAGACTAGAGATGCACCAAAATGAAAGTTTGTGGCCGAAGCCGAAAAAAATATAAACGCTTGGTCGAATACTGAATATCCAATGCCAAGGCTAAGCAGTTCACTATATTTTTTAATAGTGCATAAATAGCTTAGATGCATTTTTAGACATGCTTTTAAAAGAAAGTTATTGTTTATTGAATGTTATGACATTTCTTAACATTCAAGTAGCCTTTGCTTTTCAAAAAAAAGCCCAACAAAGTTTTTCATTTATATTAGGCCTTCAAACAAAACAAAACATGCATAAAAAAATAAAATGGATAAACCTGCAACAGATGAATTATTGTCCTTTTGACACAAGTGTGCTTAGCCACAGTCACACGCAATGACGTATTTAATATTGTCATTGGGTCACACTGTACTTTTCGGCCTTGGTATTACCTCACTCCACCGAAGGCCGAATACGGCTTTTTTTGCATTATTCGGCCACTGAATATTCGGTGCATCCTTACAAGAGATGCATCTTTTTTTTTCAGTGTCTGAGGGCTGCGCTGTCACAGTTTGTTAGATACTCTAAATAAAGAAAAAAAATACATAAATAAGACCAAAAATTGCAAATATAAGACTTAAAAAAATGATTAGATCAACTTTGCATATTTGAACTCAATCACAAAAAAGAAAAATCACGATTTAAAGAGCAAACAGAAGTAGAGCCAATTAAAGCTCCTTTTGACATTTTACTATATCAGAAATCTTAAAATAAGTTGTCCCTGGAAGTTTCCAAAAGGATTAAAATAAGCTGAAAATGCTGATTTTGCAGAACCACACAACCAATGATTTACTGCCTGTTGAAGCTCCTGAAAATGTGTAATTGCATCATGAGTTGTGGAGAAGGTTGTGTACCGGTAGTTTTCTTTGTTGTTATTTGTCCATGTTTGAAGTCTGATCCATATTAATAAATTATATTTTGAACAGATGCCTTTTTATAATTCTTTATTCAAGCAACTCTTACTGAATCTTGAAACATGCTTGGTGAAGGATAGTTTTGATGAAACAACTAATTTAGCTTATTTTAACAGTTATTCACTTAGTTTTAAAATTTCCAGAAGCTTTGCTTAGGAGTTTGAGCTGATTATATCCATAAAAACAACATCAAAAATGCATTTTTCCTGCATCACCAGCAGCACAAAGGCTGATGAGTATTTACAGTCCTACTCATCATTATTAGCACCCATGAAGTTTAAGTACACAATGTGTCAGTACAGTTTCTTTACAAACCTCTCTAACTTTGCTCTGCATCACTTTATCAGACTCAAACTTGGCAGAAGTAATGTTCACATATTAAGGTTTGTAAATTATACTTCATTAGCTACTATGATCATGCAGTCATATTTAGAATAGGCAGTTTTAATTCCAACCACTTGAAGCCTACAAGGAAAAGAAGACCCTACCAACAATTAAGCATGATGGAGGTTCCAAAATGGTTTGGGGCTGCTTTGCTGCATCGGGCACTGGAGGCCTTGGCTGTATCACAGGAGTCATGAAATCAGAGAACTGTCCAGAAATTTTAGAGCCAAATGTCCGACCCAGTGTAAGAACACTTGGTTTGAGTTGAAGATCGTGGGCCCTCCAGCAAGACAAAGACCCAAAGCACACATCCAAAAGCACGCAGGAATGGTTGAAAAGGAAAAAATGGATTGTTTTAAAATGGCCAGCAGTGAGTCCTGATCTCAATTAGATTGAAAATCTTTGGTATGGCTGAAATCTGCCTTTGGGGAAAAGAAACCTGCAAATGTTCAAGAGCTTGAACAGTTAGCATAGGAAGAGTGGGAGAAAATACCAGCTGAGAAGAGCAAGAAGCTTAAAGATGGCTACAAGAAACATTTGGAGGATGTCATCAGTGCCAAAGGGTGTGCAACAAAATACTGAAGACGGGTGCCATTATTGCTGCACATGCTTTTTTTTTAGTTCCCTCTTTGAAATTACAATATGTAACTTGTTGAAATGATTTTTTTGTTAAAGTATTTTGGACCTTCAGTTAAAAGATCCTGATGACATGAATTTGGTACATTTCAATTTATTTCTGAAGATATTGTTAAAGTAATGAAAATAATGAAGGGGTGCCAATAATACTGAGCAGGACTGTATCTAGGACAAAAAAAAAAGAAGTTTGAAAGCAAACACAAGTTGTTAAAGAGGGAAGAAAGAACCTCTAAAGGCGTTTTAATTGTTAATAAATTCACATGCGTCACTGCATATTTACCTGCCCATCCGGGGGGGATGGTGGGTGGAGGTGGTGGTGTTGGTGGGAGGGTTGGAACAGGAGTTGGCTTCACCACTATCAGAAACACAAACAGATCATCATCAGTGTATTTATGATAAACATGTCGTGTGATGAGCTCAGTGTTTGGATGGATGCTGAGGTCACCGAGTGTTTGCATCATGTTTCGTATCTCCAACACCGCGCTCACTTTGACCGGAGCGCGTCGGAAACATGGAGCTGCTTTCTTAAAATCATGTTTTCTGTTAAATATCCTCCGAGGGGACTTTTATATCTGTTTTTCCTTTACTGAAGTTGAAGCTGCTGGTTTATGTTCAATTAAACCCGTCAAGCATTCAGTCTAAAAAAAAAAAGACGTGCATGTGTTGGGTAATATCAAAAACCTGCCCGATTTGATTTTGACTGTTTATTTTTCCTTTATTGTTTAAGTCAAACCATGTGGGAGCTGAAGCATTCATCCATTAACTCAATAAATAGCTCAACGGCCAAATATGAACAATATCAGAGAAAATAATCGGAAACACGTGTCCGCGTTTTTATACAAAAGAACAATATTGTTCATGTCATTCAGATGTTGTTAACCTCACAAATAGGCCGTAGATTCCTGATTTAATGTACCTTCATGTGGTTATGATTTTAGTGATGTTTGACTGTTGTTAATGAGAGGAATGAAGGAACAAACAGCATCAGATTTTGACTTTTGAGATAAACAAATAGCTCTAATTGGAGCTTTAACAAAGCAGCAGACTTGTGTTAAACTTCAGCATTTGTTAAAATTAAACTTGGATATAAATTCTCCATTGTTGTTTCATTCTGGTTGGAGATCAAACCGTTAAACCAAACAGCTGGATGTTCAGATTCAGAGAGATTTAAAAGACAAAACCACGCACGCGTCCTCTCCTTAGCGCTGACTCCAGGACCCTCCAGGTTCGGGGTCTGGACAAAGACGGTGGCGGTGTAGAGAGCGTCAGACGAGAGGTCCTCGAAGCAGTACTGAGGGAGGCCGGCGGGGATGGTGATCTCGTGAGCCCCTTTACTCGAAGCTGCAGAAGAAAACACAGATATTTAACACTGCTAACACTGCAAAAAATAAAGATCTTAGCAAGTGTATTTGTCCAACTTCAAGTCAAAAACATCCACAGTGCTGCTTATTAACCTTCGTCTTATGTTAGGTACCGACCCATTTCAGGTTTTAAATGCATAAAAGGACCACTTAATATTTGTATATTGCACCAAAGCTTTAAGATTTTGTCAAGAACCTCTAATTAAACCAAAAAAGAAAAGAAAAAAATAGCAACAATAAATTATAAGTGCTCTGTTGAAATAGTGTCATCTGTGTTCTTAGGGTCATTTTTGACCCGGTTATAAAAATAAGACTATAAAGCAATATATACTTGTTTCATTATTTTAATTTGTACTGTTCTTATCCTACACACAGTTTCTCATTGTTTTAGTCCTGTTTTTACTTTCTTTTCTTGTTTTGATATACTCAGGTTTTATTATCATCATTTTTATTTCACTTTATGTTATGTATTGATTTATTTATTATTAGTACTTATGATTTTTTTTTTTCTCTTTCATCAACCTTCAACAGTCTTTAATTTATCTATGAATCTGTAAATCTATTATCTACTGTCTTTTCATCTCCTTGTCATTATGCATTATACCAGCTGTTTCAATCCTTCAGTTTATTCTAGTTTCTTTCATTTTGTTGCTTTAGCTAACTCGACCCTCTGTGCCTTTTCCTCTGACTCTCGTGGTCTCTGTTGACCTGATTGTTGATTTTATTTAGCTTTTTTCTGCCTTTGTTTTGTCTGTTAAAGCACTTCGTAAACTTCTGTTTTAAAAGGTGCTATATAAATAAAGTTATTATTATTATTATAATTACAGCCAAACCTGAAATCATGGTGCATCTGTGAAGATAAACAGATCAATGTTTATAAATGTTCATAAATATTCATGCCCACATAGTGCTTTTGCTTAAAAAAAAAAAAAAAAAAAAACTGTTTTGTCTTTTTCTTTAAGTAAATATATACTGGTCAAAATTGACCCGTCACACCATAGATGTAACTATAGTTAATAATAGAACAGAAATATGTATACATTAAACTCTACAATATGTATTCTAACAGCCCTAGTCATATTGAGATAACAATACAATCTCTTATTTAATTATATGATTCTCTTCAGGTTCATTTTGCATTTTTTAGTGAAATAAAGGGGTAAACAGACAAAGAAAGGCCCAAAGACCCACACTAAAAGATATTTAATCAACATTTTCATGGATAATGAAGCCTGACAAGGTGACCAAGGGATAAGGGAAAAACAGTGCATGATAGATAATTGTGCTAAGTATAATTTACAGCTGATATAAGGCACAGGTCAAACTGACCCTAGCGTGGAGCATGTACAGAGAAAGCTAGCACAGTAAAAGGGTTAAAATGTCACATTCATCTTATTTCAAGAAAACAAGAAAAAAGGACTAAATAACTTGTAATTATCAGAAAATATCTGCCAATGAAACTAGCAAATTTTTTAAGGTAACACATCTTATTTCAAAGACATCATACAAGTAAAATTTGTCTTGCCACATTGGCAGAAATTTTAACTTATTACCAGTGTTGGGAGTAACGCTGTTACATTTTCCTGGTAACAGGTAACCTAAGTAATTACTATTTCAAATGTTACAACGCTGTTACTGTTACCGACAGTGAAATGTGGCGTGTTACTTTGCGCCAATGTCAAGCAGCTGATATCACTGACAGACAGACAGGAAACAAGATGCCAGAGTTGCCAGGTCTGCTTATTATAAGCGACTTTCAGCTTATTTTTGTAACTTGCATGTGTATATTGGGAGTTGTAGGTTGCAGTTCTTTGGG
This sequence comes from Scarus forsteni, assembly GCA_036419115.1. Classification (NCBI taxonomy): domain Eukaryota; kingdom Metazoa; phylum Chordata; class Actinopteri; order Labriformes; family Labridae; genus Scarus; species Scarus forsteni. The sequence continues at coordinate 1,913,690 of JAZDUH010000283.1, forward strand.
CCTGTTCCAGTAGTGCAGTTGTTCATTTGGGCTTGTTGTGCCCACAAACCATTAATATAAACCCAATTCAGAAGTTATTAAAATGAATTTAAACCACCCTAACACAAATCTAAATTACGGTAAAAGGTGTTTCCACCTAAAATAAATCCTTATAGCAAGATTTAAAACTTAATTCTAATGTAGCTAGGACTGTTTTCACCATAATAAAGCTGTAGAGGATTAAGATACAACTTATATAACATCCTGACATGTCTGTTTGGTTACAAAAATCAGGGTTAGACTGTTTAGCAATAACAGAGTCATAAATAACAGCAGCCCCTCCCTTCACTTCTGTATAAAGAAAAGGATGTTCCACCTCCAAACAAAAGGATGTTTAGTAAGTAAATTAAGAGACAAAAAAAGATGTAGGTTTCTCTCTTTAAAAATGCTTATTTCAATCACATAATCTGGCAACACAGCTAGCTGCAGCAGTGGTGAGTCTGGAGCGTCTGTGGAGTTAAAACTGGAGTTTTCAGGATGGAAGTAAAAGAAGTAAAAGTCAAGAACACACATGTGAAGTGTCCATTATGTCCTAAAGCAAAGTGTTTGCCTGTTGTTAGTAAATCTAAAATCTAGAGACCAAAAACAGCGAGAACTCCGCTGATGATGTCAGAGCTGCTGCAGCAGGTAACAACAAGGAAAGACACAGAGACGGAGACACACAGTTCAAGAGGAAAAGAGTTTTCAGAAAAGTAACACATCAGTTACTTTACCTGGAAACTAATTACATTTACGAAGGAGTAATTCCGTTCATAATTCAGTTACTTTGACACTGGTTATTACAAGCAATTCAGGGTTCTTTTATTTCTTTTTAAATGCTGAAATAAGATGTGAAGCTACACGTTGGGCAGTTTTGGCTCATGGTAAGTCCTTCATTCTGTTTCCTTCTACGGTAAAAGTTATGGTGACCTCCTGGAAAACAAGTTTGCTGAGGCAGTTGTGGCCAAAACAAAAGTGTTCACATCATGTTAGCTTGGAAGGGCCTTTCTATGTGCTATAACATGTTCACCTTGTGCATACATGGTATTCTCTTTTTTCTGTTTTTCACTTTAGTCACAAAGTAAATCAGATAAACTCCACAGTCTGCTCTGCATGGCTTCACAAAACTCTCACTCCAGCCCTGTAAATACACCCAGTGGGTTTTAAATATCTTTATAAGCCCTGAACAATCATTACAGGCTAATATGAGCGTGATGTGGGGATATCGAACTATTAAATGAACCTCCGGGAGAATAAAAGCGCCGTCCACACTCATGATGACTCACAGATTACTTCCCTCAGTGGATACAATTCTGCTTTTAAAAGAACAACTCGGAGGTTTTAGGGTTTTAGGCTGGAAGCTGCAGCTTGTGCTCAAATTTCAAGTGTCAAGAATTTTTGTTTTAGGATATTATTGTGCTGCAAATCCAGCCGGACTTCAGTCTGACTGTGTAAGAATTCTACAGCACAACATCGGATTTTTGTCAACATCTGTTATGCTGATACACTAAATTGCCAAAAGTATCGCTCACCTGCCTTGACTCTCATATGAACTTAAGTGCCATCCCATTCCTAATCCATAGGGTTCAATCTGACGTGGGTCCACCCTTTGCAGCTATAACAGCTTCAACTCTTCTGGGAAGGCTGTCCACAAGGTTTAGGAGTGTTTATGGGAATTTTTGACCATTCTTCAAGAAGAGCATTTGTGAGCTCACACACTGATGTTGGACCAGAAGGCCTGGCTCTCAGCTGAGGTCAGGACTCTGTGCAGGCCAGTCAAGTTGATCCACACCAGACTCTATCCTCCATGTCTTTATGGACCTGCTTTGTGCTCTGGTGCTCAGTCATGTTGGAAGAGGAAGAGGCCAGCTCCAAACTGTTCCCACAAAGTTGGAGCATGGAATTGTCCAAAATGTCTTGGTGTGCTGAAGCATTCAGAGTTCCTTTGACTGGAACTAAGGGGCCAAGCCCAGCTCCTGAAAAACACCCCCACACCATAATCCCCCCTCCACCAAACTTTACACTTGGCACAATGCAGTCCCACAAGTATGGTTCTCCTGGCAACCGCCAAACCCAGACTGGTCCATCAGATTGTCAGATGGAGAAGCGTGATTGGTCACTCCAGAGAACGCTGCTCTCCACTGCTCTAGAGTCCAGTGGCGGCGTGCTTTACACCACTGCATCCACGCTTTGCATTGCACTTGGTGATGTGAGGCTTGGATGCAGCTGCTCGGCCATGGAAACCCATCCATGAAGCTCTCTGCACTGTTCTTGAGCTAATCTGAAGGCCACATGAAGTTTGGAGGTCTGTAGAGATTGACTCTGCAGAAAGTTGGCGACCTCTACTCACTATGCGCCTCAGCATCCACTGACCCCGCTCCGTCAGTTTACGTGGCCTACCACTTGGTGGCTGAGTTGCTGTGGTTCTTATAATCCAGCTGACAGTTGACTGTGGAATATTTAGGAGTGAGGAAATGTCACCACTGGATTTGTTGCTCAGGTGGCATCCTATCACAGTTCCACGCTGGAATTCACTGAGCTCCTGAGAGCAACCCATTCTTTCACTAATGTTTGTTAAAGCAGTCTGCATGACTAGGTGATGATTTTATACACCTGTGGACATGGAAGAGACTGGAACACCTGATTCTGATTATTTGGATGGGTGAGTGAATACTTTTGGCTGTATAGTGTATCGGTCCAAACAGGACTCTGGTTCATCCGTCCACTTGCAGGAGCTGATGCTCAAAACTAAAATCTCATGAAGATAATGGTCCACGTGTCCTTTTCATGAAATATGAAGGAAACATCGGTGAGGAAGAGCCATGGTGGAGTTTTTCCACACTCTCATTTCCACTTGACTTATGAGCGTCGGTATTATCAGGATTTCTGCTCGTGGTTATCCAACCATCTGTCTCGCCGTCACTGCAGACCAATTGTCTAATGACTACCATATAGATATTATAAATATATGGATGCTCCCCTCTTTGACCGCTAACCCGTGTCCACGTGAGAACACGATCCAGATGGGCTTTAAGGACCCTGCTCGAGCCGATCATGGACTTGATCTCTGCAGACAGGGAGGCAATTAAAATCCCCGGTCGGACGCTTTCAATCGCGGCCAAACTGTGCATCCTACATGGAGTGATAAGCATGATGAAACTGTCTGAAGATGACGGAAGAAAAGTTTAAGGAGTCTAGACACGTTAAGCTGACAGTGAAGGCTCTGAAGCATCTGCAGCCACGAGGATGATCTCATCTGAAGATACATGCTTCCAACATCTGCTGGGAGACTTATTGGACATATTATGGCATGCAGAGCTTCAGTGGAGTCCACTTTGATCAAAACCCGAGTTTAAATGTGACCACACTCTTACGCAGAGTTGTAAAGTTGGATTTACACAACCAATGTGCATGATTCATGCGCTCGCACCAGTGTTCATTTTGTTGACCAATTATTTTCATCATTGTTTTGTTCATCAGTCTTTTTCCCCTGATGAAAACTAGACAGTAACTAAGAAAAACAAGAGCACATGGACTAAAACTCAAACTAAATTAACTGACATTTTCATCAACAAATTAAAAACTGGACTAAAATGTCTGACAGGCTTAATCCAATCAGACCGTATTTGGTCATCCAAGAGTAAAACATGACTTCAGAAATTCAAGGAAACATAAAAATGTCTTACCTTTTACACTTCAGATTTAAGACGACTAAATTTACAGCAGATTTCATCGCAGTGCACGAGTAGACTTTACTAGTGAACAATAACTGTAGCTAGTATTACTAGTAGACTTAAAAATGTTCACCAGTACTACTAGTAAGTCTTATATACCAATAAGAGATATTTAGGCTTTCCATTGGCTTTGGAAATATTATAACCAATCAGGGTGCTTGATTTGGTTATCCTCCCTTCTACTTAATTTGCATCCGGTCTACAAGTACTGCAAGTGAATCTTTTGGCTTTACCAGTACTGCTAGTAAATTAAAAACAGTCTACAATAACTACTAGTAAGAAATTTGCATTTACTAGTAGTACTACAGAACAAATAAATGCTTTACTAGTTAAGGTTATGGAGCACTTTTGTGTAAGTAGGCCGTATAATAGACAATTTTGTATCACTAGTAATACTAGTAGACTGAAAAAAATGTTACAAATAAAAAGTCAAAGCTTTACTTGCACTGTTTGTAACACAAATTGTGTACTAGTCAATGATTTTGCTTTACTAGAAAGGTCTACTTGGGCTCTAGTGTGCAAAAAACCTTTACTAGTAAAACAAAATATTTGTTTACTAGTACTACTATTATACTCAAAATTGTTCACTAGTAGTACTCGTACACTGTTTTTAGCCTACTGGTAAGACTAGTAAAGCCAAAAGATTCAGTTGTAGTACGAGCAGACCTTGTAAATGAAGTAGGAGGGATTATATCTAAATCCAGCACTCTGATTGGTTGTGATATTTTAGAAAGCCAATTGGAAGCCTGACTTTGCTTTTCCCGCCCCCTTACTAGTAAAAGGCTTACTAATATTACAAGTGATCATTTTTTGATCTGCGAGTACTACACTGCAAAAACTGAGACCTGAGCAAGTTTATTTGTCCAACTTCAAGTCAAAAATATCCATAGGACTTATTAAAATGTCATATTCATCTTATTTCAAGGAATATGAAACAAAAACAAACAAAAGTTAACTCCTTGAGGGTCTTAAAACAGGTACAGAAACTACTTAAGATAACACATCTTATTTCAAAGACATTGTACAAGTAAAATTTACTTTACCACATTAGCAGAAACTTTAACTTATTACAAGTAATTCAGGGTCCATTTATTTCTTTTTAACCCATAATGCATCATGTTCACAACAGTAGACAGATATTTGTTACACAAATTTATAACCTTTAGGTTGCAGCACCATGTCCAACTACCAGGTGGTAAATCCCTTGTCTTAAGTGTCATAAAAATATTATCTTTGCACATTTTTACCACAACGAGATATTACATCATGAATCCAAAATAGCTAGCGAAGGGCAAGTTGTGCGTGTAGTCAAATTTCACATTTTGGTATTTTGAACTATAGTGTAATTCACAACTGAATGGTTTGATTAAACATCAATTATACATACACTTCAGAATTTTCTTTAGCTTTTATTTACTCTGAATAAATGTTTGTCAAAGACATGTTTGTGAATCTTTACAAAGTTCCCCTAAATTACTACTTACACCGTCGATGCATGGCATCCACAGTAGTGATAAGATGCATAACTCCCTCAAAATATAACATAAAAAATTAACATGATTTTTAACCTGTTTGAAATTAAAAACAAGCATTTTAAAAAAGTATTCCTTTGTAATTTAATAACTCATGCATGTAAGGGTTAAATACTGAAATAAGATGTGGAGCTGCACGTTAGGCATTTTTTTGCTTACAATAAGTCTTGTAAGAATTTTAGATTGAAATTGAATGAATAAACTTCCTTAGATTTGAGTTTTTGCAGTGTAGTGACACTTTATGCTTCAATAGTACAGTCTATTTGTGCACTAGCTAAACCATACTGAGTACATGAGCTTCAAATTTGAGTTTTGCAGAGCTATCATTTTATGCCCAAACAGATTCCATACATTTATATAGAATATTATTTATAGTATTTTAAGTATTTAAGTATTTTTATTGACACATTTAAATGATACATAATAAGAGTTTACTGATGGAATTACATGAACACAATATAACCCTATTTCCCCCTTTCTGCTCAACAGAGCCCCATCCCTACAACAATATTACTGTACCATCAAACAATTAAATAATGATCTTATAAAGAGTTACTCTTGTACATTCAAATATAAAAATACTTTTAGATAGTAGTCAAAAAATAAATACATTAAGTTAAAATAAATAAATAAATAAAAATAAAATAAATACGGTAGCAGATCCCAAATTGTATACAATGTGGGATCAATTTTATAAATCTCATATAAATATTAATCTAAATTAAAATTAGTGTGACTTACGGTCCACAGGCTTGAGTTTGATTCTGTAGGATGTCGCCGCTCTGTGAGGATCCCATTTGATGCAGAACTTGTCGTGGCCGACGTTGAAGGTCTCAATGTTGGTCACGTTCAGGTAGACTGCAGGAAAAAGGAAACGATTTGTCAGGTTTCATGCAAAATCTCAGCAAACTGATATAACTCTGTAAAAAACACATGTCACATTTCATCATTTATATCAGCCTGAAGATTTGGGGGGTGATATCTGGTCTTCAAACCAACTCCTAAAAGTGAATTTACAGTTAAAGCGCCGATGCAAAGACAGCAACAGCACGAACTCACGTGTGGTTCCCTGTCCGTCCAGCGGGCCGCTCACTCCTCCGGTGTACTGAGCCACCACTTTCACATCGTAGGTGGTTCCAGGCAGCAGGTTGTGCAGCGTGTAAGAGGTCAGGTCACCCACGAACAGACTGATGGGCGGTTGTTGAGAGCCTGAGCAAAACAACAAGAGCAGAAAATGAAGCTGGAGAATCAAACAGGACTGAAACAGGAAGGACAAACGAACCATCAGACCCTTTATCAGGATGAGAATGAGGCTGTGGATGATGGAGATGAGCTGATAAAACAGTCCTGGCACTAAATGATATAATTTTAATTCATTCCAATTTAAGAAACTGCTGATTTCAGCAAATAATATCTACATTTATTTACGTATTTAATAACTTGTATATTGATGTATAACTTTTTTACATACAGTACATCTGTTCAGTTATTTGTCTATTTTTCTATTTTCTATCAACATTACTTTTGTTATTATTATTTTTCCTCCTCCCAACATGTGTAGTCATATTGTCACATCCTTACTTTTTTGGTTTCCACAACAGTTTCTCTTTTTTTTTTTTTTTTAAATAAAGAGATCTCTCAGTCAGAGAGAAAAGGAGTGATGGTTTAGGTGTTTTTTCTGTGCAAGTTTTGCAAGTGTCTTCATTCATCATGTGTAGTGTTAAAGATGTTACAATAAAGTCATAAAATAATTAAATTTAGCATTTATTTGCCTTAAAGCTGCAGTCTAGAAAACATCTGAGAAATGAGAAACCAAGGCAGAAAAACTTTATTATATTTTGATTAACATTCATAAATGACCCCCATAAAAATAAAAATATTAACCGTTATATCATCTCAAAGCAAATGAAATACATCGAGGGACTGAGGCTGCAAACATACTGAGTGAATAAGAGGGAAATACTCGAGTAACAGGAACAATATCAGCTCTAAATCAGGGGCACAGGCCTGTCGGTCTGGATCTTTGATTTATTTCTGGTTGAAATAAATTCACGCTCAGACCAGCAGCATAAAAGATAATCAGTGCATAAAGATTTAGTGATGCAGTTGGAAACACTGTGATGCGTTCTGGGTAAAATTAACATTTGACAAAGGAAGTACACGATGTGTAAAACATTTATTTTACAGAGTGGGATAATGTTAAGTAGGAGTAAATTTGTTTTTTTTGGCATTAAGAAAAAACTTACATCATCCATTCCTCTAAGTAAGTCTGTCAATAATTTTGTTTATTCAGAAAATACTTCTTGAATTTCTTAAGATCTTTTTATTTTGCTTTTTTTAAGCAAACATTTGACCAATTGTTAAAAAAATGAAATATGATCTGTATCTGCTAATCTAGCAAACAGGTATCTGCCCAGAAACGCTGAAAGTAATGAAAATAATTATAATTATAATAACACTACCATTATTATTAGTAATAATAATACTAATAACAACAATAATTACAATAATAATAATGAAAATCATCATTAATTATAATAATAATAATAATAATAATAATAATAATAATAATAATAATAATAATAATAATAATAATAATAATAATAATGATGATAATAATGATGATAATAATAATAATATCATTATTATTTTTATTATTATCGTGAATTTCTTGTTGCCCTCATTCTTATCATTGGGGATAAATTAATGAAAAAGTTACCTGAAGTATTTAACCCTTTAAATCAAGTGCAGGTTGATATAAACAGACGTCTCACCTGCAGGAGAGAAGCTCAGTGTGTATCCCTGGACCGGAGCAGGCACGGGGTCCCAGGCCACCCTGAACCGAGTGTACCACTCATCGGAGACTCGGAGGTTTCTGGGACTCTGCAGGTCGACTGAGGGGAAGAGGAGACACGAGTCAACAAACAAATAAACAACAGATAACAACAGTCTGTACGTGCAGGCTGTCAGCCCTCTGTTCAGTTTGTTAATCATATTTAATCCTCTTCACTCTGATAAAAAACCTTTTGTTTCATTTTAGTCAAATCCTCAGACCCACTTCTGCTTAAGTCGCTGCAAAAACTCAGATCTATGTGGAGAGCATTTGTCAAAATTAAAGTCCAAAATACCTCACTGGAGTTTAGGGCTGAACAATTTATTGCAAATCAGATTAAATCGCAATACGGCTTGTTGCAATTTTCAAATCACAGAAGGTTCAATGTTTTTAGCCCAAATTGTGTTGAACATTTTGACATTGTGATGTGAATTTTTGCAATTTCATGCCTATTTTTTACCTCTATTCTTACACTTTTTCCAACTTTTGGACCTTTTTATTTTTTTTTTTCCTTTTTTAACCCTGTTTTTAAAACTTTATGCCTATTTTGCCCCCATTCATCTTTTTCTGGCCACTGTCAGAACCATTTTTGGAATTCCACATGGTTTTTGAAATTTAATTTCAAATTTAATTCCCAATTTTGCTGCCATAATCAATTTTCCTAAGCCACTTCTGGATATTTTACCAGTTTTCCCCCCCTTTTTTTTTTTTTTGGCAATTTCATTCCTATGTTGCACCTATTTATTAACCTTTTTTCGCCTACATACCATTTTTACACAACTTTTACAATTTCATACCTATTCTGCTTCTGTTCTTCACTTCTCCACTTTTCCTCAAATCTTTTATCCTTAGATTGATTTAATGTCATATTGGTTTGACTATAAAAAGATCTACTGCTTATGTTTGTTTAAGAATACAGAAGATGAGGAACATTAGAACAATTGCAGAGTAAATCGCAATATTGGGGGAAAAAATCGCAATTAGATTATTTTCTCAAATCGTTCAGCCCTACTGGAGTTATTCTGATGCATTATGTCCTGATTTTTCTGGATTTAAGACCTTATTTAAAGATATAAACACTATTAATAAAGCTTGAGCTGCTTGTTAAAATCTGCCAGTGAGACACTACAAATGTAACCCAAAACGTGTATTAAAACTCTATATTTTTTTAAAATCCTGAATTTAAGTCAAACTTTCCTTGTTTCATTGGCAGATGTTTTCTTCTCATTTAAAGCAGTTTAATGCCAAATTTTGCCTTTGATTCCTTGTGGTAAGATATTTATCTGGACTTTCCAAGTGAATGTGGATTAGAATAAATGTTTTACTTATTTCTGACATATAAATAGACAAGCTGAGATCTGAGTTGTTGCGGTGCAGCTCCACTGAGATTTCAGAGTAATGATCTTTTGACAGCGTTTAAGGCCATCCTAGAAACTCATGGTTTCATCAGCAGCACTTCTGAGCCCATTTCATGTCACTTCCCAGCCGAAGAAAGCACATAATGTTAGCTTACGTGTGCGTCCGTTTCCGTTAAGCGACCCTCCGGGGCCATCGGCGTATTCGGCCACCACGGTGATGTTGTACGGGGTGTCAGGGAGCAGGTTCTGCAGCCTGGCGTTGTTTCTGTTTCCTGGGACTGAGGTCTGGAGATCCAAAAACACAGAGTCAGACTGAGGCAGAGGAACGTAAACTTTCTACTGTCTGGGGCCAGTGAGAGGGGACGTGACTATTTCACATCAACACAATGATAAAGGTCTTCGTTTACAGCACTTTTATAGATATTTAAGCACATAAACACCAGTTTATAAAGAAAGTTGATGTTCCAAATGATGAAAAATGGGAGGTTCAAATCATCAGTCGAGTCGCCTCTGCACCAACGTCAAACTTTGCTGAATAAACAGAAACTGTCTTTATGGTGTGTTAATATAATAACACTACAGTACCATTGGTCCAACACTGATTCAGATGTTGTTGCACAGATTTGGGGAATCCTGATGCTGTCAAACTTCTCTGCTTAGGCCCCAGATAAAAGGAAGAAGATTGACCTATGGCTGAATTATATTTACAACTACATATTTACAGATTCTTCACTACCTTTGGTGCCTATAAATAAAATATATTATTATTAGGATTATGATTCTAATCTTTTGTTTATTGTTAGCATATGAGTAGCTAAAACTGGGTTGAGAACTGTCCAACACATTATTAAAAACTGGAAGGATAGTGGGGAACCATCATCTTCAAGGAAGAAATGTGGCTGAACGATTTGAGAAAATAATCTAATTGTGATTTTTTTCCCCAATATTGCGATTTACTCTGCAATTGTTTTAATGTTCCTCATCTTATGTATTCTTAAACAAACATAAGCAGTAGATCTTTTTATAGTAAAACCAATATGACATTCAATTAATCTAAGGATAAAAGATTTGACAAAAAGAGGAGAAGTGAAGAACAGAAGAAAAATAGGTATGACATTGCAAAAAAAAAAAGAAAAAAAATGGGGGAAAATTAGCAAAAAAATCCAAAAGTGGTTTAGGAAAATTGATTATGGCAGCACAATTGGGAATTAAATTTGAAATGAAATTTCAAAAAACCATGTAAAAATTCCAAAAATGGTTCTGACAGTGGCCAAAAAAAGATGAATGGGGGCAAAATAGGCATAAAGTTGTAAAAACAGGGTTTAAAAAAAGGTAAAAATGGTCCAAAAGTGGGAAAAAAGAGTCTGAAAAAATAGGTATGAAATTGCAAAAAACTACATCGCAATGCCAAAATGTTCAACATATTTTGGACTAAAAATATTGAACCTTCTCCGATTTGAAAGTTGCAACAAGCCATATTGCGATTTAATCTAATGTGCAATAAATTGTTCAGCCCTAGTCAGAATAAAATCCTGAATGGTGGTGATCGGTGAATCACTTAAACGTTTGGCCAAATCAAATCAAAGAAAAACAACAGTAGAACTCAGGGGATTGGGACTGAAGAAAACCACTAATCAGTAAGGCTAAGCAGAAAAAAGGCTTCAGTTTGCTAGGGAGCATAAAGATTGGACTGTGGAGGACTGGAAGAAGGTCATGTGGTCTGATGAGTCCAGATTGACCCTGCTCCAGAGTGATGGGAGCATCAGGGTAAGAAGAGAGGCAGGTGAAGTGATGCACCCATCATGCCAAGTGCCTACTGTCCAAGCCTGAATATTAGTGTGACCTTGTTTTTTGGTGGCATCTTTACGCCACCAAAAATAATTATTATTCAGATGATCACTGATTCCCAGACTCATCCACACAGAGACATAAAGGCTCTGGATCCAGCACTGGTCTTGTTTGATTCAAGCTCCTTCAGTATTGTTATCAGTTGAGAGCTAATTCAGGGTTAAGGATCAATATCAGAGCTTAAAAAAAAAAAAAAAAAAGCACCAGCAGTTCCCTAAATATGAAGTATTTCCTCCATAACTGGATGCTGAATCCCAAGTATGATAATGGTTGAATTTCCTTTTCTTCCCGGCTGAAAGAGTTCATCTGATTTGGGACTTAAGGGTACAAAAACGAGAGGATTTGTTGGTCCTTGAATCTGCTTCACTATCAAGGCCTGAAGATTTAGCAGGATCCTGAATAAGCCTGAAGGAAAGACTTGCTCCGTGACCTTGGGTGGATCCTGAGTACAAACACAGATGAGCTCCATTGGTTGCAGATGCTAAATGATCATAATTGAGCACTTCTACGTAAATGGGGAGGTCTCCCTGTCTGCAGAGATCCTTTCATTAGCTGAGTCATAGGAGCAGGTGCTACGCTCACAAGAGGAGGGGAGCACAGCTGGGCCGTCTACGCCCTCCTCCATCACTCAGGACCGTTAATGAAGTTATGGAAAAATAAGTGTGTTTGGTTTAGAGGGACTTTAACGAGTCTGACTGATCGATGATTAATGACCTGTAGAGGGAACCTGAGACGTGACTTCATCCCACAGTTTGGATGAATCAGTTTATTATCTTTAACATTTATAAACATCAACAATACTTCCTAACCTGATTGAAAGGTTAGTCAATCAATCAATCAATCAATATTTATTTCTAAAGCCCTTTACAGTAACCCAAAAAGGCCCCCAAAGTGCTTTACAGTAGTGTCGGAAAATAAATAAGAACACTATGGATAAAAACAACATAAAACAATGCTGTAAGAACAATACACAAAAGCAAGAGATACATAATAATACAACGGGAGGTGTGACACAGCAGCAAGGTGCATAAAAGCCATTTGGAAAGATAAGACAAAATAAAACTAACTGACATGAGCCTAAAACCTATAGCCTTAGTCTGGGTTAAAAGCCATTCTAAAAAAGTGAGTTTTTAGTTTAGATTTAAAAAGACCAAAGTCAGTTGTGGTGCGGATGTCTGAGGGCAGCTTGTTCCACAACGTAGGTGCAGCAACAGCAAAAGAACGAACCCCCCACTGTTTACATCTCGACCTTGGAACATCCAAAAGGAACTGGCCAGAAGAACGCAGGGCCCTCGTATGGTTGCGTAAAGTTAAAATCTCTGATAAATATAGAGGAGCCAGGCCATGAATGGCATTAAAAACAAACAACAAAAGTTTAAAATCAATTCTGAAATGAACTGGAAGCCAGTGGAGAGCCGACAGCACAGGGGTGATGTGCTCACGTCTTGGCGTGTCTGTTAGAAATCTCGCTGCAGCATTTTGAACGAGCTGAAGGCGAGAGAGGGAAGACTGGCTGAGGCCAAAATAAAGGGCATTACAGTAGTCCAGGCGGGAACTGATAAAGGCATGAATGGCCTTTTCAAGATCCTGCCGACTGAGGAAGGGCTTCACCTTGGCCAAGAGGCGCAGCTGAAAAAAGCTCATTTTCACCACAGAGGTTATCTGTTTGTCAAACTTTAGGCCACAGTCAAAAGTTAGCCCCAGGTTTTTTACCTGTGATTTAAAAAGAGGAGACAGGGCTAGTCATTAAATTTAAACATCAGGAGGCCGGAGAGATGAAGGTTTGCTGATGATGTTGCTCTGGACCATCTTTACATCCTGGGCTTTCTCAGAAATATGTTTGATTTGCATTAATCCTTCGCCTCCGCCTACAGACACTGCAATGTTTAAAAAAGGCAACAAATGGCTTCATTTTGACTCCAAAATGTGCACGAACATGACCAACTACTTCAAAAACTGATGTCCATCAAATCCGTGGCTTCTTTACACAACAGTCACTCTTCTACTGAGCTCACTCTGGTTTCTTTCCATTAGCCTACTTCGGTAGATTTTATTACATATTTGGTGTTTTGCTATCTCATTTTACCATGTTATCATTTTGTTTTTAGTCGTTCATTTATTTATGTTTTCAAAAGTATTTTTAATCTAATTTCTGATCACAATTTAGTCTTAGCATCTGTGTTTCCTCATTTATAATTCAAGATAGCATTTTCTTAGTCTTCTAATTCTGTTCTCTGTTATAATCTCTTTTTTATTTATGTATTTATTTTATTTAATAGAGACGGCGCACATTAATGAACATTTATTTAGAAAACAATGGATGTAAATATGCCCGAAGATAAGAAAGATAAGGTAAGATAATACGGAAAGAAAAGATTAGATCAGATAATTTAAGATAAGAAAAGGTAAGATTGAAAGATAAGATAAGATAAGATAATATTAGATAAGATAAGATAAGTTTATTCCTTTATTAGTCCCACAGTGGGAAATTCCAAATTTACAGCAGCAGCAGGATAAAAGAGAAACACAAAAAGAAACTTACAAATAATAAATTAAAACACACAGAGAAGAAAACACAGAGAAGTACAATCGATAAACTGAATGCACTTTCTCCAGTAAATTAATTTATTTCAATTACTTTATTTCTTTTCTTTTCATGTAAAGTACTTTATATGAAAAATGCTCTGCAAATAAAGTTTGTCTCAAATTAAAGCATCAAAGCCTAAAAATACGTTTTACAAAAATAAAAATGAAAAATTTGAAAGCCAAGCTTCATCATTAAGAGGCCTTGGTTTGGTCAGCCATGTCCTGTGATGGTAATTTTTTCTTTATTATCCTTTTTAGCAAATAGTTGTTACTATATTAAGTGTAATAACAGTTTTTGTTTCAGTAATGAAGTTAAATGAGCTCTTTAAATTTTTCTTCATCAACTTGTTTGGCAGTTTACTTACATATTCAGTGATGGGGTCTCCAGCCATGGGCGCGTAGGCGATCCTGTACTGCCTGACGGGACCCTCTGCGTGGTCCCAGCCGATGGTGAGGGTGTTGGTGGTGGCGTCGAACACACGCATGTTCCTGGGACCGGCCCGCGGCACTGCAGCAAGATACAAAAGTCACATTCAGCCACAAATCGTTTTCAAACTTGAAGGTTTATCCCCATTTTTCAAAACCGGAGATGTCCTCCTCAACCTCCCTGTCTGCCTTTCTCTGCCAGCTTTTTGTGTTGGTGTTGATTTTTATAAGATATTTAGATGATTTTTTGGCTTTCATTGACAATGGAGAGACTTGGACATGGTCAAACAGGTCAAACTTGGAGACAGATGATACAAGGCAAGTGGATGAAGGAAACTCTTTTGGTCGCAATGGTACCCAAGAATCATGTTTTAATTATAAAATGAGATAATTAAATCAGGAAGAAAAACTAAAATCTTTGAAAAAACCTGACTACCTCCTTGACGATATCACAAACACTGTCATTATTCATACAATATGAGCTCCATGTGTCCACTTAGGCCCTCCTCAAACGAGGACGGACCCGTATTGTCTTGGCGTCAGCATCAAAACATGTATCGCTGTTTACACATCGTATTGTAGATAGGCTTGTGCATTTACATGACAACACAAAATCCTGTCTGGCTCTGCTCCGAGGTGGATTCCACGTCAACAAGTGCTCATGCACGTGTAACATGCTGCGTCTCTGCATGAACACTTGTTGCTGTTGTTGCTGTAGCTGGTGTTGTTGGTGTTCTGTGAGCAAATGTTGGTATAAAAGTCGTAGCGATATTTGTAGCTGCTGGAACAAGATCAGAATCAGCCCGGCTGCCATCATTGTTGTTGTTATTGGTGTGTGTGACAGTGTGGGTTGGGGGGCGGGGAGGAGGAGGGATGCCATGAGGTCACCGTCTTTCTCGGACTTATCTGTTTATACCAGCTACGGCATGAAGATGAATACGCAGATATCCACCTGCAGACCTGTTTTCAAAAAAGATGCAGAGTCATGGACAAATACGCGTCTCCGTGTGTCAATATCACCAGATCGATAGTTTATTTTACCGGAGTCTTACAAATTCATACTCGTGTAAAGCCCACCTTAGTCCATTAGATGCAGTAGAAAGTTCTCTCCTCTCCCTCAGTAAGCCACAGTCTGTAAGAGTCTGTTACGCAGTCTGTTATGCTAACAGGAAAGTATCGTACCAGGAACAAAGGGGATTTTCTCCGCCAATAAGAACTCCCATCAAAAAGTAATACCAAAGTTTAAGAGTACGCTACATGTGTATGTTTTTAAGTGCATTAACTTTTTGGAAATATAAAATTTATCTTGGACTAACCAACTCACGTCACATATTCCGCGCAGTGCTGCTGCAAAGCCACTGAATCAACACAACAAGCTAACGGCTTCAGTAGCCGGTTGTAGCCTTGTGTAACTTTTATCAAGTATTTTAATTCTTTTGTTCTGACTCTTAGCGGTGCGAGAAAGAGACAGTGTAGGAAATTAAAGACAAGTGATCATGTCAGTGCCGATAAAGTCCCATACACAGAGTAAACATCCAAGGACACTGGACATCAAGAAAGAGTCGGAAAAACTTAGCGGTGTACCAACTACGAGGAGTCAGAGGATGGTGACTCTGTGATGATATAGATGGCGGTGTCACTAATCAAACAGATTTTCCTGCTCTTCTGGATCCTGGAGTTTGGTGGACATTATTTAATTTCCAGAAGATAAACTGAAAAAATGTCCCAAACCTGAAGAACCTAAAGACAGTTTCTCCTCAAAGTAACTAATAATGATCTGCCAGAGACAAACAAGCAGAGTAGAGGAGGCTGTTTATCACAACACCACGGACTTCATGTGTGTTTCTTTCTCACACACACACATACACAACCATTACTGTTGTGTGTTAGCATTGTGCAGCTCGTGGCACGTTGCGCGGGAAGAATATGTGACATGAGTTGGCTATAACCAGACAAACATATATTTTTGAAAAGTTAATGCACTTAAAAATGTGCATTTTTAGCATCCTTTTAATCTGTGATATTATTTTTAATTTGAATCCTTGTAGGCAGAGAAAATAAAGAAACTAAACTGGGGAAAAGGGCTTTTAATTATGCCGCTCCCACAGCCTGGAATACCATACAGACTGAACTGGTGTCATTTACAGCTTTTTGTTGTATTTTACTCAAAAGGCAGCGAGAATCCTATGAGCAGTGCTTGTGTTTTTAATTTGTTATTGTTAGTTAAACAACAGCACTTTCACTGTGGACATTTCTGCCATTTATAATTGATTTTGTCCCAAATATTTGTGTATTTTTATGTCTTCACGTAATCAGCTGTTAGCTTCCCACACCAAGAAAATATCTGGATTTTGTTTTGTTTGTAGTTTTCTCTGTTCCCTGAAATGTTGATAGTAAACAGTGACTTGATTTGTTCTGTTTTTTTAAAACATGAAATACCCCTGAATTTATTGATGACCCCTGCCAAACAGTTGAGCTGGTAGTTAAAGGGTTAACCCGCTAACAATTGGCAAGTAACTCTTTTCGAGCTGCATGGCTGTGTTTTTTCCTCTGGTGCGTCAAGCTGATGTCATCATGTTGATGACATCATCAGCGCAACAAAACACGACCATGTATACAATGGAAAGGAGCATAGAGGCCGTGGACACAGTTTTCTTTACTTTGTATTTTTGTTCCTCTTGAAAAATGTACAAACTCTCTGATGATAAAGTTTTAAAATCCTATGAGCAATGCCTGTGTTATTTATATTTAAATTGTTACTGTTCCCTCAGCCTTGCCATATTTATTGTTGTGATTTTCTATGTATTGCCTTAAACTTTATCATGAACTTGTATAATTATGATGTGTGCTGCTGACCTCTTGGCCAGGTCATCCTTGTAAATGACATCCTGATCTCAATGGGTTTTATCTGCTTAAATAAAAAAAATAAAAAATTAAAAAATACTCTTTGTTCCTGGTACGACACTTCCCTGTTAGCAGCTGTTTCTATTAGGAGAACTTTCTACTGCATCTGATGGACTTAGTGGCCACATGGAGCTCATTCAACCCCACTTCAAAAATACAGAACTAACCTTTTGAGCATGATTTAGTTGATCATATCACTCTTCAACCTTTCATATTAACAGTACCAGCAAATTAAAATATTTGTTTCAATAATGCTAACCATCTGATATTCTGCACAGATGTGATGAATCAGTGAGTAGTCATGCTTAATATTTGTAATCTTGATATCAATCAAACACTCGTGATTGTAATTTTTCCACAATCCAGGAGCTTTAACACATGGCTGTTTGCAGCGAGCTTCTCTGTTCCCTGTTACTGAGCGCTGTTGATTCACTCCGCTGCACATTTAAATCACTTTTCACTTCGCACTACAGGTTTGGAAAAAAAACACAACAACAGCAGCTGCATTTTGAACTTCTAAAGCTTAATAAAGCTGTATTATTGCCTTGTGAATCTTTGGTCTATCTTCAGAAATGTACAATATAGATCGTGAGAACAAGTTTGTCTGCATATATTTGATCTTACACAAAAAAACTTTAAATATTAAGTGTAACAAACTAAGATTTTTGTCACTCTGCTATCAAACAGGTACCAATATGTTTGATTTTTATTAGAACGGTTACAACGATAAACTGAATTTTGTGGCGTATATGTCATGAGCTGGTATTCAGTTACAGAAAGTTTGGACATGTTTCTGGTCCTTTTCATCGAGGCCTGAGGGGGACATTTTGTGGACATGTGTGATTAAATAAGAAGATTAATATTAAAGTAAACTCATCTTTGTTTTGAAGAGGAGGCTTCTCAGGCCTCGCTCCCCTCGACAGTTTGTTTTATGATCACTAAATATAAATCCCATTTAAGAGGCAGCATTAAATCATTAAATCATGATAAGATTTCATCATTTGTTGACAGAGACTGTGCTCACTAACAGATGTTGACACAGACGACGAGCTCGTAAAGATAAATATGTTTTGTCCTGCAGCCAGAGGCGGCTCTGCATCCATGAATCTGGCTCTGCAGAGATGTAAACAGCTTCAGCGTGAGTCAGGCTCTCGTGTGCACAGAGTGGCAATGGAAAGGCGTATAAATCAGTGACATCAACTGTAGTTCAGCTCAAGTAGTACTCAGAAATGGTCAACTGGTGCACGAGTAGATTTTAGAATTTAGTAGTGTTACCAATAAGCCTTATATGAAAATTCAGGCTTCCCATTGGCTTTGAACATATGGCAAATTTGGTTATGATCCCTCCTGCTTCATTTCCATGAGGTCTACTAGAACTATTAGCGAATCTTTTGCCTTTACTATCAGTACTAGTAGCCTACGACTACTGCTACACTGTAACTGATTTTTGTAGATTTAACAGCATTCTACTGTAATATACAGCTACCTACTGTAAACAGCTATGCAGTAAGTAAGGGATAATGTAGAGCGAGCCGGTCACTATAGAGAAATAAACCCCGACAGGGTGATGCAGGACCCCGACGCGACGCTGAAGGGGTTTATTTCTCTATAGTGACCGGCTCGCTCTACATTATCCCGCTTATTACACGGCTACTCACTAAAGAAATCAAAAGTTTGACATCAAATGCTTATCTAAATATGATTTTATTGATTTACAAAAGTTTTCATTGCATCCGCTTGAAAAAACAGTCCGTTCCTTTCTACGGTTGAAACAGTAACGGAAAGCAACGGTAACTCTGAAGCAAAGATGAGCTTATTTGTAATTCACATTAAACTGAATGTTTCCATTGATTGTGACGTGGGACAAGGTGAATGGGACGTCCTTGGAAATACTGATGCTGACGTCTCTGTCCTCATTCATGTCTATATTTCCTCCCTGCTGTGGCCCTGCACCTGACATACCTAGAAACAGTTTTTCACCGTTACAACTGCTCTCAATATTATCTCATCACTAACACTTTAAGAGAGAGACTCACCCGATCTGCTGCTGCTGCCAGAATTAGAGGAAAAATTAACGATGTCTTGCCGCAGGTATAAACATCTTTCTGTGGATTGATACGACATGACGTGATTCGCCCGAGTCGATCAGAAGCGTCCTCAACAACGGTCTGCTATTCATAGCAACGGTCTGCTATCCAGAAATAACAGACCGCAGAATGTTGTAATTTGTTGTAATCAGGATCGAGCATTTGACAATGCCGTGTAATAAATTACTGTAAATGGAAAAATGTTGTAGAAAAAAATCGGATTTTTGTAAAATTAAAAGCATTTACCATAAAATCTACAGTTGTCTACCATAAAATGTCCATACAGTAAGTACTGAAAATGGTAAGTAAGTACAGGAAAACTACCAGTAGCAGGTTATGTTTTACATATTTGGTGAAACCATTGTTTAAGTAAATGAATTTTATTGGCTTCACAATGATGTTTTATTTATTAATTTGTTTTATTTACAAAAATATATCTTTCTAATAAATGGTCCGTAAAATAGTTAAAGATATCTTTATATGTATTTAAATATGGCAAGTTTGCTCTCATTTAAAATGCATTAAGTTGTACAATAATGATAGTGTACATGGAAAAACAGTGAGGATGCTGTTTTTTATAGTACAGCAATAATGCTGTAAATTGAAAGACTGAAACGATAAAGTCGAGAAAAAAGTTAAACAGTCATAGAAAATACAATAATATTCCTGTGAATTTAAACTGAGTCATGCTACCATACAGACATTGACAGTAATTTACTGGCATCTTGTTGCCAGTAAATTACTGTAACATTTACAGCAAACTTTTGACAGTGCAGTGACATTTTAATGATAATAATAATAATAATACATTTTATTTGGAGATTCCTTTCAAGTCTCCTAAGGTCACCTTGCAGAAAATAAAAGCATAAAAGCAAAAAACAAAACGTCAACACAAAAGCAAGTGAAGTGCACAATGCCCAGTTAGAAGGAGTATCCCAGTTTGAACAGGTGAATTTTGAGTTGTGATTTACATGATGTGATGGAGTCTTACTGTCTGATGTGAGTTTATTAGCACTGATAGTAAACTGAAAACAGTCTACTTGTTCTAATAGTGAGAACTTTTTGTTTACTAGTAGTAGCGTACTAGTAAACAAAAGTTTGGTCTTACCATTAAAGATTTTTGGCACACTTAAGCCGGGCATATACTGTACGACTGTCGGCTCGTTTTGAGCAGATTTGCCAGTCGTGCGACTATTTTTTGGATCGGGCCGAATTTCAGCTCAATCTTGTGTCGTGCTTCGTGTAGTATACGTGGGGTGACGACAAGAGATTGATGTCTCACGACGTGCTCCCGATCACAAATCAGTGATCGCAAGAAAATCAAACTTGTTTGAAATCCTGGTCGCTCCTCGTGAAGGTATCGCACAGTAGAAGCAGTGCTACGAGCAGACTTGCCTCAACCTCTCACACAGAGCACGCGCAATGCACAGATAAGTGACGTCAAACCAAGCAGAACGGGACCCACTTCCGGGTGCGTCTTCTTCTTCTCCTGCCTATATTTGATGTTGCGGTCAAAACACCATAGAAGAAGAATGATACGTAGTCCGACGTGTGGTATATGGGCATATTGTGTGAGCAGTGAAGTCGCATCAGAGCATCTGGTCGTGTAGTGTTAGAACATGATTCATGGGCTGTGAACTTTTGAACTTTGCGATCTAGTCATGCAGCTTGAGATGGAGCTGTGTCAAACGATTTAAAATATCGCACAGTGTATGCCCGGCTTTATGTGGGAGTAGAACTTACTATAAACAATCTTATGTCACAAGTAGAACTAGTAGACTTCAAATATATTGCTTAACTAGCACTGCTAGTAACACAAAATTGTCTACTAGAAGAAACAAAATTGAGGCAACTGGACTGTGTCAAGTTTTGGGTAGACGTTTCACTTCTCATCCAAGAAGCTTCTTCAGTTCTAACTGAATGAGGGTTGGGGGCACAGAGACTGTTTTAACATATATAGCACATTGTACTGCATTTTTAATGTAGGGGGGAATAAAACCAAATCCAGCACCCTGGTTGGTAGTAAACATTTTGAAAGCCACTTGGAAGCCTGAATTAGCGTTTCCCGGCCTCTTTACAAGCACATCAGGCTTACTAGTAGTAGTGAACTAGTGAACATTTTTTGACCTGCTAGCAGTCCTATTGAAACTTTTTGCTCCACGAGTAAACTGTTATTCTGTGCTAGTTGACCAAAATTAAGTGCACATGCTCCATGTTTGAGTACTAGCAGAGCTGATGACACTGATATCATTTTTATGTTATTTTACGTTGTACTTGTTTTATGTTACATTTTACGTTGTACTCACATGTTCTGCCGGTGTCTTTGATTGGTGACCCCGGGCCATCAGCGTACATGGCAGCCACAGAGACGGAGTATGGCGTGTCGGGGATCAGGTTGTCCAGGAAGGCCGTGGTGATCGATCCTGGAACCAAAACCTGTGGAAGAAGAGACTCAGGTTTAGCGGGGGGTCTCCGTGAGGATCAGCCTCGTCATGCATTACACAGAAATCTGGCCGAGGTAAAGTACATAATGACCTCACTGCTCATCCCACATTCAGTTATCTCTTCCAGCTCTCTGCTGCCAAAAACTTCATGAAACACTAACAACTGTTTCCAGAGAGGCGATGCCAAACAAATCCTTCAATCAGTGAGCGGTCTGATGGATAAACAGAGCCTATAGGGAGCGGTCCGGGCTGGGAAAGAGGGGGAAGGTCACACCTAGACTGTCTTCAGATGAACGCCAGTGTTGATACATGCCTTAATTTTAATAGAATAGAAAAGCTCTTTGTTATCACTATAGAAACACTTTTTATGCACAAGATTTTGTACAATGAAACAGTCTGGCATCCTCTGTGACAGCAAGGAACACAAAAATAAACATAAAACAAAGACAAGTTATAAAGCTCCACAGTCCTCACCCATATTGTGTTTTTCACTATAAATATTAGTGCTACCTTTATTTCATCTAAATATTTAGATTCCTTGACCATGAAAACATACCATCAGCAATTGGATTCATAATGATATCTATTTTAGTTCAGTAGTTATTCATGAAAATCACATTTTTGATCATGGTGGTTTTCTTCTGGATCTAGCACAAAAGTTTTTAAAGATACAACAAATCTGATAGAACACTCCAGATTCCACAGTATCTTGGCTATATTTTGGCGTTTGTTATAAGTCTATATCTTTATTTGTTCCCTTGCTATGACGAAAATTCCAAGCATGTTTAAATTTTTCTTGTTCTGGATCGAACGTCATACGTGACATGAGTTGGTTAGGTCCAGATAAATATATATTTTTGAAAAGTTAATGCACTTTAAAACATGCATATGTAGCGTACTCTTAAACTGTGGTTTTATTTTTTGATGGGAGTTCTTGTAGGCTGAGAAAATACTCTTTGTTCCTGGTACAATACTTCCCTGTTAGCGGCTGATTCTGCGTCACAGACTCGTACAGACTGTGTCTTACTGAGGGAGAGGAGAGAAGTTTCTACTGCATCTAATGGACTTAGTGGCCACATGGAGCTCATTAAACATATTAACTAAACTACATTTTATTGAGCAGTGAACATATCAGCACTGAAAAAACTGTTTCAACCAAGCTTATGTATCTTTAAAGTTCCTCTTTCAGACTCACAGCATCGTCTTGTCTGACGATGTAAATGGCCGGTTGTCAGTTAGATCACATCGGCATGGACCCGGCCTGTAAGCCCATTTTGTGGGTCATTAAGAAGTGGGTCCAGTGACATCATGGGAGTCTGTCTGGACTCCAGCAGCACCCTCATCCAGAACCTTTGTTTTGGTGGAGCAAATATCTGGAAGCCTTTTGGACTGAGATCCTGGCACACAGGAACACGGTTCAGGTTCTGTGGTGATGATGTGAAGGATCTTGCAAACTCATTTGTACGCCTGCTAGCCTGGAGTCAGACCACTGCAGTTAGCGTCAAGAGTAAAGCCAGTGGGTTTGTAATTGTGCTTTTAAAACAAAATTAGTCACGTCAGGCTGGAGCTGTCGTCAGGGAGGTTTTTCCTTAAGGCAGATCTCAGCTAAGGTCCACTGAATGGAGCCAAAGAAAAACCCTGTGGTCGTCATTCCTCCTTAAATATGCAGCTAATTCATGACATAAGGGGGCTGAAAAATTAAATATATTCTCTACAGTGTGGCGTTAAAGTGGGGGTCACCAAGCTGTTTGAGCCTGAGTCAACCCTAAAGAAAAGAGTAAGAGATCATAGAAGGCCGATATAATGTTCTTAAGTTATAGAATTTTTATAGTTTCCCTTACAGACATCCTCTTTTGCCCTGGCATGTCCTCCTGTTTGGTTTTAAAATTATGTGTGGAGGGATTTTATGAAATTTATTAAATCTCTTAAATGTCTGGGTTTTGCTCAGCTTGTTATCGCAGACAAGAGGAAGAGACATGCACAATCCACGACTGTAACTCCGTATCCACGCTATCCACATAAATCCAACAGATTCTGAAAGCTGGGAATCAGAGTTTCCAGTGATATTCGGTACGTTACGGTAAAGGCTGGATTGCTTAAGGGGGAGGGACGGGAAGTGAGCTGACTGAGAGCAGAGAGAGGATTTAGAGACAAACATGTGAGTCATTTATTGGTGGTTTATCAATATTTTCTGTGCAAATAATGTAAAAATATTGTAAATAATGACATTAGTATTAGTCCAGAGTGTTTTCTTGCCATCTTTTTTATCATATTTTTGCCTAGTTAATATCTTTTGTCATCTTCTTCTTCATCACAGTTAGTGTTTTATGGATTTCATAAATTGTAAAATAATTTAAATTATACAAATTAATAAAAACAAATATTAAATTGGTTGAGCTTTGGTTTTGTCTTCTCAAAAATGTTATACATGTTCATTGTTTATAAAAAAGAACCTGTAATAAATTCAAATCTTTTTTTTGTCTTTTCTTGTGTAACACTGTTTTTAGGATTTACAACTTGCTGGAATATTTTAGTTTTACCTAAAAGGTGCAAAATATTTTATTCAAATCATTTTTTTCTGAAACATTTATCGACAAAAAGGGCAAAAAAGACCAGGTAGCCATTTCTATTCACAGCAATGAAAGGATTAATGTTTACATGCTGCAACACATGCTGCTGAGGGTCCTTTGCATGGGTTTTCAGAATATTGTTACCCTAATGTATGCTTAAATTTTAATAATTTTTCTAACAGAAATTGTTACTACAGATTATAAGATAATGTTAGAACAATATACTTACATGCATCTTGAATTAGTTATTTCTCTGTTAAACTTTGCTGTTATGTGAAATGTCAGGGCTCTGCAGGCCAATGTTTAGGGAACAATAGCAATAATTATTATACATATATATATTTATTGTGGTTTGTAAGCAAAACATGACACTGAAAATAGAAAAATGGCTCTTTATATCTCTGATAACCTGACCAGCTGATGGTGTGGGGATAAATACTCCTATCCCAGCAGACTAAAGTTTAAACTCAGGACTTTGTGGAGGAAAAGTTAAACGTTGTAAAGAATCTTACTGTAGAGTCTCGTCAAGCCAATGTAGTTTTTGAGTAGTTTTAACCTATAAGTGGGTAAATAATGAGGCTTTCTACCTTTAAAAAAGCCCAAACTCAACCTCTAATAGCTGGTATAAAGCAGGGTAAAAACTGCAGATGACTAACCACGATTGTAATTTAATTTAATTCTCATGTTTGCTCGTCTAATGTTACAGTTTCTGTTGGATTTGGACAAAAGTTGCAGCCATATAACTTTACTCTCCGGTTAGCTAATCGGTGTTCAGTTTGATTAAACAAATCTGCGAACACTGCTTCTGTGAGGGATTGATGTTCTTACTGGGACAGTGGACATTGTCAGCTCTTCTGCTTCCTTTTTTCAGAATGATTTTAACAAACTGGCCACTATATTAGGAACACCTACTCAACTGCTTGGCAACATGAACAGTAATTCTTACTTTGGAAATTTCTGAATCGATCCATTATTTTTTCACGGATGTTTAAAAAGAAATGCTATAAACTGAGAGATAGGATATATTCACATCTCACATGGCAGCAACTCAGTGCGTTTTAAGCATGGACACATGTTAAACGTGTCTCTGCTGACTTTCCAGCTTGTATGGCCAAAGAAATGGGCTAAATGGAAACCATAGTAAAAGATCAAGCATAAAAAATGTCAAGAGCTGGTCCTGGTTTTTGGCTTTATGATAATATATAATGAAAATGTAAAATCATTGTGATGATGGAGATGTTAGCAGGAGATCTGAGACCTGAATTAAAGCATCTGTTACTCAGATTAAAGCCACTTTGAGACGACTAAACCAGATACTTTTTTCTGTGTTTCTGTCTTTGCCAGTTCCACTCTCACTTTGGCAAAAACTTAATTAACAGTAAGAACGATAAAACAGAACAAATGAAGGTCTTTGGTGTTTGACGACGAGGCTGAAAGAAAACCTGGGAGGTCAAAACATCGCCTGCAAACTGCAGCGATCTCTTAGTTCTTGCTCTTTAAACTCCAATCATCATATAGCTTAAATGGATATAACACCGACGCTCTGGCTGATGTAAGTCACAGATGTGTCCAATTAGAAACATTTCCAGACATCAGAGTTGTTCATGGGAGAGTTAAGCTCCATTTTAGCGTCTTGTAATCCAGATATTTGCACCGGTGCATGAAATCAGAAGTGATGGAATGATTCAGAAAGCCAAACAGCCGTGATTTCTTTATTAATGAGCATCACAGTAATAACTGCTGCTCAAACATCTGTGCATCGTCAACATAAACACTCTGTGAAACAGAGAAGAAACGCCAAAGAGACCACCTGTTTCCAGGAAATAGGTCGATCCAGTTTATGTTGTGAAAAGCATACATTTCAACAGCAGAGTAAAAAGTGAAAGAGGACTTGATGAAGCAAATACTGACAGTCTGTCTAATAAAGAAGCTATGATGTGACGTTTCTAAATAAAGATAAATAATAATCTACAGAAATCCAAAGACAAGAAAAGGTAAGAACAAATTACAAACCAAAGACCTTTTAAACACACAGATAAGTCCAATCAAACAGGCAAGCAAAACAAATTTCCCACAGGATAATAACAAAGTTGAAGTTGATGAGGATAAAAAAAGCAAGAAAAAGTTCCCCAGTCCCAAGTCAACATCAAATCCGGACCACAAGGAGATTGGAGTCAGGAAACAAGTCAAGAGCTTCTAAATCCACACCAGGTACCTTGTTTTAGGGTTAAAAACTGTCTAATGATAATGGATATGTCGAGAGAAATCCCAAATAAGTTCCAGAACAAGAGCTACAACCAAAATCCAATGAACTGAAGACCAAAAAAGAACCAAATCAACCTCTAATAGGGTGCGTTCGAAAAGTCCTGGCCATGACCATGTGATATTTCAGTTTTTCTTTCTTAATAAATCTTCAAAAATTTCTACAGTTCTGTTGTTTTTGTCAATATGTGGTGCTTTGTGTACATAAATGAGGAAAAAAATGAACTTAAATGATTTTAGGAAATGGCTGCAATGTAACAAAATGGGAAAAATTTAAGGGGTCTGAAGACTTTCTGTACCCACTGTATTTATATTTTTATATTTCATTTTATTATAGTTTATTCTTAAATAGTTCAATATCTTTGAATAGCTTATAGATGTCATGGAACTGAAGGTAAATGATCTAATAATCATAAAAAAATGGTTTAATAATCATTTACAAATGTACATAAGAGGTTTGTTTACGATTAATTAACTATTCACTAACATCAACTAATAGTTTATAAATGTATTACAAATAATCGTTATTCTAAAGTGTTACCAATACTTTTATGAAACCCCAGACAGGTTTGGGACTTTCCCACCTGGTAGTTGGACATGATACTGGAACCTAAAGGGTGTAAAATGAATCCCAAGTATCTGTCTACCACGCATGAAAGGGTTAAAGTGATCCCAGAGGGGCTGACAGCAGCCTGGCTAACTTTTAGTTCTTCTGTGGATAAATGAAGGATGTGTTTTTTGTAAAGCTGTTAAAGTGGACGGACATGCCGGGGATGGTCCTCGGTTGTCTCCGTGAGGACAGACGGTGATCCGGCCCTCCCGCCCTCAGGAAACTCACCGTAATGACAGTTAGAGTTTTAACAGCCTGGAGAGAGTTACTCACCGACTCTGCAGGCCTGGCTCCGCTCAGGGGGGCGTACACCACGCGGTACTGCTGAACCTGGCCTGTGGCGGGCTCCCAGCGCACGTTCAGGCTGTTGGGGGTGGGGTTGTACACCTGGATGTTCTTGGGTGGCGTGCGTGGGACTGCAGGGTCACAGAGGTGAAGAGAAAGTGAAGTGAGCAAGGGAGAGGGTGCAGACTTTTTTTACTTAGAAACAAAAAGGCAAAACAAAAGGCATCCTGATTCAGGGAGAGGAAGGTCAAAGCTAATAATAATAATAATAATAATAATGATAATAATAATAATAGCAATAAAAATAAAAAACAATAATCAAAATAAAAACAATAATCATAATAATAATAATAATAATAATAATAATAATAACAAAATAAATAATAATAATAATGATAATAATACAATTAAATAATAATAATAATAATAATAATAATAATAATAAAATAAAGGCAGAAAAAGGAACAATCATAATGTTTAAAAAATTAGAACAGGTCAAATCATTACTATGATTCTGTCAACATTTCAGGGAACAGAGAAAACGACAAACAAGCCAAACACTACATTGTAAAAAGGTAGTTATAATTTTACAGTAATTTACTGGCAACAAGATGCCAGTAAATTTCTGTGCATGTCTTTACAGTAGCATTACTCCATTTAAATTAACAACAATATTATTGTATTTCTATAACAGTTTAACTTCTGTATTTTTACTCAAGGTATCATTACAGTCTTTCAATTTACAGCATTATTTCTGTTTTATCAAAAACAGCATCCTCATTGTGTTTCCATTTACAGAATTACTATTCTACAACTTTTTAATGCATTTTTAATTACAGTGAACTTGCATTATTTAAATGCATTTAAGATATCTTTAACTAATGTAAGGACTAGTTATTAGAAAGATTGAATTTTTTAAATAAAATAACTACATAAATAAAAACATCATTTTTTATCCAATAAAATACATTTACTCAAACGATGGTTTCACCCAAAAATGTGAAACATTACCATAAAAATTTAAAAAATACCAGCTACTGGTCAGTTTTCCTGAAAAAGGTGTTTTTCTCCTGATCATTGCCATTTTCAGTGTTTACTGTATGGACATTTTACTGTATATAGCTGTAGATTTTACTGTAAAATGCTGTTAAGTTTACATAAATAAGTTACAGTACAGATGTTTTCTAGGTGTGGGATTTAAAGGTTTAAAAAGTTCATATTTGATCATGTGATTCAATAAAAATGCACAAATATTTGGGACAAAATCCATCAGAAAACACAAACGTTTGTAAATAAAGTAGCAAAAAAAAAAAAATAGATCAAATTGAATTTGACACACAAAAATAGGGATGTTGTGATCCAATATTGATATCGGTCTGATATCGGCAAAAAAACAAATATTGGATTATATCGGCCTGGATCTAAAATCTATGATATAAGCACTCTGATACAAGCAGTTCATTCTAATTTATTTTTGGGTGGTTTTGTGTTAGTGACAGGCACTCGTTACATTTAAGGAGAAACTGTGAATTAAGTCAAGTGAAGATTAATTACCGTAATTGCTCAAATATAATGAGCACTCATTATTACACACACCTCATTTTTCAGGCTTTTTTCCAGGAATAACTCTGTGCTCAAATATAATGATAATAAAAATATAACAATATTTACTCACTTTGATGACATTGTTGATGATATTTTACTTTCGTGCAACTATTCTCACTCTATTTCACTCATCACAGCATGATAAGTTGTAGTGTGCTGACCAATCAGAACACAGCTATCAATATGGTGATGTCTCTGACCAATCAGAGCGCAGCTATTTTGGCCCCCCTTGCTTACTAGATGGCAGAGCCCTGTGTGTTTACATACAGAATTACATGATCATTACACAAAGGTAAAATAATTAAGACCCCAAATATTGGGTTAGAACAGTTTAACAGTCAGTAATGTTTTGTGAAGAAAGAGAATATTTCGAGACAAATATTTTACATGATTTGCTTGTGCTCGTGTACAATTCGCACCAAGAAATCTGACCTAGTTTAAGAGAAAAAAGTGTGTGTTATGTATGTGAAATTATGGTAATAACGCTCACTTTAAAACAACATACGTAGACCAAAGTGCTGTAAAACCACTAAAGACAGAGAAAAAAGATAGAAGATGAAATGAAAACAAAATTGATCATCATCAGATGGGATAAGACAAATAAAACGGTTAAAATGGGAGAAGAAAGCAAAGCAGTTAATGGACAATCATGATTAAAACAGAGCCATACAATCCAATATAATAACAAAAACAGTCTAACGTCAAACATGATTTAACAGAAAGGCTCTGGGATCAGTTTAATTTAAGGTCAAAGAGAAGACATGGTTGTGATTTACAAAATGACAAGAAGCCCCAAAAGCTCACGGCTGTTAAAACTTGGACTTTATGTTTGAGTCTTGACATTAATATAAATAAAAAGTCCTTCTTTATTTCACCAATCAACCAAAAGTCCTCAGCCCAGGACTTCCTCTGGGTCTTTTAAAATCTGTAAATTTATCCATAAACGTCTCTTCCGTTTTACCAAACCCTAAATTTAAAACAAGATGATTTTTCTTGGACTTGTAAATTCTCGGGGTGGAAATACCTGCAGCCCGGCGGAGGAGGAATCTGGACTAAAAATGTGAGGCCAAGCAGGAGGATCGTTTTATGGTGTCTATGAGAGAAGTAGCACAGTTTTGGTTTATGCAAAAGCCCTTAACTTCCCCTTTAAACCAAACCAGATGTGAGTTTCCCCCTGGTATTTGGAGCTTTACCCAATAAAACAAAGCGAGGTGCAGAAGGTGGAGGTAAACTGAGCCTCCTGTCCACATTAGGATAAAGCCTAAGGGGAAAAACCCTCTCTAATGTTCTTTAACCTTATTGAACCATAATCATTTAAATCCCTCAGAGCACCGAGGACACAGTCTCCCATGATGTTTAACTTCTGTCATCCAAGGACAAAATTACCCTCCATCCTCAGAGAGGTTACGTCATCTTGATCTAATTTTGAGCTCCTTTAAAGCAGCAAGAGTCCTTTTTTTTTTTTAGTCAAACTTTGGACTCTGAGTTTGTTTTTGTGCAGACGAAATGTGACAAATTCCTTCTGAGACAGAAACAGTAAACCTGGACTGAGCTGCAGACAATAAAAGATCACTAAAGTCAAACATGGGCACAATCAGCCTGCGCACACAAAAGTGGAGAAAGTCACGTCTGAGATGGAGGTCACACGACCGTGATGGTACCTGCAGGACCCTCCTTTAAAGTCCAAACTGGGTTTTTGGATATAAGGGTGTTTTCACACCAACCGTATTTAGTGCGCACCAAAGAAGTTTTGGCCCAGGTTTTGGTACGTTAGTATCAATGTGAACTAGAGCTGCAGCTATCGATTTGTTTTGTAATCGATTACTCTATCAAATTTTTGTCGATTAATCAAGTAATCGGATAACGGTTCCATTGTGCTCACTGCTATTTTTTTTACATTGAATCTCTACACATTATTATTATTAGTAACACAAAACAGAAAAGCCAGGTCACTTCAATTAACAACTTATTTTTCTTATTTTGAACATTTGGAGCATAAATGGGATCTCAAAATCTAAATCTATACTTTCATTTTTACTCTGGGCCATATCTTGCTTTTTTCAGTATTTATTTTAAGTTTGGTTATTTTTATTTTATTTGTATTCATGTTTGTCTCTTTCTGCTAAATTATTGCCTTTCCTACTGTACCATATTAATGATCTTATTTTGCTTACTTTATTTCTAGGACCAAATAATCTCATACTTAGATACTAAGATCATTTAACTAGCTAATGTACATTTCTATAACATATGAAAGCATTCCCTACACCTGCTTCCTCTACTCACTGTCAGTGTTTCCTCTTCTACTCTCTGCAATCAAATTAAATGTAAAGTTATTGGATGTGAAAAGTATGTGAACAAAATACACATGATTCTGGGCAAGTAGCCTCCGCATTGATTTACGTTCTGAACCAGCCTTTACACGGAGCCATAATCAAAGTAGGTTATTTACTAGCCCATATCTCAGTTATTGATCACATTAGCTGCTTCTGTTGATGTATCATGAGTGTCATCCTGTTGTGTCGCTCTGACGCACAGACCAGATGTTTACTGTTGACGTGCTGCAGCATTGACGACGTGCTATCATGCTAAGCTAGGCTAACTCTGTTTGACATCAGACACACTGCACTGTGTTTTCTTTTCGTCCCTTCTTGTAGTGACCACACACTTGGGACACTCTCTGCCATTTCTTCTGCAGACTCTCTCTTTTCTGTCCCTCTCTTTTCTCTTCCTTCATGATTTTACAAGCCGCGCAGCAGCGGAGGTAGCAGGCACGTTGTGCCACAGAAATGACCGTCCGTGTCAAACACTGTGCACTGTATAGTAGTCCAGATATATATTTTATATGTATAATTATATATTAAACAAGGCTTTGAGGCACACAATTTGCCTCGAAGATATTTTGTAATCGAATAATCAAGATTATTCGAGGAATCGTTTCAGCTCTAATGTGAATGCAACCACCGCACTTTGGTGCACACCAAATCAGCTGGTCCGAGACCTCCATGAAGGGGTGGTCTCGATCCACTCCATCTCCCGACATTTGGTGCGGTTTCACTGGTGTGAAACAAAGTGGTCCGAACCGATCTACTTTTGATGCATTACTTCCTGTTAATCCCGTGGTTGAATCTTTTGCTTACTGAATTTGTCGATTTGTTTATTCTGGTTGAGGATTATGATGATTTACGGCACTGGCAGACAGTGAGCAAACTTAAGCAATTAAAAGAAACACAAACACGCAGGGGCGTAGAATTGGGTAAAGACGCTAGGGACACGTCCCTATCAATATTATGCCACTACCCCATGGTCCCAAAACACAAGCATAGTAACGTTAGAACTAAAAAATGCTTATATTTAATGCCAAAGAGATACACATTTTGATTATTCTATTTATACCCATATATTATTTGTGTATTGAAGGGCAGCAACTGTTTAAGACCAACAATAAAAGTTTGTGGGGAAAAAATACAATAAAACCTCGGATTAAAAACATGACTTTATACATTCACATTGTTGGGGAATACACTTATCAGTAGTCCTTTTTGGTTATATATTTATCAGACTAAAGTCATCCCATCAAAATTTCTGATTGATTCCAAATTGTCCCACTGTTCATGCATCAATATAGGAACAGACAGTAGAGACTGGAGGTAAAGTATATACCGGTCGAATACTTTTTTCTAAATGTGATAGTTTGCTTATTTGTTTGATCAGCTCTACATGACATTAAAAAACAGTCATAAATGCAAAACACATCAACTTTCAGGGTGCCATCTTGGTGCACTTTTATGTCCCCACCAATGTCAAAACCAAACCTACACTGGATGTTTATTAATTTATTGCCACATCCAAAAGGGCATAAACTCAATAAAGAGCAGTACTTAAACTAAACCTGTGCTGAAATACTGTTTCTTTAAATTTAACACTTTAAACATATAACTTCAACAAAAAAAGTGCAGATTAAAAACACCATCTTTTGGTGACATTTGAAAGTGCATTAAAACTAACTTGCCGAGCAGCAACCTTTCAGAACGTGTTGCATTCAATGTCTGAAATAATGTTGGAATTTTTGTAAGACTTTGTCAGTGTTTGTTAACATTTTTTCTGTTTTTATGCCGGACTTTAGTCCCAATCTCGTTGATTTGGGGCCACTCGAGGGTTGCTTTTGGTCTGCTATTTGTATAGGGCTGCTTTAAAGGGATACACCAACTTTTTTTTCTTTTTCTTGTCTTGTCTCACACCAGTCTATTTTTTTATTAATTATTTACTTGTTTATTAAAATAGAGGAGATTGTACATTGAAGAATATCAACACGTAGGTTGATGTTATCAAATTACATCAACCTACATCAACGAAATTACGATTGGTTAAATCCATAAAACACCAACTATGGTGGAAAAAGAGTGTTGATGACGGCTGTTTTATTTTATTATTGTTGTGAATTATGTTGATCACTGTGTTGTTGTTTTTGAAATATTCTTAAGTATCTAAAAGGGGCAGATAATATAAGATTTTTTCTTCTTTCTGTTCCTTTTCATTCAATTATATACTTATATGCTTGTATGAAAATGTTTTATTTCAGATGTATGAATGAAATAAATAAAACACTAACTAACTCACTGAAAAGACGATCTATTACAACAAAATACGGCGAATAAACAGCGAAAGAACAGGAAGAACTCACTCCAGATTGATAATAATGCTGTTATTTACAACCTTTATACATTATTTAGACAGAAAATCCTGATAAACCTCCTATAATTCACTCAGGTATGGCTCTCTGAATCCTCTCTCTCTCTCTCTCTGCTCGTTTACTCGAGGAGTTACAGCTGTTTTAATCATGAACATTTTTGTCTTTCCCTACAGCTTGGTGTTTTAGACAGAGTGATTGTCGTCAATCGGTTTCCCCTCGACATTCTTGTAAATCCAAACTTCGACCAGACTTTAGACTTTGTCTGTTTGAGTGTGAAACCTGTAAAAGTCTGAGCGAGGCTCCAACTGCTGAGGCCAAACATTACAAACTGTGAGTGACGGCTGCTTCACCGAGAAGCAGACAGACTTATGGCCCTTTTCCACTAGCATGCCTTGGCCCTACTCTACTCGATTTTCAGTGTGTTTCCACTAGCCTGGTACCTCCTAAAACAAGCTAGTTTTAGTACCTACTCCGCTCTGGTTCCAAGCAGAGTCGATACTAAACGATGACGTCACCGACTGCTGGCTACTGATTGGTCAGACAATGTCGTCATTGATGAGTGAAAATGGCGTCACCGCAGAGCCACCCTCTGTTTACAGTGACACTGCACGCCGTTGGCGAGTGACTGGGGCTAATGGAAAAGCAGCACAAGGTGAATAGAGTAAAACCGTGTAGAGTTGGGTAGAGTCGAGTAGAGTAGGGCTAGTGGAAAAGGGCCATTAGTTCAGGCTTTTCCAGTCAAAGAGCAGCATCACCGTAAGTTACTGACGCAGTGTGGTGATCAAACACGGTTTAACGGTCATTTTAATAGGACATGGTAATGATTACCGTGGGAAATTTCACTGCGGTTTACCATTTTACCGGTAACTGTTACATCCCTAATCTGTGATGAGTGGGATGAGCCAAACGATCGTCCAATCACAAGCTGCTGTTGTTTTTGAAGGTCCTGCCCCTGAAAACATTTTCTCAGGGCTCCTCCCCAGATGAATTAGTGAAATATTTCCAATATGGAGTTGTCCATCTGGCATGTCAGGTTAATAGGCTCCTGCCCTGACAGCCTCACAGATGATGGATGGATATTAGCAGAGCATGTAGACAAATGGGGTTAAATAAGCAACAAGCTAAGAGACTCATTATCTCATTAGCAGCTCTGACTGTCTCCTAAACATGTTTTCTAAGGAGCAAAGTAAAGTTGACTGAGTCATGCTCCAAATTCAAACTCTGACTTGGTTCATTGTTGAATGTGAAGCCTCCAAACTTCCAAATAATCATCATGACTGTCAACCAGAGGCCTCCAGGCTGCCCACACAACAGGATTTGATTTCTTGTCTCACTCTTGAGTTTGCCTGATGAAGCGGTCTTGGGATGGCAGTAAAAAAACTCAGGATGCATCTCTGCTGACTCAGCAGGGCACGCCGTCTGGACCGACACGAATCCAGCTCACACAGCAGGACGTCCAACCACAGACAGAGAAAGCAGCTACTTAACTTCAGCCTCCCGCTTTGGTTTGACTCTCTGCTATTAATCACTGTGAATAAAGTTTTCAGCCTCTCTTTGTTCCATTGGATCATCCTGCAGGGCGTTCGAGGATGTTTGTGATTTAGGAGTTATGAGCAGATTAAAGTCGATTTTCCATTTGACTTCAGAGCTCACCTGAACGATGCTGCTGCTCTGCAAAGATGTTTCTGATAGAAAGTTTGGACCAAGGTTATAATAGTTTTGGATTTGTCATTATAGTTTAGTATTAGTTAGTTTTGACATTTTTTTTCCATTATAGTTTAGTTTTAATTAGATTTAGAGCGGGCATTCTAGTTTTTATTTAGTTTTGATTTTTTGCAACAAGGCTTAGTTTTAGTTTAGTTTCAGTTTAGTTTTAGTTTTTCAGACCTTATTTGCCAGGTGCAGGATTTAAAAAGGTCAGAGTAAGTATTTTATTTATTTATTTATTTGTTTATTTTCAAGTCCAACATAGTGCTCACTGCTCAGTCAGTGCTGATACTGTACTGTTGGCTGCTGCCTTAAACAGAAAATATTATAAACTTAATATAAAAAATATAAACATCAATATTAACTCTCCTTGTTTTCATAGGCTGGATAAGCCTCCTTATGGGCGCTCCTCAAATGGGCTTTTAAGTTTGTGGGACTTTTCGCTCCACATATCTCACCAGTTTTAATTTCCCAGGCACTTGCATTTGTTTGTCTCAATGTCGCACTCAAAAAAATCCCAAATGGGACACTGCTGCCTCCTTCCAACATTTGCCATTTCTTCCAAGTTGCTCCAACAACACGTTTTGTGGCGACACAGAATAACGTGAATAACGTGAAAAATGTTTCAAAGCCCAATTTCATTGAAGTTGGGACATTGTGCAAAACTTATATAAAAACAGAAAACTATTATCTGCAAATCCTTTCTGATTTAAACTTTTCTAAGGCAAGATATTTAATGTGTAAACTCAAAAACTTTATTTTTTATGACAAATATTCACTCATTTTATATTTGATGCCTGCAATACCTTCCAAGAAGCTGTGACAGGGGCAACAAAAAAAATGATATTATCATCAAAAGAATTAGAAAATCTGGTGTAATCTCAGAATCCACTGAACAGGGACTAGACTGACCTGCTGCAGTCCACGCCTGTCTCTCGTTGAGAATGTTTGGGGCATCAGGAAGAAAATAAACAGAGACTGTTTAACAACTAAAGTTGAACATCCAGCAAGAACACGAAAGACTTACGCCTCCAAAGCTTCAACAGCAAGAGCCTCTGTCCCAGTTTTTTTTTTTTTTTTTTGGAAAATTATAGACATCAAACTTATGAGTGAATATTTGCAATAAACACAATAAACTCTATCAGTTTGTACATTAATATCTGCATTGTGTCTTGTTCATTTGTTTACAGCACTTTGTTTCAGCTGTGGTTGTTTAAAAAGTTTTTGATAAATAAAGATGAATTGAGTTGAGATAAAATATCTCGTCTTTGTCGTGTATTTAGGTGAACATACGTTCAGTTAAATAGGAGAAAGGAGAATTTGAAAATCATTGTGTCTTTTGCTTTATATAATGTCCCAACTTCATTGGAATTGGGGTAGGTGAATGATAGCATTTATTTCGATAGTGAATTAGAAGTAATGTGACAAAGTACAAGACAGTAAGATGGACAGCATGAGACGCCTTCTAAAAGCATATACAGTTGTGGTCAAAAGTTTACATACACTTGTAAAGAACATAATGCCATGGCTCTCTTGAGTTTCCAGTTATTTCTACAACTCTGATATTTCTCTGATAGAATGATTAGAACAGATACTTTTTTGTCATAAAAAAACATTCATGGAGTTTGGTTCTTTTATGACTTTATTATGGGTTAACAGAAAAAGTGACTAAATCTGCTGGGTCAAAAATATACATACAGCAACATGAATAAGCAATTTTGGTGACTTAGAAAGTTGTGTCAAAGAAATGAGCTTCAGAACATACCCTCTTAACTTCTTGTGAATGATTATGAGTGACTATAGCTGGGGACTTCTCTGAGGCCATTTAAATAGGGCCCATTGGATACAAAAAACAAAAATACTACAATGGGAAAGTCAAAGGAGCTCAGCACGGATCTGAAAAAGGGAATCATTGACTTGAACAAGTCAGGAAAGTCACTTGGAGCCATTTACAGCAGCTGCAGGTCCCAAGAGCAACAGTGCAAACAATTGTTTGTATGTATAAAGTGCATGGCACTGTTTGTCCCTGCTACGATCAGGAAGAAAATGCAAGCTGTCACCTGCTGCTGAGAGAAAATTGGTCGGGAGGGTGAAGAGTCAACCAAGAACCACCAAAAAGCAGATCTGCCAAGAATTAGAAGCTGCTGGAACACAAATGTCAGTGTCCACTGTCAAGCATGTTTTGTATCACCATGGACTGATAGGCTGCTGTGTAAGAAGGAAGCCCTTGCTCTAAAAGCAGCACCTTAAAGCTCAACTGAAGTTTGCTGCTGATCACATAGACGAAGATAAGACCTTCTGGAGGAAAGTTCTGTGATCAGATGAAACAAAAATCATGCTGTTTGGCCACAGTTCCCAACAATATGTTTGAAGGAGAAATGGTGATGCCTTTAACCCCAAGAACACCATGCCTACTGTCAAGCACAGTGGTGGGAGTATTATGCTGTGTGGCTGTTTTGCTGCCAATGGAACTGGTGCTTTACAGAGAGTAAATGGGAGTGTGAAGAAGGAGAATTACCTTCAAATTCTTCAAGATAACCTAAAATCATCAGCTTGAAGGTTGGGTCTCGGACGCAGTTGGGTGTTCCAACAGGACAATGACCCCAAACACAAATCAAAAGTGGTAATGGAACGGCTAAATCAGGCTAGAATGAAGGTTTTAGAACTGCCTTCCCAAAGTCCTGATCTAAACCCCATTGAGAACACCTGGAAAATGCTGAAGAAACAAGTTCATGTCAGAGAGCCAACAAATTTAACTGAACTGCACCAATTCTGTCAAGAGGAGTGGTCAAAGATTCAACCAGAAGCTTGCCAGAAGCTTGTGGATGGCTACCAAAAGTGCCTAATTGAAGTGAAAATGGTCAAGGGACATGTAAGCAAATATAAGCATTGCTGTATGTATATTTTTGACCCAGCAGATTTGGTCACTGTTTCTGTTAACCCATAATAAAGTCATAAAAGAATCAAACTTCATGAATGTTTTTTTATGACAAAGAAGTATCTGTTCGAATCTCTCTATCAGAGAAATATCAGAGTTGTAGAAATAACTGGAAACTCAAGAGAGCCATGACATTATGTTCATTACAAGTGTATGTAAACTTTTGACCACAACTGTATATCAGTACATTTTTTGATTTCAGGTGAAGTTTAGAACTTAAAATAAATGGTCATGTCCTAAAAGAGCAGATTTTCTATTTTTTAAAGGCTTGATTCTCCAAAAACAAAACACGCTGACTTTTGCTTTACTCCATTATCTTGAACAGTTTGCCTTTTCACTGGAGAAGGTCCAAACTCTTAAAACTTGTTGTGTTAGGTAGTTGTCATCAAAAAAGAAAAAGTCTGTAAAGTAAGCTTCCAAACCAGTGACAGAGTTTCACTAAGAGGATCTTTTAAAGCCTTAAGATCTGAAAAAAAATGGCTGAGGAGCCTAACGGGAGCCTTTGAGGGTGTGATGAATGTGAAGAATTAACCGCACATGAAAACTTATTTGGACAAACTAAAACAAATGTTGAATTTATGTCCCGCTCTAATGGAAGCATATCGTGTTTCTCTTTAAGCAGAGCACAGCTTCAAAGATGAGGAATATTTTATTATTGGGCTGAAAGCTTTTTCTCTTCACATGATGTGACTTCTTTTGTGTTATGCATTTCCAAACGTCGTTTTCTTAAAGCAGATGTTTGGAAGACGAGCAGAATTGTTTTATTGTCATTCTTCTTAGCACTGATCAGAAACACACTGGTCTGAACTCGGAGCTGGGACTCGGGGCGGATGGACTTACGTGTCTTTCCTTTGTCTGATTGGCGCAGACCCTCTCCCTCGGGGTAAACTGGCACCACGGTCACGGTGTAAGGAGTGTCAGACAGCAGGTTCCTCAGGACGGTGTTGGTCGTGCCTCCAGACACTTGTTCCTGCAGAAGAAAACACAATTAGAGCAAAGTCATAAAGAAACAGGTCTAAGGAGAAGACCACTGCCTCCAGGTCAGCTCTATATCTGGACCATACTCCACAAAACCTTTAATCAGCCATGAGACCAAAAGACCAGAAAGGCTGATGGAAAATTACACTTTGCTTAACCCAAACTATTCCTTATCTCTGTCTGTTTTGGCTTCTTTGTCTGGCCTTGAGCAGGCATATCTACTCTCCTGGAATACTTTTCAAACAGAGGCTCGATCCCTCCCTCCCCTCCCTCTACTCCCTCATTCTGTGAACTTTGCTCTGGATCAGAAACTCTCTCTCAAGGCCGAAAAGTCCCCTTATTGGACAATAGAGACTTTGTGGGGTCTGAGCTGAGACAAGGTCGCAGGTTTTCCCTTCAAATCAACGCCCACACTGTGCTCTCCTGACAGGTGCCAAGTTTGGGATTGTTTTTTCCCCTCTTCTCTCCTCCTGTTTCCTTTTCTACAAGCACTTTGAGTTCCATATGTTGTAGGAAAAGTGTTATATAAATAAAGTTTGATTGATTGATTAACAAAAATAGCTAATCAGTAGATTAAACAGCAGCAATTCAAACTGATCACCATCATGGACAAATTGGGGCCTTAAACAGAATTTCATACCATCACCAACTGGTCAGTTATTAACCACTCCCTTTTAGACATAGATGCATTTATATAAAGTTACCTAGATAATGAAAAATGATAATCGGGTCATCAGGAAATTTGATCTCCAGGCCACATCTAGACAGAATTATCCTCTCTTCTGTCTCATGATTGTAGGCTAGCAGCTGAGTGTTTCTGCCACAAAGTTTTTCTGTTTCATTTCAACAACATACATGCCCACCTTCCAGTGGTGTAGGTTTATTCTAGTGAGTAAACTCTGACGTACTCTGATGGATGTTTGCCCACTTAAAGGGACTATGAGGAGTTTCTAAGTAATTACAAAAAAGTCTCTCTTTTAGATATATGCCTGATGGAAATACACACTTTAAAGGAGACATATCATGCTGATGCATGATTTAATACTTACATATAATAAAATAAATTTGAAAACAAGACCTTTCATCCCCTTAATTTTCAAAAAATGAGATATTGTATTTTTTCTGATATCCTAGAACGAGATTTGATGCCTCTGAAAATAGGTCATCGCGAGATGTCCGCGAGATTTCAAACGTCATGACGTCACGAGGTACCTCTCTTTTTATTGGAGTAATCTGATAAAACACTTCCTCCTCTGTGATGTCCGTTAGCCACAAAACCATCACTGAGGAACACATCCGTCCAGCAGGGGTTTATAGTTCCCTAGCTCACACTCACTCATTACCTGCAGTGGCCTGTAGGGGGACTCAATACGCGCTCGCTGCTTTGAGCCTGCCGGAAAATACAGTAGAAGAAGAAGGACAGGCTGGCTCTACCCCCGATAGAACTGACCAATCAGAACACAAAGGGCTGTGACGTTGCGAGGTAACTTTAGGTCATCCTCAGATCCGAGTGTTTCAACGAGAGCTTGATAATGGCCTAAAATGAGGATTTTGAGAACGCTATTGTGGGGCAATGAAGGAACTAAATGACTTGTACTGAGGGCAGAAATGCTTTACAGACATCCTAGTCTGGCATAGTGAAGAGGAGAAACAAGCATGATATGTCACCTTTAAGATGAGTTTTATAGCATCAAAATAGGTTATCTATAAATGCTATTCCTTAGCTTTGCGGTCGGGTCGGACAGGGCTGGACTGGCCTGGATACTCAACTTCAGGAACAAGACAATTAAAACTAGAGCAAATTTATTTTATTCAGACACGTCTTAGAGCACCGGGCTGTAAGTAGAGATATATAGCCAGCTACAAAACTACGATAATAAGTTTTCCAAAAATTGCTTGTTGTCACACATCAAAAACTACCGCTACGTAACTAGAAAGAGATACATTACCTTGTGGCTTTGCATCCTGTAAGTTGTTGAAAAAAGAAGTTGTAAAGCAATGCAGAGTTCTGAGGAAGGTCTGAGCTGCATTCATTAGCATCATAACAAACACACGCTTTGGCTTGGGTCACGTCTTTTGGTGCGTTCCAGTTGTAGTCAGAAGTCGGAATTTCTGAGTTCCGAGTAGGAAACTGCAACTGGAACGTCCCCCAAAGTCTGAATTTCCTACTGGGAACTCGGTGAAACCTCGCCACCCCCGAGTTGACAATTGAAGATGGATGCCCCCAGTGTGAACAGTTATTTAGCTCCTGTAATAATCCATTTATTTGCACTTCTGACTGGGGTGTGTCGCTCTAGATCAGCTGTATACATAGTATTGTTAGACTTATATTTACAAAAATGCTGCCATAGTGATAATCACATTCTTCATACAACAATGCAGGGCGTGCTAACAACAGCTAACAATAGCCTGGTAGATCGCCATGTTTTTTTCTGACTTCAACTGGAACGTCGATAAGTCGGACATGCTGTCACTCCCAGTTCCGAGGTTACAGGAACGCAGCATTACGACAGTCGTCGTGGGTAGCAGAGTCTTAATGTTGCCGGTAATAGATTCTCCTCATAGCACCTTTAAGGCATCCATAGACATGTTTTTCACCTAATTTTTTCACCAACCACTAAAAAAAGCTCTGCAACCAACTTATGGGCCTCCATCCACAGGTTGAGAACAACTGCACTAGTCGATTGTATTTGGAGCTTCCTCTGTTAAAGACTGTTCATATTTCATGGAGAATAAGTGATGCAGGAAACCACAGGATGAATATATCATTGAGAAAACACTGAGTGAGTGAAACAGCAGTTCAGGGTTTTGATTCTTCAAAAGGCCGACTCGTCATTTTTTAAGTCTTTGTGCTTACTTAAACCGTGCACATGAGCTATCAAGACACAGTCTGTATTATAAATCAGATCATCTCAAACTAGTTTCTTTAAAATCATACTGAGTCCTCTTTAGTCCAGTGGCCTCCACAGTCACCAGATCTCAATCCATCCTGACAAGTCTTCATGCTATCATGGAGATAGAGACCAACATCTCTGAGGGATTTTTCCAACATCTTGTTTAATCCAAGAATTAAGGAGCTCTGTAAGAAAAACGGGGGCCAACCTGGCACTGGCAAGGTGTACCTAATTAAGTGGCCAGTAAGCATATATGACAGCTTCAAAGACTGAATATTAAATTGATTCATGGGTACA
The DNA here is from genome assembly GCA_036419115.1 of Scarus forsteni. Taxonomy (NCBI): domain Eukaryota; kingdom Metazoa; phylum Chordata; class Actinopteri; order Labriformes; family Labridae; genus Scarus; species Scarus forsteni. The sequence goes on from JAZDUH010000283.1 coordinate 1,956,299, forward strand.
GAATGCATCAACATTTTCCTCTAAATAACCTGATAAATCTGTCCAAACATCATGAGACCTGAATCAGACGATTACTTTAAAAGAAGATGTTTAAACCATGAACATCTTTGTGTTAATGCTGATTTAATTTTACACATTTATTCATTAAACACAGCTGATCCCATCTCATCAGCTGTGAAACAGGAAGAATCCTGCTGTATACATGTCTCCTACCTCCATGCACTCCTTGTGTTACAACTGTTCTGGCCTAAAAACAACCATCATATGAATAATTGAAGACTTACTTGACAATTAAATTTGATTTTAGTTCTGACTGAACCATACTTGTTATAAAACAATGAGTTCAAAGACACTAAAATACAACATTTCTGATCTCCAGTGTATTCCAAAGACATCTTCTACTGTTCAGATTCTGCCAATTTATGGATAAAAAGAGCTCTCTTTTGTCTGCCAGTCCTATTTTGGCATCTCTCGACATGATCCAACGATGATTTAGGCGAGTCTGGGCGGTTAAAAAACAACAGGGAATTAGATTTTTGTAAATCAGATGCAGGCTGCGCTTCAGGATGATTTGCAGTGGGGTGCCAATTGGATTAAACGGTTGCATCTGGATGCACTGGATGCTCCGTTTTTAGTGCCTTTTGCATAACAAAAAAGGCGACTAAATTCAATCCAGAGGAATTTATATTCATCAGAGCAGCTGCACATATGACGTGCAGCTCTTTTTAGCACTTTCTTTGTCTGGTGCAAAAGGGAGATTGTATAACTTTGGACTTGAAATGGCCGGACAGGAAGCATTTTGTTTGTGTGCATTAGCAGCGAGTGCCTGATCTGGCAAGTGCCGCCACAGCTTTCACACCAGACAGTAACGGGCTTGGAATTAAAGTTTAAGAAGAACCAAAATAATATGCAAAGTGAAAGTTTTCGGGGGAATAAGAGGAGCTTCTCCACAAAGGAGGCAAAAAAAGCTTTAACTCTGAGATACACAGACAGGAAGTGGAATCGGACAGTTTCTATCTTACCTGTAATTTTTTTGTCCTTCCCTATTACTGTCCTTTTTTTCTGCATTTTGAATTTCAACCTAAAAACTTCTCAAGATCCAAACTAATGCAGATTTTGTTTGGGATTTAAAGAAGAGTATTAGGACCATGGAGATGGAGAAAATAATTTGGGGGAAGTCGACATTAAGTAGAAATTTCAACATTAAAATCAAAATTCCAAGAAAAAAGTTGAATCACAATTCTGTGTTAAAAGTTGAAATTTCCAGATAAAAGTCAAACTACAATGTATTTTGACTTTATTCTCAACATTTTTGCTTTTTCTCTTGATACTTCAACAAATTGTGAAAATTTTGACTTTTTTCTCGACATTTCGACTTTTATCACAAAATTGTTATTCAACTTTATTCTCATCATTTCAACGTAAGTCCTTCATTTCAAATTTAACCCCAAAGCTTCCACTTTAATGTTGACTTCCCCAGATTTATTTTCTCCATCTATTATTTTCTTAATCCTCTTCTGTAGGGATTGAACATTTTGAAGGACCAACTTTTTTAGCATAATAAAGATCTCAAACAGCAAAAAAAAGTTTGATTAATTGACTTCATTTACAAATCCCAAAACCAGTGAAGTTGGCACGTTGTGTAAATCGTAAATAAAAACAGAATACAATGATTTGTAAATCCTTTTCAACTTATATTCAATTGAATACACAGCAAAGACAAGATACTTAATGTTCAAACTGGTAAACTTTATTTTCTATTGCAAATAATCATCAACTTAGAATTTAATGGCAGCAACACATTGCAAAAAAGTTGTCACAGGGTCATTTTTACCACTGTGTTACATCGCCTTTCCTTTTAACAACACTCAGTAAACGTTTGGGAACTGAGGAGACCAATTTTTGAAGCTTTTCAGGTGGAATTCTTTCCCATTCTTACTTGATGTACAGCTTAAGTTGTTCAACAGTCCGGGGTCTCCGTTGTTGTATTTTACGCTTCATAATGCACCACACATTTTCAATGGGGGACAGGTCTGGACTACAGGCAGGCCAGTCTAGTACCCGCACTCTTTTACTACGGCCACGCTGTTGTAACACGTGCAGAATGTGGCTTGGCATTGTCTTGCTGAAATAAGCAGGGGCGTCCATGAAAAAGACGTTGCTTGGATGGCAACATATGTTGCTCCAAAACCTGTATGTACCTTTCAGCATTAATGGTGCCTTCACAGATGTGTAAGTTACCCATGCCTTGGGCACTAATACACCCCCATACCATCACAGATGCTGGCTTTTGAATTTGGGCCTATAACAGTCTGGATGGTTCTTTTCCTCTTTGGTCCGGAGGACAGCGACCACAGTTTCCAAAAACAATTGTAAATGTGGACTGGTCAGACCACAGAACACTTTTCCACTTTGCATCAGTCCATCTTAGATGAGCTCGCCCAGCCGGGCGTGTGTTTCTGGGTGTTGTTGATAAATGGCTTTGGCTTTGCATAGTAGAGTTTTAACTTGCACTTACAGATGTAGACCAACTGTAGTTACTGACAGTGGTTTTCTGAAGTGTTCCTGAGCCCATGTGGTGATATCCTTTACACAGTGATGCCGGTTTTTGATGCAGTACCGCCTGAGGGATCGAAGGTCATGGGCATTCAGTGTTGGTTTTGGGCCTTGCTGCTTCCGTGCAGTAATTTCTCCAGATTCTCTGAACCTTTTGATGATATTACAGACCATAGATGATGAAATCCCTAAATTCCTTGCAATAGCTGGTTGAGAAATGTTGTTCTTAAACTGTTGGACAATTTGTTCACACATTTGTTCACAAAGTGGTGACCCTCGCCCCATCCTTGTTTGTGAATGACTGAGCATTTCAGGGAAGCTGCTTTTATACCCAATCATGGCACCCACCTGTTCCCAATTAGCCTGTTCACCTGTGGGATGTTCCAAATAAGTGTTTGATGAGCATTCCTCAACTTTCTCAGTCTTTTTTGCCACTTGTGCCAGCTTTTTTGAAACATGTTGCAGGCATCAAATTCCAAATGAGATAATATTTGCAAAAAATGACAAAGTTTACCAGTTCGAGTGTTTAGTATCTTGTCTTTGTTGTGTATTCAATTGAATATAGGTTTAAAGGGATTGGCAAATTATTGTATTCTGTTTTTTACAATTTACACAACATGCCAACTTCACTGGTTTTGTGTTTTGTAATATAGATTCATACTTTTAAACTAGTTTAAACCATTTTAAAGGCAGTTCAGCTAGATGCTGTTATATTAATCAACATCATTTCTCTTCGGATTATATTCATTATAGATATTGATTTAAATAATAGAGTATTGTTTATATCGATAAAGCTGCTGATGCACCAAGAAAGCATCATGTGAGTACTTCTCTTGATTTTGTGCTCCTGCCTTGAAGCCTCCTGCTCATCTAAAATTTAAAGGATGTCCACAAACTGCATGTGCCTGGTTAAGAAAATATATTGCTCTGTCCTGAAGTCTTAGAATAAAAGACAGCTACTCTCCAGAGCTATGCCAAACAACATACAGAAATGATAACTCATCATGTGTCAGGCATCAGAAGAAAAGCTGAACACTCATAAATCGGTTCTCCTTGAATGTCCTTGGCCTGATCCTTGACACCTGCCCTCATGTCTGCGGGTTATAAACAGCACGGATTACAGTAACAGATGTCTCCATCACTGCTCTGTGTGCCAGCTTAATAACATCAGCATGCAGAGGGTAACAGAATGTCTCACCATGTCCTCGGCTCCACCGGCTGCAGGGACGTAGAAGATGCGATACTGGCGAACGTTGCCCTCCGCCGGCTCCCAGCGCACCTTCAGGGAGCTGGTGGTGGGATCAGTGACCTGCAGATTCTTCACTCCGCCCAGGGCCTCTGTCAACAACAACAACAACACGGTTATGTGATTTCCTCTTTGAGTTACAGTTGAGAGAGCAGCAACCACAAATTACACCGTTTGACCTTGTCGGAGCTGCAGATGTGAGAAGTTAGAGCTTCAGGGAGGATCAGCAGGGGTCTGTTTTCTGACATTTACTGATCTTTAAAGTGTTCTTAACTTCCCACTGCTACTCTCACGCGTGATCAAGTTATCAGGCTTTAGTTTTGCTAAAAAAAAACATTGATTTGTAACTAACAAAAAAACAAGTGCACATGGACAAAACTCAAACTAAATATAAGTAAGTAAATAAGTAAGTAAATAAGTAAATATAAGTCTAACAATACTATGTATACAGCTGATCTAGAGCGACACACCCCAGTCAGAAGTGCAAATAAATGGATTATTACAGGAGCTAAATAACTGTTCACACTGGGGGCATCCATCCATCTCGGAAATTCCGACTTCTGACTCCAACTGGAATGCACCAAAGACGTGACCCAAGCCAAAGCGTGTGTTTGTTGTGATGCTAATGAATGCAGCTCAGACCTTCCTCAGAACTCTGCATTGCTTTACAACTTCTTTTTTCAACAACTTACAGGATGCAGAGCCACGAGGTAATGTATCTCTTTCTAGATACGTAGCGGTGGTTTTTGATGTATGACAACAAAAAAACTTAGTATGATAGTTTTTTAGCCAGCTATATATCGCGACTTACAGCCCGGTGCTCTGAGACGTGTAATATAAATAATAAAATAATATAAATTTGCTCTAGTTTTAATTGTCTTGTTCCTGAAACTAGACTAAAATGTCAGACAGACTTAATCCAATCAGACCTAATATGGTCATGTAGAAAGTAGAGACAAGTCAGGAATATATCTAACCTGACATGCCAGACGGACAGTTTCATATTGGAAATATTTCACTAATCCATCTGGAAGGAGCCCTGAAAAAATGTTTTCAGTAACAGAACCTTCAAAAACAACAGCAGCTTGTGATTGGACGATCGATTGGCTCATCACACTCATCACAGACCAATCCATATCAAGCAGCGATGCTATGACGTAGCATATGTAGCAGCTCAACGTAGCGGCTAACAGCTTACAAGGGCAAACAACAGTTAATGGCCATTAGCCGTAGTGGCTAACTGGTGGTAGCGGCCATCTGTTGTTAGCCACAACGGCTAATGGCAATTAACTGTTGTTTGTCCTTGTTAGCCGTTAGCCATAGCAGCTAATGGTCGTAAAGCCGAGCATCCACTGTACAACTTTTTAGACCGCAGTGTTCAGCTGCTGTGATCTGACTGCTCACACTGTACGTCCATGTACGACACTTCGGACTCTTGTGTCAGGAAATGCAACGTAAAAAGTCGTAGTAGAAGACGAAGAAGTAGGAAGTGGTTGGATGCTCACAGATGCAAATGAATAACAAACAAAAACGCATTTTCAAGGTGGGGAAAACAGGATGTCAAAGGTTTCACAAGGTAAACATCAGACAGAAAAAGAACGTGGCCAGGATTTCTAACAGGTTTCATTTATTATGCGATCGATCGATCGGTGGTCGTGAGGTGTTAATCGCTTCTCATCATCTCATGCATACTACACGATGTGACACAGACTTTACTAACATTCAATAAAGGGTTATTAGATGTTTGATTTTATCCAAGAGGAAAACATAAAAATGTCTTACCCTTTACACTTCAGATTTTAGTCGACTACATTTACAGCAGATTTCATCGACTAAAACTAGACTAAAATTAAAACAATTTAGAGACTAAATTATGACCAAAGCTAAAAGATATTTTAGGCAAAAGACTTAAGCTAAATGAAAAAGTGTTGTCAACATTTACACTGTTAAAGACATATCAGATTGTGCAAATGATTGAATCAAGCAAACTCTCAAGGATTATCTGAGTCTCTTTCCCCTGCAAGTCAGTATTTTCTTTAAAAGTTTAGAAAGCTCAAACAAACTCACTTGTCTTTCCGTTCTCAGACATGCGTTTCCCCTCCATGTCCGGGTAAATGGGCACCAGGGTCACTCTGTACTCGGTGTCGGGCTTCAGCTCTCTCAGCACCGTGTTGGTCGTCATTCCAGAAACCTGAGTCTGAGGACAGTGACAGGAGACCTCGTTACGATTTCCATCATTTAAAGATTTTTTTTCATGTTTATTATATTAAAAAAGAGCTCACAGATTAAATAAAACCAACCACGGAGGCTGTCATTAGGAAGGAAAAGCTGATTGGAAGAGACTGAACATGATAAGCTAGCATCATACACACCTTTGAGTGCAGAGTTTATCCAAAAAACAAAGGTTGGGATGATGAGAAACGAGCTGCACGCTGCTACTTTGGCAGTGTTAACATGGTATATCATTTGGAAGCTTAGATTAGCATGTTTGCATGGAGATCTTCACCGAGAAAAGAGCTGACTCAGGAGAAATGTTGAAGTTAAAAACATGTTTTTTTTCTCACATCATGTGTCAGTGGTTTAAATGTGTGCATTTCTTTATAAATAATTGATCAAATGTGGGAGATCTTAACTGAGAAAAGAGCTGACTCAGGAAAAATGTCTTTAAAGGTGCTATGAGGAGAATCTATTTCCGGCAACATAAAGACTCTGCTACCCATGAGCACGAGCGGCGACTGTCGTAAAGACGTGACCCAAGCCAAAGCCTGCGTTTGTTGTGATGCTAATGAATGCAGCTCGGACCTTCCTTAGAGCTCTGCATTGCTTTACAACTTCTTTTTTCAACAACTTACAGGATGCAAAGCGACGAGGTAGTGTATCTCTTTCCAGGCCAGTCCAGCCCTGTCCGACCCGACCGTGAAGCTAAGGAATAGCATTTATAGATAACCTATTTTGATGCTATAAAACTCATCTTAAAGTGTGTATTTCCATCAGACATATATCTAAAAGTGAGACTTTTTTGTAATTACTTAGAGACTCCTCATAGCATCTTTAAACAGCTCACTGAGCAGATGTGAACCTCACCATGCTCTCTGATCCTCCTCCTGTGGGGACGTAGATGATCTGGTACTGCCTGACGTCACCGTCTGCAGGCTCCCATCGGACCCTCAGGGAGTTGGTGGTGGGGTCGATCACCTGGAGGTTCTTGACTGCACCCAGAGGCTCTGAGAAGGACACAGGAGACATCATCAGTGCTGCTTCTGAGGACGGTCAAGATGTCAATCACAGAAAGTCGAACACTTCTGCAGTTCAATGATGCAAAACGTCCTCCACAGCAGGCCTATGTCTCCTAACACTTCGCTGCTGTGGATAGTCCTGCACATTTGTTTTGTCCTGGGGGGCAACAGATGGGCCGGTCCACCACATCAGGGTGTCCAGATGTGGCAGATTGGAGGAATCCTTCTGGCTTTTATTGCATTCATTTGCGAGCTGTATAACAAGGCCTGCGTCTAATCTCGCTCTTTAAGAAACAAACTGGCGGTTTTCTGGTTTGTTTTAGCCGATCGAGAGCTAAATGATTTAATTTGTGTTTCTTCCTGTCTGCAGGCAGAGAGTGGGCTCGGTTTGATATAGGGCTCAAGGAGGATAAAGATTTTCCAAAGGCTTGTTGTCGTAATGCGGCAATGGTGGAGTGAGGAAAAACCACAAGTCAGCTGCTACATAGATCACATTTATACTCATGTGCATGGTTTCTGCACCATGAGGCCAAAAATAAAATATGACCTTTAAACTTTATTCATGCTCATGGGTAATACACTATTACCCACGATTACATGATGTTTGTTAATTCAAAGTTAACCCTTTAACTCCAAGCTTAACTGCTTGGCAAAGGTCTATAAATGCAGGATTATTAAATGTGTTAATAAAAATCATTTGTTTCTATCAGCGGATTTAATATACAGACAAAACTGCAATCAAACCAAAATAACTGATATTTTCTTTCTGTAGGATTTTAAAAGCAAAAAGTTACTATTACCGTAATTATTGGAAATAATTCACCAAGTATTTTGTTTGTCAAACTCACTAATAGGTCTGTCACAATAACAAATTTTGCTGGACGATAATTGTCCAAAAAATTACCACCAATAAACGATATTATTGTCAATCATTTTGAAACATAATTTTTTCAATGTAATTATATGTAGTAATAAAGTGAGAAAAAAAATTTCAAAAGCAATAAACTTTAATTTCTCAAGAGTATTTAACTGTAATTGGAAGGTCAAAGGCTTTAAAATAAAATAAATTAAACAATATAACAAATTAAGCAAACAAAAAAAGAGAAAAAAAATATGAAGAGGACTCTTTTTTGGGGGAAAAAACTGCATGTAAAAAAAACAATATAATAATCAAAAACAACAACAAAAACAACAGACCCTGTCTCTCTAAAGAAAAAAACAACAAAACTCCAATTAAAAAAAACACAAAACAGTAAAAACAATATAAAAATGTAGTTTATACAGTTTAGGAATTGTTTGTGGCATGTACTTTCTCCCAGTCAATTCGTACTGTCTGTCAAACATTTGTAACATTACTGGTTTTTCAACCGTATTGAAGGGTTGCATTTCTTTTGCAATGTAGCGAATGATACTGTCTGAGAGCGCACCATTTTGCTCTGTTTTATTTATATTTACTTTGCAGACCAAATGTCTCAGTAAGCGCTGACTGTCAGGATGAAGGCTCCACTGCACCTCCTCTTCTTCGTCGCCACTACTTTCAAACAAAATTCGACATATCGGCTCGTCGGGGTTCATGAGCTCACACCTTGTTCATTCTGTTTAAAACCAAAATATTCCCACACTGGGGCTGTGGCATCTAGCGTAGAAACCGTAGCTTTAATGCCATCATTCATATCAGTGTTTGTTTCCTCGTTACTCCTCACGGTGCTCACTTGCAGCTCTCTGTGTGTGTACACGCAAGCGGCTTTGCCTCCCCCACAAAGATTTAATGAATGACAGATGCATCTCTAACCCTAACCCCGCTCATTCCGCTATAGAACCAATGTGCCCAAGCGTTGAGAAAGATGGACGGAGTGAGCCATCTTCTCATCCAGCCTGTTTGATAGAAAAAGAGTAGGGAAACAAACATGCATGCACATCAATTTATCAAGGCGGCAAACGAACCAAGGACGTTTTAATTTATCTTTCGGTTAAATGATTGATTAATTATCGCGACAGGCCTACTCAGTATCATCTCGTTGAAGTTCTTCTTTGCTATTTTAACCCTATAAAGCCAATTGCATCATATTTGATACATACTTTTATAATACCTCTATCGACTCAATATGATCGACAAATTCCAAAAAAAACATCTGAATACAATCAGATAAATGATTAAAATGTCCTCGAATGGATTATCAGTTGCCAAAAACACCTAATGTATCAAAAGAGATACGAAAAATAGTTATGTTGAATTTTATGGACATTTTGATTTTTTTTTTGCAGAAAGTGAAACAAACATTTCAGCTAAAAAAAAACAGAATTTTCTGGCTATAATCTATGGTCTTGGGCTTTAAAGGGTTACGGGTAAACTCTGATGAGGACTGTTGGTCAAAAAAGCTGATGAGGACATCCCTATCTCTATTTTCTGTCTTGTTTTAATCATTTCTATCTGTTCATCTCATCTGAGTCGTGTTGAGTCACAATAAAAAAAACAAACAATGGGAACAAAAAACAATGCATCAATCAAACAGCGAGGGCCTGGCCAATAATGTGAGTTTATTGGACTTTTAAACATCAGTCTTTGTGATGCTGGATGAACAGACAGACATTATTAAACGATTCCAAACTGATCACTCCTAAATGCTTTCAAATGAATCTGTAAATGTTCAGCATCTTTTTGGAAATGTTTCCAAAGTTTAATCCAGGTCAAAACAACTCCAACATCTCCATGGAATAAAGACATTTACCCCAGGACATTGAACAAAGGGGACGTTTTTATTTCCTAAACTAAATCCATGCCCCCCACCCTTACATCTGAGTCCATGTCGTCAATAATTTAGGAAGGAGATTGAAAAAAGAAAATGAAGTAATCACAGACTTAATGCAATAAAACTGTCCTTCCAGGCACCATTTGATGCAAAGAGCAATGAAAAAATCAAATAATAAAATCAGCATGTATCAGGAGACTCGTCCAATCACATCAGTGCTGTTAGAGATCTGAACTCGCTCTGCTTCCAGTTTACAAAGATCCTCATTGTATTAATGTGGCATCTCAGAACAAACAAAGGTTTTTAATGGCATAAAGATGATGCTGACTGAGCCTTTAATGCATCTAAACTTGGACGTTTCTTTGATACTGTACTTTCTGACCAGTAAATTAAGAGTTATTAATATTCAGGAACTGAGCAAAAGTTCATCTTGCACATGAGTTAGGCATCAAGCAGGTGAAGATCTGCATAAAGACAAGATAACTTATAGTTACTACTGCAAAAATCTTGTGCGAGTATTTGTCTAATTTCAAGAAAAAATACTCTACACTTATTCAAAGCCACAATTTCCTGGTATGTTTACATTAAGAGATTATTGGAACATATTAAAGTTAAAATAAAGCCTTTGTTGCTTGGAATAAGTAAATTAAATTGACAATGAGTAAAGAAAAAGTAAACTTAAAGGTTTTCTTAAAACGTTTGTTTTATCCAGAGCAGAATTTAATCCTTAATTTAAGACCCTCATTGACTTACTTTGTTTAGTTTAGTTTAGAAGGACTTAAAAATATGTAAAACAACACTGTGAAAGCCAAACATGGCATTGTAAAAGTTAAGTATGATTTATAAAGATGTATAATAATACTGTGGAAGCCAAATATGGCATTGTAAAAGGTAAGTATGGCTTATAAAGATGTATAATAATACTATAAAAGCCAAACATGGCACTGTTAGAGTTAAGCATGATTTAGAAATATGTAACATAACACTACGAACACCGAATATGACCCTATAAAAGCTTAATATGACTTAAAAAGGTTCAAAATAACAGTGCAATGAACCATATATGACAATATAAAAGTTAAGTAAGGCTAGTAAAGGTCTAAAATAACATTAGAAAAGTCAAATATGACAAGATAGCCAAGTATGGCAAATACAGGCTTAAAATAACACCACAAAAGCACAATATGGCACTGTACAAACTAGGGCTGGGTATCGATTCAGATTTTCTGGATCGATTCGATTCGATATTACCAGGTCTCAAATTGATTCGATTCACAATACAATAAGATATTTATTCAGTCTGGGATATCTCAGTTAAAATAATACTGTAAACTTAAAAAGTGACTTTTGACCTGGTGCATTATTAAAATTGTTTTTACATTAAGAAATGAACCCAAAGCAGTCACATTAATCTTATATTAATTAAATACATTAATGCGTATTCTGCATATTACTTGTTTTCTGTCCAACTCCTTTTTCCTTCGTGCTTGTAAAATCCGAAATACGTCCAAACATCAGCCATCAAACTCGCCAGTTAAGCCCATATAGAGCTATTTGCTTCTGCTGTGTTTGTTTGATTACTTGCAGTAACATCTCACGAGATTTTGTTCAGTGTAAAGCAGTGCTAAACGCAGATCATGCAATATTTGCAGAGTTGATAGGCTGCTTCTCTGCATGTCCAATGAAGAAAAAACTACCCAAGTTAAAAGATCGATCTTTGGATTTTATGGATTGATTGTGAACCATTTAAAGGGAAATCAATTAAAATCAATTTAATTGATTTTTTAAACCCAGCCCTAGTAAAAACCAACATGACTGGTTAAAAACTACAAAAAAATACATAAATGCCTCGTATAGCTAATAAAATTCTCATAAACACACAAGAGACACACCCCGGGACTTCATCAACCCCGGCGGGGCCTTCCTCGGATGAGAGTGTCTAGTGGTAATGGCCGAAGGACTCGATGATTCTGAGGTGCACTACTGATGATGAGTCTCCAAATTTTAGACAACTAATTTTAATAATTACAACAAGTCATCGAGAGAGTTATTAACTATTCCTAACCTGCCTGTACCTTCGGACTGACGGCTCTTTGCTATCCTTCAAACCAATCACTCATACGCCCTGCAGCTAACCCGTGGGCACCAGAAGACGTGCGACCGGCAGCAATGCCTGGCAGGAGATTCCACCTTCCTGTACATGTAACTAAATTTGTTTCATCGGCAGATATTTTCTTCTCATTTCATGCAGTTCAATGCCTCATTTTTGCCTTTTAGTCCTTGGAGTAAGAGGAGTAAGTTTTGCAGTGATTGTGTTAAAGATTGAGTCCAGATAACCAACTGAAGGATACGAATGAAAAAGAAAGGTGATTTGAGCGACTCTGAACATGGAATGGTTCACTACTGGGATTTTTTTAACAGGGAATGGTCTGAACAAGGGAAAATATAAAGGGCCAAAATGCCTTGATGTGGTTTGAGATGATTGAATAACAACGAGGCAGATGGTAGCAGCAGAAGACCATGCTTGGTGCCATTCCAGCCAGCTCGGAACAGTAAACCGAGGCTACACTTTCTAGAACATTACGCTCCCAAAATGCTGGCCTGCTCGTAGTACCATCAATCTCCACAAGTAGTATGGGAGGTAGAGCCTTCAGTTATCAGGCTCCTCGTCTCTGGAACCATTTACCGACCACAGTTCAGGAGGCAGACTCCCTCTCTACCTTTAAGGTTAGACTTAAAACATTCCTCTTTGATAAAGCTTTCAGGGCCAGCTTATAGTCCATAAATTAGACTCATAGTTAAGATGCAATAGGCCTAGACTGCCGAGGGGGATCTGGCACATTGGGCTCTATCTCTCTCTCTCTCTCTCTCTCCACATCTGCTTTTGCCCCTTTTGTTTGCTCCTGTACTCGTCTCTGTCTCTTGTCTTGTAGGTGGCCTGGGATCCTTGGTGGAGACTGCCTGCTGCTGTGGAGTCACGAAGCCTCAAAACTACAATTATAAACATGACACATAGTTGGCCATTTCATTAGGAACATTTCATTCCCATTATCATTATAGCTGTTCATGTAGATATTAGCATGATCTCCATATCCATGATCAATACATCTACAGTATCTATATTCAGCACCACATAGTCGTGGGGTCCCTCTTGAAAATGGGATGTCAAATCTCAAGAGACAAATATGTCTGGGATGCACTTGTGGTCTGGACATCCATGAGTTTGTCACTACCATAAATTCTTATTTTCAGTAAGAATATCATTGATTATACTTCTATAAAATGATCATCACAACCATTCAGACATGAGGACCCTCCTGAAAACCAGATGTAGCATCTCAAGAGGCTAACCTCTAATAAATCAGATGACAGGTCTATGGTTCATGGATCTGTCCCTAACTTTAGTTCTTACTTTAGTCCACTTGTCTCCTCTTACCTCCCTTCCTTCACCCTCACACCAACACAGCATGGTGTAGATTTGCTGTTCATCATGAGACTGGGATCCACATTCAAGATTTCCTGCTGCTTAACAGAAGGTTTTTTCTTGAGCCATGATGGAGGGATCCATGATTGGCTATTTGGATTCATGTTGCTGTTGGATGGATATATTTGTGTATATATGTATATGTGTATGTTATATATGTATATGTATCTATGCATATATGTGTATCCATAAAATGAAGAGCTTTATGCTCTATTGTAAAGTGTCTTGAGATAACACTTGTTATGAATTGGCGCGAGACAAATAAAGATTGATAAAGATTGACTTTGTACAGTCACCAGATCTCAATAAAAGAGAGCACCTTTGGGATGCGGTGGAGCAGAAGATTCTCATCATGGAGAATCAGAGGTGTAGCCGTATCAGCCATAACATCCACTATTACTTTTTTATTTATTATGTGGACACAAACTGCCTCAGCAAAAAAAAGTTGCCGCCTAAAAGGTCACACACTCTAATATTTCATTGTCCTGCCTTTAGCTTTGATCACAGTCTCATTCTCTGTGTCATTGTTTCTTCAAGCTTCTCCAATGTCACAGATTTGTCCCAGATCACAGCACTGCCCTCACAGGCTTGGACAGTAGGCACTAGGCATGATGGGTGCATCACTTCACCTGCCTCTCTTCTTCCCCTGATGCCCCCATCACTCTGGAACAGGGTCAATCTGGACTCATCAGACCACATGACCTTCTTCCAGTCCTCCACAGTCCAATCTTTATGCTCCCTAGCAAACTGAAGCCTTTTTTCTGCTTAGCCTTACTAATTAGTGGTTTTCTTAAGGCTACACAGCTGTTCAGTCCCAATCCCTTGAGTTCCCTTCACATTGTGTGTTTGGAAATGCTCTTACTTTCACTATTAAACACACCCCTGAGTTCTACTGTTGTTTTTCTTTGATTTGATTTGACCAAACGTTTAAGTGATTCACCGATCACCATCATTCAGGATTTGATTCGGACCACATTTCTTCCTTGAAGACGATGGTTCCCCACTATCCTTCCAGTTTTTAATAATGTGTTGAACAGTTCTTAACCCAGTTTTAGTAGTTTCTTCAATCTCCTTAGATGTTTTCTCTGCTTGATGCCAACGATTTGACCCTTCTTAAACAGACTAACATCTTTTCCACCACCACAGGATGTGTCTCTGACATGGTTGGTTAGGAAATAAGAAGCTAATGGGATTAAATAACTAGTTTCCAGCTGAAAGATAATCACCCATGCAGTGATTATCTAACAGGAGGCTTGTACCTATTTACTTAGTTAAATCCAGGTGGTGACTTCTTTTGGCCAGGCAGTGAAAGTTTAACATTGCTGTAGGACAGTAGAAGTTGAGTCACTCACTTGTCTTTCCCTTCTCAGCCTGGCGGATGCCCTCCACATCTGGATAGATGGGAACAACTGCCACATTGTAGACTGTGTTGGCATCCAGGTTTCTGAGGATGGTGCTGGTGGTTCCTCCTGACACCTCCTCCTGTTCGGGACAATAGCCATGAGGACGATAAGGCATAAGGCATAAAAATGAACCACAACCACTACATGTTTGGTAAAGTAAACAAGTCCTCACCATCTGCTCTTGGCCTCCAGGTTCAGCCGTGTAGAAGACTTTGTAGGTGCGAACATCACCTGGTGCTGGCTCCCAGCGAGCCGTCAGGGTGTTGAAAGTTGGGTCAACCACCTGCAGGTTCTTCACTCCACCCATCGGCTCTGGACAACGGAGAAGTTACAGGCATCAGAAGTGGAGGGGATTTTAAGTAGTCTGAAAACGTTAAGGTGCGGTGTGTAGAAATTGGCTTTTTCTTTCTTATCTCCTTATTTCTATTTGTTTATTTGTTATTCCTTACCTCTATTTGTTTTGGCTTCCTGCCTGTCCTTGAGCAGGCATATCTACTATCTCCTGGAATGTTTTGTAAACAGAGGCTCAATCCCCCCCCTCCCACTCCCTCATCCTGTGAACTTTGCTCTGGATCAGAAACTCTCTCTTTCAAGGCCGTACAGTCACCTTATCGGACAATAGAGATTTCTTGGGGTCTGAGCTCAGACAAGGTCGCAGGTTCTCCCTTCAAATCAATGCCCCCGCTGGCTGCACCCCCTCCCCTCCTGCTCATCTCTGTTCTTTATAATATGTTGCTCATGTGCTGAGGTGTTTTTTATTTTCTAATCCCACTCTGTGCTTCCTTGACAGGCGCCTAGTTTGGAATTGTGTTTTTCCCCTCTTCTTTCCTCTTGTGTTCTTTTCTGCAAGCACCTTGAGTTACATATGTTGTAGGAAAAGTGCTACATAAATACAGCTGGATTGATTAATAGATTGATTTTTAGCAACATCTAGTGTTCAGATTTTGGAAGAAGCCTGTCTGTTTCTAAAACATCACATCACTAAGAGACGAGAGCCGGTGAAGACCAAAAAGGATCGTGAACAGGGCATCATTTACAACAGTTACCAGGTGAGGGTTTGTCATTCATAAAAAAAAAACGTGTTTTGCTCTTTTTGTCCCAAAAACCCGCTGATAGACAACATGGTGGATCGTTATGTGAGCCTCCACAGAGGGGAGACCCGTGGTACTTAGATATAAAAAGATTTTTCTAACTTAATAAAAAGAAAACGTTTTATGAGGATGATTGCTCATCTATTTTGATGGACTTTACATACAAATAGAAAAATATCCTGTATGCACCATATCTGTTCATCGAAAAGCTGCCAACTTCTGCACACGACACCTTTAAATATACACTAAGCAAAAGGTAGATTATTTCCTTGAGCTAACAATGTCTCTTGGAAATAAATCTCATGCTGCTGGAAAGCCTGTGTGTTCCACTTTCTGATTGTCAGAAACTTCCATCAGGACGTCCCGTGTGGAGCATTTGGGCCGAGAATGTGAAATTCCACCACAACATTACTAAGCTTTTGTGGTTTCGAGTGTAATGGACCTGAAGGCTTCACCTGATGTTAAAGCTTTTAAAAAACAAACTCACCTACCCTTGTAGTCTGGCTTTTACCTGAGTTACCATTTAGTGTTTTTATTCTCATTAACTTCACTTTACTATTATTTTATTTTATTCTGTCTTTTACTACATTTCAATGTATTTTATCTTTTATTTCATGATATATTTAATTTTACACTTTAACCTAACCTCCAGTGTTTACTCATATTAAACCTTTAAGATGGCATTTTCTCGGCACATACTGGGTACAATGTTTCTTTTTTATAACTGTCTTTTATTTTTGATGCATTTTACCAACACTGTGTATGGATTGCAGGTTGGAGAGGGTTATGTCATTTTTCATTTTATTTAATTTTAATTATCTGTCTGTTTGTAAAGCACTTTGTGGGACATTTTTTGGATGAAAAGTTCTATATACTGTAAATAAAGTTTGAATGAATGATTGAATAACTGGACATGCTCATGTGTCCATTGCTGTCATGGCTTACAAATAGATGTAAAATATCACATTAGCAGAAGTTCAGACTCAAGCCTCATACTGTGTCTTCAACTTAAGTTTATTTTAGTTTATTTTAACCTTTATTTAACCAGATAAAAAACCCATTGAGATCAAGACCTCTTTCTCAAGAGGTCGGCAGCACAGGTAATGGTTAAACATATTGGAAATGATATTTTATCATAATTTAGAAGACACATTTTTTGTGAAAGCAGGGAGTCTTACAGTAAAGTGCAGAAGCTTTTTAACATAACTAACAATTCAGAAACACAGGCACTGTTTTATGGTTTCATCCAACAGCATGGAACGAAAGGCTCCAAGTGAGATGAGCTTCTTAAATTCTTAAACTCGACTCAGACTTTGGCCTTAATGTCTCAAAAGTACTTGAGGTTAACATGTGTGTGTTAAATTTATTTTCATTATTACCACTTAGGCTGGGTGAGTGTAGCATCACGCCCTGGTCTTCATTATCAACCTGAAGTTGAAGCTCAAAATGTTTCATGAACTTCCGCTCAGGATCTAAACTGCCTATCGTGAACATGATTAAATACTAAAAATTAAAAGTTTTCTGTTGAATAAAAGTCTGGTGAATACTCCGTCTTTCAATTGGCAATCATTAACAACTCCCTTAAAGGATTGTTGGTATTTTTGCTCAACAATTCCCTTATAAATTCCTTCCACTTGCATGCCTTGCAGATTAAGGATGTCAGGCTCATCGGAGTCATCCAGCAGAGAAGTAAAAAGTAAGGGGGCAGATGTGGTCAAAATAGTGCACTGATTTTTGCCAAAAAGACTTCTACTGTTGGTGGAAATGGCAGCAATGAAAACTTTCATAGGTCGACTTTTTTCCACACAAAAGTCAACAGGAATCGATTATGAGCCAAATCAATAAACAGACTTCTTAATGGCGTTGGTATCAATAAAACTGAATCAACTCCCATCCCAAATGGCCAGGATTATTTCTGAAATGGAAGAGGAAAACTCACGTTTTCAAAAATACCCGCCTACGTTAGGACGCAGCCAAAATTCTGACCAAAGTTTGTGGTTAAATGTTGATTCCCATGATATAAAAAAGTCTTTTTTGACTTTGAATAAGACCCAAAGGGAATTCATCAGTTAACCATAAAGTTTGGACATTTTTCCACATCTGTTTTTTTTACTTCTTCAATTTTTTTTTCTGTTTCTGGAATTCCAAACTTCTGATTTTTATGTTTCTCTCTTATTTCTCTTTAACATTTTACGGTGTGGCTCCTGCAGGGTAGAAAATAGTTCTCATCCCATGTGGGCGATAAAGTTTTATTTCATTGTTTTCTTTTCCACCGTCACTAGAAAAACATCTTTTACTTTTTCATCTACAAATCACACGGTGGACTGATCTGAACTCACTTGTCTTCCCGTTGGCAGACTGAGATTTGCCCTCCATCTCGTGGTAGACGGGCACCAGGGTGACGGTGTACTCGGTGTTGGGGTCCAGGTTCTTCAGGACGGTGGAGGTGGTGGTCCCGGAAACTTGGTCCTGATTGTAGAGAGGAGAGATGACTTTGAACTGAGTGAACTTTACAATCTAGAAGATTCTTAGAAAAGATGCAGGGAGGAAAAACAGAGTCTGGCAGACGCAGACGGACTCCCTTTTTCAGCCTGAACGGTGTTACGCTGCAGTATTTTTTCTTGGATGCAGCTTCAGTCAGTAACTGTCTTCATGCAGCTCAGCAACAGGAACAGTAGAAGCTCAGAGATAAAAAGGGATTAGAGCTGAAAGCCTCCACTTCAACAGCTGTCCCGGGACAATCCAGACCTTCAAGCTAACCACCAAACTGGCAGCAAGAAGGAGTTTAACCTCCTGCTGCATCAAATCCTTTAAACTTTTCTGCAAAAATACATTTTAATCTAATAAAAGATGCTAAAATCTTCCAAAAGATGAGATCACCCAGATCGTCTCCAAACAAATTATCATGTTTCTTCAACCAAATTGTAATAAAAGTGACCCCCTTAAGATATTGTCCCTGCTTTATAGGAAACAGTTGAATCTGCCTCAGATATGTAAAACCATCACACATCACTGGCAAATGTTTCCCATTAGTTATTTAGTGTTACATTATGACCCAGAGTTTCTCATCTTCGAATAACTCGACTCTGGGTTGTTTTCAAGAATCAGAAAAGAGATTTCTTGCATGAAAATGCCTTAAAAACAAGTTTACTCGTCTCACGCCATCTGCAGATCTCCACTTTTGTTGGCTAGATATTGACTTTAAGGCCAGAACTGAACTTTCCCATCCCAAAAACATCATTCAACCAGCAGAGAGGCATGAAGTTCAATTTGACGGATAATTCTTTACACTTTGAGACAATAAACTCTCAAACGCTTGGGTAAAATGTTCTATAAATAAGCCAAAAAAAAAAAAAAGATTAAATGATTGAAGAAGGTTTCCTCCCTTCACTCACTGCCTTTGCCAACAAGATGGAGAACTGTGGACAGAGCAAAACAGAAAATCAACAAAAGTTTGAGTTTCCAATCATCTCCTGCTCCAGTTATGGCCGACACTCTGAATGTGAAGCAGAGCACACATGAAAAAGAGCTGCTGTGAGCTCGCCAGGTAAATTCACGGATGGGTTTCTAGGAAAAGAAGCTGAGAAGATTTATAAGACCCTAATTCCTGAAGCTCCACCAGATGAACTTTTTGGAATATGGTGTTCAGTCAGAGATTTTCATATAAAGTTTCAAACAAACACCATACTGCCAAAAGTATTCGCTCACCTGCCTTGACTCTCATATGAACTTAAGTGCCATCCCATTCCTAATCCATAGGGTTCAATCTGACGTGGGTCCACTCTTTGCAGCTATAACAGCTTCAACTCTTCTGGGAAGGCTGTCCACAAGGTTTAGGAGTGTTTATGGGAATTTTTGACCATTCTTCCAGAAGAGCATTTGTGAGCTCACACACTGATGTTGGACCAGAAGGCCTGGCTCTCAGCTGAGGTCAGGACTCTGTGCAGGCCAGTCAAGTTGATCCACAGCAGACTCTGTCCTCCATGTCTTTATGGACCTGCTTTGTGCTCTGGTGCACAGTCATGTTGGAAGAGGAAGGGGCCAGCTCCAAACTGTTCCCACAAAGTTGGAGCATGGAATTGTCCAAAATGTCTTGGTGTGCTGAAGCATTCAGAGTTCCTTTGACTGGAACTAAGGGGCCAAGCCCAGCTCCTGAAAAACACCCCCACACCATAATCCCCCCTCCACCAAACTTTACACTTGACACAATGCAGTCCCACAAGTATGGTTCTCCTGGCAACCTCCAAACCCAGACTGGTCCATCAGATTGTCAGATGGAGAAGCGTGATTGGTCACTCCAGAGAACACGTCTCCACTGCTCTAGAGTCCAGTGGCGGCGTGCTTTACACCACTGCATCCACGCTTTGCATTGCACTTGGTGATGTGAGGCTTGGATGCAGCTGCTCGGCCATGGAAACCCATCCATGAAGCTCTCTGCACTGTTCTTGAGCTAATCTGAAGGCCACATGAAGTTTGGAGGTCTGTAGAGATTGACTCTGCAGAAAGTTGGCGACCTCTTCTCACTATGCGCCTCAGCATCCGCTGACCCCGCTCCGTCAGTTTACGTGGCCTACCACTTGGTGTCTGAGTTGCTGTGGTTCCCAAACACTTCCATGTTCTTATAATCCAGCTGACAGTTGACTGTGGAATATTTAGGAGTGAGGAAATGTCACCACTGGATTTGTTGCTCAGGTGGCATCCTATCACAGTTCCACGCTGGAATTCACTGAGCTCCTGAGAGCGACCCATTCTTTCACTAATGTTTGTAAAAGCAGTCTGCATGCCTAGGTGATGATTTTATACACCTGTGGACATGGAAGAGACTGGAACACCTGATTCTGAATATTCGGGTTGGTGAGCCAATACTTTTGGCAATATAGTGCTTTTTAAATGGACATGAACGACCATGGAATCAAATGAAAGTACAATAATTATGGTACCACCACCTTAAGTCAGTTTTATGATATCCTTCTTGGATTCTGAGAGATCTGAGATTGACTTAACCTGACAAACCAGATGGACAGCTCCATATATCTGCCACAGAAATATTTCACGAGTCCATCTGGGTAGGAGCCCTTTAAATTTGTTTTCAGGGGCAGAACGTTTTAAAAAAAAAACCACAAGCTTGTGATTGGATAATCGTTCTGCTCGTCACATTCATCACAGACCAATCCACATCAAGCAGGGTTGCCTCCTATAATGAAGCAATGTTTTCATTGAATTTGTCTTTTTTTTTTCTTTTATATAAACATTTTATTTTATTATTTTGTTTATATTGGTTGCTGATGCTGCTCAGTGATTTTTGAAGACTGTATGATGCAAAATGTGCCTGTTTGTTACTTGAAATGGCTGAATAAAGAATTGAAAAAAAAGTAGCATACATAGCGGCCAACTTAGCCGCTAACAGCTAACAACAGTTAATGACTGTAAGCCGCTAACTTAGCCGCTAACAGCTAATAACAGTAAATGACCGTTAGCTGTTAGCCGCGAACTTAGCTGCTAACAGCTAACGGCCTTACACTATTGTCTTACACTAAATTGTAGCACACAGATGATTCATTTAACACTTATATGTGACATGAACCTCATCAAAGACAATCCCTACAAGTAAACTTCTGAGGAGGGCAGATTTCACCAAGTTTTACTGACTATCTATGAGGACAATAGGCTAATCGGCATGTCCGTTCTCCACTTCCGGTTTTCAACTTCTGGTTGCCATCACGTCCGCATTCTACTGCTCCCGCCTCTCTTCCCTGATTGGGCCGTGAAGAATTCAGCCGTGTGAATTCGTTGGACGACGGAGGCTGGCAAGACGGACCTGCAGGATTTCAGAATCAGGCAGGTCTGTCTGCTCTGCAAGGCTAAGACTGACTCACACTGTTCGCCAAACAAGACAGCCTCCTTAGCCAGGGATGCACATCTCTGTCAACCAGCAAACAAATGTGGCACGAAGAATAACCAGTTGCAGATGTCCTCTCTTATGTCATACCGATTTAAAGCTGACAGCTGGAACACCAAACCACTCATCCAGAGAAGAATGTTTTTACTGGACAGAATAATTGGCCTGTTAGACAAACTCTGACCTGTTTTCATGATCAAACATGAGAGAAATTATTAGTTTTGTGGGACAATTACGCCAAAATAAATAATTATTGCAACACTGGCATCGGTATCTTGTAAAATTAAACTGTTATTTTAATATCAGTATCTGCTCCGAATTTAAGAATCAATGCATCACTAATTTTAACCATTCAGTTGTTCTTTCAAAGATAATATTACGCAGATTTTCTGGACTTGATTAGGGTCAGTGTTTGGATAAAATGAATGAGTAAGGCTTTGTGGAGACTTGTAGCAGATTTAATGACCTCAGGCTTCAGTTGTAAGCCTGTTACCTTTAATATTATCACCAGAATCACTGCAGTGATTTTATATAACCTGTTCAGCCCCAAAGTCCCTAACTTCAGGAATGCTTCATGCTCTCCAACGAAATGTAAGAAAAAGTGAACTATTCATGTAGAAATATAGTCATGCTGCACATTTTTTGCTTAAAAATAAACTCAAAACCTACCTTTTTAGTCAAGCTTTTACCTGAATTACCTTTTAGTGTTTTTATTTGTTTTACTTACAGCCCACTCTTCTATTATTTTATCTTATTTTTTTTTCTTTTTATCTTTGCTGTCTTTCCTTATTTTATTTTCTAGTTTTTCTATCTTATTTTTTATTTTTATTTTTTTAACTTCATTTCAATTTATCATTTATTCTTCTTATTATTTTTAAATTATTTTATTTAATTTTATTTTATGATATATTTAATTTTACACTTTAACCTAACCTCCAGTGTTTTCTCATTTTTAAACCTTTAAGATGGCGTTTCCTCAGTACGCAGGGCTTGACGCTTAGCATTTTCCCAAGTAGCATGGGTGCTACCAAGTTGAAAAATCTAGTAGCACACAAATATTTTTAGTAGCACGATGAAAAGTTACCAAGTAATGTGTTTTTCTTTAATACAAAGATATGCGGCCCCCGCTATAAACCTGGTCTAACATACGTACACCAACTGGTCGATTACGAACCGCTCCTTTTTCAACAGGGATGAATGTATATGCAGGTAACTAGACATTAAAAATAATAATCAGGACCGTAGTGAAGCTTGATCTCCAGTCCACATCTAGACAGAATTATCCTCTCTTCTGTTTCATACACTGAAGACATGTTTGGCACATTTTCACCTGATTTATACACCGTCTACTGAAAACAGCTCCAAGACCCACTTATGGGCCTCCACCCACAGGTTGAGAACCACTGCACTAGTACATTGTATTTGGCACTTGATTCTTCAAAAATTGTTTTTATATCATGGACAATATGTGATGGAGGAGACCTCAGGATGAATTTATAATTCAGAAAACAGAGAGTGAAACAGAGGCTCAGAGCTGGACTGATGAAGAATGTTCAGTTTTGATTCATCAAAAGGCTGACTCTTCATTCTTGTCTTTGTGTTCACATTAAACAGCGCGCATGAGCTATCCAGACACCGTTTGAATCATAAAGTCACACAAAGTGACCGATGATCCCTCACTGTCCCAACGAGGCGTGTCTGTCTGCGTCTTAACGCTCACGCGCCCAAAGACGGCGAGCGATTCAGGAGGATTTAGATCAAATGTTCACGTGCATCGGCTTCACCGCGAAAAGACATTACTGACAGACAACAATGGTAACAGCCACACTTTAAATGGAAAATATTAGGCCTGTAGTCCACATCGTGGCTACATCAGACGGCAGAGAATGCATCCTCGTGCGTAAAATGGGGCCCGCGAGGGACAGCGCTGTGCGTAGTGGCATAATATTGGCGGGGACGTGTCCTAGCTGAGGCTGCGTTTAGGAAGACCTCCAGCCACAACTGCCAACGTATTCAACACAAGATAAAACATGTTTTGAACGGTCATTTTTCGTAGTCACACGGGTGCTACCAAATGCAAATCACAACTCGCACTGTAATATTTTTAGTAGCAAATGCGAGTACCTGCTCGCACTGTCGAGCCCTGTCAGTACGTACTGGGTACAGCTGTGTGCTTTATTATTGTCTTTTATTTATGATGCTTTTCATCAACACTGTGTATGGATTGCTGTGTGGGTGGGTTCAGAGGCTGGGTGGAGTGGGTTTGGGTCATATATCCTTTATTTTAATTTATCTGACTGTTTGTAAAGCACTTTGTGCTACATTTTTTGTATGAAAAGTGCCATATAAATAAAGTTTGATTGATTGATTGATTGATTGATCAAATTAAACCGAAAATTTTCAGCTACACAACAATATAAGCCATTTTTACACACACCAAACACAACGTCAACACCAAACAAATGAATTATCAAATATCCAAATCTGTTTCACTTTGATTCAAACTTGGGTTGATTCAAATGTCTATTTTATTTATTTTTTAGCAGATATTTTTAGAAACAGTCAAGAGCTGCCACAGATAAGCAGACGAAGATAAAAACTGTTGTAATTTGGTGTAATAAGCAGCAAAAATGACATAAAAGTGGAATCTAAAGTTTGGTATATCAGAAATGTCAAATGGGACTAATGGAGCCAAACTGTGCCAAGATTGGGCCTGACCATATATTTCACATTCATTCATAGAGTTCTAAAGCTGCAGCTGCATCATTCCAAAGAGATATTCACAATAAAAACTTGGTGTTTTTTAGGCGAGGATAGTTTTCAAATGATTCTGACTTCTATCTTCATTTACTCTGTCCCAGTAACACATATACTGATAAAGTGTTACTTTTATTGTGACACCAGAATTATTCAAACAGACCTTGTGGTTGCAGAGATTCACTCTTTTCTTTATGAGTGTGTCATTTTCGAGCAGAGTGCTTGTTTCGGTGCAAAATAGTTTGAATGTGTTGGGTCAATGTTTTTTACATTTTGATCTAAAACCTTAAAAATTAAGGATTTGGTTCAAACCTAAACAATAGGATCATTAGACTTAGTATGACACGTCCTTTCCTTTCTATCACAAAAGCATAAAGGGGAGTTTATATGACTGATAAGAGGGTTTGAATGTTCTGGTCGAGTTTGCACACTGCAAAAACTCAAATCTAAGGAAGTTTATTCATCCAATTTCAGCTCTGAAATTCTTACAAAACATTCATTCATTCATTTTCTATACCCGGCTATCCCTTTCGGGGTTGGGGGGGGCTGGAGCCTATCCCAGCTATCATCGGGCGAGAGGCGGGGTACACCCTGAATCGGTCGCCAGTCGATCGCAGGGCCACATAGAGAGACAGACAACCATTCACACTCACACTCATACCTAAGGACAATTTAGAGTTACCAATCAACCTAATGAGCATGTTTTTGGTCTGTGGGAGGAAGCCAGAGTGCCCGGAGAGAACCCACGCATGCACGGGAAGAACATGCAAACTTCACACAGAAAGGCCCTCCCAACCCGGACCGGAACCGGGAACCTTCTCGCTGTGAGGCACGCGCTCTACCAGCTGCGCCACCGTGCCGCCCCTTACAAAACATATTGTAAGCAAAAACTGCTTAACATGTCTAGCTTAATATCTTATTTCAGTATTTAAAAATAAATAAATGAACCCTGAATTGCTTGTGATAAGTTAAAATCTCTGCAACTGTGGCAGGAGTAATTTTCTTTGCACAATGTCTTTGAAATAAGATGTGTTTTCTTTAGAGGTTTCTGCATCTGATTTTAAGATCCTCAAGGAGTTAATTTATTAAAGTTTCACTGACAGATATTTTCTGATAATTACAAGTTATTCAGTTCTTTATTCTTGTTTTATATTCCTTGAAATAAGGTATCTATCTGGACTCATCAAATGAATGTTACATTTTAATGAGTACTGTGGATATTTTTGACTTGAAATTGGAAAAATAAACTTGATCGCATCTCAGTTTTTGCAGTGCAGAATGTATTTAAACTACTTGGTTTTGACTATTACCTGTTTTTTCCATGTTTTGTCTGCTGCAGTGCTCAAAATAGTTGGTTCTGTTTTTATTTAAATCTCAGTAATCACAAGAAAAGTGTCTCAACTTTGTCCTGAAAAGACTAAACAAATAAAGATGAATATAATATGACTGAACCCAATAAATGGCACAGTTATAAAAGCACAAGATACCAAAGTAAAAAACTGAAACCATCACACAATTAAAAATAAAATATGTTCTGTTGAGGAGGGAACATGATGTATCCTCCAAGCTGGATCTTCTGGTGAAATAAAGGTCAGTCCTCTCCTCTGGGTGATTGTTTTGACTTTGAGGTCGCAAAAATTCAAGTCTGAGGTGGTTTGATTTAAGACAAACCTATCTATTTCACATTCAGGCAGTCACGACGCAGAGACACTAATGAAGCATGCGAGGATCGTCTGGTGTGAAGCCAACATCTGGAGCTGGAAAGTCTTCACGGTTACATAAAAGTGGCAGAGCTCTGCCCACCAGAGTGCCACGGAGTGTTTTAGAGCTAATAGTGAATATATAAAGCTTCATTAGGAAATGCTTTAAACCGGCAGAGTTAGTCTAAGAAGGGGGTTAAGGCTGGGAAACACATTGAGTTTGAGATATGTAACAATAAGTTTCAGATTGGATAGAGGGTAAAACATTGGAGTGACATGACTTTTGTCTATCTTGATACTCAAATGGAGGCGCCACACTGCAAAAACTAAAATCTAAGGAAGTTTATTCATCAAATTTCAGTTCTGAAAATATCACATGACTTATTGTAAGCCAAAAATGCCGGACATTTCCAGCTAAGCATCTTATTCCAGTACTTGATATCCAAGAAAAAAACAAACTGCTTGTATTAAGTTAAAATATCTGCCAATGTGGCATGACAAATTTAACTTTCGTGATATCTTAGAAGTAAGATGTGCTCTCTTAAGCAGTTTCTGTATCTGATTTTAAGACTGTTAAGAAGTAAAATGTTGCTTGTTCCATTGGCAGATATTTTCTCATATATACAAGCTATTCAGAGCTTTATTTTGTTTTAATTCCTTGTAATAAGATATCCATCTGAAGTCCTCAAATGAGTGAGACTTTAGTAAGTACTGTGGATGTTTAGACTTGACATTAGATGATTTAACTTTCTAAGATGTGAGTTTTTGCAGTGCAGCAATACAACCATCAGTTGGGCAAAGCTGATACATGCCAACACAAACAAACACCAGGCTTTTCCTGTTCCTAACTGCACAAAAAGTAGAATTCAGACAGCCTGCTAACAATTCCCACTGCCAGAAGACGAGCTGCATGGCTGTTTTTTTTCCTCTGGTGCATCAAGCCGATGTCTCACTTTGATGACATCATCAGTGTGATGAAACATGGCGTAATTGTAAACAATGGAAAGGAGCATGGAGGCTGTTTTCTTTACTTTGTACTTTTGTCCCTCTTTATATATGTACAAACTCAGCGCTGATGATACAAAAGAGGATGGAGCTAGCTGCAGAGACGGAAAAGAGTCACATAAGTTACAGACGGAGGGGGCGGGCATGATGTTATGCCATTGGGGATGTTATACGATTTGATTGGTAAATTAGCGGGTCGACCCGGGTGTGACGTTCCCACTAAAGCTGATCAAAGGCGAGCCGATAAAAACCTGTGTCGACCCCAGTTGAAATGCCGATTAAACCCTTTCAGACTGCCGACAGGAGTCGATTGTTACCGGTTCAAACCTGTTAAACCCCCAAAGGCCCCAAAGTGCCTGATTTTGGGAATGCTTGCATGCTCCCCAACATAAATGTAAGAAAAAGTGAACTATTGATGTAGAAATATAATCATGCTGCACATCAAATTAAACAGGAAATTTTCAGCTACACAACCATATAAGACATTTTTACACACACCAAACACAACGTCAACACCAAGCAAATGAATTATCAAATATCCAAATCTGTTTCACTTTGATTCAGACTTGGGTTGATTTGTATGGATTTATTTGAATGGGAAAATGTAGAGAGTTCTGCTTGATTTTTAAACAAAAAGAAACAAAAAAACTATCTACCGTAAAATACCAAATAGTAGCTGGGGCGTTTATTTGCTTCTATTACTGAGCAGACCAGGCGTTTATTGGGACCTGGTGACTATTTGGAACATGCGTTTAATTCCTTTTGCACAAAAATTTTACAGAGCAAAACATGAAAAATATGTTAAATATAATAAAATTATTTATTTACACTAGGATGAATAACACCTGTACATTTTCAAGGCAAGATTACAGTACCATTGTTACACTCTTGTCTGGTTATAATGGTCATGAACGACTGGTAGTTAAGTTAAGGTCTTACTTCTTTTTTTTTTCGCTGCACCAGGGACATGGAGATAAGCAGCAAACTGACGTTAGTTACGGGCATAAAACAAACAGCGGCAGTGGCAACGTCTTCTTCGTTGAATTTTCAAAGCTCTACTCTGTAAGATTCAGGCTTTCTGCTCTCTAGTGCCCTCTGCGGACGTAGAGTGTAGCTGCACTGTTGTGAAACAGAGCGCCTCACACCAACATGCATTTGTTGACATACAGAGGGAGGAGAAGTGAGCTGACAGGACGTCCAGAGAGACAAAATAACTGTAAAGGTTCAGTCTGATCATGTTTCTTTTCAAGTGTCAGCTGTCAGTTGTGAGCTCAGCACTTGCATGTGTGTTCTGTAAACTTTGACCATGCTCGTACGCTGCGCCCAATAAATTACACCAGGCGGTTATTTGGAACGGCATCTATTTATCAAAATAGACCGCTACACAAGGCTTTTATTTGGTATTTTGTGGTATATACTTAATTGTTTTTTAAGTATTTTTATCTTCAAAAACAGTCAAGAACTGCCACACATAAGCAGGTGAAGATAAAAACTGTTGTAATTGGGTGTAATGAACACCAAAAGTGACCTAAAAGTGAAAAACAAAGTTTGGTATATCAGAAATGTCAAATGGGACTAATGGAGCCAAACTGTGCCAAGGTTGGGCCTGACCACTCTGTAGTAAAACCTCTCTAACTTTGCTCTGCATCACTTTATCAGACTCAAACTTGGCAGAAGTAATGTTCACATATTTTCACATTCATTCATAGAGTTCTAAAGCTGCAGCTGCATCACTCCAAAGAGATATTCACTCAAAAAACATGTTTTTTTTAGGCGAGGATGAAATGTTCAAATGATTCTGACTTCTATCTTCACTTACTCTGTCCCAGTAACACATATACTGATAATTCATATCTGGACAAATCTCTCAAGTGTTACTTTATTATGACACCAGAATTATTCAAACAGACCTTGTGGTTGCAGAGATTCACTCTTTTCTTTATGAGGATGTCATTTTGGAGCAGAAGGCTTTAAAAGGGGGCTGAACAGGTTTACTTATATGTTAGGTTGTTATATTAATCTTGGGAACAATGTTTGGGTGTTTTGGTGCACAAGAGTTTGAATGTGTTGGGTCACGAAATTGAACATTTTGGATCTAAACCCCTAAAAATTAAGGATTTCAAACTTAAGAAAATCATTAGACTTAGTATGCGTATACTATATTATACTGATAATTCCACATCTCCAAAGTGTTAATTTTATACTGACATAAAATGATTCAAATAGACCTTGTGGTTGCAGAGATACACTCTTTTCTTTATGAGGATGTCATTTTGGAGCAGAAGGCTTATAAAAAGGGGCTGAACAGGTTTTTTGGACAGTCTGAAAGGGGTAAAAGTTCCTGATTGTTCCTTAGAGATCTTGTTCTTTGGTTCAATAAAACCAAACATAAGATTCTGTTCTAAACACAGTAAACACCATGATATCTTATCCACACTGCATCAGACTCACCACTTCCTGCTCCCCTCCGGCAGCGGGCACCCAGATCACGATGTACTCGCGTACGTTCCCCTCGGCGGGATCCCAGCGGACGTTCAGGGTGCTGGTGGTGGGATCGGTCACCTGCAGGTTCTTCACGAAGCCCAAAGGCCCTGAGCGGAGACACGAAACAGGAAGATAAATCCAGAGCCTGGACCGCAGCCTCACGCAGCTGCTGTCTAGTCAGAGGTTAGCAGTCTCACAGGGGCCGTTTGTTTGGACGCAGGACAGAAAGAAAATAGAAGTTTTGTAGTTCGCTTCTCCTGCAGGTCCAGTTACTCAGATTCACTTTTACTCCTCCATTGTTCGATGGATGCTGTCGTGGATCTGTGTTTCCACTGGGAGGGGTTTTTCTGGTCCTGTCAATCAAACAGCTCCCAGCTGAGGTCATATATCAACAGAAAATGTGAAGTAGAGTTTGATTGGTTTCTGGAGAATAGACGGGAACAATCAGAGGCTTCTTACAGCTGTTAGAGATCAGACCTTTAACCATTTAACTCCAAGCTCAACTGTTTGGCATCAAATTCAGGAACATTTAGTGTTAAATAAAGATAACATGGCATTGTTTGTTTCTGTTTAAGTTTCATGATTCAGAAAAAACTGTAAACAAACCAAAAGAACTGATATTTTGTTTGTGGGATTTAAAGGATTAAAAAGCTAAAAGCTTCTGTTAGCATTGCTACCATCATTACTATTTTACCACACTGCAAAAAAACAGATCTTAGCAAGTGTATTTGTCCAATATTTAGTCCAAAATATCCAAAATAATTACTAAAACTTCATATTAATTAGACAAGTCCAGACGGATATCTTTTTATCAGAAAATGTCTTCCAATGGAACTAGCAAATATAACTCCTTAAGGTTCTTAAAATTAGGTACAGAAACTTCTTCCTCTTGCCACATTTGCAGATATTTAACCTCATTACAGGCAATCCAGGTTTTATTTTTTGCTTCTAAATAGTGAAAAAAAAATGCAGCTGGACATATCAGGCTAATTTGACTTTTGGTAGGTCTTGCAAGATATTTATATTTGAGATTGGATGAATAAACTTCCTTAGATTTGAGTTTTTGCAGTGCATTAACTGATACGATGATGTATGAATGTGCATATAAAGTTTATATATTATATTTTAAGTAATCTTTGCATTTACAATAATTTCTGCCTTTTTAATTGATTTGTCCCAAATATTTGTGCTCTTTTTGTGTCATCACACAATCAACTGTTGGCTTTTAAAACCTTTCAATCCCACACCAAGAAAGTCGGTCTTTTTGGTTTGTTTGTTTTCTCTGTTCCCTGAAGTGTTACTGGTACCAAACACTGATTTGAATTATTCTGTTTCTTTAAAACATTAAATATCCCTGAATTTAATGATGACCTCTGCCAAACAGTTGAGCTGGTAGTTAAAGGGTTAAAATTAATTATTCAGAAGTTTACAGTGTCAGTTTATCAGGAACATTTCTCTTTACAAAAGCCTCAAAAAATATTTAAATAGGAATAAAAGGCAAAAATAAGTTATACTTAGTACAAGCAACTTGGGCTTCATTTTCAGTTTTTATATCTTCTAATAAGATCTTAACCCAAACTTACAGTATCTGGAAAATGTGGCATAGAATAAGTTTAGTTTTTTATTTATTTATTATTATTATTATTGTTTTTAATGGATTTATGTAACTATGTTATTCAACGTTACTTGATTTTGGACTATATCAGTGGCATCTCTATCTTACTATGTATGTGGGTATTTATAAATGTATTATATGTATTATTTTACTTACTCTACTCAGGGTTAACTATACTGTATAGGTATCTATGTTAACATAGTCTTATTTAGCATTTTTCATTATGAAAACTATTATTAATCATTTTAATATTTTAGTATTCTTTTGTTTTTAGTGTTTTAATATATTTTTATGGTATTTTTCTTGATTTGTTTTATAAATCATGCATCGTAATACTGTTGCACAATTGGAAAAAAATAAAGGGAAAAGAAGAGTACGTTTAGTGAGGCGTTCTTGGCTTGAAAATGGACAAATATTCTCGTTTCATTTGAGTTTTTGCAGTACGAACTGTGACAAGCCTTCCCCTGACACAAACTATTACTAACATGCTTTTTAATGATTTAATGTTTTTAAAGTGATCTTTCATCATGCTCTCCTGATTAGTGTTTTTTATCACTATCTAATTATACTGATGTTGATGACATCTTTAAAGAATGTTGCTCATGGCACAAGAAAAAAGTGATCAGATTTTTGGGTGGTCTAAATTCAGATGTGGATCCAGGACTTGTTAACAGATAAGAAGTTTTTAACATTTTACGTAATAGCTTAATATCAGAAATGCCTTTGCAGGGATGTGTGCTCTAAGAGAAAACACAAAAAAATAGAGTTTGACTTGGAAACTGCTCCAGTGATTCTGCAAAGTGGAACAGACTTGGGAAATCCAGAAAATCTTCAAGCTGGAACCTGATTACAGAGTTAGAATTAGGTTGATCCAGCTGCACTGCAAGGTTGAGTTTAGTAGAGAGAACATGATCTGTTTGATTATGACTGTAAGGCTCAGTTCTACGTTTTAGAGGAAGTTAAATCTAAAACACTCGACTCACTTGTCTTGCCCTTGTCCGTCAGACTGGGTCCGTCGCCCTCGGCATAGACCGGCACCACGGTGACGGTGTAGCGAGTGTCCGGCAGCAGCTTCTCCAGGACCGTTTTGGTGGTGCTCTCTGATACTTGCTCCTGCAAAGATTCACACGGTGAGCTCAAAAACTGTTATTGTTGAAGAATCAAGCAAGCACAGCTACCTCTGGACTTACTCGTAAAAATATTTGTTAGTTTATGAATCAGGACGGCTCAAAAAGTTAAGAACAGACTTTAACCCTTTAGCTAAAAGCTGAACTGTTTGGCAGAGGTAAATAAACTCAAGAATATTTAATGTGTTAAATAAACATAAGACGTCTTTGTTTCTGTCAATGTTTTATGATACACAAAAAAATGCAAACAAAAAAAGGGAGATTTTCTTTGTGGGATTTAAGCGTTTAAAAGGCTTCTATTATTATTACCACCAGTATTATTCTAAATATTTAACTTAACCATTAACTGACATGATATATATTTACACATATGGGCTCTAATTTCGTAGACCAGGCGCAGGCGCGACACACCTGCCCTGCGCTGCGTCGCGCCGAGTGTACTTTGCAAGTTTCCTGCAGTGCACAGAGAGGCGTGGAGTGAGCCCCTCTGCACAAGTGGCAGAGAGGGAGGAGAAAAGGCGTGAGTGGGTTTAGCACAGCCGAGTGCTGTCTTCACCAATCAAATGAAGGCCTCTTCTTGCCTTTAAATGCGCTGCGGTCGATGCGCAGCGATTGATTGGTCTGACTGACCCCCGCCACCACATGTGCCAGGGCGTGCATGAGAGACCACGAAGCGCGTCACCGTGTGGGCCAGCTACCAGGACAGATGTAATCTGTTCCTTTGTCATTAATAGGAGTGAAACATTAAGAGACAGATATTTAAACACAGCGGCAGGCTCATCCATTCATCATGCTTGTGATCCACCTATATTCCTGGTTTGTCATCGCCAAATAGCAGAACCTTTAGTGATAAACTCTCCCGGTGTCTCCTCCTCATCCTCCTTGCAATAATGTACTCCATCTTTTTATATCACGTTAAAAATAAAGACTAAAACAGAGAAATATGGGCAATCACAGGTAAATCCTTTTCTTTAAATTTCATTTCAGAGGAGCCAGATATATACTCAGTATTGGATGACAAGGCTGATAAGGCAAACTTCCAGCTGCCGTCAGGTTAAGTTTCCATTATGACAAACAGCTTTAAACCGACATCAGATGTGACGGGACAGTTAATATAGATACAAATGTATATGCTGGTTCAGACGGTTACATTAAATAGTAATTGATGTGATTGTTTATTGCATTAAAATGTGCCTGACACTCTGGAAACCTGCCTCTGAGGCTTTGCTGACGTGTGCGCACATGTGCGCCTGTCGCCAAATTACAGCTGTGGAGGGTGCGCCTCGCCTGCGTCGAGAATAGACCAGGTTGGAGCTGGCGAGCTTTCAGCGCAACTTCGCACAGTTTTTTCAAACGAAATTGTCACTGCACCAACATGAATCTGTCGGCACCTCCCCCTGGTGTGTTGTCACACCCATGTCGGCGCAGACGGTCTACCAAATTGTCAAATTGGCAGCGCACGGCAGTGTGCCGGACAAAATCAACACAGCGCAGGGTGCTCCAGGCTCTGCGCCCTCTACACTGCGCCACGAAATTAGGGCCCTTAGTCTGTTATTCATCAAAAACATTTTTTTCAAACTCACTATTTTAAGTAATTTTTGCTTTTTTTTTTACAGACAATTCTGCCTTTTCTAACCGATTCTGTCCCAAATATTTGTGCTTTTTTATGTCATCACACAATCAACTGTTGGCTTTTAAAACCAAGATTTTTTTTTTTTTTTTTTTTTGTATGGTTGTGGTTTTCTCTGTTCTCTGAAGTGTTTCTGGAACCAAACAAGGATTTGATTACCTCCACCAGGAGGTCTGTTTGTTTGTTTGTTGCTCTGTTAGCAACATAACTCAAAAAGTTTTGGACGGATTTCAATGAAATTTTCAGGAAATGTCCTGATTGGGACGAGGAATAAATGATTTGATTTTGGGAGCGATTTGGATCACCGTCTGGATTCGCCATGATGAAAAATGTGATTTTCATGAATAACTACTGTAGTAAAATAGATATCATGATGAATCCAATTGCTAATGGTATGTTTTCATGGTCAAGGAATCAAAATATTTAGATGAAATAAAGGTAGGACTAATATTTATGGTGAAAATCACAATATGGGTGAGGTGCTTTTCTAGTTTGTTGTGTTTTTAAAACATTAAATATTCCTGAATTTACTGATGACCTCTGCCAAACAGTTGAGTTAAAGGGTTAACTGTAACCAAAGAAGTGTCATATAAGAGCAAAGGAGTCCAAAAACTCCTCTGTGGAATCTGTTTTGACAAACTAATGGCTCCACAGGTTATGCCACCTCAGTCAGCTGTGTTTTGAGTTTTGGTTTCAGAGCTTTTCACCTTAAATGAGCGCTGACGGTCGGATTTAAACCCACTTACTCAGTTCAAGCTCCACAGACCTAAGCCCCTCTAAATGGTATGCAGCGATGAATGATGCCCCATTGAGAAATGTTTTGGATGCAGTTGTGTGACAGCTGCGTGATTGGATTACGCTGTCAGAGAGCATGACATCACTTAATCCCTGCTGAAGACTTTGATCGCTTGTTTCTTTTGAGAGGAGACAGTCTAAACAGACCCGACAGCTTCACGTTATTAAATAACACCACACAAACCCGTCCTTCAAAACAGAGTGACGTCCCGGCGAGAACTGCTTCTTTCTTAAATATTATTTCTTAATGTTGATTCTTGTTTTAACAGCAAGGATTAGGAGGTTTCCAAAGAATCCAAATAAGTCAGTCGGGAATAAAAACACCCAAGAGGGCTTGGAGCAGAGCGTGGTGCGAACAGATCAGACGCTTCGTGCCAAAATATTCAACATCTGATCGGTTTCCAGATCAGATTTAAAGTCACAGCGATAAAGTCAAGATCTGAAACGTCCAGAGAAGACACTAATCTCAGATAAGAGTCATACAACTGTTGCTTTATCCACATCTGAACCTTTTTAAATCAACCTACAACCGAGTCTCTGGCTAACATCCAAATGAGATTTGAACCAAAGACAACTATGAACACAGTTTCCCCATCACGTTAAAATAGGGGTGTAAGGGTATGAAAATTTCATATCACGGTTATTATTATTATCTTAATATTGTTGCAGTGAGCTCAAAAGGTTCAAAAACTACTTTAACCCAGTCTTGAAATCATTTAAGCCCTTTAATATTATTGTTTGTTTCAACTTTTTTCATGAGAAATAAAAGTAAACAATTCTGCCAAACTCTGGAACTCTCTCCCCCCAGACCTCAGAAACATTGACTCCCTTCCCCACTTCAAATCAAATCTCAAAACCCATCTGTTCCAAACTGCATATACTCTTTAATTTTCCACCCTCATTTAACTGTGTCACTCGTGTAGGTTGTTTTTATTTATTTTAATTGAGATTTTAATGCACTGTGTTTTTTATTATGTATTTTGTAAAGTGTCCTTGGGCGCTAAGAAAGGCGCTTTTAAATAAAATGTATTATTGTTATTATTATTATTATTAAGTATTAGGCATTATTATATTATAAATGCTTAAACTGTGTGTAATTACAAGAAAAGAAAAAACAGATATGAACTTTAAATAGGATTCTCTTTATAAACAATTGTAAATGAACATGTTCAAAGTTTTAAATGTAACCCATTTTACAAAACACTCCCACATCGTAGTTTGCCTGCAGCATTAGTGTCCATGTTACAGCTCGTTATATTAGACCATGTCCAGGCCTTTTTTATTTATTTATTTTTATTTTTCTAACGATAGTCCCTGAAGCAGTTAGCCCACTTCATGACTCTCCTCTGGTCTCCCCTCTTTCCATGGCAGATCTCCTCAACATCTCCTTTAATATTTCCAAATTACGATTGACCAAATCCACGAAACGCAAACTATGATGGAAAAAGACGATCAATTACGATGAAATTCAGCAAATAAACGGCGAAAGAACGACATGAACTCACTCCATAATAATACTAATGCTGTTATTTCCAACCTTTATACATTATTTAAACAGAAAATCCTGATAAACCTCCTATAATTCACTCAGGTATGGCTCTCTGAATCCTCTCTCTCTCTCTCTGCTCGTTTACTCAAGGAGTTACAGCAGTTTTAATCAGGCACATTTTTGTTTTTAACTGCAGCTTGGTGTTTGGAGTGGGAAAACCTGTAAGAGTCTGAGCAGCATCACCACGCCTTATTACCACACTGTGATGATCAAACAAGGTTTAACAGTAATTTTAAAAGGACACTGTAATGATTACTGTGGGAAATTTTACTGCGATTTACCATTTTACTGGTAACTGTTACAACCCTATTCCAAAAGTTATGAACCCTAAGCACATCCGCAGATTTGCCACTCCAGCACCACAAAAGACAAACAAACTTTTCTCAAACTTTTTCTCTTTCTTTTGATTTTGTTTTCTTATTTGTTATGATGCTCATCAACTGCTGAGGGCAGAGCCTGCTCCACTGTCAGAAACAGGCTGAGCCCTATTTATGAACTTTATTTGGTTTTGTCTTGTTTGGTTTTTCAGGTTTTGACTAATCGTTTTTTTTTTTTACAGTTTAATTGAGTTTAGTCTCTTTCAACAAACTGCACCTGGACCCTGAGGAGCGTGCAGGTTTGTCATAAAGCAGTAGGGGTGGGAGAAAAAGATAGATTTTTTTGGTTCAAAAATAGATTTTTTTCCAAATTTAAATGCTTCATTTTAGTCTGTGTTAATAAGCCACTTTTAAATACAGTCCAGTCTTTTGAAGAGAGAGTATAAACAGCTGGTTAAAATATATTGCTGAATAAATCCTAAAAACAGACTCACATGTGATGTGTATTTTTCCTGATATAGTCTGTAGGCATCATCATTGTTCATCTTTTTCACTGGTGTTTATTAATTAATTAATTTATTTATTATCTAATCAATGTATTTGTTCCTATCCCCTGTCCCCTTAGTCTGCCCCTACTTGAACAGTTTAAAAAAAGAAGAAAGAACAGATGATCTCACATCACATACAGTTGATTTTAACAGCCTACACCAACCAGTCTTCGATTTTTACAACAAAAACAAGCAAAAAAATAAATAAATAAGTACAATAAAATAAAGAACCCATAAATATTCAAATTTAAATCTCAAAACAATTGATACTTAACATCTAATTTAAGTTTCAGGTGTGTATTGACACATTATTTTTTAATTGATGAGTCTTTGTAAAACCCTTTAAGTCCTGTAATTGGGAATTCCATATTTCTACACCTACAACCAAAGTGCACATTTGTTTTAAAGTAGTTTGAGTGACTTGGTGCTTGAAATCAAATTTTCTTCCTTGATTTTGGTCTTCTGAAGGAAACACAAACAGCTTTTGTAGGTTTTCTGGTAAAACTCTGTTTCTGGCTTTAACATTATTAATAATGTCTGGAGTTCTATTATCCGTGAAAGCTTCAATAACCTTAATTCAATAAATAAACTATTGGTGTGTCCTCTAGATTTGACTTTGTCAATGATTGTGATTACTCTTGTCTGCTATAAAAACAGCTAACTAAAGATTGCCAAAAATCGACAATATCGTAGAAACGCAATTTAAATCAAATTGGCACCTAAAAAAATCGTAAAAAATAGAATTGATAGAAAAGTGATTCGTCCCAGCCCTATGAAGCAGACACGCAGTTAAGTTTCTTTTGTAATAATGGAGAGTGTGATGAGTTAACTCGTCCCCCGGTTTGGTCAATTGCTTCCTCACTGCAAACTCCAGGGTTGGATTAGAAGTGAGCCGAGATCACCTCTTTCAGGTGCTTTGTTTACAGATTTAAACAAACTGAGCCAAGCACAGGATGCCCACAAAAGAACGAAGATGATGGCGAGCTAAAACCACAGATTT
This sequence comes from Scarus forsteni, assembly GCA_036419115.1. Taxonomy (NCBI): domain Eukaryota; kingdom Metazoa; phylum Chordata; class Actinopteri; order Labriformes; family Labridae; genus Scarus; species Scarus forsteni. Next base: position 1,994,491 of record JAZDUH010000283.1, read on the forward strand.
TTGTTCCCTTCCCCTTTTTGGTTCTCATCCCAGTGCCGAGATCATGTTTTTTCCACCGCCACAAAAGAAAAAGGACTTGTTTCCTTTTATTTCCCCTTTAAATAACTTTTTTTTGGTTTGGTTTGATTGATTAAATAAATGTATTATATCTGCACATGATGCATAATATAATTTACTTACTTGAATTCATTATTTATATATTTTTTTAGCTTCCTGAGACAACTTTGGTTATCTAATTGAATTATTTTTCTGCTACACCTATTTTAACCTGGTATTTGAGTTAAGTTGCAATAAATTTAAGTAAGAGACAAGCTTAAGCAAAAGTACATTTAAACCAATTCTCTTGAACTGAAAGTTAAACAGAAAAAAAGTTATCTGAACTCAAAATAATTTTATTTAAATTTCCGTAAATGAAATTTAGTTTTGAGCTAGCCTTTGAAAAAATTGAATTAAGCACAAGTTTCTTCTTTTTTCCTAAATTTAAATAACATCATAAAGTAAGTTATTCCTTAACAATTGTATTTTTAAGTTGACTAAATGCTAATTTTACAACCCCAAATTGTTACAAGTGACTTTATTTTTTTATATTTTTGTTTTCAAACGATGTCTCCTCTAACGACATGCTGTTGTGTCTCTGGCTACAAATGCTTAGGGGGAGCAAACTAAAAAGAAGAGTGAAATAAGGAAAATATCTTTATTTTGACTTCAAAATCATCTGCAGCACAGATTTTGTTTTGCAGATTTACTGTTCAACTGTTTGGCAGAGCTCATCAATAAATTCAGGAACAATTAATGCTTTAAAAAAATAAAACAAATCAAATCAGTGATGCAAACACGCCAAACACTAGACATTTTCCTTGGATTTAAAGGTGTAATAGTTCATATTCTATAATGTGAAGACAAAAAATGCACAAATACTTGCGACAAAATCCTTCAGAAAAGGCAAAAATGTTTGTAAATAAAGTAGCAATCAGAAAAACGTAAAAATAGACAATGCTGTGTTTGATACACCAAAAAGTTTTCGATGAATAACAGATTTTAAATAAATAAATCATCATATCAGTAAGTGGTTCAGGATTTAAAATAATAATTATGGTGATTATAATAAAAACTTTAAGCTTTTTAAACCTTTAAATTCCAAACAAAGAGAATATCTGTTATTTTGTTTGGTTTGCAGTTTTTTCTGTATCCTAAAAAAACAATGACTTACTTTTTTCAACATATTAGATATTCCTGAATTTAAAGGGTACAGCACCCAGGTTCAGACAATACATATCAGCAGGTGTTGCAGTTTAATCAGTTACTGAGTCAACTGATGACCCTCAGGTGTTAGTCAATGTCATTGTGAATCAGCTGATGAAAACTGAGTGAGTCCATGAATGCCTGTCTGCTCTGCATCACCTTGAGTTTTGACTTTGTTTCCCACTCTATGACTTTTATATATATTTTTTTTAACGTAAGAAGAACTTGATGCACTTACGATGATCTCCAGCCCTCCATCCGTGGGGACGTAGATGACTTTGTAGCCTTGAACGTTTCCATCAGCGGGACTCCAGTTGACGGTGAGAGTGGTGATGGTCGGGTTGCTCACCCTCATGTTGCCCACTCCACCCAAAGGCACTGAGAGCAGAGAAATCATTGTTTTAATTCTTTTAAATCTGTAAAAAATGATTTAATGCTGTTCGGACATAAGAGAAATATAGATGTAAAATGAATCATTGACAATGTGAACACAGAAAGAGTAAATCAAATTCCTCTGTGTAATTCTAGACCACAAAATCTGCTGGAAACCAAAAATATTAAAATTAAAAAAAAAAAAAGGCAGATCAACAACCAGATGAAATCTTCAAACAATAAATACAAAGCAGAAAAGGGTCATCAGATTAATCAATAAAGCAGGATTTAGAGACTAACAAATGGACTTTTCTTAAAACTATGTGCCTAAAGCTTCAAGATCTGATTCAGTTTTGAACAGCACAAATAACATTAAAAGCAAGAAATAACCTATTTCCAGACAACATTAGGAATATTTTCAGAAAGCAAATGAATTAGCAGATGAGTTAAAGAAAAGTAGAACTATAAGGAAGTTCAAAAGATTATTAAAACCACAAAATTTATTAAATATATAAGAATAAAGAGCAGCAGTTTAACCCAGGGCAGTAATGGCAGAGTCTAGAAAAATATGGATATATCATCCTGTTTCTAATGTGTTTTTCCTGCGTGGGCAAAAAAGGGTTTAAATTAAGCATTACATAAAGGTGAAATGTACTTTTATATATATATATATATATATATAAGTAGCTTATAATATATTTCAGTAAATATATTATAAGTATCACTGGTCACTGGACAGAGCAATTAAAGCTTTATGTACAATATGAGGAAGAGGATAAATATGAAGAATGAAAACAGTCCTGTTTCTAGTTCTCAATATTTCTATTGTGTATGGCAATGTATTGAACAGGATAGCTGAATAAATGCTGAGTACTTATAGTGCAAATGGTGGTTAGCATTTACAGATGAATATATGTCACATATGATTGTACTGAATGGGATAAATATAAATATGGAGGTAGTATTTTAAACATAGCAGCAACAGCAGTGGCAGTGAAAGAGATATATTATAAATCAAATAAATGTTAAAAATAAAAACAAATATAAATATGAGGGCTTTAAAAATGTGACTGTACGAGGTAATAAAAAGGGTAGGATTAAATAAGTTTAAACTTCTTCCTATTCCTTTTCGAACATGCAAACTTGCTCCACATGCAGTTATAATCAACAGTTTATCTTTTTTCTTTATTTATGTTTAGAACAGGTATGTATCTGTTTGTGGTGATCACCAATATTTGTTTTTAACATCAATCAATTAATCAATCAAACTTTATTTATATAGCACTTTTCTTACAACACATGTAACTCAAAGTGCTTGCAGAAAAGAAAACAGGAGGAAAGAAGAGGGGAAAAAAACAATTCCAAACTAGGCACCTGTCAGTGGAGCACAGTGTGGGCTTGAAAAAAAACATGTCAGCACATGAACAACTTATTACAACAAGAGACGAGCACATGGGGTCAAAAGGGAGGGGGGCACCAGCAGGGGAGTTGATTTGAAGGGAGACCTGTGACCTTGTCTTAGCTCAGACCCCGCAAAGTTTCTATTGTCCGATAAGAGAGAGAGTTTCTGATCCAGAGCAAATGAAGCACTCAGTTCAAAGATGAGCAGTTATTTGACATATTAAGCTCCACAGTGACTCACATGTCCTTCCCTCCTCTGACGTGCGTCTTCCTTCTCTTGCTGGGTAAACTGGGACCAGCGACACGTTGTACGGAGTGTCGGGCATCAGGTTCCTCAGGATGATGGAGGTCGTGCCTGCGGGGACTTGCTCCTGTTCACCACATAGATCAGAAATGTACATCAGATATCATTATACCGCCTAACCGCCCCCGTCTACAAGGTCAGGATCTCACCATCTCCTCCAGACCTCCGGCGACTGGTACGTAGAAGACCTTGTACAGGCGGACGGCTCCATCAGCAGGCTCCCAGTTCACGGTCAGAGAGGTCATGGTGGGGTCTTTCACCAGCAGGGACTTCACACCCCCCAGAGGCCCTGGAGAGAGGTGCAAAGGTTATTAATACAGTTTAAAACTCACCCCAATCAGAATGAATCCTGTTCATATTTTGGTAGTCTGTCTGGTAAAGTGCTAATTCATTCAACTGCTAACGATCTTCTACCTAAATCTGAACCCACATCACATTATTTCAGGTGTCTACTATTTGATTGATTAGTTTAGCCAGATATAGTTGAATAAGTATCTGTTCTCATGTGGAACTAAATCAAGTCCAAAACTGTTGGAATTTGAAAATTAATACAATTTTCAAAAAATAAAATTTCAATCTTTCTCCATAAATTTAAAAGAAAAGAAATAAACATTATATTGAATTAAAATATGTATAAGAGGTTTAGGTCAGTTTAAATATGCTTTTTTTATTTAGATTTGTGATTAACTTAAGAACATTTTTTCTTCATATTCCACCCTACTATTTGATAAATAAGCCAGATTTTAGTTGGATGAGTATCTATTCTCCTGTGGAACTAAATCAAGTCCAAAAGTGTTGGACTTTGAAAATTAATACAATTTTTTTTTAATAAAATTTGAATATATAATTTTAATATTTCTTCATAAATTTAAAAGAAAAGATAAGAACATTTAATTGAATTACAAATATGTATAAGAGATTTTTGTCAGTTAAAATATGCTTTTGATTCAGCTCTGTAATTCGTTTAATCACATTTTATTTTCATATTCCACCACACTATTTGATAAGTTAGCCAGGTTTTAGTTGGATGAGTATCTGTTCTTCTATGGAGCAAAATCCAGGCCAAAAGTGTTGGGCTTTAAAAATTAATACAATTTTTAAAAATTAAATTTGAAATTGAAATTTCAATCTTTTCTTCATGATTTAAAAAAAATTAAAAGCATTTAATTTAATTACAAATATGTATAAGAGGTTTTTGTCAGTTTAAATATGCTTTTGATTCAGCTCTGTAATTCATTTAATCACATTTTATTTTCATATTCCACCCTACTACTTGATAAGTTAGCCAGATTGAAGCCTGATGAGTATCTGTTCTTCTACGGAACTAAATCCAGGCCATAAAAATACAATTTTAAACTGAAATTTCAATCTTTTTGTCCTTGAATTAAACAACAAAAAGATAAAAACACTTAATTGAATTGCAAATAAGTTAAATTAATTTTTCTATTTCACTCTGAATTATATTTTATCATTTAATGTGTTATTTTTTTCAGTTGCAGGATAAATATTTCCAGATTCCAGCTATAGCTTTTTGCTGATTACTGTTGGATTAAAGCTATCTCTAAAGTTCACATGAGAACCACAACAGGTTGCATTTCCTGCCTGAATATAATTTGTTGTCAGTTTCAACATTATTTCCACTTTTGTTGTTATTGATGTATGTTGAAATGACCCTGAAACTGAGTGCTTGCACTGCAAAAACTCAAACCTCAGTGAGTGTATTTTACCACCTTCAAGGAAAAAATTAACCTCACTAGACTTCTTTAAGCTGCTATTTACTGATATGTCTTTATTAAGATCCCATTTGAATATATAAAAACTAAAAATCAAGTCAGAGTTACTTGGAATAAGTAAAATAACCTCCAAATGAGACAAGACAATATTTAACTTAATATGCTTTTTCTTATCCAGAGCAGAGTTTAAACTTTAATTTAAGACCCTCACTGGGTCAAACTTTGCTTGTTTCTTTGTCAGATATTTTCTTATCATTTCAAGCAGTTTGATGTTTTATTTTTGCCTTTTACTCCTTGTATTAAGAGAATAATTTGGACTTTCTAAGAGAATGTGGATAAGAATAAGTGTTTAAGATGTTTCTAACTTAAAAAAGACCAAAGTATTTGCTGAAATTTGACATTTTGCAGTGTGTTTCCTTTACTGGGGAAATATGCTTGGCGTGTATTTCCAGCGACCCAGCGGAGAGCTGAAGAGACTGGATCATGTGGACATTAGGGGAATAAGTAGAAACAAGAATGGGACCTAGAACAGAACCTTGAGGGACCCCAAAAAGTGATTGTTCTTGTACATTACTTACCAGTGTTACATTTATATATAAAATAGATGCATATTTGTGTTTCCATCTTTGAACAGAGCTAACAAAACTACATCTTCATCACTTTAATCTGGAACTGAAACCTCAGTTGGACATTTGTAACTTCTACCTGTGGGCTGATTCTTACTTGTCTTTCCATTTTCAGACATTGTCTTTCCGTCTCCAGCAGCGTAAACGGGCACCAGAGACACAGTGTAGAGAGTGTCGGGCTGCAGACCTCGCAGCATGGTGTTGGTGGTCCCTGCAGACACCGTTTCCTAATTCAGGAACAGATTACACTCATTAGCCACTTTGAACCTGGATAATGGCAGAAACAAGCATGCTAGTAATAAAAAGTAATGGCTAAGGGTTTAATGTTGCCTGGGAGCCGTGCAGTCAGCACATCTTTAGCTCCTCTCCGTTATTCTTCGTCAGCAGCAGGCAGGTTTAAGAGGGCAAACGAGGAATATTAAAGACAAACAGAAAACTGTCCAGGCACATGCTGATCAGAAGCCTTCTCATGCAATAACTCCACCTTATTCCCAAAGAAGCCACAAACAATTATCAGGCAGAAACTTTACAAGGCGAGGTGCAGAGGTGTGAGGTTATGCCCCCGATCAGAAAGACAAATCACTCCAGGGTCGACACATTCCTGTCTAACCACGTTCGACGGCGTTAAAACAACAAACGTGCCCAAACGTAGAGGGTGACTAACACGGCCGGGTGCCAGCCAAGACGAAGCCGGATGGTTTTCCTACCAGTCCTACCATGCTCTCAGCTCCTCCCGCTGTGGGGGCGTACAGGACTTTGTACTCCTTCACTCGGCCCTCTGCAGGCTCCCAGCGGACGTTCAGGGTGGTCATGGTGGGGTTCAACACCTGCAGGTTCCTCACTCCGCCCAGAGGCTCTGATGGAAGAGACATTCGGCTGAGTTTGACCTGCAACTGAGCTGTTAAACCACACTTCAGGGGAGGAAATGCAGTGTTTTCTTAGACTATTACTCTTTTTTTCATTATTATTATTTTAAGATAATGTCACCCTGGTGTTAGGGCTGGGCAATATGGATCAAAATTCATACACTATATTGCCAAAAGTGTTCACTCACCTGCCTTGACTCTCATATGAACTTAAGTGCCATCCCATTCCTAATCCATAGGGTTCAATCTGACGTGGGTCCACCCTTTGCAGCTATAACAGCTTCAACTCTTCTGGGAAGGCTGTCCACAAGGTTTAGGAGTGTTTATGGGAATTTTTGACCATTCTTCCAGAAGAGCATTTGTGAGGTCAAACACTGATGTTGGACCAGAAGGCCTGGCTCTCAGTCTCTGCTCTAATTCATCCCAAAGGTGTTCTATCAGGTTGAGGTCAGGACTCTGCACAGGCCAGTCAAGTTGATCCACACCAGACTCTGTCCTCCATGTCTTTATGGACCTGCTTTGTGCTCTGGGGCACAGTCATGTTGGAAGAGGAAGGGACCAGCTCCAAACTGTTCCCACAAAGTTGGAGCATGGAATTGTCCAAAATGTCTTGGTGTGCTGAAGCATTCAGAGTTCCTTTGACTGGAACTAAGGGGCCAAGCCCAGCTCCTGAAAAACACCCCCACACCATGATCCCCCCTCCACCAAACTTTACACTTGGCACAATGCAGTCCCACAAGTATGGTTCTCCTGGCAGCCTCCAAACCCAGACTGGTCCATCAGATTGTCAGATGGAGAAGTGTGATTGGTCACTCCAGAGAACGCGTGTCCACTGCTCTAGAGTCCAGTGGCGGCGTGCTTTACTCTACTGCATCCACGCTTTGCATTGCACTTGGTGATGTGAGGCTTGGATGCAGCTGCTCGGCCATGGAAACCCATCCATGAAGCTCTCTGCACTGTTCTTGAGCTAATCTGAAGGCCACATAAAGTTTGGAGGTCTGTAGTGATTGACTCTGCAGAAAGTTGGCGACCTCTTCTCACTATGCGCCTCAGCATCCGCTGACCCCGCTCCATCAGTTTACGTGGCCTACCACTTGGTGTCTGAGTTGCTGTGGTTCCCAAACACTTCCATGTTCTTATAATCCAGCTGACAGTTGACTGTGGAATATTTAGGAGTGAGGAAATGTCACCACTGGATTTGTTGCTCAGGTGGCATCCTATCACAGTTCCACGCTGGAATTCACTGAGCTCCTGAGAGCGACCCATTCTTTCTCTAATGTTTGTTAAAGCAGTCTGCATGCCTAGGTGATGATTTTATACACCTGTGGACATGGAAGAGACTGGAACACCTGATTCTGATTATCTGGATGGGTGACCGAATACTTTTGGCAGTACAGTGTATCTTAAAATTTTAAGCTGAATAGAGGTTCACTACAAATCTGTTTTTCTTCAGTAAAATCCAAGAAAGAATTGTTTGGATGCAGAGAGCCATGAAGGCCTTGAGTTTAATCATCCTATTACACTTCATGGGAAAAATACCAAGTGTGGAAAAGATCTGTCATACTTACTTGTCATAACTCATTCTCAGGACTACCAGAACTGAAGTCATGGGGACATTTATTTAACATAATTGTGTTTCTAATATAAAAGCAAGCCATTGAGCGGATGCACAATTGGGTTAAACAGTGTTAAATTAGTTATCTAATTATTTTCATCAGTTTTCATTAACAACCTTTTTCCCCCTGATAAAATCTAGACAGTTAGTAATAAAACAAGAGCACATGGACAAAAACTCAAACTAAACTAACTGACAGTTTCATCAACAAATAAAAACTAGACTAAAACGTCTGTCAGACTTAATCCAATCAGACCTAATATGGTCATGTAGGAAGTAAAGACAAGTTAGGAATCTATCCAATCACAGCTACTTTGGTTGTGTTAAAGGTTGGATGAGTTCAGAGGGACATCCAATCACAGCTGCCTTAGCTTGGTGGTGGTGGGATAAGTCGTGGAGCCATCCAATCAGAGCTGCTCTCTTTATGAATTGATATATTCATGTAGAGCAGGTTCACTGTTTGTTGTCAGTTCTGGTATTGTAACTGAGATGCTCTGCCAGGTAGCCTAAATAAAGGTGACTGCATTTCACACAAAGGAACATTTGTTTCTGTTCATTTAGACATTCAGACTTTACTAACATTCAATAAAGGCTTAGTAGATGTTTGATTTTATCACAGAGGAAAACTTGACTTCAGGAATTCAAGGAAACAAAAAAATTATTTTAGTTGACTACATTTACATTCTGAATTTCATTTATTAAAGGTGCTATGAGGAGAATCTATTTCCAGCGACATAAAGACTCTGCTACCCATGAGCACGAGCGGCAACTGTCGTAAAGACGTGACCCAAGCCAAAGCGTGTGTTTGTTGTGATGCTAATGAATGCAGCTCTGACCTTCCTCAGAACTCTGCATTGCTTTACAACTTCTTTTTTCAACAACTTACAGGATGCAAAGCCACGAGGTAATGTCTCTCTTTCTAGTTACGTAGTGGTAGTTTTTGATGTGTGACAACAAGCAATTATTGGAAAACTTAGTATTGTAGTTTTGTAGCCGGCTATAAAACTACTAAAACTACGGGCTACTTACAGCCCGGTTCTCTATGACGTGTCTGAATAATATAAATTTGCTCTAGTTTTAATTGTCTTGTTCCTGAAGTTGAGTATTCAGGCCAGTCCAGCCCTGTCCGACCCGACCGTGAAGCTAAGGAATAGCATCTATAGATAACCTATTTTGATGCTATAAAACTCATCTTAATCTAATCCTAGTTTTTCCTCTCTATAGAGACAAAGCACTTGGCCTACAAAGAGTATCTCACGCTAAAACTGAGACCATTTAAAAACCATGACGAGGAATCTTTGGTCTCTGTTTCATATTTTGAAAACAGTGACATAGAAGGCTTGTGGCTTTTAGGATGGGGATGTCTCTTTTTTATTGGGGAAATCATAAAGTAATTGAATTTAAGATGAATTGAATTAAACATTTAAATCCTTATTTTTTCTTTCAGATGAAAGGATGATGAAATGCACCACCCTGGAGATGTTGAATATGATATTTGATCCTCATATATTCCCTAAAGTGTGACATAAACTTTTCCAAAGTTCTGTTTCCAACTCCACCACACACTGAGGATACAAATATTTTATATTTAACTTCCTGTGGTGTTCGGCTCTTACTGGTTTGTCCCTCCGCGGTGATGTCCCCGCTGATGCCTTTTGGATAGATAGCAGCCACGCTGACGGAGTACTGAGTGTCAGGATCCAGCTTCTGCAGGATGGTGGTCGTCTTCTTCCCTCCGACCTGAATCTGTTCACGGGACAGAAATCACAGGTGAGTTTGTGTCATACTGACACATGAGCTGTGATGAGATGCTGGTGCTTCAGGTAAACTTTTTGACTGTAAATGATAACATTTTTCCACTTTAGATGGGAAAGTTACAAAAAAACAAATAAGACATGATGAGGTGAATGGACCGTCCAAAGGACAAGAAGCTAATAATGCTACAAGCTAACAACTTATGTAGGGTGACCCTACATCCTCTTTTGCCCAGACATGTCCTCTTTTTTGGTCATAAAATTATGTTCAGGGGCATTTTAAAAAATTCCTTAAAATGTTGGGTTTTGCTCAGCTGTTTCAACAGACGAATCCGTCACCGGTGACAGAAAATGAACTGCATGACTCAAACTACCATAAATCCTTAAGTATCCACACTATCCAAATAATTCTAACAGATTCTGAAAGCTGAGAAGTGGAGCTTTTCATTGATATGTGTACATTACGGTAATTCTGATATAGAGAGAATGGAGGAATAATGTTCAGTGCATGGACCTGCTCCACTCCATCTATGGGTTTATGGGCATCTATGGGTTTGTTTCTATCATAAATCCTTATTTTTTGTCCCCTTGTCTCTGCCTGGATGTATCCATCTCTGGATGTATGTAGGCGCTCACATTTAGAACACCTCCTGCTCATATGTATATTTACCATTTGCAGTTAAAAAAACACCTATTTAAGATTTCACATAATTTAAAATAAATATGGTAAAATGTTTAAAAGATGATTAAATTTTTTATTGAGTGCTGATAAAACCAGTTTAAAATGAAACAAATAGCCAAAGAAACTGATTTAAAGTGTAAAATTAAAAGTACTCGGTTTAAAATGCATATTTAATTTGATCAAGGAAATAGTGTCAAACGTCAGAGTGCGACAGACCTGATTAATTAACCCTAAAAAATTCCCAACAAATCGTAATAACACCAAAACGATACATCGGACGTGAAAAATGTTTTCACAGAAAGCAAGTCGGGGGTCCTGGGCCTCATATAAACCAAATTTTGAAGCCCTAACTGTTATGAAAAATAAGTGCTTTGTCTCTATGAAGATCTCCCATAGACAGCCATTGCAATCTGAAACTTTCTCCTTCTTTGGAACTGACTGTTTTTAAATTGTCATTTACTGTAATTTCTCACACTATCTTCATAAAAATTACATATTCACAATCCCAAGACTTGTCCGACGCTCACGGTATGTTTGCTATTTGCATAACTCTAATGGCCGAGGAGAAACGAGCAGTTATTCAACACTGTCAGAAGGCATCGATCGCCTAAAGAAAACTGAGTCAAAGTGGCTGCCTCTGGCCGCACCTGTTCCTGTTACCATGATGACAGAGCCCTTCATCTCTGTTTGAAGTTTCACAGACATGATCTTAGCTTGGAAAGGGCTCATGAAGCATAGCATATGTGTATGTGTGTGTGTTTGTGTATTGATGAAGTTAGAGGGATCCAATCTTCACACAGAATCTCCACCAATAAACACGTAGTGTATACTTGTTTTTTGGAGTGTGCGTGAAGCGCATGTATGTGTGTGTTTATTAAGGACATGGGAGATCAGTTTTAGCAGGACGCCAACCCATAAAGTGCTTTGTGACATCAGTCTGTTAAGCAGGGGAAGCACCACCAGGTAGATCAACAATACAGCTCATGGTCAGGTGCCGGTTTATTGGCATCAACTATCAGGGCACACATGACTAAAACACATGAAAAAAGTCTCCTGACATTTCTACTGTGTTGGTCCACCATTTCATGAAAAAGCCCCAGTGGCCACCCAAGCCCCAGCGCGATTTCCGCAGAAATTGTCTAGTTTTAATTTTATTAGATCAACTAGTTTATTCATTTACCTTCCTTTCCCTACTGTATTTTTTTCTGATTTCTTGTGATATTTAATTATAATTTAAGCGTTAGCTCCTGTGTTTCCTCACCTTTAGTTAAAGATAGTGTCTCCTCAGTCTTTTTATTCTGTTTCTGTTTATAATTTCCTTTTTATGTCTTTGTGTGTTTGATTAATTTAGTGTGTGTGATGTATGTCGATTGTGAGGGTGGATGGGGTCTTTTATTTTCATTTGTACACAATTTCTGACTTTTTATTTCATTTATTGTTATTTTATTTTATTTCTTCGGTGAACCACTTTGAGCTACAAACTTTTGTAAAAAGTGCTATACAAGGAGTCCCTTTAGGTAAAAGTAAAGTTTGAACCTCTCCAGCCTGCAGAATAACTAGAGCATCCATCTCCAGAGGATTCTTCACATTTTTATCTCTGTGGGAGTCCGCTGTGATTTATTCCTGTGTGATTTAAAGAAAGACCACCTCAGCGTGCAGCTATAACTCTGCTCAGCTGCATTGTTCCACGTATTCTGTGATATATTACCTCATCCTCCTGCAGAAACAGTAGTTTTCCAGAGTTTTCCATCAGATCTGTTTCCTCCCTGGAGACGGTTTTTAAATTGTCCCCCATATTTCAGCACAGTCAGACCCTGAGCTCATCCTGGACAAACAAACAGCCCGTCCGAACTCGTGTGACTGATGCTAAAGTCAACATGTCTGTGGCGAGCGCTACACGTGTGACGCAGCATTAGCCGCTGACATCACGGTTGGAGCTGCAGTTTTTGTTTGACGGAGCTCTGTCATAACATCTCAGAGTCAAAGTGAAGTTTGGAGCTCACTGAAATTCTTCTCATATTGCCCATAGTTTCTTTATTTCCAGCTCCGATGCTCGGTCATGGAGGAGGAATGTGGAGGCCAAACACTCGTCCAATGACACTCAAGCTGCGGGACGCGGTCATGACCTCGATGACTGATTCTGGCAAATCACTGATTTAGTCTTTCTAAACAATTCAAAGCCTCAAGAGAGAGATGAAGAGGCAGAAATCATCCTGGGCTTGGAGGATGGTTTCTCTTTCTGGTGATAAAAGCAGATAAAAGGAGCAGAGCCAAAATCCAACACTGAGGTTGGCTTTAGTCTTTCCAGAGATCATATTAGAGTCAGTCTGCTCTCTCTGATTTTCATCATTTCATCATTCTTCATCACGAAGTTAATATTGCTTAAAGGCTCTGCATGTTGCAACCTGTTTACTTAATTTTTCATGCTTTTTTCAATTACTTTCATTGGAGTTGTATTTATTCTATTCATATTATGATTACTTATTTTTCATTTGAAAGTTTCTTTCTTTATTTCTCTTGTATCCTGCTGCTGTTGTAAATCTGGAATTTCCCCGTGTGTGCAGATAAAGGTATATCCTAAAGGTATATATCTTATCATGCAGCATTTCCTTTGTTAAAATCTTGACTTTGGACACACATACGCAGTTTAAGACATGAAAGGAAAAAGACCAATAATAAATTTATATATATATATGTATATATATGTATATATATATATATATATATATATATACATATATATATATATATATATAGATATATATAGATATATATATATATATATATAGATATATAGATATATATAGATATATATAGATATATACTTTTTATGGGATGTTTCTTTTATTATTATTTTTGTATCTTGTTTATTTGTTTTACTACAATACTAAAAAACTAAAAAAATATATATATAATAACAACAATAATAATAATAATAATAATAATAATAAAAATTTATATTATAACATTTAAATTTATAGAGGAATGTTATTATTATTTTTAAATATTATTGTTATTTTTATTCTTAGTATTATTATTACCACTATTATTATTATCATTATTATTATTATTTGTATTATTGTTATTATTATTATTATCATTATTATTATTATTATTGCTTTTATCATGACTGTTATTATTATTATCGTTGTTGTTGTTGTTTTGTTATGCTTTTGTTGTTTTGCTATTTCTTGTTTGGCTATTTTTATAGTGTTTATTGGTTTTACTATTATTATCATTATTACGGTATTATTATTTTTATTGTCATTATTATTATTATCATTATTATTATTATATTGTTGTTTTGTTATACTTCTTGGCTAGTACTTGTTTGGCTACATCAGTTTTAAAAGTATAATAACCTTTTTTTCTTTTTTGTTGCTTTCTTGTATACTATTACTATTGCTATTTTTCTTTGCTTTGTTTTCTCGGACACATTTACTTATTTACTGTCACACGTCACACATTTACACATCACATAAACACAGACTTATCCAAAATTCCCAATTTTTTTTGTTATTATAAGTCATGTTAGTTAATATTTCTGTTTGTTTTGAACAGTCTTGTTCAATAAAGAGAAAAAAGACCAGAAAAATAAAATGATTTAACTCTGCTGTTACTCCCTAAAGGTAAGATTAGGGTCAGAATAAAGATAATAAATAATACTAAGTTCATTGTCTTAAGAAGAAATTATTTATTGTTATACTAAAAGGTTAAACAAATCTTATTTCTTTCTTTCTTTATTCAAACCATGACGGCACACTGCAACTTTCAGATGTTTCCAAACCCGTCACTTTAATAATCTGTCCTTCAGGATAACGAGCGTCCATCTGCTGCTGTAAATTTCCTGATTTGGGTCTAACTGTGTAGTGTCTCGTCTTCTGAATGATTTATGTTTTAATAATGAAAATGAATGACACAGCCCTCATCCCTGCAGAGTCTCAGCCTGTTTCTCATTAAGCAGATCCTTCCCATCACATCAGCCCGTTTATTACTGATTTGTTTCTAAGCGTGCTTTGGGACTCGTTCAGCTCGCTCCTCGGTCACTTTTGAAGCTCTCCATCACGCTACGATATTCATGGATTTGTCATCGAGCGACTGAAGCGAGCTGGAGAGGCTCCCGCTGGTCAGAGTATAGCTCATGGAGGACCGCCGCACCCCGAACAGAATCTCTGTTTAAGAGAGCAGGATTATTAAAATCCACCCTGAAGAGGAATTTAAGTGCACTGTTGCTCCATCGTGGACACGCAGAGGATACCCAGTGTGTTGTAAAGGGGGAGAGGGGGACGGGTCTTCTGGTAAATCTGAGCAAGTCATAGAATAAATAACATATTAGAAACCCCTAAAGCCATGTCTTTGTTTCACGTCAGTGGAGCAGCTCGAGCTTTTGTCTCCTGATGCACGTAAAAGCCAAGAGTTGTGTTTTGTTTGTGAAGGCGTTCTGATACGGGACTCCTGCTGCTCCGTTCACTTAAGACTCAAAGTTAGGATAAGAGATGGACATCCAAGCGAGGGCAACGTCAGGCTGGCTGCACATGAGATTATATAAAAGTCCAAGCTATTGACAATGGCAGATATAATTAGAGATTTAACAATTTTTTAAGTTATAATCCACCAAACAGTTAGGCTGCACCGTGGGACCACACATGACCGGTTCATGGGAACTTTCTTGCGGTGGTGATTTCCCAGGCACAAGGTTTCCAAAACCTGTGTGGTCCAGCATGACCGCAGAAGAAAAACAATTTCTACTGTGGTTTGCTATCATGTTGGAGCTCCTACAAACTGTGTTACACACTGAAGAACTGAACTTTGGTACCCTTTTATAGAAGGTCTCGCTTCACGACGGGCGTAAAAGTGGTTGAAACCGAAGACAAAAGAAGGTACCAAAAAGAAGAGAGTTGTGGTTTGAATCTGTCCATGACAAGGAGAAGCTGGTGGACGCAACCTTAACTGGCAATATCAGGCAAAATACACAATCAACATGCATGTGCCAACAGTTTAAATCCAGCTTTTTAATACACTGTATCCTAAAAACATTCAAACTTGGGCTGAAGACATGGACAAAATTTCATATTTCAGTATCGATATGACACAATATGACTATTAGGGCTGCCACTAACGACTATTTCTTGTCGACTAGTCACATCATGCATGAACTGCAGCGTACTGCACCAGCATGCTAACCTGACAAGCCAGGTGGACAGCTCAGTACGTCTGCCACAGAAATATTTCACTAGTCCATCTGGGTAGGAGCCCTTTAAATAAGTTTTCAGGGGCAGAACATTAAAAAAAAACACAAGAGCTTGTGATTGGACAGTCGTCTGGCTCATCACATTCATCACAGACCAATCCACATCAAGCAGGGTTGCCTCCTACAATGTAACATACATAGCGGCTAATGTAGCGGCTAAAAGCTGACAACAGTTAACAACAGTTCATGGATGTTAGCCATAGCAGCTAACTTAGCTGCTAACAGCTAACAACAGTTAATGACCGTTAGCCATTAGCCGCTAACTTAGCAGCTAACAACTTACACTAAACTGTACCACACAGATGATTCATTTAACTCTTATATGTGACATGAACCTTGTTAAAAACAATCCCTACAAGTAAACTTCTGAGGAGGGCAGATTTCGCCAAGTTTCACTTAATAGCTATGAGGACAGTAGGCTAATTGGCATGTCCGTTCTCAACTTCCGCTTCTCAACTTCCAGTTGTCGTCACGTCCGCATTTCTGCTGCTCCTGCTTCTCTTCCCTGATTGGGCCGTTAAGAATTCAGCCGAGTGAATTTGTTGGACAATGGAGGCTGGCAAGACGGACCTGCAGGATTTCAGAATCAGGCAGGTCTGTCTGCTCTGCAAGGGTACCATCATGCAGCTGGTGGCCCAAACCGCTTATAAAGAGCAGACCTAGAAACTATGGCTCCTGTGTAGTTGTGCCTGCGCCACATGTGTGAGTGTGTTTTGGGGCTGTGCTGGGTTGATTCCTGCAGGCGTGATAACCAGGAAACAGGGTGAGGAAAGGACAAACTACCAACCACACTCATGTCTGCTTTGTAGAGGCAGCTGGGTGATCATCATGTGGATTCACAGGAGCAGAAGAGCCCAAAGTCACTTTAATGAGCCAACTTGGCAACACAATAACTGTTGTCTTAGTCTGTGCTCAGTCTGCTCCCTCACGCTTTCTGCTTCCTACACGGCTGTAGTAATAACCTTTGTTCTAGTAGACACACAACAGTAAAACACTGGAATCAGACACATTTTCAGGGACAGCTTTAACCGGGGACCAGTCATCCAAAACAGGGACTGTAACCGGAAATCAGTGACGTCTGGTTCAGGGTAGCAGGCATGTATTTTTGGGGAGCTATACTCACAGGTTTAGCTTTGCTGCTCACTCCACAAATGCACAAACCTCACAAGTTGTACCTCGCTGTAAAGGTGGCTAATCAGGCTTTCCAATGAAACAAATACAAAACCAATTGGGTTGTTTTTAAAGGAAAGAAATAATCAAAAAATGATTGATGAAGATAGCATTTCCAGACTTTTTAATGGAGTACATACAGTACACCAGGCCGGCTAAACACAAGATGATTTTAAAATCTTTATCCGGAAAACTACTGAAACAGACACAGTTGCTCCATTTTTCCACTTATAAATAAATGTCCAGAAAATTTAATGTAAACTTGACGTAATCCCGAATTCCAAGTTAAGACTGAGTCAAGAAAAGTGGGCTAAATTTAAACAAATATTGCCATCTTCAGGACTATGAAACGAGGACTTAACTCACCGTGGCCGGCTCGCCCCCAGCGACGGGTTTGTACGTGATCCTGTAGTTCTGTACGGGGCCGGGTGCCGCGTCCCACTTCGCCGTCAGAGAGGAAATGGTGGCGTTGAAAACCCTCAGGTTACGAGGAGTCTCAAGAGGCACTGAGAGCACAGAGAGACATCCAGTCAACAAACAGAGAAGAACTCAGACCGTCCCGTTTGGATTAGTGATGGTGATGAGGATGGTGGTGAGGATGATGATGGTGAGGATGAAGGTTATGCCCCCATAATCCTGCAGGTCACTAAAATGGAGTGGTCATTTTTCTGATGGAGGCAGCATGGAGGTCAATGAAGCTGTTCGGTGCAGAGCTGGAGTCTAGAAGCTTCTAATTCATACGTGAAGTTAAAATCAAATGATGAGCTGGTTTTGTATTATTGTATTATTTACCTAACTTGGCCGAAGCCTGAAAAAATCTACCACCAGCTTTTACAGAAATTGGCAACATTTGGAGATTTTATATCAAAAATTGGGGTAAACTTTTTACAACAGTAAAACCAACACATTGCTGCTAATACACTTTAGGCCTGATCTACTACGATCCATAATAGCAGGTGCTAAATTACGTGTGCAAACTAAAAAAATACACATGCTATTAGCGGCGTGTTGCAAGTGATCTACTATCACTGCGTGTGAAATTGATAACAGGAGCAAAAGTGGTGTGGACCGCCTCTTTAAAGAGGATTTTGCGTGTGCTATCGGCTGTCATATTTCTATCCGTCATATTTCATTTTCCTTTTCTGATTGTAATGAAACATAATCTAAGTGGCAGCATTAACATGGCTGCACAGCTTCATCATCAATAACCTCTCATGTGAAGAGCTGCGCAAGGACCGCACAGGTAACAGTTGCCTTTTACGCACTGACTGCATCACACTCTGTCAGTGTGTGGAGAGTGTGATGCAGTCAACTCGGAGTGACAGAGTAATTATGGCTTTAAAGGGGTTTTTTTGTTTCTACATAGATTAAATGACCTCCTGCGTGATGTAGAGCGCAGAGCAGAGAGGGTGTACTTTACGCGTCTTCATGGCACACTGGATCGTCCCTCTTTTCCAGTCCTTAATAATGACTGACAGCCTCCAAGTCTTTTCACCTTTCATCAATAAATTCAGTCAGTGATGGAAAATATTCGGTTAATGTGACCCCTGTTTGCTAGTGGTGGGCCGATCGATCCAAAAAATATCGATATATCGATCCAATGTTGGTATTGATATCGATTGATACTAGTGCAGTGGTATCGATACTTTAGTTCCTGTCCTATCTGTGCTGCAGCAGAGGCGACCTGTCCGTCTGTTGCTGTGTAAGTGTTGCTGCTTTTGACTGCAGCTACTTCCACAGCACGAGCCAAGCAGGCTCCTCTGACTCCCTCTTGTGCTTTAATGTCACGTGACCCAGGTAAAAAGCAAGAAGTGTTGGTGACAATATTTCAGAAAAAAAGTGCACTGAAGGGCAGTAATTTTGACTCATTTTTTTTCTTTTCTAATTTTTTATAGTTTTTTATTATTTTAATAAAGTATTTTACTTATAAACTATCCTGGTTGGATTACTATTAACTAATAGTTAATAAATGAAAAATCCAAATGGAAGGATGGAGCAGCATGAAAGGAGCGCCGTAAGTATCTGTATCAATACCGGTATTGGCAATACTTACTGGTATCGGATCGATACCAAATCTTACGGTATCGCACACCACTACTGTTTGCTAGCCTTGCAGAGCAGACGGACCTGCCTGATTCTGAAATCCTGCATCTCCGTCTTGCCAGCCTCCACTGTCCAACGGTTTCACTTGACTAAATGCTTAACGGCCCAATCAGGGAAGAGAGGCGGGAGCAACGGAAGCAGCAGGAGCTGCAGGAGCTGCGGGTGTGACGACAACAGGAAGTGACTTAACAGGAAGTGAAGTCACTACCTGTTGTACAAATAATGGAGGCTATTGTCAGTTAGCTATCATGATTACTCAGTTATACTTGGCAAAATTTTCTCTCCTCATAAGTTTACGTCATAGGGATTGTCTTTGACGAGGGTCATGTCACATATAAGAGTTAAATGATATATCTGTGTGGGATAATTTAATGTGAAGCAATAGTCTCAAGGTAGTTTAGCTATAGACTAGTGGCCTTTAGCCACTACAGCTAACAGCTAACAAGGACAAACAACAGTTGGTCGTTAGCCGTAGCAGCTAACAACAGTTAGCCACTAACAACAGTTAGCCACTACGGCTAATGGCCATTTACTGTTGTTAGCCCTTGTCTGCCATTAGCCGTTGCAGCTAACGGCTAATGGTCTGTGATGAGTGTGTTGAGCCAAATGATCGTCCAATCACAAGCTGCTGTTGTTTCTGAAGGTTTTGCCCCTGAAAACAATTTTGCAGGGCTCCCCCCCAGATGGATTAGTGAAATATTTCCAATATAGAGCTGTACATCTGGCATGTCAGGTTACCAGTTTGCCACCATGATCACAGCCTCCCATTCGTAACACTGTGCCCTATTTTGCACCTGCTTTTCAAACATACTAAATTTAGACGTAAAACACTGCGTGCAATCACTTGCGGGTTTGATAAATCACACTGTGGTGCTAAATGATCACATTTGCATCTCCTCCAGTATTTTGCTAGTTCTGAGAATCTGCATGTATTCAGCATATTCATGCTAAATGGACCGCGCATGCTATTCTGCTCAACCAACAGACTCAATCCTCAGTGCACCCTGTTAGTAGATCAGATTTGCATGTGCTATCAAGTTTGCACGTGTTTTAATATTTACTGCAGACAAACTTTTACTAAAAAACATTTCTGATAGTTTCTTTTGTTGCCAAGAATAGAATAAGAAGCATCTTGAATTCCAGCTCTGCGTCAGAAACATTGAAAATAAACAAAATGACATGCAACAACATGACTGGATGGCTGAGGTGGACTCGGATGAGCGATGATGTGATGATGAACGGCAGTTTGACGACACGGTGACACTGATGAACACACTGGTGAAGGATGAAGGTGAGACCAAACATTCATTCTCATGTCTGTAAGAAGATGGGTGATGATAAGGATGGCATCGCTGATATATTTGGATTCAATGCGTTGATTCTACATTCACGCCACTGTCGACTTCAAAAACACTAAACTAAGAAAAAGCAAGAAATATAATAAATCATGAGATTATTACATCTGTATGTTACGTCAATTTCACATTTTTACCCAACACAACAATGAGAAACAGTCATGTTTAATAGGTCTAAGTGGACTAGACCTTCCTTTGCTTTTCTCCTCTGTGTGGGAGCTTTAGTGATGTTGATGTCTTTTTATTTGTCTATTTGTTGCCAAATGTCAGTGATTCCTGCCAAACCCCAGTTTTCCTATGAGGACGAATAAACAAGCTAACTAACAAAACAGTTCAAAAATAATTTGGATCCCAACAAATCCATCCTTATCAGGATAAAGAACGATGTCTCATGCAGCACAGATGGGATAATGTTAATCTTTATGTTCAGACACAAAACAAGAACAAAATGCACAGCTGCAAACTTTAGATTTATCTGTTCTTGAAGAAGATTTCGATGAGGGACATGCTGATACATAATTTTAGAAGTTTCTTAAAGGGACTGTGAGGAGAATCTGTTCCTGGCCACATAAAGACTCTGCTACCCATGAGCACGCACGGCGACTGTCGTAATGCTGCGTTCCAGTAACCTTGGAACTGGGAGTGACATCATCGATCTACCAGGCTATTGTTAGTTGTTGTTAGCACGCCCTGCGTTGTTGTTCACAAATATCAAATGAAGAATGTGATTATCACTATGGCAGCATTTTTGTAAATATAAGTCTAACAGTATTATGTATACAGCTGATCTAGAGCAACACACCCCAGTCAGAAGTGCAAATAAATGGATTATTACAGGAGCTAAATAACTGTTCACACTGGGGGCATCCATCTTCCATTGTCAACTCGGGGGTGGTGAGGATTCACCGAGTTCCCAGTAGGAAATTCAGACTTCGAGGGACGTTCCAGTTGCAGTTTCCTACTTGGCACTCGAAATTCCTACTTCTGACTACAACTGGAACGCACCAAAAGACGTGACCCAAGCCAAAGTGTGTGTTTGTTGTGATGCTAATGAATGCAGCTCGGACCTTCCTCAGAACTCTGCATTGCTTTACAACTTCTTTTTTCAACAACTTACAGGATGCAAAGCCACAAGGTAATGTATCTCTTTCTAGTTACGTAGCGGTAGTTTTTGATGTGTGACAACAAGCAATTTTTGGAAAACTTAATATTGTAGTTTTGTAGCTGGCTATATATGGCTACTTACAGCCCGGTGCTCTAATGCTACGGCCACACCGGACGCGAATTTGCGTCGACGCGTGTCGAGATTACATTCAAAGTCTATGCAAACAGGCGTCTTGACGCAAATTCGCCCCGGGCGGCGCGTTGGAGGCGTTTGGCGCGCGTCTGGAGCGTTGACGCGTTTGGCGCAGCGTTTGGAAGCGTCGAGGCGTTTTGACGCCCCAAACGCCTCGACGCCGAGTTGAAAATATTGAACTTTCGACGCCTGTTCATGCGCTGCAGCCAATCAGCGATGACATTCGCCTCGACGCCATTGATTTGATGACGCGCTCCTGCCCCTGCTCCCACTCAAGCCCCTCTCAAAGATGGAGGAGAGGTTTATCGGCACTGTTTGCTATCATTCGAGCTATACTATTCGGGCGAGTATACTCTACAGAGACCGGAACAAAAAGGAGCAGGCTTGGGTGAAAGTCGCTGAGGAGACAGGTTTTATTTAATAATGTGTGACGCCCCGGCCTCCTGCTCCTGCTTAAACCCCCTCTCAAAGATGGAGGAGAGGGTTATCGGCGCTGTTTGCTATCATCCGGAGCTACACTACTCGGCGTGTGTCCTCTACAGAGACTGGAACAAAAGGAGCAGGCTTGGGTGAAAGTCGCTGAGGAGACAGGTTTTGGAGGTAAGTTCTGTAAATATTCGTTTCCAGCTGGATTTGTCTGCACGGGTTTATCACTGAGTCCGACCGGCTCGGCTCTCTACTGCGCATGCGCCGGACGCCGTCGTCCCCACAGCTTGTCAAAATGTCCAGCGTCCAGCTTCGGCGTTAAGCGCGCGTTACAGGCTTTACGCTGTACCCGTCAAATTATCCGTGTGGCCGTAGCATAAGACGTGTCTGAATAATATAAATTTGCTCTAGTTTTAATTGTTTTGTTCCTGAAGTTGAGTATCCAGGCCAGTCCAGCCCTGTCCGACCCGACCGTGAATCTAAGGAATAGCATTTATAGATAAACTATTTTGATGCTATAAAACTCATCTTAAAGTGTGTATTTCCATCAGGCATATATCTAAAAGTGAAATTTTTTGTAATTATTTAGAAACTCCTCACAGTCCCTTTAAGGGGCGATTGAAGATTGACAAATCACTGAGCCATCGTTTGGAAATCTCTGCACTCGGTAACTGACTTAGCCAGAGCAGCTGTTTTTAAATAGGCTAACAATGAGTGAACATTACAGTACTAGTTGAGCAGATTTACGGTTGATGTCATTGATATCAAACAGGTACACTGTACAGGCGTTTGAACAGAAAGTCATCATCATATGTTTGGATCGTTTCTGATTACCTCCGCCAAGGAGATTATGTTTTCGGGAGAGTTTGTCTGTCTGTGAACAAAATAACTCAAAAAGTTATGGATGGATTTTGACGAAATTTTCAAGAAATGTTCAGCATGGGAAAAGGAAGAACTGATGCGATTTTGGTATTGATCCGAATCAGCGTCTGGCCGCCATGGTGAAAAATGTGATTTCTGTGAATAACTACTGAACTAAAATAGATATCATTGTGAATCCAATTGCTAATGGTATGTTTTCATGGTCAAGGAATCTAAATATTTAGATGAAATAAAGGTAGGACTAATATTTATGGTCAAAATGACAATATAGTTCTGTGGATGCTTCAGTGAATAAAGCTCCTTATTCTAAACATATTTCATACAGTGTTATGTGTGTGTTCTTCAAGTGTCGAGGCTCAATAAAGGGAGAGGAATGAAATAATCCAGCCAATATTCAAACCCAACAGTGAAGTCAACACTGATTTGAAGAGAATAACTCTGATTGGTTTGATCTATTTCCCATCCAAAACACATCCATGTATAATGGAGGACCATAATCCATCCTCTTTACACCCTGTGTCTGGAGAATATGCAGCGTCAAAACAGAGCCCGTCAAGTCTACAGACAGCCTGTGGCGTGAACACAGAATAAAGCACTAAATCACAAACACATGCAGTTAAATTCACAGCGTTGTTGAGTCAACACTGTCCTGTACCGTCCTCATAAACATTCAACACAAATCACTTCAGTAAGAAGGAGCGAGGCCTTCTCATGAGACATACCCTCTGCCGACCTCAACACTAGAAAGAGACGTTGAGAAAGAGCAAAGTTAATTATTTCAACAGCTACGTCTTTAAATGTGAAATATGATTGTTGTTTTAAACCACATTTTGGCAAAGGCACGAGCTGCAGTTCACTCACATGTACGTTCGCTCCCCATCAGGTCCTCACTCTCGGACTCGTCGGGGTAGATGGCGGTGACGGTGACGTCGTACTCGGTGTCTGGGTCCAGGTTTGGCAGGACGTGGGTGTTCTCATCGCTGTTCAGGATGTCCTGATGAAGACAGAAGCAGAGCAGGTGAGCTAACAGTTAGTGCATTGTGACCGATTGCCTTCAAAACAACTAAACCACACTCAAAGCTATAAAAAACGATAAAGATTTGCCCATGTCTGACCGGGAACAGTCACACATTGGCAGTGTTCTTTTAGTTGGCAAATTATTTTCATCAACAGCCTCTTTTCCCCTGACAAAAACTATATGGTAACTTTAAAAACAAGTGCACATGGACAAAAACGAAATTAACTGACATAGTGCAGCAGATAAGGGAAAAAATCGTTCACATAAGGATGCAAGCATGAAATTTACAAATTCACAAATACTCTCTAAGGGCCACTCTTTTGGAAAATGACGTTAGACACTTGAAAATTTAAGATGGTGGCCATTTTCCAAGATTTGCAATTTCATGCCTATTTTAACCTTTCTTATCCCAGTTTTTACAACTTTATGCCTATCTTGCTCCCATTCATCTTTTTTTTGGCCACTGTCAGACCATGTTTGGAATTTTTACATGGTTTTTGAAATTTAATCCCAATTCTGCTGCTATAATCAATTTTCCTTCGTCACTTTTGATTTTTTTTGCCTTTTTTTTGTAATTTCATACCTATTTTGCACCTATTAACTTTTTTTTGCTTTCGTACCATTTTTTTACCCAGTTTTTACAATTTCATACCTATTTTGCTTTTGTTCTTCACTTCTTTTTTTCTTAAATCTTTTATCCTTAGTTTGATTTAATGTCATATTGGTTTTACTATAAAAAGATCTACTGCTTATGTTTGTTTAAGAATACATAAGATGAGGAACATTAAAACAATCGCAGAGTAAATTGCAATATTAGGGAAAAATATCGCAATTAGATTATTTGCTCAAATCGTTCAGCCCTACACAGCATAGATAACTGCTTCTGCAAGCTGCTGGTGTGTCCACTCACTTAAGGTTGTGCAGTAGGCGCTTTGTGTAAAAAATTAAGCCACAATTCTGACTCTTCTGAACCCTGTCAGTGGAAGGAGTTGATAAGGGAATTGATCAGCAAAAAGACTCATGATGTCGATTCTTTAATGGAACTGTTAACGATTCTCAACTGGAATTGGTTTTTGATTCCCATCCCTAAATCTGGATCACTTATATCAATCAATCAATCAATCGAACTTTATTTATAAATCGCTTTTCATACAATGAATGTTACACAAAGTGCTTTACAATTACATATCCTGTGTGGACTGGGAACACTGGGAATAAACCAGCAGGAAGATGGATGGATGTTTGAGCTGTGGTGTGACCTGTACACGACATTAGGGCTGGGTTAAAAAAAATTGATTTGATCGATTTTCCTTTAACTGGTTCATAATCGATCCATAAAATCCAAAGATGGATCTTTTAACTTGGGTAGTTTTTTCTTTGGATGTGCAGAGAAGCAGCCTGTGGTATCAACCCTGCTAGTCTGGTGTGATCAGCGTTTAGCGTTGCTTTCTACTGAACAAGATCTCATGAGATGTTACTGCAAACAAACATGGTGGAAGCACTATATGGGCACCACTGGCAAGTTTTAAAGCTGATGTTTGGATGTACAGTATTTTAGATTTAGCATAAGGAAAACAAAAGACAAGTAGTATGCAGAATATGCATGAATGTGTATCATTAAAATATGATTAATGTAACTGCTTTGGGTTTAGTTCTTAATGTTAAAACAATTTTTAATGATGTACCAGGTCAGAAGTCACTTTTTAAATTTACAGCACTGTTTTAACTAAGATATTCCGGACTGCATAAATATCAAATTGAATCGTGAATTGAATCGATTTGAGACCTTGTAATATCGAATTGAATCGATCCAAAAAATCTGAATAGCTACCCAGCCCTACACGACGTACTAACAGCTAACTCTCCTTTTCCCGTCTGTGTGTTTATGATAATCCCTCTGAACTGTGCGTTAATTTGGACGAAGCCCTGCAGAGCCAAGAGTGAAGAAAAAGAGGAACAAAGGAAGCATTGTTGTTGCTCCATCTTCTCAGGATGTTTTTATTAAAGCGTTGGCTAGCACATTAGCTGGAGTGTTGTGAGGCATGTCAGTTTGAGATTATTCATATAACTCTGTTTTCAGTCAATAATAAGAATAAAACCTCAGATGACAGTGTTACAGCATGTTTCATTTAGCAAAGCCATGCCGGTTTCATAACCATGAATATCTGGTCCCTCCTCTGAGAGCAGAGCACGTCTGGGCACTTGGATGAAGGTGGGAGACTTCCACTCAGCACCAAACTCGTCTTGACCTCCTGGCTCGGTCTCAGGCCCGGTTTAAAGTTTAGTCTTGTGAAATACTGCGACGCTGCAGGCGAAAGGCTTTCACTCCATCCAGATGTTCGGTCTCATTTCAGTCCAAGCAAAAATCATTTGCATAATTCAAGAGACAGATCCACTGAAATGTTTCTCCAGCTGCTGAAGATGCACATTTTGATTTTAAAAAAGGAAAATAAGTTGGACCAAACAAATCCAGATATGTCATGGATACCAGCCCAGCTTCCAGATGTCACGGTCAAACCTCAGAGCTCATCTTGTTCTGATGTACTCAGATTATTTAAGAATGATTTTATATCTTTCACATATTGTTGACAGAATGTCCCAGATCTGTAATCATTAACGACCATGTGCTTCCTGTTTTTTGTATCATTGTTTGTATTTGTTTGGTATTTTTCTGTCTGTAATTATTGAGTTTGATAGTTTTTTGTCTGTTTTTAACAGTATTTATTATTATTTTTTATGTCTTTAAAGGCCCAGCTAAGGACGCACATTACAAATCAGCTCAGGCTATATGTGCTGTAGTGTTTGGCAACGTTCCCTTGCTTTATATCATCTCTTTACAAATAAACATTAAATAAACAATGAATATTAGATCAGGTAGAATTTTACGGATCCCTTGGAAAGACTCAATCAGGGAAATTAAGATTCCAGCAGCGATATTATATAAAGATGTATAAAGAAGATAGATGTAAATAAAAATACAAATAAATATAAATATAAATATAAATATACCTTCTGCAACTTCCCAAAAGAGAATATCACTCTGACCTATCTTAAAGAAAACATCTTAGGGTCAAAATAAACAAATGATGATATTATGATTCTTTAGAGAAAGAAAGTTAAAAAAGTCAATACTGCTGATTGTCTTATTCAGTTTTAAACTAAGTGAGTATGACCAGTTTGGTCAGTTTTGAATTGTATTTTACCGTTTGCCCACTTTATGATTATTTTCCAATGTATTTTTTTTTTTTTTACATGTTCTGAAATGAAATACTGGCTAGCTAACTAGCTAACTAACTAACTAGCTAACTAACTGAGACACAGCCAGGTGTCCAACTGGTGAACTTACAGACTGGAAGTTGTTCTCCCCCTTTCTCGACCAGCTGATGCGGTAAAGGGCCACATCAGGGGCCCCGTGTTCCCACGTGGCTCTGAACGAGTCCTGCGTCACCTCAGAGAACTGCAGGTTCTTCGGAGCAGGAACGACATCTGTAAATACAAACAGAGGAACATGGAGACCAGAGATAAGATGGCTGCTCTTTGACTCTGTTAAACTGAGCCTTTATATCAGCTCTCTGATTGGTCAACTGGCCAACCAATCAGAGAACACTCTTCAAAGCAGCTGTTGCCGGGTGACTCCAGGCAGAAAATGAATGTGCTGGAAGAGTCTATTTGGATTAGATCAGTTTAGATTATTTTAGAATATTTAAGATTTTATTAGATTTAGATTCAATTTGATTGTTTTTTTTTAAATCCCTTTGAGAAACTCTCTAAGAGAAATTAGGATATTAAGATATCAGGAAGAAATTAGGATATCAAAAAAGTAGACAGAACTATATAGAAAAAAAAGACTGATGTAAGCAAAATATAAATAACTATAGAATAAATATAAATTAAAGTAAATAAATAAATATTAATTTAAAAAAATAAAGGGTGAAAAAATAATACAATAAAACAATAATACAATAAAAAATAAAATAAAAAAAATTCAATGTATAGTGGGGAAATTGTAATCTTAATTTGCTAATTAAATTTTGAAAACTACAAACTTACCCACATTTAAAAGTAAGTAAAAACAATCAAATACTGACAATGTTTAGCATTCTAGGAAGATTAAGTAGAATTTATTAAGCATTTTGTTGATGAGAACAGTCAATCTCAAATCGCAACAGGTCGCTCCAGTGGTGTAGTGGTTCCTTGAGAAGTGGGTATACTCTAAATTTTCACCTTTTTTTTAAGTAGTACAGAAAAAAGATGGTTTTAGAACCAGTGACATGTAAGACTACGCTATTTACCCAAAAATCTGTCATTTCTACTTGCTCACTATTATAAAATTACCATGACTTAATTAGGAGCCGTTTGTAGTTACTACTGGTCACACAAGCAGAATGGATTGAAGTAAAATGTATTAATCATGAGGCAAACATGGTGTTTTGGTTATTTTTTGAACATTCATTTAAATAAAATACTTTAAATTGGAAGTTGACAATGCATTCTTGTTCATATTTAACCAATTTAATCAGTGAAGGCAGGGAGTAACAGCCAATTAGAGGCAGAGGAGGGTGGGTCATGGCTTCACCACCCTTGAAGGAAAAAAGGGCAATCTGGCAGTTAGATATTACTGAATGGTGCACATCGGGGAGGTTTAGAAGTGGGTATACTCAATGCTGACTGAAAAATAAGTGGGTATACTCCGTATACCGGCGTATACCCTCGACTACACCACTGGGTCGCTCACCAGTTAAAACATCAACTGTTTCAACAGATTCATAAACATTTAGAGTTTTCTTCATTCATTCCACTGTGTTTTCATTTTTATTATTTCACTCTGTCCAAATTTAAAGAATCACATTCATTAAACATTAAAAATTGATTAAAAAGTGATTACTTTTCTTTTTTTTTAAATGGGAGAGGGTCAGTAAAATGTAAAAGAAAAGAGAAATGCAAGATAAACCAAAATAAATAATGAACAATGAAAAGCAGGATTGTACCTGTGATGGCGCTATTGAGCATCACACTTCCAGGTCCCTCGTCGTAGACGGGCGTCACGGCCACGTCGTACTCCGTTTGGGAGATCAGGCCCTTCAGATCCAGCGTGGTGATGCCGCCGTCCACCTCGGTCTGACAGAGAGAGATTTTATGATCAGTATCATTTAAGACTTGTGTTAAAAGAATTGATCTTTTCTTTCACTTATTGATGGGAAATTGGAACGTGCACTGAAAAACTGCACAATGATGCAACCAAAGGTGTTTTTTAAATGACTTTTTTGACATAATACTTCGAAAAAATCAATAATCTCTCTTGTTTAGAAATAAAAACAGGCTGATTTCTTCTTCAGAATACAAAATACTTCTCTGAAACAGCAGTTTAGCGTACCATTTAAGCCCTAAACTTAATGTGACACAATCTCTAAACATACAATTAGATTAGACCAAATATTACTTTACTAATCCCTTTGAGAAAAACTCCCTCAGGGAAATTAAGAGTTGGTAGCAGTTGATTAAAAAAAAATAAAAAGATATATAAAAGGGAAAAAAATATATTTAAAAAATTAATAAATATACGTAAATAAAATTAAAAATACAAAAATACATTTAATGTGCAAAACATTTGTTCAATCATAGCATTATTTTGCCAATATTAATATTGATATCAATATTATCCAACAGTCTAAACACTGCAAATAGTCCATCAAATAAAATATAGTGTGTTTCAGAATATTAATGCAACAATATGCTGCTTTTTCTGCATTAGTTATGTTGTTCTACTAGTAGTAGTAGTAGTAGTATTGTTGTTGTTGTTGTTGTTATTATTATCATTATTATTAGTAGTAGTAGTAGTAGTAGTAGTAGTGGTTGTAATATAAGTATTATTACTACTATTTTATTATTATTATCATTATTACTATTTTACTATTATTATTATTATTGTTATTACATTTGTTACTACAATTATTATTATTTTTATTCTTACTATCAATATTATTATTGTTATTATTATTATACTCAACAAAAATATAAACGCAACACTTTTGTTTTTGCTCCCATTTTTTATGAGATGGACTTAAAGATCTAAAATTCATTCCAGATACACAATATTACCATTTCTCTCAAACATTGTTCACAAATCTGTCTAAATGTGTGATAGTGAGCACTTCTGCTTTGCTGAGATAATCCATCCCACCTCACAGGTGTGCCACATCAAGATGCTGATCTGACATCATGATTAGTGCACAGGTGTGCCTTAGACTGTCCACAATAAAAGGCCACTCTGAAATGTGCATTTTTTTTGCTTTATTGGGGGTCTGGGGACTCAGAACCAGTCAGTATCTGGTGTGACCACCTTTTGCCTCATGCAGTGCAACATCTTCTTCGCATAGAGTTTATCAGATTGTCAATTGTGGCCTGTGGAATGTTGGTCCACTCCTCTTCAATGGCTGTGCGAAGTTGCTGGATATTATTGGGAACTGGTACACGCTGTTGTGCGTGAGCATTTGCCCACTCAAGTCTGTTACGGCGTCGATCTGGAGTCAGGTTAAGACCCCGATGAGGACGACGAGCATGCAGTTGAGCCTCCCTGAGACGGTTTCTGACAGTTTGTGCAGAAATTCTTTGGTTATGCAAACCAATTGTTTCAGCAGCTGTCTGAGTGGCTGGTCTCAGACGATCTTGGAGGTGAACCTGCTGGATGTGGTTACATGTGGTCTGCGGTTGTGAGGCCGGTTGGATGTACTGCCATATTATCTGAAATGCCTTTGGAGACGGCTTGTGGTGGAGAAATGAACATTCAATGCATGAGCAACAGATCTGGTTGACATTCCTGCTATCAGCATGCCAATTGCACGCTCCCTCAATGCTTGCGACATCTGTGGCATTTTGCTGTGAGACAAAACTGCACATTTCAGAGTGGCCTTTTATTGTGGGCAGTATAAGGTACACCTGTGCACTAATCATGATGTCAGATCAGCATCTTGATGTGGCACACCTGTGAGGTGGGATGGATTATCTCAGCAAAGCAGAAGTGCTCACTATCACACATTTAGACAGATTTGTGAACAACATTTGAAAGAAATGGTAATATTGTTTATCTGGAATGAATTTTAGATCTTTGAGTCCATCTCATGAAAAATGGGAGCAAAAACAAAAGTGTTGCGTTTATATTTTTGTTGAGTGTATTATTATTATTATTATTAGGGTCTGTTTTGATTCCCATGCTGGTCAGGGCCTTTCTGTGCCTTCCCGTGTGCCACTAACACCACACTGATGATTTGCTGGTTAGTTTTTATTCTGTGGTCTTTTTGCAAATTTCAAAGCTGAAGCCAAAATTTTTGACCAAAAGGAATGACAGCGAAGTCTAAAGTGTTTAAATGCATTCATTTAAGAGGATGATTAAGCAGCAGGAGCTCCAGACATGTTGGTGAGTAGATATGAGGCCAGATGATTGGTCACCTCCCTGAAGGTGAGCACAGGTTATCGTATTGGCAATTACGGCTTTTTTTAATCAAAAATATTAGCCAGTATTGATCGTCAGTCCCGAAAAAAACTTTCATTCTGCAGTGGTGGAGCAGAAATGTTAAAATAGGAGAAAAGAAAGCTGTTTTCACTGTCACGCTCCAAAATATGCAGCAATCAGAGGATTTAAGCCGTTAAGAAGAAACCTTTGCACTCCTGAAATCCTCTGTTTTTCCACAGGTAATCCCTCAGAGGGGCTGATGATCTCTGAATTATCGATCACTGCCTTCTGGAAGAACCATAACTGAGTCCTTCTAGTGTAGATTTATCCCGGACTGTTTGTCCTTTGCAGACGTCCAAGTGAGGACTAATGGGGACGCAGTGATCCAGTCAGGATGATCCAGTCAGGCGGAGGGCAGCTCCCCTCCGCTCCGGGCTGACTTTGCCTCTGTGTAAACGTTTGGACGTCTTTGCACGTGTAATGAGCGTTTTCAGACCGGTTCAGCAGCAGCTTTAGTCTGAGAAAAACAGCCATTTGAGAGGCTCACAGCTGCATGTTAACCTTTCTTTAGTCAAGTATTGATTCTGCTTATTGGTCCCAGTCTTTACTGATGAAATACAGATGCAGAGTGAATAAAGCAGTCTTGGTATCAAGAGTGTCATGCAAATGGCACATTAATGATATTTAATGACCTTGGAATCATTTATCAACATCAAAAAGCCCAAAACTGGTGCAAGCCAATTAAGAAAGTATGTGTGTCCGCGCTGCTGTTGTCAACAGACTTGTAAATATTTCAAAGCTAAGGTTTATACATCTGTGTGTGGGTGTGTTATCAGTGCTTTTAGGGGAGTCAGGATGGTCCATGCTCTGGTTCATTAAAACAAACTTACATTCACAAGTGATAGAATAATACATGCCCATATTTGGAGATGTGTTTTGCAACCTGTTGGTTTTTCTAAAGGTTGAGTGGATCTTAGATGAACATCTCTTATGGATATGCAGTCAGCAGGAGGTCTGAACTGCTCATGATACATGTAATAACTATTCTTACTTAAAGGGACAGTTCAGTTTTTTTGAAGTGGGGTTCTATGAGCTCCATATGGTCACTAAGGACATTAGATACAGTAGAAAGTTCTCTCTTCTCCACCAGAAAGCCACAGACTGTGAATGTCGGTGACGAAGAAAAGACGCTCATGGGAAAGTACCGTACCTAATTTAAAGGCTATTTTCTCCGCCTACAAGAACTCAAATCAAAAAATAATACCACAGTTTAAGAGTACGCTACATATGAATTTTTTTAAGTGCATTAAACGTTCGGCAATATAAAGTTTATCCGGATCTAAGCCAACTCACGTCGTGTGCAAAAAATGTTCAAAAAAGATATGTTTAAAAAAAACATTATGGCTTGTAGATTTTTTAATTCAGCAGCTGCTATCCCAACTATATTTTCACTTTGAATTGATATCAGACACTTATAGTTTTAATTGTTAAATCTGTGGTTTGTTTGTAACTTTATTGATAAAACTTCTTCACGGCCTGTCAGGTTGTTTTTATAATCAGGGACCATCATTTAAAGGCTTTGGATCCAGAGGTGCAGTGTTTTTAAATGAAAGTAAAGGAGCATTGGATCTAAAGGTAAATAGATCAGCCTCACCTCCTTCAGGTCTCCCTCCTCTGGTTTGTAGTTGATGATGTACTTGCGTACGGCTCCAGGAGCGGCGTCCCAGTTGAGCTTCATGGTGCTGTGAGTCACGTCGCTGATCCTCAGCTCTCCTGCAGGAGGCATGGGCACTGAGGGAGAAAACACAAACGTTAGAGCTTTAATAAATCCAGACCTCGCTGTGATGAAGCTGGAGGGATGTTCCAGGATGACGATGTGCAGGTTGAAGCCAAAATCAACCATAAAACAGATCAAACTCTGTGTCTAAATTCTGCTGCTCTGGATATTCTTCTGTTTTTTTATTGTGTCTGTTTCCTCTAAAAATGTTTAAATCCAAAAAAAGCTAATTAAAGCTAATTAAAGGAATACTGACATGAAAAAATATACATTTCCTACAATATTTAAGATCTCTCACCAGGAAACATGTAATAAGATTTTTCGATGAGTTCAAAATGTAATTTCAACTAAAAGCAAATTTGTTTTTTTTTTCTGAACACTTGAACAATGACAGACAGTTGAAGACCATACAAATATATATAGTCTGCTGGAGATGTCTTGGACCCAGTTATGGTGTTTCCTATGAACTTTAATGACTGAAATGTCATCTATTGGCCTAATGGATGAAATTCAACTTGGTTGCTAAAAGTTGCATGTTGGGCAATTTGCATAATTAGCGTCACTAGCATTGGCTTCTAGCATTCATTCCCAGCCGAATTTGAGATAATTTCCGAAAGATTAACTATAAAAGACAGATAACAATATCAAGAAAACAAGATAGTAAAATGGAGAACGGTATTAATGCTAACTTTACCTTTAGAATTTAAACGATATACTGCAAATGCCAGCTGAAGATGGGTCCAAACTGGTTGCCAGTCGATTGCAGGGCAGGGATAAATTACATATTGAAAAATAAAAAATAAATAATATCGAAGGCAATGTTGCTTGAATATGGGCTTGGATCCCATTTTTGTTAATAAGGAAAGGTTGCATTAATGAGTTATAGTGAGAGATGAATTTCTGGACATCAAAACATAGACTTATTGTCAAAGATCACCTTTCTAAATATCCAACAATTTCCTGATTTAACTGAATTTTTACATAATATATGTAAGTTACGCTAAAGAGGAAGGGTTGCATGACAATATAATAATTTCTGGATACCATTAACATGGACTTGGACTTTTCGATCACTGTTCTAAATTAACTAGAAGCAAAATTACATCTATTTCCACTCTTTGGTGATTAATTAGCTCATTATGCTAATTACTCTAATTGCCCAACATGCAACTTTTAGCAACCAAGCTTAATATCCTCTGCTAAAACCTACAGATGGCATTTAAAAAGTAAAAGTTCATAGGAAACAACATTGCTGGGTCTCATAAAGGCTGCATGGAGTTTCCAGTAGACCAATATCAGATATCAACAGGTGCAAAAAAGAGACTTGAAATGTTTATTTCCCCCACCATGCAGGATGTGTTTCTGCTGGCATTTGATAATTTGTTTGGTTGTTAGACTGTGAACAGAATAACTCTAAAAACAACCACAGTTTAAATCAGATGTTGGGATTTTTCATAAGGGCACAAGGAAGAAGTGATTACAAGCTGGTGGTGAATTGATCCAGGATTATTTTTTTATATGTCTATATTTTTTTGTTTTTTTATTTTCCATTGGTCAAGTATGTTCACAGCATACATTAAATTTGGTTTCAGCAGGTGGTGTCGCTCGTGGAGTAACAGCTGATAGAATAAACACCAATAGAAAAATATCCATGTCGAAGGGTGTTTTATTTTGTTTCTTTTTTTTATTCTGTTCTTTGATATTAGTGCTATTGTAACTAATATTGTCTTTTTAAAAAAAATTTTTATGTATACTATGTTATATGAATAAATGCGAATACGTATGTCTATGGGTGTTTGCAATTCTGCATGGTGTGGATATTCATGCATGTATGTATGTGTATATGTATATAAATATATATTTTTTCTTCCATTTTACTTTATTTACTTATTTGTTATTTATTTTTATTTAATTTTATTTATTTATTAATCTTTTTTTTAGTTGGGAAAAAAGAACAGGATGTCTTCGTGAAGATGTCTTATGGAATGTACTGGCTCTGTTCTCAACAAAAATCAAAAATAAAAAAAAAAGAAAGAAAAATATCGATGTAAAAAATACGCCTAATAAGAGAAGAAACAAAATATGCACCTTTTAAAGTTCTAATCACATTTTTAGTGACATTTTGAGGGAATGTCAGCCATGGCAAAAGGGATCTGAATCCAAATGAAGATCTAGGATTTATTTTTTTATGATTTCTTAGCACTATGAAGTAGGGCACATGTTGACAACAACTCACTCAACAATGAAACAGCTTGGTGGAGGTTTGCACTGTTGGAGCACCTCTACTTCTTGAATGTTTTTATGACCCATTTTCATATTTTAGGTCATAACCTGCATTAAATACTGTTTACATAAATGACTTCTTGCTTAAAGGTAACATAAAGAAATTGTTTTGGAATGGCGAAGCAGCTTTTTCTTGCCAATAATCCCTTGCTGTTTCAACAAAATTGGCAAAACACCCTTGGATTTACTGTACTTTTTTTTTTTAAATGGGGCACTCCAAATGGCCAAGACTGCCAAACTCAGGTTTTAAAAGATTTGTAGAGGAATTCTTGAATTCCTTGAGCTTCAAACGAACATGGTCTGAGCATCAGCCTTACAGATGCACAGACTTCTGCCTCACTGTGTCTAAACAGAAGCTCCTCATCCAAACAAACATTGCACTGTAGAGCAGGTTAACTCCACTTATCACGTACAGGTGACTCCGGTCCCCTCCAGAGGCTCGCTGGTCGTCTCTCCGTGCAGAGCAAACAGCCTGAGGGCGTAGGCGGTGTTTGGGATCAGCTTCTCCAGCAGGACGTTCGTCACGTCTCCTGTAACACGAACCTGTGACACAGAGAGAGGAACAGTTATGTCAGGGTTGGACTAAAATGTCTTTTTAACCCTTTAACTCCCAGCTCAGCTGTTTGGCAGAGGTCATTAAACTCAGAAATATATAATATGTTAAATAAAAATAACACATCATTCTTTTTTTCTGTCAAAGTTTCATGATACAGAAAAAAAAGGCAACAATCCAAACGAACCAATGTATTGTTTGTGGTATTTAAAGGTTTAAAAAGCCGAAAGCTAATATTATTTTTACCATCATTTTAAATACTTAACATTTTACTGATATGATGATACAGTTCAGGCCAGAAGTTTGGACAAGCATCCTCATTCAATGAGTTTTCCTTATTTTCATCACTAATTAGATTGTAGATTCTCCAAGAAGTAATGATGGCTACTCGTTTTTCTTAACTTAGCTGATTGGTTCTTACCAGAATATTACTTCTAACACTTGTCTAATAGAGCTGTACAGGGACTAGACTGACCTGCTGCAGTCCACGCCTGTCTCCACTGAACAGGGACTAGACTGACCTGCTGCAGTCCAAGCCTGTCTCCGCTGAACAGGGACTAGACTGACCAGCTGCAGTCCACGCCTGTCTCCACTGAACAGGGACTAGACTGACCTGCTGCGGTCCACGCCTGTCTCCACTGAACAGGCACTAGACTGACCCGCTGCAGTCCACGCCTGTCTCCACTGAACAGGGACTAGACTGACCTGCTGCGGTCCACGCCTGTCTCCACTGAACAGGCACTAGACTGACCCGCTGCAGTCCACGCCTGTCTCCACTGAACAGGGACTAGACTGACCTGCTGCGGTCCACGCCTGTCTCCACTGAACAGGCACTAGACTGACCCGCTGCAGTCCACACCTGTCTCCACTGAACAGGCACTAGACTGACCCGCTGCAGTCCACGCCTGCCTCCACTGAACAGGCACTAGACTGACCCGCTGCAGTCCACGCCTGTCTCCACTGAACAGGCATTAGACTGACCCGCTGCAGTCCACGCCTGTCTCCGCTGAACAGGGACTAGACTGACCCGCTGCAGACCACGCCTGTCTCCACTGAACAGGGACTAGACTGACCCACTTCAGTCCAAGCCTGTCTCCACTGAACAGGGACTAGACTGACCCGCTGCAATCCACGCCTGTCTCCACTGAACAGGGACTAGACTGACCCGCTGCAGTCCACGCCTGTCTCCACTGAACAGGCACTAGACTGACCCGCTGCAGTCCACGCCTGTCTCCACTGAACAGGCACTCGACTGACCTTGAGTGAATATTTGAGTAAAAACAACACAGTTGATCAGTTTGAACATAAATGCCTCGTCTTGGTATTGTATTTTAAGAAGTGGAGATCGAGAAGGATTTGAAAATTATTGTATTCTGTTTTATTTATTCAAACAAAATGTCCCAACTTCATTGGAACAAGAGTTTGTATATGTTACCCTACTTTCCCACAGCAAAGCGTTCAGTTTGTGGGTCTTTTTTTGTTTAAGAGACTGGTAGCAGGCCTTGTCGTCTTTAAACTAATCCATCATTTTAATCAGTATTCCCGTCGAGTGATTAATGTCAATAAATAACCCGGAGCACCGTGTTGATTCGAGGTTCTTTTTCCACTTGACAAAGTTTCCAGGAAAAACCGCCTCATATGCAAAGAGCTGCGGTTCTCTGCTGTATAACTGCACATTTAGATCAATAGCACAGAAGCGAATAGCATCTGTTCTGTTTATATCACTGTGATGACTTCACACCATGAGCTAATCTTTCCTATTACCCGGCGTGTCGGAGGGTTCTGCTTTTCGTGGACCTGGCCTGAGCGGCACGAGTTCACTTCCTTTTCTGCACAATGATCACGATCGTGCCGCCATCTGGAAGCAGTCAGCAGCACGAGCAGAGGTCTGCTATTAAAAAATTAATGTGGAAATGCTGAGCATGAAAACGAAGACGTGTGAGGTTATGTGGGTCGCTCTTCTGTTTGGAGAAGTTCTTGACCTAAGTGTTTACTGTTTTTATTGTTTGGACAGAACATCTGAGAGCCTGCTAACATAATCTGACCCACTGATGTTTCTCCTTTATAGTTTCTACACACACTCTGCAGAGTCCATCAGTAACGAGCAGGAAAACGTCTGTTTGTGATACTCAAAGGAACAGTTCTGCTTTTCTAAAGGGGGGTTGTCAGTTCAGCTAGGTAGTGCTAGTCTATATTAATCCACATTCATCTGCATATTATATTCATTATAGATATCGATATTAAAGTTATAGATTAATCTCTATATACATGTTTGTATTGATTTTACATCCATAGTAACTGTCTTTACAGCCATATAGACATGAGGACCCTCTGAAAATGAGATGCCACATCTTAAGAAACTTACCTTTAATAGATATTAGGGATGTAACGGTATGAGAATTTCATATCACAGTTATTGTGACCAAAATTATTATGGTTATCATTATCATCGTGGTATTGTTGCAGTGTGCTCAAAATGTTCAAAAAGTACTTAAACACAGTCTTGAAATCATTTAACCCCTTTAATATTATAATTTTAACAGTTCTTTTGTCTTTTTGTCAATAAATGTGTCAGGAAATGTCCTATAAGAAAATATGTTTACACTTTTTTCATGATAAATAAAAGTAAACAATTCTGTCTGTATTTGTCATTATTATTTTATAAATGCTTAAACTGTGTGTAATTACAAAAAAAAGATTTGAACTTTAAACAGGTTTCTCTTCATAAACAATTGTAAATGAACATGTTGTTTTGAGATGACCAAAAATAATCTTAACCTATTTTACAAACACTCACACATTTTAGTTTGCCTGCAGCATTAGTGTCCATGTTACAGCTCGTTATATTAGACCATGTCCAGGCCTTTCTATTTATTTATTTTTTGTTTTACTAACGATAGTCCCTGAAGCAGTTAGCCCCCTTCATGACTCTCCTTTGGTCTCCCCTTTCCATGGCAGATCTCCTCCACATCTCCTTCTTTAATATTTCCACGATATATTACAATTGGTTAAATCTATAAAACACGAACTGTGTTGGAAAAAGATGATCTACTATGACGAAATAACATGAATAAACAGCAAAAGAATGGCAGGAACACACTCCAGAATGATACTAATGCTGTTATTTCCAACATTTCCTCCTGATAAACCTCCTTTAATTCACTCAGG
The DNA here is from genome assembly GCA_036419115.1 of Scarus forsteni. Classification (NCBI taxonomy): domain Eukaryota; kingdom Metazoa; phylum Chordata; class Actinopteri; order Labriformes; family Labridae; genus Scarus; species Scarus forsteni. Next base: position 2,033,819 of record JAZDUH010000283.1, read on the forward strand.
TATGGCTCTCTGAATCCTCTCTCTCTCTCTCTGCTCGTTTACTCGAGGAGTTACAGCAGTTTTAATCACACATTCTTTTGTCTTTCACCACAGCTTGGTGTTTTAGACAGGGTGACTGTAGTCAATCAGTTTCCCCTCCACATCCTTTAAAATCCAAACTTCGATCAGACTTCGGACTTTGTTCATTTCGAGTGGCAAATCCTGTAAGAGTCTGAGCGAGGCTCCAGCTGCTGAGGCCAAACATTGCAAACTGCGCATGCACGCCTCTGTTTGCAACACACTGCTGCTTCATTGAGGAGCAAACGCACATAGTTTCACCTTTCCAGGCAAGGAACAGCATCACCGTGAGTTACTGACACAGTGTGGATATAAACACGGTTTAACAGTAATTTTAATAGGACACGGTAATGATTACCGTGGGAAATTTTACCGCGGTTTACCATTTCACTGGTAACTGTTACACATACCTAATAGATATACAAAAAAAAAGGAGCTATACATTTGACCCTTTAACTACCAGCTCAACTGCTGGCAGAGGCCGTCAATAAATTCAGTGATAATGTTTAAAAAAACAGAACAAATCACTGACTTTTGGTCCTGTTAAGGTGTGTTCACACCGGACGCTACCTGTACTACCTCGGCGATCACTCTCCATTCAAAGTCAATGTACAGCCGTGATGGGGCGGGGCTAACCCTCCCGCGACGCGACAGCCGCGTACAAGACGATCACTTCACTCGTCGCGCGATGTCAAAGTTAAAAAAAAGTTGATCTATTCAGGCGATGTCGTGCATGGCTGTGCAGCATCAGCCAATCAGCGGTGTGTGTACGTGTGAAGGTGCAGTTATTCATCCGGACTACAGGGCGGATGACTTCCGCATAGGCGGAACTAATCACAGTGAGGACATTTGCAGACGGACCGCGGTAAACTCACAGATAATGCTGCTGCATCATCAGCCGCAGAGTTTTGTGTTTGATAAGTGAGTGAAAAGGACACAGCTGGAATAATGTCCACTTATACATCCTATTATGGGATATATGATACGATCGCGGTAAAACTCGAGCGGATGTGACGTCACCGAGGGACGGCCGACGCCAGGCGACCAAACAGGTAGGCTATTTATGGACGCGCGACGCTACCTCAGTGGGCGACGCGACTTTGGTAGCTGGGTCGCTTGCGGTGTGAACGCACCTTTAGCATTTCAGAGAACAGAGGAAACCAGGTATTTTTCTGGTGTGGGATTTAAAGGTTTATAAAGCTAACAGTTGATCACATGATGGCATAAAAATGCACAAATATTTAAGACAAAATCAATAACAAAAGGCTAGATTATATTGAGTTTGACATATATATATATAATATGTTTATTTTTATATCTCAGTAAATGATTAAGTATTTACAATACTAATGATAGTAATGATAAATTTTAAAATATCAGTTATTTTAGTTTTTTTCAGTTTTTTTGTAGTTTTCTCTGTTTACTGAAATGTTGACAGATCATATCAATGATTTGATTTGTTCTATTTAAAAAAAAAAATCACTGAATTTATTAATGACGACCTCTGCCAAACAGCTGAGCTGGTAGTTAAAGGGTTAAACACTGGCGCTATGGCACATGTGCACTAAAACCACCAGGTAAATCAAAACCTTTAAGCTTTCAATAACATAATCTGGTTATAATCAATGTATCTTTACAAAAAAATCTTTGATATTCTGCAGTTCAGAGGCAGCTTGATGGTCAGCTCCAGGTTTCAGCTCGACTTTAAAAACATTTTCAATTGTTCTTATTTCATTTCATCTGTGAAGTCATACCTCGTTCTCCAGCTGGGGCTCGGAGGCGTTGATGGATCGGTACAGGAGCATGTAGCCCGTGGCGCCGTCGGCCTCCTGCCATCTCACCCTCATGGTGGTGGAGGTCTCGTCGTAGACCACCATGTTGGTGGCCATGGACAGGGGCACTGAAACAGACGTGGACTGTTAGAGCGGGGAAGGATCTTCTTTTTAGATGTTTAAACATGTTTCTGAGTATTCAGGGAGAGCTGGAAATGGAAATCTATGATCTGTCTGCTTAAATAATAAAAACTCATAAGATGTTAAAGCGTTGGAAGATGACTGCAGACTTTTAGGATTTAATGCTGTCTAATTGAGGAGGATCTGGCAGAGAAAAAGGATAATGACATAAGCAGGCAGTCAAAACCATATTTTACTCAATCTCTGGATTTCCTAAATATACTAAAAGTTAATGCTTTTGGTGTGCAGAATATTTGTTATCCTAAATTAAACGAGCTTCATTTTGAGTTTAATTCCTTTATTTCGGTTGGTTGACTCCTGAGAACACAGTGTTTTTTTATGCACACTTAAGAGATTAAACTAAATTTCTGAAACAAATCTGCAGCCTGAGCTTTCCAAGCTTCAGATCAGAGAGTGTTTTCAGAGAGACAGCAGGGTTAAGAGTGAGCTAATGGCTGCTAAAGCAATCCAAATGACGACTACAGAAACAGTCAGAGCTTGTTTAATAAGAGTGGGAGGACGGCTGATTGTGCTGCACTGTTCGGAATAAAAAGGGCAGAAATATAACGATGTTTTAGTGAAGAAAAGCACTTAACACACTGTTGAATCATTTGGACTCTTATGACCACAGCTCTTGAAGCAGTGATCCTCAGCTGGTGGGTAAAGAGATGATTTAAAGGTCACAGCAGAGTGACGTTGAAAAAAGAAGTTTGGTGGATTTGGATCAACAGGTTTGACTTTGGAGCATTTTCCATTTGATCTGTTTGGTTTTTTTATTTTGATTTTACTAAAGAAAGGTGATTTAAGTGACTTTGAATGTACTGGGCTGAATGAGCCAACCACCCCCTTGTTTCAAGGAGAATGGTCCAAAAAAGAGAAATATCCAGTAAGCCCATCCTCTGGGCCAAAAACAGTAAGACCAGAGTGGGTTGAGATGATAGGGAGGCAACAAGACCTCAACCAAAGCGTACAGAAGAGCATTTTTGGACGGACATAGGCCTGTCACGATCACAAATTTTGCTGGACGATAATCGCCCAAAAATTTTATTATATCTAATTCTATTATATATCATAATAAAGTGAATAGGCTACACCATATCAAAAGCAAAAAAACTTTACTTTCTTAAGAGTATATGACTGTAATTGGAAGGTCAAGAGCTTTTAAATAAAATAAATAATTGCATGTAATTAAAAAATATATCAAATAAAAAATAAAAAAATAGACCCTGTCTCTGTAAAGAAAAAAAAAACTCTAATAAAAACACACAAAATAAATAAAGTGTAGTTTATACAGTTCCTGAATTGTTTGTGACATGTACTTTCTCCCAGTCAATCCATACTGTCTGTTAAACGTTTGTAACATTGCTGGCTTTTTAACCGTATTGTAGCGAACGACACTGTCTATTAGAGCACCATTTTGCTCTGTTTTATTTATATTTACTTTGCCGACCAAACGCCTCAGTAAGCGCTGCACCTCCTCTTCTTCGTCACCACTACTTTCAAACAAATACGACATATCAGCTCGTCGATGTTCATGAGCTCACACCTTGTTCACTCTGATTAAAACCAAAATACTCCCACACTGGGGCTGTGGCAGCCGGCTTAGGAACCGTCGCTTTTGTGCCATCATTCATATTAGTGTCTGTTTCCTCGTTACTCCTCAGGACGCTCACCTCAGCTCTCTCCGTGTATACGCGGCACCACCTCCCCCACAAAGATTGAATGAATGACAGATGCTCACTCGCTATAAATCCGCGGTGTTAAGAAAGATGGACAGAGTGAGCCATCTTCTCATTCAGCCTCTTTGGTACAAAGAGAGGAGGAAAACAAACATGAATGCACGTGTCGACTTATTGAGCCCGGCCAACTTACCGAGGACATTTTATTTATTCTGAGGTTAATTGATTTATTGATTATCGTGATAGGTCTAGACGTACAACATGTCCAGTGTTGAAGCAGATGGGCTGCAGCAGCAGGAGACCACACCAGGTGCCTCTCCTGTCGGCTAAGAACAGGAAACTGAGGCTGTGAAGACTGTAAAGTGTCTCCTGGTCTGATGAGTCTGGATCTCTGCTCCACATTCAGAGTTTAGTGTGGACATCATAAACATGGATCCATCCTGCCTTGGATCAGCGGTTCAGGCTGCTGCTGGTGGTCCCTCAGTCCCACCTGAGCATGGTTCAAACCCCACAGCCTACCTGAGGATTGTTGCTGACCATGTCCATCCCTGTATGACCACAGTGGACCATCTTCATGTCTCAAAGTTCAGATCAGCTCACACTGGTTTCTTAACTGTACTCCAGTGGCCTCCACAGTCACCAGATCTCGATCTAATAGATCACCTTGAGTTTACTGGGTCAGGGGATCCTCACTGTACACGTTCAGCCAACAAATCCACAACTGTGTGACGCTATCATGTAAATATGGACTAAAAAATCCAAGGAATGATTCCTCAGTGATTCTTTGCCTTAAAAAATGAAGGCAGATCTGAAAGCAAACCTGGTACTAGCAAGGAGGGATGAGCGAAAAAACATCGATTCACATAAGTATCAGGATGTTTTGTTTGACGATTTCTAAATCGATGTTTTTTTTGTTGTTGTTCAAAAATCTGTTTTTTTTCCAAATTTAAATGCTTCATCTTAGTCTGTGTTAATAAGCCACTTTTAAATGCAGTCCAGGCTTTTGAAGAGTGTAACCACTGCTGAGCAGGTCCAACACACAAAAAGCAGCCGTGGATCAAGCGGCACTTCCAAGGTTTATTTTCAAACAAAAAAAAGGTTTTACAACTATAACTTTATAGATTAAACTAAATGAACAAGTGAGTATCTTCTGCCGTTCTGAAGCAGCTGCGAAATTAATTAAAAATTGTATTGTACTGTATTGTGTTCATACAGGATAACAGCCTCTATGTCTGTGCTGAGTTTGGTCTGGATTCTGGCTCTTGTTTCTTTCTCAGGGTTAGTTTAATGTTTGATATTTTGGGATTACTTTCTCATTAAGAATATGGCGGGCCTTGTGTCTAACCGAGGACATCATTCCTCCATTAAAACATCACAATCAGCCCAAAGCTTCAGAACAGGACATTGTTTGTATTAAAACAGATTTCCACCACAGATCAGCTGAAGTGTGTTGATAAAAGAAACTGGATCTGATTTGAAACAGAGAGAAAAACAGCAAACAAGTGACATCAGTGTGTGTGAAACAGCAAACTGAGGGGAGGAATTTTTTTGTTTACAACACAATGGAGGAAACAGAACATTTTCTCACAACAGAGATAGAGCAGATCTATGAGACGCCTCTCTATCATCAATCACATCACTTCTCAGGTCTGGAGAACAGAAACAGCTCCCATGATGCCTGGAGGAGAGACTCTGGAGTGGGAAAGAGGAGCAGAGGTGCAGATCGATGACTTACGGGTGGTCTCTGTGCCCTTCAGAGGCTCGCTGCTAATCTCTCCGACCACGGCGTAAACGTTGACGATGTACTCGGTCAGAGGGGTGAGGCCCTGGAGCACGGTGGTGGTCACTGAGCCGTCGACCATGAGCTGGAACGATAGAGGAAGATTTTAGTTTGTTTACATTACATCTATCTATCTATCTATCTATCTATCTATCTATCTATCTATCTATCTATCTATCTATCTATCTATCTATCTATCTGTCTGTCTGTCTGTCTGTCTGTCTGTCTGTCTGTCTGTCTGTCATCCATCCATCCATTAATCCATCTATTTATCCATTTATCTACACATCCATCCACCTATCTATCTATCTATCTATCTAGATCTCTCTGTCTATCTATGTCTATCTGTCTATCCATCCATCTATCCATCCATCTTTCCATCTTTCCATCTTTCCAATGACCCGTTTATTCACCCATCATCCATCCATTGATGCATCCATCCACCCATCTATCTATCAATCAATTCATCCATCCATCCATCTACTGATCAATCTATCTATCGGTCCATCTACTATCTATCCATCCATCCATCTATAAATTCATCTTTTCAACTATCCAATGATTCGTTTATTCACCAATCATCCATCAATTCACCCACCCATCCATTGATGCATCCATCCATCCATCTATCTGTCCATCTATGTATTAGTTCATTTACCTATCTATCTATCCATCTGTCTATCAACCGATCTAACTATCTATCCATCCTACTATTTATCCATCTATCCATCCATCTATAAATCCATCCACCCATCATCTATCTGTCCATCTATGCGCAAGTATTAGTTCATTTAACCATCAATCTATCCATCGATCTATCTATCCTGCTATTTTTCCATCTATCCATCCATCTATAAATCTATCTATAAATCTATCTATCTATCTATCTATCTATCTATCTATCTATCTATCTATCTATCTATCTATCTATCTATCTATCTATCTATCTATCTATCTATCTATCTATCTATCTATCTATCTATCTTAACATCCATCATTTTACTGTATTAAAAAGAAGCTTCTATTGGCTTTAGTCGTGTGTCATGCTCAGTAAATTGTGAATTATTAAATGTGTTTGCGTTCACATATTAATGTTGTATTAATCCATTTTTTGAAGCTCCATATTTACAGTTATTTTTTATAATATTTAGTTTATGTTTATACTCTGTTCTTTATTGAGAGTGCCTAACAAGATGTGACAGTGCTTCCCACAGGCAATGAAAATACTTCTGCAGCCTCCTGCTTCGCCCACCCCTGTTTTAAAGTGTTGTTTTTCTGTTAGATAACACTTTATTTTGATTTATTAATGACTGAGATCTTAATAGCCCCTGCCAAAACAACCTTTAAATGGATAAAGAGAAAGCGCAGTATGAGGCGACACTAACTGATGCCAGGTGTGACTGATCTGAACAAACAGAAGAGCACGAGTGTCATCCTGGAGATGATCCGTCTGTCTGTCTGTGAGTCATTACTCCAGTTTGACTCCTGATGGAGTTAAAGGTCTGGACTGAAACTGCTGCTCTGATCCATCTTGGCGATCAGCTGATCAGCATTTATCCATCAGTGATTGGTGGTCGTCCAGGTCAGATGATTAAAGTCTGCAGAGCTGCATTCATGTGATGGTGGGAAAAGTCCTTGTGTAGCACGTCCAAATTGGCCGCTTAGCTTTGTCACATTCCTGCTCTGTTCAGCTGGAAAATTAAACCCAGAGGGGAGACGACAAACAAACACAATAGGCCGAAGCTTCTCCTGCTAACAGAAGACCTTCCATCAGATTAGAGGAGCCTGGGAATGATCACGTTCAACCTGTTTTCAATGCAAAGCTCGAAGGACTCTCAGAAATCAGGTTTGGTTTTAGAAAGCTGATGAGCTAAGGTCAGTAGAAACAACCCAACTGCACGAAGAGTCGTTCATTCTGCTTTAATAGGTCTGGGCCTTGTTGGAGACAGGCGAGTCATGTTTACGAGGAGATGCTCTCACCAGATTAGTCCTGCCAAACCGTCATGGCTAAAGTCCCCATGGTTCAGAGGATGGACCGCAGACTAAAGATGATCATACATGACGGAAAAACACCGTCAGAGCAAAGCAGGGATCAAGAACTAAGGACAGATGATCCGATAAACAAAGACGAGGGCCATCGCAGAGAAACAAATCAATAAAGGAATAAAGAAAATAAAGAGAAGAGGACCGTCGCATATTATGACCTCAGAGCAGTAAGAGTCCTGGATGTCTAAGAGGGAAGACCTACGATCATGAACAAGCTGTTATATCAAAGATCTATCTATCTATCTATCTATCTATCTATCTATCTATCTATCTATCTATCTATCTATCTATCTATCTATCTATCTATCTATCTATCTATCTATCTATCTATCTATCCATCCATCCATCCATCCATCCATCCATCCATCCATCTACATAACAGACATGTCTTATCACAGACTATTCTCTTCAGTGTTTGCTCCACACTAACAGCCTCATTTCTGTGAATAAATCAAATCTTTATTAAAATGTTTGGAGCTGATAGAACTATTAAACACAAAGTCTGGACCTATGGGAGATGCAGGAGTTTATGGTCGTGCCTACAGACCGATCCTTCCTCTAAGCTTAGTCCATGTTTCAGTTAAACGAGGTGAAAAAATGGAAGTCCATAAAGGGGTCTGCAGGTCCACTGGAGGTGTCGCTGCTCGTCTTCATCTTCACTGTCTGATTTATTAAACATGGCTTCTCTGTTTACACTCGTCTGTGTCTCCTCATGTGCTGATTCACTGTCTATAATCCATGCTGATGAGAGCAGCATGTAAACATCATCCATCCTCTCCTCCACAGCCCTGTGCAAACACATGGAGGAGAGCAGAGGCCGTGTGGGGAGACGTCTCGCCCTGCTGTGAGGTCTATAACGCTAAGCTAAGTGGATCCAGAGGAAACTCTGCTTGATTTCAGACGGGGGCCATTATAATCCGTCTGACAGCGGCCAATAAAAACACACAGGATGGAAAAGACCCAGTGCTGGGATTCACAGATAGGACGGAGAGGAGGTTAAATGTAAACGAAATACAGGTCTAAAAAAGCAACTGGGGTCCAGGTTCGTCCCTGAGGGCCAAATATACAAGATTTAGAATAAAAGCCAGACCAGGATTTTTGGAAACACTTCTAAGGACCGGATTCTGACCTGTCGGTGAGGACAGCCACGTGGTCGGCTTGGAAATATATTTGGGTTTTTACATTTTTTTTATAAATGATATCTGAGGTGAGACTTCAACACTGCTGTTGCTGCTACATTTTAAATACTACCTCGTTATTTACATTTTTTTATCCTGTGCAATACAAACATATGTGACATATATTCATCTGTAAATACTAACCACAATGTGCACTAAAAGTACTCAGCATATACAGACCTGATCAAAATCTTAAGACCAGTTGAAAAATTGCTAGAATATGCATTTTGCACATTTGGACCTTAATGAGGTTTTAAGTAGAGCTACAGTATGAAAAAGCAAGAAGGGGGAGTGTGACAAAAAGCACTTTGAAAAAGTAATTTATTGAAAACAACAAGTAAACTGAAATAGGCCAGAACAAAAATATTTACAGGACTCAGTAATGAGTAGCTCCACCGTTCTTGTTAATCACTTCAAAAATTGGTTTGGGCATGCTTGATGAGAGTGTTTCCTGGAAGCTTTTGGGAACATTGCTCCAAGTGGTGAAGATGGCTTCATGAAGGGCATCAACTGTCTGAACTGAGGGCCATTTTTATAAACTTCCCTTGCCATCCATCCCCAAATGTTCTCTATGGGATTTAAATCAGGGAACATGCGGGATGGTCCAAAAAGTGATGTTATTCTCCTGAAGAAGTCCTTGGTCAAGCGAGCATTGTGAACTGCAGCGTTGTCCTGTTGAAAAACCCAGCTGTTACCACACAGGCGAGGGCCCTCAGTCATCAGGGATGCGCTCTGCAACATCTGCACGTAAACCAGCCGCAGTTTGTAGAGCCTGCACCTCGTGAAGTTCCAGTGGTCACTGAATGAAAAAGCACCCAGATCATGATGGAACCCTCTGCACTGTGCCGGGTAGAAAACATCTCAGGTGGGATCTCCTTGTCATGCCAGTAACATTGAAGCCATCTGGACCATCAAGGTTACATTTTTTCTCATCAGAGAATAAAACTTTTTTCCACCTTTCAGTGTCCCATGTTTGATGCTCCAAAGTCTAAACGGGCAGTTTTGTGGCGTTGAAGGAGACGAGGTCTTTGAATTTGTTTTTTGTTTTTGAAACCCTTTTCCCACAGATGCCGTCTGATGGTTATTGCCCTGCAGTCGGCACCAGTAAGGGCCTTACTTTGGGTCGAGGACCGCCCTGTGTCTTGACAGACAGCCAATCAGATCCTCCAGCTCAGCACAGGTGTCATTTTTTGGAGTCTACCACTTGGCTTTTTTGTTCCATAATGCTCAGGATCTTTAAAAAAATGTAGAATGACTGTCTTACTGCGTCCAACCTCAGCAGCAATGGCACGCTGCGAGAGGCCTTGCTTATGCAGCTCAACGATCCGACCACATTCAAGAAGAGAAAGCTTCTTAGCTTTAGCCATCAGGAGGGCATGACCGTGTGAATGCCTGACAGAAAATGAACATTTTGAGCAGATTTTGGCTTTTATAGCCAGTGGTCTTAAACTTTTGATCAGTTGATAAACAGCCTATTTCAGTTTACTTGTTGTTTTCAATAAATTACTTTTTCAAAGTGCTTTTTATCACACTCCCCCTTCTTGCTTTTGCATATTGTAGCTCTATTTAAAACCTCATTAAGGTCCAAATGTGCAAAATGTAAATTCTTGCAATTTTTCAACTGGTCTTAAGATTTTGATCAGGACTGTATTCAGCTATCCTGAGCAATAATTGCCATACACAATAGAAATATTGAGAATTAGAAACAGGACTATTTTCATTCTTAATATGTATCCTCTACCTCATGTCATCTTGTATTTATCTCAAACATTTAAAGTCATCTTACAACATTTTGACTTATACTATTGTTGTATACTTTTAACTTAACTACTTATCTATTGCACTGAAAAGGAGAAGCTCTCCAAGATTGTTGAGTATTCTGTATCATGGCATTAAAGGCCATTCTGATTCTGATGGATGATCATATCCACAATATAACCAATGTTATTCTTTTCTAAGCTTGCTTTTATCCACAGAAATGAAAATACACCAATGCTTTCAGTAAGAGCTTGTTGGTTAATCATGTCTTTCATCCTGGTTGAACCGCTGACTTAGTCCAAGAAGACTTTAAAGGTCACATTGAATATTGATCTGATTAAGGTTTTCTTCTGCTCACTCACTTTAACTTAGCTCATTGATAAGTGTAAATGACTCAAGTTCGAGAGAATTCCTTCTTTACAGCACTCTTCACACCTGCTTTAAAACTTGTGCACAGAAAAATGAGAGAGGATTTTTGTTTAGTTGGTGTTGTTGATTGTTGGAAAAGAAATCGGTGATCTGTTGCAGCCAAAAGGAAATATCAAGCAAACAAGAAGCTATTTGATATTCACCTGGGTTCCAGCTGTAACAGCTGTTGGAAATGAAATAAACTGGGACACACTGAGCAGATTCCTCTACTTGGATGCTTTGACTCAGACCAATTACCTGAGTATGATACCCAGAACAAAAGAGTGAAGCCGATGATCCAACCAGGAGGAAAAAACAACTCATTCCTGATCTCCTCTCTGCGTTTGATTACTGAAGCTCATCCACAAACAGATTTATTATTATCCCTGTGCTGTGGCTGCATGTCAAGATGAAGTCAACAGGTGTGACTGTTTGGGCTGATCGATGTATCCTATACAACACAACACGTGTGTGCAATACTCACTCACAGTCTTCGGCCTTGTTTACAGAATTCTGTTGCATTGGCATCAGCAGAGATGTTGATGATGCTAATGTGAAGCATTTGAGAATAAACCATAATTCAACTCCACTAGTGCACAAATTTGGAGTACAAATACTCGGCTACTGCATGAGTAGACTTTACTAGTGAAGCAAAAAGTGTCACTAGCACAACGGGTAGACTGTTTTGGTATTACTAGTACACTGAAAATGTTTACTAATATTACTAACTATGCTAATAAGAGGGCAACAAAAAGCAGGCTTCCCATTGGCTTTCAAAAGCATTACAACCAATCAGGATGCTGGATTCATAGCTGTCAAGTCTCCCGTTTTGGCCGGGAAACTACTAGGGATGGGATGAAATATCGTTTGGCAATATATCGCAATACAGTACGTGACGAAACGCATCGAGTTTGAAAAAAATGGATCGGGAAATAAAGACGTCAGGTCCGGTAATAGCGCATGTGAGCAGAAGTGACGACAACAAACATTAGCACCAACTACCTTGCCTCCAAAAAGCCGAATGATGGAGTCGTATGAGGTCGAAACTGTGGACGCTCCACCTGGATACAAGTCATGTGTCTGGCAGTATTTTGGCTTTCTCATTAAAAAAGACGAAGACAGCGAAAACTAGCCTACCGCTTGTTAGCATACACTCTCTCTAACCTCTCTAGGGTTAGAGAGAGTGTTATTGTTTGGTCTGTTAGGCCTTGTGTTTTCCTGTGTGCAACTCAAACAGAAACAAACAAGTTGTAATTACACAGTAATATTTTTTCTTTTTTACTTTTTTGATATTGTATCGTGACGTATCGTATCGTGACCCGGGCATATCGAGGTGCAGCGTGTTGTGAGTTTAAGTGTATCGTCCCATCCCTAGAAACTACCGTATTTTCCCTCTCTTCCTGCCGTCCTCCCATATTACTATTTTCCCGTAATTCTCCCGTATTAAAAAAAAAAAAACATTCCTCTGCTTCTGCTCCTAACTGAACACTGTCACTAGCCTCGCGAGAAATGCCACCTGCAGTAGCCTGGGTGGCAGTTGTCGCAAGGTTAGTGCCGACAGCAGGAACAAACCCGGGACAACAGAGGAGAGAGATGGATGTGAGGAGGGAGAAGGCATTCCTGCCAAAAAAAAAAAAAAAATAGTCCTGTAAATATCTCAAAAATGGGACAGCGGGGGTGCTGGTTTGGCGGAGTCGTTAGCAACCAGGCACCCCATGTACTTGCTTCTGCCGGTCCAGGTTCGAATCCAGCCTGTGACCAGTTTGCAGAGTGTCTTCCCCTACTCTCTCACCCCCTTTCACAAGCCTATCCACTGTCTCTCTCCGATCAATAAAGGCACAAAATGGCCAAAAAATACATTAAAAATAAAAAATAAAAAAAGTAAAAAAAAATGGGACAGCAAATTTACTGTCCTAAAGAGGAGCAGGATGGGGCACATTCACGCGTTCTGTAAGATTTGTGATGCGACTTAAATGTCTCCCACGGGGGAAGGAACGACGTAAGTCAGCATGAGAAATCCACCAAGCACAACCGCTGGCTATGTAAAATAAATTAATGTGCTTCATATACTCTTGGGTTTTCATTTAGGCTTTATTATAAGTAGGAATGTTCACAGAATTTCAATGGCAACAAAGGTAGGCCTATCAGATTCTGATCACCTAACTAATTAGTAAGCTGTTGACGAGTTGTTTCTAGAAATCTTGTACTCTTGTCTTAAAATGTAAGGGTTACTGGAGCTTGGTTGGGGTGGTGCAACAGCTCACTGCAAGCGCTGAAAAATTTCCCTTATTTTCAAATCCAAAACTTGACAGGTACGGCTAGATTTCATTAAAATCCCTTCTACTTCATTTGTATTAGGTTTAGTACTGCGAGTGAATCTCTTGGCTTGACCAGAACTACTAGTAGACTAAAACAAGCAGGGATATTTTGAGTTTACCAGTATTACTAGTAAACAAAAATGTTGTTTAACTGGAAGAGGTGCATGAGTAGACCTTTCTAGTGAGGCATAATCATCCACTAGTCAATAATTTTGTGTTACATAAGAAAAGTTAGTAGTAAAAACACTAGTAGAGGGAGGGATTATAACCAAATCAAGCATCCTTGATTGGTTGTTCTTTCTTTGAAAGCCAATGGGAAACCTGACTTTGCTTTATCTGCTTTATTTGCATATAAGGCTTTCCAGTAGTAACAGTGAACATTTTTCAATCTACTAGTAGTAGTAGTGACACTTTTTGCTTCACTGGTTACGTCTACTCACCTACTAGTCGACCAAAATTGGGTGCATGTTCTACAAATTTGAGTCCAAGAGGAGCTGAACTATGGTTGATATTACTGATACCAATATTGTGCTTCAAAAGTTTTCCAAAAAGTGGTCAAGGGGGTCATAGGGGTTTTTAACAGACTGTATTTAGACACATGACTCATGTTTACTTAAAAATGATGGAATGGACGCAGAGACGAACACAGTAGGCTATATTACTGTCATCACTGGTGTCATCTAGTAGCACAAGGATCATGCGGCCTGGAAACCACAATCTGCAAATTATTTCATTGTTACTTAAATCAAAATGTGATTCTCTCCTCTGGTAAATCCTTACATGTGTGTGCCTGCCATCTCGCCTGCGGGTGCCTCTGCCTGCCTACAATCACTGCTGCCATGATTACCGGAGAGTCCTGGCATGATAGCCCTTATTAAGACTCTGCTCCACAGTTACAGTGCAATTTGCAATCATTTCAAGCGAGAGAGAGTGAGAAAGAAAAATTGAGCAGATTTAATACACAGGTCTCACTGGCATTAAATTGCACCGCCTTACTGCCTGTGGTAATTAGAGATGGTCTTTGTGGATTAGGTGGTATTTGCAATACTCTCTCAGAGGTAATTTTGACTTAGTGTGTAAAAAGGAAATAAGAACCATTAAAAAAAGGAATTGTTTTGGACTGTAAATCCTGTTTTCTTGTGTTGTTTTTTTGTGTCGGTATCACCTTGTGAGTGATTAAGAAGTGGTTATTTTTACGTCTCCTCCATTATCCCTTGGGCTGGTCGTAACTAATGTTGTTGACCACAGTTTGATAATCTAGTGTGAGATCTTCACTGCTGATGGATTTAGAGAAACCAGGACAGTCTCACCTCCTGTGTGGGTCCTCCTGACACAGCCACGTACGTGACTCGGTACTGGTCGACGGGCCCGCCGGGCGCCGTCCAGGTGGCACGGAAGGATCGGTGGGTCACCTCGGAGGTCACCAGGTTGTAGGGGGCCTCCACTGGTTCTTCTTCTTCTTCTCCTGGAGAGGAAAAACACAGCGTCTGGAATGAGATCTGACACGTGGAGAATTTCACACCGTGAACCTGCCACCACAAATCTGCCCTCGTCGTGTTTTCTCCTGCACGCTGTTCATCATTTTTCTATTTCCTCTTCAAACTGATTTACAGGCAGAAGTGATTCCAGTGTCAAAGTTTCCATTTGATGTTTGGAGCTCTTTTGCAACATCCAGTGATGGTCTGACTCTATCTTCTGTTTTTCTCTGTTGAAGCTTCTCATTGGTTTGTGAAACACTTCGTCCACAGCTAAGGATTACGATGATTTAGTGATTTGTTCTTCTTTCTGACCACCATGAGCTTTATCGTTTAGAAAGCAGCTGTTCAGAGGAAGTGTCGCTCTGCTGATGACTCTGCTCAGGCTGAAGGTTTATGTCGTCTTCATGAGCAGAGCCACTTTCACGCCCTGGAGCAGCTGTAAAACCCTCCGAACGCCTGCAAGTTAAACTTTTTAAATATACGGCTGTCAGTCTTAAACTCTGGGAGACGACTTTAGGAATTCCACACTTTAAAAAAGACTAGTTGTTTTAACTTAAACAAGTCAGTGTCAGGGCTGCCTTAAAATTTTAAGTTTTCTGAATTTAGAAATTTAAGTTCAGTTGAATTAAGAACGGTTCAGATCAAGTTCAATAAACTTGCTATTAAGTCAGCTCAACTTGAATTGTTTAGTTTAACAAACTTCTAAAAGCAATCCAATCCCAATAGTATTTTTTTAAGCCAACACAGTCATTAAACTTCTTTAAACTACAGTTTTAAAGGTAAAACAACTTGATCTGACGTTCAGGTCACTGATGATTTTGAGCTAAATTGACTCATTGCATTTGGATTTAACTTAATATTTCTCTTTAACTTTTACTCATTTTGTTCTACTTTGACACAAGTTTATAAAATAAAGTCAATATTTGCTTGAGGAAAACAATCTTAAAAGCAGAAAAAAGGTCTAGTATTTAAAGGGACTGTGAGGAGAATCTACTACCGGCAACGTAAAAGACTCTGCTACCCATGAGCACGCGCGGCGACTGTCGTAATGCTGCGTTCCAGTAACCTCGGAACTGGGAGTGACATCATCTCCGACTTATCGGCGTTCCAGTTGAAGTCTGAAAAAACATGCCGATCTACCAGGCTATTGTTAGCTGTTGTTAGCACGCCCTGCATTGTTGTTCACAAATATCACATGAAGAATGTGATTATCACTATGGCAGCATTTTTGTAAATATAAGTCTAACAATACTATGTATACAGCTGATCTAGAGCGACACACCCCAGTCAGAAGTGCAAATAAATGGATTATTACAGGAGCTAAATAACTGTTCACACTGGGGGCATCCATCTTCCATTGTCAACTCAGGGGTGGCGAGGTTTCACCAAGTTCTCAGTAGGAAATTCAGACTTCAGGGGACGTTCCAGTTGCAGTTTCCTACTCGGCACTCAAAATTCCTACTTCTGACAACAACTGGAACACACCCAAAAGACGTGACCCAAACTAAAGTGTGTATTTGTCGTGATGCTAATGAATGCAGCTCAGACCTTCCTCAGAACTCTGCATTGCTTTACAACTTCTTTTTTCAACAACTTACAGGATGCAAAGCGATGAGGTAATGTATCTCTTTCTAGTTACGTCGTGGTAGTTTTTGATGTGTGACACCAAGCAATTTTTGGAAAACTTATTATCGTAGTTTTGTAACCGGCTATATATGGCTACTTACAGCCCGGTGCTCCAAGACGTGTCTGAATAATATAAATTTGCTCTAGTTTTAATTGTCTTGTTCCTGAAGTTGAGTATCCAGGCCAGTCCAGCCCTGTCCGACCCGACCATGAAGCTAAGGAATAGCATTTATAGATAACCTATTTTGATGCTATAAAACTCATCCTAAAGTGTGTATTTCCATCAGGCATATATCTAAAAGTGAAACTTTTTTGAAATTACTTAGAAACTCCTCATAGTCTCTTTAAGTTAAAACAACTAGCCTTTTATACAGTGCAGAAATTCTGTTTCCACCTTCATCAGCGTGGACGTCAGAGAAGGTGTAAATCTGACTCAGGCGGAGAAAATGCTGGAATCTAAACTGAAAGAAGCAGCAACACAGCTTTGTTTGGATCAGGAAGAGAAAAACAAATTCTGAGACCTTCAGCCCAAACATTAGGTGTTTTTAATCCTCAGGAATCCTGCAGCCTGTCGGAAAAACATCCCTTCAGATAAAGCTTCAGATAAGTCTGTCGTAGATTTACTCAGGGGAAGATACGACGTGAAGTCAGGCTGCTCTCAGGCTAATTCTGTTGGGCTTTAAAGGACTAATGCGTGAATTAAATCAGGTTCATGCAGGTCTGTTTGTGGAGACCAGGGCATTAAGAGATCTAAGGTCCTGACTTTTGTCTTGTTCATAGAAGTGCTCCATCATGAGAAGACATGTTTAACACACTAAAGGGTAATAACTATCAACAAAATATAATATGAGCTCAATGAGAAACAAGTTGCTGGACTTAAAGCTGCTGTTGTTAATTGTAAGAAAAAACATGATTGGTAGGTTTTCATGTATTATTATATTTTGTAGGGGTGTCCTGATACAACTTTTTAACCTCTGATAAGATAATGATATTGCAGCTTTGAGTACTGGCTGATTCCGATATCGATCCAATACGATATCAGCAGGAATCATACAGAGTTTTATTACTTATATTGTAGTATGGACTTTAAGAAAAGTCTTGATCAGGTGAGATTACTCAAACAGAAAACAGTAGTCAGCAATAGTAGGTATGAGAAAAACTGACCTATTTGTTATTAACCAATGGGTTCAATAAATTTAACCTTAAACATAAGAATATAGTGCAATTAAATCAAAATAAATAAAAAAATAAATTAGAAGATCCTGAAAAGTAACCTCAACAAATCCAATAAAAACAAAGACAAATATATTTTTAAATTGTTAAATAACTGCTCTGTTTAACTTAAACATAAGCATATTCTAGAATCTGTCTTTTAGCTGATTCTATTTATTGTTTTTTTTATTCTGTTTTATTTCCACATTTCAGTTCATATGTTTTTATTTGAAATTTTACTCTGTTAAATGCTTTTCCTTTTCTTATCCTATTTTAGCTGATTTTATTATGCACCCGATGTTACACATTCTCATTTTACCATATCATTTATCTTTATAATTAATTTATAATTTTACTTTTATTTTACATTGTTACATTAGTTTTTTTATTTATTTACATACTTACAAATTTTCTTATCTTACCCTTTCGTATTTTTTGAGTATTTTTAACAATTATTTTAGTTTTAGCCCCTGATTCCTCATTTTTAATTCAAGATAGTGTTTCCTCAGTCCTCAAATTCTGTTTCAATCAAAAAAATGATTAATTTTTTTGATTGAAAGTAGCAAAAACATGAAAATAGATGATACTGTTTAGACACACATAAATGTTTTAGATGAATAAATGATTTTATATAAACAAATCATATCAGTAAGTGGTTCAGGAATAAAAATAATAATTATGGTAATTCTAATGAAAACATTTAGCTGTTTGAACATTTAAATCCCACACAAAAAGAATATCAGTTATTTTGGTTTGTTTGCAGTTTTTTCCTAAAAAAGAAAAAAGACTTTTTTTGTTTTAAACATATAAAATATTCCTGAATTTGTTGACCTCTGCCAAACAGCTGAGCTTGGAGTTAAAGACGTAAAGGATAAGTTCGATTTCTACAGCTTTCACATTGTTTATAGAATGAAGTAGAACAATATACTCACCCAGAAGGCTTTCCTGATCCAAACAGTGCTTCAGGAGATATTTAGATCCAAAATCGAGTTTTTTTTACCAATAAAACTCATTAGTTTTATTGGTAAAACTAATGAGTTTTTGGACGATTAATGCAGTTTTAGGAGCGGTGCTATACATGCCCCGTGTGCTACCATTATACAGATGTCCGCCGCTCGATTTTGGATCTAAATATCTCCTGAAGCACTGTTTGGATCAGGAAAGCCTTCTGGGTGAGTATATTGTTCTACTTCATTCTATAAACAATGTAAAAGCTGCAGGAACCGAACGTTTCCTTTAACAGGCAAGTCAACCAGTGGGTTGACCAACATATCTGCTTCCTAATTGGGTACTCTGAAAAATAAACCCTGAAATGTTGCTAAATAAAGAGGCAGGAACACACCAACAAATAATATGTTGCAAATGTGTGTCTTAGTTTGGAAGTCAAGGGGTTAATAAGTGCAGAAAGCTTGGCAGAACAAACAGCGTCCATGAAACTTTGATTTATTCTCATTTAAAGACACAAAGAGCATCGGTGCATCATTTAAAGAAGCCCCCATCCTACCTGGACCCTTGACGCTGTTGCACAGGTTGACGGTGAGGTCGTCCACAATGTTCAGCAGGAACTGGAAGTCATTGACGTTGTACATGTGGATCTCATCTGGGTCGGAGGCGATGGACCTCAGCTCATTTTCATCTGCATTCTTCACACCTGAGAGCAAACACACATACATCACATGACAGCACAAAGGTGACCGAGCACTGAAGGTCCCAGATAAAAAACAACAGCGCTCTCACCAATGGCGTAAAGCTCGATGCCACTGTCCCTCAGAGTCTGGGACTTCATGACGATCTCGTCCTGGGACTTTCCGTCGGTGATGAGGACGCCAATCTTTCGGGAGTCGTCTCTCATCCCTACGTTGGGTTGGAAGTTGTTCTCCAGGATGTAGTTCAGAGCCAAACCTGTGAGAAAAAGGGATGATGGCAAAGAGTTAAGTGGCCATCTTCACCATCTGGTTTGATCTGAGGGCTTAAAAACAACAAACATGACCTCAACTTAGCGACTATTAGCCGTATGAGTGCGTACAGTTTAAAGGTGCAGTGTGTAGAAATTGGCATTTTAGAGACATTCTGGTGTCATAATCAAAGTAACACTTGAGAGATTTGTCTAGATGTGGAATTATCAGTATATGAGTTACTGGGACAGAGGAAATGAAGATAGAAGAAAGAACCATTAGAAAATTTCATCCTCGCCTAATAAAACAAGATTTTATAGTGAATATCTCTTTGGAATGATGCAGCTGCAGCTTTAGAACTCTATGAATGAATGTGAAAATATGTGAACATTACTTCTGCCAAGTTTGAGTCTGATAAAGTGATGCAGAGCAAAGTTAGAGAGGTTTTACTACAGAGTGGTCAGGCCCAATTTTGGCACAGTTTGGCTCCATTAGTCCAATTTGACATTTCTGATATACCAAACTTTAGATTTCACTTTTATGTCACTTTTGGTGTTCATTACACCCAATTACAACAGTTTTTATCTTCTTCTGCTTATCTGTGGCAGTTTTTGACTGTTTCTAAAAAAACATTCTAAAAAATTAATAAAATAAACATTTGATCAACCCAAGCTTTAATCAAAGTGAAACAGATTTGGATATTTGATCATTCATTTGCTTGGTGTTGATGTTGTGTTTGGTGTGTGTAAAAATGGCTTATATTGTTGTGTAGCTTAAAATGTCCTGTTTAATTTGATATGACTATACTTCTACATGAATAGTTCACTTTTTGTTTTTGTTGGAGAGCATGAAGCCTTTCTGAAATCAGAGACTTTGGGGCTGAACAGGTGAACTTTAAAAGTTGCTGTGTCGATCCTTGTGCCTGGTCTTACCTGTCATGGTGTTGCCTCCCTTGTACGGCAGGTTGTTGACGGCCTTCAGCAGCGACTCTTTGGTCTGGTGAGCGTTCAGGTTCCACTCGGTCCGTGGATCTCCGCTGTACTGAGCCAGACCTGCAGAGAAAAACAGAACACATGAGCATTAGAGCTGGCAGAATAAACGTGTAATCGTACCAATGACATTATAGTTTATCTTTTTTGAGTTATATAAACTGTTATAAAAATGTTTTACTTGAAAATACAAAGTAAAACATCAATGATAGAGTTAAACTTATTTTCATCTAAAGGTGCCTCAAATTATTCAAAATACAGTCGGAAAGTCTTAAATCTCCTCACTTAATAAAAAAAACTCAATAAAACAACATAAGGCACAACTACAAGCAGTGGGCTGGGAAATCTTAATGATAGCTACCACTTTTAATACTTCATAAAAATACATTTAATTTGTATTGCCCTTTACATTTTTGCAATCTCAAAGTGCTACAGAGTAAGATAAAAAAAGATGAAAAAAACAATGAAAAACAGTTTATATAAGAGTTGAGATAAATAGATTCTTCAAAGAATGGAGAAACCATACAATTAAAATGGCAAAATGCTTTATTTTGAGGTTTTAAGGTTTTAGGTTTTACGATTTTTAAGATTTCTTTTAAAATTTACTGTCCTAACAGACATAAAGCTCTATATAGCATCCAATAACAACAGGGATGCACAATATTATTGGTTTGATATCAGCATTAGTCGATATTGAATTTTTTGCATTTTGCTCCTTCTCCTCACTGCCTGGGTTAAATACAAGAGTTTAATTTCAAGAGTTAAATGCTGTTTTTGTTAAGTGCAGAGCATCATGCCATTAAACTTCATACTCATCTTCTTGCATTTTCCATTTCTATGCCAATGTAATTGTTTCTAATTTATGCTGCAAATAAAATGAAACAAATAAATAAAATAAACCTGTTCTTGGTCAGAAATATCAGTGTCAGTTTTGGTATCAGTGATACTGAATTAAAATACATCTGCATATCGAATATCAACAAAAATTCCCACCCCCAAGTACTGAAATATTCAACAAGTATTTCAATATATATACACATAGATAGTATATATAAGCACACATATACATATATAATCTGAGTCTATAATCTGTCCTACAAAGGAGACTCCTTTGTCCCTCAAGCAACCAGACTGTACAACTTTGTGTTTATTAAGTTTTATTGGATCTATTTTTTTCTTTTTATAAATCTTTTATTATGTTATAATCAGCTGCTACTGATTTTTAATTTTCTTGAGGGAGTTTTTTTCCCAAAGGGATAAATAAAGTACTATCTAAACTAATCTAATCTAAATCTGTCATTAAACACACTGCAATTATTGAGCTTTGAATGTTTTTATTTATTTAACCACTTTAACTGAAAATACAGCAAAGTAAACAAGTGCAACGTCAGTCTAATAGTGCAGTGGGCAGCCTTAATTACCAAGATGGTCACTAAAAAATGTTATTTTCCAGCCGGAAGGCCGCGTTGTGGCAAATTTTCAGATTTTTTTGATGGAGAAAAGAATGTTTGATTAACAAAATGTGCAAATAACAAGTAATCATAATATAGCATGCCAATACTCGTATATTATAACACAAATACAAGTTAGCTAAATGAAGCTGACATAGAAATCAAGTTAATTTAGACAATGCACACAGAATTAAACCTATTCACCTTTCTTTAAATCAATTAAACAATGAGCGGTTTGCAATTTTTCTTTTTTTAATGTTTTGTTTTGGCATTTTGTTTCTTCATTAATAGAAGACAAACTGTGGATAGGTTTGTAAAAGGGGGTAAGAGAGTAGGGGAAGACACTCTGCAAAGTGGACACAGGCTGGACTCAAACCTGGACCGGCAGAAGTATGTACATGGGAGGTGCATGGTTGCGAATCACTCCGCCAAACCAGCATCCCCACGGTTTACAATGCAATACTGATACAATGTTCCTGTGCTTTGTGACAGAGATTTAGAGACACTATTATAGCAAAGAAAGTTCTTCAATAACTTACTAAAACCAATGAAAACATGAATCTAGATTATTATAGAATTATTTCTGTTGAATATCTGGGTTTTCTTCTCATTTGTCAATTTTTGGAAATGAATGGTGGACCGCATTTTGTGAGGTGATGGAACACATGTGGGTAATAAGACATAACATATCTGAAAAGTGTCTTGTAATTGATTTATTTAACTTTTAAGATGGCGGTGTGCGTTAGTGCAGTGGCTCCTTGCTCTCCTTAATTGTGTATTTTCTGGCTTACGTGTATTTTTAACTTATTTTTATTGTATGTGTACCAAACGGACTCTGAAAGTCATTTGTTCTGCAAAGTACAATGAGAATAAAGGCTTCCGATTCAATAAAAAACACTGGTTACCTATCTGAACTTTGTCCGGGCTGATATCGAACACGCTGACCATGCGAGCGATGAAGTTGCGGATGGTTTTGAAGTTGATTCGTCCGATGCTCCAGGAGCCGTCGACCAGCAGCACGATGTCAGCCTTGGCCGAAGTCTTGCACTGCTTTTCTGCAGGGAGACAGCGAGGAGTGAGAGGCGTGTTTGGTGCACTTCAGACACCGAGAGCGAGCGTCTGATTGGTTTAAAACAAACAACATGATGGATTAAAGAGGAGGAAAGTAAAGGAACAATCAGGAACAAGGACATGAGGAAGTGTCACAGTCACAGGTGATGTTCATACAGCACAATGTTCTACACTGAATTATGTAACACAAGTAATTCACACAGAACAGGTTGTGTAACATCATTTATGGAGTAGCTGCTGCTCTCTGCAGGGTCTTTTTCTCCAAGCGTGTCCTCCAGCTCACTCCTCATTCAGACTTTAGGAGGTTTTGAGCCCTGTGGTCTTCCTCAGGACGTCCCAAGCCTCTCTGACACCGTGATATACGACTCCTGAGCTTCAGAGTTACTGCACATTCCTGCTCCAGGGCACCTGTACAGGAAAAAATGGCCGCTCTGCCCTTTTTTTTTCTTTTTTAAAGGACAACATGACCAAGCCGATTCAGAGCGAGCCTGCAGTCCTGGATCCTGTGTGTGCAATTGAAAACACGTTAGGAGGCAGTAAATTAGTTCTTGTTGTTACTCAGCAGAGACTAAGACGGACTGATTTGGCTGCGGTCCGCTCGAGTATTTCCACCGCGGGTAAACAGCACGCTCATGTCCCCGCGATGTTCACTTATGAAAACAGATGTCACAAACAGAGGCAGCTTTAAGAGTCGTCTAATATTCTGCAGACCACAGCTGGATCGGATGACTGAGCGAGAGTCTCAGAGAAGAAATATCCAGTTTTTAATGTCTGACTGAAGGAGTAAAATCAGTGCGCAGAGTTAATTTAGATTTAGTCTTTTTCCTGAAACATCTTTAAGTTAGTCTCTAAACTGTTTTAATTTTAGTCTAGTTTTAGTCGATGAAATCTGCTGTAAATTCAGTCGACTAAAATCTGAAGTGTAATGGGTAACGCATTTTTATAGCCTGACATGCCAGATGAACAGCTCCATGTTGGAAATATTTCTCTAATCCATCTGAGGAGGAGCCCTGAGAAAATGTTTTCAGTAGCAGAACCTTCAAAAACAACAGCAGCTTTTGATTGGACGATCGTTTGGCTCATCACACTCATCACAGACCAATCCATATCAAGCAGGGCTGCTATGATGCAGCATATGTTGCGGATAAATGTACAGGGCAAACAACAGTTAATGGCCATTAGCCCTGGTGGCTAACTGTTGTTAGCGGTGAACAAGTTAGCCGCTACAGCTTAACTCCATTAAGACTGTCATTTCAAATTAAATTATCCCACACAGATGTGTCATTTAACTCTTATATGTGACATGAACCTCGTCAAAGACAATCACTACGAAGTAAACTTATGAGGAGAGCAGATTTGGCCAAGTATAACTCCTGAACTCGTCTCTGGCTCTTGTCTTGTAGGTGGTCTGGGATCCTTGGTGGAAACTGCCTGCTGCACGAAACCTCCATTACTACAATTACAGACATGACACATATTTGGCCATTTCATTAGGAACATTTCATTCCCATTATCATTATAGCTGTTAATGTAGATATTAGCATGATCTCCATATCCATGGTTGATACATCTACAGTATCTATATTCAGCACCACATAGTCGTGGAGTCCCTCTTGAAAATGGGATGTCACATCTCAAGAGGCCTTTAACACATTTATACTTAACAGAGACAAATATGGTTGGGATGCACTTGTGGTCTGGGCACCATGAGTTCATCATTACTGTAAATTCTTATTTTCAGTAAGAATATCATTGATTATACTTCTATAAAATGATCACCACAACCATTCAGACATGAGGACCCTCCTGAAAACCAGATGTAGCATCTCAAGAGGCTAACCTCTAATAAATCAGATGACAGGTCTATGGTTCATGGATCTGTCTCTAACTTTAGTTCTTACTTTAGTCCACTTGTCTCCTCTTACCTCCCTTCCTTCACCCTCACACCAACACAGCATGGTGTGGATTTGCTGTTCATCATGAGACTGGGATCCACATTCAAGATTTCCTGCTGCTTAACAGAAGGTTTTTTCTTGAGCCATGATGGAGGGATTCATGATTGGCTATATGGATTCATGTTGGGTGTTGGATGTATATATTTGTATATATATGTATATGTGTATTTTATTTGTATATATGTATCTATGCATATATGTGTATCCATAAAATGAAGAGCTTTATGCTCTATTGTAAAGTGTCTTGAGAAAACACTTGTTATGAATTGGCGCGAGACAAATAAAGATTGATTGATTGAGTAACCGCAGGCTAACTGACATTAGCCACCATTATTTGTACAACAGGAAGTGACTTCACTTCCTGTTGTCGTCACACCCGCAGCTCCCGCTGCTCCCGTCTCTCTCTCCCTGATTGGGCCATTAAGCATTTAGCCGAGTGAAACCGTTGGACAGTGGAGGCAAGACGGAGATGCATGATTTTATAATCAGGCAGGTCCGTCTGCTCTGCAAGGCTAGATTGATATGAATTCAATTACTAACTCTCATACAAAGTAATCAACAAGCATATACGCCTTATGAATATATGCATGTATAAATACATATACATACACACATACATGCCACCAACAAAAAACATATAAACAAAAATTAAATATATAAGAATTCAAATAAACACTCAACACATGGTGAAAGCCACACCTTATTCCTCCCTGTATCTTGTTAAGATAAGTTATTTGTACCTTTTTTGAACTGATGATGTTTGGACGTCCTTAAGCTCCACATTCAGACTGTTCCACAGTTTCACACCACAGACAGAAATACAAAACTTTTACCTTTTTGTTTGCACCATTGTGACTTTATAATTAGATTTACCCCTTGAAGTTAAGATAGTTAAGTGAGTTAAGCTATCTGCTGACGGCCGTTAGCAGTAGTGGCTAACTGCTAACAACAACTAGCCACCAACAACAGTTAGCTGTTAACTTTTGTTTGCTCTTGTAAGCCGTTACCCGTAGCAGCTAACAGTTAGCCATTAGCCACTACGTTTAGCTGCTACATATACTACGTCATAGCAGGGCTGCTTGATATGGATATGGTCTGTGCTGAGCCAAACGATCGTCCAATCACAACCTGCTGTTGTTTTTGAAGGTTCTGCCCCTGAAGACATTTTCTCAGGGCTCCTCCTCAGATGGATTAATGAAATATTTCCAATATGGAACTGTTCATCTGGCATGTCAGGTTAATATCAAACAGGACGTGGAGTAATTGACTTTTGATACCTAATGGAGAAGCAGCAGGATTAAATAAGTTTGTACTTCTTGACACTCCTTTTCGAGCATGTAGGTGAAATCAGTCGGTGTAATTTTTCAACTGAGGGAACTTCAATTACTTTTGTATTGGTATTCTGCTGCATTTGTATAAATGTAATATATGACTTTTATTTCTTGCATGTTCAAAATAAACTAGTACTACAACTAAAATATTTCTTCCAAAGAGGGGCACCTTACAGTCTGCTCTGCCAGATCATGTGGACACGTCAGACGTTCTGGATGAAGCCTGCTCTCATCGTCCGTCCATGTGAGCGCTGCAGTTTAACATTCGAGGCTCTCTGAGCGAAACCTCGCTGGAACATCTTGGCCTGTTCTGAGCTGTGTGGGCAGCCGGTCACCGCGTCTGCTCCGTATTACAGCTGGAATTTCTGCCCAGGCCGCGCACCTCCTCGGGGTCTTATGAGAAGCATAACATTTTCCTAACTGCATACATCCCCGAAGCTAATGCGCGTGATCATAAAGAGAGTCTGTAATTGCAAGCAGAGCCTCTTTTCCACGCTTCGTGTAACATTAAAAGGGAAAAATCGACTTCTTCATGACTAGAGAAACATTTGGTTAGCAGATCCCGACGTCAGTGGTAACTCATGTTGGAGCTGATGAAGAGTTTGTTGCTAACACGATCACACAAGCTTAGACAGCTGTAAGTATCACTGCTGCACCGCACGTCTGGTCACTGCTTTGTCGTTTTGCTCCACATCACACTCCAAAGGAGATATGAGCAAGATGAAGACACCGCCTGGCCAAAAAAATGTCACAACCTGGATTTACGAAGCAAACAGGTACAAGCCTCCTATTGGATAATTCCTGCATGAGCTGGAAACTAGTTATTTAAGCCCATTAGCTTCTCATTCCTTCAACAACCATGTCAAAGACACATCCTGTGGTCGTGGAAAAGATGTTAGTCTGTTTAAGAAGGGTCAAATCATTGGCATCAAGCAGAGAAAACATCTAAGGAGATTAAAGAAACTACTAAAACTGGGTTAAGAACTGTCCAACACATTATTAAAAACTGGAAGGATAGTGGGGAACCATCGTCTTCAAGGAAGAAATGTGGTCAGAATAAAATCCTGAATGATGGTGATCGGTGAATCACTTAAACGTTTGTCCAAATCAAATCAAAGAAAAACAACAGTAGAACTCAGGGGTGTGTTTAATAGTGAAAGTAAGAGCATTTCCACACACACAATGTGCGAGTTGTGATTTACATTTGTTAGCACCCGTGCGACTACGAAAAATGACCGTTGAAAACATGTTTTATCTTGTGTTGAATACGTTGGAAGTTGTGGCCGGTGGTATTCCTGAACGCAGCCTCAGCTGAAACATGTTCAGCTTTGAAACGTTTGTTTTATTGACCTAAATGAGCCGCTAGCTAGCCTTCGGTACACCCGACATGCCTGCAATGCCCTGCCCGAGGTACAGACGAACATAAGCAGGCACTCCCAAAGCCTCATCTCGACCAATCACAGCACAGCAGTGGGACTGGTTGCCGGGCAACATACACTGACAGAACAGTGTATGTTGAAGAAAGACCAAATGAGCAATAACCAAATAACTATGAAGCCTATCAGTTATTATTTCAAAAGACCAACAAAACCAGAACACGTGGACTCTGAATTGAGGCAAGAGGACGAAATGGAGCAAGCAGGCGACACTGACGGCGAGGAAGAGTTAGCGTTAACTTCAGACGCTGTGTCTCAAGACGCCGGAGAGACAGTTAATGACGCCGCTGCTGTTCCCAGTCGTAAGAGGTACAAGTTTAATGCTGACTGGCAGAAAGCATTCCCATGACTCCTTCGCGAGAACACATTGATGTATTGTAAGTACTGCATGGCGCAGAAGAAAACAGCTGGAAAAGTCTGTTTTTGTCACGGGAAACCCAAACCTTAAACGAGATACTGTAGAGAAAAGTTGACCGTATATCTTTGTATTAAAGAAAAACACACTAATTGGTAACTTTCAATCGTGCTACTTAAAATATTTGTGTGCTACTAGATGTTACAACTTAGTAGCACCCGTGCTACTTGGGAAAATGCTAATCGCCAAGCCCTGGTTGCAGAAGCTTATTGAAACAATGACACAGAGAATGAGACTGTAATCAAAGCTAAAGGAAATAGTAGTGTGTGAGCTTGTTTTTAGGTGGTGACTTTTTTTTGGGCCAGAAAGTGTATTTTGTGTAATCATAATCAGCTGCCTCAAACTGTGGTCTGCAGCCCTATAATATTGATATTGATATTTACTCCCGAACTAATAAATCATCTCTTCCACTCATGAGGTGGATCAGTCAGCTTTACCTGAAAGATCAGGAAGAGGCACCACAGGATCGTCCATGAGCGTCGTGTTCTCCTCTCCAGCCACAGGCATACTCTCTCCTCCATCAAACATCCCAAACACAGCAACTGTGTACTTCGTTCCGGCCCTGTGAAGGAGGAAGCATCAACATGAGATCCTCAGAATCTTGGACAGAGTTCCTGTGAAATCCAGAGACTTTTATTCCATCATCTACTCGGCTTATCCCTTTCAGGGTCACTATGGGGATGGTGCAGATCCCCGCTAACACTGGCGAGAGGTAGGGCATGTTTTTAGTCTGTGGGAGGAAGCAGGAGTGCTCGAGAGAACCCACACATGCACAGGAAGAACATGCAAACGCCAAACAGAAAGGCTGTGACGGACCTGGTGATTCGATGCAATATCTAAATCTTTTTCCACACAGTTATTTTTTACAATTCACTTTTTATTGTTTTTCGAACATCGAAACAATACAACAACTTAATATTACAGAAGGAGAAGAAAATAAACTAAAATAAATAAATGAAAATAAAAGGAATAACAGGAAGACAGAGGATGGGCCTGTAGCTGATCTGTAGCAGCGTCTGTTTATTTTTTACTTTTATTGTGTCTTGTTTTGTTTTCTTTATATTTACATATATTTACTTCCGCCAAGGAGGTTATGTTTTTGGGAGAGTTTGTTTGTCTGTTTGTCTGTCTGTGAACAAAATAACTCAAAAAGTTATGGATGGATTTTGATGAAATTTTCAGGAAATGTTCAGCATGGGAAAAGAAAGAAGTGATTCAATTTTGGTGTTGATCCGGATCGACGTCTGGGAACTGTGCTGCTTGGCGGAGGTCTGCGCTCTCCGAGTGCTTTTCTAGTTGTTGATAGTATTTTATTTTATTCTATTTTATCTCTATTTTATTCTATTTTATTTATATTTACATATATTTGTTAAGCCTGTAGCAGTATTTTTTTTATTTTATTCTATTTTATTTATACTTACATATTGTTACACCTGTAGCAGTATAGCTCTATTTATATTTTTATTTTATTTTATTTTATTTATATTTATATATATATATGTTAAGCCTGTAGCACTATATTTTTGTTTTTATTTTATTTCATTTTATTTATATTTACATATATTTTAAGGAGGTAGCAGTATATTTTATTTGTATTTTATTTCATTTTATTTTTATTTATGTATATTTGTCAATAGTCTTATTTGGATATATTTTCTTTTTTATATATTTTTTTTCTGTAACAATCAACTGCTACTGGTTCTTAATTTCCCTGAGGGAGTTTTTCTCAAAGGGATTAATAAAGTATATCTAATCTAATCTAATCTTGTCTAATCTAATTATATAGCTAATATAAAATCAGAAAATGTCCATCATGCTTGAGCATTTCCCATCGGCATTTTAAGTAAAAACATTATTCTGCCTCAACCTGAAACCCTGAACATTTATCATTCAGAAAACAGTTTTGCTGTTACCATTCAGCCTCTTCCTTGAACTTTATTTTAAAATTAGGCCCTTAATTAAAAAAGTTCCTGCTGTATGAAATAAATGACTCGCAGCAGAAAGCACGAGTGCACTGGAAAAACAGTAAAAAGGGTTTTATGGGTAACAGCTGCTTAAACGGGATATTTTATTAGCGGTGGGTAAATGGTTTATATTCCCTGTTATAAACGTGTATTATGTATAAAAATGGCTCGTATTTGAATAACACTCAGCAAGGTGCAAATGATATTAGCAATAAACTGGAAGCCCACAAAATTGAAAGAAAATGACCCTTTTATGGCTCTCTGATTGGTTAACGTGAGTAACTTGGTGAAATTATGACTAGTGTTGGGTAACGTGGCCTGAATATAATCCAGCAGTTTTATTCCTCCCTCTTTATTAGCCTTGAAAGTATCATACTCAATAACTACAAGGAAGCCTATGGCTCAGTGTGCACCTTGTTTTTTTTTTGTTCATATATATTAAGTTTCTTTTTGACAGAAGCTATGTTTTTATTTCTAAACAACATCATTTTATCTTCATGCAAAAACAAACATTTCCATAGACATATTTGATGTGGTTCATAATAAAATTCTATTTAAAAAAACATTAAAAAGGCCTTTCGAGTTTTTACATTTATTTGGAGCAGATGAGGAGTCATCTCGCTGCAAAGGAAAGAATTTCTAATCCAGTAACCTTAAATTGTTGCCCCTCCTTTCAGACCAGTGGTGTTTTTTTTCACTAAACTTTAGCACTGCACAAAAAATCTGCAACTCACATTTGTATATTTAACCATGAACGTTGTACAAAACATTTCTTGATTTTATCGAGAACTGCTGCATTCCTAGTTCATGACAAAATAAATCAGAGACTGTGTATATGCTTTGCTAAGGATGTTATATTTTTGTTGGTTTGTTAAAACATAAACAAAAAAAGTTACAAAGGAGTTGGATAATATTTGCACTCAAACTTGGCAGAAGTAATGTTCACATATTTTACATTCATTCATAGAGTTCTAAAGCTGCAGCTGCATCATTCCAAAAACAATTAAAACTTGTTTTTTTAGGCGAGGATGAAATATTTAAACTATTCCGACTTCTATCTTCATTTACTCTGTCCCAGTAACACATACAGTTACAAGAAAAAGTATGTAAAATGTGTTCTGATCTTCATCTAAGTCACATCACTAGACAAACACAGTCTGCTTAAACTAATACCGCAGAAAAAATTATAAGTTTTCATGTTTTACTCGACACAATATGTAAACAGTCACAGTGCAGGGTGGAAAAAGTATGTGAACCTTTGGATTTAATAACTGGTTGACCCTCCTTTGGCAGCAATAACCTCAACCAACTTTCAGTTCAGCAATATTCCTGGGATGTCTGGTGTGAATCGCTCTTCTGAGGTCATGCCACATCATCTTAATCAGGTTGAGGTCAGGACTCTGACTGGGCCACTCCAGAAGCCGTATTTTCTTCTGTTGAAGCCATTCCATTGTTGATTTACTTCTATGCTTTGGGTCGTTGTCCTGTTGCATCACCCATCCTCTGTTGAGCTTCAGTTGGTGGACAGATGGTCTGAAGTTTTCCTGCAAAATGTCTTGATAAACTTGGGAATTCATTTTTCTGTCAATGACAGCAATCCGTCCAGGCCCTGAGGCAGCAAAGCAGCCCCAAACCATAATGCTCCCTCCACCATATTTCACAGTTGGGATGAGGTTTTGATGTTGGTGTGCTGTGCCTTTTTTTCTCCACACATAGCGTTGTGTGTTCCTTCCAAACAACTCAATTTTGGTTTCATCTGTCCACAGAATATTTTGCCAGTAGTGCTGTGGAACATCCAGGTGCTCTTTTGCAAACTTCAAACGTGCAGCAATGTTTTTTTGGACAGCAATGGCTTCCTTGGTGGAGTCCTCCCATGAGCTCCATTCTTGTGTGATGTTTTACGTATTGTAGATTTGTGAACAATAATGTTGGCATGTGCCAGGGATTTCTGTAAGTCTTCAGCTGACACTCTAGGATTCTTCTTCACCTCATTGAGCATTCTGCGCTGTGCTCTCACAGTCATCTTTACAGGACCACCACACCTTGGCAGAGCAGCAACAGTGCTGAACTTTCTCCATTTGTAGACAGTCTGTCTTACCGTGGACACATGGACATCAGGGCTTTTAGAGATACTTTTGTAACCCTTTCCAGCTTCATGTGAGTCAACAATTCTTGATGGTAGATCTTCTGAGAGCTCTTCTGTGTGAGGCATGGTTCACATCAGGCAATGCCTCTGAGAACAGCAAACTCACAACTGGTGTGTGTTTTTTATAGGGCAGGGCAGCTTTAACCAACACATCCTATCTAATCACATTGATTGGACTCCAGGTTGACTGACTCCTGGCTCCAATTAGCTCTTGGAAAAGTAATTAGCCTGGGGGTTCATATACTTTTTCCACCCTGCACTGTGACTGTTTACATATTGTGTCTATTAAAAACATGAAAACATATATTTTTTGTGTGGTATTAGTTTAAGCACACTGTGTTTGTCTAGTGATTTGACTCTGAAGAAGATCAGAACATATTTTATGACCAATTTAAGCAGAAATCCAAGTAATCCCAAAGGGTTCACATGCTTTTTCATGCAACTGTATACTGAACAGAATTATTCAAATAGGCCTTGTGGTTGCGGAGATTCACTCTGTTCTTTATGAGCATGTCATTTTAGAGCAAAAGGCTTAAAGATAATGCTAAATGCTCGATGCTAAACCTACCTTAGTTCCTCCAGAACGACAGTGTTGTCAAATGGACTGACCAGGAGTTCCCCCAGATCAACATCATTCCCAGTGGGATGAAATGTGACTTTGTAGCCCCGAACATCTCCGGGTGCTGGATCCCAGGTGACTCTAAAACTGGTCTTGGTGGGCTCTGAGGTCTTGAGGTTCCTGGGAGCCTTGTAGGGAGTCACTGAGGTAGAAGAAACAGGGCAGAATTTTAGGATTAAGTCACGTAGGAGGAACGTTCAACACACTTCCAACTCTGCAAAGGTTTGAAGATCAGCCAGACCACATGAAGCCAGTTTCTCATTAGTCCATAATACAATACCTTCAACCTGGTGTCATAGTTAAATAGCCCAGTGTCATGCTGTGTGTTAGTAGCGTGTGATTTAGCATGTGTCTAACTGTGATTTTAGTTTCACGGGGAGAAGAAACTGCTCATCTGCAGAAGCAGCAGCACATGTAGTGTGAAAAACATCCATCTCACCGCGGGATTTAATCCTGAAGTCAGTCAAAAAACATCATATTCATGGAGCGAAGGACAAAAATCTGCTTCCTGCATCACAAAGTCATGTTTTCTTACAATGGAGGATGACGTGTTGACGTTTCTTCAGGGGAGGAGCCAGACTTGTTTTTAAATGGGGGACACAAGGCGTAACATAGGTTTAATTAGGAGGGCCATGGCCGTGCTGTTGTCCAGTCCAGAATTTAGAAGGTTATGCAACGAACCACTTCCTGTGCATCCATTTCAAAATAAAACCTGGAAGAGCGTCATAAACAATCTTCCAGTTTTTATGCTCAGTAATTTCTTCTTTTTGGTCTTGTTTACATTTAATGATACAATCTTGGGTGGAGACTTTACACAATAACTTAAATCAGTCAGGGACAGTTTAGCCTTGCAGAGCAAACAGACCTGTCTGATTCTGAAATCATGCATCTCCGTCTTGCCAGCCTCCATTGTCCAACAGTTTCACTCAGCTAAATGCTTAACGGCCAAATCAGGGAAGAGCGGCTGGGGCGGTGGGAGCGGCAGGAGCAGCCGGAGCGGCGGGAGCAGCAGGAACAGCGGGAGCTGCGGGCGTGACGACAGCAGAAAGCGACTTGATAGCAAGTGAAGTCACTTCCTGTTGTACAAATAATGGCGGCTAGCCATGTCAGTTAGCCTGTGGTCATCATGGTTACTCAGTTACACTTGGCTAAATCTGCTCTGTTTACTACGTAGGGATTGTCTTTAACAAGGTTCATGTCACATATAAGTGTTAAATGATACATCTGTGTGGTCTGATTTAATGTGAAATGATTGCTTGTCAGTGTCAGGCTCTGTGTTTTGTCAAGTTTCCCCGTCTGTCTTCATGTTTTATGTCTTGTCTTTGTGCTTCCTGTTTTATTTTGAAATTCACTTTTCCTTTCTTGTCTTCGTAGGTTTTACTTCCTGTCCCGGCTCGTCACACCGGCTCCCTGCTGTGTCTCTTTAACCCTCATTACCCCTGTCTTGTTGCCGGATTGTTCAGTACCTGTACTCTTTCTAGGCGATTTAGTTCATGTCACAGTGTCGTTTCGACCTCCTTTGTCTTGACCTTGCTTTTTGTCTCTCATTTTTGGATACCTTTGCCCATCTTCCTTTTTGTGTACCTGTATCCTGCCTGTCTAATTGCCCGCCTTGTGTACCGAACCTTGGATTGTGCATTAAACTCTGGTTTTTGAACTCTGATACGGACTTTGTGGTGTTCTTGTCCGGGTGTTCATGACAAAAAGGTGACACCATCAGTTAGAGGAGAGCCATTTTAAGCCCTGACTTTGATTCCTGGCCTTCTCTGTGTTTTATTTTCAGAGCTCACCCTGTTTAAGCAGAGGAACCTGACCTCTGACCCTCTCCCTGATGTTCCAGCTCCATCCCACAGCGAGGATGTTTTCAGAGCGACTTCAGGTTAAACCTCTGGCTTGAGATGAACATGTTTCTGCGGTGTACTGTCTGTCAGAGGGTTGAATTATGGACCAACGTACGTGTCGTTCCTACTCCTTGCCTTGCTTTTCCTTCCCCGCGCTTGTAGATGGGGTGAACGGTGATGTTGTAGGTGGTCAGCGGCTGCAGGCGCTTCATGACGGTGGAGGTGACCGTCCCCGGGATCCTGAGGACCACCTCTTTCCCACCGCTCAGGGGGACGTACTTCAGACGGTAGTTCACCACCTTGCCCGGCGCTGGCATCCACGTGACCTTCATGGTCCGCTCAGTCTCGTCTGACACGGTCAGTTTTTTAGCAGCTGCAGACGCTGTGGATGAAAAACAGAAAATGATTTTAAAAGCTTAATTTCTACTCTTTACTGCTTTATTATCTCCTTTAAAAAGATGTTAAAAGTGAAGTGATCAGATAACAAACGACATTTGGGAAAGACTTTACTTCATTACTATCAAGGCTGTATGCCAGAGCGAGGTCAAGAGTTTGGCTAAAACGATGGGTACACGGCAAAAACTCAAATCTCAGAAAGTTGATTCATCCAATTTCAATTTTTAAAAATCTCACAAGACCTATTGTAAACCAAAATTGCCTTACATGTCTAGCTTCACATTTTATTTCAGTATTTAAACCAAAAATAAACCCTGAATTGCTTGAAATAAGTTAAAAATTTCATCCAATGTGGTAAGTAGGGCTGAACGATATGGACAAAACTTCATATCTTGATTTTCATGCCAGATATCTCAATATCGATACGATATGACTACGAGTTCGGTGACAATCAAGCGGTGCATTCAAGGGCAATCGTAAAAATGAAAATTTGTTGTGACTTCCAGAGCTTTACTTGGGAATCTATATCGTTTATATCATTGCTTTTCAATATTAATATCTTGAATGTTCATATCTTGAAATCGATACGATAATGATATATCTTTTAGTGGTAAGAGAAAATTTTATTTTGATCTGAATACTTCATTTCGAACATGTGCTGGGATCACATGAAGTGGACTTAATTTTTTAAACAGTTTATTAACTTTAAATATAAATACTTTTTAATTGTCCCTCTGACAATTAAAACCAAATACATAAGGTCTTGTTGTAACAGAGATCTTGATCAAAACCCTTAAAACATTGATTTCTTTAACTCTGTTTTCACACCAAGTGTTGTTTTCTTTATTTTTCCTCTCATAATTTCATCCTGTTCATTATCTCATGCACAGATGGTGAGTAATGCCATCAGCCAAGCGTCAGACTTAAGGCTATGAACAAGGCTTTTCCCCAGAAGTGATCAATAATAAAACATTAATCACATTTTCCTTTTCACCTGGGACAACCAAACCTCACTAATTCAACTCGCCCTAAGCGATGAAAACTTTGCAAGGGAGTAATGTGCATGTTTAATGATCCCGAGGAAAGTTTTTCACACTACTTGATTTTACTTTGGAGAATTTTTATTGGGAAAGAACAGGCAGCTTCCAGTTCTTGATTGTGTTGATGGATGTGAACAAACATGTGAAGCTGGAGATGTAAAAGGTTTCCTGGAGGGAGGAACAAAATGTACTCACACTTGTTAGTTTATCTACGCCTTGTTTTGTTTAGTGTGGCCTGTTTGCATTGATCTGGACGGTGTGCATATAGAGCGAGGGACGTGTTGACATCTTTACAGTGTGCTTTGTCTCTGACGTATTATGTCATTCACAGGACACACATGGTGGAACAATAAATACTCTCTTCAGCCCGGAGTTTTCTGTTTACTCTGAGCTAAAGTGAGAGAAGAGTCTTAAGAGAAGAGACCGTGATTTAAATCATCAACTAGAAAGTAAAAAGCCTTTTGAAGGAGGCCAACTGTAGGATTACACAAGCCCTGAAATCAGTTTTGTTTTGGTGTTAAAAGGAAGTCCATTTTGGCTCATTTTCTCGTGACCTCATAATCCAAACAGAGCTTTTCTGCCATGTGTGTTTCTGTGAGACTGCAGTCGAAGTTTCTCTCTGTGGGTTTACGGCCTGACCACACACCAGTCAAACACCTGGACCGCCCCGTCATGGCAGGCGGAGGCGAAGTCATTTACACTTTCAGTAGGTTAAAGGGACAGTTTGAGGTTTTTTGGAGTGAGGGCCATTTTACTACAGAGTATATATGCCTATAAAGCAACCTGCAAACTTTGGCCCTGAGGGGAGATATCTAGAAGATATCTGGAAGCTCTTCTGTCTGTCTGCGTGAATCCCCCTGATTATCTTCCAGCTCAACTGCAGTAGGCAGCTTGTCCACTTACTCGTTTCCTGGTTATCGTGCACGCCCCCAAACACACTCATGTACATGGAGCATGCTCCAGAGCCAAAGCTGCCAGGTCTGCTTATTATAAGCGACATTCGTTTTTT
Source organism: Scarus forsteni (assembly GCA_036419115.1). Classification (NCBI taxonomy): domain Eukaryota; kingdom Metazoa; phylum Chordata; class Actinopteri; order Labriformes; family Labridae; genus Scarus; species Scarus forsteni. Next base: position 2,070,869 of record JAZDUH010000283.1, read on the forward strand.
GAATAGATGCTTGGCACTGTGATATTGAAATGTAATGTAGAAGAAAATTAACACACTTTATGTAGATTTCTCTTTTTAAAAAGCAATATATCACATTAGGAAAGGAAATAGCTGGAGGTTGATTATTATGGGCTTGTTTTTATCGACCTGGAAACTCTGGACAGGAGCTCTGATTCCACAGAGTATGTGACATGATTTAGTAAAATAAAGAGCACAAAAGAAATAACTGTTATGTTCTCTGTAGAAGAACTTGTTGCAGGCCTTCACATTTAGGAACAAATGTGGGGTTCTGTCCAAAGTCGAACAATGTAAAAGTAACGAGTAACGTGAAAAGTTAATGCTCATAAATGCTCTGCTCTGGATTTAAAAAAAATTAAGACCCCTGTAAGTTAAATTTGACCTGTCTCACTGGCAGATTAATTTACTTATTACAAGCAACTCTGGTTTTATTTTTAGTTTCCACATCTTCAAATAAGATCTTAGAACACAAGTAATATTTTAAACACTGAACAACTACATATCATGTTGTGGAGAAGAACAGCATTAGCTCTGGTGTTCCATATATGTTTGTTAAATCAGTCGTTTTGTTATCCTTTCGTTGTTGTCTTACCATCAGTGGTTTCCTGCCCTGTGAGCGGCTCGCTGTCCTTGTGGCTGTAGGCGGCGACCACAGACACCTGGTAGAGCGTCTCAGGAGTCAGGCCGTCCAGCACGGTGTTGGTCACGTCCCCAGGAACAGTTTTGTCTCCGGCCTCCTCGGAAATCAGAGACTTCCAACGGATTCTGTACATCTTCACTTTTCCAGGAGCCGCCGTCCACGACACGGCGAAGCTGCTGTCTGTGACATCACTGGTGACGAGGTTAGAAGGAGCACCCCCCTCTGAAAACACAACGAGAGGGTATTTAGTTATTTAGACAGATAGATAGATAGATAAGATATACATAGATATACATCAGAGAAAAGCATCAGTGCTGATGATCTGAACCATTATTAGTTATAGAGCTCTACTGAACTTCTTTAAGATGGTTTGTGAATACTCCTTTGTCCTTACATCAAATTTCATAACAAGACTGAATCTAACCGTCCAACCAATGTAAATATTATATAATTATAATAATATTAATGTTAATGTTATTGTTTTTATTGTTATTTATTATTGTATATGACTGTTTATTGTTGTGCTTTGGCAACAATGTTTTTTTCCATTCAGATAGATAGATAGATAGATAGATAGATAGATAGATAGATAGATAGATTATCACAATATAAGGTATGAAACTTCATAACAAAACAAATAAAATTTGGAGGCAATGAAAAATTAGTAAATTTTTCATTGCCTCCAAATTTTATTGTTTCCACTCATGAGAGAAATAATATGATTTTTAGTATGATTATTGAGTTAAATGGTCCATATTTCAGTCTTGTACCAAACATTCATCTCTGAAGGTGACATCTCCTGATTTTATTCCTGCACCCTCTGGTTTCTTGACAAAGTGGACAGCCGTTTTAAAGCTCATCTGTGAAATGTGAGAAAAGTTTTATAACCTACAAAGTCACACAGGCTCTGATGCTCTGATGGTCTTTCCAGCGTTTGCCAGGCTTTTCTTTTTTTTTGTTTTAAATCCATCATCCCTTGAAAACAAAGAAACCCGCTGGATTTTCTGACAAAGTGGAAACTATTAAAAGTCCAAGAGTGGACAAAAGAGTTGGACGACTAACCACAGCTTTTACAGCAGAGACGGCTGGAGGGACACGTGATTGCTTTGGACTTGTGAGGATATTCTTAGTCATTTCTGCTCCATTAAAAACTGAGGAGCACTGAGGGAGCTGGAGGCTTGTGAGAAGAACCAAAACATGAAACTGATGGGACACGCTTGAACAGTGCCTGTTGACATCCTGAGATATAAACGGTCTGGAAGTAAAAACCATTACCGGTAAAGGGGATCATGTGTATTAAAACTGTTCGCATTTCAATCAATTCATGGCACAAACACTCATCAGCTACTTTTTTAGGTAATTCTACTGTTTGGTAATGCAAATAGCTAATCAGCCAATCCCATAGCAGCGACTCAATGCATTTAGGCATGTAGAAATGGTCAAGACCACCTGCTAAAGTTAAACCAGAGTATCAGTATGCAGAAAAAAATGTGATTTAAGTGACTTTAAACAAGGCATGATTGTTGGTGCCAGACCGGCTGCACTGTAAAAAGGTTGTTTTAATTTTACTTTTAACTTACTGGAAACAAGATGACAGCAAGTTAATATAAATTTCTTAACAGTAGCATTATTCTATTTTAATTAGCCGCATTGTCACTGCATTTCTATTATGGTTTTACTGTGTTTTCTATTAAAGGTATCATTACTTTATTTGAATTTGCAGCATAACTACTGTTAGGGATGTAACAGTTATCGGTAAAATGGCAAACAGCGGTTAAATTTCCCACGGTTAGTACTACCATTCCCTGTTTTAATTACCAGGAAACCAAGTTTGATCACCACACTGTGTCAATAACTCACAGTGATGCTGCTCTTTGCCTGGAAAAGCCTGAACTGTGTGTGTCTGCTCCTCGGTGAAGCAGCCGTCTCCCACAGACGGAGGCGCAGTTTGCGTGTTTGGTATCTGTGTCTGAGAGCAAAAGTTATCCCACACAGTGGCAGTTTTTCAGATGTCGAGGATAAACTGATTGATGATGGTCATCCTGTCTAAAAGATGAAGCTGCGTCTGAGAAAAAGACGATTTAAACTGCTGTAACTCCTCCAGTGAGTGAGCTGACTGAGCCGGAGAGAGAGAGAAGATTCAGAGAGCCATACCGGAGTGAATTATCGGAGGTTTATCAGGATTTTCTGTGTAAATAATGAATGAATGATGTTAATAACAGCATTAGTATCATTCTGGAGTGTGTTCTTGTCGTTCTTTCGCCATTTTTTTCGCCGTATTTCGTCGTAGTAGATCTTTTTTTTCGTCATTGTTTGTTTTTTATGGATTTAATCAATCGAAATTTGGAAATATTAAAGAAGGAGACGTGGAGGAGATCTGCCATGGAAAGGGGAGACCAGAAAAGAGTTAACTGCTTCAGGAGCTATCGTAACTAAAACAAATAAATGAATATATACAAGGCCTGGACATGATCTAATATAACAAGCTGTAACATGGACACTCATGCTGCAGCTGCAGGCAAACTAAAATGTGTGAGTGTTTGTAAAATAGGTTTATAAGTTTATTTTTGGTTCATCTCAAAACTTTAAACATGTTCATTTACAATTGTTTAGGAAGAGAAACCTGTTTAAAGTTCAAATCTGTTTTTTTCTTTTCTTGTAATTACACACAGTTTAAGCATTTATAACATGATAATGACAAATACCAACCAGAGTTATTTACTTTTATTTCTAATGAAAAAAGGTTAAACAAATTTACTTATAGGACATTTCCTGAGAAAATTATTGACAAAAAAACACAAAAAGAACTGTTAGAATTATAACATTAAAGGGGTTAAATGATTTCAAGAGTGTGTAAAAGTACTGTTTCAACATTTGAGCACATTGTAACAATACCACGATAATAATGATAACCCTGATATGACATTTTCATACTGTTACATCCCTTACTACTGTATTTTTTAAAAATATCTTTCATGTTTTTGAATTAGAAGATGATTGCTGTATTTAATTTTACATTTTAATGCATTTTAAATGTATTTTTAATGAACTTTCTGTATTTTTGTTTTTATAACCATATCTTTTACTATTTAATTATCATGTATTTGCAACAAAATTACATAAATACATTTAATTCAATAAAATGCATTTACTCTAAAATTGGTTTGATCAAAACAAAACTAGAGATCAGTTTTTCTTGTTAACATTACATTATCTCTTGATCCACTGCCCTTTACATTAATATACTGTACAAACATTTAACAGGAGGCAACTGCAGATTTTAATGTAAAATGCTGTTAATTTTACCAAAATTAGTTTTTTACAGTAGTTAAACGAAGATATTTCGTTGAATACAGTTCATTTTTTACAAAAATCTGTTACAGAGTGGTCAGAATATTTGAGAAATTGCAGATCTAATGGGATTTGCATGCACAACTATCTCCAGGGTTAACAGAGAATGGCCCAAATAAGAGAAAAAAAACCCAGAGAGCTGCAGTTCAATGGGCTAAATGGTTCTTTTTGGATGCCAGAGATCAGAGGAAGAAGCCAAAAGTGGTCTGCGATGATGGAAAGGCAACAGTAACTTGGATCACTATAGTTAAATCTTCAATATTAGTTGTTGATCTCTGGCACTGAGAAAAATTCCAGTTTTTAGCTCATGTCGAGTGTTTGTTGGTTTGAATTTCCAAAAAGTCCACATTCTTTTATTGAACTTGGATGAACTCTTTGAAAGAAACGCTCAGTAATAATCATTCCATTCTCCAAAGTTCAGGCCTGAAAAGTGTTTTTCCAACTGGGGGCTTGTTTTAAAGATGGAATAGCTCTGGCTCAAACTGATTTGGTTTCTATTGTTTTGGTGACTGCAGTTGTTGATCCTCAAGCCAAAGAAAAACAATCAGCAGCCGGAGCTGGCTAACAGATGACCATCTGTGAGAGTTTATGGTTGATAGAAAATGTTGTCCAGGAGTTTTGGTGATGTTTTCATCAACCAAGAAGTTAAACCTGCAAATGTGACAGCTTGGTCAGAGGCCCAGGCTTCAAAATGTGAAAATAAAATCAGCAATTGGCTCCAATGACGGCATCTGCAAGGACTTGAGAATCCCTTTTTAATCCGTTTCTTGGTTTATTATTTAGTATTTGGGTATTTGGACATAATATCCTGATTTAAACAAACAGAGTAAAACCTGATCCTGATTTCTGAGGAAGTTTGTCACAAACATGTTGTGAAATTATTTCATTCAATTCGTTTTACAATAGATTACAAAAAGGCCACATGAGCTGTCCTGATGCTGATGACCGAGTGGAGTCATTATTTTTAATATTAAAACTGCCAATTAGTCCAAGTTCTGGGATTATCAAGTATATATTTACTTACTTAAATACTCAATTACATTACAAATGTAATGCAATTAATTAAACTGTTTTAACTCAAAAAGACACTGATTAAAAAATATAACTCGTGTCTCTAAAAATATGAATAATTTAGTTAAATTGTTTTCTTTAATTTTGCTCACAGTGTCTCTGCTTTTAATTGTTAATGCCCTAAAATGGTTTCACTTCTACTTTCTCAAATTTCTTAATTTTTAACCATGTTTACTGTTGTAATTCCTTGCCTTAACTTTTCTTAAATTTGTGTTTATTATGACGAGTGCTGCTAACCTCGATAAAAAAAAAAATAATAATAAAAATAATCTAACTAACAGGACCTTTTTGAGCATATATTTACCCTGCTGATTCAGATTAAGCTATTCCACAGTATGAAATTTATCTAAGGTCATGTTTATCTGTATTGCTGATGTACATATTCATGTTTAGTTATGTCATTAAAATGGTAGTTTTATGAATCTAAACAACAGTAGGTGTCAGAGATTGGCTGTGTCTGAATTGGCATGCTAACGTTCTACATACTCATGTGTATATACTGTATACTACATACTATAAGTGTGATTAGAATGGCAACCATTCACACTGTAGTATACTACTAAGTTTCCCATGATGCATTTAAACCTCAGACAACAAAAATCAGAAGCACACCAGGCTATCAAATATCTCTGTTGATTCACCACATTTGAAAGTTCAGAGAGCATTTTAGGCAAAAAAAAAGTCACCACGTAGAATACCAGAATGTGGTCATTTGAGCCATAAAACGCACGGATACAAATTTCATTTCGGCATTTCGGACATCCCGTTATGCGTGCCATTATGCTATTGAAGAAACTTCCGGTTCAGCTCCAAAACAAGAGCCCAATTTAAGAAAGCGTTAAAGAACTAAAAGGAGACAATAAAAGATGCTTTTATTTTGAAAACAGGAAGTTTGCTAGTGGCCGATTTTTAGCTGAATGCCGTCTCAAGCCGATTTAACATTAATGATGTTAATAATTAGGGCTGTCACTTTAGTGCATTAATTGGATTAATTAATTACACTGCAAATTAATGCACTATAAAAATTAATGGCAAGATTAATCATAGCACACAAACATTTTGATATTGTCCAGCTGGAGGACCCGTACATGGCAGTGGCATGTGTCACTTCACACATGCGTCTCCAGTCAAACCAAACAAAGCCCAGGTGACAACAGGAATGGCATATTTAAGACTTAGTCTTATTTATTTATCTATATTTTTACTACATTCTTTAATAATGCATCAGGTCTAATTGTTTTGCTGGATGTCCTCGACCTTTTTCTTATTTTGAATTTGATTTATGAAACACACTTAAAGTGTAATTTGAGTTGCCTGATTGAGTTTAGAATTTTCTGGACAAGTTGCCCTGACTTTGGTTTTATTTAGTCACCAATAAAAATGTGGATTTACAAATCTTCACTTCTTAGTGTATTCATTTGATTAGTCCTGCACTACAATTTCATAATATCCTAGAATTCAAATTCTTTATTTGGGCACTTTAAGCAGATATGAGATTAAAATGCAATTAATAGATTAATTAGGGGTGCTGGTTTGGCAGAGTGGTTAGCAACCAGGCACCCCATGTACATGCTTCTGCCGGTCCAGGTTCAAATCCCACCTGTGACCAGTTTGCAGAGTGTCTTCCCCTACTCTCTCACCCCCTTTCACAAGCCTATCCACTGTCTCTCTCCTATCAATAAAGGCACAAAATGCCCAAAAAATGCATTTAAAAAAAATAGATTAATTAATTATAAATCCGGTTATTAATTAGATTATTTGTTCTAATCGTCTGACAGCCCTATTAATAATATCATAATCAGTAACTTCCCAAATACAATAAAATGTTGACTGCCCGCAGACACCGAAGACAATCCATCTGTAACCTCTGCCACTTGATTAATACGTACCCACGTATCGCAATGCATTATGGGGCGTTTGAGTGTGACTAGTGTGCCCACCTCGCATACTTACAATATTTTCAGATATAGTATACATCCAGGTATTTCTCGCACACTCAGTCTTTTCATACTGTCACACTTAGTATGAGTTAGTAGGACATTTCAGACACAGGCATTGTGATTTTTCATTTTCTAAAACTTCTATTTGACATTAATACTGGTTTGAGTCTATAGCAGGACTAAGCTGCTGTGATCTTCATTTATTTATTGCTGACTTTCCCATGTTGCTTCAGTCTCCAGCCTTACAGCTCTAAGGTAACTTTGCTGCTTGTGTGGATAATATATTTTTATTATTCTGGGGAAAATCAACATCCTGTAAAGTCCTGTTTACCCTCCAATCTGCTCGCCTGTAGCCAAAACAAAGACTCTGAGACAGTCTGTCTCTGCGTTGGTAACCAGAAACAGGTAAAACAAAAACAGAGGAACGTTTTAATCCATCTGAGCTCTGTTGATAAACAGCTCAGTGTTTTGTTTTTGCATTTTCAGGAAGGCAGTTCCTGTTGTTCTCCGTCAGAAAAGAAGAGAATAAAGGTGTGTGACGAGGAAAAGCAACAACAAAAACCCTCCTGGACTCAAGCATGAGTCCGTTATGATGGAGCCACATCAGCTTAAAGAAATGGGCCACCTGAGATGAACCTTTGTGGAGTTAAACACAGAAGGTGAGGTTTAGATTTATGTAAATAAATGTCGGTGTCACAGGACACATGTTCTCCTTCCTGTACAGACAGCACAGTTTGGATGTCTGATGGAAGAATTTCAATGACAGCGAGGAGCTGGAAAGACGAGGAGGCCAATATTTCCACCATATGTTTAAAAAAGATTCAGCCATATAATTAATGAAATATATATCACTCTGACTTTTGCCAACAGATACAGGTCTGATGGGACATGAGGAAAAAGGAAAACACCAAAATCTGAATTCAAGACTCTTTCATTAAGAGCTATTCTCTGTGCACACTAAATGTCCTGCTCTTATTAAGTCCAAACTATAAGCCTTTTCACACATGCGACCCTGGTATTATCAGGGTAATATCCAGGCAGCTGGACCAGGGACAAAACACAATGTCAAAAATAACAGGCAACAGTCAGTAGGGCGGAAAGATTTATCGTTTTCAGACCGAAATCACAATTTGTGCCACTCCTGACTGACTCAGGATCTGTTGTGTCAACTATTTCACACATACTAATTTACAAATTTGCATTTATGGAAGTGCTGGTGAGCAGAACAAAAAACACAAAGCCTCTGTTTAGGAACAGAAGTTGGAGTAGATAATAAAAACAGATTATTTGTCATCAATATTACATGATAAATAATGTGTTATGTGCTGCTGATCACTGATCTCCTTACTGTTGGCTTTATATATTGCACTGCAGCTTGATTTGAAGAAAACAGTGAATCAAACTTAAATTGCTATATCTGCCAGAAAAATTACAATTCGATCTTTACTAAAATTGTTCAGTCCAAACAGTCAGAATTCATTAATTAATCAGGGGCGGGCATCCATGTCTTAACTCTACTGTTACATGTTAAAAATGGATCAGCAGCATCAATGAAAGAGTCTGAGCAGCACTACTGCACGGAGAGGTGAGTATGGATCATGATGATTACACCAAGGAAGTAAAGCTGCAGAGTTTTAGCTGCATATCCAACAGCAGCACAAGAGACCCAACAGTAATAGTTTTAAAGTAGAAATTGTAAAAAAAAAAAAAAAAAAAAAACAGCACCCTACCTCTTTCATGCATGATGTCCACTGCAGTAGACAGATATTTGGAACCAATTTTAAATTAAATAAATTGTATACCCTCTTACTTGTGTTTACTATTTAACGTGCTGCTCAGCCAGTCTCCAGCTTCTCTGCAGCCATCATTACCCCTCCACGACTGCCCTGCCACTTTTTATCCACTTCAGCTGCCTCTCCGAGTCAGAGTCTGATTACTGAAGCTTTTGAAACCACAGACCGGAATCAGATGGATGGAATACCTGACACTCAGAGAACACTTCTAGACCTTTATTTTTTCCATAAACTAAATCTGAGGAAAGCCGCGGAGACTTAAATGTAAGTTTCAGTTCATTCTGATGGTCTGAAGTCTCCATTGTGTCTCTATTACTCCAGATCATTCATCATGAATGTAGGAGCCATGTATTTGATTTCATTTTTTATATTGACTCCTCCTAACCCGAGGGGGTGTAATGGGTATTCTATACAGGAAGAGTCTTCAGGCACTGGCATCAGCAACAGGTGCCGCTGATTGATTGGTGAAGCAAACAGCTTTTGACTGTGCTCAGGGAAGATATTGTTCGTATTGTGTACGTTTTAAGTTGTTTAAAGGACAAAAATGGATGTAGCCGAACCGGAATAAAAGAATGTGACGACTGAAAGTGATGGTGAGCCTGGACTTACGCTTGGACCAATTAGCGGCCAGTAGCGGCCAACATATAGGACAACTTAGTCACTACAATGATGTTGGAGAATATTGTTTGGTTGCTGTGCACATGCCTTAGAGCAAGAAGGTAGCTTGTTTGAACACATGTTGGTCATCGTCTCTCTGCGTGGGGTTTGCATGACCTAAAATATGCTCATCAGGTTGATTAATGGCTTCAAATTGGCCTAAAGTATTAGTATTAATGGTTTACCATCTCTCTATGTGGCCCTTCAATCAGCTAGCAACCATGACCGTGAAAGAGAAATGAAAGAGATATTCTAGGGTGCTGGTTTGGCGGAGTGGTTAGCAACCAGGCACCACATGTACTTGCTTCTGCCGGTCCAGGTTTGAGTCCCGCCTGTGACCAGTTTACAGAGTGTCTTCCCCTACTCTCTCTCCCCCTATCATGAGCCTGTCCACTGTCTCTCTCCTATCAGTGAAGGCACAAAATGCCCAAAAACATACATTTAAAAAAAAGAAAGAGAAAACGTGTCTAAAATCAGTCTCAGCAAGCGGAAAACTGATTACTGTGCATGCAGAGTCTGTGCGTCACATGCATGCATATTCAGGTTGCAAAGAACGCTGATACTTACACAATACTCAAAGTTTTACAATTTTAACCTATTCAGCCCCAAAGTCCCTGATTTCAGCAATGCTTACATGCTCTCCAACAAAAACATAAGAAAAATTGAACTATTCATGTAGAAATATGGTCATGCTGCACATCAATTAAACAGGAAATTTTCAGCTACACAACCATATAAGACATTTTTACACACACCAAACACAACGTCAACACCAAGCAAATGAATTATCAAATATCCAAATCTGTTTCACTTTGATTAAAAACAGTCAAAAACTGCAACAGAGAAGCAGAAGAAGATTCAAACTGTTGTAATTGGGTGTAATGAACACCAAAAGTGACATAAAAGTGAAATCTAAAGTTTGGTATATCAGAAATGTCAAATGGGACTAATGGAGCCAAACTGTGCCAAGATTGGGCCTGACCACTCTGTAGTAAAACCTCTCTAACTTTGCTCTGCATCACTTTATCAGACTCAAACTTGGCAGAAGTAATGTTCACATATTTTCACATTCATTCTTAGAGTTCTAAAGCTGCAGCTGCATCATTCCAAAGAGATATTCACTATAAAATCTTGCTTTATTAGGCGAGGATTACATTTTCTAATGGTTCTTTCTTCTATCTTCATTTCCTCTGTCCCAGTAACACATATACTGATAATTCACATCTGGACAAATCTCTCAAGTCATTTTAAAGCAGGAGGCTTTAAAAAGGGGCTGAACAGGTTAAACAGGTGTACCTAATAAAGTGGCCAGTGAGTGTATTTCTATGTACATATTAGAAGCCAAGAGTTAACCTTATTTGACCAATTCAAAGAAGAAACAGAACGTGATGTCCTGAAATGCAGATCCAACTGAAATCTCCAGACTTCTTCTGGAGCATCTGAAGGCCACATGTCTGCTCTCTAAAAGCTTCTGCTCTCCTCAGACACAAAACCAGACCAGGAGACTCGGTGTTGGACTCCCTGCTGCTGAAGACTCACAGTCTCTGTGGAAAGTCTCTTGGCTCATTACTTTGTACAAACTTGGCGACTGAACTTTTTCCCTCTACAGGCGGCCATTTCTACATTAAGAGGTGGCTGCAGCTTCTATGTTGGTGTGTGTGTAGAAAATTCACTTTGGCAGTCTGTGGATTGTTGGTTGTCTCCATTGTCAGGCAGCATTAATGGGAATGTTTGGCTTTAAGGTCACTACATATGTTTTCGTGATTTCAGCATTCATCCAAGCACATGATAATGGCCATGTGCTTTTAATTTGTAATCAGAATCAGAAACACTTTATTAACCCAACTTTGGTTGTTTCAGTTACTCTACAAGCTATAGTAGTAGGAAATAGCAAATAAAGACATTAAAATAGATAAAAGCATAAAATTTTAATCATATATAATGAATAATTAAGAAGAGAATGTGCAACATGCAGAGTTTTTAAGCAACATTAACTTTCTTATGAAGGAAAAACTAACAAAATTAAGTCAAAGTGAGACTAAAAATCAGGCCAAGGAATTGAAACAATTAACATAAACAATGTTTGCAACATGAATATAAATATGACAAACTAATGGCTGACTAACAGTTGTTTGGACCAAGTAAATGCTTTTGTGTAGATGGTATTTCAGATTTGTATCTAATCTAAATTTCATATCCAGGGAAACATGTTGCCGCAGTGGAAAATAAGGAATATTGTTTATATTTGCTGTTGCTGATATTTAGATGGTTTCCATGTTGATTTTTATGCCTTTAATTACATTTATGGAATTACAGGAATGAAAATTTGCCTCCTCACCGTCCTGCAACTGTGACTGGTGGATTCAGAAAACTTTAAAACACTCATTTTCTTAATTTAAAAATTTTAGGTAATTAGTGACTCCAAGTTGCCCTTAGCTTTGAGTGTGAGCCCCTCTCTCTCTATGTGGCCCTGTGATTGGCTGGCAACAAGTTCAGGGTGTACCACACAATCTTTAATGTGATCACTAACGACTGTTTAACTCAACAGTGTTGAAGAGAGTGTTCTGTGAGTTGTATTTGTGACCTTGTGTTTGTTCACCACACTGTTTGGATAATTTCATGTTTGAGACGTCCTGCTCTGGGACCACAAATGTAAATCAGCTTTATAGCCTCTGTCAAACAAACTAAACTAAGATGATCACAGATAAGATGTGATTAATAAGCGCTGCCTGCCCCTCTTTTCTCACAGTGACCTGCCTGCTATGCTGCACTGAATAAACATTGTAGTATTTTGGCAAAAGGAGATTTAAAAGATGACATTTTTAATCCAGCTTTGAAAGATACTGAGTGTCATCTGTGTGTAATCTGAAGCTGCAGCTCTATCTCCACCCAACTGCAGAGTCCTGACATACTGGTCCTAAATCCAGGAAGTTACAGGTCAGGTCTTTGGGGTCTTTCCAAATAGGTATGAAGGGAAAAGGTCTCTGTGGCAAGCAGGCGAGGACCCATAATTGTCCACTGTAGGCTGCTGCAAAGAGGCCAAACTTTAAATCAGGATTATAAATTTATTTTTGATGATTGCTCGAGTATGTTTAAAGAAAGTTATCTTTAAAATACAGACATTCTGATAGGCTCTTCAAAGTCTTCTCTGATTGGTTTACAGGTCTACTCTGTGGCAAATAACCCTTTGCTAAGCCCCTCCCACAAACAGCTACTATCCAGTCCTACGTTCTTAACAATACAGGAGCTGCCTGTCGAGCTTTCGGCAGAAAACAATATGCCTAAGCGGTGACCAGCAAGTCCAAAAGTTGATAACTAAGAAGTTTGGAGGGTGGTGTTGATTGTTTTGCTTCTGCACGACGCAAGAAAAACATGCTGGGTGTGAATGAAGCACAAGAACACCTGCGTTTGTTCTAAAGTAAGATGCTAACTAACATTACCGAACCATAGAGTGTCACATAAGATAACATTAGCAAACAAAGACGTCTCAATAGTAGGTCACTTCTGTTAAACCTGGAGACACTGGGTAATATTTAAGCAATAGATCTCTGTCCTCTTCATTTGAACTCAAACAACAAAACAACAAACAAATGCTAAAACTCTGCATTTCTCATCTAGGAGGGAAAGTTTGACAGGCGTAGCAACAGTAACCATGGGGGGCGGGGCTTAGCAAAGGGTCAGTTGGTCAGTTCAGAGCTGTTTAGCTCAACGTTTTCAACAACTCTGCATTTACTTTACCATCTACCAATATGCATGTTACCACAAGCCAATGGGCTTATATTGACAAAAAAAATAGTATGTGGCATCACACTGGTAGGCCTTTTTGGTGAGGGGACTGAGACATTTAGGCAGCTGCTGTTGTCACATAGAGACAAATATGAAAAAAAGAAAGAAAGAAAGAAAGAAAGACAGAAAGAACGAAACAAAGAAATAAAGAAAAAAGAAAGAAAGAACAAAAGAAAGAGAAAGAAAGATAGAAAGAGGAAGAAAGAATGAAAATGAAAGAAAGAATAAAAAAGAAAGAGAAACAGAAAGAAAGAAAGCAAGAACAAACGAGTGAACGAACGAACGAACAAACGAATGAAAGAAAAAGAAAGATAGAAAGAATGAAAGAAAGAACAAATGAACACGAACGAGCAAACGAACAAACAAACACAAACGAACAAATGAAAGAAAGAAAGAAAGAGAAACATAGAAAGAATGAAAGAAAGAACAAACGAGCGAACGAACAAATGAACAGACGAAGGAACGAAGGAACGAGCAAGCAAACTAACGGACGAACGCACAAACAAACAAACAAATGAAAGAAAGAAAGATAGAAAGAGAAACAGAAAGAATGAAAGAAAGAGCAAACGAGCAAACGAGCAAATGAGCAAACGAACGAACGAACGAACAAGTGAACGAAAGAGCAAACGAACATATGAAATTCGTCTCTCGTGGGGAATTTTAAATCTTAACTCTGTTGTTGAAACATGCTGCACAAACACAGGCTGAAATACACAAACAGGTCATACAATTGGTCATTAATGGAGAAATGTCAGAGTGATGGTTTGCTGCTCCTGTCGAATCACTACAAAACAGTTTTGTGGTAAAGTGCCATGCTCAAGGGCACTTCGGCAGTGCCCAGCAAGTCAGCTGGCACGTCTTCAGCTACCAAACCAACCACCAAACATGGCTCGGTCAGGACTTTAACCGGCCACCTTACTAAGTCTTTACAGACTGAACTGCTTCGGCCCCAAATGCACCATAAGACATATGGAACTAAAAACATGATCAAACCTCTTTAAGCTAAATATTTAGGCTATTTGACTAAATTCATACAAATTCTGGGATTTACTTTCATCATTTAAACATCACAGCAGAGGTTCGACTTGCATATGTCAAAGTTTTTGCCACAAGAAATACACCAAACCTGCAGATTTCAGCACCAGGACATTTTTTCCATTTCCATTAGGAGATTTTACAGAACCGAAGAGCGAGCCAATGTGTTTTAATGTGGTACAGTACGACGCAGCTGAGCCGGCTCAGGCCCACATGTGAGCAAAATAAAAGGTAATGAAGAACCTCCGAACAGCTGCTTCTAATGTGGGCCAGCACATACGGGGGAAGTCTGGGGGGCCTTAGCAACACGCTAAAACAGACCATGTACGCAACACAACAGACGGAGATTCGTCACGCTTAGCCCGTGCATCAGTAAAGAAAAACAAGAAGGGAATGTAAGAAGGAGGACTGTGGGGTTAAATTCCAAACAGGTTGGAGAAGGTGTGATAAAGATGACAAAGAATAAAACAGAAAAGAGGATGAAGATGATGCTAAGCTGGAGAAAAAAGGAGATGATGGTAAAGGTGAACACGAAGCAGAGACACATGGAGACATAAACACAGAAGAGCACAGAAATAGAGACAGAATGAGTCAGTCTTCCCTGCTGCTGGGTTAAATTCCTGTCCGGTCTTGCTGTTTCTCATCTCACCTGTCAGCCTGTGTGGCTGACTCACTGCTGTCCACCATTAAGGCTCATTTATGTTTCCCTCACACGTAAAGACGCATTACAGCACTGACAGATATACGTGCTCCCATATGTTCAGTGCCTTAAATCTGCAATCACTCCGAGGTGTCCAGTGCAGCTCCGTTCAGATGGGACAGAGCAGCAGAAAGTGTATGAAACAGTGGATCAGCTGCTGCTAGTTAAAGGGGCACTCCAACATTTTTGTTGTTTTTGTGTCTTGCCTCTTTCCAAAGTCCATGACAAGCAGATGGACGCCATTCTTTCAACTAGCTTTAGCTCAAACACCGCAAATCCAGGAGCTGCTTTTTTCCCCTATAGGTTACATTTAGGGATGCATGTAGGCCTGTTGCGATAATCAATAAGTCAATTAACCGAACAATAAATAAAAACGTCCTCGGTAAGTTTGCCGGCCTCGATAAATTGACGTGCATGCGTGTTTGTTTCCCTCCTCTCTTTCTACCAAACAGGCTGGATGAGAAGATTGCTCACTCCGTCCCTCCCTTTCAACGCCTGGGTGCATTTGTTCTATAGCGGAATGAGCGGGGTTAGGGTTAGTGATGCATCTGTCAAAAGAAATGCAACCCTTCAATACGGCTGAAAAGCCAGAAATGTTACAAACGTTCATGTCACAAACAATTCAGGAACTGTATAAACTACATTTTATTTATTGTTTTTATTGTGTGTGTGTTTTTATTGGAGTTTTGTTTTTTTCTTTGCAGACACAGGGTCTACATTTTGTTGTTTTTGATTATTATAATGATTTTTTTACATGCAGTTTTTCCCAAAAGAGAGTCCATTTCATTTTCATTGGGTTTTTTTTCCTCATTTTTTTTTGTTTGTTTAATTTATTATATTGTTTATATTTTTTTCATTTAAAAGCTCTTGACCTTCCAATTACAGCTAAATGCTCTTAAGAAATTAAAGTTCATTACTTTTGATGCAAGTACCCACTTTATTACGACATGTAATTACATTAATGAAAAAAAATGATATTTCAAAATACAATATACAATAATATCGACAATTTTGCTGATATCTGATATGCCGATATTTTTTTAATTCATTTTCACTGATAGCAATATTTCAGGTCAAGAGCACAAGCTCTGTGCCTCAGTAAAAATGGACTTGTTTCTGTCAGTGTTACAGTAGATTTTGTGAGGAACAGAACAAGAAAAACAGCATTTAACTCTTGAAAAAATGAATTTCTTGATTTTTAACCCTTTGACTGGCATTGTGACCATACGGTTGACTTTTTGCCACCATACTACTGTAAATCTCAAAGATATATTTGTATGTATCCACTTGTGGTGCTGCTGTACATGAATGTAATTGTGTGAAATCCAAAATAAATCAGAAGTGAGCCGTTGCTGCATAGCTCTTCAGAACTCTAACAGTAAGAGCAAACATTCGAGTAAGTTACAAAGGTTTTTCCATATATCGAGATCCTCCAGCAATCATAATTTAAATGAAGGAAAAAAACTGGCAATAAAAAATGTATCAGTCATTCCCCAGAAAACTGGGTCAGCCACTACATATCTAAATTTAGCTTTCTGTGATGTTTTTATATAAAAATAAATAAATAAATAAAAATAAATTCAGTCACACTAAACTAACCCTTAACAGGCAAGCCAACCTGCGAATGTGTTTCCCGATTGGGTAACCTGAAACATAAAAGCTGAAATATTGTTAAATGAGGAGTCAGGAACACAAAATAATCTGTTACAAATGCATTTCTTGGTTTGTAAGTTAAAGGGTTAATGTACCCGTGCAGTGATGAGATGGTGCATCAATATTTTTGGTGTAATTTGCCGATATTCCAGCCAATATATGGTCAATATGTGTGGCTGTAAATATCTAAAATAATAATGATATCAGCCAATACTGATACATAACTTTTTAGGCTGATACTTTATATCAGGTTTATTCAATTATAATAATTAAACAGTTAACTTACAGCTCATATGTATCCAGTTTTATAGTATGCTATATTTTAAGGTAAACTATAAAAACTGTGCTCATTGGTCTAAAGTATAAGATCAACATCCATCACCAACAAAGTGCAGCAGAGTTTTGTGGAAGTCAAAATAATGAAAACAATGAATACGAAACAAGAGCTGCAGATCTTCTACCATATCTCTGCAACACCAGCAGAGCATCTAATCCAGATGAAAAACCTGAAGCCCTCCTCTTCTTGTTCTGACTGTTTATTATTCCTCTTCTGTTGCAATAAGCCTGACCTCTGCATCCCCTCGGGGGGAATAAAAGTGAGATCTCCTCTAACGTTTCCTCTGGAGCTAAAGAAAGCAGGGTTCAAACGCAGACTTTTATTAATGTTTGTTTTCAGAGCCCGTCTGATGATCTGGTCGCCTGCCAGGGTTTAGTCACAGCAATTACAGTAAAACCTCAAACACAGGCTGAGCCTGTTCAACTATACAGCCATAATAAAAATAAAGTAATCGTTTAATTTGTGAGACGAGTGTGTGCCAGAACTGCCTTGATTGTGGGAGTTTAGGTTAGAAGAGTTTAAAGGGATAGTTCAGTGTTTTTGAAGTGGGTTTTATGAGCTCCATATGTCAACCAAGTCCATTAGCTGCAGTAGAAAGTTCTCTCCTCTCTGAAAGGGTCTGTTACAGAACCAGTCGCTAACAGGAAGTATTGTACCAGGAACAAAGGGTATTTTCTCCACTTAAAAAAATAATACCACAGTTTAACAGGACGCTGCATATGCATGTTTTTAAGTGCTTTAACTTTTCAGAACTATAAAGTTTGTCTGGAACTAACCGACTCATGTCACATATTCTTCCAGGGAGTGCTGCTGCTGGCCGTGCACTGCTAACACACAACAGTAATGGTTGTGTATGTGCGTGTGTGAGAAAGAAACACACATGTAGTCTGCAGTGTTGTGGTAAACAGCCTCCTCTACTCTGCTTGTTTGTTTCTGACAGATCATTATATCTCACTTTGAGGAGAAACTGTCATTAGGTTCTTCAGGTTTGGGACGTTTTTTCAGTTTATCTTTGGGAAATTGAAGAATGTCCAAAAAACTCCAGGATTCAGAAGAGCAGGGAAGTTTGATGACTCTGACTTCAACACATCCTGAAGTTGGCAGCAGTAGCACTCGGCCTGTTCGGTCTCCATCTGCAGCAGCTCTTCTTCTGCAATTCAACTCCTGACTCCAAAGTTAATGGAACTTTACTGTCCCGGTCATAATCACTCATTTTTAATTTCCTGCTCTGTCTCTACCTCACACTGCTCATACCGCTTTCACACTAAAATTCAACACGGTTTTTTAAACGCGAGTTGACCCACTAACAATCGGGAATTGACTCTTTTCCAACTGCCAGCAGACTCGGTCTAATCGGCAGCAGACGAGCTGCGTGGCTGTTTTTTTTCCTCTGCCGCATCAAGATGATGTCATCACGTTGATGATATCATCAGCGTGACGAAGCCCTCCATGTTAACAATGGAAAGGAATATGGAGGCTGTGGACATGGTTTTCTTTACTTTGTACTTTTGTCCCTCTTTAAAAATGTACAAACTAGACACTGATGATACAAAGGTGGATGGAATTTGTTGCTGAGACAGGAAAGAGGCGTGATATTGGCTGGGGAGATGTTATGCCGACGTCATCCATAAATTAGTGGGTCAACCCGGAAGTGATGTTCACACTGAAGCTGATTGGAGGCGAGCCAATTAAAACCTGTGTTGCTTGCAGGTTCGGTCAACCAGGGTGGAAATGCCAATTAAACTCTTTCAAACTGCAGTCAGAAGCTAATTGTTTATACAGGTTTTTTGGTCAGTCTGAAAGGGGTAAAAGAGTCAGAACAAAAGAACTACAATACTAATTAAATGTACACAAGTCTACAACTGGCGTCCGAAGCCTTTAGCTTGTTTTTGCTCACATCAGCTGAGAGTGAGGAGGGATTCTGTGATTCAGGCGTGACGTGAGTCGGTTATTTCCAGATAAACTTCATATTTCTGAAAAGTTAATGCACTTAAAAACATGCAAATGTAGTGTCCTCTTAAGCTGTGGTATTATTTTTTTATGGGAGTTGGCGGAAAAAATACTAGGGTTGGACGATATTTGCTGATCTCAATATCACGATTAATTGAAGGTCTTACCTCAATAACAATTAATGAACGATTATTTATACAATGCTGGAACAAATAAGTGGGGATACCCATGATCGTTGACACGGTCTTCCTGCAGTATTTACACTTTACTTCTTTTCTGCTTGATGTCCTCTGCACAGAATCCAAAATGTGCCCAAACAATGGAAACGGCATTTTTCTTGGCTACAATGTTAGCTGATGGATTGCTGCTTGTCTCCTCCATGTTGTCCATCACTCTTGGCGAAAGTGAACGCAGACTGTATGGAGGGGGCACGGTCATGTGACTTACACAAAGAAAATAATCAAAATAATCTACATGAGTAAAGTTACTTCGATACAAAGTTACCCTTTGTTCCTGGTACGATACTTCCCTGTTTGCGGTTGATTCTTCATAACAGACTCTTCCAGACTGTGTCTTACTGAGGAAGAGGAGAGAACTTCCTCCTGCTCTAATGGACTTCGTGGCCACATGGAGCTCAGACAACCCCACTTCAGAAATACTGAACTATCTCTTCAAGAAACAATGCAATCATTCATTTGCTGTCTCTTCTGGAGATGCTGCTAACACAAGGTATGTTTCAGCTCCCAGAGAAAAAACAGCAACTGTTTTTATTTTCTAAAAACAATAAAGACTCAGTCAACATCCACACACAAAAGAGATCCAGTGTCTCTCTTCAACCATATTATAACTTAAAAAGGAAGGAAACTGCTCTCACTATAATATCTCTGCTCCATCAGGTCCTGGATAATAAACATCTTTTTTTTCACTGTTTCAACATAACAAGGCATAACTAATGTTTACAAAGTAAAGTCCTTGGCCTTGTTTATCGTCCCACTTTTCTTATTTAATTTATTTATTCCTTCATAAGGAAGTTGATCTAACTTAAAGATTCTGCATGTTTCAATCTGCTCACTTCATTTTTCATGCTCTTATTGTTAGGGCCAAAAGGAAATCTGATTTAAATAATAAATTTAATTTATGGTAAACTAAATCGAGGAAAGAATATTAATTTAAATCATCTGTTGCTATGAATTTTCTTACCTGCCTTAGTGTTAATATTTTAGCCAGCATTTAATTTGAAATTATTTGTAAAAACTAAAAGGACTGAATTTTTGTTTACTTATAATGACAAAAGTTTGTTGACTTCAAAGAGCAGATCTGCCTAACATACTAACTTTTTAATTCAGTTTAATCCGTAAAGTGACGACTGTAAATCCTTTTTTTTTTGTAAATAAACCTTGGAAGTGATGCTGGATCTGTGGCTGCTTTTTGTTTGTGTGTATTAGACCCACTCAGCACTGGGTTTTTGAAGCTTAAAGCCACTACACTTATCTGCTTTAATGTCTTTATTTGATATTCTTGCTGCTTTATTGTGTAGGAGAGCCACTGAAACAACAAATTCGCATTTGGGAAATAACAAGTATTTCTAATTCTGATTCTGAAGCAGAGCTAAATGGCTGCAGAGGAGTCAGTTTGTTATTACGTGCTGGTTATGTTGTGGCTTTAAGGCCTTAAAATTAAAAACCCAATTTCAAGATCAATAACAAAGAGGCAACTTCGTAGGGTAAGGTGGATGAAGAGGCATTAAAATAATGAGAGGGGAGCACATGGACCCAGTGGGGGTTAGGTAGCACTTGGTTGTGTACATGGCCACGCTCTTGCAATGTGAATAAAAACCTCTAAAGTTGCCCCAAAGTCAAGCCCTGCCAGGCAACAGCTGTTTTAATACAGGCTGTCTGGTTCTGATTGGTGGTCAGTCGACCAATCAGAGAGCTGGCAAAGGGGTGAATATTGTGAATGACATCGGCATTTTCTTGAATGCACAGTAAAAAAAAAGGCAAAGACACTGAAATAAATACAGTTTTATAGACATATCTGCAGGGATATTCACTCTGCCCTTGGACTGTTAAGCCACAGTCACATCGATACGCCCTCAACGTTTGAACAGTTGTTGTAAATACACTTTGGGTAAAACTAACAATGGCACAGTTTTATGTAGAAGCCAAGCTAAATGCTAAAACACATGTTCCAAATTTAAACTTAGGTCTACCATCTTTGGGGACCTGAATCAAAGTTGAAGAATTATTTAGAACTCATGCTTGTTCATTTTCTTCTTGTAATAAAAGCAAAAGTTGCTGGGAATTCTATTAAAAGCGCAGTCAATGTTCACAATTTATGTGTATCGGGATACAGTCCTGCTCAGTATTATTGGCACCCCTTCATTATTTTCACTGATTTAACAATATCTTCGGAAATAAATTGAAATGTACCAAATGTATGTCACCAGGATCTGTTAATTGAAGGTCCAAAATACTTTAACAAAAAAATAATAATTTTTACAAGTTACATGTTGTAACTGAAAACTGAAAAAAGCATGTGCAGCAATAATGGCACCCCTCTTCAGTATTTTGTTGCACACCCTTTGGCACTGATGACAGCCTCCAAATGTTTCTTGTAGCCATCTATAAGCTTCTTGCTCTTCTCAGCTGGTATTTTCTCCCACTCTTTCTATGCAAATTGTTCAAGCTCTTGAACATTTGCAGGTTTCTTTTCCCCAACGGCAGATTTTAGCCATACCAAAGATTTTCAATCGGATTGAGATCAGGACTCATTGCTGGCCATTTTAAAACAGCCCATTTTTTTCCTTTTCAACCATTCCTGTGTGCTTTTGGATGTGTGCTTTGGGTCTTTGTCTTGCTTTAGGGCTCACGATCTTCAACTCAAACCAAGTGTTCTTACACTGGGTCGGACATTTCGCTCTAAAATTTATTGATAATTCTCTGATTTCATGGTTCCTGTGATACAGTCAAGGCCTCCAGTACCCGATGCAGCAAAGCAGCCCCAAACCATTATGGAACCTCCACCATGCTTAATTGTTGGTAGGGTGTTCTTTTCCTTGTAGGCTTCAAGTGGTTGCAATTAAAACTGCCTATTCTAAATATGACTGCATGATCATAGTAGCTAATGAAGTATAATTTACAAACCTTAATATGAGAACATTACTTCTGCCAAGTTTGAGTCTGATAAAGTGATGCAGAGCAAAGTCAGAGAGGTTTGTAAAGAAACTGTACTGTTACATTGTGTACTTAAACTTCATGGGTGCCAATAATGATGAGTAGGACTGTATATATCGTTGTGATGGAAATTCATAGAATCCTCATTGTATCGCTGTACTGCCCGTGAAGCGCTGTGGGAGCATTACTGGAAGTGTATTGGCATTGTTTGACGGGGAGAGAGAGTAATTCCTTCTCGTATCATGCCGATCAAACCAGCTTTGCCAATCACATATAGTCATGAACAATCACCATGAGAAACAGGAATATATGACTCTTTGTCCTGCTTGGTGAATTTTCTCTTACAGTTCATGCCTGTTTCTTGTCTTTAACTACATAAAACAAAGAGAAGAGCAGAAACACTCCCTGAATCGCCCTTGACCAGGAGCTGCACAGTAGAGAGCTGTTTGTTCTGGCAGTAACCAGGATGTGAATTAGTTTGAAGTACTTTAAATCATTCACATCACTCCTCTCTGAAAAATAATTGTTAAAGTAGCCATGACTCACTCGCCCTACTTAGCTCCCTGTTAACGCCTTCTTTGGACTTTTATTGTTGCAATTGCTGCTTGGCTGGACGATTTTTTTCCAACATGGGGATGAAAACGGCACAAAACTAAACGACATTTTTTCCAACTATGGAGTCAGAAAAGTTCGGACATGTTGTCAGAGTCCGAGTGTTTGCAGCACACTTAGAGCGAGAGGGCGATTGGTGCTGACCTCATGCATTCATAGTTTTAACATAGAGTCATAGCATGGTAATCCTGCTCATGGAAGTAATACTGTAAGACATACATGGAGAAAAAACACATTTCCATCTGAGAGCCAGCTGGGCGTTTCATGTCAAAGAGGTGAAGGCTGGGATTAATCCTGCCTCTTTTTATAAAAGCAGAGGAAAAATCCACCTCAGATGACAAGCAGCTGGAGGAACCAGGAGGGCAGCACACTCAGAAATACTGTTGCTAAGGAGGCACGAGTATTAAAGTGTTTATTTCCAGTATTTTGGCTCAAGGGTGTTATTCCTCTGGAGCTTGATGATCCCTCCCTAACATCCCACACTGGAGGTCTCTCTTAGATAATTCACTTCCCTAAAAGACGGTAAAGGTTTGAGCATGTCGAGCGCACCAGAGACCATAAACTCGTGATGGAGGAGTGGGCTTTTGTCCACGCTAAAGGTGAAGCAGAACCTGTATTGACACTGAAACGTTTGAGCTGTTTGGTTCAAGCTCGCAGGACTTCACTTCAAATGGATGTTTCCCACGAGCCTGAGAGCTGGAGTGCAGCACACATGCTCAGACTGGCAGCCAAACAAACTTCTCCAAACTTTCACTGCAGTTCAGAACACTCAGACTTCCAGTGAAAGAAAACACAAAGTAAGAAACACTGAAAGTAATGTAAACTAGAAAAGCACTCGGAGAGACCTCCGCCAACGTCACAGTCCTAACCCATATTGTCATTTTGACCGTAAATATTAGTCCTATCTTTATTTCATCAAAATATTTAGATTCCTTGACCATGAAAACATACCATTAGCAATTGGATTCATAATGATATCTATTTTAGTTCAGTAGTTATTCACAAAAATCACATTTTTCGTCATGGCGGCCAGACGCTGATCCAGATCAACACCAAAATCGAATCAGCTCTTCCTTTTCCCATGCTGCACATTTCCTGAAAATTTCATCCAAATCCATCTATTACTTTTTGAGTTATTTTGTTTACGGACGGAGGGACGGACAAACAAACTCTCCCAAAAACACATAAACTCATCTTAAAGTGTGTATTTCCATCAGGCATATATCTAAAAGTGAGACTTTTTTGTAATTACTTAAAAACTCCTCATAGCATCTTTAAATAAACATTAAAATAAAAGAAGAAGAAGTTGTCCAGGAGTTTTGGTGATGTTTTCATCAACCAAGAAGTTAAACCTGCAAATGTGACAGCTTGGTCAGAGGCCCAGGCTTCAAAATGTGAAAATAAAAGCAGCAATTGGCTCCAATGACGGCATCTGCAAGGACTTGAGAATCCCTTTTTAATCAGTTTCTTGGTTTATTATTTAGTATTTGGGTATTTGGACATAATATCCTGATTTAAACAAACAGAGTAAAACCTGATCCTGATTTCTGAGGAAGTTTGTCACAAACATGTTGTGAAATTATTTAATTCAATTCATTTTACAATAGATTACAAAAAGGCCACATGAGCTGAAGTTCATTAACTGATTGTCCTGATGCTGATAACCAAGTGGAGTCATTACTGTCTAATATTATTTACATCTAGGATTATCAAGTACATATTTACTTACTTAAATACTCTATTACTTATAAATAATACAATAAATACAACCTTTTAACTCAAAAAGACACTGATTAAAAAAAAGTCTCAAAAAGTATGAATAATGAGTTAAAGTGTTCCCTTCATTTTACTTACAATGCCTGTGTTTTTAATTGTTACTGCCCTTA
Source organism: Scarus forsteni (assembly GCA_036419115.1). Classification (NCBI taxonomy): domain Eukaryota; kingdom Metazoa; phylum Chordata; class Actinopteri; order Labriformes; family Labridae; genus Scarus; species Scarus forsteni. The sequence goes on from JAZDUH010000283.1 coordinate 2,095,471, forward strand.
AACGGTTTCACTTCTACTTTATCAAATTTCTGAATTTTTAACCATGTTTACTGTTGTAATTTATTACCTTAACTCTTCTTAAATTTCTGTTTATCACGACGAGTGCTGCAGACCTCTTGGCCAAGCCGCCTTAATGAATGAGATCTTGATCTCAATGGGAATTATATGGTTAAAGGTGCTATGAGGAGAATCTATTTCCTGTGACATAAAGACTCTGCTACCCATGAGCATGCGTGGCGACTATTGCAAAAACATGACCCAAGCCAAAGCGTGTGTTTGTTGTGATGCTAATGAATGCAGCTCAGACCTTCCTCAGAACTCTGCATTGCTTTACAACTTCTTTCTTCAACAACTTACAGGATGCAAAGCCACGAGGTAATGTATCTCTTTCTAGTTATGTAGCGGTAGTTTTTGATGTGTGACAACAAGCTAATTTTTGGAAAACTTAGTATTGTAGTTTTGTAGCCGGCTATATATCTCTACTTACAGCCTGGTGCTCTAAGACGTGTCTGAATAATATAAATTTGCTCCAGTTTTAATTGTCTTGTTCCTGAAGTTGAGTATCCAGGCCAGTCCAGCCCTGTCCGACCCAACTGCGAAGCTAAGGAGTAGCATTTATAGATAACCTATTTAGATGCTATAAAACTCATCTTAAAGTGTGTATTTCCATCAGGCATATATCTAAAAGGGAGACTTTTTTGTAATTACTTAGAAAGTCCTCATAACATCTTTTAATATCAAATATGAGCACGTTATTTAGTTGTAACGTAGTGGCATTATATTGACAGGGACGTGTCCCTAGCGTCCCGACCCAGGTCGATTCGATACAGCGTTGTCAGGTTAACTAAACGGTTTCACGGCTCCATTTTATACTTAGCCTTGCTGGGACTCCGGTGCTGTTATGATGTTGAATAAACAGAATAAATATTGTTCACAATTTCATGGTTTCTTGTGAAATGATTGTCTGTTATTCTTAAAAATCATTTCAATACACTGAAAAAACTCAGAATACAGTATTTGTCCATATTTACGACAAAATCTCACTAACAACTAAAAATAAGTCCTGATTTATTTGTAGGTAAAACTAATAATAAGTAAAACTAGAAAAGCACTTAGACAGCGCAGATCTCCGCCAAGATAAAACTCTGGATCACCACACGTATAGATATGACGGTCTCATGTCTGTCCATGAGCTGGGTGATGTGTAATGTAGGGACATAGGCTTGAAAAACATTGATGTGAGTTTGAAAATAAACTACAATTCCCATAATGACATAAAGGGGGCGGGACCAACAGAGCACCCGAGGAGAGATGAATGTGATTTGCCATTGCAAACTTTAATGTTTTATTGTGATGTTAGTCTACATCAGATCCAGCTGAAGCTGACCATGATGATAGAGATATATTTTAAATATTATCCTGTAAATTTTTAAGCCAATCCATCATGTAATATCAGAGGTATGATCTTTTTAATTACAGCCCAAAGTTAAGTTATGGGATTTTTGGCCAATTTTTTTATGCATCCAGACAAATATGTGGATCAACACCAAAATGCAATGGCTTCTTTCTTGGACAAACCACACCTCTGGTAAAACTTTCATGTAAATCCATCCAGTTGTTTTTGCATTACCTTTGCTAATAACCTCCTTTGACGAGGTAATAACCTGACAATAAGAAAAGATAAATTTCACTTGAGCAGATGTTAAACTAATTTAAAACCCTCTCTGACTCAAACTGTCCTTGTTTCATTGGCAGATATTTCCTCTTCATCACAAGCAGTTCAATGCCTTATTTTTGACTTTTGTCCCTTGTACTTAGATATTTATCTGGAATGGTTAAGTAAATGTTGATTAGAATGACTGTTTGGGTATTTTTTACTTTAAATAGACAAACACATTTGCCTACATCTGATTTTTTTTGCATTCTTGGTTAACCCTGTACTTTATTTTTAGTGTAAGCTTATTTACAACCTTTAAAGCTCATGGCTTTAAGAAAACAAGTCCTGCATAGTTCATGGGTTCATCTTGGCTAATGGTAGCTGCCATTTTGTCACTGGATAAGACATCATATCAGTCCCAGAAAAGAGATAACCCCTTTATAATCATTATGCTTGGGTAAAGCTGTAAATCTTTCATTAAATCCAGTCCTTGTTGTTCATCACCTTCGAGAACATCCTGATCCAGCTGTCACTTATTTGTTTTGCTGCTTCCTGAGCTTCCGTCTGTTTTTCATTCCTCTCTCTGTCAGGTCGGACAGATCTGACGAGGAGCTCGATGGGTGGCAGCTTGTACAAACACGGAGGAGTTTACATTCCTCTGACGGGTCAACATTTTGTGGACTCCTGAAACTCCTAGGAGTCGATTTGGAAAGAAAAAATGTCCCAAATGGCCGATGAGGAAGTTAAAAAACAGCTGATATAGTCTTGAGTTAGCTCCTCTGTGGTCTTTAAATGATACAAATAAAAGGGAATAAAACATCTTTTGATTTATAGTTACATCCATTCTTTTATGGTTTCTGGCTTCCCCTCACAAAGTCGTGATCAGGTGCCTGCTGTGGATAAAACTGGTGACTCAACTGTTACCCAACAAGCCTCGCAGGTTTCTGAGCCTCAGAGTGACACTTTCAGATGGAAAACTCTGGAAAAAAGCGGAAAACAGAGTCCTTTTCTTGGTCTAATTCAGATTTTTTTTCTGGAGGCTGTATGTGCTCGAACAAGTCCAACCCTTCACAGCTTTGCTATGATAATATAGTCATTTTACTTTATGAATGTTTTGTTTCGTCTCTTCAATTAATCCTCAATCAGTCTGATGCTTTTTTCATCTGCAGTTGCTGTGCTGTAAGCATTATTGCCGATAAATGATGTTATTGACAATACTATTTTGAAAAATCTTTTTTTTATTCATGTCATTATAATATATGTAATAATAAAGTGAGTACACCGTATCAAAAGCAATAAACTTTAATTTCTTAAGAGTATTTAACTGTATTTGGAAGGTCAAGAGCTTTTTATCAAAAGAAATTCAGCAAACAGTATAATAAATTTAACAACAACAAAAATAAAACAACGAAAATGAAATGGACTTTCTTTTGGGAAAAAAGCATGCAAATAAAAATCATTATACTAACCAAAAACAATAGAAAATAGACCCTGTCTCTGTGAAGGAAAAAACTCCAATAAAAACACAAAAAACAATATAAACAATAAATAAAATGGAGTTTATACCGGTCCTGAATTGTTTGAGAAATGTTCTTTTTCCCAGTCAATTCCGTAACCGTATTGAAGGGCTGCATTTCTTTTGCAATGTAGCGAACAACACTGTTAGCGCCCACCATTTTGTGCTTTTTTATTTAAATTTACTTTGCCGACAAAACGTCTCAGTAAGCGCTGACCGTCATGACGAAGGCTCCGCTGCACCTCCTCTTCTTCGTCGCCACTACTTTCAAATAAATACGACATATCGATTGGTCGGTGTTCATGAGATCACACCTTGTTCATTCTGTTTAAAACTAAAATATTCCCACACTGGGGCTGTGGCATTCAGCTTAAGAACTGTAGCTTTCGTGCCTTCATTCATATTAGTGTTTGTTTCCTTGTTACTCCTCACAACGCTCACTTCAGCTCTGTGTGTGTGTGTGTGCCCTTGAGCGACCCCGCCTCCCCCACAAAGATTGAATGAATAACAGATGCTCACTCCGCTATAAAACCGCTAAATCTGCTATAGAACCAGCACAGCCAGATGTCGATTAAGTTTCACGGAGTGACCCATCTTCTCATCCAGCCTGTTTGGTAGAAAGAAAGGAGGAAAACAAACATGCATGCACGTGTCAATTTATCGAGGCCGGCAAACTTACCGAGGACGTTTTTATTTATCGTGCGGTTAATTGATTTATTGATTATTATGACAGGCCTAATGACGTGCTTCGTTAAAATGTTTGTATGTCTTCGCACAAAGTCAGAAAAGTTTTGTACAATTTGATAACTTTTCATGCTGCTGTTGTCACTCGGAATGGGATTTGGATAATATTTTATTGACATCAATAGCAGCAAAAGCTGCATTATTCAAGTTTTATTTGAAATTAAAGTTCTCATGTAAACGTGATGATTGATTCCTTAAGGAAGTTATTTACTATTCTTAACCCTGAAAGTCAGTGAGATGCCTGAAGGCTCAAAAAAGGAGAAAAGAGCGAAGGCCAGGCTGAAATAAACAATTCTTGATACAAAGGCAGTGATTTTGTAAACTTTTAAGTACTTTTAAACTTTTTAAATCAACTGTCCATCCACCTAAAAGTGTCATAACCCTTTAACTTCCACAAAAAAAAACCATGAAAATTTCTTTTATGACAAATTGGGGTACTAATGCAACAATTAATTTTCTTTTATCCTCAAATATTTAGCAATCATTAATAGTAAAAGAAGTAATTCCATTGTTAAAGTGAAAAGAGAACAAAAAACTGGTAAAATGTCCTTTTTTGAAAAACACTTAACCTTTGGGATGTCACATTATTTTTGGTTTTTATGACCAGTTATTTCAACAATATGAGATTAACTTATTTGAGAAACTAGGACATTAATACGACATATTTTTTTCTAGGTTTATGTTTATCCACCACGAAATATAGATGGCCTAATCAGGTTTAAGAGGGTTGATGCATTTATGAAAAAGATACAGTTAACTCATTATAATAAGTATTCTTCTCTTAGCACTTGCAGACTGTCACACTGGTATATCTTTATTAATAAAGCCATCCCGGGAAATATTTCAGACCACCTTTCCTCTCTTTTAATCCCAAAGGATAGAAACACAACCTTCCTTCTTTGACTTCTTAAAGTTTGTTGATCCTTCAGTGTGCAGCTGTTTAAACCAAAGATTTATTATTATTGACTGACTGTTTAATGTGTGTGATGGTTAAGACTGTGTGTTGCTGCATGTCTTGGTCATAAAAGCCTGGCCCTCTACACATTACAGTAATTTCATTATCAGTGCTATAAACATTTTGCATGTGTCTGCCCAGTTGGATGGCAAAGCAGATGACATCTAACCAGCTACTTATAAAAATCATAAATAACTGTAATTTTCCTTGTTGTAAACTTTTATCTTCACGCTTCACCACCTCCCATTGTGCTGTGAGAAAGCTTTAAATGTCAGTGTAATCATTTTCCATCAATCCATCATCTGGAACGCTTCTCCCTGTCAGGTCTGCAGGAGCCTGTCCCAGCTGAGGCAGGGCACACTCTGAGCCAATCGCAGGGCCACACAGAGAGCCGGCCGTGTGTAGGCCTGTTCTATCTCCACAGGAGTTGATGCTGAATCCATAATATCATCAGATCACACTGCAGGAATCAGCTCAGGATTCATTCATGAGCAGAGTGGAAACAGCTAAATTCACTCTGATAATAAAATTTAATCTGTCTGAATATTTGGACACAATTATTCACTATATTTCCAAAAGTATGCCACCTGAGCAACAAATCCAGTGGTGACATTTCCCCACTCCTAAATATTCCACAGTCAACTGTCAGCTGGATTATAAGAACGTGGAAGTGTTTGGGAACCACAGCAACTCAGCCACCAAGTGGTAGGCCACGTAAACTGACGGAGCGGGGTCAGCGGATGCTGAGGCGCATAGTGAGAAGAGGTCGCCAACTTTCTGCAGAGTCAATCTCTACAGACCTCCAAACTTCATGTGGCCTTCAGATTAGCTCAAGAACAGTGCAGAGAGCTTCATGGATGGGTTTCCATGACCGAGCAGCTGCATCCAAGCCTCACATCACCAAGTGCAATGCAAAGCGTGGATGCAGTGGTGTAAAGCACACCGCCACTGGACTCTAGAGCAGTGGAGACGCGTTCTCTGGAGTGACCAATCACGCTTCTCCATCTGACAATCTGATGGACCAGTCTGGGTTTGGAGGTTGCCAGGAGAACCATACTTGTGGGACTGCATTGTGCCAAGTGTAAAGTTTGGTGGAGGGGGGATTATGGTGTGGGGGTGTTTTTCAGGAGCTGGGCTTGGCCCCTTAGTTCCAGTCAAAGGAACTCTGAATGCTTCAGCACACCAAGACATTTTGGACAATTCCATGCTCCAACTTTGTGGGAACAGTTTGGAGCTGGCCCCTTCCTCTTCCAACATGACTGTACACCAGAGCACAAAGCAGGTCCATAAAGACATGGAGGACAGAGTCTGGTGTAGATGAACCTGACTGGCCTGTACAGAGTCCTGACCTCAACCCAATAGAACACCTTTGGGATGAATTAGAGCAGAGACTGAGAGCCAGGCCTTCTGGTCCAACATCAGTGTGTGAGCTCACAAATGCTCTTCTGGAAGAATGGTCAAAAATTCCCATAAACACTCCTAAACCTTGTGGACAGCCTTCCCAGAAGAGTTGAAGCTGTTACAGCTGCAAAGGGTGGACCCACGTCAGATTGAACCCTATGGATTAGGGTGCTAACAAGTTTTATTACATTTTTGTTTGAGTTAAGTGCAAATTTTGTGACACTATCATGAAGCTGCATTATTTCTGTTTTTTCTGCATTTTCTGTATCATAAAGCTGCATTATGTCTGTATGCTTGGTTTGATAAGTCCACCTTGTTTATCTACTTTTTTGTACTGGAACTAACTGTGCACCAATGTCTATACTGCTCATATTATCATGTATGTTTTTTATGTTATATCTGAATGTGAATCCACTGTAAACCAAATCGCCCGTCAAGGGACAAATGAATAAAATGAACTATGAACTATGAACTATGTTCCATAACAGATTAAAGACTGCATCATGAGGCCATGATCACCTTCTTTGGTGGTGCCGTCTGTCGTCTGAGGGACCCCGGTGCCGGAGCTGTACTCAGGGCTGACGGTGACCCTGTAGGTGGTTTTAGGCAGCAGCCCCTGCAGCACGATAGTCGTCTCCGCTCCGACAGTAGCTGCCTCCATCTTCGTCCTCACGCCCCGGATGGGTTCGTAGGTCAGACGGTAGCGAACGACGGCCCCTGGAGCGGACTGCCACGACACTCTGAAGCTGCTCGTGGTCTCCTCTGACACCCTCAGGTTCTGCACCGAGCCCAGCTCTGCAAAAAAGTCCAAACTCATGTCTCAACTTTACTGTAAAAAGGCTGCAGTAAATGCTTCTACTATTACTTTGGTTGGATTTTCAGCATAATTACCGTATTTTCTATAATAGTTTGACTACCATATTTCAATTCATTTATATCATGACTGTTTTTTAATCTAGTTCTTTATTTTTATTACAAAAAAATAAAAAGCATTTATCTGAACTCTCTTTCCCTCTTCAAACCTTGACTGAAAACCCACCTGTTCACCTGAACTCCATTCAACAATAAAGTGCCACCTCCTCCCCATTGTCTGTTGTGTTTTGATGATTTATATTTTTATTTTATTGCTGATTTTATTTTTGTTTTTTTCTTAGTTTGGCCAGCATCCTTGAGTGTCGCGAAAGGCGCTTTTAAATAAGATGTGTTATTATTAATATTATTATTTACTTAAACATTTTTTCAGCCAAAAATCTAAACCATTTACTTAAAGAAATCTTTCCTGCTATTGCTCAGTCTCACTCCTCATCCCTGAACTTTTACAGTAAATTACTGTTTAATCAGTCTACAGTAGGTAAATACACATCTTTTTGCTGTTAATTTTACTTGAATCACTTTTTTCCCCCTTTGTCATTTTACAGTAAATAACTGCATAGACAGATTACAGTTTGTGAATACAGATTTTTTACTGATAATTTTACATGAATCAGTTGTTATTCCACATTTTTTGCCATTTTAAAGAAATTTACTGAATAGACAGATTACAATAGGTAAACACAGATGTTTTGCTGTTAATTCTACAGGAACCATTTTTTTCCCCCCACATTTTCTTATTTACGGTAATGTACTGTACAGACAGATTACAGCAGGTGAATTCAGATTTTTTGTTGTTAATTTTACACAAATCAGTTTGTTTCCCCCTTTGTTGCCATTTTACAATACTGTACAGACAGTTTACAGTAAATAAATGCATATTTTTTTGCTGTTAATTTTTCAGGAATCAGTTTGTTTTTCCACATTTTTGCCATTTTACAGTAATTTACAGCATAGACAGTTTACAGTAGCTAAATGCATATTTTTTGGCTCTTGAAACGAATCAGTTTGTTTTCCCACATTTTTTCCATTTTACGATAATTTATTCGATAGACAATTTACAGTAGGTAAATAAATATTTTTTGTAGTTTAACAGGAATCAGTTTGTTTTTCCACTTTTTTTGCCATTTTACAGTAACTTACTGTACAGACAGTTTACAGTAGCTAAATGTATATTTTTTGGGCTCTTAAAATGAAACGGATAAGTTTGTTTTCCCACATTTTTTGCCATTTTAAAGTAACTTCCTCTATAGACAGTTTACAGTAGGTAATTGCAGATGTTTTGCTGTTACTTTTAAAAGAATCGGTTTGTTTTCCAACATGTTTTTTTCCATTTTACAGTACTTTACTGTGCAGATTTTTTACGGTAGGTATATGTAGCTTCTTGAGTAAACGTGTTTTTATGCTGAGTCAGCTCTGTACCTTCTAAAGTGGTCTCATAGCCGGTCACAGGCGAGCTGTCTCCTTTGTCGTACTGGGCGTAAACGTTGACTTCGTAGCGGGTGACAGGGGTGAGGTTGGGGAGGAGGGTGGTGAGCGTGTCTCCAGGCACAGACATGGACACGAAATGCCCATCGACCTCAGCCGCCGGCCTAAACTGAACCAAGAAGGACTCGACGTTGGTGGGGTCCATCTCCCAGGACGTCCTGAAGCTCCTGGGGCCGACCTCTGAGAAGGACAGTGCCCGTGGTGGGACCAGTCCTGAAACCAGAGAAGGGGAGAGTCAGATAAAGCCAAGAACACGGAAAAAACTCAGATCTAGGTCAGTGTGTTTGTCTATTTAAAGTCAAAAATATCAAAAACACTTATTATAACCCACTTTCACTTAACTAGTCCAGATAAATATCTAACTTTAAGGACTTAAAGTCAAAAATAAGACATTCAACTGCTTGTAAGGTTGACCTCGGCAGATAATTTTACTTATTATTAAAAGAAACTCTGGCCTTATTTCTCAGTCCACACATGTAAGGAAAGTGTAAATTAGAATAAATCCAGATTTTTACCTCCGCCATGTTATCGCCGGCGTTTATTTTTTTTTATTTTAGTTAGTTAGTTTGTTTCTTTGTTTCTACGTTAGCAACATAACTCAAAAAGTTATCGACCGATTTTGATGTAATTTTCAGGAAATGTCCTGATTGGGACAAGGAACAAATGATTAGATTTTGGTGTTGATCCGGATCACCGTCTGGATCCGCCATGACGAAAAATGTGATTTTTGTGAATAACTACTGAACTAAAATAGATATCATGATAAGACATCAGGTGCTTAGTTAGTACAGGAGGTTTGAAATAATGCTGAAACCAACTTGTAGATGTAGCCGTACTGTAGATGCCTTCTCAACTTAACTTTGGATCAGCCTACTGACAGACAGAGAGGTGGGATTTGAGACTGCCAGAACATATTCAAATATAAAAATTTCCAGTTTCCTGCTTCAAACAGCCACTAAAGGAACTGTACTTTTCCTGTTTTTCATTTTCTTTAAAGGTTTCTGCTTGATTTGCATGCATTAAATTGGCCCCTTTCACTTGCTGTTAGTTTTGAGGTGGTATATTTTATTTTACATTTCCTTATATCCACACATTTCATCCTTACTCGTTGATTCCCGACTGCTTGATTGTAGGAAGATTACTAATGGTTATTTAGTTAGACAGAGAGATCATAATGATGTGCCTTCAGAGATTTAATGAACAAAGTTATCCTGAAAACCAAAACATATTTCTTCCTCCATGTTTTCTGTATTTGATAACGTTCTGGAAGTTATAGTGGGCCTTCAGTTGAAGACCACTGCTGTAGACATAAGGGATGAAGCAGTTCATGGTTTGGGAAAAACCTTGTTCTTTTTGGTCTCAGTGTTTTGGTTAGTGTCAGGGCTATATTTTTATTCTTCTTTTTGTTCTTTTACTCCTCAATAAAATCTGTTGTAAATATTTTATAATGCTGAAAAATATACAAATCTGAACTTCAAACAGCTGTAATGGTTCAAGTTTTAAACAAAAAGCAGAATTTCTTTTATTGCATTTGAACACACCATGATGACACATTTGTTCATTTCATCAAATTGTCATTTTTCTGAGCGGTCACTGAACTCATCATGATGTAAGCCTTACCGTCTCTTTGTGAAGTGTAATTAAGGCCTCTCTGAAGCTCATTTTTCGGTCTTTCTGACGACTTCGGTAAGGATTTAACAAGGGTGCAAATTTTTCACAGCCATTTTGAGCAAAAGAAGATTTTTTTCCTTTTTTAGGAGTTAGTAGATGTGAAAGTCTTGCAGAAGCAACAACAGACCCAAGGCCATGAAGGAGGATATAATATCTTATCTACAGTCCTGCTCAGTATTATTGGCACCCCTTCATTATTTTCATTGCTTTAACAATATCTTCGGAAATAAATTGAAACGTACCAAATTCATGTCATCAGGATCTTTTAATTGAAGGTCCAAAATACTTTAACAAAAAAAACTATTTGTACAAGTTACATATTGTAATGTCAAAGAGGGAACTGAAAAAAAGCATGTGCAGCAATAATAGCACCCCTCTTCAGTATTTTGTTGCACACCCTTTGGCACTGATGACAGCCTCCAAATGTTTCTTGTAGCCATCTATAAGCTTCTTGCTCTTCTCAGCTGGTATTTTCTCCCACTCTTCCTATGCAAACTGTTCAAGCTCTTGAACATTTGCAGGTTTCTTTTCCCCAATGGCAGATTTCAGCCATACCAAAGATTTTCAATCAGATTGAGATCAGGACTCATTGCTGGCCATTTTAAAACAGGCCATTTTTTCCTTTTCAACCATTCCTGTGTGCTTTTGGATGTGTGCTTTGGGTCTTTGTCTTGTTGGAGGGCCCACGATCTTCAACTCAAACCAAGTGTTCTTACACTGGGTAGGACATTTGGCTCTAAAATTTCTTGATAATTCTCTGATTTCTTGATTCCTGTGATACGGTCAAGGCCTCCAGTACCCGATGCAGCAAAGCAGCCCCAAACCATTATGGAACCTCCACCATGCTTAATTGTTGGTAGGGTGTTCTTTTCCTGGTAGGCTTCAAGTGGTTCAATTAAAACTGTCTATTCTAAATATGACTGCATGATCATAGTAGCTGATGAAGTATAATTTACAAACCTTAATATGTGAACATTACTTCTGCCAAGTTTGAGTCTGATAAAGTGAAGCAGAGCAAAGTTAGAGAGGTTTGTAAAGAAACTGTACTGACACATTGTGTACTTAAACTTCATGGGCGCCAATAATGACCCATTACCCGCTGCTGCTGTCCAGGAATAAACATCATTAACCGTACATTAATCAATTGAGTATACAAAAAAAAAAACCAGTGAGATCAAATAAAGTCTGCTCTCCTGGGGGCAATGAATGAGATCCATTTATTCCAAATTTGGTAGAATGTGTCCTTTTGAATCCTTATTTGATAAGTCAGTTTTTCCATCCTGTATATCTCCAAAACAATTCCAATCCAGTCATCTAGGGTAGGCTGCAATGGACTTAACCAACGTCTTGTAATTGTTTTCTTACTAGCCACCAAGAGTATTTGCAGCAACTTTATTTCTCTCTTGCGTTACGATGAATCATCTTCATTCCTACTCCACAATAGATCAGCCTTTCTTCTCAAAGCAGTAGTGAGATATCAGGTTTTATTTTAGCCCATGGACTTTCTGCACATTTGTGCATCTTTTCAATTCTGCAATTCAAAGAAATGTTGCCTTCAAGACACAGAGAAACAGTAAAAACTTGAAGCCCTCTTGGAACCAAAACCTCGAGGCATTTCCAACATTGTCGAGTGAGTTAATGTCAAATATGTAGAAAATGACCTATCTCACCTTGTTAACAAATAAAAAATCCACTTATTCCTTGTGCAATGACCAACATTTCAAGACGGTTTCATGAAAAGTGGTTGCTTACTTTTTGGGCTATCCCTTTAACAAACTAAGTAATTATCAAACAAATGCTGGCAGACAATAATCACTTACGCTAACAATTAAAAACAAACGAGCAGCACAGAAAAGTCTCATTTGTCTTGTCTATGAGCATGAAAATCATCACTGAAATCAAAGCTGATTAACTGATCTTTACAGACATATATTTGTTTGTCCACTTCCACTGTCAAATTGTTGATTTTTTCCTATGTTTACCTTTGCCAAGGAGGTTATGTTTTCAGGAGAGTTTGTCTGTCTGTGAACAAAATAACTCAAAAAGTTATGGATGGATTTGGATGAATTTTCAGGAAATGTTCAGCATGGGAAAAGGAAGAACTGATTCGATTTTGGTGTTGATCCGGATCAGCGTCTGGCCGCCATGGCGAAAAATGTGATTTTTGTGAATAACTACTGAACTAAAATAGATATAATTATGAATCCAATAGCTAATGGTATGTTTTCATGGTCAAGGAATCTAAATATTTAGAAGAAATAAAGGAAGAACTAATAATTATGGTGAGGACTGTGGCACTGGTGGAGGTCCAAGTGCTTTTCTAGTTTTAATTTATTGCCTTAATCTTTTCTTGAATTTGTTTTTATTATGACGTGTGCTGCTGACCTCACAGCCAGGTCGACCTTGTGAATCAGGCTAAAGTTTATATTAAAAGACAAATAAAGAAATAAAGCAGGTAATGTTTTTTTTTCCATCCCCATGTAACATTGAGGTTGGAAGAAACTCTTCAACATGTATGTTTCACTCCAGTTCTTCTGTTTCCACGCAGTGAGCCAACTGTTCACAGCAACAATATGTAACAACTTGCATTTTCCATCATTTGGGAATGGTTTGATTTCCCTGCCAACTATTTCTTATTCCCTGTTAAACTCCCTCCCGCCCTGCCTCTCTCTGTCACTCGCCTTTTCAACACTGATGTTTGCACAGACAATACGAGCTGAGGTTGAAACTGAAGGTGTGTGCCTGCAGGGCTTTCTGCCACAGAGCTGTCAGGTAACTACCTGAAGATGCTCTCGCCTGTTTAACTCAAGACGCATGACACAAAGACAGGTATTTAGACCACGGCTGGGTTTTCAAGATTAATGAAAATATGGTGAAACAGTTTACAAACCCCTCAACGCTGATCAGACTCTTCAAAACACAATCATGTGCGATCCATCCATCCATTATCTGTTTTACCGTAAAATACCAAATAAACGCCCAGTCCCAAATAGACACCGGGTGTAGCAGTACATTTTGACAAATAGACGCCCGTTCCAAATAAACGCCTGGTGTAATTTCTTTGGCACAGGGTACGAGCTACGGTCAAAGTTTACAGAACACACATGCAAACGCTGAGCTCACAGCTGACAGTTCATGCTTGAAAAGAAACATGATTAGTCTGAAACTTTACAGTTATTTCTCTCTCTGGACATCCTGTCGCCTCGCTTCTCCTCCCTCTGTATGTCAACAAATGCAGGTTGGAGTGAGGCGCTCCATTTTGTGACAGCGCAGCTACACTCTACGTCCACAGAGGGCACTAGGGAGCAGAAAGCCCGAATCTTACAGACTAGGGCTTTAAGATTTCATCAAAGAAGACGTTGCCACTGCCGCTGTTTGTTTTCTGTCCTTAACGTCAGGAGGCTGGACACGTCAGTTAGCGGTACGTTGCTGCTTATCTCCATGGCCCTGGTGCAGCGGGAAAAAAAAGTACTACCTTAACTTAACTACAAGTCATTCATGACCAGTATTAAGAGTGTTTAGAGAGTGCTGAGCTGAAAGAAGAAGACAAGAGTGTAACAACGGTACAGTAATCTTGCCTTGAAAATGTACAGGTGTTATTCATCCTAGTGTAACTAAATAATTTGATTATATTTACCATATTTTTCATTTTTTGCAAAGTAAAATTTTTGTGCAAAAGGAATTAAACGCTTGTCCCAAATAGTCGCCTGGTCCCAAATAAACGGCTGGTCTGCTCAGTAATTGAAGCAAATAAACGCTCCAGCTACTATTTGGTATTTTACGGTATTTATCTCTTTTAGGGTCCAAAAAATAGGGTCAAATTTTATTTATAAAGCACTTTTTATTAGGGCTGGGACGATACACTTTTCTCCCAATTCAATTTTTTACGATTTTTTTAGGTGCCAATTTGATTTAAACTGCCGATTTTTGCAATCTTTAGTTAGCTTCTTTAACACCAGCGAAATAGATGAACAATGATGATGCCTACAGACTATATCAGGAAAAATACACTTCACATGTGAGTCTGTTTTTAGGATTTATTCAGCAATATATTTTAACCAGCTGTTTATACTCTCTCTTCAAAAGACTGGACTGACTTTAAAAGTGGATTAACAACACAGACTAAAATGAAGCTTTTAAATTTGGAAAAATCCCGATACTTATGTGAATCGATTTTTTCTGCCATCCCTAATTTTTATAAATACAGTATAACTCATTACATATGCCTCCAGAATCATATGCAAAGCTGTTGGAGAATAATTTTGATATCATCCGTAGTTCAGCCCTACCAGTACCCAAATTTGGAGCACGTGTATTCATTTTGGTCAACTGGTGCATGAGTAGACTTTCGTAGTGGAGCAGAAGTGTGTAAGTACTACAATTAGACTGTTTTGGGTCTATTAGTACATTGTTTCCCAAACTTTTTACAGCCTGTTCCCCTCCAGACTCTTGACCTCCAGCCACTCTCACACACTTACAGCAGCAGGAAAAAGAAGATCTAGAAAGCTCTAGAAAAAGAAATGTGTCTGTAAGCCTGCAGCCACCCCACCTCCAACATTTATTTATACATACACTTTTATATACATTTATATACAAAAACAAACTCTTAAAGTGAATTATTTCTCACTTATAGAAGAATATTAGGGCTATGTCAGATGGAGAAAGGGATTTTAGCAAAGTTGAAAGTTCAAGATTAAAGTTGAAATGATGACAATAAAGTCAAAATAGAATTTTGTGATAAAAGTTCAAATACATTGGATGTCAACTTTATTCTTGACTTTCCACTTTTTCCTCCACATTTTAACTTTTATCTCATCATTTTGACTTTTACCACAAAATTGTAATTTGGTAACACTTTACTTTAGAGGTCTGCAAATTTCATTGCACTTAGGTAATAATTAGACAAAGGTTTTTCTTTTTTCTTTGAAATTTCATGAGAATTTGGTGAAAATTAGGACATAACTTCTCTAAAATAATGTCCAAATTCACGTCGCAAGTCACAACTGGTAGGTTACTGTTTTTTCCAGTTTCTTTGAAATTTACTCCGAATTGAAAGGTAAGAAGGTGATGATTAGCAAATAACTTATTTGAAATTAAATCACAACCCACCACAAAATGTTTTAAAAGTATCCCAACATTTCTGCTATTTCCAGAGAAGCAGGTGATAAATAGTTAGGTTCATTGTTTCCTGTGATAATTACCTTTGAAATGTTAAGTGAATAGTTCAATTTCCCAATAAGCAGTTGATAGTTAGCTTTTTGTCATTTAATTTTACCAAGTTCTTTAGTACCACGTTTGTTGATATGCATAATTGAGATCACATGCAAATTATTATTATTGTAAAGAAGTTAAAGACGTCAAATAAAGACGTCAGGTCCAGTAACAGCACATGTGACCAGAAGTGGCGTTAGCACCAACTACCTTGCCTCCAAAAAGCCGAATGATGGAGTCGAATAAGGTTGAAATTGAGGACACTCCGCCTGGATACAAGTCATCTGTCTGGCAGTATTTTGGCTTTCTCATTAAAAAAGACAAAGATGGTGAAAATGAGCTCGTTAGCATACACTCTCTCTAACCTCTCTAGTGTTAGAGAGAGTGTTATTGTTTGGCCTGTTAGGCCTTGTGTTTTCCTGTGTGCAACTCAAACAAAAACAAATAAGTTGTAATTACACAGTAATATTTTTTCTTTTTTACTTTTTTGATATTGTATCGTGATGTATCGTATCGTGACCCAAGCATATCGAGGTGCAGTGTATCGTGAATTTAAGTGTATCGTCCCATCCCTGGAGAACTCTGCACACAATACAGTCTTAAGGCCTTTGCACACAAACGACAGTGTGAAAAAATCCCCAAAAATTGGGAATAATTCAAGGCAAATTTGATGTGCCTTTCTTTCCACATCAGCAGGGATGTGTTTAATACATAAGTTTAAATATACTTTTTACAGTGTATCCTCTTTCCTCAGACATATGGCTTATATGGCTTATGGATTTGTTGTCTTCGGAGACTCACTAAACAATAAAGTAGGGGTGGGTGATATGGCAAAAAATATCATATCACGATTTTTTAAAAATAAAAAAAATAAAATCAGGATCACGATTTTATCACGTTTCTTATTTACTTAGATTTTTCTAGACTAATTTGCATGTTTGACCATTATTTCCCTATGTTTAACATATAAAACATGTAAAACTCTAAAAGAAAAAACAAGACAATTAAAGCTAAAGAAACTTTCTGAGCAGGTTTTAATTTAAATAGTGCAGTTATTATAAAAATGTGCAGTAAATGTAAACATAAAGGGTAATGAACAACAATATCAACATTATCTCTTAAAGTGCAACAATTCAAAACAAACGCTAGCGAACTGTAACGTCTATAACCTGAGTGAATAATACAGCTGCTTTAGAACAGATTTTTGTTCAGACATCTTCAAGCTTTTATCTCCTTTTCTCTTTCCACCATGGCTTCATGCTACATAACCAAACAGGAGATCCCACCATGCACTGGGGTAATGTGCTATGATTGGTTAGTCGGGTGCGCGTCACAGTCTCTGTGCCCACACAGACGATCTGACGATCTTTCTGATTTATGACGATATAAAATCATTAAAATCCTTAACGATTTAATATCGTCATATCGCACACCCCTACAATCAAGTAAGGTTTTATGTTACATATTTGGGATAAGTTGGCCATTTTGTTTATTTTTAAAATCAATCAGAATAATTCTTAGATCTGTGTTATTCTGTGTTGTCATGGAAACAACTTTAACTTTAGTCATGGAACTCAACTCATCAAAGGATTGAAGAGGATCAGAGCAGCTGCTGAAAGTATAAACAGAGGAGCTCGATGAAACCCCTCTTCGACATCTAGCAGAGAACAGCACAGAATCAACACTGAGCATTTCAGCAGTCAACTGCAGCACAGCACAGTATTACCTCTGAGCACATATTATCCAACTATGGATCGCAAACAAGTTATGAGGCCAAGGAACAACCGCAGCCATAACATGAATGCAGCAAACGACACGGCCCACGGTACCAACAGCAGGAGCCACAAAATCAAGCATCCTGACCAGTCAGGTCCCTCGACTGTCCAAGGACAGAGGGAGGATTTCTGTGGCTATTACCATCAGCCCCATCAGGATGCACACGGTCAGCAGAACAACAGGCCCTTCAATAACAGAATGAAGGAGCAGAAGAGACTTCTGCTCCTTCATTCTGGTAGGTGTGAGGTTAAACAGGAGCTTAAACTCCAGAGCACAGCCTCAAGTGGCTTGAGAGCTGAGGAGAAAAGAAAGGCCCTGCACAGCGGTGAGCTCACACCAACTGTGCAGAACTGGCCTGCAAAGGAGAAGAAGAAGGAGTGGTCCTACAATAGCTCTCAGACAACCAGGGCTGATGACCTCCAGAAACAGCTGGAGGGGAAGGCCAGGGAGGACAAGACTCTGCAGAAGCCACCTCTCAACAATAAGACCTCTGAAAGGGAGGTCTTCAGCAGAGCACTGGAGAAGTCCGGTCTGAAGGAGGAGTTTGAAGCGGAGAATAAAAACAACCTAGATGAAATGCCACCGCAAACTGCAGAGGAACTTCAGGCTGAAACCCGTGAATTATGCCTAGACCTGCATACGGAGGTCAAAAGACTTGAGGAGGAGCTAAGAAACGAAATCCACCAGAGACAGAGGCTGGCCAAAGAGTTTACCATGGAAAACCACGCTCTGATTCAGAAGGTAAAGGACCTTGAGAGTGAAGCCTCCAGTAGTGCCCTGCAGAATGGTAGTTTGAAGAAAGAGCTTCAAGCAGCCGAACAGAGCATCCTGGATATGGCCTCCAGGCTCAGAACTACACAGGAGTCCAATCTGGAGCTTGAGAAGGCTCTGGATGACTCCAAAAAAGAGTGTAGTGAGCTGGTTTGGAAGGTAAACAGCCTTGAGGAGCATTTAACAGAGGAAATGCACAAGAGTCAAGAGCTGACCAAAGAGTTTTCCGTGGAAAACAACAAGCTGACTCTGAAGGTAAAGGACCTCGAGTATGAGGCCTCCAGCAGTGCTTTGCAGATGGACTGTTTGAAGGAAGAGCTTCAAGCAGCCGAACAGAGCAACCTGGATATGGCCTCCAGGCTCAGAACTACACAGGAGTCCAATCTGGAGCTTGAGAAGGCTCTGGATGACTCCAAAAAAGAGTGTAGTGAGCTGGTTTGGAAGGTAAACAGCCTTGAGGAGCATTTCGCAGAGGAAATGCACAAGAGTCAAGAGCTGACCAAAGAGTTTTCCATGGAAAACAACAAGCTGACTCTGAAGATAAAGGACCTCGAGTATGAGGCCTCCAGCAGTGCTTTGCAGATGGACTGTTTGAAGGAAGAGCTTCAAGCAGCCGAACAGAGCAACCTGGATATGGCCTCCAGGCTCAGAACTACACAGGAGTCCAATCTGGAACTTGAGAAGGATCTGGATGACTCAAGAAAAGAGTGTAGTGAGCTGGTTTTGAGGGTAAACAGCCTTGAGGAGCATTTAACAGAGGAAATGCACAAGAGTCAAGAGCTGACCAAAGAGTTTTCCATGGAAAACAACAAGCTGACTCTGAAGGTAAAGGACCTCGAGTATGAGGCCTCCAGCAGTGCTTTGCAGATGGACTGTTTGAAGGAAGAGCTTCAAGCAGCCGAACAGAGCAACCTGGATATGGCCTCCAGGCTCAGAACTACACAGGAGTCCAATCTGGAACTTGAGAAGGATCTGGATGACTCAAGAAAAGAGTGTAGTGAGCTGGTTTTGAGGGTAAACAGCCTTGAGGAGCATTTAACAGAGGAAATGCACAAGAGTCAAGAGTTGACCAAAGAGTTTTCCATGGAAAACAACAAGCTGACTCTGAAGATAAAGGACCTCGAGTATGAGGCCTCCAGCAGTGCTTTGCAGATGGACTGTTTGAAGGAAGAGCTTCAAGCAGCCGAACAGAGCAACCTGGATATGGCCTCCAGGCTCAGAACTACACAGCAGTCCAATCTGGAACTTGAGAAGGATCTGGATGACTCAAGAAAAGAGTGTAGTGAGCTGGTTTTGAGGGTAAACAGCCTTGAGGAGCATTTAACAGAGGAAATGCACAAGAGTCAAGAGTCGACCAAAGAGTTTTCCATGGAAAACAACAAGCTGACTCTGAAGATAAAGGACCTCGAGTATGAGGCCTCCAGCAGTGCTTTGCAAATGGACTGTTTGAAGGAAGGGCTTCAAGCAGCCGAACAGAGCAACCTGGATATGGCCTCCAGGCTCAGAACTACACAGGAGTCCAATCTGGAACTTGAGAAGGATCTGGATGACTCAAGAAAAGAGTGTAGTGAGCTGGTTTTGAGGGTAAACAGCCTTGAGCAGGAGACAATGGACAAAATCCGCCTGACCAACGAGTTCGACACTCTGCGTCAGGAGGTGGAGGCCCTCAAGGATGAGGCCTCCAATAAAGAGGATCTCTTTGGTAGGCAGATTAAAGAGCTGTCCTTAAGGAATGGTGGGCTTTCCTCTCAGCTCAGCACTGTGATGAAGGCACATCAGGAACTGAGGACAGCTTTGGAAGAAACCGGCCGAGATAAGAGTCTCCACCTGTGTACAATTAAAGAACTCGAGGACAAGCTGACGGAGGAAGCTGCAATAAAAACAGAACTTGCCCAAAATCTGAAGGAGTCCAAACAGAAAGAAAAAATCCTGAGTGAGCAGCTGGAGGCCCAGAAGAGCAGCAGCCTTCTCCTTACATCAAAACTGACTGTACAGGAGGTCATCTGTAAGGCTGTGCAGGAAACTAGAAAAGAGGAGATGGACCATCAGACATCGAGGGCTGTCGACTCCCAGAAAAAACTAGAAGAAGTCACACGGCTGTTCCACGAGAGCGAGGAGGTCACTCTTTGGAGGAAGGTAAAAAAACTGGTAACACCAAAATGCAGGAGGCAGTTCAAGCTGCAGACCCGGCTGACCCAGCTGGAGCAGCAGCAGTAACTGCCCCCACCCAAAAAAAGGAAAAAGAAAAAGCAGCAGCATCAGAGTCCTGATAAGTTGAACCTAGCTCCTTCAATTTGTCAGGACTCTTTCATGATCTACCGTCTGCATGCTTTTCTCCCCGTGTTACTCCAGTTTCTCACACAATCGAATTTTACACCTCCTCCTGTTCTGTTCCTCCGTCAGCAGTAATTGTCCCCTCCTGCCCCCAAAACCAACCAACCCACTAAAAAAAGAACAAGAAACAGCAAGGAGTGGATTCATCAGAGTCATGGTAAGTTAAGGCTCGCTTGTTTTAGTTTGTCATTTCAAAAGTCAACTGGAGCAGAGCGCACCATTGACTCTGGTCATTGCAGAGGTCAACTGGAGCAGAGTGTACCATTTACCGGGAAAGTTTTTGTCATTGAGACACATCCTTTACTTTTTTAATAAATGTTTAATCTCCTCTTTTCACTTAATATTTTTAGTTTAAAGAATTGATTCTTAACAACTGTCTGTCTTTACATTCAAAATGACATTTCAATTAATAAACTTTAGATATTTTTAAAAATAGGTTTAACATTTTGTAATGATTCTTTTTGATTAAATTTATGTTTATAAATATATATACTTTATTTTCATAAATTACACTTCTTCCTCAATGGGGTGGTGGCCATTTGGACTTATGATGCAATCTCTTAATATGACAAAAATATGTAAAGATAATGTTTTTAGGAAACTTGTTAACTGGACAAGTTTCACTAACTGGTAGTTGGACTTGTTATTGCAACTGACATGGTATTAAAAGTGTTACAAATATCTGTCAGAGCATGAAAAAAGTTTTATTTCTCTCTATAATGTGAGTTTTCTGATTAACATGTCAGAAAAATGTTTTTATTCTGAATTTGGCAGCTTATGAGAGGCTCTTTTATATGTGTTTATCTTTATTTTATGTCGTCTTTGCTACCTTTAAGGTTCGACTTAAAACATTCCTCTTTGATAAAGCTTTCAGTTAGGGACCAGCTTATAGTTTATAAATTAGTTCATAAATTAGATTCATAGTTTGGATGCAATAGGCTTAGACTGCCGGGGGGATCTGGCACATGGGCTCTATTTCTCCACATCTGCTTTTGCCCCTTTTGTTTGCTCCTGTACTCGTCTCTGGCTCTTGTCTTGTAGGTGGCCCGGGATCCTGGTGGAGACCGTCTGCTGCTGTGGAGTCATGAAGCCTCAAAACTACAATTATAAACATGACACATAGTTGGCCATTTTATTAGGAACACTCCATTCCCATTATCATTATAGCTATTTATACAGATACTAGCATGATCTCCATATCCATGATCGTTACATCTACATTGTCTATTTTTTACTACCACATAGGCATGAGGTCTCTCTGAAAATGGGATGTCACATCTCAAGAGGCCTTTAACACATTTATACTTAATGGAGACAAATATGGTAGGGATGCACTTGTGGTCTGGACACCCATGAGTTCATCACTACCATAAATTGATTATTCTTCTATAAAATGATCACCACAACCATTCAGACATGAGGACCCTCCTGAAAACCAGATGTAGCATCTGAAGAGGCTAACCTCTAATAAATCAGATGACAGGTCTATGGTTCATGGATCTGTCCCTAACTTTAGTTCTTCCTTTAGTCCACTTGTCTCCTCTTCCCTCCCTTCCTTCACCCTCACACCAACACAGCATGGTGTGGATTTGCTGTTCATCATGAGACTGGGATCCACATTCAAGATTTCCTGCTGCTTAACAGAAGGTTTTTTCTTGAGCCATGATGGAGGGATTCATGATTGGCTATATGGATTCATGTTGGGTGTTGGATGTATATATTTGTATATATATGTACATGTGTATTTTATATGTATATATGTATCTATGCATATATGTGTATCCACAAAATGAAGAGCTTTATGCTCTATTGTAAAGTGTCTTGAGATAACAATTGTTATGAATTGGTGCTATACAAATAAAGATTGATTGATTGATTGAGATTGACAACAGAAGTTCAGGTGAATATATATTTAATAAATCAGCCTATTACAAACTCAAACCTTCGCCCTCACAAACCTGTAAAACAAATAGACACAAATAAGTCAGCTGGTCCTGATTACTTGGACCCTTTTTTTATCAAATTGGCAGCTGACTATATTGCAGAGCCATTGGCTTACATTTTTAACCTGAGTTTTAAAACCAGTGAAGTGCCCAAAGTTTTGAAATCGGCAATTGTACTTCCACTTTTAAAGTGTGGCGATCCCTCAGAGGTCAACAATTACAGACCGATTTCTAAACTTTGTGTACTGGCAAAAATGTTTGAAAAAATTGTCAGTGAACAATTAAAACTATTTTTAGATACTAATGGTGATTTAACAAATTTTCAATCCGGTTTTAGAAAACAGCGCAGTACTGTCACTGCTGCACTGAAAGTTTTAAATGATTTTATTCAGATTTTAGATTCTAAAAAATATTGTGTTGCACTTTTTATTGATTTATCCAAGGCATTTGACACGGTCTATCATAAACTTTTAATTGATACGCTGCTCAGGATTGGGATCTCAAGCCAAGCTTCCACTTGGTTTGCAGATTACCTATCAAATAGAACACAGTGTGTCCAAATGGCTGACTCCTCCTCTGGTTTCCTGAACATCTCAAAAGGAGTACCTCAAGGGTCAGTCCTGGGACCAATTTTATTTACTATTTATATAAATAATCTTTGCATCAACCTGTCAAATTTATTTTATCATTTCTACGCTGACGATACAGTTATTTATACCTGCTCTGCCTCACTTTCACAGGCTTTAGAATTTTTACAGACTGCTTTTAATACAGTTCAGGCTCGTCTTCAATCTCTGAAACTGGTTTTAAATGCAAAGAAAACTAAAGTCATGGTATTTTCTCACAAACATGAATTAATTGAGCCTGTAAATGCCATTACACCATTAAACAACATGCAGATAGAGCTGGTCTCCACCTATAAGTATCTAGGGTTTCTGCTTGACCAGGAGCTCTCACTCCAGGCTCATATTGCTAACCTGGTCCGTAAACTGAAGGCAAAACTTGGATTTTTCTCTCGGAACAAATCCTGTTTTTCCCTCAGAGCACAAAAATATCTTGTCTCTGCAACCTTTCTATCGTTGATTGACTATGGTGATGTTCTATACATGAGTGCCTCAACCAAATGTCTCCGGGCTCTGGACACTGTATACCATTGTGCATTGCGTTTTGTTACTGGCTGCGGACGTCTCACTCATCATTGTGACCTTTACGCTAAAGCTGAGCGGCCCTCCTTGAGCTCCCGGAGGTCTACCCACTGGATGCTGCTGATCTATAAATCTCTTTTGGGATTATTACCATCCTATCTGTGCTCACTGCTGCAGAAGTCGAGGAGCACCGATGCCTTACGCTCTTGTGCAGTCTATCATTTACACGTGCCCAGAGTCCGAACTGACTTTGGAAAAAGAGCTTTTTCAGGCTTTTATTGCCTGAACCTATTTTATTTTATTTTTCATTTTATTGATATCTGGCGTGTGCTGCTGACCTCTTGGCCAGGTCGCCCTTGTAAATGAGATCCTGATCTCAATGGGATTTATCTGGTTAAAGGAGACATATCATGCTGATGCATGATTTAATACTGACATATAATATAATAAATTTGAAAACAAGACCTTACACCCCCTTAATTTTCAAAAAATTAGATATTGTATTTTTTCTGATATCCTAGAACGAGATTTGATACCTCTGAAAGTAGGTCATGGCGAGATGTCCGCGAAATTTCAAACGTCGTGACGACACGAGGTACCTCTCTTTTTATTGGAGTAATCTGATAAAACACTTCCTCCTCTGTGATGTCCGTTAGCCACAAAACTGTCACCGAGGAACACATCCACCAGCATGGGTATATAGCTCCCTAGCTCACATTCACTCATTACCAGCTCTGGCCTGTAGGGGGACTCAACACGCGGTCACTGCTTTGAGCCTGCCGGAAAATACAGTAGAAGAAGAAGGACAGGCTGGCTCTACCCCCGATAGAACTGACCAATCAGAGCACTAAGGGCTGTGACGTTGCGAGGTTACTGTAGGTCAGTCTGAGATCTGAGTGTTTAAACGAGAGCTTGATAATGGCCTAAAATGAGGATTTTGAGAACGCCATTGTGGGGCAATGAAGAAACTAAATGACTTGTACTGAGGGCAGAAATGCTTTACAGGCATCCTAGTCTGGCATAGTGAAAAGGAGAAACAAGCATGATATGTCTCCTTTAAATAAAGGTTAAATAAAAAAAAATTAAAAAAATCATCAATACCTCTTATCCCTGTTGGGGACGCGGGGGCTTGAAACTATCCCAGCTGTACACCCTAAACTAGCCAAACACAGGGCTACATAGAGAGATGTAAAACCACTCACACTCAAATCTCAGGGCAATTTGGAGTCACCAGCCTAATGAGCATGTGCTGCACCAATTTTTAAACATCTAGTTCTTAAATTCCCAAACATACAATAAAAATAAAAACAAGTTTCTAAAAGTTATCATTCAAAATTATTTATGATATTTGTCTCTTTAATCTGAGCCTGAAATTTAACCAGTGGTGGACAAAGTACTCCACTCCATTACTTGAGTGAAAGCATAGATACTCCTGGTCAAATATTACTTAAAATGCTTTTGAAAATACTCAAAGGTGCTATGAGGAGAATCTATTACTGGCTGCATAAAGACTCTGCTACCCATGAGCACGCGCGGTGACTGTCGTAATGCTGCGTTCCAGTAACCTCGGAAATGGGAGTGACATCATCTCCGACTTATCTGCGTTCCAGTTGAAGTCAGAAAAAAACATGGCGATCTACCAGGCTATTGTTAGCTGTTGTTAGCACGCCCTGTGTTGTTGTATGAAGAATGTGATTATCACTATGGCAGCATTTTTGTAAATATAAGTCTAACAATACTATGTATACAGCTGATCTAGAGCAACACACCCCAGTCAGAAGTGCAAATAAATTGATTATTACAGGAGCCAAATAACTGTTCACACTGGGGGCATCCATCTTCCATTGTCAACTCGGGGGTGGCGAGGTTTCACCGAGTTCCCAGTAGGAAATTCAGACTTCACGGGGCGTTCCAGTTGCAGTTTCCTACTCGGAACCCGGAAATTCCTACTTCTGACTACAACTGGAACGCACCAAAAGACGTGACCCAAGCCAGAGCGTGTGTTTGTTGTGATGCTAATGAATGCAGCTCTGACCTTCCTCAGAACTCTGCATTGCTTTCCAACTTCTTTTTTCAACAACTTACAGGATGCAAAGCCACGAGGTAATGTATCTCTTTCTAGTTACGTAGCGGTAGTTTTTGATGTGTGACAACAAGCAATTTTTGGAAAACTTATAGTGTGTCCCAAATTGCAAATACTCAAATACATAGTGCATAGTGTTTTAAAGGGTGCATAATAACATAATAATAAACAACACAGAGAAGAAAAACAAAAATAAAATACAAACCATAAAGAAGCAGGTGAAACTGAATGGTAAAGACAATGGCCTGTGCTTAAAGATGGTTTTTCTCTGATTTAATGTTAAGCTTCAGTAAACATTAAGCCCTCATTCAACATCTGTGCAACATGAGCACATAAGATCTGATTCACCTCGTTCAGGTTTGATTCTGAAAGCACCGAGGAAAGTGTGGTAGTTAATCTAATTTGACAGAAAGATAATTTAAAAAAAATCAGCGTTTTTGATTTACGTCTCTGTCCCTCTCTCATCAGCCCAAACCAAGTCATCACCCCTCACATGCAGAGATACACTGTCTGTTTTTTGGGATCAATGTTAGCTCAACTGTGAGTATTTCAACCTGCAACTACACTATTCAATCAATATAAGCTAATAGAGATAATATCCTCATTAAAATCAACGGTAACACTTTAGTTTAGAGGTCCGCAAATTTCATTGCACTTAGGTAATAATTAGACAAAGTTTTCTCTTTTTGCTTTGAAATTTTATGAGAATTTGGTGAAAATTCACTGTCGCAAGTCACAACTGGTAGGTTACTGTTTTTTCCAGTTTCTTTGAAATTTACTCCAAATTGAAGCAAATAACTTATTTGAAATTAAATCACAACCCACCATAAAATGTTTTTAGAAGTATCCCAACATTTCTGCTGTTTCCAGAGAAGCAGGTGATAAACAGCTGCTTAGTTCTTGAATACAGAAGTTAGGTTCATTGTTTCCTGTGATAATTACCTTTGAAATGTGAAGTGAATAGTTCAATTTCCCAATAAGCAGTTGATAGTTAGCTATTTGTTATTTAATTTCATCAAGTTCTTTAGTACCACGTTTGTTGATATACATAATTGAGATCACATGCAAAATATTATTATTGTAAAGAAGTTTTTTGCCAACTTTCTCCAAATTCTCATGAAATTTTGGGGGTAATTTCAAATAATTAAGAAAAAAACTTAGTCTAATTATTACCTAAGTGCGATGAAATTTGCAGACCTGTAAAGTAAGGTGTTACCTGTAGTTTAACTTTATTCCCAAATTTTAACTTTTATCTCGTCAATTATGCTTTTATCTCAAAACTTTGACTTTATTCTCGTCATTATGACTTTAATCTCGATCTCCCAAAAGTTTTTTTTTTCATCTAAAATGTCCCCGATACTCCTCCGTACTCACTAAATAGATTTATTTTCCTGTAATTTCAGTGGGCACTTTTGAAAATAGAAATTTACATTTCTGGAACATAATCATAAAGGAATTTGAAACTGTACAAACTCACCACAGCTCTAACGAGAAGGCTGTCTGACCGAACTCAATCTTAGAATGTTCCGGACAGATTTTCTCTTCCAAGATGCCTCACAAATCCATCCTCCAGGGTACGAAGACCCCAGTTTGGGAATCACTGTACTCGTAGCACGAGTATAATAAAAATTTGTTCACTAATACGACTAGTAGGCCTTATATGCAAATAAGGGGGCGGGGAAAGCAAATTCAGGCTTCCCATTGGCCCTTGAAAATGTAACAGCCAATCAGGGAGCTGCATTTAATTATGATGCCTCCTTCTTCATTTGCATTAGGTCTTCTGTTTGCTTCACTAGTACTTCAAGGAGAACATTTTGTGTTACTAGCAGCTTACTAGACTTAAAAAATGGTACTAGTAAAAACTCACAGCTTTACTAGTAGTAACGGGTAAACTAATTAATTACTTTATCATTTGTTACAACGCCGTTACTGTTACCGTTACCGTTACCGACAGTGAAATGTGGCGCATTACTTTCCACCGATGTCAAGCAGCTGATATCAGCTGCACCGCTAACAGACGGACGAGAAAACTAAATGCCAAAGTTGCCAGGTCTGCTTATTATAAGCGAATTTCAGCTTCTTTATTTTGTAACTTGCATTTGTATATTGGGAGTGGTGGGTTGCAGTTTTTTGGGCTTGTTCCAATGGTGCAGTTGCTCATTTGGACTTGTTGTGCCCTCAAACCATCAATATAAACCCTTTTCAGGTGTTATTAACATTATTTTAACCCACCCTAACACAAATTTAACATTACAGTAAAAGGTGTTTCCACCTAAAATAAATCCTTATAGCCAGATTTGAATTGATTTGTAATGTAGTTACTACTGTTTTCACCATAATAAAGCTGTAGAGGATTAAGATAAAACTTAGATAAAACCTGACATGTCTTTTTGGTTACAAAAACCAAGGTTAGACTGTTTAGCAATAACAGAGTTATAAATAACAGCAGCCCCTCCCTTCACTTCTGTATAAAGAAAAGGATGTTTAATAAGTATATTAAGAGACAAAAAAGAAGAAATATGACTTTGAAATTAAAATGTATTATGGATAAAAATAAAAACACGCTTCATGTAGGTTTCTCTCTTTAAAAATCCTTATTTCAATCACAAATCTGGCAACGTGGTTAGCTGCAGCGACGGTGAGTCTGGAGCGTCTGTGGAGTTAAAACTGGAGTTTTCAGGATGGAAGTAAAAGAAGTAAAAGTCAAGAACACACATGTGAAGTGTCCATTATGTCCTAAAGCAAAGTGTTTGTCTGTTGTTAGTAAATCTAAAATCTAGAGACCAAAAACAGCGAGAACTCCGCTGATGATGTCAGAGCTGCTGCAGCAGGTAACAACAAGGAAGGACACGGAGACTGAGACAAGAGGAAAAGATTTTTCAGAAAAGTAACACATCAGTTACTTTACCTGGTAACTAATTACATTTATGGAGGAGTAATTCAGTTAATAATTCAGTTACTTTATTGGGAAAGTAACTAGTAACTATAACTAAGTACTTTTTTAAAGTAACATGCCCAACACTGATTACTAGTAGAAGTAGTAACACAAAATTGTCTACTAGTAGGTGATTTTGCTTCACTTGTTAAGCCTATTCATGACCAAAACTTTACTAGTACTCCAAATTTGAGAACTACTAAAGCTGATCTACAGTTGTATTCACAGATATCAAATTAAAGCCCAAACAGTTTTCCATAGAAGAAGCGTGCAGCCAATCACAGAGCCACATGGAGAGACAGACGAGTCTCTCTGAATTGTGAACTTCAGTGATAATGCAGCACAGTGTGGCATCGCCTTGAGGAGAGGTTGGTGTAAAGGGTGACGATTTGGCCCATAGCACCATTTTTCCTGCCCACACCCTAAATGAGGTTTTAAAAATCCACTTTTTCCCAGAGCATGTGTTTTTGGTGACATAAAACGCTGTTCATCTGTGGGCAGTGAGCAGAGGGACAGAACTCATGAAGACAGAAGCCAAACTTTAAAGTAAGGCTTCAGTTCATTCTCCCTTCTTTTTTCCCCTTTCCTCCCTGATTTGCTCTTGGTTGCAGTTTTCACCTGATCACCTGTAATCAAACTCTGCACCTCCTTTCTTACTCAGATTTACCTTCATTTAAACCCGTTCACATTTGCATTCTGACTTGATGCTCCCACGATCCTCATCCATCCTTGAATGTTTCTGCTGCACCCTTTTTAACAGGACTTCAGCTGGGACTTGGTTAAGAGAAAAACAACCCTAACTTCTTTGTTCAAACAGAAATGAACGATCCCTCAGGACAGAAAGCTGACCGACAGGCCTCTTATAAAGATGTCAAGTCTACAACAAACAGCTCCATCATCCAAACATCAGGAGGACGACTGCTGAGAAACTCCCACTGTGGAGAACTTTGAAGCTGAGACAGAGCTGCTCATTCAGGCTGCTGCTCACTGCTCTTATGTTGACTAAAGTCATTATTATATAAGTATTATATAATCTGCAACCAAAGCTATGCTGGCAGACCTGGAGGCTCCTTTTTGCCAAAGAATGAGTGATTAATATTAGGCTTTAAGAGGGTGAAGAAGAACTTTTCTGGCCTGTTTAAACCTGACCTCCAGATGTTCAAATGGTTAATGGTTTCAGAATGAAGAATGCAGTCCAGTTCTGTTTACAGATTTGACACTCTGGGTCGTCTAGTGCAGAGCCATCTGATGCTTTAACTAACACTAAACCACTTTCTGACCCAGTTCTTCTGTTTCCACATGCAGGAACTCTGCCTGCCCTTGAAAGATCAAAAGGTGGACATGTGTTAAACACATTGAAGCAGAAAGAGTCCGGTCGAAAAAGGCACGCACGGGAAAGTGAAATGAAAGTAATCGTGGTCATATGGGAGCCTGTTGGTGCGACTCTGCTTTATGGTTCACTGCTGCGATTTATTGTTATAAAATGTTCTTTCAGTATCAATCAAAATCAATACAAACAAGCCACAAATGTTCTAACACTTTACCTACCAGCTCAGCTGTTTGGCAGAGGTCATCAATTAATTCAGTGATATTTAATGTTTTAAAAAACAGAACAAATCAAGTCACTGTTTGATATTATTAACATTTCATGGAGCAGAGAAAACTACAAAAAAAATTAGCATTTTTTTGGTGTTGGATTTAAAGATTTTGAAAGCTAACAGCTGATTACACGATGGCATAAAAATGAAATGTTTGTCAATAAAATAGAAAAAAAAGAAACTAAAAATAGATGATATTGAGTTTGACAAACAACCCATGACTGTAGTTTATTAATCCCGATTATTAGGATAATTTAGCATCCCTACGTCCAATCACCAGCTGCTATGGTGTTTAAAGGTTCTGCCCTCTGGTACCCCTTTTCCACCAAGCTGGTTCCAGGGCTGGTTCGGAGCTAGAGCCAGACTGAGAACCAGTTCTTTGGTTTTCCACAGACTAAGCACTGGTTGCTGGCTCTCAAAACCCGTGCTTGGCAAGCACCAACTCTTTGCTGGGCCAGCGGAAAGAACCATGTTACGTCGGGGGCTACGGGCTTACGTCAGGGGGTGGGGGCGGGTAAAAACACGGAAGCACCAAGGCAGAGTAAAAACACGGAAGCACTCTTACCCCGTCTTCTGAAGCGTGATCGCTGTTCGTTGCATTATCGTCCAGCAGCATTAACTTGCTGGATCGCCAACTTTTGCTCTACAAAGGAAGGCTCGAAAAGGCAACAGCAACACTTGAACCGCAACGTAGTCCTCCATCTTTGTAGTGGCAATTGAATTCGGCGCTAGTTGTTAAGGGAAACTAGCATGACATATACAGACGTATACATCGACGTGATGACGTAGCCCTCTGGCCAGCACCCGTTTATGGAAAAGCAAACGGTTCTTAACCGAACCGGCTCTAGCACCAGCACTAGCACCAGCCCTGGAACCAGCTTGGTGGAAAAGGGGTATGGGAATACCATAACATGAGATTAAAAATGAGATTAACATGATTAAAAACATGTTACTTGTGACTATAATTAATTAATCGTGATTAAGGCGATAATTTGGCCTCCCTAGAAAAAGTTGGTTCATCCTTGTAAAGGATGCTTGACTAATATTTCATTCTGTAAATGCTCGTTTTAAAGAATGACTTACTTCTTTTGCGGAGCTCCTGCTCGATCCTCAGGCAGATGGACTGCGTCAGCTCTTTGGAGATTTTCTCAAAGGCATCAAAGTCCTCCACGGTGTACACGTGAGTCTCCACAGGTGTGTTAGCAATGGCTTCCAGCTCGGAGCGAACTGCATCTTTAACGCCCACGGCGAAGATCTCCACATCGGCGCTCCTCAGTTTGTTGGCCGGATCCCGGAAAGCGTCGGACGACTTCCCGTCAGTAATGAGGATGTTGACCCGGGGAACGTTGGGCCGTGCTCCTCTGCCGGCCAGGAAGATCTTCTCCCTCACGTAGGTCATGGCCCTGCCCGTGTTGGTGGAGCCTCCGCGGTACGGGAAGGTCCGCACAGCTTTGACCACGGCGTTCAGGTCGTGGTGAGTGTTCAGGTAGAACTCCGTGTGGGGATCCCTGCTGTACTGCACCAGGCTAATCTGGACCTTATCGGGCCCGATGTCAAAGGAGTTCACCAGCACCTCCAGGAAGGCTCGGACTTTGGCGAAGTTAGCAAGGCCGATGCTGTAGGATCCATCGACCAGGAGGACGACGTCGGCCTGCACATCCACACCGAGGGAGCACTCTGACAAGACAAACAAAACACAAAAAGACTAAGAGAAAATAATAAGAAAAAATAAGTTATAATATTCATCAAAACTTACAGTGCACATGCTCGAAAAGGAGAAGGAAGAACTTAGACTTAAAAAGCTCTTAATGCCACCGGTGGGCAATTTTGTTTGCGGCACATACACAAACACATACAACTGGATAACACACACCTTAATTCCCAAACAGAATAAGTAAGTAAATAAACAAACTGAGATAGTCTAATCATAAAAACTTTTCACTAAGTATAATTCATATCACATCCCTGCCCATGGATGTTCAGTTGTGTGTTTGCCATATAAAAGCAATGAGTCAGCTATAAAATAATTAAAAAACTATTTTGACAGACTTGATATGCAAATAGAAACATTATATCCTACATTCACCGTTTCTGTTTGGCAAAATGCTGCCAACTTCTACACACAACACCTGTAATTTTTATGCTCCTTTCTTTTTTAATGTCTTTGTCTGATATTCCTCCTGCTTTTCAGTGCAAAAGAGAAACTGAAACCACTGAATTTCTGCCTGGGGGTGAATAATTTAGTTCATATTCAGTTATATTAAGTTTAGTTTGTCACCTTGAGCAGCAAAGAAGGCAAATCTGGACTTTTGGTGGAATATACTGTATGTTATATAAGAGGTGGGGTTTGAGTTTGGTTCACAGTTAAACTAAAACTGTAAATTTAAGAAACAGTTTTCCTCTGTTAAACTCACCCACGGAGATCTTCACGGGCTGCGTCTTCTGCATGACCATGACAGGATCGCTGGGCATCAGGCCCTTCAGAGCGAACACACTGATCTGGTACTCGGTGTCAGGAGAAAGGTCTCTGACCACCACCGAGGTCTGACCCGCCCCCACGTAAACCTCCTGCCGCTTGCTGCCCGTCATCATAGGGATCATCTGCACCTTGTAGCCCGAGGCTTCACCGATGGAGGCGTCCCACGACACTCGGATGGACTTTGAGGCCACTTCCAGGACTTGGAGATTGGAGGCTGGTTCGACAACTGGAGGAAAGGCAGGAATGAAGTTAAGATTTAAAGAAGTAATTTAACCATAAGAAGATGTAAATCTAAACTGTTTCATTTCTCTCCTTTAGCTTTGATTACAGTCTCATTCTCTGTGTCATTGTTTCAATAAGCTTATCCAATGTCACTGATTTGTCCCAGATCACAGCACTGCCCGCACAGGCTTGGACAGTAGGCACTAGGCATGATGGGTGCATCACTTCACCTGCCTCTCTTCTTACCCTGATGCTCCCATCACTCTGGAACAGGGTCAATCTGGACTCATCAGACCACATGACCTTCTTCCAGTCCTCCACAGTCCAATCTTTATGCTCCCGAGCAAACTGAAGCCTTTTTTCTGCTTAGCCTTACTGATTAGTGGTTTTCTTAAGGCTACACAGCTGTTCAGTCCCAATCCCTTGAGTTCCCTTCACATTGTGTGTGTGGAAATGCTCTTACTTTCACTATTAAACACACCCCTGAGTTCTACTGTTGTTTTTCTTTGATTTGATTTGGCCAAACGTTTAAGTGATTCACCGATCACCATCATTCAGGATTTTATTCTGACCACATTTCTTCCTTGAAGACGATGGTTCCCCACTATCCTTCCAGTTTTTAATAATGTGTTGGACAGTTCTTAACCCAGTTTTAGTAGTTTCTTCAATCTCCTTAGATGTTTTCTCTGCTTGATGCCAATGATTTGACCCTTCTTAAACAGACTAACATCTTTTCCATGACCACAGGATGTGTCTTTGACATGGTTGTTGAAGAAATGAGAAGCTGCTCATGTCATCAGCTGGAGTTAAATAACTTATTTCAGCTGAAAGATAATCACCCATGCAGTAATTATCCAATTGGAGGCTCGTATCTAGTTGCTTAGTTTAATCCAGGTGGCGACTTTCATTTTGGCCCGGCAGTGTAAAAGGCAGCTGCTCATCTTGTCAAGACAGTTTAAGGTCCAGTTTTTGGGGACTTGATTTAGTTTAAAATGGAAATAAAAATGACCTTTAACTGGGGTCCATATTATTATGCATCAGGTGCAGCCAACAGCAGAAAATGTTGAATAATGACACAATTTAACATCGTTATAAACAAACATATCTGTTGACTGGAAAAGGGATTTTAAAAAGGAAAAAGAATTTCCCTGTTGGACAAACTATGATCTTTTTTAGAACAGAGAGATACTGGAATCAAGGAGGGATCACATCTGAAGAAGTAAGGAAAAAAATAACTGTTTGCCATCAGCTTAACTGTTATTTTTAACATTGATATAAGCCCTTATCTCGATGATTAAAGGCATACGCCAGTTTCTCGACTGTACGTGCTATAACAAGAAAGAGACAGCAGATCTTGCAAACTGCTAATTAGCTTAGCTCAAACACTGGTAATCCATGGGAAGTGTTAGCCTGCCTTTGCATACAGTCATCAGATAAACACTTCAGCAACTCTGCTTGCTTGTAACTCATTTTTTAGTGTTATGTTGCATTTTCTTGTACTATCTTCATGTTATCTTCTACTTTTAAACAGAGGCTTCGTTTTGTTGCTTACAAGCACATGGTGGTTTGCTCCATAGATGTGATGTGTGCAAATGAGTTGAGTCTTCTTGAACAGCTCTTGAAGTGAGCAATAAGAACTGATTCACAGTTGTGAGTAAGTCGGTATTAAATGCATATTGCCTGCAGAAATGAAAGACTCACTAACAACTGCGAATCAGTTCTCCCAGTTCATTAAAAAGAGTTCAAAAGACTTGAATGTCACAACTCTCGCATTAACCACCGCAGAAGTAGGCTAACAAAACAAAGCCTCTGTTTAGGATTATAAGAAGATAACATGTGATGATAGTAGAAGATTAAGTAACATAACATAATGAAAAAACAAGTCACAACAAGCACACAGAACTATCTAGAGGTGCTGAAGAGTTTATTTGATGACTGACGGCAGAAGCAGGCTAACACTACCCATTGACTCCAAGTGTTTGGCTAAGCTAATTAGTGGTTGGCAACATCTCTTTCTTGTTACTGCATGCACAGTCAAAAAAATAGTCTATCTGCCTTTTGTTAAGCATTCTAGCTGTAAAGGAGATTTGATTTGGAGGATTTTGTTTTCAAAGTTTGTTTTGAAAGTGCAGTTATTTCCACTTCCTGTATGACCTTATTTTTGTGCTATTTACCATTTTACATGTGGTCTCCATTGGTGCGGAAGTCAATGATGATGTGAGTTGTGTTGTACTATAAGATTAACAGATTAACGAAGAAAACATTGGATAATATTCTGTGGCATAACATTTTATTGACTGTTTTAGATTTCTGTTTTTATGTTATTTGATAAACATGTTTAGTAACGTCTAAATGCTATACATAGAAGTGGTCTGTGCTAATCATTAGCCATGTGAGTTCTTAGGTTAAAATAATGTAATCTTAGGTTAATGCTTAGGTTAATCATGCTATGAAACTAATAAAATATCTGTTTTTTTAAAGTTTATTTCAGTCACTAAAGCAAAGCACCAATATGTACAATTTTCCTCACTTCAGTAAAAAGGCTGAATCCATCTGATGACTCTGTGTTCTCTAACCAGAACCTCCTGTAGTGGTCAATAATCCCATACACCAGTTTCAAAGATATAATATCCAATACTTGTCATGGACTTGGGAGTGAGGAAAGACAAGAAAAGTTTAAAAAGTTGGCATATCCCTTTAAAATAACACAAAATGGAGCATTAAAAGGCCACGATCTGGTGATGTTAATGGGTTCTATGACAGTAGGATATCTCACCTTCTTCTCCACTGACGAGCGAGTTGAGCTGGTCGTCCACGCCGGCGCACACTTGGACGGTGAAGTCTTTCTGCACGGTCTTGATCAGGTCAAAGTTGGCCACGCTGAAGATGTGCCTCCTGTGAGGAGTGGACGCCATCAACCTCATCTCCTCTGGATCAGCCTGTTGGATCCCTAAAAGAACAAGATGTAAGTCATGCATTTGGTTGTTAAAATGCCAACGTTGAACTTGACAAAGTCACATACACCCACTGGCCACTTTATTAGGTACACTCTCTCTACTGCTTGTCATTGCAATCCAATGCATTAAGCACATAGACGACCTGCTGACAGTCAAACTGAGCATGGGAATGGAGAAGAAAGGTGATTTAGGAGCTTTGAATGCTGGTCTTTGTATTTCAGAAACTACTGATCTAAAGGGATTTTATTCAAACCTATCTAAGAAACTTGGAATGCAGATATAGTAATATATTATAGTATATTCTGTTCTATTTTACTTTATTTTCATTTATATATCAGTGGGGTTATTTCCTTTTTTTACACTCGTCTTGTATATATTATTTATCCACTGATTAAGCTTTGTTGTAATTAAAAAGCTGTGGTGCAGGGATGAAAAACAAAATATTGATGTATATAGTCTGCCATGTATATGGTGAATGTTTCTCTCAAGTGCACTTGGCTCTCTATCTCACTGTGCTCATGTTTACAGATTTTATTCCTCTTCTTTTTTCTTTTCTATGTTTGGTTTTGAGAACTGAATGCACTCAAGGTTCAAGATGTGTATGCACTTTAACAGGCATTAAGAAGATTATTGGATGTTTGTATTTATGAATTGTTCTGGTTGAGGTTAGAAGAGAGGACCACATCGGGTGCTGCTCCTGCCAACTGAGAACAGGAAACTGAGGCATGAAAACTGGACAAAAGAGGATTAATAACGTCTCCTAATGACCAATTTCAGGTTAAAAAAACTCAGTAGACTTTTTTCTAATTAACAGTTTCCTTACATGTCTCGATTAAGATCTTATTTGAAAATATAAAAACTAATTTCAAGGCCTGAGCTGCTTGTAGTAAGTAAAGTAATCTGCCATTGAGACAACATAAATTTAATTTGGAGGGTGCCTTTTTTTAATTGGGAGCAGATTTTAAAT
Source organism: Scarus forsteni (assembly GCA_036419115.1). NCBI lineage: Eukaryota > Metazoa > Chordata > Actinopteri > Labriformes > Labridae > Scarus > Scarus forsteni. The sequence goes on from JAZDUH010000283.1 coordinate 2,132,194, forward strand.
CTGAATTTAAGACCCTGGTTGAGTTCCTTGTTCAATTGGTTGATATTTTCTGATCATTTCAAGCAGTTCAATGCCTATTTTTGCCTTTTATTCCTTAAAGTAAGACATGTACGTGAATATGGATTAGACTAAGTGTTTTAGATACTGATGTTGATATTGAAGATGGATGGATGGATAAAAATAGACAAACACACTTGTTGAGATTTAAGTTTTCTAAGTGTGAATCCTTGAGCATGGATCAGCGGTTCAGGCTGCACTTTGGGCCCCTTAGTCCCACCTGAGCCTTGTTTAAACCCCACAGCTTACCTGAGCATGTCCATCCCTTTAACAAATCTGTGTGACTCTGTAATGTCAATAAGGACCAAAACCTCTAAGGAATGCAGTAAGGTGTAGCTTATACAGTGGCCAGTGAGTCTATGCTTTATTTTAAGCATTTTTTGTGTTTTTATCACAAAAATGTGTCCTTTAGAAATCCCTTTTAACTGCTGTTCTGCAAAACATGTCTGATCCGAGATCATTAAGTCTTATCGCATTCCCTCCACCTGAGGAGAATCAACTTGTTTGTCAACAGGTGCAGAAAAAGAGCCATTATTAATATTCAATCAACACCAAAGCTGTTTCTCGTTCCTAATATTGTGGAAAGTCTGACAGTACTGCACAAACAGACATAAAACTTGCTATCACTCGCTTGTCACGTTAATGATGGAGGAATTTCTGCCTTCTGTTCTTATGTCACGACAGTCAAAAGCATAAAAATAGGAATGGAAAAAGTAAGAAGTGGAATGTCATAAACTTGTTCTGGCTACGTACCGAGGACAAAGATCTCCACCCCCCTGCTCCTGAGCTGCTTGGCGTATGTCTCCACTTGATCCTCGGATTTGCCGTCCGTGATGATCACCAAAACTTTGGGAAAGCCTCTTCTGGCTCCGGCCTCTTCGGTAAATGTGTTTCTTAAGACGTAGTTTAGGGCATCACCTGTAGGAAGAAGACAGGAGGGGGGAGATTTTAAAGAAAGCAGAACCAACAGGAGGCGTGATGATGCTCATCTGTGAGCTCGGACAAGGTGGAAGATGATGAATCAAATGAAGAGGGAAATCACACAGTCTGATTTCTGACAGAAACTTTGGTTAACAGCTCAAAGTAGAAGCCAAACTTCATGATGAAGCACATGTTCCAAATTTAAACTTAAGTCTACCATCTTTTTAGCCGATAAGTAATCCAGGTTTTATTTTTTGCTTTTAAACACTAAAATAAGATGTGTAGGTGGACATGTCAGGCAGTTTTGGATTGCAGTAAGCCTTGTGAGATTTTAAGAATTGAATTGGATACACTATGCACTGCAAAAACTCCGATCTAAGGAAGTTTATTCATCCAATTCAATTCTGACCTGAAATTGGATAAACAGTCTAAACTAGATTTTATTTTTTGCAGTGTAAGCACAAGGTCTGATGAAGGGAGAATCATTCTAAAAATTAAAAATAGAAAATATAGACTCATGCAGACTTATTTTTAATTTGTTATCTTCAAATAAGATATCAATCCAGTCTAGTGAGATTCTTTGACTTGAAATTGGACAAATACTCAAACATAGATCAGAGTTTTTGCAGTGTAAATGTAAAACAGCAGTGATGAACTTATTTAAACATCATAAGCATGTTACCTGTTTTGGTGTCTCCTCCCTTGTACTGCACGGCGCCGATGGCCCGCAGCAGCGCCGGTCGGGTCATGTGACTGTTCAGGTTGAACTCTGCTCGGGCCTCGCTGCCGTACTGGACCACAGCCACTCGCGTTTTGTCCTCTCCGATCTGAAAGGCTCCGGCCAAGGCTGAGATGAAGGTGCGGATGAATTTGAAGTTGGGCCTGCCCACGCTCCAGGAGCCATCCACCAGGAAGACCAGATCGGCGAGGGCACCGGAGGAGCATTCTGCAGGGAGAGGCAACAAAACAGGATAAGGGCTTTTTTTACTGAAAACTGGTGCACCAGAAGTTCCACTGAAGTCTGATTGACACCAACATGAACCATCATCTCAACAAGTGGAGCAAATCATCCAAAATGACCAAATAAAGCAGCCAAAACAGGGAAGAAAAAGGAAGGGGAGAAGAAAGAAGGGGGAAATTAAGAAAAAACATAAATACAATTTGTATTTTTGTTGGTTGTTCGTGTCAATAGGCATGCCCAATTAAATGAGATGTATGTGAAAGGATAACAGATAATGTGTTTTCGTGTATTTATGGACAGATACATTTGATGCCCACTTTAAAGAAACATTTTCTTTTCCCCTCTTTTATTATCTTTTTTAATATATTCAGGTTTCCTCTTCATGTGGTTGAAGATGTTGCCATGAATTTTGATTTTTCATACTATATGTTTACCGAATTGTAAATATTTCTTGCAAAGTTATAACTATTTGAGATGCATAAACGTTAACAAAAATGTTCCAAAAAAAAAAAACAAGAGAAAAAAAATATCGCAGCTGTGAAAAGCTTTCGTCTTTGTTTGCATCAGAGCTTCGGAGCCCCAAAAGATTCATAATTAAATTAAAAAAAAACATTTTGAAATAAATACCATTTTGATAAATAGCAGACAAATATATAATATGGGCATTAAATTGTAAAATAGGGCAATAAGGCAATACTGGCTGATGCATTGACATCATCTATTTAAGAGGAACAATTGGTGTCTTTGTTTTACATCCAATCTTGACACATCAAGGGTCAATTTTAGTAAAGAAAGTCCCACATTTACCCAAATACCCACTTTAACTTTATTATATTGCTCTTATTGCTTTCATATTTTCATTGCTTTTAGTTGCTTTAGTTGTTTTTATCTATTGCTTTTTACTTACTACCCATTGTAAAGCACTTTGGTTCATCTAAAGGGTTGTTGTAAAGCGCTATATGAATAAAGAACATTTACATTTACTTAATAAAATACCTGTTCTTCAACAGTACTAAATATGAATTAATAAATATCCATGTATAGCTTCACCCTGAGCAAGATAAGTCCACTTTACCCCCCTCTGTGAAAGCCCTTTACCCCTCATAGCTTCCTTTTTATGACTTAAGTTGAAACATCGTCCACACCACAGGAAAAATCCTGCAGCCGAGCATATTCCACGTTGCGGCTCTTTACTGCTGGCTCGGATTTGAGAACATGAAGCACTTTCGGTGCCTAAATTTGACCACTTCTAAACATTGGAGGAAAAGTAATCAGGAGCTGGAAAAGTAATCAGGGCACTTCTGGAAAGTCTAACTAATCGGATAAAAACTTGGAAAACAAAGGAGCTGTCTGCGTTGATCCAGCCTTCTTTCTGTTTGATGATTAAGTCGAGCTTGTTGAGCACTTTTGTCATCTTTTTCCAACTTCAGGTGCCCAATTATTCTTATTTTCTAGAAGTTAACCCTTTCATGCATGGTGCCCACTGCAGTAGACAGATATTTGGAATAAGTTTGAATGATTTATGTTTTTTCACCACATTGAAATATTGCATCATAAATCCAAAATAGGCGAAGAAGTGCTAAATGGGTATTATCCCTGTTTTCAGATTTCACATAATTTTGTATTTTTTATTTTTGTTTCGGTATAGAACATAATTTATCTTTTATTTTATTTTCTCTTAATTAATATTTGTCAAAGACGTGTTTGTGAATCTTTAACCCTTTAACTACCAGCTCAACTATTTGGCATAGGTCATCAATAAAACAAAGGGGAAATTTAATTTTTCAAAACGACCGGAAAAAAAAAAACAAATTGTTGTCTGATTTAATTAACATTTCAGGAAACAGAAAAAAGACAAACAAAAAAATATGCTGTGGGATTTAAAGGTTCAAAAAACCAACCGATGATTACTTGATGACATAAAAAGAAATATTCAGAAATATTTGGGGCAAAATCAATTAGAAAAGGCAGAAATGTTTGTAAATACAATTAAATTAAAAATTACTTTAAAAGGATTATATTGAGTTTGAAAAACAATGTTTTGGATGATTAACAGATTTAAAATCTAATTAGTAAATGTGTAAGTATTTAAAATAATTTTCACAATAATAATATCTTTTAAACCTTTAAATCCCACCAAAGAAAATGTTAGTGCTTTGGTTTGTTTGTAGTTTATTTTATATCCTTAAACAATGACAGAAAGAAACAATGACATGTTTTTTTAACACATTAAATATTCCTGAATTTATTGACCTCTGCCAAACAGTTGAGCTGGGAGTTGGAGGGTTAAGTTCTATATTAACTCTAAATTGCTAATTACAGTTGCATGAAAAAGTATATGAACCCTTTGGGATTACTTGGATTTCTGCATAAACTCTGTGGACAGATGAAACCAAGATTGAGTTGTTTGGAAGGAACACAGAATGCTATGTGTGGAGAAAAAAAGGCACCACACACCAACTTGAAAACCTCATCCCAACTGTGATATATGGCAGAGGGAGCATTATGGTTTGGGGCTGCTTTGCTGCCTCAGGGCCTGGACGGATTGCTGTCATCGACGGAAAAATGAATTCCCAAGTTTATCAAGACATTTTGCAGGAAAACTTCAGACCATCTGTCCACCAACTGAAGCTCAACAGAGGATGGGTGATGCAACAAGACAACGACCCAAAGCATAGAAGTAAATCAAAAATGGAACTGCTTCAACGGAAGGAGTGGCCCAGTCAGAGTCCTGACCTCAACCTGATTGAAATGCTGTGGCATGACCTCAAAAGAGCGATTCACACCAGACATCCCAGGAATATTGCTGAACTGAAACAGTTTCGTACAGAAGAATGGTCCAAAATTCCTCCTGACCACTGTGCAGGTCTGATCTACAACTACAGGAAACATACTTTTTCCACCCTGCACTGTGACTGTTTACATATTGTGTTTACTAAAAACATGAAAACTTATAACTTTTTGTGCTGTATTAGCTTAAGCAGACTGTGTTTGTCTAGTGATGTGACTTAGATTAAGATCAGAACATTTTTATGACCAATATAAGCAGAAATCCAAGTAATCCCAAAGAGTTCACATACTTTTTCATGTAACTGTATACTTTTGATGCATGGTTTCTACTGTAGTGGATGGATAAACAACTCTCAAATATAACAATGAAAAAAACTACCATGACTTTTAACTTCTTAAAAAAAGGATTACTTTGTGATTTAATAACTTCTGCATAAATGGTTAAAGACTCCTGAAACATCATGTATGAGGTATCAGGCTGAACTGTGTGCTAAGGAAAAGGCCTCGCTACATCGCATGCGTTTCTAGAAGTTTCCTCGTTATTTTCCTCTCTGGAGAAGAAGGAAAAAATCAGCACAACCTCGTCACCCTGAGCCGAACTGGGCCGCGGCAGCAGCAGAAGCAGCAGCAGCAGCGCTCTTGTAAAGCAGCATCTGTAATGGTTTCCACTTCTCTCAGCACTTAAGGGCTAGGCTGCGCCCCCGCCCCACCACTGACCCCCTTCACTGAGCATGTGCAGCTTCCTCCACGCTGGCATAATTGGCCGGCAGGGAACCAAGCAGATGACCGAATACTTCAGAGATTTATTGGGGCCTAATTTTGATTATTGCTGTACAATGGGGTGTTGTGCGGCCTGCTGAGCTCAGAATGATGGACAGCGCCCAGCAGCGAGTTGGAAAGAGTGAAACGGTGGAAAACCAGAGGAGATAAAATGAAGACTCTGGACTAAAGACCGGGCGATGAGTACGACTTTCCTCCAAATCAGTTGAGAATAATATTTGTTAAATTTGCCTGACCACACGCCAAGAGGTCGCTGACCTTTGCATTAATTATTTAATGTCAAAGGAATACTTTTTCAATGTTTGTTTTTACTTTCAAACAAGTTTTCAAACAACCATGCTCATTTTTTTCAGTGCTATATTTTGAGGGAGTTGTGCTTCTGTCCACTTCACCATGCATCAGTGGTATAAACAGTAATTTAGTGGAACTAAATATAAATCCACAGACACGTATTTGACAAACATTTATTCAAAGTAAATCAAGGAAAGCATGAAGCATATGTACTATTGGTGTTTAATCAAACTATTCACTTGTGAATTACTGGCCTTGTAGAGCAGATGGACCTGCTTGAATCTGAAATCATGCATCTCCGTCTTGACAGCCTTCATTGTCCAACTGTTTCACTCAGTTAAATGATTAATCAGGGAAGAGAGGCGGGAGCAGCGGGAGGTGTGACGGCAACAGGAAGTGACTTGACAGGAAGTGAAGTCACTTCCTGTTGTATAAATAATAGCGGCAAGTGTCGGTTAGCCTGTGGTCATCATGGTTACTCAGTTATACTTGGCCAAATCTGCCCTCCTCAGAAGTTTACTTCGTAGGAATTGTCTTTGACGAGGTTCATGTCACATATAAGAGTTACATGATACATCTGTGTGGGATAGTTTAATGTGAAACGATAGTCTCAAGGTAGTTAAGCTATCGGCTAACAGCCGTTAGCCACTACAGCTAACGGCTAACTAGGGCAAACAACAGTTAACGGCCGTTAGCCATTAGCTGTAGTAGAGAAGCTGTAGAGAAATTCTGTAAAATCTGAATACAGGTCTAATGCCAAATTTTTAAATTTTTCATCAGCTGTTTTGGATTTATGATGAAATATCTCAATATGGTAAAAAAGTGCAAAGTTAATATTTTTATGAAACTAAGACATGGGTTTGGGAGTTTACCGCCTGGTAGTTGAACATGATACTGCAGACTAAACGATATAAAACTTATTTCAAAAGTCTGTCTACTGTAGCAGACACCATGTATGAAAGGGTTAATCTGCAGCTACTCTAAAGATGAGAACTATTACGGAGGGCTACTTGCTTGGTTTAATGTCTGCCTGGTCAAAAAAAGTCACCACCAAAAATAAGATCACGCTCTAATATTTCATTGTCCCGCTTTTAGCTTTGATTACAGTCTCATTCTCTGTGTCATTGTTTCAATAAGCTTCTCCAATGTCACAGATTTGTCCCAGATCACAGCACTGCCCCCACAGGCTTGGACAGTAGGCACTAGGCATGATGGGTGCATCACTTCACCTGCCTCTCTTCTTCCCCTGATGCTCCCATCACTCTGGAACAGGGTCAATCTGGACTCATCAGACCACATGACCTTCTTCCAGTCCTCCACAGTCCAATCTTTATGTTTTATGTCCGTTTCATGGATCTACATAGCAAACAAACCACTACAAGGCTCAACTGACAGCGAGCCAAGACCACCTCTATCAAGTGAGCTCTGCACCGCTGTTTGGACTGAAACAGGGGTCGATCTGTGTGATGGATAAAAAGTGCACTGCAGAACTTACTGACTGAATCTGAAGTGTCCGGTTTCCTCGGGGTTCCTCTTGTGCTGGCACCAGACTCAACTGTTCAAAAGAAAATCACACAAACACAACGTTAGATCATCAATTTACAATACCAATAAATTATGTTCAAACAGACGAAAACAAAGATAAAGAAGAGGATTTCTTTTCTTTGTCTTTTTGTTTTACATTTTATAACAGTAAAATGCATCACAGCTGGACTCCAGCCTGATTGTCTCCCAGTGCTGTGTAGCTACAGAAATCTGCCTGATCAGAATTTCGATCCAAGCTTTCAAACTTCAGCAAAGCAGAAAAACTCTCTTAATTCTTTCTGAGTGAGTGTGGGGCTGCCTTGCCAACAGTCGCTTCCATGAAAAATATGTAAGTTGGAATTTGAGCAGAATAATTAAGATCATATGAGACTGTCAGAATTCAAAAGCCGAGTCAAATGGAAGATGAAAAGCTGCCAGTGCTGCACGATTGACCAACCATAACATAAACATGTAGGAATAAAAAATATCTCCAGAGTCGACTCTTCTTTACACCTGATAAGGGATTTCCATACTGTATCCAAAGCCACATAAGAGAAAAATGCGCAGTCAACTACATCAAGCTCCCTCTTGTGGAGAAAGCACATGGAAAAAATATTTTTAAGTTAATGTAACAGCCCTAAAAATCAAACAAATATAAAAAAAAATATCCAGAGTTTCCCTATAATAAATCACACTTTTCATATTTTATTTATTTATTTTAATCTTCCGTCATAGGGGAGTTGATATGGCTGAAAGATTCTGCATGATGCAACCTGATTTTTTTTATTTTTGCGCTTAATTTTATAGTGTTGTTGTCTGTTTTAACTTCTTTATTTTATACTCTTACTGTGACACTGTGTACAAGAGCAACTTAAACAACCAAATCTCCCCTTTGGGATTGATAAAGTATTCAGATTTCAGTGCTGTGTATTTGGAAAAATGTGCCAACTGGAATCAAAAAACAGGAACTTATTATAAATTCAGTAACACTTTCTATGAAGCCCTCGTTAATAATGCATTATAACGGCATCTGTAATGATTATAGTGCATTCATAATGCTCATAACTACACCTATAAGCAAACATAATGCTTCATGATGCTTTATATCAACAGTCATAAAACATTACGTGATAAATATATGTAAGTGATATCATAATGTTTTATGACTGTTGATATAAAGCATCATAACATTATTTTCTATCTCAAGCCAATGCAGAGACATTAATCCATGCTTTAATCACCTGTAGAATAGATTACCGTAACGCTCTTCTGCAAATAAAAATCTCCTGTCTGCAGCTCCTGCAGAACTCAGCTGTGTGAATGCTGATGGGGACCAGAAAGAGAGCCCATATTACACCAATTTTAAGGTCTCTGCATTGGCTACCCTTTTCTTTTAGGATAGATTTTAAGACTCTTTTACTGGTTTTTAAAGCTCTTTATGGTCTTAGTCCTTCATATTTATCTGATTTGTTTTTACCATATGAGCCCATTAGAGCCTCAGGTCTTCAGGACTGTTAACAGTTCTCAAAGTTAAAACAAAAACTTAAGGTGAGGCATCTTTTTACAACTACATGTTGATTTTAATGTCTTTAAAAACAAACTCAAAACCTACCTTTTTTAGTCCAGGTTTTACCTGAACTACCTTTAAGCTTTTTCATTTATTTTAATTACAGCCCACACTTATTATTTTATCTTATTTTATTTCATTTTTTGTTTTTTTCTATCTTTCCTTATTTTATTTTCTAGTTTTCCTATTTTTATTTTTACTTCATTTCAATTTATTACTTATTTATCATTATTATTATTATTATTTTTCTTATTTTATTTTATGATATATTTAATTGTACACTTTAACCTAGCCTCCAGTGTTTTCTCATTTTTAAGCCCTCAAGATGGCGTTTCCTCAGTATGTACTGGGTACAGCAGTGTGCTTTATTATCTTTATTTATGATGCTTTTTATCAACACTGTGTATGGATTACGGGTCATAAATCATTTTAATTCATCTTGTCTGTTTGTAAAGCACTTTGTGCTACATTTTTTGTATGAAAAGTGCTATATAAATAAAGTTTGGTTGATTGACTGATTAATGACCACTGCTCTAAACCTTTAAACAATCCACTGGAAATGACTCTCGTCTGTGCTGCAGCCATGCCAACAGGAGCAGGTGGTTTAAGTATATTCAGCTATTTGCATGTATGCTTGAAAACCAATGGAGTTTGACTTTTTGGTAGATGGGACAGCCCTACTAGAAAGTAATGTAACTTAACGTGGACTTGAGCTCCAGTCGCCCTTTTCTGGACTTTCTGACTCCTCATCTCAGCAGTTTTTGGAGCTGCATCATAACAGCCCGTCTGTGAGATGGTAGTGTCAAAGTCAGAGTTTATTCGGCTTTAATTGTTCCCCCTTCACACTTTGACTCTTAAAATAAAACTGTCACACCACCCTGACCTTCCCCACATCATTTCTGGTCCTGGTGTCCGTCTGTTGCTGATTACCACACTCACACACACAGTCAGTGACTCACTCGTGAGCTGGCCGGAGATTGGTAGACTCTCCTCTGATCCTGCATATGCAGATATTGTTACTACATAATCCACATCTGGGATCAGGTCCGAGATGGAGGTCTTGGTTGCAGATGCAGGCAGAGTAAATTCTTTTGTCGGTTCTCCTGCAGGAATGCACAAAATCAGAGGGAAGCCATTAGGAAACCGAGGCATGACTTCATCTCTCCAAGAGTCAAAGTGGGGCTCCAGAAAAACCTGATCTGACTTCTGATCTGAGGACTGGAAGGGATGTGTCAGCACATGGCAGCAGTATGATTTCATATGAAGCTTTCCGCTCCTCCATGAATGAAAACACTTGGTTCAAACTCTAAATGCTGTTTTATTACGTTAAGTGGAACGGTCATGCCCCAGAACAGAGAGCTCCAGAGTTTGAGTGGACTGAGTACAGTTAAAAATACAGTTAAGAGTCAGGATCAGGAAGAGAGGAAACAAGATGTTATCAACACAACATCCGTATCAGAAGATAATTACCAATGAAATGACAACATTTAACCCTTTAACTACCAGCTCAACTGTTTGGCAGAGGTCAGTAAGTTCAGGGACACTTAATGTTTTAAAAACAGAATAAATCAAATCATTGTTTAATCCGTTAACACTTTGGAGAACAAAAGAAACAAAAAACAAACCAAAAACCAAGTGTGAGAATTAAAGGTTTAAAGAGCTAACAGGTGATTAGGTCAGTGATTCCCAACCAGGGGTACGTGAGAACATTGCAGGGGGTACGTGGCAAAATGTAAAATTAAGAGAAGGCTGCAGAGAAACTATTTTGAGTGTTTTGTTCCTGATTTTAAAAGTTTAAATACCTGTTTAAACGGGTCTTATTCAGGAGCTCTGAATAATGACATTTCAACAGGCAGGTTGATTATTTTGATGTTCTATCTGTTTAGAGTATTTTCATGGCAACATTTAATTATTATTATGTTAAATTTGAGTTATAAAAGAACATTTCTGAGAACTAAATGTTCAAATTAAGGAGATAAAATGAAATATTTTCATTTATTAATCAGTTGTGTTACATTCTGCCTTAGAAGAATCAACAGATGTGAGTGAGGGGATAACCATGCTTGACAAAACAGCTCAGGGGGTACACAAGACAAAAAAGGTTGGGAACCACTGGATTAGGTGATAACATAAAAATGCACTTTTTTTTGTTAATTATATTATTGTGATATACTTTATTTCAGTGATTCATAAATAATGGAAATACACACCTTGAATGTAAACCCAATTTAAGGATATAAGGGAAAGTTGCTGCGCTGCCTAGGGCTGGGTATTTCCAGCAACCCCACGATATGATACGTATTCCGATACACATAAATTGTGAACACTGACTGCACTTTTAACAGAATTCCCAGCAACTTTTGTTTTTTATTACAAGGAGAAAGGGAACAAGCATGAGTTTTAAATAATTCTTCAACTTAAGAACTTTAATTGAGGTCCCAAAAGATGGTCGACCTATAAGTTTAAATTTGGAGCATGTGTTTTATCATGTAGTTTGGCTTCTACTTTGAACTGTGCCATTTTTAACATTATCCAAAGTGTATTTCCAACAACTGTCAAAACACTGAGGCCGTATCGATTCTGTAGAATCTGTATCAATACACGTATCCCGAAGAAGAGCATGACGATATTTTGCCGTATCGATATTTGAGCACAGGCCTAGCTGCCATGTATGTATAATGAATTTGGAATTGTATTATTTATCCATTATTATAGTTGTTTTTTTGTATTATATTCTGTCTGGGTGGTGGTGAACAAAAAACAATGAAAGGGGAAAAATTGCGTCAATATTGCTTGAAACATTAAAGCGATATTCCGGGATGGAACAACTTGGGTCCTATCACAAGGTTTAGGGCAGAAATTACCTCTACAGCAGTGTTTATGTGCAGCAGAAGTCCAGGGCGTCCACACCAAACTCTCCCTCCCTGCTCCGATCCTGCTCGTCTGCCGATCTCTCTGCACTCAGACGGGGCCATATTTTACTTGACCAAAAACACACATTAACGGACTCCCACCAGTTCTCACAGCACCGTGAAATGGCGTACGCGGAAGAGCCACAGCTGTGGCTGCAGAGCCTCCTCTACAGCGGAGACTGTTTCACGGAGCTATGAGAACTAGAGCCTTATTTAGCGGTGTTTTTGTGTGAAAGTAACGTGCTGAAAATTCTCTAAATAAAGCGTGAATGCAGACCGATATCAGATTTTTTCGGTGGGAGTCCGTTAATGTGTGTTTTTGGTCAAGTAAAATATGGCCCCGTCTGAGTGCAGAGGGATCGGCAGACGAGCAGGAGCGGAGCAGAGAGGGAGAGTTTGCTGCGGACACCCTGGCCTTCTGCTGCACAGAAACACCGCTGTAGGGGTAATTTCTGCCCTAAACCTTGTGATAGGACCCAAGTTGTTCCATCCCGGAATATCGATTTAAGACATGTATCAATGTATTAAAGACACCAACTGACACAATAAAGTGTAAAAAAAATGCACAAAAATGTGGGACGAAAAAATTTAGAAAAGGCAGAAATTTTTGGGAATAAAATAACAAAAATAACAAAAAATAGAAGAGTCTGACAAACACACAAAATAGTTTTTATGAGTCGCAGATTATATATATAATAAATCATCATAAATAGAAATGATAGTAATAATAATAACATTTAGCTTTTTAAATCCTACACATATATCAGTACTTTTGGTTTGTTTGCAGTTATTTCTGTCTCCTAAATCACTGACAGAAACAAACAATGATGTGTTATGTTTTCTAACAAATGAAATATTCCTGCATTTGTTGACCTACACAAACAGTTAAGCAGCGAGTTAAAGGGTTAATCTGCAGATATGAACTTCTTTATCCCATAGTTTTCCTGCAACACTGGTAAAATGTCTACCAAGTCATGAACAAAATCTACAATAATTAATCAAACTCGAAATTGATTACAGAATAAAATGATTTCAATGCTGCACATCTGTTTCTAACACAAACAGAAAGAAACAAGAAAGGAAAAGATTAATTTTCGTCAAACAGGCTTTGAACTCTTAACATAAACACTGGAATAAGCATGAGTCTGAAAAAATCAGCAAAATAGACAGCTGCAAAATCCAGTATTTCAACCCCTATTATGAAGGGAAAAAACCAAGGAAGGATTTCATTAAAATTCAGAGAATTGATTCAAATTCACAACCTTAAAGGTAAAATAATAGGATTAAAATTGATGTTTTGTTGTTGTGAAATAAAGTCATGTAACAATATGTAAGTTAAAGTGCATAAGGATGGATATTGGAAACAGTTTATTGATAAAGATGTCATCAATTCTGCCGATCCATTCAATAATTTATTGATCTTCATTAACTCCTTATTTCCTGGGGTACTCATGGTTTTCATGCAAAGCTATAAGGTTGTACGAAAACATGGACAAACTGATACATTGGATCATTTTGAGGCAGAATACTGTTGAAATTTTTATTGTAACATTGTGATAATTAATCATGTTTATTTCTGTCACTAGAACACAGTAAAATGTAGAAATTTTGCAGGGGCTATACTTTGTATAAATAATTAAACAATGTAATTTCATGCACACAATATTATGAGTTCTTATTGCTATAAAAAAGGGAGCTGCCTCTTGTAAGCATGGTTTCATTATTTTACACATCAAACACAGAGTTAAGTAACTGATAAAAGAAATGTTAAGTATAAAATCTAAATGGAACAGATTCAGTAACAGATATTAAGCAACATAAATATTTTACAAATCAATGCTGTTGGAAGACACAAGTTGATTTAGCTTAAATATTCTGCATGTTGTAACCTGCTTTCCTAATTTTTAACTTAACATCTATGCTAAAGGTGCTATGAGGAGAATCTATTTCCGGCAACATAAAGACTCTGCTACCCATGAGCACGTGCTGCGACTGTCGTAAAGACGTGACCCAAGCCAAAGCGTGTGTTTGTTGTGATGCTAATGAATGCAGCTCGGACCTTCCTCAGAACTCTGCATTGCTTTACAACTTCTTTTTTCAACAACTTACAGGATGGAAAGCCACGAGGTAATGTATCTCTTTCTAGTTACGTAGCGGTAGTTTTTGATGTGTGACAACAAGCAATTTTTGGAAAACTTAGTATCGTAGTTTTGTAGCCGGCTATATATGGCTACTTACAGCCCGGTGCTCTAAGACGTGTCTGAATAATAGAAATTTGCTCTAGTTTTAATTGTCTTGTTCCTGAAGTTGAGTATCCAGGCCAGTCCAGCCCTGTCTGACCCGACCGGAAGGCTAAGGAATAGCATTTATAGATAACCTATTTTGATGCTATAAACTCATCTTAAAGTGTGTATGTCCTTTTTTGTAATTACTTAGAAACTCCTCATAGCATCTTTAACATTTTGAACTTACCCTTAACTCTTATAAATATGTCAGGGTACCTCATTATTCCATACGCTGCAGCATGGATAGAATCAGAAAACTGGACAAACCCTGCAGATACTCACCATAAACATTTCAGTGAAGGCTCGTAAAGGCACATATCTATTTTACAGAACACGCTCCATCTCTAAAAGTTATGGTTTCTTCCCTCCAGTGTCCATATAGCTGATGTCATAGCTCTTATATGTTAAAGCATCCCATCTGTTTAATGTTCTGTGAAGGCTGTTTCTCTCTTAAGCTATACTAACGCTGACAGTTTTCCATGGTGGAGATAATGTTTTTCTTTCTTTCCCCTCTTTTCTTTTATCATTAGAGCTCCTGGAGCCAAACATGTGTCTGCAGAAATCTCCAGATAATTGGGGGGAGTGTTGAGTCTTGCCGGGCAGACTGATGTCTAAGTAAGTTTACGGCTCTTGTAATGTTACAAGCTCTGCAGGACATAACTCGCCGGTTTAATGAGCACCCACCTGTGTCTGAGGTCACTTGTATTCTGTAGCCCTGTATCCTCGTCTGTGGTCTACTCCAGGTCATTTGCACCGAGTTCTCATTTAAAATTTTAAACCTCAAATCAGACGGAGGGTCGACTGTGGAGAGACAAAGCAAACATGGTTAATCCTGCAGCTTTAGAGGCGAGTGTATGTGATGGTGAGTATAAAAGGACTTTTCCCAACAGTCAACACTTCCAGGGTGAAGTTTGACAAGTTCACTGTTGGAGCAAAACAACACAAGACAAACCAGAGATGTGAGAGAGGCCATTTTCTGGGAAAAATGTCCTCTGTTTGAGCTCACGTGGCCGACAGCCACAGTCAACAACTCAAGCAACAACACACTGAGACAACAAACACAACCGCCATGAAGCCTTACAGCAGTGTAGACATTTACGAGGGGAACACAGAGACGATAAAACAAGGGGTCGAATGGTGCAAAGAAAGCCTTTGTCTATCAGAGGAGCAGCCACGCACCAAACTGCATGAAGGAGGTTTGTCTAAAGTGAAGCAGAAAGTCAGGTAGCTTTATCTTAAGGTGCTTCTCCATCCTTTCTTTCTAACTAACCTAGCTGAGCGAAACAACCTCACAACAACAGAACAAAACAGAGGTGATAGAGCTGCTGCCACCACGAAACAGGAGAAAGCAGCCGTCTTAAGTCTCGGCTCAGCTCGTTTGAAGCTTCTGTTGATTTTGCTGACTAATTATTTTCATAAAAGTTTGAGGAAAACTAGACAGTAACTACAAAAACAAGATCACATGTACAAAACTAAACTGACATTTTCATCAACAAATAAAAACTAGACTAAAATGTCTGATAGACTTAATCCAATCAGACCTAATATGGTCATGTAGGAAGTAGAGACAAGTGATGAATCTATCCAATCACAGCTACTTTGGTTGGTGGTGGTGGGATAAGTTAGCCTTGCAGCCTCCATTGTCCAACAGTTTCAGTCGGCTAAATGCTGATTGGTCCAATCAGGGAAGAGAGGCGGGAGCAGCAGGAGCTGCGGGCTTGACGACAACAGGAAGCAACTTGACAGGAACAGACGTCACTTCCTGTTGTTCAAATACTGGCGGCTAATGTCGATTAGCCTGTGCTCATCATGGTTACTCAGTTAAACTTGGTGAAATCTGATCACCTCATAAGTTTACGTCGTAGGGATTGTCTTTAACAAGGTTCATGTCACATATAAGTGTCAAATGATACATCTGTGTGGGATAATTTAATGTGAAATGATAGTCTTAAGGTAGTCAAGCTATCGGCTAACAGCCATTAGCCGCTACGGCAAACAGCTTGCAAGGGCAAACAACAGTTAATGGCTGTTAGCCATTAGCTGTAGCGGCTAACAACAGTTAGCCGCTACAGCTAACGGCCATTAACTGTTGTTTGCCCTTGCAGGCTGTTAGCCATAGCGGCTAAAGTCCAATCAAAAGCTGCTGTTGTTTTTGAAGGTTCTGCCCCTGAAAACATTTTTTGCAGGGCTCCTCCCAGATGGATTAGTGAAATATTTCCAATATGGAGCTGTCCATCTGCCATGCCAGGTTGGGAATAAGTTGTGGAGCGATCCAATCAGAGCTGCTCTCTTTATGAATTGATATATTCATGTAGAGCAGGTTCACTGTTTGTTGTCAGTTCTGGTATTGTAACTGAGATGCTCTGCCAGGTAGACTAAATAAAGGTGACTGCATTTCACACAAAGGAACATTTGTTTCTGTTCATTTAGACATTCAGACTTTACTAACATTCAATAAAGGCTTAGTAGATGTTTGATTTTATCCAAGAGGAAAACAGGACTTCAGAAATTCAAGGAAACATAAAAATGTCTTACCCTTTACACTTCAGATTTTAGTCGACTACATTTACAGCAGATTTCATCGACTAAACTGTTGTGAAATTTCATCAATAAAACCAGACAAATGACTAACGGAATTAAAGAGTAGGGCTGGGAAGATACGTTTTTCTCCCAATTTGAATTTTCTACAATATTGCTGATTTTTACAATCTTTAGTAAGATTTTTAAACACCAGTGAAAACGATGAACAATGATGATGCCTACAGACTATATCAGGAAAAATACACATCACATGTGTGTTCGTGTTTAGGATTTATTCAGCCATGTATATATAAATATGATTTTCTATCCATATTTTTAGGGAGCATTAGAGCCAATATACAATCAGTAACATAACTCATATTGTCATATTTTAGTCGACTAAATTTAAAGAACATTTAATCAACTAAAACAAGACTAAAATTAAAACAAGTTGGATGACTTTATGACTAAAAGTAAAAGATGTTTCAGGCAAAAGACTATAACTAAAGCTAAATTTAAAAAGACTGTCAAAGTTGAAACTGCTTTCACATCACAATTCAATCCAATCCGTAGAAAACACAAAGTTTTTTGCACAGAACATTTGGACTGAAAAAACTGAATCAGTTCAAATTAGTTGTTTTTCTTTACAAACCCAAGTTTGACAACAGTAAAAGCCCAGAAAACATTATGATTGAAATACTTGCAGATTCAATTGGTTATTTCTGGATTCATTTATTGAATAATAAAATTTAGTGGCAGAAATTAAATTAAGGCAAAAACAAGATGGAAAATTCAACTCTGAACATCGGGAATCAATCAAGTCTTCATTCAATCAATGATTTCTTTTTTAAATCTAATTTTAATCATTTCAAAACAATGCATTACAGAGAAGCATTGAGATTTACAGTTTGGTAAGTGGCTGTTTTAATCATATTTGGCTTCTTTGCTCCATGCAGGTCCATGAACATGAATGTTTGCTGATGAATTATTATTACTTGGTTAAAGAAAGTCTGCTCTTGTTAACAGAGAACATCATGGACACACATGAGGCTGAATTGACAAACAATAAAATCACACAAATTGGATTATATGATACTCCCACACTGATTATATTACTGTCATTCTCTCCACTGCAAACTCCTGAAAAGAGAACAGAAGGTCTCCAAAGACATGTGATCGTCTTCTTTATCTGCACCGATACACCAACTGTGAGCCAGCGATGCTCTGAGAACAGATCCAGAGGTTCAAAAAGCTTTTTTAAAACAAACTTTACTGCAGGGCTTTTAGTTTGCAGACCTCTGGTCTGTCAGAAGAACAAACAGGGTGAGAGTGGACACAGACTCGGGTTTAATCTGGGATTACGGACACGGGGGGGTCATGCATGTGTACATGAAAAGTTGTTAAAAAAAACAACTGGGGAGAAACAGACAAAAAAGTTTCCATGTACACGAGGGAGGGACCACAGGTTTGTTATTCTGTGAATATTTTAAAGTGATATTCTTCAGGTTGGGGTGGACTTTATGGAGCGTCACACTGCCGGAAATACTAGCTGGCTATGACACTTTAAATGCTGATTTATATAATCTAAAGCTTGGAAAATAATATAATAACACTTAATGTTAACAATGCAAGTTGACAAGATGGATAACAATAACACTGGAGTCTAAGTTTGATGTTTTCATGATGGAAAATCATGACAGGACTATCGAATACATTTACTTATTTTAAATCAAATATAACTTGCTGCTAATTCCTCAATTGAAGGACATAATTAATGATTCCTGATCTCTGAAACGCAAAACAAAAGTCTTGATGTTTATGATAAACTACAATAATTAATATTAATATTACTAATCTAATAAAACAACGCTAAGCGGTCTTAGCGTCATGATTGATGCAATGACGTTGACTCTGAGTATCTATGTTCTTAATGTTTAATTTAAACACTGCTTTCTTTCAATTTTTCATGCAAAATCTATTCTAATCTACGTCAGTCTGAGCTCCAGTTTGTTCTCATTTATGAAAGTTGCAGCTGAAATATTGCAGGAAAACGCGAATACTGACAGACCTTAAGCATGAATGATGTTAAATCTAGCTGTAAATCAAAATAAGTATTCGCCTCTAAACCACCAACCATGTCATCGGTTCGTGCGGGGTGAAGAGTATCACTGTAAAATATTGTCGTGAAGCCAGGACCGGGGTCCAGGCTTGACTGGGAGGGGGACAGGACGGCAAAAATGGAGGATCGACCAACCTGGTGAATCAATTCAGGGGCGGTGGGCTGCAGCTTCTGTTTCCAAAAGAGTAAGAGCGACCAAAAAGGAAAAAAAAACAACTCCACACACACTCACACAGTCATCTGTTCACTCGCTTTAGGGCTGGGAAATACACTGCAGAAATGAAGTTTTGATATTGAAGTTTTTGAAATGAATAAGAGATTGTTGCTGCACTTAAAGAGTCAGAAAATCCAACTTCTAGTAAAATGACCCTGCTTATAATAATGGAAATGAAACAATGATTCAAAGAGCATTATCTACCCCTTTACCTGGATTGATCATTTAAAACAGGGGTGGGCAACCAGCAGCTCAGGGGCCACATGCGGCCTCCCTATGACATCAGTACGGCCCATCAGCAAATTCAAAACGTGAAATTTTTATACGCGATGCTGCCTGAATAGGAGGGTTTCAGTCACGTGATT
This sequence comes from Scarus forsteni, assembly GCA_036419115.1. Lineage (NCBI taxonomy): Eukaryota > Metazoa > Chordata > Actinopteri > Labriformes > Labridae > Scarus > Scarus forsteni. The sequence goes on from JAZDUH010000283.1 coordinate 2,151,500, forward strand.
ATTATGACATATGAAGAGGGCGTGGTTTTAGATGGAGGGCAGGAAGTAAACATGGAGTCTATGAAGAAGACTGGCGAAAGGTCGTATTGTGCTGATCTAGATCCAGTTTCAAGAAATAGATATAAGCAGTTAATCAACAGATACGGTGGGCGTGATCCATATCTCATGAAGATGAGCGAGTTTTCGGCAGAGACAAAAGATTTACCGGCAATTGAGGCTATCGACATCGCAAACTGTCTGGTAATTCAAACAGCAGATGAAAGCCTCCAAAAGTATGGAGGCATACAACTTTTTCATCAGCGGGTGGGTCCACAACCTCGGTACCAAACGGCTACAGGATGGTTATTGTTTGGTCTTCGCAAGGGTGAGTCTTTCTTCTTTTATTGTGTTAAGGTGCTAGCAGCTAGCAGTCGCGGCTATGATGTACACAAACCATGGAAACAAACACGCAACAAATCTGAACGGCGACGTTAGCCCAACAGTCAAAGAACACAAGGACGTTAATTTGTGATATACTTAAAGCACCCGTAAACAACACAAAACATTGGCATCTTGATTGCTTATCACCGCAAGTTCTAACGTTACTTTACCTCCTGCCCTCCATCTGAATTGCACGCTGTCGCTATTAGACAATGTGACGTCACGTGAAACCCAGCTATTGAAGGCGCAGCACGCTGTGACGACATCTTAGCGCATCCAGTAGGAGAGGCCAATTCAGAAAAAAAGTGGATGCCCTGGTGTTATCCTTGGTGCCTTTGGGAGAGACGGGTCGGTACCCCCTTGGGTCCTGGGGCTGTATCTGGATCCTGTGGCTCTGGGGGCGATGTGGTGGGTCTCGGGTCCCCTGGTGGCTCTGGGGGAGCCACTATCTGTGGTCTCCCTGGGTATGGGCGGCTTCTTGGGTATTCGGTGACCACCTCACATGCATGTGTGTACAGACACTCAAGCTCCTGTTGGGACTAACTGTAAAGAAATGATTGGTCCCGTCATGCTGAGTCGGGCACTCCTACACATCTGCTCACGTCCTGTGATGCATGCCACTCCATATCTCACCCCTTTGGGTCCACCCCCTACTATCAAGACCCCACATCTCAGGTGTCCCTGGTTTCTTACAGCCTTTACTTCCTGTATGGACTTAGATCAGCACAGCACTTGGACTGCTATCTCAAATTATTTAAACTACCTGTTTGTCCTCCTCTCCGTTTGTCTTGTCTTGTCCTGTCTGTCACTGTTTCCCCTTCTTTCACACTGTGGTGTGGCACGGCCCTCCCCTTCAGCTCACATCAGGGGTTAAATAAAGTTTAAAATGATGGAGTAGCCTACAGGGAGGGCTGGTGATCGATAATAACCGATCGAATATGGGGATAAACATCCGTAACCAAATAGTAAGTAAATATTTGAATGTAAAATATTGAGGGTAGCAGCACATTACAGCGCCTGGAGCAGTGGACCATTCTGTCCAACAGAGGGCGCTGTGAGCGCAGCTTGACCGTCAGAAACATATGCTGCACTCTTGACCTCAGTAAACAAAGAGTTTCCACTCTAAGTGGACATTAACAGCTCTGAATCATCTGAGGAGAGCTGTGTGGGAGTAGCTTTGGTTCTGCACCGTCGTCAAGAGTTTAACCCTGTGTGACTGTGTTCTTTCGGCAGGGTCTTTACCCAAGGAACGGATAATAAAGACGCTGAGGGGGGGGAATCGAATATCTTCGATTATTTGGGTGCATGTCAGTAAACGGCTTGAGTTTGATTTTTAGGAAAAGTGACAGCCTTACTGCCTTGCCATCAGGATCAGGTGGATCCACATCCTTTTCCTCCCTGCTGCAGCTCTTCTCCTCAGGAGGACAACAGCTACAGATTTTAGCTGTGTAGTTGACAGCATCATGCACTACTCGTCGAACCAAGCGCGCCACTAGCACACTGCCGCCCTGCTCTGCGCTCGGCATGGTGGCCGCCGTGCAAACCGTGTTCGGTGTGTAGGGGCCTTAAGAATAGCAATTCTAAAACCCAACAATTTATAAACAAAATGTCAATTCTACAAAGGAAACTGAAGTCAGCTCCTTTAAAAGTAGCTAATTAAAAGACATGTAAACAAGGAATGCTGTATCTTTGGAGTGCAGAGTGCAGATGATGTGCGTCGGCCCGTGCATTGCCTTTGGCATTTCAACTGCCCAGTTTACGGACGAGTTGGAGGGAGCCATGTGACAGTTTCCACTTTCAAAGCCAGCCAGAGCCATGGGTATGATAGATGATATGATCGCGGTATGTATGAGATGTAGCATCTCAAGAGGCTAACCTCTAATAAATCAGACGATGGGTCTATGGTTCATGGATCTGTAACTAACTTTAGTTCTTACTTTAGTCCACTTGTTATGAATTAGCACTATACAAATAAAGATTGATTGATGATATGATCGCGGTGAAACTCGAGCGGATGTGACGTCACCGAGCCATGGTGATGGTGATGGTGACCAAAATGAGGTATTTATGGACACGTGACGTGTCTTCAATGGCCCAATTATGGTCCCGTTCGGTGTAAATGCACCTTTAGGGTTAGCAAAGCTGCCCACCCCTGGTCTAAAACCTGGATCTATGACCCAGCCCTGATCCAAATACACATCCTTTCAGATTTCCTCTTCCTTGGCCTTAAATCAGCTTTAATTCTCTCCTCTTCCCCTCCTAAAGCAGAGCCCGTCCTCTCCTCATTGTTCCCGTCTAGGTGTTTGAACCTGCACCCCCGGCCCCGGCCTGTCAGACCCGCTCCAGGATATATACGACCCCATCAGGGAGCCGTGACTCCTGCAGGGCCCTCGCGGGGACATTAAAGGGGGTCGCGGGAGGTCAGAGGCTCTGTTGGAAGGAGAGTAAAGAAAAGTCCTCCTCCTCCTCCAGCTGATGATTTGATGAGCTTTTACTGCACTTTCCTTTTTTTTTTTTTCCTCAGTCTGAGAGAAAACCCAGAGGCACGCAGCCGAGGAGCAGATTTTCTCCTCTCGCAGACTCTGGAAATAATGTGAAACTCATATTTTGTCTTTCCGTTCCATCAGGAGAGGGGACGGAGGAGGAAACTTGGCCAGGTGCCTCCTGGGTATTTTTTCATTTCGTAATGTGGGCTTCAGCGGAGGCTGATTTTGAGTCAGGGCGCCTCCTAGTGGCACAAAGGTTAAACTGCATTGACAAAAGAATGAACTTCTAATATAACCCTAAAGAAGAGTTTGTCCACTTTAGAGATGGTTATGTTTGGAATAAAGTGCCAAATCACCAGATTTCAGGTCTTTTTGAGTCATAAGCCAAATAATTTCTCCAAAGTGGTTCTTTAGTTTCCAGTTTCCGTGTCTCCAGAGACTTAAAATAACTTACTGTTTAAATACTGAATTTCTGTTTTGCTTCCACTGAACTTTTTTTTTTAGAAATTTAAAGATCAATTTATGGCATGAAGGATGCACCAAATCACAGGAGCGATGTGTCTATATTTTTAAGGAAAAATAATTTGTCTTTTGTGGTTCCTCTGGAGCAACTTTGTCCTGATCTTTGGTAACTTGTAGATGTATATATTGAAATAATCATAGTAGATTCAGCAAAACTTCCTCTTCAAGTAGTTTTTCTAATGAGTCTTGTAACATGCAACAAATCACAGGATTTTGTACGTCTTTTTGGTCATTAGCTAAATTATTTCTTTTGTGTTATTTAGGCCAATGTTGAAATACGGGATTCCCTGGTCTTTCCTTCCAATGAAAGTTTAGTAAGAAGATTTTAGCATTGTTGAGGCTTATTAACGATTATTTGGATTTGGACTTTTCTTTTGGATGATTAGCCACTGATTAAACTTTTCTAATATAATATTTTAAATACAAATTAGAGGTATAATTCACTCCAAAAGAGACTCTTTGTCTTTGGTGGCATAATGATCAACATTTATCTGTGTAAGCCTGATTATTTTTACTTTGCAGCCTCACAGTGAACGTAATACAAGTTAAAATACATATTTTATTTGTTTCTTCCTCTGAAGACACTTTTTGTCCAATTTTTTTCAGAAGCTTATAGGTAGTAACATAAAAATTAAGCTTCTACGAGTTACACGTGGTCCTCTAGGTCCTCCCTTTTCTTTAATTACAATTAACTTTTACTGTTAAGCCAAGAATATCATACAAATTGCAATAATTTGGCCCTCTTCGACATAGTACTTTGTGAGTTTGAACACTTATAAACTGCAGTAATATTTGCACTGTGCATTGACTTCTGGTTTGGACACATTAACACCAAGTTTGACCACTCTACAAAACTGATATGTATAAAAATACAAATATTAATAGTCGCTGTTTGCATTGGGTAAATGAAAGGAGGCAAACTGGCCAAGGTGAACAAGACTAGCAGCACCTCTTTGGTAGCTTTTCTTCTGTTTTTACTTATAAACATACTTTAATAGGAAATAATGACAAACTATTAAGTAAAAGGACTTTGAGGGGGGCTGCATTAAGTACTTCCAGCAACCTCATGATATGAAACATAAGGCAATGTGTGTCAATTTTTAACTCTGACGACCTTTTTACCTTTTTTGTTCTTCTTTGTGAAAACTAAAACAGTCAGAAGGAGGTTTAAATATATTTTCAGGACTTCCTTAATGTTTAATTTCTTTTTAACTCTTCAGCCTAACAGTGGAAGCAAAACAAGTTTAAACACATTAATTGTTCTGTTCTTAAGCTTCTTGTCTCCAGAGACTGTTTGGTTTTCTTTTATGGTACAATAGAAGCACTGAGGTAGTTTATTGTTTCATATTTTGGTTGATAAGCCAGAGAAAGAATGTTATTCTTTCGTTGTTTGTTGTGTAGTGTTTGCATTTTTACTTGTTTATAACTACACTGATGATGCTTTGTGCTGTAGGTCTTAGTTTTATTACCGCTTTACTTTAGCTGTTGAAAGGTCCCCAAACACCGCAACGCAAACCTGTACCTGGTCCATGGACCATTTGGCTCGGTTTAATAATAATAACAACTTGAATAATGGAGACAAAAGGTGTTTTACTTTGAAAGGATGATGATCTGTCTATGTATATCATCTGCTATCAAGTGCAACCTGAGATGAACTCGTTGTTCAGCCTTGCGCTCATGCACTTTTGCTCTGGACATATATGTTGAATATATATCCATCAATAATCCCTGGGACATTAGATCAGCTCAGACTGATCTAATCGCACACTTAAGGTGTAATGGTTTAATTAGCTGCCATGCCAACAGGTGACTTTCAGCCAACTGAAGGATCTGATTAATCTTCTTGAATGTCTCTTTCTTTAGAAACAAGCCTTGGCTCTCTCTGATCCTGCGTTATTGAGGGTTTTACTCTGCACTAAGTCAGTGTTCGTTTGCCGTCACTGCCGTCTCGTTCTCCCGTGAAAGCCGAAGAGATTTTATTTCATAAAACTGAACAAAAAAGTTGGGGACCTTTGACTTGTATCAGTGAGTAAAACCACCACAGTGCTTCTGGTTCAACAGGAAAATCTCTGTAAAAGTTTCTAATTCAAACCAGATTCTTGAAGCGGAGTTTGTTTTTCTCCCTCAGAAGGAAATCTTGGACATTTCTGTCAGAAAGTAAAAACGCTGATGTTTGGGAAAAAAAGGTCAGAAAAGGCAAATCAGTACAAACAAAAATATGCAGACACATTTCTTTCTCTGTTTTAGAGTTTTATTTGGGCTAAATGCTCAAGGTCACATGATAGGCAGAGAGAAGGGAGAGAGGTAAGGAGATGGGGATGAAGAGGAGGAGGAGGAGCAGCTTTACCTTCACCCTGGGCCTGACAGGAGGACAGCAGCAGGACCAGGAAGGCCGCCGCCGCCGCCATCAGAGACAGCCTGCTCGTCATCTTCGGCTTCCTGCGGCTCAGCAGCACATGAATGAAGCTGCAGGAGACACAGAGGAAAGGGTTAAAGTCTGTGTTTGGACTGTTCTGATCTGTGATTAAACATGATTGGGTCGGTCAGAAACAGTGTGGAAAAAGGTTTGAAGACCAAGGCCCCATCCACATGAAGACAAACCGAGGTCTAAGCGCAAACGTTTTTTGCATATCTGCGTATCATCCATACAAAGATGGCGTTTTGGGGGTCTGTAAACGATCATTTTAGAAACCAGGTTCCAGAGTGGAAAGATTTTGAAACGCCGTATACGCAGCTCCGTGATTACTGGCTCTCTGCAACTTTTCAGATACGCTTATGTCATAGTTTCATATCTTCATTGACACACATGCGCAAAACACGACTACAACTATGGCGGCGTACGTGAAGCATATGTGCTGATGAAGCTAGTGACCCTACTATCCCTGTTGCAGCAAAATCTCCTTCTTCTCAATCACCACCGAGTTAAACAAACAATTATCGAGGACACATTACGCCACTTTATGATCACTTTACCACAATCTCTGTTTACAACTTTTGACTCAAGTGCGCATGCCCACTATTTTTTCATCTGTTTCCGCTTGTTTCCATCACATTGTTACAGCGCCCCCAGAGGTCTGGCATGTGTTTTACAGCGTTTTCATGCGTATCGAGTGCATTCATGTAGACGCACACATTTTCTGAGACGCCTTCATCTTTACGACGATCGTTTTGGAAACTGTTAAGCGTTTCGTCTTTGTGTGGATGAGGCCTTAGTCTTCAAAACTTTTTCCACTCTGTCTCTGACCGATCCAATAATGTTTAATCACAGAACAGGGTCACGAGCTTCATCAGCACATATGCTACACCGTACGCCGCCATAGTTGTTGCCGTTGCCGCGTGTGGTGCATGCATGTCAATGAAGATATGAAACTATGACGTAAGCGTATCTGAAAAGTTGCAGAGAGCCAGTAATCATGGAGCTGTGTATACGGCATTTCAAAATCTTTCCACGCTGGAACCTGGTTTCAAAAATGATCGTTTACAGACCCCCAAAACGCCGTCTTTGTATGGATGATACGCAGATTCGGCAAAAAACGTATGTGTTTAGACCTCGGTTTGTCTTCGTGTGGATGGGGCCTTAGATAGAATTTCATCTCAGAATAATATTCCTGTGTCAGATGTCACATCAAACCCTGGGTTTGTCTAAAGCTTATTTTTATGGAGTCATGTTGTAAAAAAGCTGTAATGAAAAAGTGTCTGTGTCAGAGATCACCTTTAATAATGGACTGGTTTAATATATTTGTTCTGGAAAAGCCGACTTTGTCTTTGAAACTGAAAAGTGATGCATTTGAGGACAATTGGAGAAACTGGATTGAGTTTATCAAACCACTTAGCACTTAGAAAATATATCGACGCAACAATATATCATGATATATTTGGATATTTCAAATCTAAATATTGATGTTTTTGTAAAAATAAAAACGAATTTTATCGGAGTTGGAAATAAAATACAACTTATAAATATAAATGCACAGTTTTTTTTTCATGCAGTCTATTCAGTTCAGACAGTGACATGAGAAATATGTGATTTTTTTCCTTTTTACTTATTGTTGTGCTGTCAGTAACTCAAAGCACCTTGTTCCTAATATCCAGTTACAGTTTGAGTTGCACTGCAGGTTAGGATGCTTTCAGCACATTATTAAAGGGAAAACAAGAATAATGTCTTTGCAACATTAGTTTAATAGTTTTATGCACTCTGTTTTCAAGTTAAGTTTATGTAACACCGCATTTGACATATTTTAAAAACAATCAAATGTAAAAGTTGTTTTTAGTCAAATAGTTTTGACTAGATTTGTGCTTTTAGTTTTAAGCAATATTGTGTGATTTACATATGCACCATCTCTAGTATTTTCTTAGTTAACTGTAGAATATTGCAATATATCACAATATTGTGATATTGTGATATCTCTTGATACGTAGCGTATCGCGAGGTTCTTGCCAATACTCACCCCTTCCACTTAGATCAGATTATAAGAAAGAATAAGCCGTAGCTAAACTGAGTGTTACTTTCATGTCTGTTGTATTTTTTTTCTTCTCTTCTTTTTACTCATGTTCGTCTTTTTTCTTCACTTTGTCTTGATTCAAACTGATATTGTCAAAACTTGGATTCTAAATAAAGAAAATATATTTAAATAAATAAAAGTCTGTTTTTTAAAATCACCAACAGCTCCAGAGCAGCCTGGAGGATTCAGAAGACCTCGAAACAAGAACATCAGACTCTACGAGAGGCCTGGGTCATGATCTGGAGGAGGAAAGTCTTCCAGCAGAAGCTTGTGGTTTGCTCCTGTCAGGAGGTTCTGGATCATCTGGATCTCCTCTGAGGATTTTTAATGTTTGTCAGCAGGAGAACAAACGAAGCCAAAATGATGCTCGACTGCTCAGAGGGTCGAACATCCAAATGATCAGAGTTAATAACAAAGATGTGTACCAGTGATCCCTGAATCAGAGCTGATTATCCAGCCCAGACTATGATATAATACGGAGGACAACCAGGGCCACGGCAAAGAAATATTAGGAACATCAAACTTTCTGGGATTGAAATCAGAATTCTGATTTTAAGCTCTGAACTTTTATTCTGTTTTACCTTCCATCTAGCCTTGCAAAACAGACGGACCTGCCTGATTCTAAAATCCTGCATATCTCGGTTAAATACCAAACGGCCCAATCAGAGAAGAGAGGCGTGACAACAACAGGAAGTGACTGCATGTTTGACAACAATGGCGACTTCTGAAGTGGTCTCAATCACTAAATTTTTTAAAATCAGAGATGGACTCAATTTTTCCTTTAAAAGACGACAAAAGCACATCACTTGAAGCTTGTCCTACGATAAATCATGTTTTTGCTCTTTTCCTGACCGGGATCACTGCTGGGAAACTGAGAGAACGCGGACACGCCGATTAGCCTGTGGTCGTCATGGCTACTAAGTGGTACTTGGCGAAATCTGCTCTCCACAGAAGTTTACCAGGAAAACTTGGTCAGGATTGTCTTTGACGAGGTTCATGTTACACATAAGTGTTAAATGATTCATCTGTGTGGTATAAATTAATGTCAAACGATAGTATAAAGGTAGTTTAAACTAACGGCCAAACAGGCATGTTTGTCTACAAGGACACAAAAGCTGTCATCACAGTTTGTTGACATAGTCAATATTTATTCATATTAAAAAAAAAACTAATAAACACGTGCTTGTACAAAACCTGGCAGACCTACCATCATGGAAACTGTAAATATTCAGTATTTGTTATTCCAAACATTGTAACAAGAACATTGGTTTCTAGTTTTAAAATCTTCTGTGTAAAATAATTCAAATTAATCAGCTTAATTGATATATTGCACAGGCCTAAATTCTTAAATTCAAAACTCACTGGTAGCAGTAAGGTAACAAAAGGACACATTTGGCTTGTAGGCCAGAACATTTCCATCTTTAATTTGCTTAAAATGGTATTTTAAGGCTCTAATGGGCTTTAAAAGTTTAAAAAAAGCTCAATCTCCAGTAACATCCTTAACCAAAGGAGAGCAATGTTGCACAGTTATAGATGTTGCCAGCCTACTTGTGCAATCATCTCCCAAACTTTGATTGTCTTGCTTTCAAGCGTAAATACTTGATTAATTTCCAAATTAGAGGGATTACGGTATTAATCAACAATATGTTGACAATGTTTAGCAGCATTTAGATATGTGGCTGAGACTCACCCATGATGACCTAATGTTTAGGCCCCTTGCCAAACTGTCAAACAGTACCTGACAGATTTATGCAAAGGCTCCAAACACAACATATTCGTATTTACAGAATCCTGATGCTCATTAAAACGTCTTCTATGGCAGCCACAAACTTTAACAAGAAGACTGCATTAAAGAGAAAGGATTAAATCAAAGAAATCCACAATATAGCAGCTTTAAATAACACATAAAATATTCATCAGGGTATAAAAGTGAAGGAAAACTGTACTTAAATAAAGTGAAGTCACTTTGATTGAGGTTAACTTAAGTTTAGTCTATTAATCTGTGTTAACTCTGATTCCACAAACATCGTGGACTTGTGAATCTTCAGTAAGGCTGCTACATTAAAGCAAAGGTGTCCAAACTTAACAGATCGAAGGACACTGAATAAGACGACCTGAACTGAAGTGTAAATATTCAGGATTTTGGGACAGACAGTTAGATTTCTAATGATATATTCAAAAGATATGAAAGACGCCTATGCAGCAGAAAACCATCACTGCTCATCTTCACATTCAGACACAAAACAAGAGCAAACTGCACACAGCTTTGCACGTGTTGGTGATCAAAAATGATAAAAAAATATTAGGACAATATGCTTTGCCAACCTTAATGGGCAGCAGACAGTGAAGAAATGAGTGTGGTTTTAGACAATTAGTCAACAAACAAGCAAAAGCTTCATACTTTAAAGGGAGCCATCTGTAAATATAACTTTTGGAGTTTGTTGCGAGCTGTTCAAAAGTCGCCAAGGGCCGCAGTTGGCCCCCAGGCCATAGTTTGAACACCCTGTCTCGAAAGCACAGCTTATCATAAAGCGCAACACAAATGAAATGACCTTCAGCAAGAGTTTGGACCCTCTCCTTGGGTCAGTTAGTTCTTTAACTTTACCAAAGGTGATGTGGAGTAACAGGACTGAAAGTGCAAAACGTGAGTAACAGTCATTAGAGAAACTTTCCACCTCTGCCTGAATCCAAACCCACCAGTGATTGATTTACGGGCACCAGAACACGCAGCGTTCTCTCATGTTTCCATGATTCTGGCGCACATAAAACTGCTGCCCAGACTGACCAACGCTATAAAACGACAGACTTCAAGTACGAAACAGAGTGAGGTCCAGAAATGCACAATTTAACAGCTTCATACAACCAATAAATCCATTTTTGTAGTGGAAAAAGGTTGGTATGAAGGCGCTAAAAGACAAACCTGCACGATCTTTTTACGCAGTTTCTACCCTTTTCCTTTGTGAAGCAAGTGAACTCTCTTAAAAACGACTATAAAAAAGGTTCAGTTCCATATCTCACACCTCTGCACACAATCAAGAACGAACATCACAGAGAAAAATCCACCTACAGTCCTGAAGAAGCGTTAGAGCTGCGCGCAATGCGGACCACGCGGCAGCTGCAGGTTTGCCAAGAAACAATCAGTGGACACTCCAAGATATTCCAATTCTAATATTTAATATTGCATAATAAGGGTCTAGAAACAAATGTAGTCTCTGTAAGAAATACAAATTACATAATGCAAAACACATGTTTGTGCAAACCCTCCAAAATCTCCCTGTCAAACCCTGCAGCCGCGCAGTTACGCAAAGACCTGTAGAGAGAGTCCGCGGAGGCTTCAACTTTTCAGGAATAAATTAAAAGTTCAAAGGTGTGATAGAAACTCAGCTGCTGTAAAGGCAATGAGTTAGCAAATGTAGAGTTAGGAAACTGGTCGTAAAATGAAGAAAAACGACAGGAGAGTGGCATTGATATCCACAAAAGTGATGTTCAAAAAATCCAAAGTTTACACAACCAAGTGAGGTCTTTATGTCGTGAACAAAACGAGCCTGTCACTGCAGCCACAAAATACAGAGATTAGATAAAAGCCTCTTAAATCTTTTCACCAAGAGTAACATCCTGGAGCCAATTACGCAAAGACAGCAAAGAGATCATGCATGGATACTTCGAGATACCCCTGTTTGAACTAAACAAATTCAGCTTCTGGAAACGCAATAAATCACGCAATGCTGACTCTTGCAGAGGGTCAGAAAAGTCAAAGGGAGATTAAGATAGAAAATCCAAACATAATCTGCATTTCTCCAAACTTAAGCCCCCTTTTCTCCCAAAATGATGGAAAATTCTTCTCTAATAACTTATAAAAACTTCTAAATCCTCTAGATATTCTAGCAAAAGCCCCAGTAAGTGGTGTTTGTTGCAGAGATTGAACCTCCCCGCGCAACTACTCAGCACTTTTTTCTGTGGATTGGATCCAAAATCTTTTCAACAGTCATGAAAACCGAGGGTAATATCCTGAAACCGTGCGCAATTACCTGCTGCCCTGCAGAATAAGACAGGGTTGCTTAAAGATATCCTACTCCAACAATACATAAGAGGTTAAATACTTTAAAATAAGCACATCTTATTTAAATGATACATAGTAAGCATAATCTTAAAGCAGGTAAAGGTTAAAAAGAGGATGAAACCGCAGCACTGATATTCACTTTACGATTTTGTTTAAAAAATCCAAACAGGACAAAAATGATCCAAAAAAGTGAAGCGTCTCACAAACATGAAGAGAAACTCTCACCAACTACGTGTCCAAAGATGCCAAATCCCTTCTTAATTGAAATTAGACACAGACAGTAGTATACACATTTCATTCTTCTACCAATCACCAGCTAAAAGCCTCCAAAATCTCAAACTGATCTGAATAACTGAGCGTAAAATCCTGGAGCTGCGCGTAATTACGCACAGCCCTCCAAAGAGATAATCCGCGGATATTCCAAATCAAAATGAATGGAAACTACAACACTGAAGGCAAAATATCATAAATTAATCACAGCACAGAAATCAAATAAATCACACAACACAGAAGTCAAAAACTTTCTGCACAATGATCCTCAGAAACCATGCGGGACTGACCTAAAGAGGAGACAGAAGAACTTTCTCGCTGCGGTTTAGAATGAAAAATAAGAACCAGCCTCTGTCGTAGACCTCCAGAAGGGAGAGTGAGGTGGTCCTGAAGTCTGAGAGCTCCGCGGGTTTGTGGTCCCAAACGCGTCTGCGAGCCTCTCTCCAAGTGGGAAGAGCCCCCACACAATCTGCTTCTTAACGAGGGGGCTGCTCCCGGCTCTGCCTGCCCCGCCGCGCGCTGACGACACCCTGCAAGAGAGAGAGAAGAAGAAGATGATGATGCGTAACTTCTCTGTGAGCGCAGGGACGGACTCACACACATGCACACGCAGACTCAGAGACACACTCGGAAACTTTTACATAGTTTTCTGCATTCCTTTCCGCTGATGGAGGGCTTCTGTGCGCCTCGGCCGAAGCGCTGATGTCGGGAAGAGGGTAGGGCTGGGTGATTTATCGATTGATGGATTTTAATGTGATCACTCTGGAAGGCAAAAGCAATCACAGAGAAATTACTTAATTTAAGACAAATATGAAGTGTATGAAACTGAGTGGGAAGATTTGAAGTGAACATTAAACAGGTTTACAGGAGAGCTGGAATTCTGAATAAAACTTATATCCTCTTTAAAAAGATCAAAATGACCATGTAAATACCTCAGAATAAAAATGATAACTCCAAATAGAACTTAATTCCAAAGTAAGTGGCTGGTTTATACTTATTTTGAATCCAAAATGAATAATTCCTTAATCTTGTCCTGTCGCGATGACGCACGGACGCTGACGGGAACAGGATGAAATAATGAAAGAGTGGATGGACATAAGCATTAAAATGTGGACATTTTTAAAGCTGTAGCGTCCAACTTGGACAAGGTTTCCCTGGTGGAGACGCTGAACTGGAGTTTTTCTTCCAAAATATGTAAATACATAAATACGTCCGTCCATGTCCAATCAGAACCATTCCCAATCCTCAGATCTTTAAATAAACAGGTTTTCCATGTAAACACGAAGGTGAAAACTTTAATTCCAATTACTTAATTCAGGATAATTATTTCAAAATTAATAAACATGTTACCATGATCACTGCTGCAGAATTAACTCTTAATGGAGAATTAATTTTATTTGTCTAAATTTAAGGAGAAATTATTTAGTTATTAATACTGAAACATGAAACTGACTCTATTTTTTAAGTTTGCATACAAACCACAGTTCCAATGAAGTCGGGACGTTGTGTAGTACATAAATAAAAATGGAAAACATTGATTTACACATCCTTTTCGATTTACATTTAACAAAATATACAAACTTTAGTAATATTTTGGCAAATATTCACTCATTTTGAATTTGATGCCTGCAGCACATTCCAAAAAAGCTTGGACTTGTCTACCACTGTGACATCATCGTTCCTTTTAACGCTCTGTTTGTGAACTGTGGAAACTGAGCCTTCACAGATGTGCAGGTTACCCATGCCATGGGCACTAACACCCCCCCATACCCTCACATCTTTTGACCTTTGCTCTGATAACAGTCTGGATGGTCCTTTTCCTCTTTAGCCTGGAGGACACCACGTCCATGATGTCCAAAAACAGTCTGAAATGTGGACTCAGACCACAGCAGACTTTTCCACCTTACCTCAGTCCATCTCAGATGAGCTCGGCCCAGAGAAGCTGGCGGGTTTTCAGAGTTTGACTTTGTAGATGTAGATGTAGAGATGAACTGTGTTAGCTGACGATGGTTTTCTGAGCCCACGTGCTGATGTGCTTTACACAATGATGCTGCTTTATGATGCAGGTCACAGGCATTCAGTGTTGGTTTTCTGTCTTGCTTCTGGTTAATCTGTTTAACATGATGGAGATGGTGGAGAGTTTATCTGCTTCAGTGAGTGAAATGATTTACTTTATTTGTACCTGTGCAAAAAGTATTAAAAAGTATTTTAAAAAGTCAAGATTCTTCTTACCTGCCACTTTCTCAGGCTGGATCCTCTTCGACATTCATCCAATTAGGAGCTGAAACATTCCTCAGAGATGATGGTCCATGTCTCCATGACAGCATCACAGCAAATCTCCTGCTCCACCACATCCCAGAGCTGCTTGGTGACTGTGGAGGACAGAGAACTTACACCAGTGTGAGATGAGCTCTGAGATGTGAAGATGGTCCACTGTGGTCATAAAGGGATGGACATGCTCAGGTAGGCTGTGGGGTTTGAACCATGCTCAGGTGGGACTGAGGGACCACCAGCAGCAGCCTGAACCGCTGATCCAAGGCAGGATGGATCCATGTTTATGATGTTCACATCAAACTCTGAATGTGGAGCAGAGATCCAGACTCATCAGACCAGGAGACACTTTTACAGTCTGCTCTGGTCCAGTTTGGACAATCAGAGCCTCAGTTTCCTGTTCTTAGCTGACAGGAGTGGCACCTGGTGTGGTCTCCTGCTGCTGTGGACCATCTTCTTTAGCCCTTTAACTTCCAACCTAAGAAATGCATTTGCAACAAATGCTTTGTTGGTAAACTGTGTTCCTATCTCTTCATTTCAGCTTTTGTTATTTAGATTACCTAATCGGGAAGCAAATGTGCAGGTCAACCAGCTGGCGTGCTAGTGGAAAAGGGCCATTAGTGTCCAAAACTATTGAGAAGCCTGGAAAAGGAAAAACAGACAAATATGGGCATTGAGATTTTTAGTTATATGGCAGCAGAAGGTCAACTGTATGGTTACAATGCCAGTCAAAGGGTTAAGATGTGAAGTGTTGTTACAAAAAAATATTGTCCCTTTTCTATCATTTTCTATGTGAACCCTAGTCTCGCTAAATGGACATCAACAACCATCAACAACGTTCAAACACACTTACATCGCCTTTCTTCTCCACTGTGAACTTGAACTTCAGCTTTTATTTTTTAGATTACCTAATTGGGAAGCAAATGTGCAGGTCAACCGCCTGGTTGACTTGCCTGTTAAGGGTTATCCCAGTGCAGTGGTTCCCAAACTGGGGTACGTTACGCGAAGTGATGTAGGGGGTACGTGAAAAACTGTCAGGTCTAAACAGTTGTTACAGTAGTTCAAGTTCACACTGGTAAATGTTTGTATTGTGAGCTTTGATAAAAGCCTGAAGTGTTGGCAGAGAGGCTGAGGCATCTTGGAGATGAAATCTGTCCTTAATTATCTAAGATTCTTAAAATAACATACAGTAAGTTCAGTCAGACAGCCTTTTAATTAAAGCTTTAAGTTCAGTAATGAAAATGTTTCAGAAATGTACATTTCTTTTTCAAAAAGTGGACTGGTGTTGCCCACTGACATTGCTGGTAAATCAATCTATTTAGTTAAAAATAATTCACTTTAATAGGTTTTATTTGTATGTTATGCATGTAAAATGTGGGAGGTTGGAGTGCGGCAGGCTTAAATATTTATTTTTCTCGGTGTTATAAGTGCAGGAGAGTTGGGGTACATGGCTGGAGGTCAAGTGTCGGAAGGGGTACAGGCTGTAAAAAGTTTGGGAACCACTGTCCTAGTGTATCGTGAAACAATTTTGTTTTAATATGAAAACAAAATTTATTCCTTCCAACCTAATTATGATGGCTGGCAATATGTTAAAAAACATTTTCTCTTATTCCAAAGCATGCTCTTACTATACAATTATATTCATGTGCATCAGCGCCATCAACGGGCACATATGAGTGTCCTAAACTATTTAGAAGCCTGAATAAGAAAAAACAGACAAATATGGGCACTGAGACTTTTACAGTGGTTTGGCAGCTAAAGGTCAACTGTATGGTTAAAAATGCCAGTTAAAGGGTGAAGACATGAAGTGCTGAGTGTTCAGAAAGAGTTGCTCCTTTTCTATCATTTTCTATCATTTCTACATTTTCTCTCTAAACCCTAGTCTGGCTTTACCTGACATGTCAGATGGACAGTTCCATAAATATTTCACTAATCCATCTGGAAGGAGCCCAGAGAAAATGTTTTCAGGGGGAACAACTTTCTAAAACATAAGCAGCTTGTGATTGGAGGATCTTTTGGCTCAAAACACTCGTCACGGACCAATCCATATCAAGCAGCCATGCTATGACGTAGCATATGTAGTGGCTAAACAAAGCAGGGTAATGGTTAGCCATTAGCTGATATGGCTAATGGCTGACAAGGGCAAACAACAGTCAATGGCTGTTAGCCATAGCGGCTAACAGTTGTTGGTGGCTAACTGTTGATAGCTGCTACGGCTAATGGCCAATTGTTGTTTGCCCTTGTTAGCCGGGTTGCTAGCCATAGCGGCTAACGGCTAACAAGCTGCTAGCTTAACCACCTTAAGACTATCGTTTCACATTAAATTATCCCACACAGATGTATCCTGCTAAGTCACTTTCTGTTGTCGTCACACCTGCAGCTCCCGTTTCTCCCGCCTCTCTTCCCTGATTGGGCCGTTTAGCATTTAGCCGAGTGAAACCGTTGGACAGTAGAGGCTGGCAAGACGGAGAATCAGGCAGGTCCATCTGCTCTGCAAGGCTAAGTCTAGCTAAAGGGACATCAACAACCATCAACATTCAAACTCACATCGCCTTTCTTCTCTACTGTGAGCTTCAACTTCAGCAGGTCATCTTGACCAGTTCTACGTGCCCAAATGCACTAAGTTGATGCCATGTGATTGGGGGATTAGCTATCTACAATTAACAAGGTTGAAAATATGGATAAGAGCTTCTTCTGTCCGTGTTTTCCAGCCCTAGCTTGATTGGATCGAATCTAACGGAGGCTTCTTCCCGTCCTTATTTATTGAGTGAATCAATAGGAAAATATGACACTTTGAGTAAACTAAACCCCCGGACTCAGACTTTTCCTCCTCAATGCATCACCCCGTCTTTCAGGAACGGAACAGAAGTTTCTGGGGTCTTTAGAGGATTAAATGGAGCAGAAACAGTTGTCGTCAGTATTCAAAATGACTTCAGGGAAAATGCTGCAAATCTTTATCAGCACCATCGATGTTCGAGGAAAAAGAGCCGAGCGTTACAGCGCTGACATCCTGCCCCTGATTTTGTCTTAAAGTCTGAACATTACAGACATTCTCCAAGGTCAAAATTAGTCATTCCTCCCCCACGTATGATAGAAAGCTTCCTGTAATAAAGAGCGGGGAGCCTCCAAATCCCACACGAGTTTTAAACCAGCTCCACAAGGTTTTACTGTTCCAAAAGCAGGCTCCATCAGACACTGCGTTTGGTTTAAGGTCTTTTAATTCTTATTTGATCCTCATTACAGATCAGTGAAGACATGATACTGCCAACTAATAAAAGGATCACAGAGTCTGGCCCGTGGGAACATGTTCGACGCTCTATTTGATCTCAGAAGTTGGATTCAGTGTCACAGCTGATTCGCCTCTTTTGGTCAAGATTTCAACGTTGTACCCCAAATTTAGCAGCTCATAACTCGCACATGTTCAGCTGGGATGTGACCTGATTCCCACTTTCCACTTCTGGCTTCTGATTGAAATGGAACAAACCAGTATAACACAGGACTGACACACGGGCAGCTGTAGCAGGCTTTTTCACAGCTCTATCATACATTTCAACTCCATAAAGAGGAAACTAGGGGTGTCCGATTCAACTTTTTCACCTCTGATATGATACCGATATTGCAGCCTTGAGTTTTGGCTGATACCGATATCGATCTGAAAGGATATCAGCAGGAATCAAACAGACTTTTATTACTTATTTTGTAGTATGGACTGTAAGAAAAGGCTTGATCAGCTGAGATTACTCAAACAGAGAACAGTAGTCAGCCAGTAGGTATGAGAAAAACATTTGTTATTAACCAATGGGTTCAATAAATTTAACCTTAACCCTCTATTGCATAGTGTTGCCATATGGCAACAATTACTTTATCTTCATTTTTTTAAAAAGCTGTGAAATAAAATGCATGTTTTACATTTAGGTGTGAAAAGGGGGCTTTTAGTTTGAAGGACATAGAATTTATGAGGCCGCATGACCAGGATGTCTTGTTTGCCAGTCCTTTTTTTTAATGGACATTTTACATCCAAACACAACAGTCTGGGGCTCTCCAAGATCGTCTTTTATTTAGAATTTTTGGAGTATTTTCACCAAATAAAAATGTAAATCATTATCTGGGGTAAGTAAACTTTATTTTTTTATTTTTTTTACATTTAATTAAATTTTGTTGTTATACATTTTTTGTAATATGCCAAAACAGATTTGTTGCCATATGGCAACAATATGCAAATATGGAAAATTCCTAGTTTATACAACCTAATGGAGTTCCATTCATTTACATAGCATGAAACTATCCTGAGACTGTTTACAACTTTTGCTTATGTTTTAAAAGTAATAACATTATATATTTTTTATATTTTGTAATTTAAGGTATGTTGCTGGCTATCTTTAACATAGTATCCAATTTCCTCCATGCAAGATGCATCCCAGCTACTTCTACAGGGGAGGGAAAGAGAGCAGGGCAGAAATAAACTGTCAAACTAGAGGAGGAATCAGATCAAAATCAACTGAAATGAGTTGAAATCAAATGAAATAAAACAGAAAAAAAGACTGAATGAAATGAAAAATAAAGAATGACAGATTGAACTTAATTGAAACAGGTTCAAGGTTTTGGGTTTCTATTAGCAGACGTTGAGAGGAACTGCTTTGTTGACATTCACAAGGCATGAAATGAAATCAGATCAAATCAGTTGAAATGAATTGAAATAGAAAAAAACTACTGAATAATATGAAAGAAAAAGAATGATAGATTGTACTTTATTGAGCCAGGTTCAAGGTTTCGGGTTTTAAGTAGCAGATGTTTTAGACAACTGTTGAAATTCTACAATGTTTTCACTGTATAAATGTCTATTTGTTCATTTTGGATGAGTATGACATGGATATGTTGAGTCTTGTTTTAAATAAAATGCCTTTTTGGTCAAAAATGTTGATTTATGGTACTTTCCGCGATTGCATATTGTTGCCATATGGCAACAATTGTTTGAAAAGCAAAGTCTACTGGAATATCAAAAGATGTCATAATACCCAATAAACAATTACTTTCTTTTAAAAACATGTCTAAAAATTTATTCTAAGCTATTTATGCACTATTGAAAAATATGGTGAACTACTTAGCCTCCACATTGGATATTCGGTATTCGGCCAAGTGTTTATATTTTATCGGCTTCGGCCGCAAATTTTCATTTCGGTGCATCCCTAGAAAAAACGTTTACAAACACTGACAAAGTCTTACAAAAATTCCAACATTATCACAGACATTGAATGCAACACGTTCTGAAAGGTTGCTGTTGGGCAAGTTAGTTTTGATGGACTTTCAAATGTGACCAAAAGATTTTTTTTTTTAATCTGCACTTTTTTATGTTCATACACACCTTAATATGTGCCTGTATTTGCCTGTCAAAACATGTCGAAGTTATCTGTTTGAAGTGCAAAATTTAAAGAAACAGCATTTCAGCAGAGGTTTAGTTTAAGTACTGCTTTTATTGAGTTTGTCCTTTTGGATGTGGCAAAAAATTAATAAACATCCAGTGTGTTTGTTATCCATTTGTGTTTCTTTCACGTGGTTAAATTGGTTCACTTTCTGCCAAAAATGTCTGCCCACCTCATGTCCTAAGTCTGAAAATCTGGCCCGACTGAATTTCTAATTGAATAACCCTGCTGTAGATCAAACACGTGAATTAAAACTCCTCCTGTGCACCTTCAAGTCCACAGCCTCGCCCCTCCACCCCCTTCATATCAGCCCGACCTTCAACTCCAGACTCACTCTTTCCTTCCTCCCTCAGCTTCATCTATCATTTCTTTATAAGTTGATTCTATCCACTGTTGGTTGCACTTGAATGACAAGAAAGTAATGCATTTCATTTATCAGTGCCTATTATCAAGTTATTCCTAAAACTGTGAAAACTGCCTTCTCTGATAGTGCTTACAAATACCCATCCACAAAAGACAAACTGAGGTCTAAACACATACGTTTTTTGCCGAATCTGCGTATCATCCATACAAAGACAGCGTTTTGGGGGTCTGTAAACGATCATTTTTGAAACCAGGTTCCAGAGTGGAAAGAGTTTGAAATGCCGTATACGCAGCTCCGTGATTACTGGCTCTCTGCAAGTTTTCAGATACGCTTACATCATAGTTTCATATCTTCATTGACACGCATGCACCACACGCGACAACGGCGACAACAATGGCGGCATACATGAAGCATATGTGCTGATGAAGCTAGTGACCCTACTATCCCTGTTTCAGCAAAATCTTCTTCTCAATCACCACCGAGTTGAACAAACAATTATCGAGGACACATTACAGCACTTTATGATCACTTTATCACAATCTCTGTTTACAACTTTTGACGCAAGTGCACATGTTTTTGTTTCCGCTTGTTTCCGTCATATTGTTACAGCGCCCCTAGAGGTCTGGCATGTGTTTTACAGCGCTTTCATGCGTATCAAGTGCATTCATATAGACGCACACATTTGCTGAGAAGCCTTTGTCTTTATGACGATCGTTTTGGAAACTGTTTAGCGTTTTGTCTTCGTGTGGATGGGGCCTTAGATCACCACCAAAATTCTATCACTCTTTCTTTCAGCCTTGACCGACATTTCCGGAAAATAAATATACTATTAAATATATTATTGTCTATGACCTGAAGAGGCTTCAGAGTAAACTTAAGTAAGACATTATGGAAAGGAATAAGAGGTGGAATAGCTACGTTTGTTACTTCTTCCATTATCCTTTTCAAACTGAATCTGTCGTATTTTTTTGCAAAGATTAATAAAAGCAGAAAAAATGCTGTAATTACAATTTGCTTTGTTACTTTTATATTTCATCTTGTTGGATTTGTATAGATGTATACATATGTGTGTTTTCAATGTAAGTTCGAAATAAACATTCATCAATTCATTATCAAAATATGATCAAAATCTGTGGAGAAACTTTTGAGTTATCTTTCTCACAAACAGATGGACAAACAAATGCCGAAAAATAAAACAACTTTGGTGACCCAAGCCAAAGTGTGTGTTTGTTGTGATGCTAATGAATGCAGCTCTGACCTTCCTCAGAACTCTGCATTGCTTTACAACTTCTTTTTTCAACAACTTACAGGATGCAAAGCCACGAGGTAATGTATCTCTTTCTAGTTATGTAGCGGTAGTTTTTGATGTGTGACAACAAGCAATTTTTGGAAAACTTAGTATCGTAGTTTTGTAGCCGGCTATATATGGCTACTTACCGCCCGGTGCTCTAAGACGTGTCTGAATAATATAAATTTGCTCTAGTTTTAATTGTCTTGTTCCTGAAGTTGAGTATCCAGGCCAGTCCAAACTCATCTTAAAGTGTGTATTTCGATCAGGCACAATCTAAATGTGAGATTTTTTTTTGTAGCATCTTTAAAAGCAGTTAAAAAACACAAGTTATAATCAAAAAAAGGAAAGAAAGAAAAGGCAGTAGCTGAATCTTGAATTTTTTTAAGCTTACATGAGCAAAACGAAGAATAAACCTACCTAATCCTACCCCTTAAATTTAACTATACTACTGAAATCATAGCACTGTCTGAAATTTACCAAAAATACACAACCATACCTAGATCTTTTTTGCAAATTTATTTACCATACCCTGCAAAATATTTCTAAAAAGTAAAATATTTACTTTGATTAATCTGACTTCTGCTGCTTCCCTCATTGGTTTCACAATCAAATCTCTTTCCTCTGAAAGTCTGTATTAGAGTATTGATGCCAAAATATCATGTTGAAATATCACATTGGAATAGATAGGTTCAATTTTGACCTTTGTTATCAAAATATTAAATTAATGTTGACTTGAGGCGAGGAGCTAACGCAGCAGATTCCTGAGTGTTTGATTTCCTGGATGTTTTGTGTTTGCAGCTGATCTGCTGTGAAGCGTTAAATGATGTGTGGAGGGTGTGGACTGATATCTGCACAGGCCTGAGGCCGTCTGTCTGCTTTTTTATTCTCAGAGTTAAATAAAAACAGACAACACTGAGAATCCACCCAAGGCTGCACAAACTGAGGACGAGCAAAAGGTGTTCAAGGACCGAGAGATCACCTCCTGGATCTTTATGATCGTTTTTATAATCAGAAACAGAAGGTGATGAATTAGCTGTGAGCAGGTTTGAGCTTAAGGATGATTCAGAGAAATAATTGACCTTTAGTTTCTCACTTTAAGAGACAGTATGAGTTATTTCTTTGCAAACGTCGCCCTCTAGTGACTGAAGCTGGACCCTGCCTCAGGACTGGAGAGCGGCCTCACGCCAGAGATGACGAAACACTTCACTGACTTAATGCTGAACAGAGCTGCAGCTCTCGTGGTGACAAAGGCAGATTGGATCTAGTTCGACAAGTTTGGAAATGTTTTGAATTACAGCTTCATGCATCCAGAGTCTTGGGATGCTTCAGGAAAAACACAAAGCAAAAACAAGTCAAAACCACAAGATCTGCAGAAAAATCATGAAATATGTGAATTTAAAGATGGTGTTAGGAGTTTCTCAGTAATTACAAAAAAGTCTCTCTTTTAGATATATGCCTGATGGAAATACACACTTTAAGATGAGTTTTATAGCATCTAAATAGGTTATCTATAAATGCTATTCCTTAGCTTCACGGTCGGGTCGGGCAGAGCTGGACTGGCCTGGATACTCAACTTCAGGAACAAGACAATTAAAACTAGAGCAAATTTATATTATTCAGACACGTCTTAGAGCACCGGGCTGTAAGTAGCCATATATAGCCGGCTACAAAACTACGATACTGTTTTCCAAAAATTGCTTGTTGTCACACATCAAAAACTACCGCTACGTAACTAGAAAGAGATACATTACCTCGTGGCTTTGCATCCTGTAAGTTGTTGAAAAAAGAAGTTGTAAAGCAATACAGAGTTCTGAGGAAGGTCCGAGCTGCATTCATTAGCATCACAACAAACACACGCTTTGGCTTGGGTCACGTCTTTACAATTGTCGCCGCGCGTGCTCATGGGTAGCAGAGTCTTTATGTCGCCGAAAATATTCTCCTCATAGCACCTTTAACTATCTAAATTGGACTTACTGACAGACTATTATAAATTATCTCAGGTCATCAGGCATATATCTAAAAGTGAGACTTTTTTGTAATTACTGTACTTAGAATCTCCTCATAGCATCTTTAAATAGGAGTGTGCATGTATATATGTATGCCCCCTTTACTGTGACCTTCTGCCATAACTCCCTGCACCTGTTACCTTGACATATAGAGACTCAACATTATGGATACATGTTGGTTCTGCTATAGAACTGTATGAATATACACATCTATTGATAGATGACTTTGGGATGTCATGTTTACGTCGTCTTTTTATTCTCAGTTGATTTGTTTGTCTTGTCTTAGTTTTTGGGGGATTTTTTTGTCTCCTCATTGTTACACAGATCTGTTAAATTGAAAATCTATAAATAAAGTGTTCAAAAAAAATCATGATTTGAAGAATTTTCCTAGAATTTGGCACCAAGGAGCAACTCTCTGCACTAATCTTTAGGAATATGGCCTCAGGTCTACTGCGATGAGGGCTCTTGTGTATGTTTTACTTTTGTTAAAAAAAAAAAAAATGGAAAAAGTTTTTGGGAGAGTCTTGCTGACTGTGCTGTGAGATGTACGGTCTATTTTACTGTGATGACTCACTTTAGAGACTAAAAAAAAGATTAACAATTCAGCTGATTCTGGCAGATTTACATGGACACATTTTGCTGACATGATGATTAACATCTACTGTCATGAAATTAATATTGATAGTTTAAATGGTTAAACAGCTACTTTCAGTATGAACAGATGAAAGAACTCATACTGATATTAACAGTCGTACCAGCAGGATGTACAAAAGCACCAAAATGCTCCAAGCCGTGCAGAAAAGCCTCGATCCATCCATTATTTACACTAGGGCTGAACGATTGCAAATTAGATTAAATCGCAATATGGCTTGTTGCAATTTTCAAATTGCAGAAGGTTCAATATTTTTAGCCCAAAATGTGTTGAACATTTTAGCATTGTGATGTAATTTCTTTGCAATTTCATGCCTATTTTTTTTACCCCATTTTTACACCTTTATGCCTATTTTGCCCCCCTTCATCTTTTTTGGCCACTGTCAGAACCACTTTTGGAATTTTTACATAGTTTTTGAAATTTAATTTCAAATTTAATTCCCAATTTTGCTGCCATAATCAATTTTCCTAAGCCACTTTTGGATTTTTTTGCCAATTTTTCCCATTTTTTTTGCAATTTCATACCTATTTTGCTTCTGTTCTTCACTTCTCCACTTTTTCTCAAATCTTTTATCCTTAGATTAATTTAATGTCATATTGGTTTTACTATAAAAAGATCTACTGCTTATGTTTGTTTAAGAATACATAAGATGAGGAACATTAAAACAATTGCAGAGTAAATCGCAATATTGGGGGAAAAAAATCGCAATTAAATTATTTTCTCAAATTGTTCAGCACTAGCTTATACTCTTTGTACCTTTAAGGGTCAAGGAGGAAACACTGGGCAAGAGCAAGGCACACCCTGGACTCCAGCCAATCACAGGGCTGACATCAAGATATCAAACATTCACACACTCCCACAAAGAGTCAACCTAACTAGCATGTTTTTGGTCTGTTGGAGGAAGCCAGAGCACCCAGAAAAACCCACATATGCACAATGAGAATATGCAAACAGTCCTGACTGATGGGGATCAAACCTGCAACCTTCTTGCTGTGAGGCACGTGCACCACTCACTGCATTCCCACATGTATTTAGAGGATGGAAGTTAAATTTAACTAGGGCTGAACGATTTGAGAAAATAATCTAATTGCAATATTTTTCCCCAATATTGCGATTTACTCTGCGATTGTTTTAATGTTCCTCATCTTCTGTATTCTTAAAAAAAACAATAACCAATGTAGTACAACTAATATGACATTAAATCAATCTATGGAGAAAAGATTTGAGAAAAAGCGGAGAAGTGAAGAACAGAAGCAAAACAGGTATGAAATTGCAAAAAAAAAAGGCAAAAAAATTCAAAAGTGACTAAGAAAAATTGATTACAGCAGCAAAATTGGGATTAAATTTCAAAAACCATGTAAAAATTCCAAACATGGTCTGACAGTGGCAAGAAAAACAAAAAAAAGATGAATGGGAGCAAAATAGGCATACAGTCGTAAAAACTTGGTAAAAAAAAGTTAAAATAGGCATGATATTGCAAGAAACTACATCACAATGCCAAAATGTTCAACACATTTTGGGTTAAAAATATTGCAGTCTGCAATTTGAAAATTGCAATAAGCCATATTGTGATTTAATCTAATTTGCAATTAATTGTTCAGCCTTAAATTTAACAATCACAAACCGATTTTCCTCACTTTTATTCTAATTTCTTAAACTTCTCTTGCTAAAAATAAAATCTAAAATTTCTTGTTGAAACTGGAAAAAAGTGTCAAATAAAATATGATAAACGGGGTCTGCTCAAGCACACAATACAAACACGACTGTTTTACACGTTTGCATGAAGATCTGTTGAAAATTGATGTTGATTATTTTGCATTTCTGTTTTATTTACTTTGTTTTTACAGGTTTTTTCCAACACGAGCCTTATTTGGTTTGTGAGTATTTGGATTGTAGAGTCGAAGGTGTGATTTTAAATATTTATATTCTGTAAAGGTGTCGTTTGAATCTCTCTGTGTTAAAGTTTGTGCTCAGATCACACGAGGCCTCCTGAGGGTGGAATCCATCATCACTTCTTTCAAACACTGGAGGTGGAATAATAAACCTGTGCTGATGGTTTTGGTCATGAGAGGCATATTTTATTGATCCTCAGGTAATCAGAGTGTACAAGAAAAATAAATATTGATCCCATGAACATGAAACAGTATCCCACCAAGACAGGAAACATACGGAGGATAATCATCGTCATCTTTTGTACATTTTAGATCAGCTGGACCGTGTTTGACGAGGAGTAAACAGCTGCAGAGGAGGAAGAGGAGGAGTTAGTCTTTCTTCTGAGGGAACGCCGCCTTCACCAGCTCGTACACCACGTACCCCGTACCTGCAAGAGAGCGAGGTGAGGTCACTTCAGCTGGAATAATGAGGACTGTGCATCTTAAAATAAATCAGACTCTTACCTTATCGTTCTTTAGAGCATATGTGTCAAACTAAAGGCCCGGTGGACAATTACATCCGGCCCGTGAGATTGTTTTCTATAGTTTTTGTTATTAATGGCCTGGCAGTATGACGTGCTGATGACACACAAACTACAGATCCCATAATGCAGTGCAAAAGCTGCCATGCTGAACAATAGACAACTTGGAACAAAATATGCATGTTCATGTTTCCAACTTTTTATTTTGACAGGAGATATTTTTATGGAGATTTTCTTATAGTTTCAGTTTCTTTATTCTGTAATAATAGCATTTGTGTCCATTTATTCATATTTATACAAAAAAGAAGTTATAAGTTAAAAAATATTTTTCCTTTTAGGCCCTTGACCTTGGGTGTGTTTTGAGTTTTGGCCCCTTGTGCACTTGAGTTTGACACCCCTGTATTAGAGATTCATCTTCGTTTTTATTAAAAACAAGTATGTCGGCCTGTAATTCTCCTCGTCATGCATGTCAGAGCTTTTCTATACCACAATAAAATGCTCATTTGTGCTCAAGTGAGATTTTTTTTGAAACCATGACAAGACAGGGAGCTAAACTTCTAACAAAAAATAAGAAATAAAGACTCAATGATCTCCTGAGAGACGGAGATGCAGAAATGAGGGAGCAGCTTCCCTACATGTGAACAGAAAATATTGTTGTAAAAATGTCAGAAATGCTCCACAAAAAAGAAGAAAAATGAATTTTGAGATTGAAACAGGACAAGCTAGTTAGACCACAAAATACTGACAGCAGTGATTCAACTTTCTCTTAACCTGTTCAGCCAGTTTTTTAAGCAGAAGGTTAATATCTCTGCAACCACAAGGTCTATTTGAATAGTTTTGATTTCATAATCAAAGTAACACTTGAGAGATTTGTCCAGATGTGGAATTATCAGTATGTGTGTTACTGGGACAGAATAAATGAAGATAGAATTTTCATCCTCGCCTAAAAAAAACATTTTTATAGTGAATATCTCTTTGGAATGATGCAGCTGCAGCTTTAGAACTCTATGAATGAATGTGAAAATATGTGAACATTACTTCTGCCAAGTTTGAGTCTGATAAAGTGATGCAGAGCAAAGTTAGAGAGGTTTTACTACAGAGTGGTCAGGCCCAATCTGGGCACAGTTTGGCTCCATTAGTCCCATTTGACATTTCTGATATACCAAACTTTAGATTTCACTTTTATGACACTTTTGGTGTTCACTACACCCAATTACAACAGTTTTTATCTTCCCTGCTTATCCGTGGCAGTTCTTGACTGTTTTTGAAGATAAATAAATAAATAAAATAACTTATTTTAATTTCTTTATGTTAAAAATCAAGCAGGACTCTCTACATCCTACCATTCAAATAAATCCAGGCAAATAAACCCAAGTTTGAATTAAAGTGAAACAGATTTGGATATTTGATAATTCATTTTCTTGGTGTTGACGTTGTGTTTGGTGTGTGTAAAAATGGCTTAAACGATTGTGCAGCTGAAAATTTCCTGTTTAATTTGATGTGCAGCATGACTATATTTCTATATGTAAAGGTCACTTTTTGTATGTTTAGTTGGAGAGCATGAAGCATTCCCAAAATCAGGGACTTTGGGCTGAGCAGGTTAAAATCAAGAAAATAAACAGACGGTGTCTGGATTAAATATCTTGCTGACAGAATAAGAGGAGGGATGGACAACATTAATGTTGTCCTCGGTTTCAGACAGCCAAACTGGCACAAGTAAAAAGATAAAGCAATCAAACAGACCTGAAAATAAACATTAAATCTGTTCTAATATAACTGAACTGAAGTTCTAATATAACTGAAACCCAAACTGAAATGCTTAATTTAAAGAGCCTAACACAGAATGTAACTCAATCAAAGGTCTTCTTTTACTGAAATAAACTAGAACATATTCATTTTTTTATTAGTTTGTTTATTGAAGCAGTTGGTCCCACTGAGAATAAAATATTCTTCACTAAAGGAAACAAATCCTATGGAAGAGTGTTAGGGCCATGTTCGATGGAAAAAATAATTTTGGGGAAGACTACATTAGAGCGGAAATTTTGACATTAAAGGATAAGTTTGGTTTCTACAGCTTTCACATTGTTTATAGAATGAAGTAGAACAATATACTCACCCAGAAGGCTTTCCTGATCCAAACAGTGCTTCAGGAGATATTTAGATCCAAAATTGAGCGGCGGACATCTGTATAATGGTAGCACACGAGGCATGTATAGCGCAGCTCCTAGAACTGCATTAATCGTCCAAAAACTCATTAGTTTCACCAATATTTCATCATGGTCCGCTCACACTACTCCTCCATTACAGTCTGTGTCACTCCAGACATGTTTTTGTGACTGTGCTGACCTCTGAACTGAAGAAGAAGGTTTGCCTCCGCACATGCGCAGTACGGCTCATTGTTTCAGGGGAAGACCGCCGGCTACACAACGACTTTCTTCTTCCAGTTTTGTGCAAAATGGACGAATATCTATGGGATGAAGATGTTGTGGAGGAGAACTTTGAATATGATGGGTGTCCTTACAGTTTGGAGCCAGAGTTTACAGATGAGGAGCTCATCGAAAGGAGGACGCAGAGGCAAAGAGAAGAACAGCTGGCCAGAGAGCAGTCTTCAGTTCAGAGGTCAGCACAGTCACAAAAACATGTCTGGAGTGACACAGACTGTAATGGAGGAGTAGTGTGAGTGGACCATGATGAAATATTGGTGAAACTAATGAGTTTTTGGACGATTAATGCAGTTTTAGGAGCAGCGCTATACATGCCCCGTGTGGTACCATTATATGGATGTCCGCCGCTCGATTTTGGATCTAAATATCTCCTGAAGCACTGTTTGGATCAGGAAAGCCTTCTGGGTGAGTATATTGTTCTACTTCATTCTATAAACAATGTGAAAGCTGTAGAAACCAAACTTATCCTTTAAGCTAATGTAACATACTTTTTGCAGAGATATACTTGTCATTGAAAGATCAAAATCTGCTGAGTTTTCCTCATGTCTCTCGAGGTCTACATCGATTTGAACATGCTGTATCCTCCATCTTACCCATGAGAGTGAGGGCCATCGTCGATCTGTACAGAAGAGCATCAAAACTTCCTCCTTTGAGATGAACCGGCATCCCATTGTCCTCCTGCAGCAGAGAAAGGGTGGAAAAGTTTGAGACACAGAGCACTGCAGCACACTGAGAAGATTTATAGTCCTGCATCAACGCTGAAGTCATGAGTCAATATTATCAAACAGCACAGAAAAGTGGGGAAAGCTCCTTTATTTCTGATTCATTAATTCTCTTTCTTAAGCCTGAAGCTTACAGCCAGTAAAAGACATCAGTGTAACATCAGTCTGATTCTTTCTCACTCGTGTTATTATGAGTGTTTAAAATGATAAAAGATGTTAATTCTTCTCTGTTTGGAGCTCATAATGATCGACAAGCATAGTCTAAATATAAATACTCTCACTCAGGGATGGGCAACTGGACCCTATGGCCACATTCTGCCAACAGTAGAAAATATTAATATAAAAAAAAAACAAGCATGGAGAAACCCAACAAAATATGCCACAACAGCAGGGCTGCTCAATAAAGGCAGAAAACCATTATAGTGATCATTTTGACTGATATCTGAATCACGATTATTCAACACAATTACTAAGAGATAACATGACAGATAGACTTAAACAGTCTTAAGTTAGTTATTACATGCAGAAGTAAATACAGAAAAACACCAATTCATACACTATACTGCCAAAAGTATTCGCTCACCCAAATAATCTGAATCAGGTGTTCCAGTCACTTCCATGTCCACAGGTGTATAAAATCATCACCTAGTCATGCAGACTGCTTTAACAAACATTAGTGAAAGAATGGGTCGCTCTCAGGAGCTCAGTGAATTCCAGCGTGGAACTGTGATAGGATGCCACCTGAGCAACAAATCCAGTGGTGACATTTCCTCACTCCTAAATATTCCACAGTCAACTGTCAGCTGGATTATAAGAACGTGGAAGAGTTTGGGAACCACAGCAACTCAGCCACCAAGTGGTAGGCCACGTAAACTGACGGAGCGGGGTCAGCGGATGCTGAGGCGCATAGTGAGAAGAGGTCGCCAACTTTCTGCACAGTCAATCTCTACAGACCTCCAAACTTCATGTGGCCTTCAGATTAGCTCAAGAACAGTGCAGAGAGCTTCATGGATGGGTTTCCATGGCCGAGCAGCTGCATCCAAGCCTCACATCACCAAGTGCAATGCAAAGCGTGGATGCAGTGGTGTAAAGCACGCCGCCACTGGACTCTAGAGCAGTGGAGACGCGTTCTCTGGAGTGACCAATCACGCTTCTCCATCTGACAATCTGATGGACCAGTCTGGGTTTGGAGGTTGCCAGGAGAAGCATACTTGTGGGACTGCATTGTGCCAAGTGTAAAGTTTGGTGGAGGGGGGATTATGGTGAGGGGGTGTTTTTCAGGAGCTGGGCTTGGCCCCTTAGTTCCAGTCAAAGGAACTCTGAATGCTTCAGCACACCAAGACATTTTGGACAATTCCATGCTACAACTTTGTGGGAGCAGTTTGGAGCTGGCCCCTTCCTCTTCCAACATGACTGTGCACCAGAGCACAAAGCAGGTCCATAAAGACATGGAGGACAGAGTCTGGTGTGGATCAACTTGACTGGTCTGCACAGAGTCCTGACCTCAACCCCATAGAACACCTCTGGGATGAATTAGAGCAGAGACTGAGAGCCAGGCCTTCTCGTCCAACATCAGTGTGTGAGCTCACAAATGCTCTTCTGGAAGAATGGTCAAAAATTCCCAGAAACACTCCTAAACCTTGTGGACAGCCTTCCCAGAAGAGTTGAAGCTGTTATAGCTGCAAAGGGTGGACCCATGTCAGATTGAACCCTATGGATTAGGAATGGGATGGCACTTAAGTTCATATGAGAGTCAAGGCAGATGAGCGAATACTGTTGGCAATGTAGTGTATGTACAAGTTTATCAATAAAAAATTTAATAGAGATAGTGGTACTGAGCTGCAGTCAAAATACAAAACATAACAAATACTGAAATATTTGCCACAAATAACAAAACCTAGACAAAAGCCTGACATTATATCAGGCCCATTAAACAAATTTCCATTATCTTCTTTCTATAACTGTAATTAAAACTGAAACTTGGTTACTTAAAAACAGCAACACTGTCGCAAGAAAATTGAGCTTTAATCGTTCATAAGTAAACTCCCTTACAAACCAATAGTACAAATATAAGTAAATAATTTGTTGACCAGTAAATTCTCCATCACTTGCATCAGAAAGCAGCTTAACTTGTTTTCATATGTGCTTTTATTTTAGCTCCCTTTAAACCTGAAAGCTTTGCCCACAGATTTTAGCTTTAACGTTGCCCACTTGGTAATCTGAGTTTCCCATCCCTGCTTTAAGAAATAAAAGTGTTGAAAACCTCCAAACTTGTAATTTAAAGTTTCTGTCGTTCATCCTTAAACTGTTAAATTTGGAGAACACACACAGCCAATGCTCAAACCCATGCAGAGCCCACATGGCAGCCATCATGCTTATGTGCAGAAAAAAGCAAGTTTCTGTTTCACATTGAAAATTCTGGTCTTATAAAGGATCTTTATAGACCAAAGTTATTTGATTGAGTCTCATTACTGACTTTTAGGGGGGGGTTAAGAGTTGCATAAAAATACCATGGACAAAAGTGATGAAAGATTTCAGATTAAATCTGTTCTTCAAATATTATCATTCAAACAGCTTTCATAAACAAAAAATGTAGTTTATTATCATCCTGTTAACATCCTTAAAGCATCAGATTGACATTTTGGAAATGTGAATCTCCACATTATTTTAATCTTAACTGGACTCTTCCTGTAAGCAGAGATTTATTCATTATTATTGGATTATTTCCTGCTTGTTAAACTGAATACCAGGTTAATCTCCCAAAAGATGATCAACCCCCGTGTGAACACTTCTTATCATGCAGGATGTGTTGAATTATTTTAGGTTATAGAGGAATCACAGCAGTGTTAGGAGTCCAAGCTTTTCCATCTGTGTTATCAGCTCAACTTGACTCCACCGTTCACACTTCGGCTCCAACAGGCTAAATTTTTCTACAGTAAAAACTGAAAACACCTCTAAAATGCAGGAAAAGTTGTCATAAGCTGGGTTTCCATTACAGTTTTTCGCAAAAGAAAAGCGATATTCCTAAATTTTGGTATTCTACGTGGTGACTTTCTCGCCCAAAATGCTCTCTGAACTTTCAAATGTGGCTAATCAACAGAGATATTTGATAGCCTGGTGTGCTTCTGATTTTTGTCGTCGGATGTTTGAAATGCATCATGGGAAACTTAGTAGTATACTACAGTGTGAACGGTTGGCATCCTAATCATACTTACAGTATGTAATATACAGTATATACACATGAGTATGTAGCACATTAGTATGCCATTTGGGACACAGCCAAAGACCACTTTGTTGAAAGGAAAAGGTCAGTTTTAGTTAAATTAAGGCTTTTTCTCTTAACAGAAACACTAATTAACAAGTCTTTAAATATCTGCACATTGGAACCCGGCAAAAATCCAATATTACTCATCTCTAATGATCAGAATCAGAAATACTTTATCAATCCCTGAGGGGAAATCTGGTTGTTTCAGTTGCTCTTATACACACTATAGCAGTCAGAAATATCATATAAAGACATTAGAGCATGAAATTAATGAAAATAAAATAAATACAATTACAAATGAAAATAAATGATATGAGAATGAAAATGAAGTAAGCAGGTTGCATTATGCAGAGCATTTAGGCAATACCAACTACCTTATGAAGGAAACAGTAAAAATTTGGTCGATTTAAGACAAGGTCAAGAAATACACAGTATTAACATTTAACAATATTTACAATAAAATATAACTATATGTATGACAGCTCCATTTGTCTGAAGGTACGATTGACAGTAAGTCCAGTTTGTTGGTCAGGATGTTTTCTGTGAATTACATTTGTGTTTTTACTTTTTAACAAATATCAGATATATGATGATGACAATGAAATGCCATTAGCCGCACAGCCCTGGTTCAAACCCAGCAAGAGGCGATACAAAAATATTCTCCTGGTAGTCTGTTAAACCCCTGATGGAAACTTAAATAACTGAGTACAGTCAAGTTAAGAGCACAAAGCAGAAATGCCCCGTTAGTCTATAGTTAATGTCAGCAGCATGTTAGATTATCTCTATTCTTTTTTTCAGAATCAGCGGTTAATACTTGAACGTGGCATAATGACTCTTCAGCAGAGCTTCTACAAACAAAGCTCGGAAAGTTCTGGATCGAGGTATTAAGGTCACTGCAGGTCGGACACACGGTGTAACATGCAGGTTTAATCACAGCTCTCACACACTTAACTTTGGAGCTAAAATATCGGAGGATTCAGAGCTTCACGAGAGGAGCCACAGCTAGAGGAAGGAAAACAGGAGCCAGTCAGAATCAGTGATATAAAGCCTCCAACCACCTCTGAAATACATTATATTACCAAAAGTATTTGCTCACCTGCTGTGACTCACATATGAAGTCAAAGGATAAGTTTGGTGTCTACAGCTTTCACATTGTTTATAGAATGAAGAAGAACAATATACTCACCCAGAAGGCTTTCCTGATCCAAACAGTGCTTCAGGAGATATTTAGATCCAAAATCGAGCGTCGGACATCCATATAATGGTAGCACACGGGGCATGTATAGGGCCGCTCCTAAAACTGCATTAATCCAAAAACTCATTAGTTACACAAATATTTCATCATGGTCCACTCACGCTACTCCTCCATTACAGTCTGTGTCACTCCAGACATGTTTTTGTGACTGTGCTGACCTCTGAACTGAAGAAGAAGAACGCTTGCTCCGCACATGTGCAGTACGGCTCATTGTTTCAGGGGAAGACCGCCGGCTACACAACGACTTTCTTCTTCCAGTTTTGTGCAAAATGGACGAAAATCTATGGGATGAAGATGTTGTGGAGGAGAACTATAAATATGATGGGTGTCCTTACAGTTTGGAGCCAGAGTTTACAGATGAGGAGCTCAACAAAAGGAGGACGCCGAGGCAAAGAGAAGAACAGCTCTCCAGAGAGAACTGCGCATGTGCGGAGGCAAACATTCTTCTTCTTCAGTTCAGAGGTCACCACAGTCACAAAAACATGTCTGGAGTGACACAGACTGTAATGGAGGAGTAGTGTGAGTGGACCATGATGAAATATTGGTGAAACTAATGAGTTTTTGGACGATTAATGCAGTTTTAGGAGCGGTGCTATACATGCCCCGTGTGCTACCATCATACGGATGTCTGCTGCTCGATTTTGGATCTAAATATCTCCTGAAGCACTGTTTGGATCAGGAAAGCCTTCTGGGTGAGTATATTGTTCTACTTCATTCTATAAACAATGTGAAAGCTGTAGAAACCAAACTTATCCTTTGACTTCATATGTGAGTCACAGCAGGTGAGCAGATACTTTTGGTAATATAGTGTAACTCACGTCATGACGTTAGCTAAAGGGTAGAGCAGGGTGATATGGCTGAAACACTTAGGAGATGTTGGCAACCCAAAAATGATTACATTTTGGTGGTGATGTTCCCAAAGACATGTTGCATTCATACTGGATAACAACCTCCATGTATATGCTTAAAATATTGTATCTTTAACAGAAGTCGTGGAAAACCACTGCTGTAACTCGGCTGCTTGGTGGAGTGCTTTACTGATTAATTAATAAACACAGAACAAACAAAATTCCCTCATATAAAGGTGTATGATTAGAGTATTGTTTCAGCTGCAGCTTTATCAGGATGCAGAAACCAGTTAAAGTAGTGGTGCAGTGTAAATGCAGCTTAAGGATCAAAAATCAAATACTCTAAGAGATACTAAAGCTCCTCCTCCAAAGTCAACATCCTTAAGTATAAATCTCAAAGGTATCATTGTTTTACCTGAAACGACTTCTGCTTCTGATGTATATATAGACATATAAATATAGTAAACCTGCTCAGCCCCTTTTTAAGCTTTCTGCTCGACAATGACTCATAAAGAAAAGAGCGTATCTCTGCAACCAACTTATATGGTTGAGTAGCTGAAAATGTCCTGTTATAATGTGCAGCATGACTATATTTCTACATGAATGGTTCACTTTTTCTTACGTTTTTGTTGGAGAGCATGAAGCATTCCTGAAATCAGAGACATTGGGGCTGAACAGGTTAAACGTATCATTGTTGTACCTGTAACAGCTTCTGTTTCTGATGTGTATATACATATATAAATATATTTAAAGGTGTCACTGCTGTACCTGAAACAGCTTCTGTTTCTGGGGGACTTTGTTGTCCACCTGTCTGCGGGCAGAGCTGCTGATGGTTCTCCGCGCCACCGCCTGGAGGGCCTGAGACAGTAAAAAAGAGCAGAGAACATCACTCAGTGAGATAATCAGACTCAGATATGATTACAGACCTGTTTGATCCAAGTGTCACGGACTAAAAAACCTCTCAAAGTTGAGATTCAGCCCTGGTCCGGAAGCTAATGCTAATGCTAACTCTTCCGCGGTTACCCTGCGGTGACCCCGGGCTAAAGCTAACAGCTAACACAGCCTCACAGCAGCCTTCAATGCTCTTACACAGAGAGCGAGCCTTGTTTAGAGGTGAAATGGCGGCTCTGGGAGCAGAGAAACCATTAAAAACGACCAAATACTCACAAATATATGTCTGTTCATCTTCGAAGTCCCACAACAGTCACGCAAGGACACCGGAGCACTGAACTTCCGCTTTATTCTTCTTCGTCGGAAAGCGAATCGTGCTGAATGAGTGGTGTCTGCAATGCCTATGACGTCTGCTGCCCCCACAGGACGGAACAGGAACTGCAGTCTGACAAAATAAAGCGCTCGGGCCAGTTTCTAAAATAAGCTCAATTACTTTTTTTTAAATTAAATGATTATTGGAAGTAATGACTACTGTTTTTCCAGACGAAGTAAAAAATCAGATCAAAGGTCTAACTCCATGTTTATGTTTATTTTGATTAGGAAGTTGAATAATTGGTTATTTGTTGATGGAGAGGGTGTGGCATTAAATAAGTTTTTACTTCTTTCACTTCTTTTATACAGGTATCACTTATCCAAGTGCAAATTTTCTTTTTTATTTTGCCTTTTGTTATGTATTTAAAATGAACTTATCAAAAATCACATCATCTGTTAACTTTACCAAGACCATGTCATGTCATTGACAGTATTATTTGGGAAATTTGTGGCTTTTTAGTATCTTTTTTTTTGCTGCAAAAAAGCATCTTGTTGCTGCTACTTTCTTGTCGCTGATTGATTATGGTGATGTTTTATACCAGCATGCTTCTTCTCAGTGCCTTAAATCATTAGATACTGTTTATCACAGAGCTCTAAGGTTTATAACAAATCTTAAGGCTCTAACTCATCATTGTACTCTGTATGAGCGAGTTGGATGGTCCTCTTTGACCATTCGGAGACTGAATCATTGGCACATCCTGAATTATAAGGCTATACCTGGACTACTGCAGTCATACTTGAATAACTACATTCATGGAAGAACTTCTGGGAGTTACAGTCTTCGTTCTGTGACTCAGTCACAAAATCTACTTTTACTCTCTGTACCCAAAGTTCGTCTTGAAGTGGGTAAAAGAAGTTTCAGATACGCTGCTCCTGCAGACTGGAATCTGCTTCAAGAAAAACTGTGCCTTGGAGAGCTGGTCTTTTTAAATCTTTTTAAATTCAGATTAAAGGCTTTAGAGGAGGACGAAGCAGGTTGGAGATGCTTTGACTGATAAACTTGCTGCTCTGTGACTGAATTAACTGTTTGAAATGTCTGTATCTATATCTGTGTCTTTTATGTTTGCAACCTTGTAATTGACTCTGTTAATTAAAGTTTCATTCATTTTTTTATTAGACATTAAGGTAATTTAGATTGGGGCAGACGTCCAGGCCATAGGCTGGACACCTACACTCCCTTTTAATTTAAAATAATTCATGATGGCTGCCATGCAAGTGGATTCATCATTTTCTGCTTTTCTTATATTTTAATTTGAACTGTTAATATTGATATTTGTTAATTAAATCCACATTTGGATGCAGAAAGTTTTTTTTGCTCCCTTGTTTAACAATTTGAGGCACAATTTAATTATCTACAAATAAAGGTTAATTTTTTGGAAGAACATAAATAAAGGAGATTCTAAAACAGTCAAAGGAAGCTGCTTTAATTTATCAGACACATTTATTCTGTAACACAACACAAAAACACAAAGAATCAAACACATTGTTAAATTCAGTGCTTTTCAGGATTGCAGTTAACATCTTAGCTCGATGAAATGACCTAAAGGAGAGTGCAAACGTTTCCATGCAGCATTTATATACAACTTTATTAAACTCTGACAGAACAGATCATGGCAGGATTCATGTGAATCAAAGTGCATCTAAACAGTGTAAACAAACATCAGGACACACAGATTTGGTCAAACAGTGTTGTTGTTAAATCATGCAGTTGTTTCATTCTCATAACTGCACATGAACAACGATGAAAAGAAGCCACGACATCGACATTTACAGCTCGGACAGAAGCCTCAGACTGGCAGCCAGAGCTCTGCCGTGCAAATATCATCCCCATAAAAACTGAAATGATACAAAAATAAAGATTTCAACAAACAGCCGGACTCTGAAACACTCTGAGTCTCGTGCGTGAAGGTGCGTCACAGTAAAAGCGTTCATCTCGAAGTTTGGCCGATTCTGCAGACAAAACGAGGCACGAAGAGAAGCAGCAGCTCGATAAGCACATCGACAAACCTGCAGCACTCCAGCTCTGCACCGCTCTCCCTGTTCAGCTCTGCTTTAAGTCAGTACTTACTCTACAACTCTGACTTAAATCTAATAATTCTGTCTTTATATTTGATCATTAGAGACAGCCATTTATAATTTACTCTTTTTATGTTGTACAGTCTTTTGTTGCAACGATCTAGTCTTTTGTTATTTTGAAAAACATCTCAAAATTTTGTATTTTTATCTTATTAGAACAACTGTCTCAAGAATTACTCTTATCCTGAACAATAAACAAACTTGTTAATTTAAGAAGGACATTTTTGTCTCTTTTATTTACTACTATCCTTCATCATATGGCACAGTATCTCACAATTACCAACTTCTTTTTTAGAATAATAGTTTTAATCCATATTTTACAGTTTTATTTTCAGCTAGCTTTAAATTAGGGCTGAACAATTAATTGCAAATTAGATTAAATCGCAATATGGCATGTTGCAATTGTCGAGCCCCAAAATGTGTTGAACATTTTGGCATTGTGATGAAGGTTTTTTGCAACTTCATACCTATTTTTTGCCTCTATTCATACACTTTTTCCCCACTTTAGGACCATTTTTACCTTTTTTAACCCAATTTTTACAACTTTATGCCTATTTTGCCCCCATTCATCTTTTTTGGCCACTGTCAGAACCATTTCTGGAATTTTTACATGGTTTTTGAAATTTAATTTCAAATTTAATTCCCAATTTTTCCACCATAATTTATTTTCCTAAGCCACTTTTGGATTTTTTTGTCAATTTTTCCCCCTTTTTTTGCAATTTTATACCTATTTCGCACCTATATATTAACGTTTTAAAACTTTCATACCATTATTATCCAGTTTTTACAATTTCATACCTATTTTGCTTCTGTTCTTCACTTCTCCACTTTTTCTCAAATCTTTTATCCTTAGATTAATTTAATGTCATATTGGTTTGACTATTAAACGATCTACTGCTTATGTTTGTTTCAGAATACGTAAGATGAGGAACATTAAAACAATTGCAGAGTAAATCGCAATATTGGGGAAAAAAATCGCAATTAGATTATTTTCTCAAATAGTTCAGCCCTACTCTTAAATATTGACTTAAATCTTGATTTACCTAACTTCTCATTTGATGATTTCGATCTTGATTTATGTATTTTTATCCAATGAAAACAGCCAAGAATCATATCATTTTGACCTTCTATCTGAAATTCACTCTTGTTTTTCATGACCTAGTATCTGAAAATGTCACTTAGAAAAACAAACTTTGGCTTTTTTCAGTTTCTTAAGTTTCTGATGAACTGTTAGCAAAGCTGTGATGTCAGATACTAAGCCTAGTTTGTGCTTCATGCTTGGAGGATATGTGGTCTGTCTTGTCGAGACAACTCAAAAATTAAAAACAGATTTTTGTTAAATTTTCATGGGAATGCTGATCATGGCACAAGAAAGAAGTGACACAGTTTTCACAGAGATCTGTAACCTTGTGGGTTTTTTTCGGAGGATTTGTTGGGGCAGATTTCCACATTTTCGCTGACAGCTTGGTGGAGGGTTGTGCACAAACCTGCACACTGCAAGGTTTATTTACTCTGTTTCCTTAGGATGTATATTAATGACTGAAAAACAGGAGAAACTCAGTTAAAATATCTACTAATAAAGCACAGATTGCCTTTGCTTAAGAGACTTTAACTCATGCTAATGCTTTGTGGGCGAAGACCCTTTTTAAAGATATTTTCTCTAAATCTGCAGCTCGCCGTGAGCCTTACAGAGCAGACAGACCTGCCCGATTCTGAAATCCTGCAGGTCCGTCTTGCCAGCCTCCGTTGTCCAACGAATTCACTGGGCTGAATTCTTAACGGCCCAATCAGGGAAGAGAGGCGGGAGCAGCAGAATGACGACGTGACGACAACCAAAAGTTGAGAACGGACATGCCGATTAGCCTATTGTCCTCATGGCTACTCAGTGAAACTTGGTGAAATCTGCCATCCTCAGAAGTTTACTTGTAGGGATTGTCTTTGACGAGGTTCATGTCACATATAAGAGTTAAATGAACCATCTGTGAGGTATAATTTTCCATTAGCCGCTATGTATGCAACATTATAGGAGGCAACCCTGCTTGATGTGGATTGGTCTGTGATGAATGTGATGAGCCAAACGATTGTCCAATCACAAGATTGTGTTTTTTTTTTTAACGTTGAAAAAACTGAAAACAAATTCAAAGGGCTCCTACCCAGATGGACTAGTGAAATATTTCTGTGGCAGATATATGGAGCTGTCCATCTGGCTTGTCAGGTTAGCTCGCTGTGCCAGATGGCTGCATTAAATTTGTGACATCTGAAACAGACATCTGTTCGCCTCATACTGATCAGCTGATGGACAGATGTTAAAATGTGGCGTAAATCAAATCAGAAAAATGTCGTAATTTAAGTCCCAAATCTTTGTCTAATTCAACAGGAATGACCCTCACTGGTCTCGATGGCGTCTGCTGCAGCAGGTGAGCTGGAGTGCGGCCGGCGTCTCAGTTGGAGATGTCGGCGCTGTTGCTGCGATTGCCACATTTGTGGTGGATGACGAGAAGGACGACGCCCAGGAAGAAGCAGACGGAGCCCACGGTGATGTAGGCGATGCCCAGGAACGGGTTCTTCCCCCCCATCCACGAGATTGTGCTCAGGATCATCCGCTTCCGGCCCTCAAAGCTGCGCACGGGATAATCTGAGAGCAGCGGGTTAAAGATGGAAACAGGTTTGAAGAGACAGAGGGTGAATCAGCTCTGAGGAAATATTATCTGACCCATACTTACCCGATTCAGCTGACAGGATCAAAACACCACTTATTTTTAAATGAATGGTACTGACAAGCAACTTTTCCTATCCAGAAACAGAAAAACTGATGTAATCGTTAGATGATCAAGTTTCTGAGGGTACCTAAAATGTGTTACAAGTCACTTCGTCAACATATCTAAACAGCCGGGAGAAACCGGGTGAATTTCATGAGATTTCATCAAAATCACTTTATTTCTTGTGTCTTCTTTGAAAATTAATCGTTTGTCCAGTCTAAATTTTGTCAAAAACAAAAAATTTACTGCTTTTACTGCCTTCAACACAACCTGAATGATTCACATACTTCCTAAAATGACTGCCCAAAAAATCTTTGAATTTCTGTCCCACACCAGTGTAGAGGTGTGAAAAAAAAATATCAATACAACAATATATCGCAATATTTGACCTCCAATAATATATCGATATTTCAAATCATAACATCGATGTTTTTGTAAAAATAAAAACTCGTATTTTATCAGAGTTGGAAATAAAACACAACTTATAAATGTGTATGCACAGGTTTTTTTCATGCAGTTTATTCAGTTCAAACAGTGACAAGAGAAATATGTGATTTTTTTACTTACTGTTGTGCTGTCAGTAACTCAAAGCACTTTGTTCCTCATGTGTTCAGTTACAGTTTGAGCTGCACTGCAGGTTAGGATGCTTTAAATACTTTATTAAAGGGAAAACAAGAATTATTTCTTTGTAACATTAGTTTGAGTGACTTAATGCACTGTGTTTTTAAATTAAGTTTATGTAACGCCGCATTTGACATATTTCAAAAACAATAAAATGGAAAACTTGTTTTCAAATAGTTTTGACTTGATTTGTACTTTCAGTTTTGAGTAAAATTGTGATTTACATAAACATAATCTCTAGTTTTTTATAGTTAACTGCAGAATATTGCAATCTAACACAATATTGTGATATTGTGATGTATCGTGAGGTTCTTAACAATGCTCACTAGGGCTGAACGATTTGAGAAAATAATTTAATTGCGATTTTTTTCCCCAATATTGCGATTTACTCCGCAATTGTTTTAATGTTCCTCATCTTATGTATTCTTAAACAAACATAAGCAGTAGATCTTTTTATAGTAAAACCAATATGATATTAAATTAATCTCAGGATAAAAGATTTGAGAAAAAGTAGAGAAGTGAAGAACAGAAGCAAAATAGGTAAGGAATTGTAAAAACTGGGTAAAAATGGTATGAAAGCAGAAATAGGTTAATAAATAGGAGCAAAATAGATATGAAATTGAAAAAAAAATGGGGACAAATTGGCAAAAAAAAAAACCAAAAGTGGCCTAGGAAAATTGATTATGGCAGCAAAATTGGGAATTAAATTTGAAATCAAATTTGAAAAAACATGTAAAAATTCCAAAAATGGTTCTGACAGTGGGCAAAGAAGATGAATGGGGGCAATATAGGCATAAAGTTGTAAAAACGGGGTTTAAAAAGGTGAAAATGGTCCAAAAGTGGGAAAAAAGTGTATGAATAGAGGTAAAAAAAAATAGGCATGAAATTGCAAAAAACTACATCACAATGCCAAAATGTTCAACACATTTTGGGCTAAAAACATTGAACCTTCTGCGATTTGAAAATTGCAACAAGCCATATTGCAATTTAATCTAATTTGCAATTAATTAATCAGGCCTAATACTCACGCCTACGCCTGTATGTTACAGGCATCAAACTACTGCTCTGAGCTTTAAGTGCTGAGCAGCAACACCTGCTGTCAGTGCCTTTCAGACGTGTTACAGGGCAAACTTTTTCCAGCAAACTGCCATTTTTACAAGGAAAGAGTGTTTTACAGATTGCCTCTGCAGTGTAGACTGTAAATTATTAAAATTAATATTGCCAATATTAATAAAATAAGAAATACTACATTAATATTTAGAAAAAATAATACTTTAGTTTTCCTTTTTCTGAGGATTTTTAGCTTGTAAATTTTGTTACACTACATGTCGACATAATTGAGTTACCTCAGTCCATAGCCATGGTTGTCCTGATCTATAGGGGTACTGGACTTCATATTGCAGAGAAAAATGAGACCACAGTGAGTAAAAATGTGAGAGAAGAAAAAACGACCAAAAACTGCCAGGGGATGGAAGGTTAAATTAAATTCTACTCTAAAACCCCTTTGTTCTCCATGTCTCCCCACTGCATAAAGAGTTTCCCCTCCAGCTAAAGGATACTGTAAACCACCTCCAGAGTGTAGTTCCCACTCGGAAGAGTAGGAACCATTTTGGTGTCCTTGATGGTGCGGTAAAGTTTGCGGAAAGTGGGCAGGGCGGCGGTCCTCATCCACACGATGAAGTCCTCGTTGATGAAACCGTTGTTGGAAGCGTTTTTGTCCAGCTCGTACACGGGTTTACGCCAGTTCACTGGCTTCGTTGTTCCTAAAATCACATTCCAAAGGCAAGAGTTGGCACACTGAAATTCAGTTTTCCTGAAAATAGTCATAATTTGCTCAGATAAAAAATGTTCTTGCACTTTATGTCGGATCTTTGCATAAAAAACATGTTTACAGAAATGTACAGAAATCAATAGTTGAACATTATATCCATGGTCATCTGGTTTTGTTATTGTTATTTAGTATAATTATTATCTTTTTGTGCTGCTATTTAAATCCATTCTTATTTTTATACCTCTTATCTGGCATTTGTTGCGGACAGCACAGCAGGACTTTCATTGTGATGGGAAACATGTTTCTCAATGTGCAAATAACAATTATTTAAAATTCAAAGTGTTTAACAGCTTATAATTAATTCATAAAGGATTACAGTTCAGATTACAGATTACAGGGGGAGTGTATGCTTTGTTTTCCTTCTAATATATTCTTTTTTAAGATCTATTTGGTATTTTCCCTTGTTCAATCATTGATGCTAGTCTCACCTGCGTTGTCTACAGGTGTAAGGGTACAAATAAACAAATAAACCTGTGATTAAATTAAATGAATTGTTGAAAAATATATTTGATGAAATACATAAAGTAAAATTATCCCATTAAAATGTTGAGCCTTGATCAAGAATCTGACTGTTACAAGCATTTGCAGGAAACTGCCACCATTAAAGAGTTTTATTCTCCTTTTTAGTGAGAAATTTACTCAAAAAAAACTGATGATTTTTCAGTTTTTTAACTGTAGTTTTGAAAAGGCATGACTTCTGTTTCAGCCTCGGGAGTCTGATTACTTGGACTATTTTCTACCCATGTTTATACTTTCTTTAATTCCTCCTAACGAGGGCTGAACAATACAGACAAAATTTTATATCTCGATATTTATTCCAGATATCTCGTTATGGATATGACATGACTACGGGTTAGGTGAAAACCAAGTGGTGCATTCAAGGGCAATCGTAAAAGTGAAATTTGTTGTGACTTCCAGAGCTGTACATGCAGG
Organism: Scarus forsteni; assembly: GCA_036419115.1. Classification (NCBI taxonomy): domain Eukaryota; kingdom Metazoa; phylum Chordata; class Actinopteri; order Labriformes; family Labridae; genus Scarus; species Scarus forsteni. The sequence continues at coordinate 2,196,194 of JAZDUH010000283.1, forward strand.
GCGAGTGCGGGGGTTAAGGGGTCTGTTAAGTTTTAAAATCCCAAGTTTAAGAACAACAACGAGAAGTTTCTGTTTAACAATAAAAGGTGCCAAAATATGGAACAGTCTGGATGATGATCTGAAGCAGAGCAGAAACTTAATTCAGTTCAAAAAGAAATTTAAATCAGTCATATTGGAGAAAAGTAGGAATCTAGAGGGGTAACAACAAGTCTTATGAGTGTAGTAAACAAAGTGTTTTAATATTAAAAAAACAAACAAACCAAAAAAGCTAAACAAGATGTAAGATGTCCGTGTGTGTGTGTGCAAAGGAAAGTGTGCATACAGACATGTTTGCATATACAATCATGGATATGTAAATTTATACATGAATATAAAGATATCTTCATGTATATAGGTGTACACAAAGGTGTGGTGTTTAAGTAGACATGGATATGAGTAGGTAATCAGATAAGTAGAGAGGTATTTATATGTGTAAAAGAAATAGGTAGGTGAATGTTTAAATATATTTCATAAGCCCATGTAATTTGCTTTTATGATAAGTCTACTGGAGTACACATGTTGAATACAAATCAAATATGTAACAGGGAATAAGGGGTAGGACCAGATAAGTTTGAGCATGTACACTGTAACTTCTGATGAATATTATAAATTAGTTATTTGCTTTCTTATTTTTTTGTTTTGTATATATTTTTGTTGTTAATATGTTCAAAATAAACAAATAAACAAACAAATAATTAAATAAATCTATATCATTTATATTGTTGCTTTTTTGATATTATCTTAAATGTTCATATCTCCATATAGATACGATCTCGATATATCTTCCAGCCCTTTTCCTAATCCTCATTTCTATTTTTATTCTAGTTATATGTTGATTGTTTTTGCACCAATTTATAAGGTCAAATTACTGGTATGAGCAAATGTACTTGGCAAAAAATATGTTCCTTAAATTATTAACACCCAAATAAGGGTGTGACACGGTACCTTGGAAAACAGCAGTGAGGTTTGCATTGTCTCCTCCGGGGTTCTTGAACTTCACGTATTTGTCGGTGAACCAGGCGATGCCGGTGTTGGCCAGAGGGATCTGGACCTTGGTGCCGTTGGGGTCGGTGTAAAACAGCTCAAAAGTGTCTGTCATGAAGAATCGAGATATAAGTTAATAATGATCATTATTAAAAGTATTGAGATCTCTGCCGTGAGAAAGGGGCTCACCATTGAACATGCTGTTGGCAATGGCTCCACACGGAGCGATGGGCTTGTTGTCGTGAGTGGCGTATGGCTCACACTCCTTACTGGGTTTCTGTTAAAAAAAAAAGGACGAGACACAATCTGAGACCTTGTTGATTATTTTAGCTAAAGGTGCTATGAGGAGAATCTATTTCTGGTGACATAAAGACTCTGCTACCCATGAGCACGCACGGCGACTGTCGTAAAGACGTGACCCAAGCCAAAGCGTGTGTCTAAGTCTGTGCAGGAAAGTTAAACTATTGATGAATAAAAAGTCTTAAAGCTTTAAGAGCAGAATTATTGTATGTTAGACCTGTGAATCCAACCTATTGTTTAGATTTTTAAAGCCAACTCAAGACCTACCTTTTAGTCTGGCTTTTAACTATTGAATCTCTTTTTATCTGCTTTCCTCGTATTTTTATCATTACCATTTATTTATTTACTGCACAGCACTTTGATGACTAAATGACTGGTTCTTAGTCTTTGGCATTTTGTGGTTTTAGTGTCGTCCTTTTTCACTTGAGTTCAGGAATTTTCCTGGTTTCCCTAATGCCTGTATGTTTATGTGTTATCATGTGCTGCAAACTGATGTGTCGGACTGATTATGACCCAGTTGGAGAAAAAAGCGTGATTGCAGGTGCTGTGAGTTATCAGAGATCAAGTTTTTACCGAAGACAGAGGCCTTGCTCTCAACTCTCAAAAATCTTGGTACTGTCTTGGTCTTGTTTTGGTCTTGCCCTCGACTTCCAGAAGTCTTGGTCTTGTCTCTGTCTTGTTTGGGCCTTGCTCTCGACTCCCAAAAGTCTTGGTCTTGTCTCGGTCTTGTTTTGGCCTTGCTCTCGACTCCCAAAAGTCTTGGTATTGTGTTGGTCTCAGCTTGTTCTGGTCTCAGCTCCAAAAGCCTTGGTCTTGTCTTGTTCTTGGTGCATACTGGTCTCAGACAGTGTGGTCTTGAGCACAACACTACTCTCCATCAGAGTCGCCGCAATGGGGTGGGTATACGAGGCAATTGCCTAGGGCCCCAAGCTGGAAGGGGCCCTAGGCAATTGGTCCTTCTGTCAATGACAAAATGACTGAACTGCTTTAGACACTGCAACGTCGATGCATTAGGAAACCCCCCTGGGGCCCCCACTAGTTGTCACTGCCGAGTGTGTTAAGGGATCCCCCAAGACGCAGCCAATACCAATCCTAATATCAATGACACGATCTGAAACCTCCAAACACACTGCCGCGGCACGTTTAACAGGTAATTAACAGTAAGCTAACTAGTAACTAATTTGTCTTAGGAAGAGGGCGATATCATATATCTCCTTGAATTTTCTTTATGTCGTATACATTAATCAAAAATATTACCAGCAACAGTGAAGCTGGCTGTTCATATCCAAACAGATCTTAATGTTGAGAGTGTAGCAGACACAATTCTTGCAGCATGAACATAAAGCCAGCTGACTAAATACATTGTGCATATTTTTTTTCCACCTCGGAGGTTCATTCTTGAATTTTTAGGACCACAGCAGCAGCAACAACAAAAACAACAACAACTTACCTCTACAAATGAAGGTAGGTACTGTTTTCTTTAAAAAAATAATGTTTACAGGGATTTTCTTTCCTTTCAAATCTGTCATGATATGATATGATTTAATGCACAAGCCAAGGCCCGCAAGCAATTTTTAAAAAAAATAATCCACCAGGATGTGGATGTGGTGTGGATATGGAACCAAAGATCACTATTTTTCTTTATTTTTTTTAAATTTTTTACTCTTTTACTTCTTTTTTGCTTGATTGTGTTTTTCATTCATTCATTTGTGTTTGTTTAGTTATATTGTATTTGAAGTTTTCTTGATAACTGTGACCTTCTGTTATTTGGACGCCCTAGGCAAGAGTGACCACTCTTGCCTAGGGCGTCCAAGGTGACTAGAAACAGCTCTGTCTCCAATGTATGTTTTTTTTTGCAAGAGTGACATGGGATTTCCATAAGACGTTGCACTTTTTATTCTATTTTGTCTTTTGGATGTCCAAGTAACTGTCCTACTTTTTAAAGGTGGAAGAGCTCTGTTGAATCATGTAAAGGTATGAGTTTAAAAACATACTTGTCTGTTAAAAAGAAAGTATAAGCATATTATCCACGTAGACATAATGAATTTTCTCAGACTGATTATGACCCAGTAGGTGAAAATGTGTGATTTCAGGTGCTGTGTGTCATCAGAGGTCGTGTCTTACCCGAAGAGACTCCATGTCCCCGTGCAGCTGACTGTCGTCTCTGGACTTCACGTAGCGGCGATGGTTTTGGTAGAAGTTGGAGAGGCCGTAGTACATGTAGACGTTGCCCTGTTTGTTTAAATAAAACAGCAAAAGAAAGAGTTTTCAGAGATTGTTGATGCAAAGTTTCCTAGTCTGAAGGTCACACTCAAGGACATTTTCCTCACCTCATACGGCTGCTCCAGGTAGAAGGGGATGGTGCAGGTGCAGGGGCTGCTGCTGTTCCAGCTGAAGTTCTGTGAGCAGGTGAAGCACGGGCTGGACACGTCCACGCCGGTGTAATCGACCTGTGAGCAGAACACATCAGAATCATCGTTAGGCCGACAAACCGTGACCGTGGTGTGTTCAGAAGTCTGAGCAAACATGGGCCTCGACATGGGCCTCGACATGGGCCCCATTTCCAGCCCTCATATTTGACCCTGTGGTGTTTGACCTTCACTGTGAACTCTGCAGAGGCAGAACAGGAGGAAAAGTTTACTATAATAAGCTTTTTACATCTCCAGAGGAAGCACCAGAGGTGTGAAAAGGTGAGAAGAGTATGTGCTATGTCACTGAGAAGTAAGACCAACATCGTATCATCACAGAGTCGATGGAAACATCCTCCGGCGTAACGACAGCGGTGCTTCATCGCAGTATTTTTGTGTCAATGCACGATGAAAAGAGCTCCATGTGACATTTCTGCTCACTTTTGAGGCCTCAAACTGTGGGCTAAAATGTAGTACAGATGGGATATACATCAATTAATTAAATATTTGTTGTACAAAAGTTAATTGATGCATTTACGAGGTGCCTCACAGAGATAGGATTAAAACACAATGTATAAAACAATTATGCAGCCCTATAATTTACCAAAGAAATAATTAAAGTGTGAAGATTAATCCTGGACTGGTCTCATGATGCTCTTGTCTCAACTACAATTAGGGGTGTCCCAATCCGATATTGATATCAGTCCGATATCAGCAAAAAAATAAATATCGGATTATATCGGCCTGCATCTAAAATGTCCGGTATAAGCACTTCAACACAAGCAGTCCATTCTAAATTATTTTTATTTATTTATTTTAGTTGTAGAATATGCTTATGTTTAGTTAAACACAGTGGTTATTTTGCAATTTAATATATTTGTTTTTGTTTTTATTGGATTTATTAACGTTACTTTTCAGGGTCTTCTAATTTAATCTCATTTATATTATTTAATTGGAGTATATTCTTATGCTTGAGGTTAACTTTATTGAACCCATTGATTTGTAACAAATAGGTCAGTTTTTCTCATACCTACTCTTGCTGACTACTGTTCTCTGTTTGAGTAATCTGACCTGATCAAGCCTTTTCTTACAGTCCATACTACAAAATAAGGAATAAAAGTAACAAAAGATATTGTATTGGATCGGTATCAGCCAATACTCACAGCTGCAATATCGGTATCATATCGGAGGTGAAAAAAAGTTGTATCGGGACGCCCCTAGTTACAATCATGGCCAAGTTTGCAGGATAAAACAGACTGATAAATCAATTAAAGCTTCTTATATCAATCAAACTCATATCAAATGTTAGACACTGAGGGAGAAGTTGCTTAGTAACTTGCATCCTATTATGTAACTAAATTTAAAAAATGGTCAAATGTTACACTTGGTAAATGAATAAATGTAGAAATCTTTACTCCACTCTTATACATCCTCCAAGTCATACAGTTTTTGTTATCTCATTTTTATTCCTTGGCTTCAGTTCAGCATGAAAGTTGTGCGATCTCAGTCCTTTTATGTATTTTTGGTCCTAATCCCTGTGTTTTTTATCACTTGTACTTGTTTTATGTTTTTTGTGTTTCTGTTTTTACAGAGTTTGGTCCCTTGATTTTACTGTGCAGCATTTTGGTAAACTTGAATGTTTTTTTTAAATGTGCTGTATAAAAAGTGAATTGGATTGGATGCCTTAGCAAACAGGAGATATGCTGACAGAAAAACTACTTTATTTAGTCATGAAACAGGTGTGCCTTGGACAAAACGGTTTAAAAACCACTGATCAACACTGTTATTGGCTGTCACTGTAAAACGCTATTATGACTGTGCATTAGGCCTGTGCTCAAAATATCGATACGGCAAAATATCGTATCGCACTCCTTTGGGATACGTGTATCGATACGGACTCTACAGAATCGATATGGCCTAAATATTTTGACAGTTGTCGTAAATACACTTTGGCTAATGTTAACAGCGGTACAGTTCAAGGTAGAAGACGAGCTACATAATGAAGCATATGTTCTAAATTTGAGCTTAGGTCTACCATCTTTGAGGATCTAAATTTATGTCTCTCAAGTCGTAGAACCACTTAGAACTCATCCTTGTTCTTTTTCTTTATAAGAAAAAACTAAACTTGTCAAGAATTTTGTTTAAAGCATAGTCAGTGTTCACAATTTACGTGTATCGGGATACGTATCGTATCGTGAAGTTGCTGGAAATGCCCAGCACTACTGTGCATCAGGCCCTCCATCTTCTTTTTTAATCATAAAACAAACGATAAAGCCCTCAGCCTCACTTTGTATATGCCCTAAAACCTGGATTCTGGTCCAGGACCCCCGACCCTGTATTTGCCCTAAAACATGGATTCTGGTCCAGGACCCCCGACCCTGTATTAGTCCTAAAACCTGGATTCTGGTCCAGGACCCCCGACCCTGTATTTGTCCTAAAACATGGATTCTGGTCCAGGACCCCCGACCCTGTATTTGCCCTAAAACATGGATTCTGGCCCAGGACCCCCGACCCTGTATTTGCCCTATAAGCTGGATTATGGTCCAGGACCCCTGACCCTGTATTTGCCCTAAAACATGGATTATGGTCCAGGACCCCTGACCCTGTATTTGCCCTAAAACATGGATTCTGGTCCAGGACCCCCGACCCTGTATTTTCTCTAAAACCTGGATTCTGGTCCAGGACCCCCGGCCCTGTATTTGTCCTAAAACCTGGATTCTGGTCCAGGACCCCCGACCCTGTATTTGCCCTAAAACATGGATTCTGGTCCAGGACCCCCGACCCTGTATTTGCCCTAAAACATGGATTCTGGTCCAGGACCCCCGACCCTGTATTTGCCCTAAAACATGGATTCTGGTCCAGGACCCCCGGCCCTGTATTTGTCCTAAAACCTGGATTCTGGTCCATGACCCCCGACCCTGTATTTGCCCTAAAAGCTGGATTCTGGTCCAGGACCCCTGGCCCTGTATATGCCCTAAAACCTGGATTCTGGTCCATGACCCCCGACCCTGTATTTGCCCTAAAAGCTGGATTCTGGTCCAGGACCCCCGACCCTGTATTTGCCCTAAAACCTGGATTCTGGTCCAGGACCCCCGGCCCTGTATTTGTCCTAAAACCTGGATTCTGGTCCATGACCCCCGACCCTGTATTTGCCCTAAAACCTGGATTCTGGTCCAGGACCCCCGACCCTGTATTTGCCCTAAAACCTGGATTCTGGTCCAGGACCCCCGGCCCTGTATTTGTCCTAAAACCTGGATTCTGGTCCATGACCCCCGACCCTGTATTTGCTCTAAAACCTAGATTCTGGTCCAGGACCCCCGACCCTGTATATGCCCTAAAACCTGGATTCTGGTCCAGGACCCCCGACCCTGTATATGCCCTAAAACCTGGATTCTGGTCCATTACCCCCGACCCTGTACATGCCCTAAAACCTGGATTCTGGTCCATGACCCCCGACCCTGTACATGCCCTAAAACCTGGATTCTGGTCCATGACCCCCGACCCTGTACATGCCCTAAAACCTGGATTCTGGTCCAGGACCCCCGACCCTGTATTTGCCCTAAAACCTGGATTCTGGTCCAGGACCCCCGACCCTGTATTTGCCCTAAAACCTGGATTCTGGTCCAGGACCCCCGACCCTGTATTTGCCCTAAAACCTGGATTCTGGTCCAGGACCCCCGGCCCTGTATTTGTCCTAAAACCTGGACCCTGGCCCAGGATCCCTGGCCCTGTATTTACCCTAAAACCTGGACCCCTGGCCCAGGACCCCTGGCCCTGTATTTACCCTAAAAGCTGGATCCTTGCCCAGGACCCCCGACCCTGTACTTGTCCTAAAAGCTGTAAACATGTCTCCTGACACCTGCCCCGTCCTCACCTCGAGCTCCTTGATGTTGTTGGACGTCACGTACAGGCCGATGCCGATGGGGATGAAGATGAGGCCGATGATGAAGAAGGCTGGGAGGACGGTGCCCGCCGTGAGGATGGGCTGCCAGGCGGGGAGCCTCTGCTGCTTGAAGGCCGTGTTCTCGGGCTTCTTGCTCCGCAGAGCCGCGGCTCCGGGCCCGGACACGGTGATGTGTCCGTCCTCGTCTTTAGCATTGTAGCTGGACGCCATCATGACTGCCGCTGTGGTAAATCACTGCTAACACCCCCGCTAACTCCTCACAGCTGGATAGAGGGACCAGTACGGCCGAGTGACACAAACAACCAGGGTCTTAAATATTCACATCACGACTAGTTCTTTTTTTTTTAATTAATTCATCTTTCAATCCATATTTAAATTCCCTAAAATGCTAGCTGTTAAGCTAGCAACGGCAGCTTCCCTAGGAAGTTTACAAACACGAACGTAACGAACCAAGCGTGATGACGTCACTGATTTATCACAATGAGGTTGGTGACACCTGCTGCCTTCATGTACTGCAAGAATATCGGAAATCTTTCTTTCTAACAATAGTGAACCAAGATAATGCGTCGTGTAAATAAGTTAACACGCTTTATATTCACAAATAAAAAGGAAAATTGGGCTACAGGATGAAAACTAATATAGTCTGAAGTTCATAATTCTACAATCAATGTGAGAAACACATCCCTTTATATATGAAAAGTGAAATTACTATGTGTTTCATTACTCTTTTCATAGTAACTTGCATCTGCTTTACCTTCTCCCAGGAGCCCTCTTCTCGTCTAGTCTGTTAAGTGTCCAAAAACTTTGACAAAGGTTTAACATTGTGTGATTTAAAAATAAAAAATAAAAAAAAATCAGATTCAGACACAACATACTCATTTCTGGTTTCTAAAGTAGAATTTACGTAAAGCTCATGAAGGCATCAGATGAGAACGATACTCATATCAAAATCAAACAAAAATATAAAGAAATAAAAATAGCCCCTCAAAAAATATAAAAAGAGGTCAAATTCTGTACCTCCATTAATAGTATGGACCAAATTTTTTCCCCAAATATTTTAACATGAGTAGGAAAGGAAAGAGTCTGTTATTCCAGTGTTATGAATTTACTTTTCATCAGAGAACTATTGTGAAAAAAAGAAAATAATTTCAAAGATTTATTCTTTCCGGCCATGAAATCAACAAGAAGTCTTTGGGAAGAGATAATAGTTCCTGATGTGTTCCAGTTAGGTCATAAAATAATCATACAGACTAAAAGTATGTATCATACATATTTTATTGCCTCCAAACAGACAGCTTCATACAAGTTTTTATGATAAGATAACAAGACTTTAATCCTTCATATTGCTGGATTTTGAAGCTCTAATGAACATAAAAATAGAATTTAAAGCTCTATAATAAAATTGACAAAGGAGTCCACATATGACACTTAATACACTTCACTTAAGTCTGGCATTCACTTTTTTTTGCCTCTTTTCACTTTCAAAGTTCTTTAAAATTAACAATGAAGCCACATTTTAATTGAGCCCAAAAACTATGAAGTTAAAGATATTCAAATTCAGTAATATAGCAAAGAAGCAAATACTTCGACAAATCAATATAAGCAACAATGAATAACTTAAAAGATGGGAGAGTGGGTTTATTGTGACATTTTAAAATGAATTTAACTTTTTTTTAATGAAAAACTCATTAAAATGTTAACTGCTAACAATGACCCAATATGATGTCACACTGCAATATTATGTTTAAATTGTAAATATTGTTAATTTCTTTGTTCTTAATCTCCCTTTACTTTTATTTTCCTTCTGAGAAAATTTATATTGTTTACAGATTCTGCATGTTGCAACCTATTTAATATACCTTATTTAATGCTCTTATCTATTTTAATGTTTTTATTTGATATACTGAGTGCAAGAGCAACTGGAAAAAAAAAAATTCCATTGGGGATTAATAAAGTATTTCTGATTCTGAAAAGTAAAGATTATAATCATGACCCACTCTCCCCTTTAAAGAAGAAACAAAAAATAAATCACAGCAAATTTAATTTAGTTTTTTTGTGTTTCAGTTTTTAAAACGTTTGTAAAATGGATTTATTGGCTTCATACATAAGCTTTCTGACTATGCCACATACAATGTCCTTCTAAAATAATTTTAAAATAAAAACCTTGTCAATTCTTCTTTATTTGACACTTCGGCTTTGGGTGTTTCAGTTCTACAGAGCACATTTATGAACGAGAGTCAAATGAGTGTTGGTTTGATAAACTTGGAGGTCTTGAAGCTTCATCTTCAGATTTCCTTTCCTGACGTCGCTGATCTCGGCTCAGCGTCGGCTGCTCCCAAAGATGGCCTCTATCAGCAGACCTGTGGAGGAGAATTATGACAAATATCTGTGACCTAAAAGGCCACGTTAACCCTTAACTCTGTATCTACAAACCAGGGCTGGGAAAAAGGGCCTAAAAAACAAAATCCAATATTTTTTCCACAACACTTTAGTTCCAATTTAAGTGATTTCTTCCCTCTAAAAAAAAAAAACTTCAAGTGATACAAAAACGGCATGAAGCGAGTTTTGCCTTTATGTTATAAAAAAATCCCAAACCAAGCAGAATTTCCCTCCTAAAGTTAAAGTGTGTGTCATAAACAGTGGTGTAAAAAGTCCTTAAAACCCATACTTGAGTAAAAGTAAAGATATCTTATATAAAATATACTCAACTAAAAGTGAAAGTCACTCATTAAAAAATCACTTAAGTAAAAGTCTTAAAGTAGCTACTATTAAATGTACTTAAGTATTAAAAGTAAAAGTACGAACAAAGAGAACAGATACAAATAGTTGTTGCTCTCCCAAGCTTTATAAAGTTTAACTCTTCCTCCCTCCCTCAGCTCCCTTCACCTCTTACTCCCTCTCTCCATTCCTCCCTTAAGTAAAGTCCACAAACTTGCGGTTCATCTTTAGCAGAAGTTGATTTTCAAAATTGCATGAGTTTAATCGTGCTCTTCGCGGGCTGAATACAAGTCCTGCAATGCTAAACAGTCGTTCACAGGCTGCAGAGGCAGGCAGAGGTGTGTTCAGCTTTACAAAGAGCACGAACAGTCTGTACAGTCCTCTTCAAAATAAAATGTGAAAATAAGTGTCATTTATATTCACATTTTATTATGTAGCGAGTAACTAAGTTGATAATTTAAATGTAATGGAGTAAAAGTATCATTTTTTAATTTTTAATGCAGTGAAGTAAAAGTGAAAGTTGCAAAAAACATATAAACTCAAGTAAAGTATAGATACTCCCAAAACATACTTAAGTACAGTAACTAAGTACTATTACTTCGTTCCTTTACACCACTGGTCATAAAATAGATTATGTTATTCAAATATAGGCAGGTTTGTCTACATACACTCAGAAAGCTGAGGGATTTCCAACGTTCATTCATATTAATCAATATAATTGATATATTGTCCAGCTCAGCTGTTTCAACTAAATCCATGTTATTAGCAGTTATTAAAGTGTTTAGTGGAAACAGAAGGCACAGTGTTAGCCTCACAGCCTCAGAGTTAATCAGCCATGTGTTAAAGGTTGATGTCAAGTTCACAGCTTTTGAACATGTTGAAGTCCTGATCTTTTATTTGGATTTATTAATATATAACCTTTAAGAAGATCTGAGCACAATGAACTTTTATATTGTTGATCTCTTCCCATCTTCAAATCCACTCAAAACCCACCTGTTCAGGACTGCACTGTTTGGTCTGTTCTGTTTGCCTTATTTTATTGTCCATTGTTGATTGTATGATGATATGTTTTTTTTTTATTTTGATTTTTTTAGACTTTGCACAGTGTCCTTGAGTGTCTTGAGGGTGCTTTTTAATACAAATAATAATAACAGTAATAATAATGATTAGAATTGTTATCACTATCATCATCATCATCATTATTATTATTATTATTATTATTATTATTATTATTATTATTATTATTACTACTATTCTTGTTATTGTTATTATAATTATAATTATAATTATTATTATTATTAAATCAAACCGTTTTCAGTGTGATGGGTGTTTTAAGTGTAAAAAATGTGTGTGTCCAAAATTCAAAGATTGTGAGCATAAAGTGATTTGTACATTACTGATTTAGAAAAGTTTTGACTTACTGCTTTTTTAAAGGGTGAAATGAAGCTTTAAAGGGGACATATCATGCTGATGCATGATTTAATACTTACATATAATATAATAAATTTGAAAACAAGACCTTACACCCCCTTAATTTTCAAAAAATGAGATATTGTATTTTTTCTGATATCCTAGAACGAGATTTGATGCCTCTGAAAATAGGTCATTGCGAGATGTCCACGAGATTTCAAACGTCATGACATCACGAGGTATCTTTCTTTTTATTGGAGTAATCTGATAAAACACTTCCTCCTCTGTGATGTCCGTTAGCCACAAAACCGTCACCGAGGAACACATCCAGCAGCAGTATATAGCTCCCTAGCTCACACTCACTCATTACCAGCTCTGGCCTGTAGGGGGACTCAATACGCGGTTGCTGCTTTGAGCCTGCCGGAAAATACAGTAGAAGAAGAAGGACAGGCTGGCTCAGCTCCCGATAGAACTGACCAATCAGAGCACAAAGGGCTGTGACGTTGGGAGGTAACTTTAGGTCATCCTTGAGACCAAGCATTTCAATAAGCGCTTCATAATGGCCTAAAATGAGGATTTTGAGAACGCTATTGTGGGGCAGTGAAGTAACTAAATGACTTGTACTGAGGGCAGAAATGCTTTACAGGCATCCTAGTCTGGCATAGTGAAAAGGAGAAACAAGCATGATATGTCCCCTTTAAATTTCTGACTTGAGATTTTAGTGCAGTTAATTACTAAATTTTCATTAAAATTTTAATGAGTGAAATAAAGCCCCGACGTTTTCTTGTTCCTCAATTCCATGTGCAAGAATTATTTAAATGTCTCATTGAATAAAACTGCATAACTAATACAACTGTGGGTGTAATGAACTTAATGCAGTTTTGACTGTTTATTAATCTTGAAATTGTTCATTTGATCAGTGTGAAGTTGAAATGAATCTTTAAATTCAGTTTTTATTTAAAGTAATTTTTAAATGACCAATATAAAAGTGTTTGAATGTGGAAAACTCAGACAAGTTGGTTATTTGTTGTGATTAAATCCTTTAATTTGCTGATTTTGTATGTAATAATCCTTTAAACAGCTGATTTGAATAAACAAACACTGTACAATCAATGAGCTTTTGGTCATGAGGAACCTTTAAATCATTAATTTACGAAGAGATCAGTCTCAGATGTGATTGTAATGCTCATGCTCGCTCTCAGATGTTCTCGGGATAAAATGTGATCCTCTTAAATCTGTGCAGCAGCCTCAGGGGGGACACTGATCCTGCAGGAATCAATGAAACATCCATCCTTCAGGTATTTATATGCGTATATGCTAAATATTTCAATCAATGCAACAGAGCTCGGTGCTGTCTGGGTCTCTTGTCTCCTGTTTGAAGATCACAGTTTATTAATTTGTGAAATTAAAATGGACCAAAGAGGAAGTTGAACAAGATAAGTAATTTCTTCTTCAAGTAGAGTTCCTGTAGTTTGATTTTAGCTCACGAGAGGGAGCTACATTCTCAGGCTGAGCAGAAACAATCTTCAACTTGACAAAAGCTCACTGGCCACTTTATTAGGAACACCATGACAGCATCAGATCGGACACTTCTGCCTCGACAAACTCCTGGAAACATGATAGCATCACACATTTCCTGAACATCCAGGATGAGAATCTCCTGCTCCACCACATTCTAAAGGGGCTCTATAGGATTGAGATCTGGTGAAAGTGAACTCATCGTCATGTTGAAGAAATCAGATTGGTTTATCCAGAGGCGTATTTACCATTAGGCAGTTGCTTAGAGTTTAACCCCGTGTGACTGCGTTCTTTTCGGTAGGGTTTTTAGCAAAGGGGCGGATAACAGAGTCTCTGTCCCGTGGAGGGACAAAAAAGCTACCGTGACATGACATAGCAGAAACAAAACCGGGTGCCACCGCCAAGGTGCTGCAGTCTTTAGTGTTAGCCAGGCTGCTAACTTTACTCATGTTGCTATAGCAATCAAACAGCCCGCACTCCTTTAGCTTTATACTATGCGCGCGCTCCAAGTGTTTGGTGATGTTGCTAGTATTTCCCCCCTTGAACAACTTCTCTCTGACAAAGATTGCATCGGGCGAGTTTTCATTAACTTTGCTAAAGTGAGCCCAAACCTTCGAGCGCTGAGCCCTCACCGACATGCTTGAGCCAGCTGCGTCACCACCTGTCGACGGCGGTAGCGTCATAACTACATGACAGTTGAAGAGACGTTTAAGTACCGATAACAGTACCGTTTTTCCAGATTCTTAATGGTATTCGGGTACATTAAAGTACCGGTCCGTGGTATACATCCCTAGCCCTGACTCACAAATCTTGTCAAAGACTCCTCGATCTGCACCAAAACTCAAGCTCTCCCTCCTTGTGCCATGACGACAATCCCCAAACATCTCATCACAATCTGTTGAGAACTTTTTGAGCTGAGTGGGATCCTGAAATATTGATGCAAAGGCTGCAAAACTCAACACATGCCACATTAGCCAGATGATGAAATCAGCTTTTCCTCACATTTGTTATTTTCAAATTCGATCATTCAGGTATTTCTGGAACTTTTCATCCGTCATCAGCAGGTCTGTGCTCTCATGATAGAACAGGGGTGGGAAACTTTATTTACCAAGAGGGCCACATAAAACTGTTTTTCCAGCCTGAGGGCCACGTTGTTACAAATTTTTCAACAATGGGAAAAAGACTGTTGGATAAACAACATAAGAAAATATAAATCAGTCTTAAAATAAGTACACTAATACTCATATGTTCAAACACAAATACAAGTTATTATGCATACTTAAAGCTGTGGTCTACGATTTGAAACCGCAGCCTGCCCCCCCTTCCCTCACCTCTCCCCCCCCCCCGTTCCAAGATCCCGCCCCCAGCTCGTGTCGCCTCGCCTCTTATCAAGCCACCTCGGACTGAGCTACGAGCGACTAGCTCAATATACCAGCAGCAAACTCAATCAAATACAGCTCAGCTCAACTGAAAGTATCAAACACGACAGACATCCCCTTGTAACACACAGCAGTAGCCATTTCAATTGGACCGGCAATGCGGGTCTGGCGCCGCCAGAGCGGAGCGAGTGTGGGGAGGATTTATCTTTCTCGGCCTGTCCTCCACAGCTCAGCTTACAGTGCAAGCGATTAGCGGCTAACAGGCTAACCCGCTCCCCTACAAGTTATTAGCCGTGCAGGCACAAACTAACCAGAGTTATTCAGCAGACATCTCACTGTAGTAAACAAAGCCATTACCTGATCAACCAGGGCGAACGGTCGATGCTGAAGGTCTGACGGCTGGCTGAGGCTATTCGTTAGCCGTTAGCCGTTAGCCGCTAACAGGCCTCAACCAGCGGGCAGAGCTCCGTTGGGCCCAGCAAGAGGGAGGCGGGTCTCGGCGCTAGGCTTTTCCGGCTCCATGATAGTTCAGTAGCTAACGCTGCTAGCTGCTCACCGGAGGTGTAGGGGAGGAGACGGGACCATGACGCACTACGCATCGCATGACGATGCGTAGTGAGCGAACCACGGGATTGGATGGACCCACGGACCAACTCACGGACCAATTAATAGTCGCAGGTTCTTAGGATTGATTGGTCAGCTAGTATGCAGCTTTTCAGCGGATATACTGAATGGATTATTTTCATTCTTTTTGGTCTTTATACTGTGTAGATAGGACCATAGGACCATAACAGCCTTATAAACAGTGTTATTAATATGTACAAAGCTTCCAAATCGTAGACCATAGCTTTAAATGAACTTGACACAGACTTCAAGCTTATTTAGCTAATATACATGGAATTAAAGCCAAAAAGGCTGTTTTCAAATCAATGAAATAATGAGTGTTTCCACATTTTTAAAGCCCAGTTCTTCAATAACTTACAAAAGCCAATAAAAATAGATTATATAGAATAATTTGTATAAGATGTCTGAGTCTTATTCATATTTACAATTGCTAGTGTTTTGAAAATGACTGGCCGGCCACATTTAGGCCCCATCCACACGAAGACAAACCGAGGTCTGGCATGCATACATTTTTTGCCGAATCTGCGTGTCAACCATACAAAGACGGCGTTCTGGGGGTCTGTAAACGATCATTTTTGAAACCAGGTTCCAGAGTGGAAAGATTTTGGATGCCGTATACGCAGTTCTGTGATTACTGTCTCTCCGCAACTTTTCAGATACGCATACGTCATAGTTTCATATCTTCATTGACACGCATGCGTCACACGCAGCAACGTCAACAACAATGGCGGCATACGGTGTAGCATATGTGCTGATGAAGCTAGTGACCCTACTATCCCTGTGTCAGCAAAATCTCCTTCTTCTCAATCACCACCGAGTTGAACAAACAATTATCGAGGACACATTACGGCACTTTATGATCACTTTATCACAATCTCTGTTTACAACTTTTGCTGCAAGTGCGCATGCCCCTAGAGGTCTGGCATGTTTTTTATAGCGTTTTAATGCGTACTGAGTGCATTCATGTAGACGCACACATTTTCTGAGACGCCTCCGTCTTTATGACGATCGTTTTTGAAACTGTTCAGCGTTTTGTCTTCGTGTGGATGGGGCCTTATGAGGTGGAGGGCCGCATGTGGCCCCCACGCTGCCACTTGCCCACCCCTGAGATAGAAGATGGTCTTAGCTGGTCACAATATTTATGTGCATCGTCAGTAAAGGCATTAAGTTTTGAGTGTAATAACCTTTTTATCTGCATCCACATATTAAATCACAGGTTTAAAACAAGCACGACAAAAACCACTGATGGATGGGTTAAACGTCGGGAGGTTTCCTGCTTGACTCTCACCCACAGGAAGCTCAAACACACAATGACAAAAACAAGAACATAAAAAGAAATGCCATGTTTATTTCAGAGATAAATAGTTTTTATTTTTGTGCCTGTCACAAATGATGAAAATCCATTCTTTCACAAACAGTTCACAGTGCATGAGTGATTGGAAACCTCCAGAAGCGGTGGTGGAATAAACACATGCCATGAAAGATGAAACTGATGAGAGCAAATCTACCACTACTGCAAAATAAATCACCACGATGGCGTTATGATTATTATCCAAATGCACAAAAGTCATGCAAAAGAAGCTTGATTAAAAGAGAAAAAGCTGAATAACAAATAGTAGAAGTGAACACCTGATGTGATCGTAAAGCTAATCTGTCCTAAGAGGCCCCATCGCTCGGCTGTTTTCGTTCAGTAGCTCAGATTTTGCAGCAGATTTATCACTAGACCAAACACCGATGTGGCCACATAGAGTCTCTTTCTCTGCAGCTAACTTCGCCCTCAGCTTTTGCCCCCCGCTGCAGAGGCCGAGCCACAAACCGTCGACTTCCTCAGCTCGATTTTCATGGACTGGCTCTCTGCCCGAGACTCTAACCTCGTCACTGTGGACACGCCCAGAACCGCCTTGCTGCTCGGTTTCATACCTTTTGACATCGGGATCCGTGTGGCTGCGCTCCGAGCTGACAGCACATCCGAACCGGGCTGGAAAAGAAAGAAGAAGAAGAGAGCAACATGAGGGAAAGACGACTAAGAAAGAAAGACTGGCTGGGTTACGCATCGCTGTTATTCTTAATGCAGGGAGGAGGGAGGGTTTGAGTTAGCTCTGTGCTAAATCATCAGGGAGTTTCAGGCATTTCAGTTACTGAGAAAACATTTTAAAACTTCTAAAAGGAATCTCAAACCTCTCAAACACATTTTAAAGCTATGTTTACAGTGAATAAGAGCGTCAATGCGAAGGAAATACGAGAATGTCGCCTTCTTCAGCCCTTTGCCAAAGCTGAAAATATTCAACTTCAGCAACTCATTTGTGTGAAGCTGTAGCGTAATTAACATCAAGACTGAACAGTGATGAAGATTGCATCCCAGACAGGGGAGGAAGTAAACATTAGAGCTCCTTAATGCAGTTATTTTAGTGCTCAGAAACTAGTATGTTCAGCTCATATTTATTCAACACTTTTCACAAAAATTACACAACAAAAACTCAGATCGAGGTGAGAGTATTTGTGTAATTTCAAATCAAACATATGTCACTATATTTATTCGAAGCCACCATTTCCTAATATGTTTGGATTAAGACCTTTTAAAAAGATATAAAAACTAATAAAAGTTCTTTGTAATAAGTAAAATAATCTGTCAGTGAGATAAGACAAATTCAAGTTAAAGCATGTCTTAATTTTCTTTTTCATCCAGAGCAGAATTGCTTGTTTCACTTGCAAGTATTTTCTTGTCATTACATGCACTTCAATGGCTTTTTATTGCATTTTATATTTGAGTTTATATTTTGAGTTTTTGCAGTGTAGCACTAACCTGACAAGCCAGATGGGCAGCTCCATATATCTGCCACAGAAATATTTCACTAGTCCATCTGGGTAGGAGCCCTTTGAATTTGTTATCGGGGCAGAACGTTAAAAAAAAAACACAAGCTTGTGATTGGACAATCGTTTAGCTCGTCACATTCGTCACAGACCAATCCACATCAAGCAGGGTTGCCTCCTATAATGTAGCATACATAGTGGCTAATGTAGAGGCTAATGGCTTACAACAGTTAAAAACAGTTCATAGACATTAGCCATAGCGGCTAACTTGGCCACTAACAGCTAACAACAGTTAAAGGTGTAGTCAGCGATGTGGGAGAAAACGAGAGGAGGGTTTGTTGATAGTCGTATTTAGACCCGCCTCCCGAAAGCTGATGGATGTGCATCGTCATGGAAACAGCCATAGAAACTGCGTAGCTGACCAACGTAGCTAAGGTAGCCCCGACTCGTCAGACAACTCGACTGACATTATTGATAACATCACAACAACAGAACATTCTGGCAGATTAGACAATAAGATGAATGCCCGATGGCTGTTACTGTTATGTGAAGCACCACAAAGCTAATGTTGCTAACCTATCCAGCAGAAAGAGGGCAACATCCTTGTCTTTTTTCAGGTCTTTCAATTGGCGGAGTTCCCTCCACCGTCGGAAAGCAACACCAATGTTGACCCGGGTCTTCGCTCTTTCATGGTCATAGCCCTTCTTTTTCACTTTTCACTCCTCTGACCTTTTTCTTTTGGGCTGTTTTTCAGCCATTTCTACTGCACCTATTGTATCTCTCTCTTACGCTAACTGCGCACACTCTGCAACCGATGACTCCCCCTCCCCCCTCTGTCTGATCTGCGCAGTATGATCGCCCCCTGGATGTGGGGGGGTGTACCCTGTTTTGGTAACTCGTCCCGAGCCACAGTATTTACCTGCTGAAATTCAGAGCCAAGGCTGTGTATTGAAACCGGACTTTTTTTTCAACATGCTGTCAGTGGTGACATCTTGTGGATGGAGAGGAGAAATACGGTGAATTTGACAAATAGTGCATTAGATTAGAAGATCGCTGACTACACCTTTAATGACCGTTAGCCATTAGCCACTAACTTAGCTGCTAACAGCTAAAAACCTTTTACTATCGTCTTACACTAAATTGTACCACACAGATGAGGAGATAAACTTCTGAGGAGGGCAGATTTCACCAAGTTTCACTGAGTAGCCATGAGGACAATAGGCTAAGCGGCATGTCCGTTCTCAACTTCTCGTTCTCAACTTCCTGTTGTTGTCATGTCTGCATTCCGCTGCTCCCGCCTCTCTTCCCTGATTGGACCGTTAAGAATTCAGTTGAGTGAATTCGTTGGACAACGGAGGCTGGCAAGACGGACCTGCAGGATTTCAGAATCAGGCAGGTCTGTCTGCTCTGCAGGGCTAGCGTAGCACCACAGCTTGTTGTGTTTTTTCTGTGTTTTTCAGAGCCCTGACATTGTGGCGAAAATTTCTGTAGGATGTTATGGATCAACTCTGCTGAGGCATTTAGCGCCTCATTTCTAGACCAGGAAGAAGAGAGTGATTGTCGGGCTGGGTTTAAAAAATCAATTTAATCGATTTCTCTTGAAATGGTTCGCAATCGATCCATAAAATCCAAAGATGGGTCTTTTAACTTGGGTAGTTTTTCTTCATTGGACGTGCAGAGAAGCAGCCTGTGATATCAAGCCTGCTAGCCTCACGTGATCAGCGTTTAGCGCTGTTTTCCACTGAACAAGATCTCGAGAGATATTACTGCAAGTAGTCAAACAAACATGGAGGAAGTGAGTAGCACTTTGGGGGCACCACCGGAGAGTTTAAAACCTGATGTTTAGATGTGTTTTGGATTTTTCAAGCACAAAGGAAAAGACGAGTTGGACAAAAAACAAGTAATATGCAGAATACGCATTAATGTATATAATTACTTTATGATTAATGTAACTGCTTTGGGTTCATTTTTAATGTAAAAAACATTTTTAATAATGTACCAGGTCACAAGGTCACTTTTTAAATTTATAGCATTATTTTAACTGAGATATCCCAGACTGAATCAATATCAAAATTGATTTGAGACCTTGTAATATCGAATCGTATCGATCCAGAAGATCTGAATTGATACAGCCCTAATCATGGTTGATGGATTGAGAAGACGGAAACACAGTCTGTTGTGGCAGGGAGACAGGATAGCCCCCTTCTCTTGGAGCTCTCGGGTCTTTAAGTTAAAATTTCGCTCAAGTAAATATTAACCATTTGGACACACAAAAGCAAGACGTGATCATTTCTCACAATTGAGTTTTCAGTAACACAAACGGGTGGCTCATGTCAGTCTGTTCATTTCTGCTTGAAGAGCATGGACCAGGAAGCAACTTTTAACAAAATCCTTCTATGGAACCTAAACGAAGATTTCCTGGTTTGGACGCAGACACCATGGAGCAGGTGTCATTGGATAATCCTCATTTAAATAACAAGTCAGCAGCATACGTTCAAAGACCTGATTTGATCATAAAAACAGGATAATCTGCCCTAGATGATCATGGTGCTGCAGACACTGGTGCATCCGTCCCTTCATAAGATAGCAAAATCAAGCTTTCATTCTCAGTAACTGAAATGTCCTGAATCGACCACACTCTTGATTTGGTGATCTGTAAAATAACCAAATCAGTGCTTACCAGGTCCTTCATATGAGGCTGCCCCATTTGGGTCTAAATACAGTTGCATGAGAAAGTATTTGAACCCTTTGGGATTACTTGGATTTCTGCTTAAATTGGTCATAAAATATGTTCTGATCTTCATCTAAGTCACATCACAAGACAAACACAGTCTGCTTAAACTAATACAGCACAAAAAAATTATAATTTTTCATGTTTTTAATGGACACAATATGTAAACATTCACAGTGCAGGGTGAAAAAAGTATATGAACCCCCAGGCTAATTATTTTTCCAAGAGCTAATTGGAGCCAGGAGTCAGCCAACCTGGAGTCCAATCAATGTGATTAGATAGGATGTGTTGGTTAAAGCTGCCCTGCCCTAAAAAAACACACACCAGTTGTGAGTTTGCTGTTCTCAGAGGCATTGCCTGATGTGAACCATGCCTCGCACAGAAGAGCTCTCAGAAGATCTACCATCAAGAATTGTTGACTTGCATGAAGCTGGAAAGGGTTACAAAAGTATCTCTAAAAGCCCTGATGTCCATGTGTCCACGGTAAGACAGACTGTCTACAAATGGAGAAAGTTCAGCACTGTTGCTGCTCTGCCAAGGTGTGGTGGTCCTGTAAAGATGACTGTGAGAGCACAGCGCAGAATGCTCAATGAGGTGAAGAAGAATCCTAGAGTGTCAGCTGAAGACTTACAGAAATCCCTGGCACATGCCAACATTATTGTTCACAAATCTACAATACGTAAAACATCACACAAGAATGGAGCTCATGGGAGGACTCCACCAAGGAAGCCATTGCTGTCCAAAAAAAACACTGCTTCACGTTTGAAGTTTGCAAAAGAGCACCTGGATGTTCCGCAGCACTACTGGCAAAATATTCTGTGGACGAATGAAACCAAAATTGAGTTGTTTGGAAGGAACACACAACGCTATGTGTGGAGAAAAAAGGCACAGCACACCAACATCAAAACCTCATCCCAACTGTGAAATATGGTGGAGGGAGCATTATGGTTTGGGGCTGCTTTGCTGCCTCAGGGCCTGGACGGATTGCTGTCATCGATGGAAAAATGAATTCCCAAGTTTATCAAGACATTTTGCAGGAAAACTTCAGACCATCTGTCCACCAACTGAAGCTCAACAGAGGATGGGTGATGCAACAGGACAACGACCCAAAGCATAGAAGTAAATCAACAATGGAATGGCTTCAACAGAAGAAAATACGGCTTCTGGAGTGGCCCAGTCAGAGTCCTGACCTCAACCTGATTGAGATGCTGTGGCATGACCTCAAAAGAGCGATTCACACCAGACATTCCAGGAATATTGCTGAACTGAAACAGTTTTGTACAGAAGAATGGTCCAAAACTCCTCCCGACCGTTGTGCAGGTCTGATCTACAACTACAATGTTTGGTTGAGGTTATTGCTGCCAAAGGAGGGTCAACCAGTTATTAAATCCAAAGGCTCACATACTTTTTCCACCCTGCGCTGTGACTGTTTACATAGTGTGTTGAATAAAAACATGAAAACTTATATTCTTTTGCGGAATTAGCTTTAGCAGACTGTGTTTGTCTAGTGACGTGATTTAGATGAAGATCAGAACATATTGTATGACCAATTTAAGCAGAAATCCAAGTAATGCCAGAGGGTTCACATACTTTTTCATGCAACTGCAAGCATCAGGCTGGGTTATCTCTCGGGGGTTTGGCCAAATGTTTAATCTTTTAACTCTGTATGTACGTATGCAAAAGAGAAACATCCACACTGGTCACTTCTTTCCCTGTGTTTGGTTAAAGGAGTGAACTTGTCAGTGGGTGAAGACCCTCACAAAGGTCTGTCTGGGATGGGGGGTTCATTGCATGTCAGATCATTCCAGTGTTAGTTCATACCAGTGAGATCACGGTGGTACAGTCACTGTGTTATACCTGGAGAGAGGACTATCTAGGGGGCACACAGCACCTGATTTCATATTGAAACATTTCAGAAGCAACTGCAACGTAGAAGATTGGACATCCATTCAGAATTTGATGTTTTGGATTAAATCTAAAGCCATAAAGATTTGTAGATTGATCATATCGGATAAAAAGAAGTCAACCGCTCTTACCACTGATTGTGTCGGCCTGGATGGCGCCGAGGTGATCGGTGTGATCGTGATGCTGCTCGTCATCTTCCCCGTGGTCGTCTTCCCTATCGATGTTTGCCGTGGGGATCGGAGCACCGTGCCCGTGGAGATCTCCTTGCTGCTTTCAGAGCTTAACCCGAGTGTTAACAATGGACTGCTGCCCCCTTCTGATGGCCTCTTGTACTGTGAGCCCAGGTGGATATGGATCTTGTTGTCCTCTGTTGTGATGATGTTGCTTTTGCCGTTGTACTTCCTGTAAGCTGCCGGCCCTGGTGTCTTCTCCGGAGTCATTTTGATCACCGTGCGGCTCGCGGGGATGTTGTGAGGCTCTGGCGATGCACACACTTCAGCTACGGGAGTGGTGCTGACTGTGATGATGGACACCGGCGATTGAAGACCATCAAGGGGGCAGCCGTTGGTCTTTTCTGGACTCTTGGCCCTGGAGATGGTGGTAATCGTGACTGGGGATTTGGCTCGATTGAGACCACTCATCATCTCGCAGGTTTTGCTCTTGGAGGTCACGGTTGTCGGCTTTGGTACGATTGTGATGCGAGGCTTCTGGAGGCCGAGAGTTGGTATGATGGTGGTGCTGGAGAAGAAGTCCTCCGCTCTGGGGCTCGTGATCTCTAAGGTGGCAGTGCTGTTCTCGTGGTCTGGGGTCACTCGGATGCGCAGAGGCTGGCCCGGTTTTTGGGGCGTGCTTGTCTCCGGTTGGGGGAGCATGGATGCCCCGTTGACGTGACTTGGCGCGCTAGCTTCTTTCTTCTTCATCCAGGGAATCCAAGACTTCCCTGCGCTCATGTCTGTCGATGCAGGCGGGTATCTTTCAAGAACTGTTGGCTTCTTAAGCTCACGTTGTCTGAGGTTGCTCATTAGATGATTCTCCTCAAGGACTGATTTTTGGATAAAGCCCGCCGCTGTCTCGTCTTCGGCACACACATTCGCCAAAACTTCTGTCTGCACCGCCGTGGATGTCACCGGGATATTAACCATCCTGCTACCGCTCATGCTCGGCCTCAAGGCACGACTGAACCGCTTCGAGGCCTCCAGCTCCATCGTCAGGTTTGCTACTTCCTGGCTCATGCTCTTCTTCTTCTCCTCTTCTTCCAAGAACCTCTGCTGGAGGACAGAATAATCCACCTGCAGCTGGGAGAGCTGGTCCTCCTTGTTCATCAGCTCATGAATTTTCTCCTTCAGTGCGTGAACGTCCACTTGAAGCTCTCTGGTTTTCGCTTCCTCCATCTTGCAGCGGATCCTCAGCTCGGCCTCCGGACTCATGACCTCGCCTTTCTCGATCGCTTTGTTCCTGGCGATCTGACTTTTCATCTCCTCCAGCATCTTGGAGAGGGTGTTCGCCTTGTCCTGCTCTGTTCTGAATTTCTTCTCCAGTAGATCATACTCATCTTCTGTTTTCATCAAATCTCCTTCGACCACCTCCAGGTGTTTGAGCCTGTTCTTGAGCCGTTCGATTTCCAGAGTGAGCTCTTTCACTTTGTTGTCTTCTTCTGGATGTTTCTCCATGTTGGCCCACTTTCTTTGCATCTCCCTGTCCGTCTCCTCAAGTCCGTCGATCCTTATCTTCATGCTACTTACTTTTGTGCTCAGCTCCCGGCACTTTTCCTCTTCACCTGCGAGTTTGGTTTGCAGCTCATCTTTCTCCTTTGCGAGTGAGGACACCTGGACCTCCATCTCTGACTTGAACTTTAGAAGTTTTTTGCTCTCCTCGATCAGCTTCTCCGTCACTTCTGTAACTTTTCCCTGCTCTGCTTTGAACATCTTACTTAAATCTTCACTTTTCTGCTCTTCTTGTTTGAGCCTTTCCGCCATATTCTTTCTTTCATCGACCAGAATGACCGTGAAGGACTTCAGCTTCATGAGATCATCTTTGAGGATCATCTCCGCCCTTTCAAACTTCGACTCTGATCCTTCAAGTTCTTTCAGGCGAGTCTTTACCGTCTCAAGCTCCCCGGCGAGGTCCTTAACCACACGTTTCTCTTTCTCCAAGTTCGTATGGAGCTGTGCACACTCTGTTTTGCTCCTATTGAATGCCCCCTCCAGTTTCTCCAGCTCCACCATCCTCTTCTGCAGTTTCTCCACCTCCAGCCTCAGCTCCTTGCAATGGTTCTCCTCGTCCTGCAGCTTCTTCTTCAGCTCCTTGCATTGAGTTTCTGTCTTGGTGATCTCCTCGTCCTTCCCCTCCATCTCCAGCACCCTCTTCCTCAGATTCTCCAGCTCCGTCATTAAGGAGGAATTCCCACACTCGCCCTTGCTGATCTTCTCCCTCAGCTCCTGAAGGTCCTCCTCGGATTTTTGCAGTGTTTTGTTGCTCTCCTCCAGCTCTTCGATCTTCTGGGCCAACCCAGCCAGCTTCAGCCTGAGCTGTCTGCTTTGAGACTCTTCGTTGGCCAGTTTGGCGGTCATCTCCTCGTGTTCCTGTGCAAATTTGGCAGCTTTGTGCTCCAAGTCTGCTTCAAGCTTCAGGATCTTCTGGTTGTCTTCCTTGGAGGTGTCCGTGACCGTCGCCAAACGCTGCTCCTTCTCCTGGAGCTTCTGAGTGAGCTCCTGGACTTTCTGGCTCTGCTGGTCGATTTGCTCGATGTGCAGCTGCCGCTCGTCCACCAACATCAGCGCGAATGATTTTAGCTTGACCAGCTCGGCTCGGACCTTTTCCAGTCTTCTGCTGTGGTCCTTGTCCTTACGAGCCTGGTAGGCCTTCTCCTGCTCCAACAGCCTTTTGAGTCTAGGAGACAAGAAGAAGAGAGAGGTCATAGCCTTTATCCATTAGCCAATCACAGGGCCGGCAGCTATGGGGCCACCAGTTAACCTAGCGTGCACGGCTTTTGGTTTGTGGGAGGAAACCACAATTCTTGGAGAATACCAAAATGCTCAAGAACACGTGAGGTCCACGAATTCCATTTGATCAATATTTCAACCTAATCCACTTTATTTGTGTAGCACATTTAAACAACAAAAACACCTCAAAAGTGCTGTATATAGAATCATAAAAACAATAGAACAAACAATATAAAATGAGCAATAAATTAAAGAATAAAAGCATAAATCTAAAACAATGCTATAAATAAAATAATAAAATCAAGCAGATAAATGTAGTAAAATAAACAGAAGACGTAGCTAAACATCGTAAAACAAATAAAAGACACAGAGGACCATTTATTAATATAGCATCCTTCAAATAAAAGGCATTTCGATCTGGACTAAAGGATGAGCTGAAAGGTGTTATAGGAGGTAACAGTTTAGAGATCAAGTTGCTTTTGAACCGAAGAACTTTGAGGCATATCTGTCAAACTTTGCACAAGTGTCCACTCTGAATCAAAATAATATTGGTCACAGGTATAAGATTAAGGTTATAGAGCGTAATGTTCATCAGATTTCTTGAAACTAAAATCAAAAGAACACCAGAAGGGATTTTTCTCAAACTTTGAAAAAGTGTCCACCCTGAATCAGGGGTATAGGTCCTATATTTTGATGTGCAGATGTCAAAGATGAAGGTTATTCAGTGCTATGTCCATCTTTTACGTGAAAACAAACATTCAAAGGACACCTGAACATGATATCTAGAGAATACTTTGAAAGACTTTCTTCAATCTTTGCACAAATGTCCACTCTGATTAAAGGATAACTGTTCCAAATGTTAAAAGTAAAAGGCCACTTATTGAGGTCATGGAGTCTCTTGTCCATCTCTTGCATGTAAGAATATCTCAAAAGATTATGATAGTCACAGGTCAAAGATCAAGATTTTCATCAGTTACCATTAACCTAACATACCACAAACACCACAAAGGATTTTTCACAAACCTTGCGTAAGTGTCCACTCTGAATCAAGGGCATACATCATAATTTTTGATGGTCAGAGCTCAAGGGAAAGGTCTTTGAGTGCCATGTCCAATCTTTCCATAAAACAATATCTAGAAGATGTTCACTAATCAGGAATCTCGTGTTCATCACTGGTGTTGAACTTGATATTTTAACAGCACCATAAGGGATTTTCTCCAAACTCAGCACAAATGTTCACTCTGGATATCAGATACAGACGTGGACAAAATTGTTGCTACCCTTCCATTAAAGAGAGAAAAACCCACATGGTCACTGAAATAAGTTGAAACTGACAAAAGTAATAACAAATAAAATTTTACTGAAAATCAACTAATGAAAATCAGACTTTGCTTTTGAATTGTAGTCCAAGAGAATTTTTTTAAAAAACAAACTAATGAAACTGGTCTGGACAAAAGTGATGGTACCCTTAACTTAATGTGTTGTTGCACAACCTTTTGAGTCAATCACTGTAATCAGGTGATTTCTGTAACTCTCAGTGAGACTTCTGCACCTGTCCACAGGTATGTTGGCCCACTCCTCATGAGCAAACTGCTCCAGCTGTCTCAGGTTTGAAGGCTGTCTTCTCCAGACTGCATGTCTCAGCTCCTTCCACAAATGTTCAACAGGATTTAGATCAGGGATCATAGAAGGCCACTTCAGAATAGTCCAGTGTTTTGTTCTGAGCCATTCTTGGGTGTTTTTAGCTGTGTGATTTGGCTCATTATCCTGTTGGAGGACCCATGACCTGTGACTGAGACCAAGCTTTCTGACACTGGGCAGCACATTTCACTCCAGAATGTCTTGATAGTCTTCAGATTTCATTGTACCTGCACAGATTCAAGACACCCTGTGTCAGATGCAGCAAAGCAGCCCCAGAACATAACCTAGCCTCCTCCATGTTTCACAGTAGGTACAGTGTTCTTTTCTTTGTATGCTTCACTTTTGTGTCTGTGAACATAGAGCTGATGTGACTTACCAAAAAGCTCCAGTTTTGTCTCATCTGTCCAAAGGACATTCTCCCAGAAGCTTTGTAGCTTATCAATATGCATTTTGGAAAATTCCAGTCTCACTTTGTTATAATTTGTTTCCAACAGTGATGTCCTCCATTCAGTCCACTTTGGCTCAAACAGTGATGGATGGTGTGATCTGACTCTGATGTACCATGACCTCGGAGTTCTCCTCTAATCTCTTTGAAGTTGTTCTGGGCTCTTTGGTTTCCATTTGTATTCTCCGTCTCTTCAGTTTGTCATCAGTTTTCCTCCTGCAGCCACGTCCAGGGAGGTTGGCTACAGTCCTGTGGACCTTAAACTTCTGAATAATCTGTGCAGCTTTAGTCACAGGAACATCAAGCTGCTTGGAGATGGTCTTATAGCCTTTACCTTTAACATGCTTGTCTATAATTTTATTTCTAATCTCCTGAGACAGCTCTCTCCTTAGCTTTCTGTGGTCCATGTTCAGTGTGGTACACACCATGATACCAAACAGCACAGTGACCACTTTTCAGCCTTAGAAATAGGCAGACTGACTGATTACAAGCTTGGAGACACCTGTGATGATGATTACAGGACACACCTTAGTTTAACATGTCCCTATGGTCACATCATTTTCAATCCTTTGTAGGGGTACCATCATTTTTGTCTAAGCCAGTTTCATTATTTTGTTTTTTTAAATATTTCTGCTGAACCAAAATTTAAAATCAATGTCTGATTTTCATTAGCTGATTTTTAGTAAATTTTTATTTATTATTACTTTTGTTATTTTCAAGTTATTTCAGTGACTATAGTGGGGTTTTCTTTCATTAAATGAAGGGCACCAACAATTTTGTCCACGTGTGTAAATAAGCAGTATTTTGAGGGTCATAGGTGAAACATGAACACAAATAAAAACTCTGAAGCAAGGGTAAAAACAGCACATTTTCATGGCCTATAGGTCAAAGATCAAGTGCATGGAGCTTCATGTTCATCACTCGTTTAAAACTTAACATTGTAAGAACAACTTTTAATCAATCTTTGCACAATCGTCCACTCTGCATCATCATTAAATGAACAACATGAAAGTGAGAGGTCAAAGATTAAGGTCATGAAGAATCATCATCATCCCTTGGATGTGAACAGGTTTATCTTGAAATCACTTTACGAGAGTTTTCATAAAGTTTGTAAGCATGTCCATTCTGAATTGATGATACATGAACAACATTTTTAAGGGAATCTGTCAAAGCTCAACGTATTAGAGGCCAATGATGCATGTAAACATATCTCCAGCATGTTTTGAGAGATTTTCTTCAAATATTCAAGACTTTGGAGGACATATGTAAAGACCAATGTCATTAGACCTCATTAGTGGGTTTTTAACCTGATAGATCAACAAAGGAAGGGATTTTATTTGGGGGATTTCGTTCAACTTTACACAAATTACTTTCTATCACATGCTAAAAGGGTATCACACTACAAAAACTAGCCACCTTAATGAAACATGGCAACGAGAGCCTAGTATGGAGATCGCAGATGAGAAGTGGGAAAAGGTTTGGATCAGTGCTAAAACCCGGAGTGTCTGTAACAGAGTTAAAGCAACTCAATTGAAAATACCACATAGGGCCCACATATCTCCTTTACAATGCCACAGGTTTAAATGCCGACTTCTCCCCACTTTGTCCTAAATGCAAAATAGAAACAGGCAGCCTGTGGTCTTGCCAGAGGTGGGAGAAATTCTTTGTTTTGCAAGTCTAAAGTCTTTAAACCCAAGTCTCGAGTCAAGTCTCAAGTAAAGACAAGACGAGTCCAAGTCAAGTCTGAAGTCTTATGGCCCTTTTCCATTGGCCCTACTCTACTCTACTCGACTCTACCCGGCTCTACTCTACTCGCCTTGTGCTGCTTTTCCATTAGCCCCAGTCGCCTGCCCAACAGGGTGTGCGGCACTGCGGTTACATCATTTGAGCGTGACACAACAATCTGTGGCTTTTTGTCACAAACCGAGTAAAAAAGGAAAGCAGAAGAAGGCTGCAGGTGGTAAGAAGAAATACCCCTTGAGAAGCACAGGAGAGTTTTGGAAGCTGTACAACAGAATGAAGCCGAGGACGAGAGCAATCCAGCTGCAAAGAAAAGACGTATGAGGGTACGCTAATGGTAGCTACCGCCAGCATGCTAGGTTGTCGCACTCAAGACTCATCGATGACGACATTGTCTGACCAATCAGTAGCCGGCAGTCGGTGACGTCATCTTTTAGTATCGACTCAGCTCGCTTGGAACCAGAGCGGAGGAGGTACTAAAACTAGCTTGTTTTAGGAGGTACCAGGCTAGTGGAGTAGGGCCGAGGTGTGCTAGTGGAAAAGGGCCATTAGTTTGACTGTGAATCTATGAGCTGAGATGTTCTGTCCTGTTTTGTTTTTGTTTGGTTGTGTATGTTTCTTATTGTTTTAAAAAACTAATAAACATATACTTAACAAAAAACTTTGCACAAATGTCCAATCTGAAACATCATTAATGAACAGATGTTTATTAAATGTCAGATGTCAAAGTTAAAGGGCATGACCATCCCTTGCATGCAGAATTTATACTTCAAGAAGACATAGAGGGATTTTCTCTAAACTTAAACATTTGATTTTTGACTCAAATGTCAAACAGTTTGTTCCTCATGTCCACTAAAACCTCCTCCACCGGCCCTCCCCTCTACTTGACCCACTGCTTTCCTTTCATTGTGTGACAGCTGTGTGCCCTGCAGAGGTGGCAGCTCTAGTTTCTGATGGTAGATGATGATGCGTGAGGCTAAATAATTCTGCTCAAGTTTCAACCTGCACGGCTGAACCTCAGTTTGCATGAATTTGCATTAAATTGCCTTCAAAGTTCTCCCGTCACTGTCTTTGTTAGAGCCGAGCCTGTTTTTGCTCACATTTAAAAGACAGAAAAGGAATTTCGGTTATAAAACCTCATAATATCCAACAGGACAGCGAAGAATCGTGTTTGTTTGTTCTGTTTTTTACGAATGCATCCAGTCAACAAAGCTGTGGTATTAGGCAACAGTGAGAGCAGAGGCTGCCAACAAACTTCTGGGAACTTTCTGAGTTAATGTCCTGTTTGTAGATGTTTAACTGATCTCTGCGGGAGTCTGCGAGAGCGTGCAGCACCTTCCCTTTCATATGGCCAGCATGCACAGAGAAGTCCTGACTCTGCAGAGCGTGTGCTCAGCAGAAGCTCCAAACTCCATCACAAACTTCTGTTTCTTAGTCTATCAAATTTCTGATGCACTCACCCTGACGCCGGGACGCAGAGCAGGTTGATCCATTTCTGTTTTTAAAGCCAAAGTGCTGCTGCCGAGACCGTCCCGGGTCAGAGAGGGAGGGGAGGAGGGGAGGAGGGGCTCGGGCTCTCCGGGGAATCGGCCGTCACATTCCTGACATGTCATCGGGGGACAATGAGAAAGGTGGATGCTGTGCTGGACGCTGCTGCTCCCGCTGGGCCGTGATGTCACCCACACCTCCATTTATGGTCAGAGAGGCCCCGCCCTCGTTTGGACGCCAAGGAGGAGGAGGGTTCAGAGGATTGTGGTGAGGTCTGCCTCCTTTTTGTGTTTGGAGGAGTCACGGGGGAGCAGCAGAGATAATTTGTGAGGCTAAATCTGATCAAGTCTGAGTCGAGATCTTTGGATGAAAAAGCTCTTTGCTTAAGACATTTTTATCCTTTAACATGTGAACAATGTTTGTCTATTAGATTTTAGAAATTGGACACCAAAAAGGCCACATCTTTTAAAAATCTTACAGCTTAAGGGACACTTTTTGGGCAAATTTAAGGACTTACAAAGAATCTGATTAAGTTTGAGTCGCTACCCTTGAATGAAAAAGTTTTTTCTTTCCATCATTTTTACCCTTTAACATGTTTAATATGTTTGTCTAATTTGTTTTTTAAGGGTTTGGACACCAAGAGGGCCACAGCTTTTAAAATCTCACAGCTTAAGAGTCACTTTTTGGGCAAATTTAAAGGGGACATATCATGCTTGTTTCTCCTTTTCACTATGCCAGACTAGGATGCCTGTAAAGCATTTCTGCCCTCAGTACAAGTCATTTAGTTCCTTCATTGCCCCACAATAGCGTTCTCAAAATCCTCATTTTAGGCCATTATCAAGCTCTCGTTGAAACACTCGGATCTCAGGATGACCTACAGTTACCTCGCAACGTCACAGCCCTTTGTGCTCTGATTGGTCAGTTCTATCGGGGGTAGAGCCAGCCTGTCCTTCTTCTTCTACTGTATTTTCCGGCAGGCTCAAAGCAGCGACCGCGCATTGAGTCCCCCTACAGGCCAGAGCTAGTAATAAGCGAGTGTGAGCTAGTTATCTATATACCCCTGCTGGCGGATGTGTTCCTCGGTGATGGTTTTGTGGCTAACGGACATCACAGAGGAGGAAGTGTTTTATCAGATTACTCCAATAAAAAGAAAGGTACCTCGTGTCGTCACGCCGATTTAAATCTCGCGGACATCTCGCTATGACCTATTTTCAGAGGTATCGAATCTCGTTCTAGGATATCAGAAAAAATACAATATCTCATTTTTTTTTAAATTAAGGGGGTGTAAGGTCTTGTTTTCAAATTTATTATATTATATGTAAGTATTAAATCATGCATCAGCATGATATGTCTCCTTTAACGATATTCAAAGAATCTGGTTAGGTTTAAGTCACAATCCTTGGATGGAAAAGCTATTTCCAACAATTTCATTTCAACTTCAACTATTTCATTTTTACCTTTTTAAATGTCAAAATGTTTGTCTAATCTGATTTCAAGAATTGGACACCAAAAAGGCCACATCTATTATAAATCTTACAGCTTAAGGGCCACTTTTTGGGCCAATTTCAGGACTTACAATAAATCTGATTAAGTTTGAGTCACTACCCTTTGATGGAAAAGCTTTTTGCTTAAGTCACTTTCACCCTTTAACATGTCAACATTGTTTGTTTAGATTTTAGTAACTAAACACCAACAGGGCCACATCTATTAAAAATCTCACAGCTTAAGGCCACTTTTGGGCTAATTTAGATATATTTAAAGAATCTGATAAAGTTTAAGTCGCGGTCCTTGGATGAAAAAGCTTTTTTCTTCAGTCATTTTTATCCTTTAAAATGTTGAAAATGTTTTGTCTAATTTGATTTTAGGAATTGGACACCAAGAGGAACAAATCTTTTAAAAATCTCACAGTTTAAGGGCCGCTTTTTGGGCAATTTTGAGGATATTCAAAGGAACGATAAGCACCTTAAATCATGACTTACTGAGCTGGATTTAAAAAGCCAAATGTAGAAAAATTAAGATAATTTTTCAGACCAATGAGAATGCAAAAACAGCATGTGTGCTATTATCATAAACCTTAAGACAAGAAACAAAAAAACTTAAAACTACAGTAGGCTGTAAAAAATATTTACATATTTACAAAGTAATTGCACATGAAAATAATCTGATTTACTAATCTGTTGCTAAAGTTAATGCTAATATATTTGGCTAAAATGTCTGATATCATGACGATAACACTGTGCACCCCTAATCACAGCAGAATAAATTACTTTTGAATTTACTCTACCCGTTATTTATTTTAGTTAATTTACATTTGAGCTGTTGCAAGCAGGAGTTATTATTTTTGTGCTACCTTATTTTTTTAATTCATAACATGTTTGTCGATCAAATTCCTCCCGTTTCTGATGAGTACGAGGGCTGTCAGGCAGATTTTAGGAGGCCCAATCAGATGAAAAATAACTTATGAGGCACATTTAACCTTCCAAACTTCTTCAACCCTCTTTTTCTCAGGTTTTCATCCTTCGAGCTCCAGCTCAGTCTCAGACTTAAAGCAGCAGCATTGCCATAGAAACAAGGCAACAATGAAGGGTGAGGGGTTTTTGTTTTGGAGGGGGGACAATGCCGGAGCAGCAGAGCTTTTCTCATTATAATCTGCTCGTCCAGCAGAGTCAGAGGCGAGGAGACAAACCTTCATCCAGGGTGAAGCAGAGGAGGCATGTGCCCCTGCTCCTTCACTACTATGTAAGATGTTTGAGTGTAAAATTAATATCAGTGATATCAGCCAGCGTTCAGCTCTACTATCGCTCAAATACTGAGTACATGTATTTCATTTTGGGCAACTAGTCTGCGAGTAGACTTTATTAGTGAAGCCAAAGTGTCACTACCACTACGAGTAGAACGAAAAATGTTCACAAGGACTTGTAAAAAATATCGATCCAGCAATATATCACGATATTTTGACCTCCAATATAATATCGATATTTCAAATCTTACAACTTACTAATATGTATGCACAGGGTTTTTTTCATGCAGTCTATTCAGTTCAGACAGTGACAAGAGAAATATGATGACTTTTTTTACTTACTGTTGTGCTGTCAGTAACTCAAAGCACTTTGTTCCTTCAGTTTGAGCTGCACTGCAGGTTAGGATGCTTTTAGCACATTGTTAAAGGAAAAATAAGAATAATTTCTTTGCAGCATTAGTTAAGTGATTTGATGCACCTGTGTTTTCAAGTTAAGTGTATGTATGTAACACTGCATTTAACATATTTCAAAAACAATCAAACTTTCAGTTTCAAGTGATATTGTGTGATTTACAGAAACACCACCGATAGTTTATTTATAGTTAACTGCAGAATATCGCAATATATCACAGTATTGTGATATAGTGATATATCGTCATATTATCGAATCGGGACCCAAGTATAATGATACGTATCGTATCGTGAGGTTCTTGTCAATACTCACTCCTAACTAGTAAGTCATGCATGCTAAAACATGGGCTTCTCATTGGCTTTATAAAACATTACAGCCAATCACCGTGCTGCATTTGGTTATAATCCCCCCTACTTTATTTGCTTTAAGTCTACTAGTACTACGAGCAAATCCCTTGGCTTTACCAGCACTACTACAGATCCAGTCCAATCCACTTTATTTGTGTAGCATATTTTCACAACATAAACGTCTCCAAAGTAGTAGAATCATAAAGACAACACAACAAACAATAAAAATCAATATAACAATAAGCAATAAATCAAATAAGTGCATAAATCGAAAAAGATTCTATAAATAAAATAATACAATCAAGCTGATAAATATAGTAAAATAAATACACTGTAAAATCCAATTAGTTATCATTACTTAAAAAAAGCATGCAAACCGGTTGCACTTAAAAAAACAAGTGCAGAGAACTAGTTAATTTTAGTTATACTAACTAGCACTTCCTTTGTAGAGTACACTTACAAATGAGTTTAAGCAACTAAAACAATCAAGTGGAGTGTACTTGATAACTTACTTTGACATAGAGACTACTCAGAGTTACTATTTAAATCTACAAAATGACTGCATGTAGGCGGGGTATACCCTGAACCAGTCACCGGGTGTACCAGACAACTGTTCACGCTCACACTCATACCTTTGTGCAATTCAAAGTCACCAATTGACCTACTAAGTGAGTTTTTGGTCTGCGGGAGGAAGCCAGAGTGCCTGGAGGAACATGCAAACCTCAGACCCCATCCACCCCGAGAATCAAACTAGGTACCTTCCTACTGTGAGGCACATGCTCTACCTGCTGTGCCACCGTGCAGCCATGCAAACTCAACTCCAACAATCTGAGTGGTTCAAAGATATCTATACAGGAATGAAAAGCAGGTTCCAATTTACTAAAACAATCTGAGTTACAATTAAATATAATAAATCAAGGTGAAGAATGAAGTTTGTCAGAAGCAAAATTCAAGACTGTGGCCACCTTTGCAGCGGGCATTACTGCCTCCTACTGGCCCGGGTGTGGAATGGATCACACGAGTGAGCTTAACTAAAAAAAAGTAATCTTCATTTAAAAAAATACGTATTTTGCATTTATTTTGCATTTTTACACATGCAAGTGGTTGTTACTTAATAAATACAAGTCAAAAAGGCATATTTTTGTTAACGTAGTAAAGTTAACTCATGTTTGCAAGTCAAGGCAGCTATTGGATTTTGCAGTGTAAATAAAAGACGTAGTTGAACGTAGTAAAACAAATAAAAGACACAGAGGACCACAAAACTCAAACAAAGTTAAAACACCAGGGAATAAAAATGAGTCTAAAGATGAGTCTTAAAACACTCCACCATGGGGGGCGGACTAAAGTAGGCTAAAAACAGTCTACTAGTACCACTAGGGAGATATTTGAGTTTACTAGTAGTACTAGTAAAAAATGTTTTACTAGTAAAGGCTTTCAGGGTTTTGCTTAACTAGAAAAAGTCAGCTTGCACACTCGAGCCTCAAAAATCTATACCAATAAAACAGATTTTTTATTTACGAGTACTACTAGTCAACTCAAAATATCTTACTATTAGAACAAGTAGACAGTTTTTGGTCTACTAGTAGTACTAGTAAAGCCAATAGATGCACTAGCAATACAAGTAGACCTAAACTTAAACTTGTAACGGTTTTTGGTGCAGTGTAGTATGTGTAGACCTTAATAGAAAGGCAAAATCGCCTACTAGTAGACATTTTCAAGTTAGTTGTACTACTAACAAAGCTTTGAGTTTTTACTAGTAACACTTTCTAAGTCAAATGTATACTAGTTGACGATTTTGTGTTACTAGCAACGTCTACTTGTGTATTAGTGTGCCAAAAACCTTTACTAGTAAAAAAAAAAAAAAAAAGTTAGTTTACTAATACAAACAGTAAACACAAAATACCTCATTGGTACTCGTAGTAGACTGTTTTATTAGTCTACTAATAGTACTAGTAAAGCAAAAAAGATGCACTAGTAGTACGAGTAGACCTAATGCAAATTAAGTTGGACAGATTATAACCAAATCCAGCATCCTGATTGGATGTAATATTTTGGAAAGCCAATGTGAAGCCTGCTTTTGATTTTGTCCACCCATTATTATCATATAAGGCTTAATAGTAGAACCACTAAACATTTTTAAGTCTACTAGTTGTACGCGTAGAGCCAAAACAGTCTACAAGTAGTACTAGTGACACTTTTTGCTTCACTAGTAAAGTCTACTTATTCACCAGTTGACCAACATAAAGTCCCAGTAGAGCTGAACTATGGTTGATATTAACTTCATGCCCAAACTGTGCTCCATACGCTCCCACTGCATGTGATACACCAACAGGATGCAGGAGCTGCCTCACATTAATCAACACTGTTTTGAGCTGAGGTTGTGCTTCAGTGTTTTGGATGTAGTTTGGAGATTAAAGGAAGTATGCACGCTCTCGCCTGGAAATATTTCATATCCTCACAAACAAGCTGTGGCTCTGAGAGAAGCCAAAATAAAACATCCTGAGCGTCCTCCACATCAGCCTGTCTGACTGCTCACCAACAAAACAGGACAGACTTAGAAACAAACAGATGTGTTCGGAGTAAACTGACATTTGGTTCAGACCAAAGGATCCCAATAACTACTGGGGAGTTTTCCAGGAGAAGAAGAAATCAGGCTTTCACGGTGCCAAAGGTTTGTCTGAAATCTGCACTCAATGAAGCGCAAAGTTTTCACAAAGCAGGAGTTTATCTGGAGGGACAGAAGTGTATCATTATGCACATGGACTTTGGTTTCCTCTTTCACCATGGATCCGTTTGGGGAGCCTTCTTTGTGTTGCTGCACTTTTAATGTTGATGACTTATTATTTTCGTCATTGTTTTCATCAACAACCTCTTTCCCCTGATGAAAACTAGACAGTAGCTAATAAAAACAAGAGCACATGGACAAAAACTAACTGACATTTTCATCAACAAATAAAAACTAGACTAAAATGTCTGACAGACTTAATCCAATCAGACCTAATATGGTCATGTAGGAAGCAAAGACAAGTGATGAATCTATCCAATCACAGCTACTTTGGTTGTGTTAAAGGTTGGATGAGTTCAGAGGGACATCCAATCACATCCACATCGGGACAGATTTTCAGATACTCGTGATGGGAAACATTTCTAATAAACATTAAATGCAAATATAAAGTAGTTAAAAAATAAATCAGTATTCATATCTTTTAATAAAATACAGTTATTATGCGTAGTTGCATGAACTTGACATAGAACTGAAGCTAATTCAGCAAATGTACACAGATTTAAAGCCAATTAGGCTATTTTTAATCACTGAAACAATGACTGTTTTGCTATTTTCAAAGCACAAATATGTAATTGAGGCCATTTTGTATAAAGTAATACTTAATAAAATATCTGATATAATGTTCTAAAGCTTTTTGGAAGAGATGTAGGGACACTGTTATGACAGTAATTTCTTCAATAACTTACAAAAACAATTAAAATATTAATCTAGGTTATACAGAATTATTTATTTTAGATATCTGGGTTTTCTTCATATTTATTGATTTTTGGAAATCACTGGAGGGCCACAACGAGTGAGGTGGAGGGCCACATGTGGCCCCCTGACCGCTATTTGTTCACCCCTGATTTAGACATTCAGACTTTACTAACATTCAATAAAGGGTTATTAGATGTTTGATTTTATCACAGAGGAAAACAGGACTTCAGAAAATCAAGGAAACATAAAAATGTCTTACCCTTTACACTCCAGATTTTAGTCAACTACATTTAAAGCAGATTTCATCGACTAAAACTAGACTAAAATTCAATTACATTAGGTGACTACTACATTATGACTAAAACTAGGGGTGGGCAATTTGGCAAAAATATCATATCACGATTTTTTAAAAATAAAATCACGATCACGATTCTTTTTAACGTTGATTTTTCTAGGCTAATTTGCATGTTTGACCATTATTTCCCTATGTTTAACATATAAAACATGTAAAACCCTAAAAGAAAAAAAAAAGACAATTTAAGCCAAAGAAACTTTCTAAAAAGGTTTTAATTTAAATAGTGCAGTTTTTATAAAAATGTGCAATAAATGTAAACATAAAAGGTAATGAACAACAATAAAGTGCACTTTTGTAACATAAAAACTTAACGCACCATATAGCTTACTGAAAAGGGTCAAATTTAAATGCAAACTTAAGTAACTGGTTATCTTTTAAAGTGCAACAATTTAGAACAAATGTTATCTAACTGCAATGTCTATAACCTGAGTGAATAATACAGCTGCTTTAGAACAGATTTTTGTTCAGACATCTTCAAGCTTTTATCTCCTTTTCTGCCATGGCTTCACGCTACATAACCAAACAGGAGATCCATCATGCACTGCGCGTAATGTGCTACGATTGGCTAGTCGGATACGTGTCAAAGTTTCTGCGCCCACACAGACGATCTGACGATCTTTCTGCTTTATGAGATCATCCCCACGTTATAATCCTTAACGATTTAATATCGTCACATCGTACACCACTAACTAAAACTAAAACTTAATTTAAAAGTGCTATCAAAATAAACCCTAATGTGATGGAAACGCAGGGCCCGGCATCGTCGGTCCATCTGAACACATCAAGTCCTGAGAACCAGGCATCGCCATGGCGAATTTCAGCGGCTGATACAGGAGCTCTGTTCTGATGATGCTTGGTTCAGAATTATTCTGGACTCCAGGAAACTGGAGACAGCAGTAAGAAGTCTTTCCTCCATTGTTTTCTCTTCCAGTACTTGGCTCATTTACAGAAAAAATGGAGCTTTTCTCAACTTCAACTCATTGTTCACATCGCTTAAATCGCACAGAATGCCCAGCAATCATTAAAAATGCGTGTCAGCTGGTCTCTACTGTCGCTCAGATTACTTTTGGTGTGGATGCAGGGTATACATCTTTAATTTTTGAGTCATACAGAGCTAACCGGAAGATATTGATCAGGCAAAAAAAAAAGTATTGGTGTCATCAGTTCTCTACTGAATTTGGTTTTGACTCCCATCTGACTGCAGACGCTGTTGTCTTGAGCATAGAAGTGCTCCATCATGTGGAGGAGTCATGTTAAACATGACGACAAAACGGCTGGATCAGGGTTTCTGTGGCAGAAAAGGAAGTTAAAACTATATTTAAGTGTTATAAAGTTGTGTGCCCATCTGTAGAGCTCCTTCATTGAACTTTTTGTGTATATTGCTGGGTTGTGTTTTTGTCTTTTTTGCACCTGTCATATATTTTGCATATTTTTGATGTAAACCCCAGTCAATTTGCCTATTTTTAAACTTTATTTTATTCCTCCTGAATCGTTTTTTTTAATTCTATTCTAACTTTTTGGGGTTGTTCTTGCTCCGTTTTGAGTTTCGAGGATCCTAAATTAAAATAATGTGAAATATGGTGATGGTATTTACAGTTTCTTTAAATTTTATTCTAAGTTTATGTTTGTTTCAGATGAACACGTTAAATAAGAAGATAGAGCTGATATAAACAAGCCTGCAGAGAAAGCAGTGCAGTGATGAGTTTAATGGATGCTTAAATAAAAATGTTAAATATGGTGATGGTATTTACACTTTTTCAAAATTTTATTCTAAGTTTTTGTCGGTTGTTTTTGCACCTTTGCAAGCCCTTGTCTGTGCAGATGTACTTGGCAGTAAATTTAGTTCTGAAAAGGACTTTATTTTAGCATTGAAGAAGTCTTTCTTAGTGAGCTGACTGTATAACTGTGATGAAGAAGCAGCTCGTTCCTGCCTCATAGTTGACGTTCTGCCCTTAAAGATGTTTTTGCAAACGGAGCCTCTAATCGCTGAGCAGCATCTCTGAGGAGTGTGACATCACCCTGGACTCGTTCATTCATGATTTCACCTTCAGTGAATCTGCACGCTGACTGCAGCCTGCAGGAATGTTATCGCACCGAGAGACGAGGGGAGAGCCAGACCACACCGAGGACAGACCGATGTTCGAGTTCAATAAGAAGATAAAGCTGATATAAACAAACCTACAGAGAAAGCAGCGCAGTGGTGAGTTTAAGGGCTCCTAAATAAAAAATATATTAAATATGGTGATGTATTTGCAGAAGGAAGGCTGGATAAAAGAGAATATATGGACAAAATAAACAGGTTTGAAGAAGTGACTCTTAAGTGACAGAAAATATGACTGAATAAAACAAATATATACATAAATGAAAGGATAAAAAAATAATATAGATAAACATTACTTAAAAAATAAAAAGGAACAAAATCAATTTATAAAGAATTAATAAACAATATGTAAAATTGAATAAAATATAAAAAGTAAAATAAATCCAATAATACTGAACTAAACAGAAATAAAGAAGAAAAGAGCAACAAATAAATATAAAGATTAAAGAAAGAACTGATTAATTAAAAAATGACTGAAAACAAACAAACATTTCTATATGAATGTATAGATAATTTCATAAATACATTCACACATGGAAAAATAAGTTGATTATTATTTAACTAAACAGATTAAAAGAAAAAAATAAAAGAATAAAAAAGATAATAAATTATTAGTTTGGTAAATAAATAACTGATAAATAAGTGATAAAGAAATTAAAAGTTGTGTTAACATAAATAAGTAGATAAATTGGTAAAAATACAAAAATGAATAAATATATTATGATATATTGAAATACAGAATATACCGACCAATGTTTAGATGAAAATAAGTTAATATCAATATGTAAATAAATAAATAGATAGATTTAAATTAATATTAATTAAAGCATTTATAGATAAAAACAAATAAATGTAAATAAATTATAAATAAAAAGATAGAAATAAATTTAGCAAAATGAAATAATAAATATCAATAAATAAATGAAGAAATCAATGAAAAATAATAGATTAATATAAATAAACAAATGAATACATATACTAAGGAATATATTATAAATAAAATGATAGATAAAAATAAAGGGTAACACTTTACTGAAAGGTCTAGTTTATAATGCATTAGAAGCACATGCATAAGACGTTATAATGCATGTATAATGCTTCATAAGTGTCATTATAATTGTGTATAACCATGTATAAGAAGTTGTACCAAGGTTTATAAAGTATTACAAGTGTGGATGTAATGTATTATAATCAAGCCTTTATAATGTTTTATAAAGGCTTTATAATGTAGGCTTTATAAGGCTATAGGCTTTTTAATGTTTTATACCTGCACAGAGTATGCAGGTATAAAACATTATAAAGGCTTGATTATAATACATTATGTCCACACTTGTAATACTTTATAAACCTTGGTACAAGTTCTTATACATGGTTATACACCATTAAAATGACACTTATGAAGCATTATACATGCATTATAACGTCT
This sequence comes from Scarus forsteni, assembly GCA_036419115.1. Lineage (NCBI taxonomy): Eukaryota > Metazoa > Chordata > Actinopteri > Labriformes > Labridae > Scarus > Scarus forsteni. The sequence goes on from JAZDUH010000283.1 coordinate 2,238,043, forward strand.
TATGCATGTGCTTCTAATGCATTATAAACTAGACCTTTAAGTAAAGTGTTACCAAATAAATAAATGCTGCATTATTAAACAAGCTGAGCATGGTCTGAATTCAGAAATTCGTGGGCACACAAATGTGTAAAGTTTGACAGAAAGCCTTCAGAGACACTGAAATCACAAACCAAGGATGATTTGAAAACTCTGTGACCTTGACTTCAAAGGTAAGAGAAAACCTAGAGACTAGTTTTTTTTATTTGTTCAATTTAATTTAAATTAATTCATTTTATTTAATGTATGTTAATTTAATGCCATTAATTTAATTTTATTATTTAATTTATTTAATTATTTATTATCATTATTTATTATTATTATTATTATTTTAATTAATTTATTTATTATTTTATTTTTATTTTATTATATTGTTATTAGGGTGACATCAGGTAAAATGGGCCATTTAAGCTTTAGATGTCCCAGCCCCTCTGATTTTAAGAGCCAATGACAGCAAATGGTTTAAAATGGTTGACACAACTGTACTTGACAAGAAACAACAGATTTGTTTGGTCTGTAGTTGTTATTGTGGGAGGATCTAAGATTCAAATCCACACTGCACCAGAAAACTGCATGGTGAGTTGACTGGCATAGGGATTTCTGATAAAAATGATAAGGATGATAACTCAATTTAAAAAACGTGCATATATTAAAATGTTTGATGCATAATATCTGTCTTGATGACACCTATTATAAATAATGCTTAAAGTGTGGTACTTGGACATATTTTTTGGAATACTGATGCTTTTGTTAGTGGCCCATTTTAGCTTAACCTATTCAGGTTTCAGCTTAAATTGGCCACCCTTTTTATCAGTAACAAACGCACACATGCACATGTTTGGAGGGAATAGGGCCTATATGTGGCCTGATGAGCATGTCAGTCGGTGTTCATTTATTCATTCATCATTTACTATGTAATTAATTGTCCTGATAATCTGAAATTGTTCTAACAAAGTATGTTGCCATATTGACAGTTGTTTTACAATATAAATTAATGACTATCCCTTTGCAGCTGGACTGGCCCAACTTACCTGATAAGCGTCCCATTTCACCTGATCGGCTGGTCCATTTTACCTGAACTCTGCTTGTGTAAAAAAGTTGGCTCAGCTGACCTATCAAGACCCATAGGGCCTAAAAACATATATTTACTGCACAATTCCAACACAATATGTAAAGAAAACAGCCATTACTAGCCATAAAACCACATTTTAATAGAATACGTTGTATTTTGTAAGTGCCTGAAGCTATTAACCAAAAAGTGGCCCAATTTAGCTGATATCACCCTATGTATTGTTTTTGTAATATTGTTCTTATTTATTTATCTGTTTTTTTCCATAGCCTGTTTTTATCCTCTGTGAAGCACATTGAGCTTATGCTTGTACAAAATAAAGTTGAAATAAACTGAAATTAGAATAGAAAAGCTAAAAGTCCAGCAATGGGAGCTCATCCTGTCAATCTAAAGACCTCCAGGGTCAAGTTTAGTCCTGGTCTTGTTTGTTTTTCATCTGATGCCCTGATAGGATTTATCGCTTTTCCTGTCAGAGCAATCAACCAAATCCTCCACGCTCAGGGTTTTATCTGATGACTTCATACTGAACACCTCCAGGAAAAACAAAAAACTCCCTCATAGGTTGTCTATGGATGCTGTCTAATTTACTTCACTCATAAAAGAGAAACGTGCTGCAGAGCAAACATCATCTCTGTGTGCCGGTGCTCTGTGTGAATATTCAAATTAATCACTGATCTGTCATTTAAGGGGATTTCCTTCGTTAGTTTAAACTAAACTTCCTTTAAAAAGTGAAAAATTAACAAACTTCAGCAACATGAAGCTGCAGGGGAGCAATGAGCCTCTGGATCTGTGCAACACCTTTGATAAAGATGTTAAACTCACTATTTTAAATGATCAGGAACACAACTCCAGCTCTGTTTGATGGTCAAATATTTCAGCTAAACTCCTGCACACTCTCTAAATGCAGCTAAAGCAGGTTTTTCCTATTTTTAATTGATTTTTGATCAGCAATACAATGTGGACATGCATACCCTTTTTCAAGAAGATGTCATCCATCACCAAAAGAAAGAAAATAAATAAATAAATAAACATATAATCAGACAAATAAACATACAAGTAAACGGTATTAGCAAAAATACCAGCAGAAATAATAGTTATTTTTGTTATCATTATCATTTTAGTTATGGAGTCACAGCAAGACAATAAAATGGTATGAAAAGTAAAGTGATAAATAGAAAATAATATATATGTATAAAGAAATTAATATATTAAATAAGCTGATATTAGAAATGTTCCACATATTTTCAGGAATAAGTTGTCGCCTGACACATTAAAGATCTTTCCAATTTTCCTTTTTACTAATATTTAAAAAAACATATTACCATCCAGTCAGCTTGAAACAATTTACAGCTTTTGGAGCTTTGCTGCAATTTTTGATCAGAAAATCAAATTAAGTTATTATGGTTTAATGTCTCTAATGTCAGAGGGGTAATAGAGAATATAGATTAAATTAAATATTACTTAAAAGAAGTGTCTTATATTGTTTAGAGAGCTACACTATAATTACCTCATTATTTGTCCAAAACATTCACACTTGAACCTAAAATTAAACAGATAAAGTCCCATTAATCCTTCTTTGATTGTAACAGAATCTGCTTTTGAATGTAAAGGACTTTTATTTCTGTCATTGTTGCATCTAACAGCTGTCTGCATCGTTAAATTTTACTTTAAGTTTTAATTCCTGTTATTAGATTTGATGAGATAGACCTTTATTAACCCCTTTACTCCCTCAGGAAAATTAAGATTCCAGCAGCAGCTTTGTAAAGCAGATAAGATTTATAAAACAAGATAGATATAAACATAAATATAAAGTAATATAGATAAAAGAAACAGGTTATTTTCTGCTCCTCCCATCCTCAGTCTTCCTGTTCCTCCTCCTCCCCACAGTGAGGAGTTGGACAGTACATTATAATGACTATTTGATATTTTGAGCAGAAGGAGATATTTAAGTATGTGGTGATTTTTCTAATAAAACAGTAATAAATTCTGGTTTCTGGTCCACATCTCACCTCTCTCGCTCCTGTTCCAGCAGGTTGGTGAAGTCGTCGCTCTTGTTCATGAAGTCGGCGTGCTTGCATTTCTCGTTGTCGAGATCCATGACGGTGCGGCGGTGGCATTTCTCTGCCAGCAGCAGCTGCTCCAACATCCGTCTGTACGTCTCCCTCTGTTTGTCCTCCAGACGGTCCAACTGAGGGGGGAAGACACGTCGGCACTCATTATGAACGACACAACATCTGCCGGCACAGTATCAGGGATGCCCACACTCTTATTGTGGAGGGACAAAGGGCAGAGAGGCTTTTCACATTAATGTGGGCGTTATGTAAATATATGCTGCAGACTCTGCTGAACAGAGGATTATATTTTACAGCCTTTAAATCACAAAAGAAGATTTCAGGCTCCTGCTGCTGCTGTAAGGGCCCCGCCAAAATAAAAGCTTTAAACTGTTGCTGTATCTGTCAGCAAACAGCTTTTTAAAGCCTTCAAAATAAAATAAAAAAGTGTTGGACTTTGCTTCACTCTGTGCTCTTTCACCCTTGAACAGGTCACAACTGGAGACAAGGGTGTCCAAATGATGGTCAAGGGGCAAAATGTAGGCCTGGTAACAAAGCAAATTCTAAAAACTAATACATATATTAATAATAATACATAGAATAATATGTCCCATTTTATCAAACCAATTATATTCAATAAATCAGCCAATCAATCGGTCTTTATTTCTACAGCATAAATTCATGACAGGTGTTTTCTCTTTACAACAGAGCAGGCTGAGGCCAAACTTTTTTTCTTGGGCGCACTGGTGCACCAAAAAAAAATATTAGCTGCACTCTTACGGCGTGTTCCCACCAAAAGTGTTGCAAATTTTTTGCACGTTGATATTACATACAGAGTCAATTTAAAGACGCGAATTGATGCTGCATCGGGGCGAGCATAGAGCGGCGTTGAGCGTTGAGCGACGAGCGTTTCCAGCGAAAAAACGCTCGCCGCTCACCACTCAACGCTTGACGCTCGAGCTGAAATAATTGAACTTTTCAAGCGAGCGAGCGTGTTGACGCTCCGGGACAGCCTATCAGTGTGGAGAATGTCACTGACGCAGGGCATTCTGGGGTTCGGAGTCTTGCTAATTTGACAAACTGCTAAACTGGAGACAGATGGAAAGGCGCTCCGCAGCTGGACTGTCTTGCCTGTAGTTGGTATCCAGGCGGGAGATCCTGGCACCAACCCTGGCTAGCAGGTCTTCAAACTGGGCAACAGTCAGCCTGAAGTACCGCTGGAACCGGCCGTCATCCAGACGCAGCTCCTGCAAGAGACAGTGGAACTCACCGAGCTCACACCGCCTCCGTAGGGTAGCATGCATCCAGTACTGACCTCTGCGCCTAGCCCGCAGCTGACTTCTCCACAGCAGGTACAGAGCAGCGATGGTGGTAATCGGAGCCATGTTCGACAATGAAATGATATGATGAAATGATAATGGCGGACTTTTCGTGCAACGATGCTGCGGCGGTTTTTTTGCATATTTGTACCAGCATCAAAACTCGAGCGTCTAGCGCGGCTCGATTTCACTTGATGCGCAAATACACTCGCTTTCAACGCTTTCGATAGGAACAAATTACAAATTACAAGTTACAAATTTAATCTGACAAAAGTAACTGAGGTAGCAGAAAAATCCACCAAAAACGGACAAGACACAGCACCTCTCTTTTCTCTGTCCCTGCATTGCATCTTCACAGGCTGCAGGCTGTAGGCCCATACAAACACACACAGCCCTCAGTAATCATCCAATCAGCTGTTAGTATGCAAATGAGCCCAGACTGTGGTGTCAGGTTTCACGTGGAGCAGTAACTCTGAAGAAGCAGCGAAAGTCTGCCAAATTTATCTCAGTGACTGTCAGATAATTAATAATTACCAACAAAAACAAGTCAAAGTAAAGTTAGTTATAACATTTATAATTGTTCATTTTTTTCTGAACAAATATAGACATTATTTTAAATGTTTTTTAAACTTTTTTAAACTACTCTGAACCTTTCTCAGTCTCACAGGCACCGAGGGGAGTGTCCATGTCCATTACCTATAACAAACTGAGGACAAATGACCTGTCTGACAGACCCAACTGAACATAAAGCTGTAAAAAAAGAAAAAATAAAGAAAAATTAAAGAAAAAAGTCATTAAATGTTCTGCCCTAAATGTCATTTTTTATAAATTAGTTTGAGATTATTTTTTTTAATTATTTAGGCCTACCTTAGTTTCAGTTTTGTAAATATTGACTATAGTGTGCGAAGTCTTATTTTAGCAATAAGACCATGTAGTTAGGGTGATGCTGTTGGTTGTTAAAATCTGGCTTTTAATTTCATTCAGTGAAGCACTTTTAATGCTTTATTTTTCTTTTAATAGATAATTTTGCTTCAAATAAAGACAAATATTTCTTTACACCTTATTCTTGTTTAAAAATCATTGACATTATTTAAAAGTTATGGAGAGTGATAAAATGGTGACCTTATGGTGTTAAATTGACACCAAACTTGGGTGCACCTTAAAAAAGTTTTTAGGTGCATTGTTGCAACCAATGCAAAAAAGTTAGTCTGGAGCCCTATACATATATATTTCTTTGTATGTTTACATAAATCCAGAGATGTATCCATCCAGACAGAGACAAGGGGACGAAAATCACATCTGTCTCCCCTGAATATCTACAATCAATCATCTTTATTTATTTGGCAGCATATTTGCACTGTAAAAAGGTTGTTGTATATTTTACAGTAACTTACTGGCAACAAACTCCTATTTCATTCCACAACCTTTTTAATACATTTTAAATTACAGTAAACTTGCTGTATTTTAGCTTATATTACTGTCTGTTTAACTGTTTTACTGATCATCAATTGGCAAAAAAAAAGTAAAAAAAAAATAAAAGAAGAAGCATTTATTTTACCAAAAATGTGAAACATCTACTGAAAGAAGTCGTGCCTGCAAAACAGAATATTCTCTTGATTCATTTCCCTTTTCAGTAATTTCCTGTACAGACAGTTTATATAGGGTAACTCTAGATTTTATGGTGAAATGCTCTTAATTTGACAGAAATCAGTCTGTTTTCCTATGTTCTTTTGACGTTAATTTACTGTACAGATTTCTAACAGTAGGTAGCTGACGATATTACAGTAAAATACTGTTAAGTTGTCATAAAAAACATGACATGTTGCTTGTTTCTGTCAATTTCTTAGGATACAGAAAAAACTGCAAACAAACCAAACAACTTTTATTTTCTTTGTGTAGGATTTTAAAGTTTAAAAAGCTAAAACCTGCTATTATTATTATTACTATCATTATTATTTGATATACTTTACTGAACCATTTACTGATAATATGATTTATATATAATCTAATATTCATCAAAAACATTTTGTGTCTTTGTCTAGCTCAGTACATTAGCATCTATTTTATGTCATTTTAGTTGATACATTATTTACAGACATTTCAGCAATTTCTGACTGATTTTCATCCCAAATGTCTGTGCATTTTTATGTCATCACAACCAACTGCTAGTTTTTAAACCTTGAAGCCCCACACAAAGAAAATATCTGTTTTTTGGTTTGTGTGTTAGTGTTCTCTCTTCTTCTCTCTGTCTCTAACGGGATCAAACGACTGTTTGATTTTTTCTGTTCTGTTTAAAAACGTTAAATATTCCTGAATTTATCTGTTTACTGACCTCTGCCAAACAGTTGACTGGTAGTTAAAGGGTTAAACGTAAGCCCCTTGATGTGGCATCTCATTTTCATTTTCTTCATGTCTATGTGGTTTTAAAGATAGTTACTATGGATGAATAACAAATGATGAATATAAGACAATAACCCTCCCTGTTAGTGCTGTACTCCTCTGGCCTCCACAGTAACCAGATCTCAGTCCAATAGAGCAGCTTTGGGATGTGGTGGAGCAGGAGATTCTACGTGATGGAGACATCGATCAACATCTCTGAGGGATGTTTCAGCTCTGAAGGTGAACAGACAGTCCGACCTGGGACTGGTAAGGTGTGCCTAATGAAGTGGCCGGCCTGTGTGATTCCTGTATAAGTGGATTTTCTGCCTCACCTCGGCCATGGGGACCTCATAGACGTCCTCGGTGCTGCTGCTGCCACTGGTGAGCAGAGCGTCTCTCTGCAGAGCCTGCAGAGGCTTTAACGGGGCCGCCGAGCCGTAGTGGGCCTCCAGGACCTCGGGCCGGGTCCGGTCCGACTTCAGCAGGCCAATGACGTCCTCTCTGGCCTGAGGGAAACAAAACAAAAAAACAATTTAATTACTAAATTAATCAATTAAACAACATCAGGTGATCCTGTTGGTCATACTTTGGATGTTTTGTGTGAAGCTCATTTGAAAAAGAATCAAAGTTCAGAAGGATAAACTATTTTATATGAAGTATAAAACCTTCATAGCTTACATGCATTCCAGCCAATCACAGGGCCTCATAGAGAGACAGAGCACATGCACCCTCACCAATTAAATAAGGACAACTTGGAGGCACTAATCAGCCAAATGAGCATGTTTTTGGAAAGCAGATAAAAAAGGTTGAAAATAGGGCTGGGCAATATATCGATTAAATCAATCAAACCGATCAATCAAACTTTATCTATATAGCACTTTGCATACAAAAAAGTGCTTTACAAACAGACAGATGAATTAAAATAAAGGATTTATGACCCAAATCCACTCCAACCAGCCCCTGAACCAACCCACACCACAATCCACACAGTGTTGATGAAAAAAAAAGACAATAATAAAGCACACTGCTGTACCCAGTATGTACTGAGATAACGCTATCTTACAGGTTTAAAAATGAGAAAACACTGGAGGTTAGGTTAAAGTGTAAAATTACATATATACAATAAGAAAAAAAAAATATATATATGTTAAAAAAAATAATAATAAATTGAAAAGAAGAAAAACAATAGAAAATAGAGGTTTTAGATTTGGTTTCCTCCTGCTCTCTCTTCTAATCCCTGCTCCAGTCTGTAGAAAAAGTAACTGCAGATGTAAAGCCGTTCCTCTTTAAGCCTTTTTATCATCGTGGATGTTTGTTCAATGACTCCTGCAGCTGAAGGACAATCATTCACCAAAACATCATCCAAACATGACCTCATCCTCTCACAGGGTCGTCAAATGACTTCATTCATGTGAGAGTGGAGGAGGTGCAGGTTTCATCCAGAAGAGGGAGACAGTTTGACTCCCGTTCATCTGCTGTGTGGGGTTTCAGAGAACAAAAGACCATGGCAGAATTAAAACATCACATAGTGTGATGTTTCTGATCGAAATATTAGACTGTGTGAATGTTTCCAAGCACAAAACATGCTGCTAAATGTAATTTAACTCTCTCAGGCATGGTGTCCACTAGGGCTGAACAATTAGTTGCAAATTAGACTAAATCGATGTAGTTTTTTGCAATTTTTTACCTCTATTCATACACTTTTTTCCCACTTTTGGACAATTTTTATATTTTTTTTAACCCCATTTTTACAACTTTATGCCTATTTTGCCTCCATTCATCTTTTTTGGCCACTGTCAGAACCATTTTTTAAATTTAATTTCAAATTTAATTCCCAATTTTGCTGCCAAAATCAATTTTCCTAAGCCACTATTAAATTTTTTTGAAAATTTTTCCCATTTTTTTTGCAATTTCATACCTATTTTGCACCTAATTATTAACCATTTTCCCCTTTCATACCATTTTTACCCAATTTTACAATTTCATACCTATTTTGCTTCTGTTCCTCACTGCTCCACTTTTTCTCAAATCTTTTATCTTTAGATTAATTTAATGTCATATTGGTTTTATTATAAAAAGATCTACTGCTTATGTTTGTTTAAGAATACATAAGATGAGGAACATTAAAACAATTGCAGAGTAAATCACAATATTGGGGAAAAAAATCCCAATTAGATTATTTTCTTAAATCATTCAGCCCTAGTGTCCACAACAGTAAACAGATATTAAGAATAAATTTTATACCCCTTAGGTTACAGCATCATGTCCAACAACCAGGTGTTGAATTCAGTTTCATGAAAATATTATTGATACACATTTATACCACATAAAAATATTGCATCATAAATCTTAAACAGCTGACGAAGGGCAAATTTTGGTATAATGGCTGTTTTCAAATTCTACATAATTTTTTACTTTAAAGGTGCTATGAGGAGAATCTATTACCGGCAACATTAAGACTCTGCTACCCATGAGCACGCGGGGCGACTGTCGTAAAGCTGCGTTCCAGTAACCTCTGAACTGGGAGTGACATCATCTCCGCCTTATCGGCGTTCCAGTTGAAGTCTGAAAAAAACATGCCGATCTACCAGGCTATTGTTAGCTGTTGTTAGCACGCCCTGCGTTGTTGTATGAAGAATGTGATTATCACTATGGCAGCATTTTTGTAAATATAAGTCTAACAATACTATGTATACAGCTGATCTAGAGCGACACACCCCAGTCAGAAGTGCAAATAAATGGATTATTACAGGAGCTAAATAACTGTTCACACTGGGGGCATCCATCTTCCATTGTCAACTCGGGGGTGGCGAGGTTTCACCGAGTTCCCAGTAGGAAATTCAGACTTCGGGGGGAGTTCCAGTTGCAGTTTCCTACTCGGGACTCGGAAATTCCTACTTCTGACTACAACTGGAACGCACCAAAAGACGTGACCCAAGCCAAAGCGTGTGTTTGTTGTGATGCTAATGAATGCAGCTCGGACCTTCCTCAGAACTCTACATTGCTTTACAACTTCTTTTTTCAACAACTTACAGGATGCAAAGCCACGAGGTAATGTATCTCTTTCTAGTTACGTAGTGGTAGTTTTTGATGTGTGACAACAAGCAATTTTAGGAAAACTTAGTATCGTAGTTTTGTTTAGCCGGCTAAATATCTCTACTTACAGCCCGGTGCTCTAAGACGTGTCTGAATAATATAAATTTGCTCTAGTTTTAATTGTCTTGTTCCTGAAGTTGAGTATCCAGGCCAGTCCAGCCCTGTCCGACCCGACCACAAAGCTAAGGAATAGCATTTATAGATAACTTATTTTGATGCTATAAAACTCATCTTAAAGTGTGTATTTCCATCAGGCATATATCTAAAAGACAGACTTTTTTGTAATTATTATTATAAATAATAATAATGATAATAATAATATTATTTATTCACTTATGCACAAGATTTTCATGTTGTGGTAAGGGTATTTAAATAGCATTTCAGATTTTTGTATTTATTTGTAATTTGTTTTGCATGTAAAATGGGTGACATGTTACCTTACAAATCATGACAATAGTAAAAACAATGCTATTAGATTTATTTTGTTTGCGTATAAAAACCACCAACGGAAGGGGCCACCACATAAAATCTCACCTCAATAGTTACAAAAATAGTCAAAATGTTTTGGTAGATGCAGAGGTGATAGAGCCTGATTTTAATTTTAAAGGCAGAAAATTACATGAAATGTGCCAAACAAATATTTAACCAATGATATGTTAATATTATTATATATAAGGCAGTTTGGAGCCATCAATTAACCTAAAAAGCATGTTTATGTTAAGGAAACAAACAAAGCAGATGGAAAAATCTCTTCTGTTTTCTCTCTTCATCTGTCCTGCTCTAATGGAAAATATTCAACACACCCAAACAGATGGAAACGGAGGGCGAGGCTGCAGCATCCTGCTCCACAGAGACACCATTATAAATGTATCTGCATCTGAAAAATCACCAGCAGCAGCAGCAGCAGAGGGAGGGAGGGCTGCTGTCCACAACAGCAGAGGAAATTCTACCAATCTGACCTGTCACATACATGCAGAGATGTTGATGTGCAGCCTTAAAAAACATTTTCACGTCATTTCTGCACAACAGAGAGATAAAGAGGCAAAACGTAGAAATGTCATATTTCATCTTTGTTTTACTCGGGCACACTTACAGACACTAATCTCTGAAATAATGTCTCTGAGGTGTTAAAGTCATTAAAGCCTTACTGGTACTTAAATTTAGATTTTATGTGCTTAATTTTGCACAAGCACACTTTAAGAAAGTCACAAGTACTTCTAATAGACTGTTTTGCATCTTCAAGAAATACTAGATCAAAAAAGTTCACTTGAAAGACTAAATAAACTCATTTGCTAATAAGGGGGCGGGGAAAAGCGAATCCAGGCTTCCCATTGGCTTTCTAAACTATCACAGCCAATCAGGGTGCTAGATTTGGTTATAGTCCCTCCCACTTCATTGCATTAGATCCACTCATACTACTCATGAATCTTTTGGCTTTACTACGAGTGCCTTTAAATGTCTTTTAAAAACACATTTTTATCCATGTGCTTTAATCCTCTGATGCTTTTTTCATTTCTAGTCTTCTATAGTTTAACAGACAGCATCTTTTATTCTTTCATTCTTTTTAAATCTTTGTTACTTTTTATCCTCCTTTGGTTTTATGTACTTTCATTTTATCTTATATTCCTCTTATCTCTCTGTATAATTAGCCTGATTTCTTTCTTCTTATCTTAGGTGCTATTAATCCTTTTATTTATTTGCTCTCTTTTCCGCTTTTCTGCTTTAATTCTTACACTTTCTGTCATTGTTTTCCTCACATTTCACATTTATTTTTCTCTTATTGCATGTTATTTTTGGGGGGCTTTAAAGTACTTTGTAACCCTGTTTTGAGAAGTGCTATGTCAATAAAGTTTATTATTATTATTATTACTGGTAGACAAAAAAATTCAACTACTATTACTACTACTTAGGTATTTTAAGTTTACTGTTGGTACTAGAAAATATAATTTTTTTACTTTTACCTCTGCCAAAGAGGTTATGTTTTCGGGAGAGATGGTTTGTTCGTCCGTCTGTGAACAAAATAACTCAAAAAGTTATGGATGGATTTGGATGAAATTTTCAGGAAATGTTCAGCATGGGAAAAGGAAGAATTTCGACAATCGATTTTGGTGTTGATCCGGATCAGCGTCTGGTCGCCATGACAAAAAAATGCGACTTTGGTGAATAACTACTGAACCAAAATAGATATCATTATGAAACCAATTGCTAATGGTATGTTTTTGGCACATGGCAGCTCATACACCAACAAGAAAGCAGAGACAGAAATCTGCCACCATATTCTTTTTCCCATTGGCCAATGACCGCATCATAATATGATCATCAAAATATAGATTTTTGTTCCAGCCGAACTTCAGACAAAAATCTTCTTTGCAGAAGTTTGACTTAATCATATATTTATTATTACTATAATTATTATTAAAATATAATTATAATAACAATAATTATTATTACTATAATTACTATTACTATAATTATTTTCTATTATTATTACTATTGTTATTATTATTGTTATTATTATTATTATAATCATTACTGTTAGACTAAAAACAGTGTTCCACTCCTACTAGTGAGGTATTTTGAGTATACTGTTGGCACTAGTAAACAAATTTTTTGTTTTACTCGTACAGGTTTTAGGCGCAGTATTGCATCAATCAATCAATCAAACTTTATTCATATAGCACTTTTCCTACAACACATGTAACTCAAAGTGCATGAGTAGATATTACTGGTAACACAAAATTGTCAACTAGTAGACAGTTTTGTGGTACTAGTAGTATTATAGACTTAAAAAGTGTTACTAATTAAAACTCAAAGCTTTACTAGTAGTACAAGTAACAAGAAATTGTCTACTAGTAGGCGATTTTGCCTTTTTAGTAAGGTCTACTCATACTAAACTGCACCAAAAACCTTTACAAGTTTAGGAATAATAATTCATCTTAGTTTTATTAATCTTACAGACTGTAAATCAGAATATTTTAGGGTGCTACCTGCACTTCTCCCTCCATGATCCCCAGCAGCTGCTGCAGATCTTTCATTGACAGATCCAGAGCTGCTCTTTTCTTGCTCTCTGATGATTTCTGTGATCTCTTCGCAGACGTGGTCTTCTTCCCGTCCTTCTCTTCTTTTTGAACTTTCTGCATCTTCTTTGCGAGCTGTGGCGTGTTCTCCTCCTCCTCCTTGATGAAGCCCGTGGTGGGCTGGATGTGTCCGTCCTCGGGACCCTCCATGGTGCAGCTCCTGGATCTCATGTTGCACCTGAGAACAGAAAATAAACCAATCGATGGAAGAGTGATGAGATTTAGATGTTTAAAGGGGAAAGGTCAGTGCTTTAAGAACAAACAAAAAAATCATGTATTCTAACTTTTTTTTATGCAGAACACAATCATACTCTCCCACTGTCCTTTCCACAGTTACCACGTTGATTCACACTTTTTATCAATCAAGATTTAAGCTAAGAAAAAATACTCCTGAACACAAACAATGATGTCACTGTGGGGGGTGTTGGGACGGAGGGGGTCCGTCCTGACAGAGTTATAGGTAATTAGATCTGAAGTAGGCCAAAGTTCCTACAGGCTGCAGGTCTGGATGAAAGCAGACCGTGACTCAGCCTCGGAGAATCCTGGCTCTGACGCGGTAGCAACAAGCACGTTACCTCGGCCTGTTATTAATAGATGCTTCAGGGGAGATGCCAAGATCCCCCACACCTCAAAACAACAGGGCTGCCTCCACCAGGACGGTCTGGAGGTAAACTGGGAGGGTTACTGGGAGCCAAGGGTTGAGTTTAACATCAGGACTGAGAAGAAGCAGGAGAAACTGCTGAGATCTGGAATCAATTACACATTTTAAGATGCCAAATATGATTTTAGCTTCTATTTAAGACTTAGATAAATGGGCTGAAAAATGATACTTTCAGATAAAAACTACTAATCTAACCCTTTAACTACCAGCTCAACTGTTTGGCAGAGGGCATCATTAAATTCAGGGATATTTAATGTGTTAAAAACAGAACAAATCAAATCATTGTTTGATTCCCCGAACACTTCATGGAACAGAGAAACAACAAAAATAACAAAAAACAGATATTTTCTTGGTGTGGGATTGAAAACTTCTAAAAGTGAACAGGTGATTATGTGACGACAAAAATAGGAACAAATATGTGGGGCAAAATAAATTGAAAATGTTGGTAAATAAAACAGCAATAAAAATGACTTAAAATAGATCAAATTAAGTTAAGTTAAATTAACAAGGAAAAATGTTTTTGATGAATAATATATATATATATATATATATATATATATATATATATATATATATATATATATATGTATATATATATACACACACATATATTAGAGCTGTCAGACGATAAAAAAATGAATCTACATAATTACAGGATTTATAATTAATTAATCTAATTAATCACATTTTAATCTCATATCTGCTTAAAGTACCCAAATAAAGAAGTTGAATTCTAGGATATTATAATGATATTATAATTTATGTACACATAAATGATGACAATAACTTTCATTTAACCACTTAGCAAATAAACACTCAGCAGAAGTCCATCTACTAAGTAACATGCCACTGTAATTGTAATGAATAGTTGAATAGTTGGTAGGATGTCAAGAGGATTTGGAGACTAATGAACACCACAGAAGCTCAATTAAAAATGATAAAATTTATAACAACAGATACAAGAAAAAGCAAAGCAATAAAACTAAGAAACATCTAAGAGAGTAAAGAATAAAGAATAAAACTAAGAGACAAATCTAAATAAGACACTAAAATATATTTAAAACACATAAAGGTATGTTAAAAGATTAAAATTAAACCTAAAATAATTAAATGTAAAAAGATAAGAACTATATCAAAACATATAAGTAAATAGTAAAAATGGAATAAAATATCAGACAATGAAATATTAAACTAAAAATAATAAGAACTGCTACTCATAAATAAATGATTATAATAGTCATTAGAATAATAAAATTCTACATAAAAGCCAGGCTGAATAAGTGAGTTTTAAGATTGCGTTTAAAAGTTTCTACATTTGCAGCTTGTCTCAGAACCTCTGATTTAAAGTGCTAATGAAAGTTGAATTTATAAACATAAGGAAAAACAGAAAATACTAAACACTAAATAGACGAGATATACTGTATAATATTCAAACTGATCAACTGTTTTGCTTTTTTTTGGCAAATATGCACTTATTTTCAATTTAATGCCTACAACAAGTTCCAAAAAAAAGCTGGGACAGGGGAAACTAAAGGCTGGGAACATGGAGCATTGAACCAGTGAACAAAAGGCTCAGTCATTTACAACCAATTTACCACCACTCTGCCAACTGAGTGAGCAAACAGTCCAACAGTTTAAGAACAACATTATTTTTAACAAACAGTTACAAGGAATTTCATCGTCTACATGACTGCATAATGATGTGGGGGAGTGTTAGTGCCCATGGCAAGGGTAACCTGCACATCTGTGAAGGCTCTATTAATGCTGAAAGGTTCAGACAAATTTAGGAGCAACATGCTGCCGTCAGGAACGTCCTGATTATTTCAGAGACATGAAGACACATTCTGCTCGGGTTACAACAGCAGGGACTAGACTGACCTGCTGCAGTCCACGCCTGCCTCCAATGAACAGGTGATAGACTGACCTGCTGCAATCCACGCCTGCCTCCACTGATCAGGGACTAGACTGACCTGCTGCAGTCCACGCCTGCCTAAACTGAACAGGGACTAGACTGACCTGCTGCAATCCACGCCTGCCTCCACTGAACAGGGACTAGACTGACCTGCTGCAGTCCACGCCTGCCTCCACTGAACAGGGACTAGACTGACCTGCTGCAATCCACGCCTGCCTCCACTGAACAGGTACTAGACTGACCTACTGCAATCCACGCCTGCCTCCACTGAACAGGGACTAGACTGACCTGCTGCAGTCCACTGAACAGGGACTAGACTGACCTGCTGCAGTCCACTGAACAGGGACTAGACTGACCTGCTGCAGTCCACGCCTGCCTCCGCTGAACGGGGACTAGACTGACCTGCTGCAGTCCACACCTGCCTCCACTGAACAGGGACTGGACTGACCTGCTGCAATCCACGCCTGCCTCCACTGAACAGGTACTAGACTGACCTGCTGCAGTTCACGCCTGTCTCCACTGAACAGGTGCTAGACTGACCTGCTGCAGTCCACGCCTGCCTCCACTGAACAGGTGCTAGACTGACCTGCTGCAATCCACACCTGCCTCCACTGAACAGGGACTAGACTGACCTGCTGCAGTCCACGCCTGCCTCCACTGTACAGGTACTAGACTGACCTGCTGCAGTCCACGCCTGCCTCCACTGAACAGGAACGTGTTGCATGCATCAAATTTAAAATGATGAATATTTAGATGAAGCATAGTTTGGTTTCTTTCCGCAGGGAGTCTCTCAGTCATGATCTTTAACCAGTTTAAGCCCTGCCAGGTCTTACTATGTTAGCAAATCCGTTAAAAACTTTGATGCTGGTTTGGTTAAGTGGTGCAGCCAAGCACAACCCATTTGCCAGCTTCTACTAATCCAGGTTCAAATCCAGCCTGTGGCCAGTTTGCAGAGTGTCTTCCCTGATTCTTACCCACTGTCTGTCCCCTATTCTCCTACCAATAAAGATCTTAAATGCCCAAAAATTTATCTTAAAACAAATTATATCTGAATCTCCATCCGTGTTCCAACCTGCCTTTGTGCCATTTGCTTAAAATTTGGGAATTTGTTGAGATCTTTTTGACTCATCTTGCACACAGATGGATGGACACATGGACAGACAAATAAACAAATAAACAAACAAACAAACAAACAGGCAAAAACACTGCCCTCCAACTGCTGAAAGTGCTCTCAGTTTTATTCTTCCTTTTGAGTATGTGTGTCCTTTAAAGGAACTTTTAAACAGAACAACAAAAACAGAGTAAACAGTCTGTTTGTTTGATATTTGTCTGCAGGTTGTTTGGAGGATTTCATCACTGCTGCCAAATGTCCCATCGATGTGTCTCAATCAAAATGGGCCTCCACATGCCTTCACAGTGTCGTGTGACGTCCCGGCTGAGCAAACTGATCCGTGTAAACAGTTTACCTTCACCACAGAGGATCTCTGATTCATAGTTTCATCTCACAGAGCGACGTTACACTCCGACGAGGAAGACCAGACGACCAGGAAAGTCTTTGAGGATTTGACTGTCACCAAAACAACCAACGATTTCAGGGCTGCTGGGTTTCCTGGAAATGGGAAAACTCAAGAGAGCGTCCAGTTCGCCCGCTTACAGTTAACAGCCAAAAGTTATTGGTGTTCTCGTGTTTAATAATAGACGTAAATCCCTGCAGCAGGTGCAACATCTGAAACCAGAGGAGACGAGGCCGTAATAGCAGCTCGTGGTTATGGAAGAAGAGGCCAAGTATGAGTGTTTCAGACTTGTTTCTGCATCATTTTAGCCACAAACATGACCAATATGTGATTAAAAGGTTGTTAAAAGTCTGATAAAAGGACGGATAAACTGAAGGGTAGAGTCCTGTAGATATTTTGAGGCTTTTAAAGACTTGTTTACACTCTGTTTCTGTGAACCACCACACTGAAAGAAGAGGTTTTTGTACAAACACCATATGGAACCAATGTAAACAAGCTAAAAATACGACACAGTGAATAATCTGGAGATTGTACGTTTGGTCGTCCCTGTGGAGAGATATTTACGGCGACGCGATGAGGCTCTCTGATTTACGCCTTCGCCTGGATAAAACCCCAGACAGCTGTGGCCCGTGGTCGACACACGAGACCTGCTGTGGATAAGTGGTTTGCGTCGGTATGTTGGCAGCAGTGGTTAGAAAGCTCATCCAGTTATAAGAAGGTCAAAGATCTGACCTCAGAATCAGCAAATGTCTCCAAAAATCTCCATGTGTCAAAAGTCTTAAATGTTGCAGTGACTCATGGACTGCAGCTGAACACTTCATGTCTCAGGAAATGTTTGTTTATGTCTGTCATACTCTATTTTTGGGACAATGGATGATAATTAACATCATGCTAAATTAACAGCAATCTCGAGTGAACTCCAATGATATTGTTTTTATTAAAAATCACAGTCCCGTCCAAATAAACATCCAAACTAAATTATTGTCCATCACCAGCTGATTATATGACATCCTGGGAACAGATGCCAATTCTTAAGTAGCTCCAGGGAAGCCAACTCAAAAAAACAGCCAAGAAATGGCAGAACTTACGCCTGAAACACAAAAGTCTAAATTTCATGGTCTATTAAAATCTCCTTGAGTTGCACAGGGTCATCCTCTGAGCTTCAGTCCCAACAATCGCAGTAATTTAATCAAAAAAAGGATTCACTCTTCCTTTCTTCAGCGGAAAGTTCAAAAGAAGATTAGGATGTTGTTCGGACTTTTTCTTGCAATGCATTTAGGTCAGCTGGTTCAAGTCTAAACAGAATCATTAGTATTGTGCTCAAGACCACACTATCCAAGACCAGAGTGCACCAAGACCAAGACAAGACCAAGACTTTTGGGGGTCGAGACGAGCCGAGACTGGGACAAGACTGAGACTTTTGGGAGTCGAGACCAAGACCGAGACGGGCCGAGACTGGGACAAGACAAGACTGAGACTTTTGGGAGTCGAGACCAAGACCGAGACGGGCCGAGACTGGGACAAGACAAGACCAAGACTTTTGGGAGTCGAGACCAAGACCAAGACAATCCGAGACCGGGACAAGACCGAGACTTTTGGGAGTCGAGACCAAGACTGAGACGGGCCGAGACCAAGACTGAGACGGGCCGAGACCAAGACAAGACCGGGACTTTTGGGAGTCGAGACCAAAACCGAGACGAGCCGAGACCGGGACAAGACCGAGACCATCAAAATCAATTTTCAAAACCATGACAAGGTTGAACAGTTAAGGAGGGAGTAGCGCAGTCCCAACACCAGGAAGGTTTCAGTCATCACAGGGGAAATAACACATGATCTGAAGCTTTTTTTAGTTTTACCAAGTGTTCTTCCTTGTTAACATTAATGACGTTGAAGAACAGTAGATCAGTGCTGGTCTTGATCGGTCTTGACGGAAAATCCTGAGTCTGGCATTCCAAGACCGAGATAAGACCGAGTTAAAATGCTCTCCAGTCCGATACAAGACCAAGACCTTTAAAATGTGTTCTCGAGACCGAGACCGGTCTTGAGTAACACAACTCTTTGATTAATGTATGAAATGATTCATGGGGTCAGTGAAACTGACTCAAAAAAAAAACATGGCTATCAACATAAAACATTACTTTTCTTATATGTACTAGTTTTAGTTAGTTGACAACTTAGTTTAAGGAGTATGTTAAACTTATGATGTAAGGACATTGCCATGACAGATCTTTATTAATCTTAAACATGTTTTCTTAGTTGATCAAGTATCAGTGAAAAATAAGTTAATGCAACTTAAAAAACAGAGTTTTGACTTCGCCTTATTTCTGTCAAGCCCTGACATGCTGAGTTTTGTTCTGCAGTGATCCACTTTACTGCCACCACATTTGAGACAAAGGGAGAGAGACGTTTATTTCCTACAGAACATTTATGAACTTTTGATAAATACATACTTTCACTGTGGTTTTTTTAAACAGCTACTACCTGAGCCAGGATATAGTTAGAAAAAAACATTTTTCACAGTATTGGATGTAAATTTTACATGTGTGTTAAGCTAACCTTGCTTTAGCACAGATATGATTTTGATAGTCTGCTTTAGGCTTTAACGACATGTTTTGCTTTGGAAAATTGCTATTTGCATCTTTCATATTCCCTTAAGGCATAACAATTCTGGGCATTTAATGTGTAATTGATCTGCCTGCAGCACAATTCGTTTTTTTAAAAAAAGTTTTCTTTGCACCTTGAGTGCCAAAAAAACAACAACATTTTTTTAAATAACTGTTGTCAAAGCAATTTGTAAACCTGTGTTTTAAAAGTGCTGTACAAATAAAGTTTATTATTATTATTATCATTATTATTATTATTATTATTAAATATTTCTGCAGATGCATAATAATGCTCAAATATGGTGGTAGGTTTCCATATTGGGCCATCCATGGAAATAGAGCTCCCTGGCAGAACTTCAGACTCCTAGAAAACAGCATTAACACAACCTGCTGTAATTTAACCTCGTCACATCCCTGAGCATTATTATAAGTAACACTGGGACAAAATCAGAACTGATCAATAATACAATAATTCATCCCCTTATTGCATTTTGGAGACCTAAGCTAGACTGTCAGAAAGGTTATGTCTGCTTCAAAACCAGCATTTTAACATGGGGCCCAATGGAGGCTTGTTTGTTTCAGCAGGTCTCTAGTGGACACCCAAGGTACTGCAGCATGTTTCACATCTGGCCTAATTTTTAACAGTTATGCTGCTGCTTGAACAAAGGTAAAAGACGTCCGTCAGCCCTCTCCTCTGTTTTATGAGCTGCATCATGTGCAGTATGAGCAGCTGTTTGTTTGGTGAAATTTTAAGGGGAGTATTTTTAGGGTCTGCACTTGTGTCCAGAGTCCAACAAGGGGAAACTCCAGGGCTATCACATTATGATCCATCAGCAATCCCACGGATGCCTGAGCTGTAACTGCAGCTCTCACACCTCTCCTTCAACAACGCTCCACGTAAACAAACAGACGCTAGCTTAAAACCCCTCCGCGGATGCTAACTAAATGGAGGTCACGAGCGGTAAAGCCCTCTGACTGCTGCACCTGAGTAACAAACAAACACTGAGTGGATCATGTTTCGCTGTATTTGTTTCTGATATCTGAGGGTATAAATAGATCACATTAGCGTCTGTGGACTCTGTTCTGTTGTTGTTCCGCCTCTTTCACAACATTAACCGAACAATAACACAAGCTCACAGCTCATATCCTTCATGATCGGTTTGTCGTTTCTAAAGAATGAGACAGCATCCTTAATATCAAATTGAAATTTAAAATCACTTTGGGACAAGCTTGCCTACATATTTTCTCCTCAGAGGCTAACTTTCCCTTTGGAAGCCATATTGGATGTCCAATGCTAAAAGAATGGCAGACATCCTATAACATCTTTACTTTATTTACTTCACCAAAAACTTTTACAGCTCATGCCACAAGTCCTTTTGAGAGAGTTAAGACTTCCATTTATCCCATATCTTAACTGTTAAATTGATAAAACACCAACAAATAAAGGATGTGGATGAACATATAACTAACTGATGGATGGTTAGATGATTGGTTCAAGTAGTTTGAGAACTTAATGTTTGGATGGATAGATACAAAGATAGATAAATTAATGTGGGTGGATAAAAGCATTGTTGGATAGATGGATGCAAAATGAGGTGGCTTGGTGGATGGATGGACGGCTAAATATTGATCCAGTGGGAAAACTGAATGTTTGGATGGGTAGGTGGATGGATAATAGATTAAAGAATTGATGGACTAATAGATATGAAGATAATGGATTGCTTTAGTAGGATGGATGGATGAACTGATGGATGGATTGATGGATGAACTGATAGATGATACATAGATGTGATGGGAGACTTGTTGGATGGATGGATGGCTGATTCAATAAATGTTTGACAGAAAGATGGATGGATGAATATAGATGATAGATTGATGAAGCAGGATTAATCAATGCTTTGGAAGTATGGATGGATAGATGGACGGATGGATGGATATATGTTTTTTGCATGCATGCACAGATGAATGACCTGATAGATGACATGATCTAAATGACTTAAAGGACGACTGTTGGATGAAGAAATTGGTGAGTCGATGAAAGATTGGATGGATGGATGGATGGATGGATGGATGGATGGATAGATGGATAGATGTTTGGATGGATTGGTAGATGGGTGGATCGATCAAGTAATTGATGGACTAATAGATATGAAGGTAATGATTGCTGTGGTAGGATAGATGAATGGATGGGTGGATGGATGGATGGATGGATGAATGGATGGATGGATGGATGGATCGATGAAGACATTGATGGACTGATGGATGGATTGATGGATGAATTGATGGACAGACAGATAGATGATACAAAGATGTGATGGGAGAATTGTTGGATGGACAGATTGCTGATTTGATAAAGATGGATGAATGAATATAGATGATAGATTGATGAAGTAGGATTCATCAATGTTTTGGAATTATGAATGGATGGATGGATGGACAGATGACATGATGTAAATGGATTAAAGGAGGACTGGATGGATGGAGAAATTGGTGAATCAATGGATGGATACCTTATAATAGGAATACTGGATGTTTGGATGGATTGATGGATGGATGAATGGATTGATGAATTGGTAAATGATAGATTTATACAGTAGGGGAGCTGAATGTTTGGATGGATGGATGATTTCATGGAGAAGTGAACAGGTGGGCAGATGAATGGCCGGATGTGTGAGCTGATGGATGGATAAATAAATGGATTGTTGGTTGACTGGATGGATGGGCAGACAGCTGGTTTGAGTCGGGGTGAAGAGTTTGGAGCAGTGGATCTTGCAGAGTGATCTTACGTTTTTGGAGTTACTGTTCATGTTTGGACTCAGAGAAGTGTCAATATTCTGCCTGATGGAAGAAAATGTCCCTGAATCTGAGCAGAGATCGTTAAGACCATGAACTGCCATCCTAACTTTGAGCTCCTCTAAACTTTGTGCTCTTCTTGGTCAGTCTGATTCAGTCCTGTAGATGTTCAAATGCCTATATAAGGGCACGATCAGAGGTTCGCGGAGGTCTGGCCTCTGGTCGTAACTCTCCATAAGGGGGAAAGTCCTGCAGTCAGTCATCTGTGCTGCAGGAGGGCTTTAAAACCATGAGAGGAAGGACCTTCACGCTCAGCCAAAACAAATATTCTCCTGTCAGGATCCCCCTGTTTAACATCTCAGACCAGAAAGTTTCAGAAGACAAAGTATTGAGCCAATCTTTGTTATTTCTCAAGAGCCTCTGAAAGGATGGTTCACTGGTTTGGTGTGAGTTTTCTCCTCAGATGACATGTGCTGGAGAAGCACCTACAAACCGTCCACCTCTGCCTGCAGCACCTCCATCATCTACACAACAGTCCTGTTGCTTAATGATGGGACTGTGCCAAAAACAACAGAACTTTGAACAGATGAAAGATGCATGATCACACTGGCCTTACAGAGCAAATGGACCTCCATTGTCCAACGACTTCACTCGGCTAAATGCTTAATGGCCCAATCAGAGAAGAGAGAAGCTGTGGGCGTGACGACAACAGGAAGTGACTGCATGTTTGAAAACAATGGCGGCTTCTGAAGCATCTCAACAACTGTGGTTATTTATCAGAAATAGACTCAATTTCTTCTTTGAAAGAGGAAAAAAGAACACCACTTGATGCTTGTCTTACAAGAAATCATGTTTTTGCTCTCCTCCTGGCCGGGGATCACTGCTGGGAAACTGGGAGAGAACGTGGAAATCCACCATGTATGGGTCGAAATTGACCCATCACACTATAGATGTAACTATAGTTAATAATATTAGAACAGAAATATGTATCTACATTAACTTCTACAATATGTGTTCAAACAGCCCTTGTCATATTAAGATAAGAATACAATTATATGATTCTCAGAGTTCATTTTGTATTTTTTAGTGAAATAAATTGGTAAACAGTCAAAGAAAGGCCCAAAGGCCCACACCAAAAGATATTAAATCAATGTTTTCATGGATAATGAAGCCTGACAAGGTGACCAAGGGATAAGGGAAAAAAATGCCTGATAGATAAATGTTCTAAGTGTAATTTACAGCTGTTTTAAGGCACAGGTCAAATTGACCCTAGCATGGAGCATGTATAGAGAAAGTTAACACAGTAAAAGGGTTAAACACACATTAAAACAGTCCCAGTGTCCAGTTCACATCAGAGTAAACCTCAGGTAAAACACAAACGTGGAGCTTCACAGAAGTTTCCTGCTCCATGTGGAGTCACTCTGGTGTTTCTGTTTCCATCCTGGAACCTCTCCACTCTGCAGGCCGAGCAGGTCTGTACAATATCAGTCTATCAAGCCTGCGTCCTGAAATAGTGCGACACTTACAGTCGGTGCTTAAATGTCACTACGGACTCACATTACCATCTCGACCACGTCACAGAGTTATCAGAAATAGAACAATTATAATCAGGCTCTGCAGCAGTGTCAGCACGTGAACGCACCACATCATTAAAGTGTTTCTATTTGGAGCTTTAAGACGGGACATGGTGAACGTTAAAACTCTGACAGGCCAATGTGACGCCGTCCTCAGTGACCCTCAGACTTCTGCATTATTTAACCTTCAGCGTTATCACTGAGTCACACTGCAGTGGAACGAACAGCAGGGAAATACAGCGTCACACGGCTGATGCAGAAACAGGCAGGCTGTGGGATGTAAAACATGCTCAGGTGGGACAAGAAAATGTCCCCACACCACCACGCCAGCAGCAGCAGCCTGGACCGCTGATCCAAGGGAGGATCCAAGAATCTTCTGATTGGCTCTACAATTGACATTTCACAAAAGCCCCACCCCCCTTAGTTAATGTTGCTAGCCCGTCAAGCTTCGAGATGCTGTGCCATGTTAAGTCTGCACTTTTACTTCTGTCTTGTCTTTTATATTGTTTTGTCAGCTTTTAATTTTAGTCGCAACTCTCCTCTTTTCAGGAAACTTCACTTTCTGCCCTCATGTTTTCCCACCGTTGTGATCGTGAGCTCCGCCCCTAATTGTTTCCAGCTGAGCCCCATTACCTCTTTTATCAAAGTCTGTGTCTCCCTTCGTCTTGTGCCAGATCGTGTTGTCTCATCGTGCCACAAGTCTTAATTCTTAAAGAAGGTACAGCCTTTTTGTGTTGTTTTAATTCAGAAGATTTGGTTGCCTTCGTTAATCTAGTTTACCAGCATTGCTGTGATTTTTGGTTGCCTTTTCTCAAGTTGTTCCAGTGATGCTGTGATTTTTTTGTTCACTACTTTGAGTGCAGATTTTCTCAATAAAGAGCATTTTTTGTTTGAGTCTTGCTTTGGGGTCCTTTTGTGCTGATTCCTTGTCATGCTGACGGAGTATCAACAGTGCCATGGAGGAGAGAAGTGTACCAGGCGTGTTGGCGATTTCTTTTGAAGCAATACCTGCACAATATCCTCCAGATCCAGCCAAAAGGGGTCAAAATATGCACTTGAGGGATATATTCATATTAATAAAATAAGCAATGAAGGGAGCACAATGATTATCGAGGCGAAATCCTACCCATCAATGGCAAAAACGGAGAAAACTCATGACTTCTCCCTGAAATGCAACGAGCACAGCCTTGTGGACCAGTCATACTCTTGCACTGCTAGGTAAGCTCACTTAGATTTGAATGGTATTGTTAAAATATGTTTAGAGCGTTACTGCAGCTAACGGTGATTCTAATAAAACAAACAAGGTGTTACGTAACCCCTGTTACGCTGCCACAAATTATCATGATCGACCTGAATTCAACCAGTGAGTTAGTTAAGAACATGTTCTTATGTGCATTCACAGTAATGTTAAGCTGCATGACATGTACTAGCTGGTTGGATATAGTTATATTCTGTGCTTCAAATCAAATATTGGTCCGGTTTGGCACTTTTACAGCCAGTGTGGGGTTGGGATTCTCTGGAGTAGGCTGTCCATCCCCAATATGCTACATGAAAGATTAGAATGACAAAATAAGTTTAAATTGCCTTTTAGGACACAGTGTTCAACTTTGATGTAAACTGACAAAACATAATGTTACGGAGCTACAGCGTTAGCCTAGCCTTACCTTGGAGCAGATGTATGTATGCTTGTTAATTTTCATGACATTTATCTGGCAGTGGGGCGCTCCACACTGTTTGCTCCAGTTGTGTTTTTGGCTTTGGGAAGGAAAAGAACATGACTCCCCCAGTCAAACTCTTCTGGTACCTACTGTCCGACTTACAAACGCCATATGAACACCGCTTCACCATTTTGACATTTTAACTTTGATCTCATCACTCTGACTTTTATCACGAAATTGCATTTCAACTTTATTGTAGTCTGGACAGTAAGAAAAGTCTTGATCAGGTGAGATTACTCAAACAGAACAGTAATCACAACAATAGGTATGAGAAAACTAATCCATTTGTTATTAACCAATGGGTTCAAGACATTTTAACCTTAAACATAAGAATATAGTACAATTAAATAACATAAAAAAATAAATCAGACGAGCCTGAAAAGTAACCTCAATAAATCCAGTAAAAACATAAACATATATTTTTAAATTACAAAATAACCACTGTGTTTAACTTAAACATAAGCTTATTCTGGGGTGTTGGTTTGGCGCGGTGGTTAGCACTCCATGTACTTGCTTCTGCCGATCCAGGTTCAGGTCCCGCCTGTGACCAGTTTGCAGAGTGTCTTCCCCTGCTCTCTCTCCCCCTTTCACAAGCCTATCCACTGTCTCTCTCCTATCAATAAAGGCACAAAATGCCCAAAAATATACTTAAAAAAAAAACAAACAAAAAAACATAAGCATATTCTACAACTGAAATAAACAAATATATCAGAGATTTAGATGCAGGCCGATATAATCCGATATTTTTTTGCTGATATCAGACCGATACCCGATATCAATATTTGATCCGGACACCCCGAACTAGTAGTACTAGAAGAACCAAAACAATCTATTAGAAGTACAAGTGACACTTTTTGCTTTACTAAAATCTACTGGCACCCCAGTTGACCAAAAGTGAGCACTAGAAGAGCTGAACTGAGGCCCCATCCACATGAAGACTAACCGAGGTCTAAATGCATAAGTTTTTTGTTGAATCTGCGTATCATCCACACGAAGACGGCGTTTTGGGGGTCTGTAAATGATCATTTTTGAAACCAGGTTCCAGAGTGGAAAGATTTTGAAATGCTGTATACACAGCTCTGTGATTACTGGCTCTCTGCAACTTTTTCAAGATATGAAACTACGTCAAAGTTTCATATCTTCATTGACACGCATGTACCACACATGGCAACGATAACAACAATGGCGGCGTACGGTGTAGCATATGTGCTAATGAAGCTAGTGACCCTACTATCCCTGTTGCAGCAAAATCTCCTTCTTCTCAATCACCACCGAGTTGAACAAACAATTATCGAGGACACATTACAGCACTTTATGATCACTTTATCACAATCTCTGTTTACAACTTTTGCTGCAAGTGCACATGCCCACTGTTTTTTCATCTGTTTCTGCTTGTTTCCGTCATATCGTTACAGCGCCCCTCGAGGTCTGGCATGTGTTTTACAGTGTCTTCATGCGTATCGAGTGCATTCATGTAGACGCGCACATTTTCTGAGACGCCTTCGTCTTTATGGCGGTCGTTTTTGAGATTGTTAAGTGTTTTGTCTTCTTGTGGATGAGGCCCTACTCTTGATATCACCAACTTTTATCTGGTCATTTCACCTATTGTCTCAACATTCTGACTTTCTTCTTGTCATTCCAACTTTAATTTCAACCTGCTGAAAATTATGGCTCTGCCAAACCACCTTGGATTTCTGAACACTGACTTTGTAGCTAAAAATAAACCACGAGCACTGACGCAGCATTGCCTCACACCTGATTTTGTCTTTTGCTTAGTCCTGTTTGTCAGTAAGTCCAGATTGCAGCACATTCTCGTCAGTCATCAGGAGGAAACTCGCAGGCTGAGATGGAGCAGGGTTTTATCCCCGCTGTGGTTTGAGTAAGAGCTCTAATCAGCGCTGCCCGGTCCAGAGAGCTGACATCACTCACATGCTCCTCAGATGGGACGAGCATGAAATCACTTCCCCCCATAAACTCTGGCAGTGCAGAGAGCGAGCGGGACAGGGCGGGGCAGTGATGGGGGTGAAGCGGGGTTAGACCGCTCCTCTTTTACATCATTTCACATTTTTACTGGACGTACAGCTCCTGAGTGCTGATGACTCCTCTGTGGTCCGTGGTCAGCGGGTCAGTGATTCAATAAGTGAGTCATGGGAGAAGAATATACTGAGACCATCCCATCAGTGAGCTCAGAGAGGATTTACCATCAAACTGACCTTCACAATAGTTTGTTTAGGGTTTGATGTGAGCAGAGACTTGACAGAGTTTGACAAAAAGCAGCAGAAATATTAGAAACTCAAGTGAAGTGTGTCAAAGTAACATCTCAACAATGTGGATGAAAACTTCTGATTGACTTTTGCTGACTCTTATTTACTTCATATAAGTACATTAGTTTCCCCAAAAGTTGCAAAATGTGTCCATTTATGGCATCAAAATTTTAAAATGCTAGATTTTTTTTCTCAAGGTTGTTGAAGTTAGGTTTAAGAAAATAAATGGGACTTTTTATAAAGTGAACAATCTCTTGTGAAATGACTCTTTGACAGCAATACATTATCTTTTAATAATTCGCAGATTTAGTTATGAAGTCACATGGTCAGCTTGGCTTAAAGGATAAGTTTGGTTTCTACAGCTTTCACATTGTTCATAGAATAAAGTAGAACAATATACTCACCCAGAAGGCTTTCCTGATCCAAACAGTGCTTCAGGAGATATTTAGATCCAAAATCGAGCGGCGGACATCTGTATAATGGTAGCACACGGGGCATGTATAGCACCGCTCCTAAAACTGCATTAATCGTCCAAAAACTCATTAGTTTCACCAATATTTCATCATGGTCCGCTCACGCTACTCCTCCATTACAGTCTGTGTCGCTCCACCCATGTTTTTGTGACTGTGCTGACCTCTGAACTGAAGACTGCTCTCTGGCCAGCTGTTCTTCTCTTTGCCTCTGCGTCCTCCTTTTGATGAGCTCCTCATCTGTAAACTCTGGCTCCAAACTGTAAGGACACCCATCATATTCAAAGTTCTCCTCCACAACATCTTCATCCCATAGATATTCGTCCATTTTGCACAAAACTGGAAGAAGAAAGTCGTTGTGTAGCCGGCGGTCGCCCCTGAAACAATGAGCCGTACTGCACATGTGCAGAAGCAAGCGCTCTTCTTCTTCAGTTCAGAGGTCAGCACAGTTACAAAAACATGTCTGGAGTGACACAGACTGTAATGGGGGAGTAGCGTGAGTGGACCATGATGAAATATTGGTGAAACTAATGAGTTTTTGGACGATTAATGCAGTTTTAGGAGCGGCGCTATACATGCCCCTTATGCTACCATTATACGGATGTCCGCTGCTCGATTTTGGATCTAAATATCTCCTGAAGCACTGTTTGGATCAGGAAAGCCTTCTGGGTGAGTATATTGTTCTACTTCATTCTATAAACAATGTGAAAGCTGCAGAAACCAAACTTATCCTTTAAATAAGAGTTTATGTTTTCATTTTATCTCTGTTGAATTTTTCCTTGCCTCAATGAAAACAAAAGTTTAAAAAAATGTCTCATCTTACCCCACTCTCCCCTACTGAATAGGGATGGGTATCGAACTTGGTACTTTAAGAGGTACCGACCGAATCCTGTAGGTACTATCGAGTACCGATTCACGTAAAATCAAACAGTGCCATGTTTAGGTACCTAAACGCATCCTTGTGAGTGTGAGGGTCGGTTCCTTGTACTTGGTAATGTTAATGTAAATGCTTTTTTATTTACAGCTCTGTCAGACCCATTGTTAAACTGCCCTAAAGTTAAAGTGAGGGCTGCAGTTAATTTATTAAGTTGTGGTTCATTTTAGTTCCTGGTTTTCATGTTGAAAACATTTTTGGAACAACTACAATGTAACAATACAAACAGTTGAATGTTGTTTTGATATATATCTGACAAATTTGATATATTGAGAAATAAGTTTACACTGAAAAAATTTGAGATCTTAATATTAAACAAATTAATATTTATTACCCCATAAACACATGCAAAAGTACCGAAAATTGGTACCGTTGAGTACCGATACCGATTCCCAGGTACCAGGCATCGGTGTGGTATCGGTTCAAATGTGAAAGGTACCCATCCCTACAACTGAATGACTCTTCTGATAAATTTGAAAAAGTATGGAAAACATTTATGGATCACATCAGAGCCAAGCTCAGTTCCCCACAAAGCTGAACGAATATAAAATCTGAAGATTGGTCATAGTCAATAACTTACTGCTGCCAGAGCACAATGTCACTTAACAGAATTCTTTTTTTTCCAAAGAGAATGGAAAAGTTGCCTACTCTGTTTTGTTTCGGTTTGTTTTTGTCAAGCTGTATGTCGGTCTTGCCCTTCTGTGTTTGTATCATTTGCAGAGAAACATCAATAAAAATATGTTTAAAAAATGGTTTCTTCAACTGTACTCCGGTGGGCTCCACAGTCACCAGATCTCAATCCAACAGGGCATCTCTGGGATGTGGTGGAACAGGAGATCCTTAAGAGACCTGCAGCAGCTGTGTGATGCAACATCTTTGAGCCCTTTTAAATCAAGAGAAGCTCAGATTCAGGATGTTTTGCTGTGATCGTGTCATCATTATCGGCCTCTTCTTTTGCTCCTTTGGCTCCTTTTCTGAGACTGAAGCCTCCCCTTCATTACTCCATCATGATGTTATCAGCAGTTTGATATCCCTCCCTCTTTGCTCCATGTTATGTTGCCATGGGAACAACAGTGGATGTTATGAAACCAAACCAGAGGGCAGACGGCATGAACGTCTCCTAAACCTGCGAGCAGATAGCTGAGCTGAATTAGCAGAATGATCTCACGGTCCTCGTCTTATCTGCCGGCCTTCAGCTGACACCCGCGGACTCGGTTACTCACGGAGGCGGCTGATTTAGAGCAGGAACTGACCGACGAACGCCAACAGAGGGGATGATGAAGTGATGGTGAGGGTCAGAGGAGGAACTGTTGCTGAATACCAGAAGAGTTAGAGCGATCATCTCAAACTATCTAACCCTGCAGCTGTATTAATGCCTGCATCAAAATCCACAGTTCTAGGCTCAAAACATGAGCACCAATCTTGAATTTTAGCATAGAAAATAAACACATAGGTGAAGTTATTAGGATTAATTATTGATCATAAAATGTTGTGGAAGAGTTCTATTTTTTAACAATCACTGTTTTCTGATGGTGTTCTGCTTGATCACACAACTAATTCAGACACTAGTTCTTTCGTATTTACATTACTGTGCAGTCATCTGGTCAAATACAACACAAAGTCATTTATACAAGCTGCAAGTAGCACAAAATAAAGTTGCTCGCATTTCTCTGAATTATGGATGTAACGGTTACCAGTAAAATGGTAATCCGTGGAAAAATTTCCTGTGGTAGTCATTAGTGTCCTATCAAAATTACCGTTAATCCGTGTTTGATCACCACACTGTGTCAGTAACTCACGGTGATGCTGCTTTTTGACTGGAAAAGCCTGAACTATCTGTCCTCGATTAAGCAGCTTTATGGGAGGCATGCACAGTTTTTATTGTTTGGCATCTGAGTCTGAGAGCGAAAGTTAGAGACACTACAGTGGAGACTTTTCTCGAAATGGACTCTGGAGTCTGGTTGAATTTTGGATTTTAAAGGATGTCGAGGGGAAACTGATAGAAGACAGTCACCTCGTCTAAAACACCAAGCTGCAGTGAAAGACAAAAATGTGGGTGATTAAAACTGCAGTAACTCCTCGAGTAAACGAGCAGAGAGAGAGAGAGAGGATTCAGAGAGCCATACCTGAGTGAATTATAGGAGGTTTATCAGGATTTTCTGTCTAAATAATGTATAAAGGTTGTAAATGACAGCATTAGTATCAATCTGGAGTGAGTTCCTGCCGTTCTTTTGCTGTGTGTTCACCATATTTTGAAATAGATCGTCTTTTTTTGTAAGAGATTGTGTTTTATGGATTTAGTCAATGGTAATTTGGAAATATTAGAGGAGAAAATATCGAGGAGATCTGCCATGGAAAGAGGAGACCAGAGGAGAGTCATGAAGGGGGCTAACTGCTTCAGGGACTATCGTTAGTAAAACAAAAAATAAATAAATAAAAAGTCCTGGACATGGTCTAATATAACGAGCTGTAACATGGACACTAATGCTGCAGGCAAACTAAAATGTGTGAGTGTTTGTAAAATAGGTTAAGATTATTTTTTGTCATCTCAAAATTTTGAACATGTTCATTTACAATTGTTTATGAAGAGAAACCTGTTTAAAGTTCAAATTTGTTTTTTCCTTTCTTGTAATTACAAACAGTTTAAGCATTTATAACATAATAATGACAAATACTTGCTCGAATTGCTTACTTTTATTTCTAATGAAAGAAGGGTAAAAATGTACTCAAAGGGCATTTCTAGACACATTTATTGACAAAAAAGACAAAAGAGAACTGTTATGGTTATAATATTAAAGGGGTCAAATGATTTCAAGATTGTGTTTAAGTACTTTTTGAATGTTTTGAGCACACTGCAACAATACTCTGATAATAATGAAAACCGTGATAATTTTGGTCGCAATAACCGTGATATGAAATTTTCATACTGTTACATCAGACCACCTACAAGACAAGAGCCAGAAACGAGTACAGGAGCAAACAAAAGGGGAAAAAGCAGATGTGGAGAGAGAATTTTGAGCTGGAGAATAAATAATGTAATTTACTTCACCATTTAGCCAGATTAGTTTATTATGCATCAATGTGCTACTCATTCTCTATCGGGATCCTTGTGGAGACTGCCTGCTGCTGTGGAGTCACAAAGCCTCAAAAACTACAATTATAGACATGACACATAGTTGGCCACTTTATTAGGAACATTCCATTCCCATTATCATTATAGCTGTTCATGTAGATATTACCATGATCAATACATCTACAGTATATATCTTTTACTACCACATAGTCATGAGGCCTCTCTGAAAATGGGATGTCACATCTCAAGAGGCCTTTAACAAATTTATACTTAACAGAGACAAATATGGTTGGGATGCACTTGTGGTCTGGGCACCATGAGTTCATCATTACTGTAAATTCTTATTTTCAGTAAGAATATCTAAGATTATACTTCTATAAAATGATCACCACAATCATTCAGACATGAGGACCCTCCTGAAAACCAGATGTAGCATCTCAAGAGGCTAACCTCTAATAAATCAGACGACAGGTCTATGGTTCATGGATCTGTCCCTAACTTTAGTTCTTACTTTAGTCCACTTGTCTCCTCTTACCTCCCTTCCTTCACCCTCACACCCATCACAGCATCGTGTGGATTTGCTGTTCATCATGAGACTGGGATCCACATTCAAGATTTCCTGCTGCTTAACAGAAGGTTTTTTCTTGAGCCATGATGGAGGGATCCATGATTGGCTAAATGGATTCATGTTGCTGTTGGATGGATATATTTGTATATATATGTATATGTGTATTTTATATGTATATATGTATCTATGTATATATGTGTATCCATAAAATGAAGAGCTTTATGCTCTATTGTAAAGTGTCTTGAGATAACACTTGTTATGAATTGGTGCTATACAAACAAAGATTGATTGATTGATTGAAAATTAAAGGTCTCAAGAGAACCAAGGCAATAAAAGAAATAATAAAATCAATAAGAATAGAAACAGAAATAAGAGGGACGAAAAGCAGAAGACAGGAGATTAAGAAAAGAATGAGAAGAGAGATGGAGAGAGAAAAAAACAACATAATATGGACAAGCAAACAGCTTAAAAAGTATTAAACATGACTTCAAATAAATGATGGCAATAATCACCAAAAAGCACATATTAAAACCAATAACAGAGGAAAAAACAAAGTAAAATCAGCAACAAAACAGATAAAAGGCTTAAAACAGTTAATCTGAGTTAAGTTCAAGGTGAAGATGAAGATTTAGCAAGAAGCTGAATGATGGTGTCTTTACTGGATAAGTCAGAAAGTCTTCAGATGTGCAGCCTGACTGACAGTGGATCATTTTCTGCTGAAAAGTTTAGATCAGTGCCGTCATGGACTTTGGGATTTCAGTGTGAAGCAGTGTGACTGAGATATAGACTAAAGAAGACCTGAAGAGGAACAGAGACGCTTTAAAAGCATTAATAATCATAAAAATATTCAATACCAGAGGAGAAGGTAGTAAATAATGAGGGAGACTCCATCCTGAATTCTGGTGTTTTGGTTTTTAAAGTTTGTTATCCAACAGAGCTCAATAGTGAAAACAGTCAGAGAGGAAAAAGTCTATTAATGGAGAGAAAAGCCCCAAGGGAGCTGCACAGGGGCAAAGCATGCTGGGTAAGATAACAGAGAGCAGGGCGAGGAGGTCAAAGAGCCACTCTGTTTATTGTTCTGATTTAACAGAGATCATACAGAGAACTTTTTCCATATTTATGAGGACGTGTGGGCAACAGAAAATAAAACAATGCTGCAGTTTTACCTCCAGAACTGAGCCAAGTCTGCCAGATCTTAGGTGTGACAGTGGCATAACTCAGAAGCAACTAAATAAATTAAGATTTATCAAAGTGTGTAAGAAGCCTCATTTAACTTTCTGTTTGACAAGCTCTTCTGGTGATGTGATTCAAGAGGAATCAAGTGTGAAGGTGAGTTTTTGATTCATCTTCATTGTAAATGGCCACCGGAGCCAAGAAATAAAAATTTATCTATTCATGTTCCCGGTTGAGTAGCCTGACTGGAACTGGATTTAAAGAGTAAACGCTCTCACACACCGGGTTTGCATCGGTGTGATTAGGCTTTGCTCGCGCTCGGAGAAGCAGAGCGACACGGTATGTGAAGTGTTTCGTATGAGAAAGGTTTCTTTGTTCGGTAAGGTAAAACTCAAATATATTCTTATTTTGCAGAGCAGCACGTTATGTTGGGAAGAGACGGGTTCAGAGTTGGATGATTGGTCACTTATGGCCCTTTTCCATTAGCTCTACTCTACTCGCCTTGTGCTGCTTTTCCATTAGCCCCAGTCACCTGCCCAACGGGGTGCAGTGTCGCTGTAAACAGCTGAGCAGCACTGCGGTGGCGTCATTTTGAGCGCGACACAACAATCTGTGTCTTTTTGTCACAAACCGAGTAAAAAAGGAAAGCAGAAGAAGGCTGCAGGTGGTAAGAAGAAATACCCCTTGAGAAGCACAGGAGAGTTTTGGAAGCTCTACAACAGAATGAAGCCGAGGACGAGAGCAATCCAGCTGCAAAGAAAAGACGTATGAGGGTAAGCTAATGGTAGCTACCGCTAGCATGCTAGGTCGTCGCACTCATGACTCATCGATGACGACATTGTCTGACCAATCAGGAGCCGGCAGTCGGTGACGTCATCTTTTAGTATGGACTCAGTTCGCTTGGAACCAGAGCGGAGTAGGTACTAAAACTAGCTTGTTTTAGGAGGTACCAGGCTAGTGGAAACACGCTGCTAATCGAGTAGAGCCGAGTAGAGTAGGGCCAAGGCGTGCTAGTGGAAAAGGGCCAATATAAAAGTTTGCATTCAAGTTTGTTTTTATGTGTCAGGACTAGGGATGGGACGATACACTTAAACTCACAATACGCTGCACCTCGATATGCCCGGGTCACGATACGATACGTCATGATACAATATCAAAAAAGTAAAAAAGAAAAAATATCACCGTGCAATTACAACTTATTTGTTTTTGTTTGAGTTACACACAG
Organism: Scarus forsteni; assembly: GCA_036419115.1. Taxonomy (NCBI): domain Eukaryota; kingdom Metazoa; phylum Chordata; class Actinopteri; order Labriformes; family Labridae; genus Scarus; species Scarus forsteni. The sequence continues at coordinate 2,273,552 of JAZDUH010000283.1, forward strand.
GAAAACACAAGGCCTAACAGGCCAAACACAAACAATAACACTCTCTCTAACCCTAGAGAGGTCAGAGAGAGTGTATGCTAACGAGCGGTAGGCTCGTTTTCGCCATCTTCGTCGTTTTTAATGAGAAAGCCAAAATACTGCCAGACAGATGACTTGTATCCAGGTGGAGCATCCTCAATTTCGACCTCATTCGACTCCATCATTCGGCTTTTTGGAGGCAAGGTAGTTGGTGCTAATGTTTGTTGTCGTCACTTCTGGTCACGTGCTGTTACCAGACGTGATGTCTTTATTTCGTGATCCATTTTTTTCAAACTCGATTCATATATTGCCAAACGATATTTCATCCCATCCCTAGTCGGGACATGGCAATATTTTGTATTTTGGGGTGGTGCAATTTAAATGTTAGTGTTTACAGAAGTGTGCCTGTGTGTGATTGTGTTTTGTGATGTAGTTTTAATCATGTATTATAGAAAGAAAATGTATCAAATGCTAATATGGTTCAATGTGTTTGATGGATTAATGAAGAAGAGTATGCACCAGTCGAACTCTCAGCGCTCTCATTGGTGCCAAGGGTTGCGACACTCATGTCCTGCCTTCATTTTGTATCCATTCTTCCACCCAGGCCAAATTTAAATTCAATCTAAGCGAATTAAACATGCACTAAAGTCAGTCATCTTTAGTTTTTAATGCCCCTAACCCTGAAGGCAGGAGAGCTTCTCTGTCCTAGCAACAGTAACCAATGAGGGCGGGGCCTGATGAAGGATCACTTGCTGGTTAGTGTAATGAATGTTTAGTCTAAAACCTCGACGGTCTGTTTCATTTTGGCACAGGATGAAATGCCAAAGCCTGCAGGGTTCATCCTCCGGGGAGCACGGAGCTCAAACAGTCTGATAGTGTTGTCAGAAAGACATCCGTAAATCCAAAGAGCAGTCTGTTTCCTCGTCATTAAGGGCGTCCTGTCTCCAGGGGGCGGGGCTTAAGCACTCTCTGGTAAAAGATCTATTAAATTAATGCTCTCTAATCTCCCACTTCCTGTGACAAAGAGCATTAACAGAGCGCAGACTGAGGGAGTCATAAATCACTGATTCACTCAGAGAGCTCCACAGACACTCCATCCATGAGTCAGGACGGAAAGAAAACACAATCGAAGTGTCACAAGGCGTGCTGTCACTGAAATCACTCTGTCTGCAAACTACAAACTTTATTATCAAACAGTTATCTTATAAACTTGGCTCATTAACCCTTTCTTTTTAGTAACTTTGCATCATTTGTCCATCCAGTGCATCTCGCTGCCATCTTCTTTCCCTTTCTTGTCTCCAAAGAAAAGTTTGGAAACATTTTGGTTGATTATTTCTCTCTTTTAATAACACCAACTAGCCTCACCAAAACGCCTTACACTTTACACTTCACATTTTAGATGGCTAAATTTACAGCAGATTTCATCGACTAAAACTAGACTAAAATTAAAGCAATTTGGATGACTAAATTATGACTAAAACTAAAAGATATTTTGGCTTTATGCCTTTAGCCTTTTCCTCTGTATAAGAATAGATGGTTAGTTTTGTTAAATGGAAAGATGTGACACCATCATCACACAATGCTGAGAGACATGATCAACAACCTTAACAGCTGTAAGAACTTTTATGAGAAAAGTTTATCCTGGAACTTTGATATTTAACAACTTCCAGGAGGTCTTTCCTTTAACTTTAGTGAATCAGAATGTTATTTTTACTATAACGTATACATTATTCACATCACAATGTACTTTAAAAGTTTGTTTCCTCTCAGGAATTTTTATTTTACTCACTAGATATGTGCTTATGTGTGAATATGCATACATGTATGTGTTTATGTTTATATGTGAATACGAGCCACTTTCAGCTCTTTCTACATGTCCTGATGAACATATAAACATTTTCACTTCTTTTTTAAACTATATTCTGTATATATCTTCATTCTATTTATAATTTTTCTAACTTATAATATGCTTACTTTTTTATACTGCCACAGATGATGCCAAATGTGTTTGACTGTAAAAATTCTGTTGCCTAACAAGTGTTTTCTATAGTGACAATAAAGAGCTATTCTATTCCATTCTATTTCAAAAACAAACTTTCTCGCATTCTTATTTTGTTTACTATGACCTCTGTTTATATTGCAGTGTGCTTTGGTCTTGTTACTCTTTTGTCCTGGTCTTCTACTTGTTATTTTATTATTTTTGTTTTTGTTCTTAGTCGTACTTTGTATTATTTTTTTCTTTTGTAATATGTCGGTTTATAAGATGTCCTGCTGCCATTTGTTGTTGTTTTGTTAAGATTGTTCTAAGCTAAGAAAGAAAAACGGAGTTCTAGATTTGTGAACTGAACTGTAATGCTGAATGCCAGAACCTCAATAAAGAGAAGTTTAAAAAAAGAAAAGAAAAAGGTGCTAAAAATGTGGAGAACTGTCCAAACTCCCAATGTTAGCAAACCCTTAACAACATTCCTGAAAATGCATCCAGATTTGGATCACCACCACAATCCTGATGCTTCTGCTCTGTCCTATGTTCCTCCTTTTGGAAATTCCTGGAACCTGATCACCACCAAAATCTCATCACTTCTTCCTTGTGCCATGATCAACATTCCCTGAAAGTTTAATCAGAATCTGAGCCTAACTTTTTGAGTTATCTTCCTAACAGATAACTCCTTGGCGGAGGTCTGGATCGCAAGCGGATACTCTGATGTATGATTCATAAAGGATTATATTTCATCCAAGTGCCATAACATCTTCAGTACTGAAATACTTTGAGCCTTATTTAACAAGAGGCCAAATATAAAACAGGAGTTCCCAATTGTTGAGTGAGGACCTTAAAGTGGAACCAGTTTGGCATAATAATAATAATAAAACTTTTAATTTAAGGACGCCTTTCATACCACTCAAGATCGCCATACAAAGATAAAAAGTGCATTAAAATAGGCATAAAAACAGTTATAAAACAAACAAAACAACACAGCAGACAGTGCAAAATATCAGAGGGAGGAGGAGAGCTAGAAGAGATGGGTTTTGAGTCCTGTTTTAAAGAGGGGTAGGGACTCAGTAGCCAGGTTTACATGCAGACTTTTTCTCATTCTGAATAAAATCATTCTGATTGAATATCTCAGGTGAACTGTTTACATGTGACCTGATCCATTCTGATCTGGTGTTTACATGTGCCACAACATTTAATCAGAACAGCTGTTTTACAGACACGTGATACGCTCAGATCTATTTAAACATCATGTGATTTATCAAAGATGGAGGTAAGAAGGTGTTTTATTAAATTATTTTAGGGTTGTGCTGTTAAGCCTTATAGTAGCCAGCCTTCAGAGTTTTCCAGCAGATCCTTATTTGTTTGACGTTTTGGTCTATCCCGGCTTCACTGAGTTTTCGTGGACTTTTTTAATTCAATAGTTCAGTGTTTCCTGTTTACTACCATCTAAACGTGCGATGATGTTTAGTTCATTGAGAGTTCATATTAAAAACAAACTCTCAGACCAGTGCTGTGTGCTCTGTTTGGAAGCCGCCATGTTTCTGTCCGTAAACGTCACTGCTCGTTTACGTCCAGACTGAGCATGTGCAGACAGAACCCAGCCTGACAACTGTCTGATTCACCGTAAACATGACAGGATTTTACTTTTGATCGGTTTGGGAAAAGGAATATACTACCCCTGTGCAAACAAATGAAATTCCATTCAGATTTGGCCTGTTTATTCTGATTGAGGTGTTTATACGGAGCATTTTTTTATTCGGTTTGGGCTTCTAACCTGATTCTAATCAGAATATTAGGCTCCATGTAAACCTGGCTAGTGTTGTGGAGACCAGGGGGGAGAGAGTTCCACAAGATGGCCCACTGTGGCCATAAAGGGATGGACATGGTCAGCAACAACACTCAGGCAGGCTGTGAGGTTTGAACCATGCTTAAGTGTGACAAGAAACCAGAAGCCTGAACCATTGATCCAAGGCAGGATAGACCCATGCTTCATGATGTTTACACCATGACTTCATAATATCTCCAACCAATCTGCCCATTTTGGTTGATCTCTGGCATCAACGAGGCACTTTCCCCCATGTCACTGGGTTTTATCTCTTATTCAGACCATTATATTTGAACCCCAGAGATAGTTGAGTGGAAATCCGAGCAGATCCACAGTTTCTGATGCACCAGCCTGTTGTGCCCTACATTCAAAGTCACTTAAAGGTGTAGTGTGTAGGAGTTGGCAGCATTTCGCCAAACAGAAACGGTAAATATAGAAATCTGTTGAGATAGGTGAATAGCAGTAAAAATTTAGTTTTTTTTCATTTTAATGTTAGAAAAAGCTTTTTGTATTTATGACATAATGATCTGCCATGTTGTCTATGGGTGGGTTTTGGGGACAAAAAGAGCAAATTTTGAATATGAGTCTACAAAATTTTACAAGACCTATGAATCAAAGTTGTAACTGACCGATAATCTGTCAAAATATTCGTTATAAATATGAATGAAAAACCCTCACCATATAATCATTGTAGATGATGCCCTGTTCACGATACTTTCTGGTCTTCTTGGCTCTTAGTGATGTGATGTTTTAGAAACAGACGGGCTCATTCCAACATCTGAACACTAGATGTCACTAAAATGCCAAATTCTACACACTGCACCTTTAAATCTCCATTTCTCTCCATTCTGATGCTCAGTTTGGACTTCAGCAGGTTGACTTGATAATGTCTGCATGCACTGAGTCACTGCCATGTGATTGACTTATCATGTTTTTAACCCTGTGACATTCTTACTTTATGAAATGAATATTATATTTCAATCTGATTAGCTTCTGTGATGATAATCAACTTTAAAACCTATCATACAACCGATTAACTAACTTGTAAAGCCTGTTGTCATCAAACTCTAATTAAGGCATAATCAACAGATGTCAGAAAACTTCCTGATCTCTTGGTCTTACCTTCTCTGAGCTCTCTCCAAAGTCCTACAGCTGTTCAGTCCCTAAAGTCCACTTTAGTGAAGGTCACCAGCAGCTCTCACACCATCACACCTCCATGTAAAGCGTCCCTCTGTCCTCTTTATTCTCTTTCCTCTGTTCGAGTTTAAGGCACCAGCAGAGCGGCGTGAAGCTGGAAGTTTGGTCTGACAGCTGTCGGGGCGAGAGAGGAAGAGTCAGAGCTGATAGAAGAGAGAGAGGAGCTCTGTCTGAGGGTGGATATTCCCCTTTGCCTCCAGTGTTTGTCTGCAGCCTCTGCTCTATATTTAACGTCTGCCCTCAGTCCGTGTTAGCAGCTGAACTGACTGGAGCTTTAACAAAACCCCCAACAGCTGAACCAAGAGCCGGTCCAGCAGCCAGACCCCTCCTCCTCTCCTCCTCCTCCTCTCCTCCTCCTCCTCCTCTCCTCTCCTCAGTCTGAGCTCGGCTTGCTCTGGTTTTTGTTTCCATGGCCTGGTACAGTAAACTGATCCAGCTGCACCCTCACCTGTTGGGCAGCAGTGCAGCCTCCTTGCTCCTGATTGGACAGGTGTGTTTTGGACCAGGTGAGACAGTTTGAGCTTCTTAGTAGGATGGTTGCCTCCCTCTGGAGGTCATTGGGGCACATGCACTCTAAAATATAATAATTATTCTTACTTAAAATACATTTGTGCATTTTACTTAAATCGTAATAACCTGTTGAGTCAACTCAAACAATCTGAGAAAGGAATTCATTTAGCTTGTAAAAATTATACAACTTAATTTCTGTGTGTAAGCTGGAATCAAAACTTTTTATCACAGTGACTGAACACTGAGTTCAGGATTGCACGTGTGCAATAAAGCAGGCAGAGACTCTGCAGATTTAATGTTGGGGATGCAGAATTTCTCTGAGTTTCAAGGTGAGTTATTTAACACATCTTTATTAAGCTACAACAGAAGTGAAACACCAACTTTTTTTTATGTCTTGCCTCTGTCCTTAGTCCACGACAAGCTGATAGACTCCATTCTTACAATGTTTTGACTGAACCATATGATGGCTTTTTGAATTTGATTTGGTAAAAATAAAGACTTGGTCTTCCAATTTGTTGTGCTTACTTTTATGGGAGGTGTCAGTGGTGCAGTTGGATTGTGTGTTTGGTTGGTAATTGGGAGGTTGCAGGTTGGAGTCCAGAGGCCACCATCTGATCCTGTACAATGACCCTCGCACTAGCCAATAATTTTCTTCGAATCAATGGCCTGCCCTCTTCTCCTGAACCCGGTAGACAGAGGCACACAACTCTTGAGACGAGCATGAAGATGAGAGAGGCTGTCCTGATACCGATTTGACCCACGAGATCACCCTGACGACGCGCTATGAGACGTACCGGTTCTCGTGGGCTGGAATCATCTACCTGGGTCATATTTTGGAGCCATTTATTCCCTGTGCAGGAGTGGTGCACTAACTGTCACACTGTTATTGTGCATCACCTGCTATATAAACTTCACTTCTTTAGCACCTTTCATACATTCAAATGCACCATAAAGAGCTTGACAAATAAAGGGATGCAATTCTTATGTGAAACATTATTCCATCAACTCCATCATTTCATTCCTGCACTTTATTCATGTGTTTGAGGCTTTTTTTCTTTCTGAATTTAAATGGTTAATTTGGGTCAGACACCAGCTCAGTGTGTTGTCATGATTTAATTGAGGTGACGACTTAAATCTTCAATGTAGCTGATATGACATGAAACAGACCAACCTACCAGACACAGTTGTGCTTTTGTATTTAATTTTTATCTGCTCATTGTCAGACATGCAACACAGTTTCACAGTATATTGATTGAAGAGTTTCATCAGTGTGATCAGTGTCAGATTTAGTCAATGATGAGTAATCATAGACACATATTGTCTGATTGACAGCTGCTATGGTGTTTCCTTTCTCCATTATAGCCTACTGGCTTTTTCATCCTAACATTTTAACTTTATCAGACGCCGCTCTTCAGATGTGTAATATGGAGCTCTGTCGCTTCTCAGCTAATCTCCACTCATGATTGTGATTGGTCAGCTGCCTCTGAGCCCTCCCCTTATACGTGTGCGTTCACGGCTCTTGAGGCAATCCTGGATTGAGTTACCATGTTGATAACTTGTGTCGTGCTATCGATTATCCTGATTTCCATTGTTTCAGTTACTCAATCCTGGATAGATGTGAGTTACCGGGGATAAGTTGACCGTGCTTTGTGATATAGGCCTCAGGTTTGGACAACAAATGACAATAAGTTCTTGGGCGAGACACTTAACCCCAAGTTTCTCCCACTGCTGCACCAGTGGTGTGTAAACAGGTGTGAATGTGTGAGTTGATGCAGGTGGATAACCAACAAAGAACATTGAAATAACTATCTGACTCCAAATGGGATCATTATTAACTCCACCAAGGAGGTTATGTTATTGCCATCGAGTTTGTTGTTTTTTTGTTTGTTTGTTTGTTTGTTTCTCTGTTAGCAACAGAGCTCAAAAAGTTATGGACAGATTTCAATGAAATTTTCAGGAAGTATCCGGATTGGGACAAGGAACAAATGATTCGATTTCTGTGAATAACTACTGAACTAAAATAGATATCATTATGACTCCAACTGCTAATGGTATGTTTTCGTGGTCAAGGAATCTAAATATTTAGATGAAATAAAGGTAGGACTAATATTTATGGTGAAAATCACAATATGAGGGAGGACTGTTTGTCAAACTCAAACATGCACCCAATCCACACAGTTCTCACCAGGTGATTCAGAGCTGTTACTGTCCGCTCGGAGTGGAAACACCCTGTTACTGAGTGATTATCAGCTGCTCTCTGAGCCTCCCCTATAATGCAATAAAATCTAGAGGAGAGCACAGGTAATAACAAGAACAAATACTAGAGGGGAAAGATGTGTAAATTTGTAAATACATAAATAAATAAAATAATGTAATAATGTAAAAATAAATATTTATTTACTATTTATTTACTACTTATGAGAAAGTGTAACATCAGGTGCATAAAAAATAAAAAATTGAACTGAAATGCAGAAATAAAACAGAATAAAAGGGTTGAATTAAGTTAAAATATTATGTAAAATAATAATAAATATAATCAGCTAAAAGCTAGATTAAAAATGCAGGTCTTGAGTTCACTTATTAAAGATTGTACTTTAGTATAACTGAACAAAAAAAAGCTGAGCAAAAAATTAATATCAGTGATATAATACAACTCAATTGATATGACCTCTTTAACTGTTTGCTTTTATTTGCTGCAATCCTCTGTTTTCATTAAGCACCATAATTCAGTAACTGCTCCTTCTGACTCATATTTGTTTCATAAACAACGCCCAAACTTACATCGTTCCCATCATCCTCAGCCAATCGTCATGTTTCATCAGAAAGGTGCAGAACAAACCTTCATGGTGTTTATTATAGTCGGCTGAGTCATTTCTTCACATTACAGCTCAGCTGTAAATAAACGGCTGTGGGTGTTTGTTAATTTCTTTTTATTCTTTGTTTTCCTGTTTCAAAAACCCCCAAACTTGGACCTCGAGCTCTCAAACCATCCCAGCAGTTTTACATAAGCCGGGGCGAGCGAGGGCCAGGAGCCACTTTTCAAACACAAGATGATTAATCCCTGGCTGTAAATGCTCACACATTTGTTCCTAATAAAAGCTGGTGTGAGGAGAGAAACTGTGAGAACCTGAGCTCTGTGCTGCTGCAGAGTTTGACATCCAGCTGCAGCGGACACAGCACAGCTGACGGCGGCTGGATGTCACCACGCCGCTGATTTACAGATCACAGGCTGAGCTCACCAAGATATTTGAGGGTATAAACAGAATTAAAGTTTTGTTTCATGTCCTGCGACGTTTCCAAACAAAGCACATGAGAAATACTCCAATGATTTCATAAAACAAAGAGGAGAGGCCAAGTTTGCATAACAGCATCACGTCCTGCAGGATCCTCAGCATTTCCTGTAAATATTACGTCTAAAAGTGTCTGCAGGGTTACATGGCTTTGTTTGACACTTTAATCCAGGAAATGAAACAGTTACTGAACAGAACAGACTCGATAAACGATATGGACGCAGCGCTAGACTCTGAAAAGTGAAGAAAATGTACACTGGAAAAACTCTTTTACATAACTCAAAAAAATGATGCAATGCTTTCCGAATGGTTTTACGAACATACTGATTTATAAAGTACAAACTAATATTACTCCCTTCACTTTATGTAACAAAATTAGATAAATTCTACAAAAAAACAGATAAAAAATTGGTTCATGTCAATATACACTACATGTTATCTATAAATGCTATTGTTTAGCTTCGTGGTCGGGTCGGAAAGGGCTGGACTGGCCTGGATACTCAACTTCAGGAACAAGACAATTAAAACTAGAGCAAATTTATATTATTCAGACACGTCTTAGAGCACCAGGCTGCAAGTAGTGATATATAGCCGGCTACAAAACTACGATACTAAGTTTTCCAAAAATTGCTTGTTGTCACACATCAAAAACTACCGCTACGTAACTAGAAAGAGATACATTACCTCGTGGCTTTGCATCCTGTAAGTTGTTGAAAAAAGAAGTTGTAAAGCAATGCAGAGTTCTGAGGAAGGTCTGAGCTGCATTCATTAGCATCACAACAAACACACACTTTGGCTTGGGTCACGTCTTTTGGTGCGTTCCAGTTGTAGTCAGAAGTAGGAATTTCCGAGTTCCAAGTAGGAAACTGCAACTGGAACGTCCCCCAAAGTCGGAATTTCCTACTGGGAACTCGGTGAAACCTCGCCACCCCCGAGTTGACAATGGAAGATGGATGCCCCCAGTGTGAACAGTTATTTAGCTCCTGTAATAATCCATTTATTTGCACTTCTGACTGGGGTGTGTCGCTCTAGATCAGCTGTATACATAGCAGTGGTGATTGCTCTAAGACTGCAAGGGAAGCTCAGCTTCCCCTAAAATGTCCCTAAAAAAGTGTTGATATGTCCTGCTGTGTGTACATTTCATTGACTAAATATGCTCTAGAACACCTTCATCTTTTGTTCAGAATCAGCTCCTTATCACAGGTAACTGGAGCGACTTCCTTCTCATTCATCCCCGCAGCGTCTCAGCGCTTTAACACAGTTGGACGCTGAGCGTCTTCTGACTTCGATGGGGAAGTGTAGAGTGGGTTGTTCCACTGTGGAAACTGGATGGTCATTGGATAAACGCTGGGCTTTGTCCCGCCCATCGGACGCTCAGCGTCTCTGGGGGTCTATGAGGCAGTGGGCTGGCCTGGACGCTCGGCTTCTGCATGATGATTGGATGATCTGTCTGAGGCCGAATCCCTTTTTGATTGACAGTGAAATGAGCCAATCAGCGATCTTGAAGTATAACCCTCCACAGGAGCATCTTCTAAGTTTTACATTCAGTTGTTCTGGAGAGGAGCTTCTCCTGTTTAAAGCGGCTCAAGTCTTACACCCACAACACAATGGGCCAAGGCCGTTTAAGCAGTCTAGCTCTGCTGGCCATTGAGAGAACACTGGTAACATCCCTGGAAAAGACACCTAGTTGGTACGACAGGGTCACAGATCATTTTCTTGGAAGGGAAGGTGGGTAGAATTTACATTTAAATAAACACATTTATGATGTAGCCCGGAAAAAAATGAGCTTCCCCTCCTTAACCGACCAGCAGCCGCCACTGAAACATAGTATTGTTAGACTTATATTTACAAAAATGCTGCCATAGTGATAATCACATTCTTCATGTGATATTTATGAACAACAACGCAGGGTGTGCTAACAACAGCTAACAATAGCCTGGTAGATCGGCATGTTTTTTTCCGAATTCAACTGGAACACCGATAAGTCGGAGATGATGTCACTCCCAGTTCCGAGGTTACTGGAACGCAGCATTACGACAGTCGCTGTGCGTGCTCATGGGTAGCAGAGTTTTAATGTCGCCGGTAATAGATTCTCCTCATAGCACCTTTAAGGTGGTAAATGACTATTCTAGCTGCAAATGTCTGTTTTTTAATGCAATATCTACACAGGTATATAGAGGCCCATTCCCAGCAACCATCACTCCAGTGCTCTAATGGTACACTGTGTTTGCTAATTGCGTAAGAAGGCTAATGGATTATTCGAAAACCCTTGTGCAGCTACTTTAGCACAGCTGAAAACAGTTTAGCTGGTTAGAGAAGCTATGAAACCGACCTTCCTTTGAGCTAGTTGAGTATCTGGAACATCACATTTGTAGGTTCGATTAAACTCTCAAAATGGCCAAAAAAAGAGAACTTCCATGTGAAACTCAGCAGTCTGTTCTTGTTCTTAGAAACAAGTAAGGCTGAACGATTTGAGAAAATAATGTAATTGTGATTTTTTTCCCCAATATTGCCATTAACTCTGCAATTGTTTTAATGTTCCTCATCTTATGTATTCTTAAACAAACATAAGCAGTAGATCTTTTTATAGTAAACCAATATGACGTTAAATTAATCTAAAGATAAAAGATTTGAGAAAAAGTGGAGAAGTGAACAACAGAAGCAAAATAGGTATGAAATTGTAAAAAAAAAAATTGTAAAAAAAAAAATAGGTGCAAAATAGGTATGAAATTGCAAAAAAATGGGGAAAAATTGGCAAAAAAATCCAAAAATGGCTTAGGAAAATTGATTATGGCAGCAAAATGGTGAATTAAATTTGGAATTAAATTTCAAAAACCATGTAGAAATTCGAAAAATGGATCCGACAGTAGCCAAATAAAAGATGAATGGGGGCAAAATAGGCATAAAGTTGTAAAAATGGGTTAAAAAAGGTAAAGATGGTCCAAAAGTCGGAAAAAGTGTATGAATAGAGGTAAAAAAAATAAATAAAAAATAGGCATGAAATTGCAAAGAAAACTACATCACAATGCCAAAATGTTCAACACATTTTGGGCTAAAAATATTGAACCTTCTGCGATTTGAAAGTTGCAACAAGCCATATTGCGATTTAATCTAATTTGCAATTAATTGTTCAGCCCTAGAAACAAGCCAATCCAACTTTGGGCTTCTGGAAGCCTGGGGTGAAGTTTCTCCAGATAACCTCAACAAATGAACAGCTAGAATGCCAAAGGTCTGCAGCGCTGCATATGGAGTATTGTTTGACGAAAGCAAAGTTTGAAGGAGAAAATTATTATTTCAAATAATAATCATTATTTCTGACCATGTCAATGTCTTGACTATATTTCTATTCATTTTGTAACTCATTTGATAACTCAAAGTGTCCCAGTGACCCAAACTTTTGAACGGTAGTGTAAATGCAGGAAAAAAATTAAGTTACATTAGACCTAACCCTAGACTGGCAGTGTAACCACACGGTTGACATTTTGCTGCATTACCACTGTATTTAAACTTTTGAAAGCTTTGTCTGGTCTTCCTTATTCATCTCTCTGAATAATATTTGTAACACCAACATGTTTCCACTGGGAGGCGCTGCTGTACATGAACATAATTGTTTGAAAGCTAAAAAAAAATCAGGAGTGAATCGTTGCTGCAAAGCTTCTCAGAAATGTAACATTAAGAGCAAACATCAGAGCAAGAAAACATCTGCTAACATACTGCAAGATCTTCTAATAATCATGATTTAGTTGAAGGAATTAAGTGTGATAAAAAAAAATATCAATGACTCCTCAGAAAACTGCACCACAGGTAAATATCCAGATTTTGTTGTCTGTGATGTCTTCTGTGGACTCTCCATGAGGGGGAAGTGTAGTTTTATTTATGTTGAGCTGGGAAATCTGTCAAAGTGACGAAGCAGATGACATTTTACTGCTGTCCAGGTTTTTAAAACTTCACTTTGGAGGCAGGATGCTGAGAACACAGAGGTTAAACAGATACTGATGATATGAATAAAACACTTACATTTAATGTAAATACAAATTCATAAACTCAGAGCAAGCAAAAAGGTGCTAATATATCAATATCACACTGTTTTTTTCACAACTGACTGAAATATCTGAACATTATTAATGCACAAAAATGTACAATTGCAAAATAGGTGTAAATAGGCATTTGAAACTTAGACTGGATGTAAAGCATCAATTCTTTTGAGCTGTATGTTTGTATATTTATGGGTTCTTTATTATTTTTTGTTCCTATCTGCATTTGTTTTGCTTGTTTTTGTTATAATCAAAGACTTGTTGGTGTAGGTCAGGGGTGGGCAACTTTAATGATCAAGAGGGCCACATATAACCATTTTTTCCAGCCTGAGGGCCACATTGTTACAAATTTTCAGAAACTCTTAAAAAGGAAAAAAGACTTTTGGATAAACAACATATGAGAAGATAAATTTGTCATAAAACTAGAATACCAATATTCATAAATTGCAACATTAATACAAGTTATTATGCATAATCAAATGAACTAGACATAGAATTCAAGCAAATTTAGCTAATATAAATGGAGTTAAAGCCAATTAAGCTTTTTTCAAAGCAATAAAATCATGTGTTATTCAAATTTTTAAAGCTCAAATATTTTGCTGCTGCCAGTTTTTTAAATATAGTGTTGAGTAATACTTGATTTAATGTTCAAAGACTTCATAAAAGAGATTTAGACACTATTATAGCAAAGTAAGGTTATAAACAACTTATATAAGCCAATAAAATATCAGTCTAGATTATACAGAATTATTTCTATTGGATATCTGAGTTTTCTTCATATTTACAACTGCTGGTAGGGAATGAATGGTGGGCCACATTTAGTGATGTGGAGGGCCACACTTTGACCCCAGGCCACCACTTGCCCACCCCTGGTGTAGGCTATTGAAAATCAACTGTATGTGACGTCAGACCATCTTTTCTTTCTTTTTTTTTAATTGTTCGAGTATGGGCAGATAAACATAAGAGACATTTGTCTTCTTGCTGCTCCTTTCCAATAATGAATGTGCTTGTTTGAGGGTGTAATGTGCACTTATGGACGGATTTTGTTGACAACCTCCATGTAAGGAACCAAAATAAACATTAAATAAACATGTTTAAAATAACCTCAAAAGGCTGAACTTCTCAGTATTCGGAATAGTCTTCAGACCCTCCTCAGAAGTATTTACATTGTATAGTTTCTTAAGTAGAAATTTCTGTGTTCTGTTCTCATCATTTTTAAAATATTGATATTAAATAAATATTACATCTGAGTAAAATCAAAACCTCGACGGGCGGAACCAGTGCAGCTGCCACACGTCGGACCGTTTTAACAGACGGACTTGTTTTGTTTTCATCTTTTTCGTGAAGACGTTTAATTAAGAATAGAAAAGTTATTTATTTAAATGTGGATTTGTTAAACTCTTATCAGATAGAGAGTCATATCGGTGCAGAATAAACACAATAAACGGAGTTCCTGAAGCAGCGGAGGGGGCACAGGCTCTTACCTGGAGTCTCCAGGTGTCACTGTGGGCGGGACTGTCCGGGTCACACAGGCTGGGGTACCGGGACACTGCCATGATCAGTTTGTACTCAAGTTTTCATCTGAAAGCTCCGATTTACCTGAAAGAGGCGACGGGAACAAAACAACAGTCCGTTAAAATATAAAAAAAAACACTGTGGTGGACTTCCGGTTCCGGTCTCATTTGAATAAATTGTTTTAATAATGCAATTTTCGTCTCTTTTAGCTCTTCTTTTTAGACAAACAAATACTTCACTGAAAATTATAAACGTTTGAAATTACTTTTTAAATCCCCAATCCTCCTTTGCAGGTACATCACATTAAAAATCAGGTGTTTATGCTACACTGTGACATCAGCTGACAAGAAATGTAAATGTTGGATTTTTACTGCAACTTCCAAACTCATTATTGCTGTGAAGATGTTTTTGGTCAATAGCATTAATTTTCCATTTTATATTGATACTCTATTTGGATCAGAAACAGATTTGATAAAAATATATATATATTTTTTTCTTAAAAAAGACTTTTGATTTATAAAAGTGGGCATCCGGTGATCATGTGGTAAAACCATTAAGATACAGTTGTACATTTCCCAAATAATACAGCCAGTAAATGTTGTTTATTTGGCCAATAGGTGCAGAAGATTTTGAACATAAATACTGGCAACAAAAAAAGTCGCACCTGCTGATGCCAATAATCAACTTTTTGGGCAAAAATGTGCCTATAAGAATCAGAAATGTTTTTATTGACAAGTATGTGACACATACAAGGAATTTGACTCAGACAGTTGTTTTCTCTCTTGTATAAGGACGTAAAAACAAGACAAGTAAGATAAAGGTAAATGTAAAAGAAAATAGAGGGTAAGATTAAATAAATGAAATAAAAAAGAAATATAAATGAACTATAAATGACAAAAACTTTTAACAAATGCAGTGCATGGAAAAAAAATGTTAAAAAGAAAAACGATAACGATATTGATCAGATAATTAAGTGCATTGATCATCCACTGGTGGCCCAGAACATAACCAAATTAAGAAAAAAATGAGAAAGTAAAATACATTTTGGTTTTAAAAGCATAATTTTACGCCAATATCTCCATTAATTTTTATCACAATGGACGATATAACCATGCAGGCAATAGACTTCATTTTTGATCTGACACCTGATCGCTGTTGTTAGGCAGTAAAAAAACAAAGGAACGAGTCAACTGAGTCAAAACCAGCGATGAACACAGAAAGCAGAAAAAATTAATCTTCATTGCCCCATTTGACTTGGGTGGGATTGATCATTTTAAGGCTTAAAAAACACAAAATTGGAAAAAAAAAAGACATAATATCTTAATACTGGCATGTTAATGGTGGAATTTAGGCCCTAAGGGAGGTGGAGGAGGCTCACAGTGGCTGGAAGTTGGCTGGAAGGGAAAATTAAATGGCTGCTTCAGTTCGTCAGACCAGAATATTTACTTATTTATAGTTTTATTTTTTTTTTATATATTGCTCCCATAATGTGAGTCGAGCAGGAAAAATGGCCCTTGTACAAATGCTGACCCTGATAAAGTGCATCCCTAACAAAGACTTCAAAACACAAAGTATAACCACAAAAACAACCATAAATTACTCCACTGACAAAAAGCAAGTGAAATAGTTTATTATAAAGGAAATGAGTGTTTTATCTTTTTAAGTCTTGGCCTCTCAGTGTGAATTATTCCATCTTATCCAGATCCATACTTAACGTCTCATTCACTCTTCCTGCTCCGTCTCTACACACCCAACTCCTAAATTAATGAGTCTGTTAGACCCTCGCTCTTCATAATAACTGTGTATTTGAATGTGACGAGCAGGCAGCAATGAAAAGGTTTCTCTAATATGCAGAACAGCCGTGGTTGTAATTCTCTAACTGAGCCTGTAAGAGGCAGCATCAACCAAGAAAAGTGGACAAAAGCTTCTCCAAACTTAACTTTCTCATACCAACACTTTAATTCCTTGTGGTATACAGTTTTTTAAAGCTGCATTTGTTCTATTGTTTAACTTGTTCTCTTATTTATCTGTTATGAAGCTTTTTTATTTGTTACACTCCTCTTTCTTTGAGTGTTCCTGTTTTATTATCTTAAACTTTTTTACAGTTGAATAATCTTTGAACTGATTTCTTCTAACATGACTTTCCACATCTTGTATCAATTAACTGATCTATATTTATCTTTCCACTCCCCATCCTTTTATTCCTCTGGTTTATTCTCTGTCTCTTTGCTGCTACCATGTGGTGCATGCTTCCATATATGTTTGTATGCATAAATGGTAACTGAGTGACTGGATGGTATTTATGTTTTAAAGACTTATTCTACCTTCAGTAAGAAAGTAATTTTAACTCCAGCCCTGTATAACATGCACTTTAATAGATAATTATTAAGACTGAATGCACTTTTAGTATTTTAGATTGTTGTTATATGCATTATAGGAGCCAAACCTGTTGCAATAATTTAAAATGAATAATATTTCACTTGGTGTGCGTAGGATGTCGCTGTTACCTGCCCTGCAGGTATAAAGGTAGCGACATCACTGTTGACGTCACGGGTTTGACCCGGAAGGGCAAACGGTTTTTGACCGCTGTGGCGCTGAATGTCGGTGTGTTATGCTGTTCGGTTATTAATGAAAAGGAACTTAAGGATGTTAATAGAGGCTACAAAAATAAATGTTCATGATGCAACATCAGAAGAACAGTGTTGGGACTCTTGTTGATTTTCAAGAACACGCAGTAGCAGTTGGAACCAGTACCGGAACGCGTCAACCAGGTCACTCTGGGTCAAGTGGCTCGGTAGGCTAAGTAGGCTATAAACTTAGCTCCTACATGCATTGTAGGGTAGACATGACCCTGCCTGTGTAATTTTTATTGTAACTTCATCTGTAGTTGTGCTTTTTTCAAGTTTCCATCTCTAAATTCATGTTTCTTTTTTATGTTTGGGACTACAGAAGAACATTAGCATTGTGCTAATCCAGCATGTTCACAGTGGAATTGTATCAGCAATATGCACTGCTCCATCCAAGTAAATGTTTAATATCTGTGATTTAATTATTTATCTGATTAATTTACACAGGGATGCCGCCACACTGATCTGTTCACTGCATCTGAGAGATGAGCAAAATGATCTAAGCACACAGGGCAAAGATGTTAAACATTTTACTGATGCAAAATGCACGAAAAGTAAAAATCAAAAAATATATATTATGTATATAAAATATATAAATAGTTTTGGAAATCATGGATATTGTGTCAATCCAGACTGTTATCAGAGCAAAGGTCAAAAGACAGCGTATATGATGGTATGGGGGGTGTTAGTGCCCATGGCATGGGTAACCTGCACATCTGTGAAGGCTCCATTAATGCTGAAAGGTACGTACAGGTTTAGGAACAACATGCTGCCATCATGGACATGAAGACACATTCTGCTCGAGTTACAACATCAGGTACGAGAGTGACCTGCTGCAGTCCACGCCTGCCTCCACTGAACAGGGACTAGACTGACCTGCTGCAGTCCACGCCTGCCCTACACTGAACAGGGCCTAGACTGACCTGCTGCAGTCCACGCCTGCCTCCACTGAACAGGGACTAGACTGACCTGCTGCAGTCCACGCCTGCCTCCGCTGAACAGGGACTAGACTGACCTGCTGCAGTCCACGCCTGTCTCCGCTGAACAGGGACTAGACTGACCTGCTGCAGTTCAAGCCTGTCTCCACTGAACAGGGACTAGACTGACCTGCTGCAGTCCACGCCTGTCTCCACTGAACAGGGACTAGACTGACCTGCTGCAGTCCACGCCTGCCTCCACTGAACAGGGACTAGACTGACCTGCTGCAGTCCACGCCTGCCTCCACTGAACAGGGACTAGACTGACCTGCTACAGTTCACGTCCTCATGGGTGCAAAATACAACACCAGAGCAGCTGAAGTTGAACATGAAGTAAGAATGTGAAAGAATTCTATCTACAAAGCTTCAGCAGTTAATGTCCTTAGTTCACAAAAAACTTATTGAGTGTCAGAAAAAAAAAAAAAAAGGTGTTGAACAAACTCCCGTCACAGTTATTTTGAAACATGTTGCAGGCATCAAATTCAAAATGAGAGAATATTTGTAAAAAAAAAAATATCTTAAGTTTGAATATAAAATACCTTGTCTGTGTAATGTATTCAATTGATTATAGACCAAAAAGGATTTGCAAATCCTTGTATTCTTTATCTTTACATTGTAAACAATGTACCAACTTCTTTGGAGTTGGGGTTTGTTATAAACAACTGTCTTACAGATCTTCTCTAAGACAGGCTTTGCCACAGATAAAATAAGGAGATTAAAAAAAGGGGATGGAATCGCTCTAGTTTTTCCTTTTGTTTGTTTGTTTTTGCTATCATAGATAAGTAATAATGTAATATTACTTTCTGTAAGTAATTTAACAAATTAGACTGGACAAATTCAGGAGAAACTGATTCCTAATGTCAGATAAAGACTTTTAAAGAGGTTAAGTGCGACTATAAATCTCAGTGAATTCAAAACACAGAGACATGCATAAATTTGGGGGAAATCCCTCTTTTTGTTTTCCAGGCTGTGTACCAGCCTAAATTAAGCAAGTGAGGTCAAAAGTCAGCCAGGCTAAAAATAGACCGTCACAGGATGAAGAAGCAAGCAGCAGGACACTTTAAAGAAAATACATAAAAGAGTAAAGTTAAAGACGATGGATGTGGAGTCAAAAACGCCACTCTGAGGTTTAAAAGAGGAAAAATCAAACAGTGAGAGACAAAAATGTTTGGGTGGATGTTAATCAAGGTGATTAAAACTTTTAACACAGTCTATTTTGTCGTTCTTCCATCATGCAGCAGCTCTGTGAGTGTGTGTGCACGAGGACCGCGGGTGTTGGCGGTGTCTTGGGAATGGGGCGTTCAGGACGTGGGAGCAGACGTTTGAGCGCACACACAGTCTCAGATGAGGCTGAGAAATGGGTCACTGTTGTCCAGAAAAGATAAAATTACACACACTCCTCCCTGCTTTTTGGAAACACACTCCAGTCCTTGCATTGTTTCACTTTTTAACAACCTCCTCGAGCATGTATGTTTAATTGGACCACATTGATAAGTTAATATTTCAACACTTTTAACACTTGTTTTCTTTGCCTAAAAAAGATGATCAGTCTTCAGGGTCTGCATGCTAAAAATGTAGCAACAACAACATGTTAGCTTAGCATGTATCTCCCCCCACCACCATAAATTTCAGTCTAATTCATACCTACAATGTCCAAAGTGTAAGACAGAAACTAGGAGGCTAATCTTAAATACAGCCTGTGGTCATTATATTAGATAGAACTTTATTTATATCTCTGGAAGGTTCATTCAGGGAAATTAAGGTTCCAAATTGAGGTTTCTCTGCACGAAAATAATCTGGATGGCCTTTTTTTTTTTTTTACTTTTGAGGATTATAAGTTACTATTTAAATTTATTTTAGAAATTTAGCTCCATGTTTTGAGAAAATCTTTAATCCTGGGTGTGTTTTTTTTATCTTGTTTCTTGGAGTATTACTGGAACGCACTAGGGCCCCATCCACACGAAGACAAAATGCTTAACAGTTTCAAAAACTATCGTCATAAAGACAAAGGCGTCTCAGAAAATGTGTGCGTCTACATGAATGCACTCGATACGCATCAAAGCGCTGGAAAACATATGCCAGACCTCTAGGGGTGCTGTAACGATATGACAGAAACAAGTGGAAACAGACGAAAAAACAGTGGGCATGTGCACTTGCATCAAAAGTTGTAAACAGAGATTGTGATAAAGTGATCATAAAGTGCTGTAATGTGTCCTCGATAATTGTTTGTTCAACTCGGTGGTGATTGAGAAGAAGGAGATTTTGTTGCAACAGGGATAGTAGGGTCACTAGCTTCATCAGCACATATGCTACACAGTACGCCGCCATTGCTGTTGTCGTTGTCGTAAAACCTCGGTTTGTCTTCGTGTGGATGGGGCCGAAAAATAACACTCTGAGGGATGCTGCAAAAACAGCCACACTGTCTCTCAGCTCTCTTTCCCATTATGAACTTGGGATGTGCAGCTCTGCATCTCATGTGAGTGAAACAAGTAAAACAAGCTGGGTAGCAGCAGCGCGTTTTTCTGAACCGCTTATCCTTATCTCTGCTTCCTGAAGTCTCCTGTCAGGTTTTTTAACAGTTAGGCTACATTCAGGAAAATTCCCTTCTCTGCCAGTCGCACTTGTTTCATTTGAACTCGAAGAGATTTCATTTCTGACTTCAGCTCTGAGTTTAAAATCTAATTTCAATTCAGCAAACATTTTCTTCATCTCGACGAGGGCTGTGTCTGGATTCATTGTGTTTTCTCTGACTCTCGCCCGTTTTCTAATAGCTACTTGTTGCATGCGTATTGGTTTTCTTTTGATTTTCCTGTTGTAGGAACTTCTAATTCACTTTGTTTTCCAAAAGCAAATGTCTGATAGCTTAGAGAGCTAGGTTAGTCCCCCATGCCGCCTGCCACTTTACCCAGAAGCTGACCGGTTAAGTGTCTATTGAACTTATAGATGTGGGTAAATCTCTCTGATGCATCCTCAATTTAGCAGAAACACTTTGACCACAGATTTTAGACCTTAAAGGAGGTATCAGAGGGTTTCAAGTGTAGACATTTTTTGATTCCTAAAGTTAGAAAGATGCCAGCGTTGTGCCTGACCACTCCTTATTTTAACACAAGCATAGCCCTGGGCAGACGAGAACGAGGTAAGACACCTGTGCTTCAGACCAAAACACTTTCCACTGGGCAGAAGTCAGGGCCCTGAAGTCTTTACATCATACACTTTTCTGCTCCCCTGAAATCACTTTGAACTACAATTGAATTTGTCTAAAAAGTGCTTTCTAAATTAAGTGTAATTGGTGGGTTGATTGGAACGTTACCACCCACATTCTTGTCGTTCCTCACGTTCTTGTCTCCTAATCTGTGCGGGATGGTCTCGAAAGCACCTCGCCATGGCGTGTGTCACATGTGCATCATGTGGTCCTGATTGTATGAATGTGCAGCAGCTCATCTTTGAAGTCCCCGCTGTAATTCAGGACGAAGTCTGTGTTATGTAACAGTCTGTCACACTGACGCTGATGTGAGATTAACTTTTGGACTTCAGCTAACTCTGTACTCAGAGGAAAGTCTCAAAGATCTTCAATGACGCAAAAAAAATTTTCAAAAAGCTGCAAAATCCAGTCCTGCCTTTAAAGAGAGGGCTTCAGGTATGACTGTTTGATTAAAGTCTATATTTCAATCATGTAAATGACAACTTAAAGGTGCTATTAGGAGAATCTATTTCCAGTGACATAAAGACTCTGCTACCCATGAGCACATGCAGTGACTGTTGTAAAAATGTGATCCAAGCCAAAGCGTGTGTTTGTTGTGATGCTAATGAATGCAGCTCAGACCTTCCTCAGAACTCTGCATTGCTTTACAACTTCTTTTTTCAACAACTTACAGGATGCAAAGCCACGAGGTAATGTATCTCTTTCTAGTTACGTAGCGGTAGTTTTTGATGTGTGACAACAAGCAATTTTTGGAAAACTTAGTATTGTAGTTTTGTAGCCGGCTATATATCTCTACTTACAGCCCGGTGCTCTAAGACGTGTCTGAATAATATAAATTTGCTCTAGTTTTAATTGTCTTGTTCCAGAAGTTGAGTATCCAGGCCAGTCCAGCCCTGTCCGACCCAACCGTGAAGCTAAGGAATAGCATTTATAGATAACCTATTTTGATGCTATAAAACTCATCTTAAAGTGTGTATTTCCATCAGGCATATATCTAAAAGTGAGACTTTTTTGTAATTACTTAGAAACTCCTCATAGCATCTTTACACACAAAAAATTGTTGGGTTATTTTTTCAACCCAACAGCTGGGTTGAGACTGTTGGTTAGTTTAATTGGGTTGTTTTCATTAAATTGGGTAATCTAAATACCCAGATTGCTGGGTTATTGTAGTTGGCAGTTGAGTTATTAGCTGTTGGGTTGTAATTTTCATTATAATGTGTTGGGTTATTTCGAACTACCCAACATGTTGGGTTGACGCTCGCGCATGTGCGACCAACAGCTACCCCCAGGTTACCCCACTCATTCGACCCCCCCCCTCAGCTGCTTCTCTTCGTGGGCTTCTCATGGATGTATGGGGCTTCTACATGCAGTACTGTCATCGAGCAGCGTCACATACTGCTAGGCACCCTGAGAGACTCAGCTCTATACAAGCAAGGTTTACCACGTGTGCACTATTCTTTCACCACAATGTTCAATTTATATTAATAAAATGTATATAAAGCACACTGTAGTTTGGGGTGCTGGTTTGGCGCAGTGGTTAGCACCCCATGTACATGCTTCTACCGGTCCAGGTTCGAATCCTGCCTGTGATCAGTTTGCAGAGTGTCTTCCCCTGCTCTCTCTCCCCCTTTCACAAGCCTATCCACTCTCTCTCTCCTATCAATAAAGGCACAAAATGCCCAAAAATATACATTTAAACAAAAAAAAGCTCACTGTAGTAACCGTGTATGTTGACTATCCGAATTCAATGTGACATGGGTTGGCGCAGTAGGATAGTGCGCTTGGTCAGTGATCGGGAGGTTGCAGGTTCAAGCCCAGCTCCGGGCGACACATGGTGATGTGACACTTAACCCCAAGTTGCTCCCACTGCTGCGTCAGTGGCGTGTGAAAGGGCGTGAATGTGTTAGAAATACTGATGGATAACTAACATAGAAACTCAAAACCATCAATGAATGTGAGAGTGAATGGGTGTGAATGGGTAAGTGTGACCTGCGATGTAAAGCAGCTTTGAGTAGTCAAAGACTAGAAAAAGCGCTATATAAGCTTAAGTCCATTTACCATTTACATGAGCGTGTGAAGCAGTGTTTGTGAACTCTTGGTCATTTGTAGTTAACGTTAGCGATAGCTTCTTGTGGGTAACGTTGTGTTATTTGAACAACCCAACTGACTGAGTAAAAAGAACCCAACAGTGTAGTCAAATTGAGCCTGTGGTTGGGTTATTTGAACAACCCAACTGGGTTGTTCAAATAACCCAACTGTTGGTTAAAGGAAACCAACCCAACTTGTTGGGTCAAAATAACCCAGCATGTGTTCTGTCCAATATTTAACCAGTGTTGGGTTAAAAAATAACACATATTGGGTTGTTTTTAACCCAACATTTTTAAGTGTGTAAAAGCAGTAAAAAAATACAAATAAGTAATAATCAAAAAAAGGAAAGAAAGAAAAGGCAGTAGCTGAATCTTGATTTTTTTAAGCCCCTTAGCCTACACAAGCAAACGAAGGAAGAAGTATAAACTTATCTTATCCTACCCATTAAATTTAACTAAACTACTGAAATCATAGCACTGTCTTATAGGATAAGTTCGGTTTCTGCAGCTTTCACATTGTTTATAGAATGAAGTAGAACAATATACTCACCCAGAAAGCTTTCCTGATCCAAACAGTGCTTCAGGAGATATTTAGATCCAAAATCGAGCGGCAGACATCTGTATAATGGTAGCACACGGGGCATGTATAGGGCAACTGCATTAATCGTCCAAAAACTCATTAATTTCACCAATATTTCATCATGATCCGCCCACGCTACTCCTCCAAGACAGTCCGGGGTCACTCCACCCATGTTTTCGTGACTGTGCTGACCTCTGAACTAAAAACTTTCTTTACGGCTGCCGTGCACGTGCAGTGCGGCTCATTGTTTCAGGGGCGACCGCCGGCTACACAACGACTTTCTTCTTCCAGTTTTGTGCAAAATGGATGAATATCTATCGGATGAAGATGTTGTGGAGGAGAACTTTGAATATGATGGGTGTCCTTACAGTTTGGAGCCAGAGTTTACAGATGAGGAGCTCATCGAAAGGAGGACGCGGAGGCAAAGAGAAGAACAGCTGGCCAGAGAGCAGTCTTAAGTTCAGAGGTCAGCACAGTCACAAAAACATGGGTGGAGCGACCCCGGACTGTCGTGGAGGAGTAGCCTGAGTGGACCATGATGAAATATTGGTGAAACTAATGAGTTTTTGGACGATTAATGCAGTTTTAGGAGTGGCGCTTTACATGCCCCGTCTGCTACCATTATACGGATGTCCGCTGCCCGATTTTGGATCTAAATATCTCCTGAAGCACTGTTTGGATCAGGAAAGCCTTCTGGGTGATTATGTTGTTCTACTTCATTCTATAAACAATGTGAAAGCTGTAGAAACCAAACTTATCCTTTAAATGTATCAAAAATACACAATCATAACTATATCTTCTTTACAAATGTATTTACCATACCTTGCAAAATTTTTCTCCAAATAATTAAATCAAGAGAGTACTTGGCACATCTAATTTAGGAGACAGGTGTGTCGGAGAAAAAAGACGATTTAAACACAAAGCTGGACTCCCGCACACTGTCTAACTTGCAAGAAAATCATTTATTTGCAACGTTTCGGTCTCAGACCTTCATCAGGTAAACAGTTTATTGAAGAGGGCAGGACATCTTAAATAGGAAGTGGTGATCACACCTGTGGCCAATCATCATCATGACTTAACATCTGCACCAGAAAAATAAACAGATTAAAAACACATCGACTTCACAACAGAGATAGTCAACATTATTAGAGTCTATTTAAAGCCTACCAATAAGGCTAAAAATCAATCAATCACAAGATATATAATTTAGGGGACATTAAAGGTTCATAAGACAAGTAACACTGTAGAGAAATATCATAATAAACTTGAAGTTGAAACAGCCCATTGATTATTTAATCACTTAATTCCCCGCAAGGTAAACAGTCTAGCATGCAGTACAACCTGATGACATCAATATATACAAATAAATACATACATAAAATATATTATATGCATATATGTAAATGATTTTCTTGCAAGATATACAGTGTGCAGGAGTCCATCTTCATGTTTAAATCTCCAAATTATCATCAAGCTCCTTGTAGTTTTTATTTATAAATGCACCTGTGGAAAATAATTTCTTTATTCCCCTTTTTAAACAGAAGTATTTTCCACATTTACTTTTGTTCTGTTCTCAATCTGTTCCTCAGTTTAACTCCATTAACATTGATATATCTGAAATTATAACCCCTTTGTCTTTCGTAAAACCCTTTCTGAATGGTTTTTGGGAGCATATTATTCTTCGTTTAGTGAAATAGTTGAGCTGTTTTGTGCTTCACCAAGCAAAAGTTTTGGATTTTAAAAATAAATAATTTGTGTGTACCTGAAATTGAACATTATGAATGATTGTGATTGCTGTTTTTGCAGAATCAAAAGTGGTTGTAGTGATGTTTTGTAAGTCTTGACAGGTTTTTTTACGAATACATTTTTGAAAAAAAGTTGATCCTGCTTTTTACACCCCGTTATGTGCTTCAAAACTAATGTTAACTCTCTTTGTTGTATTATAATGCTTTAAAGTTGGAGCTAATCAGCGTGTTGAGGACTGTATTGTCGTTAAAAAATGATAAACAGAAGTAAAGGTTATATTGGAAGTCATATTTCGTATGAATCTGCATCATATTCAGATTGATCATTTATTTTTAACCTTATTAAAATGTCTTATTCAAATCTCTTTTACGTTCTTGTAGTATTGGATTGGTTTAAATAATAATCCTAGTGATGAAATATAATCAAATGAGGAAATGCACTCTCCGGTCACTTTATTAGGTACATTTTGCTAGTACCAGGTTGCACCCCTCTGTCAGAGCTCCATAATTCTGACCGTTCTGACATTTTGGCCCAGAGGACTGCTGCTCACTGATATTTTCTCTTTTTTGAATCATTCTCTGCAAAACTTAGAGAGGGTTGTGCATGAAAATCCCTGCAGATCAGCTGAAACACTAGGACAGACAAGCATGTTAGAGTTCTTAAATCATCTTTCTGCTACATTCTGATGCTCAGATAAACTTCAGAGGGTTATTTTAAGCATTTCTACAAGACAATATGCACCGAATTGCAGGCATGTGCTTGGCTAGTTGGCTGATTTGGTGGAGTTTGTCATAATATTTTTGCTATTATTACGGTTTAAACTACCTAAAAAGATCATTTAAACGCGTTATGGCCCTATTCCATGCCCTTTATTTGTGATTAAATTGTTTCTTCCAGTCATAAAATAGCTCCTAAATGATGTGAGTGGTATGAAATATATCAAACTAGTCTATAAAAAGTCAGCCATTGCTTGTTATAAACGAGTCGTGTCAGGTCATATTTAAGTCTGTTATGAACTCTGAGCCTGAGAATTCGACTTCAGGGACTCAAACCAAACAATTGTTGTCATGTCGCCCGCTGCCTGAGTCAACAAATACAATGACACAAACACACACACTCTAACACACACACACTCCGACCGGCGTGCACCACTTCCTTGCTTTCTGCCTCTCCAACATCCAAACGCGGCTTTCTCCTTCGCCCCTCGATTAATTACCAATAAATCATCCGCAGTCACGAAACGACGGGCAGCTTTTCTTTCTCCGAGTCCTTCGCTCTCTTCCTCCTTTTCTCTCACTTCCCTCCTTCTTCTGTGGAAGTTCAGATGGTTCCTTCTCCTCGCTCATTGTTCTGGAATAAACTGGAGGATTGCTCATTCAGTGGATCTGAAGGTGTTTTTCTGCAGAGTTTATTTACGTGGGACGAAATCATGCTGCAGGGCACATTCACAGTTTTGGACGTAAACATGTTTCAATCAGAGCAGAATAACAACACCAAAGTTAGAAGGGTGTAGGAGTGGGGTGCTGGTTTGGCGGATTGGTTAGCAACCAGTCACCCCATGTACATGCTTCTGCCGGTCCAGGTTCGAATCCCGCCTGTGACCAGTTTGCAGAGTGTCTTCCCCTACTCTCTCACCCCCTTTCACAAGCCTATCCACTGTCTCTCTCCGATCAATAAAGGCACAAAATGTCCAAAAAATAAATAAAAAAAAAAGAAGGGTGTAGGAGTAGATTTACGTTGAGCAGCATGGATAAAATTTCTTTTCTGGACAACAAATCAGTTCGGACGGTAAATCTGTCTGGATAGTTTTGTCTGGATAACAAACCGAGCACGGTAAGACGCTCACATGTTACTCGGCGGATGGCCGACGCTGTTGTTGTTCCTGGTATGCACGCCCAACCTTAATCTGAAAGAGTCCTGCGTATGCGGCGACGTCAGCGTTTCACCCTGAAACGCCCCGATACGGGTTTACACGGAGGCGAATGGAGAGCGTTTTGGAAACTTTCCACCCTGGAGCTCGTTTTCAAAAGTTTCCGTTTTCAACGAGTTTCCATGTAGACGCAAGGCCAAAACGCAATGAAAACTTATCGGATTCGACCGTTTTCGGCGCCATGTACATGCCGTAAATTCAGGGGCATTTAATGTTTTAAAAAATAGAACAAATCAAATCATTGATATGATTCTGTCAACATTTAAGGGAACAGAGAAAACTACAAAAAAGCCAAACACCAGATATTTTCTCGGTGTGGGATTTACAGGTTTTAACAGTTGACGTTTGATAATGTGATGACAAAAAATGCACAAATACTTGGGACAAAATCCATCAGAAAAGGCAAAACGCTTGTAAATATCAGTAATTGGTTCAGTATTTAAAGAGACTGTGAGGAGTTTCTAAATAATTACAAAAAAGTCTCACTTTTAGATATATGCCTGATGGAAATACACACTTTAAGATGAGTTTTACAGCATCAAAATAGGTTATCTATAAATGCTATTCCTTAGCTTCACGGTCGGGTCGGACAGGGCTGGACTGGCCTGGATACTCAACTTCAGGAACAAGACAATTAAAACTAGAGCAAATTTATATTATTATTCATATTACACGTCTTAGAGCACCGGGCTGTAAGTAGCGATATATAGCCGGCTACAAAACTACGATACTAAGTTTTCCAAAAATTGCTTGTTGTCACACATCAAAAACTACCGCTACATTACCTCTTCGCTTTGCATCCTGTAAGTTGTTGAATAAGAAGTTGTAAAGCAATGCAGAGTTCTGAGGAAGGTCCCAGCGGCATTTTTATTAGCATCCCAACACACAAACACTCAATTTGGCTCGTGGTGCATTCAAGCTGTAGGCAGAAGTAGGAATATCCGAGTTCCAAGTGGGAAAATGCAACTGAAATGTCCCCCGAAGTCGGAATTTCCTACTGGGAACTCGGTGAAACCTCGCCACCCCCGAGTTGACAATGGAAGATGGATGCCCCCAGTGTGAACAGTTATTTAGCTTAGGAGGAAGGGGGTGTTTGGTCCTAGCGCCCTGGGCTTCTGCTGCACATAAACACTGCTGTAGAGGTAATTTCTGCCCTAAAACTTGTGATAGGACCCAACTTGTTCCATCCCGGAATATCACTTTAAAGCCCTTCATTGGCTTCATGTCCATTACAGGATTGATTTTAAAATTTTAATGTTTGTTTTTAAAGCTCTTAATGGTCTCTCGCCCCAGTATACTTAACTGAGCTTTTAACTGTTCGGGAACCTGGTAGAGCGCTGAGGTCTTCAAACCAACTTTTGCTGGAAGTGCCAAGGTGAAAATCCAGACACTGGGGTGATCAAGTCTTTTCCACCGCTGCTCCCAGGCTTTGGAATAAACTCCCTGTTGAAATGCGTCTCATTTCTGACCTGGGCCTGTTTTACTACTTCCATTGCTTTTACTGCTTTTAATTGTTTTATTTATTGCTTTTATTTACTACCTATTGTAAAGCACTTTGGTTTACAGAAAGGCTTGTTGTACAGGGTTGTATAAATAAAGAACATTTACATTTCTAACAACAGTGCATCTTCTGATGGAGACTTCAGCAGCTCCATGTCTCAGAGCTCAGATCAGCTCACACTGGTTACTTCAACACAACAGCAAAAAAACGTCAGAAAGCAAAAGTTTCCTTCTGTTTCCTCAAGAATGTTGCCCAGGGTGCCCGAATCTGCAAACTTTGAAAACCAGAGTCCAGAATGAGAAGTTTTGAAAACATTTTCGTTGTTGTCTCTGTGTGAACAAGAATCTCTGTTGTCATGCTCAGTCCTCTTTAAGGTAAAGGTGGCACGCTCACCTGGGAACAACAACAACAGCTATGGCCGACTACCGAGCAACTTGTGTGCTGCTAACTGTACTCGGTTTGATATTGCTCCTCCAACAAAATGTGGATTTGCTAAGTCAATACTCAGCAGAGACACATTTGCAATGCTGAGTTCTGAGGAAGGTCCGAGCTGCATTTATTAGCATCACAACAAGCACACGCTTTGGCTTGGCTCACGTCTTTTGGTGCGTTCCAGTTGTAGTCAGAAGTAGGAATTTCCGAGTTCTGAGTAGGACACTGCAACTGGAACGTTCCCCGAAGTCTGAATTTCCTACTGGGAACTCGGTGAAACCTCACCACCCCCGAGTTGACAATCGAAGATGGATGCCCCCAGTGTGAACAGTTATTTAGCTCCTGTAATAATCCATTTATTTGCACCTCTGACTGGGGTGTGTCGCTCTAGATCAGCTGTATACATAGTATTGTTAGACTTGTATTTACAAAAATGCTGCCATAGTGATAATCACATTCTTCATGTGATATTTGTGAACAACAACGCAGGGCGTGCTAACAACAGCTAACAATAGCCTGGTAGATCGGCATGTTTTTTTCCGACTTCAACTGGAACGCCGATAAGTCAGGGATGATGTCACTCCCAGTTCCGAGGTTACTGGAACGCAGCATTACGACAGTCGCCGCGCGTGCTCATCGGTAGCAGAGTCTTAATGTCGCCGGTAATAGATTCTCCTCATAGCACCTTTAAATCTTGACTGCTCTTTTCTTTTTCTTCTTATAGAAATGTGAGCTCCTTTGCATAAGCCTGATGGCTTCTTGACCTCTCCTGACACATTTCTCTGTTTTCTGAATATTTCCAGTTTGATCTTATGTATCTTTTATAGTCCTAAACTAATAAACAAATAAACAAACAATGCTGTCATGTAAACAGGCCTCGGATTATGACTGAAGCGGTCACGTCAATGTTCCTCCACTGAGCCTTTAATAGTGGGAAACGCAGCAGAGCTTCCTGAACTTCACGGTGCTTAAAAAGGGAGGGTTTGAGTATTTGAGTGTGTGCAGGGGTCTCATGTTGTGATGGCAATCTCCTCTCACAACAGAGGGAAGTGTTTCAGGGTGGGAGCCGCTGTAGCTGAGCTGTGAGTGTGTGTGCTTCACCAGTCTCCTGATGGACTTCTCCGGCTTCAGGAGGATCCTTAATACGAGACGCAAACTGAAGCTTTAAGCCTCAAACTTCATTCATGTGCATAAGCTGGAATCCACCCTCCTGTGTGTCTTTAATATTCATGTTCCTGTGTGCTGAGGTATCATGAGCCTCCTGCACTCCTGTTGGACTTTTCTCGAGTGTGTGTGTTTCTATATGTGAGTGTGTATGATGTGCAGTGACAGGCGTAGGCTCTGCTACAATACGAGCCTGTGTCGCTGCAGCAGGGGGCAGGAAGCACGGCGAGGGGCAGGGCGAGGGCAGCGAGGGGCACGAAGTCGGGTCAAACGCCCTGGGAGAGAGCAGGCCTGGGAAAACCGGGGAACAGAGGAGACGGCGGGGGGGCAGCGATGGAGAGGAGGGAGGAGGATCGGCTACAACTCAAACTTTTTCTGCAGTGGAGACGGGTGGTTGCATTTTTCCCATCTGTCTACAAGCACCTGAACGCATCATGAAGAAACACCAACTGTAGTTCAGTATGATGGAGTCATTTTTCACTGATTCACTGACACATGTATCTCCATGTTATTTCAAATAGTGACATATAGATCCCAAAAACAATGCAATTCAGCATTTGCTGCACCTGAACCCCAAGCACAAAAAGCCCTATGTAGGCCAAGTCACAAACATGGCTACCAGAGGAATATGGTATAACACTTAACACTCGTACCTAAAATGCAAAGGTTTTTCTTTTGCGTATTCAAACTCGATCTGCGTTCAGATGGTGACGCATGAAACTGCTGTAGTGTGCACGCCAGTCCAGTGGATGGCGATGTAGGTTTGCAGAGAGACAGCGCTGCTACTAACCTGACAAGCCAGATGGGCAGCTCCATATATCTGCCGCAGAAATATTTCACTAGTCCATCTGGGTAGGAGCCCTTTGAATTTGTTTTCAGGGGCAGAAAGTAAAAAAAAAAAAACACAAGCTTGTGATTGGACAATCGTTTGGCTCGTCACATTCATCACAGACCAATCCACATCAAGCAGGGTTGCCTCCTATAATGTAGCATACATAGAGGCTAATGTAGTGACTTATGGCTAACAACAGTTAAAAACAGTTAATGACCATTAGCCGTTAGCTGCTAACTTAGCTGCCAACAGCTAACGGCCTTATACTATCGTCTTACACTAAATTGTCCCACACAGATGATTCATTTAACACTTATGGGTGACATGAACCTCGTCAAAGACAATCCCTACAAGTAAACTTCTGAGGAGGGCAGATGTCGCCAAGATTCACAGAGTAGCCATGAGGACAATAGGCTAATCGGCATGTCCGTTCTCAACTTCCGCATTCTGCTGCTCCCGCCTCTCTACCCTGATTGGGTCGTTAAGAATTCAGCCGAGTGAATTCATTGGACAACAGAGGCTGGCAAGACGGACCTGCAGGATTTCAGAATCAGGCAGGTCTGTCTGCTCTGCAAGGCTACGCTGCTACAATACATGTATGAAGATGAAAAACTTCACAAACAACAATGGCAAGTGGACACACAAAGACGCAGGAGTTTTTTTTCTGGACAACAAATCTGTCTGGATAGTTTTGTCTGGATAACAAACCGAGGATAGTAAGCTGTTGTTGTTCCTGGTTTTTGCATGCAGCCTTCATGAAAGAGTACTGCACATGCCTAGGGACCAGTTGCCGGTTTATATCCCAGTCCAATCATGCTTGAAAGTTGCTTTGGTAGCTGGGAGATGCAGGTTGGTTATAACCTTGCATAGCAGATGGGGCCTGCCTGATTCAGTTCCTGAAGTCCTGCAGATCCCCATCTTGTGGCGCACCGTAGACCAATGGATTCACTCGGCTGAAATTTTAACGGCCCAATCAGGGAAAAGAGGCGGGAGCTTTGGGAAGAGCGGAAGTGACGAGAAGGCATGACGTCAGCAGACGGCTACCCGATTTGTACTGCGCATGCGCGAAAACTGCGTCACTTCCTCTCGAGCCGTGATGTGTATAAAAAAAGATTTAGATAAAGACGCGATGGATTCAGACATAGAAATACGTACGGACCGTGCAGTGACTCCTGTCATAGATAGTTAGTAAAACTTGGCGAAATCTGCCCTCCTTAGAAGTTTACTTGTAAGGATTGTCTTTGACAAGGTTCATGTTACATATAAAAGTTAAATGAATCATCTGTGTGGTACAATTTAGTGTAAGAGGATGGTATAAGGCCGTTAGCTGTTAGCAGCTAAGTTAGCGGCTAACGGCTAACTTAGCCGCTACGCACATAAGCTACGTCATACCGGGGCTTGATGTGGATTGGCCTGTGGTGAGTGTGTCAATCAGAACGGTCGCCCAATCCTCTTCTACTTTGGTTCGAACGGTCGTCCAATCGCCAGCTACTGATTGTTTTGAAGGTCCCGCCTCTGAAAGCTAATCAGAAGAGCAGCTACCCAGATGGACTTGTGAAATATTTCCGTGGCGGACATATGAAACTATCCATCTAGCGTGTCAGGTTAGGTTGGTTACACAGCTTGGCCAAATTTGGTGTCCCTCGTGTCAGGAGCCTTGGGTCATAAAAAGTACTTCACACCACAAATAGCCAGGAATGTGATTGGATTAACGCTGATGGTGGAGCAGTGAGTCGTCAGGAACACCTGGTATGTGCTCCCAAACCTGACCTGACCTGATCAACAGCACAGGTTTTTGCCCTGAACTCTGGTTTATAGTTTTATTTTTCAATGACTGCTAGAGTTTGTTCAACACTTACAATCAAAAAACGTTGAAGTGTTCATACGCTGATTGTTGTTTATGAAGCAAAGTGGCATTTGAATTGATTTAATTGGTCAACGGGGGAGAAGTGACACTAGCATGCGTGGCACCCCCATCATGTTTTCATCTGAGATAATGGGAGCATCAGGTGACTGTGCAATGAGCATGTGGACGTCCCTCATGACCGTTTGACCGACATTTTGAGGGTTTGCTCCCTTTTTGGCCATTGTAGAGACATCATAGTGCCTATGATGTATTTCTTGCTCCTTCTCAGTCTTTGTAATGGGTGTGTATCACACAGTCCATGTTCCCAGGTACTCTAGGTATCACAAATTACCATCGCTGGTATTAGATGATTGTAATTTGCAATTGAGCATTAGGCAATCAAAATAGCACTTTATATTTTTGGGAAATTTGCAATACAATAATGCACTTTACACTTTAGCACTCTGCACTTTAACCAGCCCCTTGGCCTAAATGTTTTTTGATGATCAACTATGTTTGCTTTGTTTCGTATTGTTTGTTTTGCTTTGTCTTGTTTTGTTTTTATTATGTATAAATGTTTTGTACGACACCAACCAACGGGACTAGAGATGGAAATTAGCCACACAGCTATAATCTCATATGTTTACATTTATAAGTTCATTAACATGTACTGTCCCATTTTCTTCTTTCTTTTAAAAATAAACAAATCTACACATCTACATGACCAACTGCACTGGTGTCAATCGGTGAGTGAACTCATTCTAACAGCCCCAGGCAGCAGAGCAACCAAAACTGGTTGCTCAAAAGGTATTATAGCTAGAAATTTTGTCAGGAATCCATCCATTTAATTTTAAAGCTGCATGACAATTAGTTTTGTCTGTAGAGGGCTAACTTCCACAGGTTGTCTGGTGCTGTATTTTCTTCTCCCATTCATTTAAATGAGAGCAGATGGGACGGTTGCATCCAGGTTCACCACCTTTGAGGGCTTGTCATTTGAAAACCGTTTGAGAAACAACAAAATCCTTGAGAACCTTTGATCAGCTTGTCCTTTTTTGTCATCTGTTTGGGTTTCTAGCTGATACCATTTACGGCCAAGGAGGACCTACAGTCCTGCTCAGTATTATTGGCACCCCTTCATTATTTTCATTGCTTTAACAATATCTTCACAAATAAATTGAAATGTACCAAATTTATGTCATCAGGATCTTTCAATTGAAGGTCCAAAATACTTTAACCAAAAAAAATCATTTTTACAAGTTACATATTGTAATTTCAAAGAGGGAACTGAACAAAGCATGTGCAGCAATAATGTCACCCCTCTTCAGTATTCTGTTGCACACCCTTTGGCACTGATGACAGCCTCCAAATGTTTCTTGTAGCCATCTATAAGCTTCTTGCTCTTCTCAGCTGGTATTTTCTCCCACTCTTCCTATGCAAACTGTTCAAGCTCTTGAACATTTGCAGGTTTCTTTTCCCCAATGGCAGATTTCAGCCATACCAAAGATCAGATTGAGATCAGGACTCATTGCTGGCCATTTTAAATCAGGCCATTTTTTTCCTTTTCAACCATTCCTGCGTGCTTTTGGATGTGTGCTTTGGGTCTTTGTCTTGCTGGAGGGCCCACGATCTTCGACTCAAACCAAGTGTTCTTACACTGGGTAGGACATTACTCTCTTATATTTCTTGATAATTCTCTGATTTCATGATTCCTGTGATACGGTCAAGGCCTCTAGTACCCGATGCAGCAAAGCAGCCCCAAACCATTATGGAACCTCCACCATGCTTAATTGTTGGTAGGGTGTTCTTTTCCTTGTACGCTTCAAGTGGTTGCAATTAAAAGTGCCTATTCTAAATATGACTGCATGATCATAGTAGCTGATGAAGTATAATTTACAAACCTTAAGATGTGAACAATACTTCTGCCAAGTTTGAGTCTGATAAAGTGATGCAGAGCAAAGTCAGAGAGGTTTGTAAAGAAACTGTACTGTCACATTGTGTACTTAAACTTCATGGGTGCCAATAATGATGAGAAGGACTGTACATTTTATATTTTCACAAAAGTGTGGGTCTTACTTTATTTTGAAAGGCAAATTGCCAGTTTTGTATTTGACATAGGTCAGGGGTGTCAGTGCATAATTTGTGGGTCTCAATGAGACAAATGTTACGACATTAGTTTGATCTCTATACAACATCCCTACTGGAAGTTATGGGCATTTAAGTGTTTTTGGTCCATAGGTGGCGCTAGAGAGCATATTTTGGTATGTTTGGGATTTTTTTTTCTTCATTTTATCAAATTTTCACTGAGTGAGGTGTGTGCCAATTTTGGGGAGTTTTTGAGCATGTTTAGGGGGTCAAATTAAGCTTTACGCGTTCGTATGAATAATAAAGAAACGATACAGGAACAATAGGGTCCTCACCCAAAGGGAAAGGACCCCCTAACAAGGACTTCCCCATGGACCAGG
Organism: Scarus forsteni; assembly: GCA_036419115.1. Classification (NCBI taxonomy): domain Eukaryota; kingdom Metazoa; phylum Chordata; class Actinopteri; order Labriformes; family Labridae; genus Scarus; species Scarus forsteni. The sequence continues at coordinate 2,309,317 of JAZDUH010000283.1, forward strand.
ATCTTCATTCCTCTTCCCCAGGTGAAGACCATTAGGAAAATCAAAAAGAGAAGCTTGTCTGAAGAGTAATAACCATAAATACACAACCACACGATGTTGCGATGCCTCAGTTTGGTGTTGGATCGTGGAGATAATCTTGGGTAAGCCTCCTCCAGTCCAGCTGATAAACTCCAGACCGCCTCTCAGCTGAACCAAAGAATAACACTCTTTCACTGCAGAAACACACAGTTATCCTTTTCTCCCTTCATGCTTTGCTCTCTACATCTCCACCATCACCGGTCGAGATGTTAATTCACTTAAAGTTGCCTCACAAAGAAATCCCCTTCAGTCCGTCGCCATCAAAGCTCCTCTTCTCGTGCTCCGAGTTTAAGAGATCGACGGAGACAAAGAAAAGGGACTTTTTGTTTTAGATTCTGTCTTAAAATGTCTCTGAGACATTGTTTTGGCAGGACATGAGTGCTTTCTGTGTCCTCAATGAATCTAAAAATTAAACTTTAAACCCTCATCCTCGCAAAAAAATTCTCATCAAATGTCATTGAAGTTCTGCTGTAAAAAAAAAATCACATTTAAAAACAGAAGAAATCCTGTCATCACAATGGTTTCACTGTCTTTCAGTCAGTTTTGTGTGTTATGTTTAATGTTGTTGATGTATAATTTTATTCTCTGACTTTTATTTGCCTCCTGCAAACACATCCATATTTATTCTTTATTGAGTTTATATTGGCCTGCATTTTAATGCAATTTAACCCTTAAAACTCAATAGTGCACTATAATTGTCCGCCTGGATTTTGGATAATCTTGAATAATGTCTCTGCAAAAAGGGCCACATTGTATTGCATATATTTTTTTTTGGCCTTGGTGGCCTTTGGTTGCTCCTGATTGGACACTAAACACGAGAAAAAGAAATCTGATTGTTCGATAGACTGGCATGAAACTGCCATTCCTGAGTTTTTTAAGAAGATAACAGGATATAAAAATATATCACCACGTACAGACTTGACACTGTGGATCTACAGGTGTAGATCATTTTATAGCAGGATCATATTTGTGTTTGACAGAAGATATTCAACCTGACCTTTCCAAAGATTGATATCAGAGTGAACTTTCAAATGCAGTTGTACCCATAAAAATGTGTTGACCCATTGTAGCAATCTCATGGATTTTGGAGGTTTAAAGCAGCACTACGGAAGATTCTCGCTTGACCGGATAGGGAACTCAACTACCCATGAGCTCTAGCGCGCGCATACTGTGGTAAGGATACAGATCTGCCGGTCACGTGCGTTTGTTTTGTAGGCGAATCACAGAAGCCAGGACTTCGCTCAAAAGTATTCTTCTGTCTTCAGCAGCTGTTTGCAGGATGGATAGCGACGAGGTAATGTATTTATTTTTGACTAAATGACAATGTTAAAATTCAGTAAGTTCAACTTGGTTTTATTACCGTGAAGTCGCCCCCGTCCTGTTGAAGCGATAAAGTGAATAAAAGTAAAGACAACGACGAGCTGGTGATATCACACACTTGAAATAGGTTTGAACCAAACTACATACTGGTACGTTCTGGATTTGTTGTGTTGTACTTTTTTCCTGTCAAGTTTTTTTGAGGAACTTCGTCATAAATTAGTCGGCCAACATACCTGATAGCAGTCGGACATCCCTCCTCGTCTTTCATTTCATGCCAGCGAGTGAACGCCGAACCGATGTTTATTCCAGTCCGAGCATTCAGCTTGTTTTTCTCTCGCTTTCTTTATTTTGTATCCTCCGACAAAACTTTTCTCTTCCTTACTTTGTTGCCTCCGCCATGGTTAAAGCTCTGCGATTGGCTTCGCCGAGACTTCCATGTTTTAAACGAATCAGGAATTGGGGAAGTGACATATGCCGTAAAGCAGTCCAAACGTGTAGTTTTTTATTGTGGCAGGGTTCCCACCATCCACCTCGAAGTTACATAGTGCCAGTTAAAGGGATACAGACCACGACAGAGGTGTCACTGAACTCATTTTAAAGTGGTGGACCATCACAATGAATATCGAAGGATTATATTATGTTTGAAAAGCTACATAGTGTTGGTTTAAAGCCTAATGCTACGGCCAAACCAGACACAAATTCACAAAGACGCGCGTTGAGATTACAAACGAAGTCAATGCAAAGACGCGTTTGGATGCAGATTCGCCCTGGGCGGCGCATAGGACGAGTTTGGCGCGGTGCGTATGGAGCGTCCGGCGCGTTTGGGGCGTCAAATGCCTCTACGCTGGAGTTGAAAATATTGAACTTTCGACGCAAATTTGCGTGACGCTGTGCCACCGCAGCCAATCAGCGATGACATCCCCCCCCGACATCATTGATTTGATGACGTGTGACGCTCCAGCCACCTGCTCCGGCTCAAACCCCGCTGAAAGATGGAGGAGAGGTTGATCTGCGCTGTTTGCCATCATCCGGAGCTATACTATTCGATGTTTGTACTCTACAGAGACCGGAACAAAAAGGAGCAGGCTTGGGTGAAAGTCTCTGAGGAGACAAGTTTTGAAGGTAAGTTCTGTAAATATTCGTTTCCAGCTGGATTTGCCTGCACGGGTCATCACTGAGTCCAACAAGCTCCAGCTCTCTGCTGCACCTGCGCAGTGACGTGCATCGCCCCTCAGCTTGTCAAAATGGTGCAGCATCCAGCTTCGGACATTACACGCATTTAATTACGTCAATTCGTGTCCGATGTGGCCGTAGCATGAAGCTGCAGCATTATGTTTCAGAAATGTATGAACGTATATATGTATGTGCATAGGTATATGTATATATATATATATATATATATATATATATATATATATTAGTGCTGTCAGACAATTAAAAAAAAAATCTAATTAATTACCGGATTTATAATTAATTAATCTAATTAATTGCATTTTAATCTCATATCTGCTTAAAGTACCCAAATAAAGAATTTGAATTCCAGGATATTATAAAATTTTAGTGCAGGACTAATCAAATGAATACACTAAGAAATGAAGATTTGTAAATCCACATTTTTATTGGTGACTAAATAAAACCAAAGTCAGGGCAACTTGTCCAGAAAATTCTAAGCTCAATCAGGCAACTCAAATTACACTTTAAGTGTGTTTCATAAATCAAATTCAAAATAAGAAAAAGGTCGAGGACATCCAGCAAAACAATTAGGCCTGATGCATTATTAAAGAATATAGTACAAATATAGATAAATAAATTCAAAAATAGAATAAGACTAAGTCTTAAATATGCCATTCCTGTTGTCACCTGGGCTTTGTTTGGTTTGACTAGAGACGCATGTGTGAAGTGACATGTGCCACTGCCATGTACGGGTCCTCCAGCTGGACAATATCAAAATGTTTGTGTGCTATGATTAATCATGCGATTCATTTTTTTAACCCATCAATTTGTGGTGGAATTAATTAATCTAATTAATGCACTAAAGTGACAGCCCTAATGTGTATATATATATGTATATATACATATGTATATATATATGTATATATATGTCTATATATATATATATATGTATATATATATGTCTATATATATATATATATGTATATATTCATATGTATATATATATGTATGTATATATATATATATATATATATATATATATATATATATATATATATATATATATATGTATGTATAAAGGCTTTTGTACTTGTCAAATTCAATATCATCCATTTTAAGTTAGTTTTGCATCGTTTCCGACATTTCTGCCTTTTTAATTGATTTTGTAGCAGATTTTTGTGCATTTTATGTCATCAAACAGAATCAACTGTTGGCTTTTAAATCCTTTCAATCCCAAACCAAAAATATATTTTGTTTGTTTGTGGTTTTCTCTGTTATCTGAAGTGTTCATGGAACCAAACAATGATTTGTTCTGTTCTGTTTCTTAAAACATTAAATAGCCCTGAATTTAATGATGACCTCTGCCAAACAGTTGAGCTTGTTGTTAAAGGGTTAATATTTAGAATATGTTTATACAGAATATTTATGTATATTTATTTTTATAAAGATGTTTTCTTCTGTGTAAAGCACATTATATAAGGATAACAGATGATTCCAATCAAACTCCTGTCTTTGACAAACTCTGGGAATGAACGTGGGGAATTTAATGAATAAATAAGATCAATTAATGAAGAATTATTAAATATAAAATGTCGTCATAGCTGCAGTCAGCGCTGTCTCTGAGAATCTGGCTCCATTAAAGCATTATTAAAGCTGAAGGGGAGTTTCCCGTCGAGCACACACACGCTGATAAACGGCTGGGAGAGTTGGGGGAGTTGGGTATCAGCTGACTGTGTGAGAGTGTGCTGTGGCGATGGGCGAGCAGGTCGTTCCCACACCCACCGACTCTCCTCAGAATGTGGACACAAATGTCAGCGCACTCACACACACACGGCTGCGGCCCCCCGTCAGAGGAACGTGTGAGGTCAGGGGTCAGCGGAGAGCAGGGTCACGTTCCTGAGGACAAGTCTGCAGTAAAAACAGCAAAGAGAGAGAGACGGTTCAACGTCTGCGGCTTCAGCAATGTGAAGAAAATACATCGTGTGTTACTGAGTCAATCTTAACCTTAAAAATAAAAATAAAGCTGCAAACAAAACCAAAAAGCAGATATTTTCTTGGTGTGAAATTTCAAGGTTAAAAAAGTTGGTTATGTGATGACATAAGAATGACCAAATGGGTCAAAATCCATCAGAAAAGGTACATTTTTGTGAATAAAATAGCAAAAACAACTTTAAATGACACTGATATTGACATATACTGTATCATCATATCAGAAAATGGTTTAGTATTTAAAATAATAATTACAGCTTTTATCTTTTTTACCTTTAAATCCCACACAAAGACAGTATCAGTTCTTTTGGTTTGTTTCCAGGTTTTTTTCTGTTTCCCAAACACTGACAGAAACAAACAATGACATGTTTTGTTTTTTTATTAAATATCCATGGATTTATTTACCTCTGCCAAACAGTTGAGCTGGGAGTTAAAGGGTTAAGAATCTCATTTACAGGGCGCTGGTTTGGCAGAGTGGAAAGCAACGAGGCACAGCCTATCTGTACAGCTGTGTTAAACTGTTTGTACCCCTCTGTCTTGGCTTTACTGTTTGTTTTGCTTTACCTTCTTTTACTCCTTTTTGTTAATTTATTAATACTATTATGAGCTGTTAATTATGATTTTATCTTATTAATGATTCACCTTTTTACACTCTTTTATAGATATTTTTTAGACCTTTTTAACTGTCTTATCTCTTGCTCATGTTTATTACTGTATTTATCAACAACACTTGTTTTTATTATTTTGTAATTTTATCATAACTGTTCATTTCATCTTTTTATATTTTCTGACCTGATTTCTGCTTTAATCCCCTTTTTTATTGCGTTTCCTATTCTTGTTGATTTGATGTTTTTATGTTTGGTCCTCATGGTCTCTTTTTATGCTGCATGGTTCTTGTACTGTTCCTATAAAGTCTGAAAAGGACCCTCAGTAAGAACATTTTTCAGTCCAAATCGCGAACGCACTCTGCAATAACTAGGAGCATAGAACAAGAAAAAGAACCCAAGAAATCCAGAACGAATCCATACACGGATTCACATTCTGCTGACCCTCTTATGTCAGTCCACGGCTCCGCTGTTCACAGCAGAATGTGGGATTTCGTTCTACGCCTCCTAGTTATTGCCGAGTGCGCATTCCTTTGTTTGGTCATCCGCAGCTCCCGTAGGCACCCGTAAGAGTATCATAGAAATGCGAAGTAGTACTGTTTAGGCTATAAACATGTGCTAAATGATGTCGTTTCGAGTAAATGGTGGACGTTACCCACTCAGGACACTTGGATTACAGCGCACGAGCAGTATGGAGGAATATTGCCAATTTTTGTGGACTTTTTGTGGACTTTTATGACACTGTTCGTTCGGGCTCTGACCGAAGTCATGATATCAATATCAGTGGACAGCGAGTATACCCCCAGATCTCCGGCTGCATCCTAGATGTTCCAAAACTACTCCACAGTGTTGTTCAGCATGAGGGTGAGTAGAAAATGAGGCCAAATCGTTGTTTGGGTGTAGTGTTCCATTAACACAGTATCAACCGTCGCCCCTCTGTCTTTGTGTCTTTCTGTTAGTCTTGATTTAAGCTGTGCTTTTTGTTTTTACTTCATTGTGCTCATTGTTTGTTTGTGTTTTATTATTTTGTGCTGAATGTTTGTCAAAGCACTTTGTAAACTATGTTTTTGTTGTATGTATGTTTTTAAAAGTGCTATATAAATAAAATTATTACTATTATTCTGTTTAAGAAACAAAATCCCACAAGGTCTCTGAAATAACTTGAAATTGACAAAAGTAATAATAAATAAAAATTTACAGAAAATAAGCTAATGAAAATCAGACAATGCTTTTGAAATGTGGTTCAACAGAATAATTTTAAAAAACAAAATAATGAAACTGGCTTGATCAAAAATGATGGTACCCCTACAAAAGACTGAAAATGATTTGGCCAATCTGGCAGCAGGACATGAGGGTTACATCCATGAGGGGATCAGGTGTGATGAGACCAGACAGGAAGCAAAACCTATGAAGACAAGGAGAGACAGGTGAATTTTCAAAGTAAAACAGGAAGCACGGGACAACAAAACGGGTAACTTAACTAAATCAGAGGCATGATCTTATCGAGTCTACGGAGGGTGATAGGGGCCAAACCAGCTGGCTCATGAGTTAGAGCCTTAAGATTTGTTTTGAATATAAACTGGAGAAGAATAATGTTTCACCCCTTCATCCTGAAACCCTGACTAACACACTGACTACACTGTAAAAAAAAATAAAAGTAATATAACAGTATTTTACTGTTTATTTTAGTTTTTTCTGTATTTTTAAAATGCCAATTAATTCACAAAAATAAACTGTGATTTGACATGTCAAATGTAATATAACAAGAAATTACTGTAACTGTGAAAAAAAATATTACTGTTCTTTTAAAAAGAAACCCCATTAGAGTACAAATATTTATTGTTAAAACGTTAACAAGTGTTTTGTAATTTTACTAATATTTTTCTGTTATTTAAGGGAATAAACTGTAAAATTCAAATTTACAACTCTAAAAAAACCCTTTTTCTATAAAATAATGTCATTAGGGGTGCTGGTTTGGTGGAGTGGTTAGCAACCAGGTACCCCATGTACTTACTTCTGCCGGTCCAGGTTTGAATCCCGCCTGTGACCAGTCTGCAGAGTGTCTTCCTCTACTCTCTCTCCCCCTTTCACAAGCCTATCCACTGTCTCTCTCCTATCAATAAAGGCACAAAATGCCCAAAAAATGCATTAAAAAATAATAATAATGTCATTAAAACCAACTATTAGCAGCACATTCCTGTAAATTGAAGCATAATTCTTCGCCTTACAATGTCGATTTACCATCTTTATGGGTAATTTAATTGTTTTTTAACGTTAAATGTTTGTAATTAAACGTTAAAGAACCTTAAATTAAGGCAAAATCTTGTTAAAATTGCAACTACAAACTGTATTTTAATTACGGAAAGAAACTGTATTTTTATGAGAAAGCAATTTTCTGTTATTTCACTGTATTTTTTTGGCGCCCCAGCCCACTGCTTTTTTATGATTTTTTTTTTTTTTTTACAGTGTAGATAAAATCCTTTATCTCTTTTAAGACATACAGCAGGACTGATGTGTATTCACATGCGTGTGTTTATCAGGAATGTGCGTGGTGTAGATATTTTAAGTGCTCTTAGCTCCCTGAGGTGAGACTAAAGCTGAGCAGAGCATCTCAAAGAAGAGGAGAGCTCTCTACAAACAGCAGCTCTCACACATTCTGACATGAAGAGGGACCATCGAGGTTTTCACGGACACGAGGTGGAGACGACGGAGAGCATGACAGGTTGGATGTTTGTCATGATTTGATGATCCACGGAAAAGATAAAGATTAAAACTGTGCAACATTTATCAAAAACAAGAGCACATGGACAAAAAGTCAAACTAAACTAACTGACATTTTCATCAACAAATAAAAAGTAGACTAAAATTAGGGGTGGGCGATATGGCAAAAATATCTTATCACGAATTTTTAAACATAAAATCACGATCCCGATTTTATCACGATTCTTTTTTATGTGGATTTTTCTAGACTAATTTGCATGTTTGATCATTTTTTCCCGATGTTTAAAGGTACAGTGTGTAGTTTTTAGCGACATCTAAAGGTGGGGTTTGAGATTGCAGCGCTCCCCCCTCCCTGATGGAGAACCCCGGAGCTATGGTGGCCTTCCAAGGACAAAAAGTGTTTTTTCAACATGGCATCATCAACAAGTGTATCGAAGAAACTTCTGGTCAGCTCCAAAACAAGAGCCTAATTTACAAAAGCGTTAAAGAACTAATAGGAGATAATGAAGAATGCTTTATTTTGAAAATGGGAAGTTTGCCAGTGGCTGATTTTTAGCTGAATGCCGTCTCAAGACGACTTGACATTTATGATATTACGATGATTATGATATTGTTACGACCTGAGGCTGTTTTTTATTTGAGTCCGTTTTTCCAGTATTTTGTCTGATGACTTTCATTTTGAAGCCTGAGGCCGTATTATCTAATGGAGGTTGTATTGAGGGAGGTTTTTCTGATGCCGTTTGGTCTGAGAAATGACACAGAGGTTTTCCTGAGACCGAGGATGTCCTAAAATATACACCGTACCAATGTGTACATGTGCTCCTAAATAACAAATTGGGAGCAAACAATAAAATTAAGGAGTACGGTGCCTCTCATAGCAGATACATTCTCTGCGTCTTACTCCGACTTCTCCCGAAAGTAAACAAATAAATTCGGCTCCATATAAGAGTACAATTCGACACTTAGTCTTACCTGTTCAGCAAAAAACAGGCAACTTCTGCGTCTGTCTGCAAACTTATCGTCAGGGACTTCCATCTGGGAAAGGCAGCGCCGATGTTGACCCTGTTTTTTTTGTCGTAGCCTGTCCCGATTGCGTTTGGCTTCATCCCGTTTTCGTTTCTTTGACAATGATTCACGCTCCTCTGCTGGCAAATTGTACGTGTGGTCCTCCATGTTTATTTGTATTAGCACAGCTGCTTGGTAGTCATTCTCTTCTTCTTCGTCTATTTCACAACTGTGCATTTCCGGCGTCAACAAAAAAACGTGAAAGCGTTTCGTTTGTCCGTTCTGAGTTATGGTAGAAAAGATGGCGACGCAAGATGGAATCCACCATAAGAGACGACCCGCTCCTATGTAGATATAAATGACTTATTCTAAGGTAACGAAAACAAAACATTAATTATTTAAGGCTGATTAGAAACTAATTTAAATATAATTTTAAGTAATTTATTCCATTTTTACCAAGTCTGTTATTTTATTTCCTTTATTTTAGCATTTAATAATACACACTGTACCTTTAACATACAAAACATGAAAAACCCTAAAAGAAAAAAAATGACAATTTAAGCCAAAGAAACTTTCTGAACAGGTTTATATTTAAATAGTGCAGTTTTTATAAAAAAATGTGTAATAAATGTAAACATAAAAGGTAATGAACAACAATGAAGTGCACAAAGCTCGCCAGTCTTTTCAATCAGCCTGTCTCCACAGCCTGTGCCTCGATCAGCCTCCGATGCATGCCAGCAGTGTAGGCTCTCAATGTTTCTCTGGAAATACACAGATTTTAGAGACTAAACAACTATAAAAGTTTAACCCTCTGCCTTTATGCAGGTCTTTTATCTGTGTGAATTTCCAGACGGGGTGTTTCCTTCGATAAGTTCAAACCAGAGGACGAGTGTGGGCGAGAGAGATAAGAAAACACTGGAAGGAGTCTGCAACACCTCTCTCTCTCTCTTAAATGCTGAACTCAAAGTGGGCTTCAGATGGTTGAGATGGCTGACATGCTTGTTGTATGTTTGATTTTCCATCAAGTTCCACCAACTTTACCAAAAATATAGAAATTGCTGTTTATTTAGGAGAAATAAAGGCTCTAAACTTTTACGATTTTCCTTCGGTTGGTGCTGAAATTCACTCAAAGAAGAACAAACATCGTCTTGAATGTGTGCTTCTCGAGTCGTGGGGTTATAAGTCTAAAGACAGGAGGTGTCGGAGCTGTTTCTGACGACAGGAATGTTTCACAATCTGGACTTTCACGCGTGTCGCAGATGCCTAAGGGTTCCCGTACGCTCCTCAGTGTGTGCTGACGTGTTGAAGATTAAAACGTCAGACCTCAGATTCCTTCTCAGATGCTGGGAAATCCTCAGCTCCTTATTTCTGCTGCTCTTTTCCCTCCAATGATAAAATAAACAATTCCTAACGATACATAAAACAGACTTTTACGGCCATTACAGCTCACTGGCCACTTCATTAGGTACATCTTGCTAGGAGAAGGTTTGATCCATTTTGCCTTCAGAGCTCCTTCAACAAGATGCTGAAACATCCCTGAGACTCAGGTGTTGAAGATTTAAAGGCTGAGCATCCATCCAAGTTTTAGGCCCCATCCACACGAAGACAAACCGATGTCTAAACGCATACGTTTTTTGCCGAATCTGCGTATCATCCATACGAAGACAGTGTTTTGGGGTCTGTAAACGATCATTTTTGAAACCAGGTTCCAGAGTGTAAAGATTTTGAAATGCCGTATACGCAGCTCCGTGATTACTGGCTCTCCGTAACTTTTCAGATACGCTTACATCATAGTTTCATATCTTCATTGACACGCATGCGCCACACGCGATAACAACAATGGCAGCGTACATGAAGCATATGTGCGAATGAAGCTACTATACCTGTTGCAGCAAAATCTCCTTCTCAATCACAACTGAGTTGAACAAACAATTATCGAGGACACATTACGCCACTTTATGATCACTTTATCACAATCTCTGTTTACAACTTTTGCAGCAAATGCGCATGCCCACTGTTTTTTCATCCGTTTCCGCTTGTTTCCGTCAAATCGTTACAGCGCCCCTAGATGTCTGTCATGTGTTTTACAGCGTTTTGATGCGTATCGAGTGCATTCATATAGACGTACACATTTTCTGAGACGCCTTCGTCTTTATGACGATCGATTTGGAAACTGTTTAGCGTTTTGTCTTCGTGTGGATGGGGCCTTACTGTACATTCACACCAGAAGCGGTCTGAGCGTCGGCGGCGTCCAGCGGCCATTAATTTTCTATGATCGCCGGCGTCGAAGGGCGATCGAGGCGGCGGCGATCATGAGCGGCGCGTTTCGAGCGGCGCGAGCGATGAGCTGAAGTTGGGAGAAGCTCAACTTTATGCAAATGAGCAGCGGCGCGAACGAGGCAGCCAATTACAGGCCGATCTGGATTCCAATGCGGAAGACTTTGAGAGGGAGGATGAGAAAACAAGGGAGGAAAAACTTATTATTGCCGTCTCCAGCGCCCCCCAAGTGTGATCAACGGTGAAAGAGGGAACCGAAGTCCCATGTGCATCACATATACACGTTCCAACCCCCCATATAACCTCCCGTTTTGTGCAAATGTTTCATAAAAAAGGGGGAAAAACCCTAAAGTCATAATCAAATAAGCTGTAGTTTAAGGGTCACAAGACTGTGTGTATGTCTGTTTACTTGTCTTATTTTAGTTCAGTCTTTATATATTTACATAAAAGTGTGAAAACGAGATGGTGAAAGGAGATGGTGATTCAGAACTGCCAGAGCGACAGCGTTTATTTTGATGCTTTTTCTGTGAACAAAATTCATTATTATGGTGTGTGTCACCGACGCCGAAAATGCTCTCGACGCCGATTAGCGGGTCAATGCAAAGCGCTGGCGACGCTGCGCTCGTTTTCGCGCGTTGGCGCGCGGAGCGGCGAGGCGTCAACGCCCGACGCCTCGCCCCTCGAGTTGAAAATATTGAACTTTCGACGCCAGTTCGCTTGACGCTGTGGCGCGGCAGCCAATCAGCGATGACATTCCCCCCCGACGTCATTGATTTGATGACGTGTGACGCTCCACGGCCCCATGCTCCCGCTCAAACCCCTCTGAAAGATGGAGGAGAGGTTTATCTGCGCTGTTTGCTATCATCCCGAGCTATACTACTCGACGTGTGTACTCTACAGAGACCGGAACAAAAAGGAGCAGGCTTGGGTGAAAGTCTCTGAGGAGACAGGTTTGATTTGATGACGTGTGACGCCCCGGTCTGCTGCTCCTGCTCAAACCCCCTCTCAAAGATAGGCTTGGGTGAAAGTCTCTGAGGAGACAGGTTTTGAAGGTAAGTTCAGTAAATATTCGTTTCCAGCTGGATTTGCCTGCACGGGTCATCACTGAGTCCGACAAGCTCCGGCTCTCTACTGCGCTTCGCGCTGACGCACGCCGCCCCTCAGCTTGTCAAAATGTCCAGCGCCCAGCCTTTAAGCGCTGAGGCGCATCCATCAAGGCCGGTGTGAACGCAGCATTAGTCTACGTTTACACGGACACTCATGACCTAAAGATGCAAAGCTTTTTATTTTTTTTGCGTTTTAGAATTCTTCTGCGTTCAGACGATGACGCTCGGAGACGAGTTAATCCGCTGTAGTGTGCATGCCGGTTCAGTAGATGGCAGTGTAGGTCTGCAGAGAGGCAGCGCTGCTACAATACACGAACGAAGAAGAAAACTTTTCATAAACAACAATGGTGAATAGACGTACAGAGACGCAGGAGTTTCTTTTCTGGACAACAAATCAGTTTGGACAACAAATCTGTCTGGGTGGTTTTGACTGGAAATCAAACTGAGCACGGTAAGAGGCTCACATGTTATGACGGCCGAAGCTGTTGTTGTTCCTGGTATGCGCACGCAGCCTTCATCTGAAAGAGTACTGCACATGCAGTGACGCTGGCGTTTCACCCTGAAACGCTCCGATGTGGGTTTACACGGAGCTGCATGGAGAGCGTTTTGGATACTTTCCATTCTGGAGCCTATTTTGAAAAGTTTCTGTTTTCAACGAGTTTCCATGTCGACGCAAGGCCACAACGCAATGAAAACTTATCGGATTTGACCGTTTTCGGCGCCATGTAAACGGCCTCTTAGTCTTTTGCCTACAATATCCTTCAGTTTTATCATAATTTAGTCATTTAAAGTGTTTTAATTTTAGTCTAGTTTTAGTCGATGAAATCTGCTGTAAATTCAGTCGACTAAAATCTGAAGTGTAAAGGGTAAGACATTTTTATGTTTCCTTGAATTTCCGAAGTCCTGTTTTCCTCTTGGATAAAATGAAACATCTACTAAGCCTTTATTGAATGTTAGTAAAGTCTGAATGTCTAAATGAACAGAAACAAATGTTCCTTTGTGTGAAATGCAGTCACCTTTATTTAGGCTACCTGGCAGAGCATCTCAGTTACAATACCAGAACTGACAACAAACAGTGAACCTGCTCTACATGAATATATCAATTCATAAAGAGAGCAGCTCTGATTGGATCGCTCCACAACACTCACGCACATGGAGCATGCTCCAGAGCCAAAGTTGCCAGGTCTGCTTATTATAAGCGACATTCTTTTCTTGAATAGATGCTTGGCACTGTGATATTGGAATGTAATGTAGACGAAAGCTAACACACTTTATGTAGATTTCTCTTTTCAAAAAGTAATATATCACATTAGGGAAGGGAACAGCTGGAGGTTGATTATTATGGGCTTGTTTTTATTGACCTGGAAACTCTGAACAGGAGCTCTGATTCCACAGGGTATGGGACATGATTTAGTAAAATAAAGAGCACAAAAGAAATAACTGTTATGTTCTCTGTAGTAGAACGTTTTGTAGGCCTCACATTTAGGAACAGATATAGGGTTCTGTCCAAGATCGAGGACTGTAAAAGTAACGTAAAAGTATCGAGTAACGAGCAAACACTTTTTCAAAGTAACTTCCCCAACACTGGAAAGAGCTAAGTGAAGCAGCAAAGGGCTTCGTGTTCTCAACCACTGCTGCAGCTCAGCCGAGCAGAATCCCTCCTGCTCCTGTTTGAGGCCCTTGCTGTTCTCTCCTCCGTATCAGGCGGCTTCGGTTTAACTTGACCTTTGTTTAGTGGCGAGGTGGGGGAATGTCGAAGGTCAAGTGAGCTCTGAAAAGACTCTCGACGTGCTTCAGAGATAATGATGACCTTTGTTTCAGGCTCTCCAGTCGCTCCTGCCTGGTCCACGTCTTCAGATCTGAATAATTCTGAAGTTTTCACACACAAACACACTCTCCGTTCTCTCCGCCCCGCGCCCTGATGGGAAACGAAGGTCCGTGGACAGGAAGTCAGCGGAGTATTGAGCACCTGCAGGTTGGCAGTGCGACGCTCCCACAGGACGAGGCAGCAGGTTTCCTTCACGGCAACAATGGAGCATTATGTCCTCCAACAACACTCATTCATGGAGTCTGTGGGAGTGCATTAAGAACTCCAGAGAGCACTACACACATCCTACACACTAACACACACTAACACCAGAACACACACACAAGAACACACACACCTGGAGCATTATCACGCCTGACTGTCCTCTAATTACTCCCATCAACTTTTCATTTTTATTTGTTTAACCCTTTATCTACCAGCTGAACTATTTGGTAGAGGTCATCGATAAATTCAGGGAAATTTAATGTTTTAAAAAACAGAACAAAACATTTTATTGTTTGATTCTGTTAGTTGATAATGTGATGGCTTAAAAAGACAATATAAGGAACAAAATCCATAAAAAAGGTAGAAATGTTTGTGAATAAAATAGCAACAATAACCTAAAATAGATGATATTGAGATTGACAAATATCTTTTTAACTGTTAGATTCCACACAAAGACAATGTCAGCTCTTTTGGTTTGTTTGCAGTTTTTTTCTGCATCCCAAATCAATAACATAATAATATAAAAGTTAAAATAAAATAAAAAGGAAGAATAAACAATGAAAATAAAAAGGAATAGATAAGGCAGTTATTGCAAAAGCACAAGAAAATAATCACATAAATTATTTAAATCCAAATAAAATTGTTAAATAAGAACATATTAAATTAAATAGCTTAAAAAGTAACTTAACAAATAAATAAAATGGATTAGTGAAAATAACTCAGATTAACAAATAAATAGATATTACAGTAAAGAACTTAAAGTAAGTCAAATAAAAAATTAAATATATTAATAAAGAAAAAAATAAACAACTTAAGCACGTAAATAAAAAAAATGTTTAAAAATATGTTAATAAAAGGTATAAATAAATATAAATTATTTAACCTTCAAATTGAAAAGTAAAAGAAAAGAAATTATGACAAATAATTATTTTAAATAATTAAATAAAAAGTAAAGAATAGATGAAAAATACAAAAAGTAAAAAAATAAAAAGAAACAAATCAATTTTAGAACTAAAATAGTTGTGCTAAGTAAATTTTAAAAATGACAGAAAGAATAGAAAAAACAACTCAACAAATGTTTAGATGATTAAAAGTAAATTGAATAAAATATGTAATTAAGATCCAGCACATTTTATCACATTAAAGATTCCTGATTTTATTGACTTTTGCCAAACAGTCGAGCTGGGAGTTATCGCGTTAATTTTCCCGATAGTATTTTTTCAATTTAATTTCCTGTCTTGTTTTTGTTTTTTTTTTTTTGTCGTTTTAATCATTACTTCTGTTTCCTCATTTTAATTAAAGATCGTGTTTCCTCTGATTCTGTTTAAAATCTCCTCTTAATGTCTTTGTGTGTGAGCTGTATGTGAATATTGGGTAGGGTTTGTATTTTTATTATTTATTCTTACTTTTTATTTTATTTTACTTTTTATATTATTGTATGAAAAGTGCTATAAAAATAAATTTGACTGATAGACTAATCGATGTTTACAATTTTAAGACTCACCATCCACTTAGCTGCACCAGTTAACTGCTTGCAAACTGGAACAGCTAATCAGCCAATCACATGGCAGCAACTTATTGCATCCAGGCCTGAAGATGTGGTCAAGAGTAACAGCTGAAGTCCAAGCTGAGCCTCAGGATGATGAAGAAGATTTAAGGGAACATGGCAGCTGGTCTGTCAGTCTGTGTCATGCACGTCCATCTCCGGGGTTTAGGATGGTCTAAAAGAGAGAAAATATCCAGTGAGCAGCAGATCTCTGGGTTAACATGTCTTGCTGATGCCAGAGGGCAGATGAGAATGGGAGGAGTAGTTAGAGGTTTAAGATAAAAAAAAATAAAATAAAATAAAAAACTGTCGCAGTCGAGATATGAAGAGGACGATCAGCAGCAGCACACTGGAAGAAATTATTTTATTCAAGTTCAATTAAAAAGATTTTGTTATTTATAACTTCAACACACACATGTTATAAATGTTGGTATAAAGTATTTATTTTAACAAAATAGATATAGTTTGGTTAACCTAAATATATTAACTTACTGTAACACAATTTTTTCAATTTAATTGTACTTTTTTTAAACACTCAACTAACCTAATACGATTAAATTGGAAAAGTTTACATATTAAATTTAATTAAACTCAATGTTTTAATTTTTTGAGTGTCGAGGACCACACCAGGTGCCACTCCTGTCGACTAAGAACAAGAGGCTGCAAATCAGACAAGCTCACCAAAACTGGACCAAAGAGGATTGATAGAAAACAATTGATAAATGAATTAATAAACAGGTAAGTTAGAAAATTACATTATTAAAATTCAAATAAATAGATTTTGATTAAAGATATAAAATATGTTTAAAAAATTATAAATATATTGTAATGCAATACCTAAAAAATCAAACAAATAAAAATGGAATAAAAATGGAGCATGTTTAAGATAAATTAAAACATAATTTTGAACCCTTGTGTGTGCAGCAGTGTTGTGGGAACGAGGGTCTGAGTGGTGTGAGGCCGAGGCGTCGTGAGGACGGACGGGTGGCTGCAGAGAATAATACTCCACTTCCTCCCATTCACACACACACACACACACACACACACACACACACACACACACACACGCACACACACACACACACGCACACACAGAAGGATTTCCGACTCGGTGCAGACCCCACTCTCTGAGATGTGAACACTCGGATGCTTCCTGCTGCAGGATGACTCTGCTTCTCCGACGAGATCTTTGACACCAATAAATGTTTAATATCACCAACACGCTGCTCAAACCTCAGAGGGTTTAGTCCTCTTAATTTTATTTATTTTATTTTTCAAAGAAGAGCTCCCTGAATATTTGTGGACAACTTTGTCACACACAGGTGCACTAACACTCTCACAGGTTTGTATTATATTTATTTAAATTAAACTACAAACAGTGCAGTTGGGTGGCTTAAGTCAAAAAATAACAGATAAATAAATAAATAAATTATTTTAATTTATAAAGGAAATGTAATTGAAAAGGTGATTATCCTAAAAGCAAAAGTAAATAATCACATAAATGATTTAAAAACAAATAAATGGGGAAATAAGAACACATGAATAACTAAAATACCTTTAAAAGAGTAACTAAACAAATAAATAAATATTAAAGTAAAGAACTTCATAGTTAATAACTATTTATATTAATAAAGAAAAAGATAAACGACTCAAGAAGGTAAATAAAATTTTTTAAAAAATGTTAATAAAGGTATAAATAAATATAAATGATTTAACATTCAAATAGAAAAGAAATAGAAAAGAATGTATAATAAAAAAAACAGAAAACAAGACAGTAAAAAGTAGAATAGAAAAAGTTAAAAAATAGTTTAAAAAAATAATAAAAAATAAAAATAGGTTAAATAAGTCAAAAATCTGTAATAAAAATATTTTTCAGACAGTATAATAACGATTTTAAAACAAAAAAAAAACAGAAAGAAAAGATTAAAAAACAACTCAACAAATGATTAAGATAAATACAAATATATTGAATTAAATATTTAAATAAGATCCAGACCTGTCTCCCACTAAATGTGCGCAGTATCATAAAGCTCAACCTAAGACAACAGAGACCGGACTGAGGAGCTGAAGTCAAACATCAACAAGAATGAGAAAGAAATCACCGACTGCTCTTAAACACTGAGTGTTTTCAAAGTTAAAGGGGAAATAACATAAAAAAATTAGTAAATATTTGCACAAAAACAAAAAAGTTTGTTAATTAGCTTTGAATATTTTGGTTTTTTTGGAATATTTATTTTAAAATTATTTGCAAGTCCTGTGGGCTGTTATGTGGAGACGAGTGTGTTTTCATTCTCAGTAAATTCTGGTTGTGAAGTGAACAGATTAGTAAGTGTGAAGAGACGTGTGTGTGTGTGTGTGTGTGTGTGTGCGTGTGTGTGTGTGTGTGTGTGTGTGTGAGCTCTCACACGATGATTGGGTTTCAGTGCACATGGGAATCTCTCTCTCTCTCTCTCTCTGTGTTTAAACTGAATTAGCATTTAGCAGAGGTGGGAGAAAGTCACTGTTTTGCAAGTCTCAAGTAAGTCTCAAGTCTTTAAATCCAAGTCTCGAGTCAAGTCTCAAGTAAAGACGTGCAAGTCCAAGTTGAGTATCAAGTAAAGACAAGTCATGTCAAGTCTGAAGTCATAGGCTTAAAATTTTCAAGTCCTTCCAAGTCATAAGCACCGCTGACCAAATAAAAAAAAAGCAATAAAACTAGAACAGTTTTGTCACTTTATAAAAAACAATAAAGGACATGAAAACAGTCATGGGAAAACAGGACACTTGGTCACCCTGGGCCATAACTTTACAAATATTTTCACCTAACGTCGGCGAGTTTACGAACGATACTGTTGTTGCATATAACGGATGTTAAGCAAAAGTTACCCAAAAGGATCTCGCATTAGGTACCAGACTAACTTACCTTTCTTTGTGCAGCTTCAGGTGTTGAACAAAGTTGTTATTCTATTATTCTTACTCTGCAGGTTTTGCAAACAGCAATTTGTTTTTTGTTTTTGACATTGTAGTTTGTGAATGCAAGTGAAAGTATCCTCGGTAGCATGGTTTCGCATCTCTGGGTTGTTCCCGCGCTTAGGGAAGTAACTGTGTAATCCACACCCCCTTTTTTTATTCTTCTTCACCCTGATTGGATGTTAATAGATGCATTCAATGGCTCAGATCCTGTGGGAAAAAATATTGTCTTGCTGGAAATGACAAAAATCAGTCACTAAGTCAAATACTTTGAATGGGAGCTCATTTTATTCAACAGTCTTACTGAAAATTTCAAGTATTTTCAAGTCATCAGACTAAAGTCAGAGTCAAGTCCCGAGTCACTGATGTCAAAGTCCAAGTCGAGTCGCAAGTCTTTGATGATATTGTCAAGTCGAGTCCAAAGTCATCAAAATTGTGACTTGAGTCTGACTCGAGTCTAAGTCACATGACTCGAGTCCACACCTCTGGCATTTAGCATTTAGTTCTTCCTTGTTACCAAGCCTGCAGTAAACAGGATTAAGAATAAAATTATGGATTAATATCTGTTTGTGATGGACACATATGACTTTAACGCTTAACCCTTTAACTCCCAGCTCAGCTGTAGCAGAGGTCAATAAATTCAGGAATATCTAAAATGATAAAGAAAAAAAATGATAGGACACAGAAAGAAACTGCAAACAAACCAGAAGAACAGACATTTTCTTTGTGTGGGATTTAAAGGTTTAAAAACTGAAAGTAGCTGTTATTATTAATACATCATTATTATTTTAAATACTTTACCACTTACTGATATGATGATTTATATCATCTATTTTAATTTTATTGATATTTTATTCACAAACATTTCTGCCTTTCTAATATTGTCCCAAATATTTGTGCATTTTTATATCATAACAGAATCATTTTGTTTTTGGTTTGTTTATAGTTTTAACTGTTCCCTGAAATGTTAATGGAATCAATTGTTTCATTTTTTTCTGTTTTTTTTTAAACATTAAAAACCCTTGAAATCTGCCAAACAGTTGAGCCAGGAGCTAAAGGGTTAATTTAAAAAGATAAAACACATCTGATGGTAAAAACTGTTGAATATTAAAGTGCTTCTCTGTGTTTAAACAGACTGTTGTTAACAAACTGCTCAGAAGAACTACAAAGATGGCGGAGGCTCTTATGTGAGCGTTTCAATCAAAAGCAGAAGATGAGTGAAAGTGTGGAGGTGAGAATATGAGCTCTGGTTTCATGAAACATTCAAATGTTTGTGGAGTAAAAATATTCATTAAATTGTTAAACACTTGACAAACATACAAACCCATGAACTGCTGCGAGACTTAAAAACTTTATGTGGCACATAAATTTCCTCAAGGAGAAAATAAAAAGGAGAAAAAGTGTTTTAGTTTTTATTTTGTGAGGATAAAATCACCGTTCAATGAAAAAGTCAGAATTCTGCCTCAAACCATTATCCTCAAAATGTTGAGAAAAAGTCAAAAAGAATTCTGTGAAAAAAAATAATGAATTCTGGGATTTCAATTTTGAAATGAAATTCCAAATTTTGAGAAATATTCAGAATTCTACAACATAAATCAGATTCTAGGACAAAAGTCAGTCTTCTGAGAAAAAGACAGAATTTTAAGAATTCTGAATCCTGAGGTCCAAAGTTGAATTCTTGCATTTTAGTCAAAAAGTTTTGGAAAAAAAAGTCAGAATTCTAAGATTAAAATTAAAATTCTACAGAGAGATTTTAGAATTTTGATATGTTCATTTGAATTATTTGATCTGATTTGGAAATCTGAGAAAAGAAAAGAAAATTTCAGAATTTAAGGGATAATTCAGGGATTCAAATAAGAATTTTAAAGGATAATGTCTTCATTCTGAAATTTAAAAGACTTTTTTTCTCCTCACTTTAACCCAGAGAGAAAACGACAGTGGCCCAAATCCTCCTCCTCTATGTCATCAGCTGCTGTAACTGAATCTGAAAATATTGAGATTTTGTTTGTTAGTGAAATATTTGTAAAGCATTTACTGCCGCTGGAATAAACTGTTCTTCATATGTAAGGGGAAGAAATATTTTTAAGAAATGTTTACAACCTGCAGATATAAAATAATGGAGGGTAAATTTGATCAGTGCTCATGACGACATAAATTTCGGAGCAGCCGTTCCGCGCATGCGTAACAGGGCTGCAGATAAAACAAGGCTCTGGAGAGGGAGCCTCGTTCCCATGCACTTGACCGTCTCACTCTGCAGACAGGCTGGGTGCACGTGGGCGGCTCCCTATGCGCGTGTGTGTGAGTCCCAGGCTCCGTGGGAAACTCCATCAGAGGAGGGAAACTTAAGCGGCCATCAGTCCACCCTGCAGCCGACACTCAGGCCACCATCCCCGGGCAGACTCCCGCAGGCGCCCCGCTGGAGACGAGAACTCCCGGAGGATCTTTGATGAGTTTTTGGAGTTTGAAGAGGAAACTTTCAGAAGTTCCTGATTTTTCTGATTCAAGGAAACTTTAAAAAGTTTAAAGAGGAAACATTCAGAAGTTCCTGATTTTATGACTCAAGAAAAGTTTTTTTTTTTTTTTTGTGAAGGAGGCTGCAACTTTGTTTTCAGGAGGAATTAACTGTTCAAGTCTTTTGCAGAAAGGAGGATTTTGCCTTCAATTTTTACCTTTTTAAGAAAAAAAATAACAGAAGCTTCACCAAACCCCGGATTTAAAAGACCAACTCATAAACTTGACTTCTTTTTTTAACTCAAAGACCTCCACTTAGGCCTAATCTTTAGAAATCTTTAAAACTCTGCAGATAAATCAAATCTAACACACAGTTTTCTTGCATGAAAACTATCATTTAAATCTTGAGGCGGAGTTTCAGAGGAAGAAAAGCCTTTTTATTTTAATTTTTCCGGACCTCCACACCCCCCGGGCAGACTCAGCAGCTCTCCCCGCCTTTAGCGCACCATGAAGCGGCCATGTGAGGAGAGCAGCTCCGGGGAGAGCGACGTGGACGAAACCATCGATGTGGGCAGAGAGAGTGTTTATCCTGGGTGAGTAAGAGGCTTGACATGTGACTATTTGTTCAGCATGTTTTACATTTTAAGGCTCATATGCATTTGGATCATTTGTTTGGTTGATATTAAAATTTTATATTGAACAGAAAAGTCTAAAGTTAAAGAGCCCTGTTACCTATGTTAGATGTTAAATCAGATTTTGTCCATCAATAAAGAATGTTCTGTGGTCTCTTCACTTCATATAAAAATATTTGTAGAGCTAAAAGCACAATTTCATTAAGTTATTATCCATTCAAGTCCTCATTATTCTTCTAAAAATACATTTTTACTGTTGATCAGTGAGTGCAATCGAGATAAAATTAGATCAAGAGAAACATTTTTCCACTTTCCTGCTGTTCAAGTTTGTTAAGCCCACAGAAGTTTGCTGTTCTCAGCAGACAGGGGGGACACTAGGTGTGGTCTTCTGCTGCTGTAGCCCATCTTATTAAAGCCTGGCAGTGATGCAGGATCATAAATGTCTTACCTCCCTATAATCTCCAACCTCACTTGCATCAACAAGATACAGTTTTTGACCCAGAGCACTGCAACTCACTGGATATTTTCTCTCTTTTAGACCGTTCTAATCTCCAGTGATGGTTGTGTGTGATAATCCCAATAGATCAGCAGTTTCTGATGGATCAAAACCATCTGGCAAAACCACAAGTCTCTTAAATCTTCATTTTGTTGTCCAGTTTGAATTTCAGAAAATCTTCATGATCATGTCTACATGCTTTAATGCACCGAGTTGCTGCCATATGATTGGCTGATTACCTATTTGCATTGACAAGCTGTGGCATAGATGTACCTAATAAAGTGGCCAGTTAGTGTAAAGCTATTTTAGCTTTAAATGAATGCACATAAAGGTTTCAAAGTCCTTTTCACAGCAGTGAAAGAAACATAAACACGATGCTCTGTGGATGTTACAGGTATTTATTTAATTATTGCAAAAAAATAAAAAATAAATATAGTTGAAATAAAATTTAAAAAATAAAAATGAATTATTTTAATAGTCTCTAAAAGCAATTCCTTGTCATTTTTTAATCATCATGGCATATTTTGTACTTTTAAACTGAAGTAAATACTCAGGTTACTGTACTTGCGTGGATTTAATGCACTTTTCTTTTTTAAAGTATATTTTTAAAGTATGAGTTCTTTCATTTAAGTACAGTATTAGTGTGCTCCCTCTGCCAGTGGGTCAAACTTTCACATAATCCATTTAAAACTTATTTTTATGATCTAAACTCTGAATAAATTAGCTGTAAAATGGTGTTATCAGGTTTATTTATGTGATAAGAGGAAAATTTAACAGCATGAAGTAGCAGCATTATTTATATTCATAAGTCAATTCAGGTCAGGAGCTGTTTTTATTTTGCACTGGATGGGATATTAGAAAATGTTTTTTTGTTGTTCTAAAACAAATGATTTATGTTGGGTGTTAAAATATAATTTATCAAAAAATGTATTGCTACTTTGCACAAATCTGTGAAAGTTGTTCATTAATACATTTATTTAAAATGCTAAATAAAAAAAATCAAATATTTGTTGCTGTGTGCATCTTGATTTGAGGTTTGTATAATTAAAATAAATCTTTTTAGACAAATATTATAAATAAAAAAACAGCACTGCTGCTTGAATCAGATCAGTTTGTTTTCCCACAAACATCCTAATTTCAGTCACAATTCTCTAATTTTGTCATTATTCAATTCTTGGGGCATGTTCTCCATTTTTGTCTTGTGTTCTGTGATGATTTATTTTTTAGAAAAGTGTGTTTGTAAAGTAATTATTTTGTTTTTCAGGCACATGAAGTCGTCCTTTATAAGATGTGGGTCACCCACGACGACGACTCAAGTGATGGCGAGGAAGAAACGCAGAGGGGTACGGTTTGTGTTCGTCTGGGAAAATGGACGGATCAAATTTAGTTTGATGATTTATTTTCTTGATTCTTCAGATTATTGAGAAGAGACGCAGAGACAGAATCAACAACAGCCTGTCAGAGTTACGGAGACTCGTCCCCACAGCCTTTGAGAAACAGGTCAGAGTGATAAAGAATAAAAAAAACACCAGATTAACCCTTTAAATGTAAAGTTTATTCTCTGTAATTATGAGGTTTAACTAACAAAACTTTTATCTTTGTATTTCATTGGAGGCAGATTTTAATGCCAACAAATAAAAAGTCAATAAAAAGCCTCCATGGCCGTTTAAGTCTGCAGAAGTTTTTATTTATCCAGTTTGACTTTTTTAAACTTAACAGTATTTTACTGTCATATCTACAGCTGCCTACTCTACACAGCTATGCAATAAATTACTATAAATGGCAAAATATTGCATAAAAAAATCTGATTTTTGTCAAATTTACAGCATTAACCATAAAATCAACAGTTATTTACCAGGGCTGGGATGATACGCTTTTCTCCAGATTCGATTTTTTACCATTTTTTTAGGTGCTGATTTGATTTATATTGCGATACGATATTGCCGATTTTTTCCATCTTTAGTTAGTTTTTTTAACACCAGTGAAAAAGATGAACAATGATGATGTACAGACTATATCAGGAAAAATACACATCACATGTGAGTCTGTTTTTAGGATTTATTCAGCAATATATTTTAACACTCTCTCTTCAAAAGACTGGACTGCTGGACTGATTAGCAGACTTTAACTCAGAGTTTAAATGGTGTCTGTTCTTTCAGATTTAAAGGGTTAGTTCTGTTTTTTTAAAGTGGAGTTAACTAGCCATCCATTTAATTTATATTATTATTATTTCATCCTCTAGCTGAGGGGTGGGCAACTGGTGGCCCTCCACCTCATTCAACGTGGCCCACCAGTGAACAAATCGTAAAAATGAAAAAAAAAATTATCTATTTAATCAAGATTGCTACTTTTATTAGTTTTGTTGGTTATTGAAGAACTTAATTTGCTAAAATATTTTCTCTAAATCATTTTATGAAGCATTGAAACATTACACCAAGTATCACTCTACACTTTATTTTAAAAGAGGCAGCAGTTAAATGTTTATGCTTTAAAACTCAGAAAAAAATGTGGATTAAAAAATTAGCCAGATTGGCTTTAATTATATGTACATTGGCTTAAACAGCTTGAATTTGATCATGTATAATAACTTGTTTTTTTTTTTATTTTAATGTATGAATATTGTTTTATGATTGAGTATCCAAAAGTTTGCAACAATGTGGCCCTCAGGCTGGAAAAACAGTTTTATGTGGCCCTTCTGTAATTAAAGTTGCCCGGCCCTGCTCTAGCTGCATCTTCACTTCACTTCTGTTTGGTTCGCTCAGGGCTCTGCTAAACTGGAAAAAGCTGAGATCCTGCAGATGACCGTGGATCATCTGAAGCTGCTGCAGGCCACAGGAGGGAAAGGTAAAATGTTAAAAACTTTTTTTGTTTGCTTTGTTATTCCTCGAGGATGTTGGATCAAGTCAGAGTGAACGTTTGAGAAAAAACATCCCGAAGTGGGAGATTAAATAAACTTGACTTTTGGGAAAAAAAGGTTGATGAAAACTATGAAAAAAATGATTAGTCAACAACATGAACACAGAATATTTCCAACAAATTCTTGAACTACAGCATCCATCAGCAAAAGATGAGCATAAAAGATGAAGACCTTTACTTCTGAAATTGAAAATCTAATCAGTTCATCCTCAAATCTCTCCTCTGTCTGTCCCTCCTGTCGTAAAAGCTCTGAAAATGGCCAAAAATAATCTTGAGAAAAGTATCTCAGGAGGCATGTGGCAGAGTTTGAACAACAGTCTTTCCAGCATTCATGAGGAATCTGGATCGATAATAAGGGTTGGCATGGGGAGCAGTGATAATGACCTTACACCTGTTAGCCTTGACATCTACTGAGTTCATCTTTGTGGCGGAGTGAACATTTGTGCAAAGTTTGAAGAAGATTTTCCAGATTTTGCCCTCAAAAGCAAAGAATAAATATAAGAAACAACAACCTTTTACTTTGACCCATCACCCTGATAATTGGTTTTCAGGATAGTTCATCGAGTCAGGACGGATATTTACTTTATTTTACAATATATTTTATTAATATCAGGGAAGATAGAGTTGTTTTTATAATACATTTTTATTAAAATCAGGTCCGATTTTTATTTTTTTTAATATACATATTTTTAATAAAATCAGGGCAGATATTTAGGTTTTTTTTAACAATATATTCTTATTGAAATCAGGGCAGATATTTATTTTTTTACAATATATTTTTATTAAGATCAGGGCAAATACTTGCTCTGGGTTTAGAGAAAGTTCTTGCTTGACATGTTGTATTTTGAAGACAGCCTTTACAGGCATGTTGGATCAAACTGCAGAACTTCTGAAGCATGAATGAAACGTGTTGACCGCCCTGATGGTCACTTATTTCTGCAATGTAAAAAGAATGTTGTAAATTTTACAGTAACTTAACAAGATGCCAAAATGTCTTTACAGTAGCATAACTCTACTTTAATTATCAACATTATCACTGTATTTGCTGTATTTTTTTAACTACTATACCTTTTTTCAAGGTATCATTACTGTCCTCCAACTTACAGAATAATTACTGAAATTTCAAAATCAGCATCTTTTCTGTTTTTATTTCATTTACAGTATGACATCTGTTTTCTAAACTACAACTTTTAAAATGCATTTTAAATTACAGTGAATTTGCTGTATTTTAGTCTATCTTACTATATTTTGATCTATTTTACTGAACATATAATTAGTAACATTTTGTCAAAAAAATTAAAATCAATATTTTGCTGTAGAAAATACATTTAATCAAACTTTAAAACTCAAAATTGTGAAACATTTGCTCTTGGTCAGTTTTCTTGGTCCAAATGAACTTTTGTCTTGATCCATTACCCCTCTCAGTAATTAACTGTGCTGACATTTTACAGCAGGAAACTGTTGATCTCATGGTAATTTTTGCATAAATCAAAAAATTTTTCCCACAACCGTTGAAATGTACCGTGTTTCACAGCATAGATTTTTACAGTAGGTAGCTGTACGGTAAATACTGTTCTATTATAAAAATCAGTTACAGTGTGTGAAGTCTAACTTTTTCTTAACGTTACCTCTACGTTGGTAAAAGTTGTGTCTTGGGTTGCTGTTTGCAACTGAAAAAGTCAAACCTATCACCTGTGGCTGTGGTCAGACCATCATGGAGGCTGAAAAAGTTTATAGAAACAGGCTAAAGATGGTCTCCAATCGCCCTGAACTTCAGTAACAAAAGACAACAGTTTTACTTTTCTATTTTTATTAGTTTATTTTCTGTAAAGCTTCTTTTGTTTTAATATTCACGAAGCTAAAGTGTGTTTTTGTGTCTGTTTGTCTTTCTTGTTGGTTAAAGTTTGGTGTGTGAGGTGTCAATCAAACAGCCGTGTGAGTGTGTGTGTGTGTTTGTGTGTGTGTGTGTGTGTGAGAGTGACAGAGGGAGGCAGCCAGTCCATGGGAAAGCTCTGAGAGGATAAAAGCTCCACTTGACCCTGAGCAGCGCTGTTTGCTTTCATAAAGCCGACGGGGGCCAGGGGGGGAAGGGTGCAGGCTCTCTCTCTCTCTGTTAACTGAATTAGCATTTAGCATTTAGCATTTAGCTCTTCCTTGTTACCAAGCCTGACAGTAAACAGGATTAAGAATAAAACTATGGATTAATATCTGTTTGTGATGGACACATATGACTTTAACACTTAACCCTTTAACTCCCAGCTCAGCTGTTTGGCAGAGGTCAATAAATTCAGGAATAATTTAATAACCTATTCTTTTAGAACAGATTTTAAGGTTCTTTTATTAGCTTTTAAATCTCTTCGCAGTCTTGCTCCTGCCTATTTATCTGATTTGCTTTTACCATATGAGCCCAGTAGAGCCCTCAGGTCCTCAGGTCTTTTAACTGTTCCCAGAGTAAGAACTAAAACATACGGTGAAGCCTCTTATTTATTATTATTTTACATTACATTATAACTTATTTTAACCCTTTTATTCTATTTTATTTCTACATTTCAGTTCAGATTTTTTATTTGGATTTTTATTTTTTGTTAAATGCTTTTCTTTTATTATCTTATTTAGCTGATTTTATTATGCACCTGATGTTACACTTTCTCATTTTACCTTATTATTTATCTTTAACTTTTATTCTATACTGTTATATTATTTTATTTGTGTACTTATTTACCCATTTACTTACCTTACCCTCGAGTATTTTTCGAGTATTTTTAATTAATATTTTGGTTTTAGCTCCTGTGTTTCCTTATTTTTAATTTCTTTTTAATGTCTTTGTGTGTTTGAGTAAGTGAGTGTGTATATTGAATGAAGATTGGGGTTGTGGGGGTCTTATGTTTTCATTTATGCAATTTTCTACTTTTTATTTCACTTACTGTTATTTCATTTTATCTTTATTTTTGTCCCATGTAAAGCACTTTGTATTACAAAGTCCTGCATGAAAAGTGCTACACAAATAAAGTTTCAATCAATCGATTGAATATTGATTGTTAAAAAAGTGACACATCATTGTTTCAGTCAATTTTACAGGATACAGAAAAGAACTGCAAACAAAAGAACAGACATTTTCTTTGTGTGGGATTTAAAGGCTCAAAAGCTGAAAGTTGTTATTGTTGTTATTAATACCATCATTTTCATTTTAAATACTTTACCACTTACTGTTATGATGATTTATATTTATTAAATCTGTTATTCCACCAAAACATTTTGTGTGTATTTTGTCAAACTCAATATCATCGATTTTAATTTTATTGATATTTCATTTACAAACATTTCTGTCTTTCTAATATTGTCCCAAATATTTCTCCATTTTTATGTCATCACGTAATCAACAATTAGCTTTTTAAACCTTAAATCCCACATCAAGAAAATAGGTTTTTTGGTTTGTTTATAGTTTTCACTTTTCCTTGACATGTTAATGGATCAATTATTTTATTTTTTTCTGGTTTTCTGTTTTGTTTTTTTTTCTGGAGAAAGAAAATACATGAATAAGGATGATAATATTTAGGGCTGGGACGATACGCTTTTGATTTTTTAGATTTTTTAGGTGGTGATTTGATTTAAATTGCGATTCTACGATATTGCCAATTTTTGTATGTTTAAAAGTAAAAACAAACATTTAAAAAGTATTCCTTTGTGATTTAATAATTCATGCATGAAAGGGTTAATTTGCAATAAGAAGTAATAACCAGCTTGATTAACCTGTCTCTGTGTTTCTCACCTGTGATGATTTTTGTTAATAAACCGAGTCAAACGAGCACAAACTGAAGAAACTGAAGAAACTGTCACTCATACCTGAGTTATCAGAGAGAAGAGAGACCAACCTTACCTGATGTTACAGCTCGCTCTGCCTCTGTCACTGAATCTGGTTCATTTTTAACAAAAACTCAACTAAAAATTAAGGACACAAAGGCAGAGATCAGCCAGAGCTCTGCTGCCTGCACACCTATGGTCTTCACTCATTGGCTGTGCACACAGGAAGACCCGCCCCCTCCTGGAGCTGACAGCCACGCCACACAGCCAATCAGGGGCCAGGATCCTGCAGCAACAGTTTTTGGAGCTGTTTATCAGAAAGAAAAGAGAGCATTCATGAAATCAGCTGTTTAAGGGGGGTTGAGGTTAAGCTTGCTGAAAAGTTGACTTTTTTAATATGGGGCCTAATGAGGACTGGCTCACTTTCAAACAGCCTCGAGTGGACACTCAGGGAACTGCACCGCTCCATTTTCACACCTCTCTCTCTCTCTCTCTCAGGTTATTTGGACGCCCACGCTCTGGCTCTGGACTTCCTGTCTCTCGGTTTCAGGGAGTGTGTGACCGAAGTCTCTCGCTATCTGAGCGCCGTGGAGGGCCTGGACTCCTGCGACCCGCTCCGCTCCCGCCTCCTCTCCCACCTCTCCTCCTGCGCCTCCCAGCGTGACGCCGCCGCCCTCGCCATGACCTCGTCGCACCCTCACCTGCAGCACGCTTTGCCCCTCCCCTTCCACTCCCACCACTGGGCCGCTGCTTTTCGACCGGCGTACGGACTGAGCGCGCTCCCCGTTTCCCCCGACGCAGGGGGAGGTGGAGCCCCCCAGAGGCTGGTGGAGTTATCGCAGCGCTGCGTGGCCTCGTACGCGGACTCCACCTCCGCCACGCCGCCCTCCTCCTCCTCCTCCTCCTCTTCGTCGCTGATGCTCCCCTGCGGCCCCGCCCCTCTCTCCTCCTCGCTGCTCTCATTTCCCATCACCCTCCACTCTGGCTTCCCCCTCCTTCCTCCCTGCTCCTTCACCTCTACCAACACCTCCGTCATCTCCTCCTCCTCTTCCTCCTCCTCCTCCTCCTCCTCCTCCTCCTCCTCACAGACTCCTCTCAGCAGCAGTAAACCCTACAGACCCTGGGGGACCGAGGTCGGA
Organism: Scarus forsteni; assembly: GCA_036419115.1. Taxonomy (NCBI): domain Eukaryota; kingdom Metazoa; phylum Chordata; class Actinopteri; order Labriformes; family Labridae; genus Scarus; species Scarus forsteni. The sequence goes on from JAZDUH010000283.1 coordinate 2,339,553, forward strand.
GCCTTCTGATGGATCTTACTGCAGACTAACTCCTGAACTTTAACAAGACTCCAGAGCACTTAAACCAACATTAAAACACACTCACTGGCCACTTCATTAGGAACACCTCCCTCACAGCTCAGCAGCCAATCACACGGCAGCAGGTCAAAGCATTGAGGCATGTAAAAACACAGCAAAAACTCAGATCTTGAGAAATGATTTTCTATGTTCAAGTCAAAAAGATCCAAACTCCTCTTCTAATCCACATTTACTCAACAAGTCGTGACAAAAATCTTACTTTAACCTTTTCATGCATGGTGTGCACGATAGGGCTGAACGATTTGAGAAAATAATCTAATTGCGATTTTTTTCCCCGATATTATTTACTCTGCGATTGTTTTAATGTTCCTCATCTTATGTATTCTTAAACAAACATAAGCAGTAGATCTTTTTATAGTAAAACCAATATGACATTAAATTAAACTAAGGATAAAAGATTTGAGAAAAAGTGGAGAAGTGAAGAACAGAAGCAAAATAGGTATGAAATTGTAAAAACTGGGTAAAAATGGTATCAAAGTGGAAAAAAGGTTAATAAATAGGTGCAAAAAAGGTACGAAACTGCAAACAAAATGGGAAAAATGGGCAAAAAAATCTAAAAGTGGCTTAGGAAAACTGATTAAGGCAGCAAAATTGGGAATTAAATTTGAAATTAAATTTCAAAAAACATGTAAAAATTCCAGAAAAGGTAAAAATGGTCCAAAAGTGGGAAAAAGGTGTATGAATAGAGGTAAAAAAAAAAAAAAAAAAAAAAAAATAGGCATGAAATTGCAAAAAACTACATCATAATGCCAAAACGTTCAACACATTTTGGGCTAAAAATATTGAACCTTCTGCGATTTGAAAACTGCAACAAGCCATATTGTGATTTAATCTAATTTGCTTAATTGTTCAGCATTAGTCCACTACAGTAAACAGACATTTGGAATAAATTTTAAACCCTTTTGGTTGCAGTACCAGGTGGTAAATTTCCAAACTCCTGTCTTAAGGTTTATAAAAATACTTTCATTGCACATTTTTACCATATCAAGATATTTCATCATAAATTCAAAACTGCCAACAAACAGCAAATAGGGTAGTATGAGATTTTACATCATTTTTATTTAAAATGTTAGTGTAATTCATATAGTTTAATGAAACAGCAATAAAATACAAACTTCAGATTTAGCTTTTTTTTAATTTACTCTTAATAAATTTTTGTCAAAGACGTGTGTTTGTGGATCTTTATTAAGTTAAATTACTATTAATATCATTAATGCATGGTGCCCATTGGAGTGAATAGAAGCATAACTCCCTCAAAATAGAACATGAAAAAAAGTCTATGATTTTTAACTTCTTTGGAAGTAAAAACAAATATTCTAAAAAAAAAATAGTCATTTGGATTTAATAATTCATGCATGAAAGGGTTAAGAAATAAAAGGAATTGTGATGTATAAATTGGCAGATATTTTCTCTTGTAATGAAGAGATAATATATCTGCCAATAAAATAAAGTTTGACTCTTTAACTTCCAGCTCAACTGTTTGGCAGAGGTCAATAAATTCAGAAATATTTAATGTGTCAAAAAATACAAATCATTGTTTTTGTCGATGTTTTAGGATACAGAAAAAACTGTAAACAAACCAAATAACTGATATCTCCTTTGTTTGGGATTAAAATGTTGAATAAGCTAAAAACTTTTATTGCTATCACCATCATTATTATTTTAGATACTTAACTTTAAAGAGATAATATAGTTATTCATCAAAAAGCATTGTTGGTGTGTTTGTCAAACTCAGTTTCATCATTTGAAGTTATTTTATTGCTATTTTATTTGCAAACATTTATGCCTTTTCTAATTGACTTTGTCCCAAATATTTGTGCATTTTAATTCGTTAGATAATCAACTTTTAACTTTTAAAACCTTTGAATCCCACACCGTGAAAATATCTGGTTTTTGGTTTGTTTGTAGTTTTCTCTGTTCCCTGAAGTGTTAAGAGAATCAAACAGTTAATTCATTTGTTCTGTTTTTCAAAACATTAAATATCCCTGAATTTATTTTTGACCTCTGCCAAACAGTTCAGCTGGTATGTGTTAAATTAACCCTTTAAGGACCAAGACCATAGATTATAGCCAGAAAATTTTAATTTTTTGGAGCTGAAATGTTTGTTTCACTTTCTGCTAAAATCCATAAGAATCAAAATGTCCATAAAATTCAACATATAGATTTTTCATATCTCATTTGATACATTAGGTGTTTTTGGCAACTGATAATCCATTCAAGGACATTTTTCTCATTTATCTGTTTGTATTCAGATGTTTTTTTTGTAATTTGTTGATCATATTGAGTAGATAGAGGTATTATAAAAGTATGTATCAAATATGACAGTTGGCTTTATAGGATTAAGGCTATGGTTTCCTCAAGTTTAATTTGTCTTGTCTTATTGGCATATTATTTTACTTATTATTAGAAGCAACTCAGTCCTTATTTTAGTTCTTATATCTTCAAATAAGATCTTAATCCAGACATATTAAGAAACTGTGGATTAGAATAAGTCGAGTAAGATTTTTTTGTCTTGAAATTGTGCTAATTCTCCAACCTAGATCTGATTTTTTTTCACCAAAAGTGAGATCTTAGCAAGTTTATTTGTCCAGTTTCAAGTCAAAAATATCCACAGTCCTTATTAAAATGTAATATTCATTTGGTGAGTCCAGATAGATATCTTATTTCAAGGAATATAAACAAGAATAACGAACTGAATAACTTGTAATTATAAGAAAATATCTGCCAATGAAAGAAGCTAAATTTAATAACACATCTCATTTCAAAGACATCATACATGTAAAATTTCTCTTGCCACATTGGCAGAAATTTAACGTTTTACAAGCAATTCAGGGTTCATTTATTTCTTTTTAAACACTGAAATAAGATGTGAAGCTACAATAAGTCTTGTTAGAATTATTTTTTAATTGAAATTGGATGAATAAACTTCCTTAGATTTGAGTTTTTGCAGTGTAGTCACCTGCTGAAGCTCAAACCGAGCATCAGAAAGATGATTTAAGAGACTTTGAACGTGGCATGATCGGTGGAGGATTATCTTCAGGGTTACAGAGAATGGCTCGTAAAAGAGAAAATATCCAGTGATGCCTGAGGTCAGAGGAGAATGGCCAGAGTGGTTCGACATGATAGCGTAAACATTTCTGAACACAACTCACTGAAGTTTGCAGCAGAAGACCACACGGGATGTCACTCCTGTCAGCTGAGAACAGAAGAACAAAGCTATAAAATATTCACCTAAACTAGAATCTTCTGCTCTTATCATCGCAAATTGTTTTCCTCCACACACTGCAAAAACTCAAATCTAAGGAAGTTTATTATCCAATTTCAGTTCTGAAAATTTCACATGACTTCTTGTGAGCCTAAAATGCCGGACATGTCCACCTACACATCTTATTTCAGAACTTAAAAAAACAAAACACACATAAATTGCGTGTAATAAGTCAAAATATCTGCCGATGTGGCAAGACAACTTTAACTTTCATGATGTCTTGGAAGTAAGATGTGCTCTCTTAAGTAGTTTCTATTCCTGATTTTAAGACACTCAAGAAGTAAATTGTTGCTTGTTCCATTGGCAGATATTTTTTTTAGATGTACAAGTTACTTAGAACGACGGAGGATTAGGGCCACGTTGAAAACTAAAAAAAAAAGGAAGATTATGAGAATACAGTCTTAAAGTTAGGAGAATAATCTCATAAATTACGAGAATAAAGTTGAAAATCATCCTATCATTATTAGCTGTAAATGAGTATCCATCAATATTTAAAAGTCAGATGTAGTATAATATTGAAGAGATGTTTGATCATTAGTGTTGCTTTAGTGTCACTACACTTACCAACAATAAAATCATTGCAGTTATTATTATCCATGCATATTAATTAACACAATTAAATCTACAAAACATCATTAAAATCATATCAAAACATTCTTGCTGAAGTAAGAGCTGTAGTTTAAAGGGGACATATCATGCTTGTTTCTCCTTTTCACTATGCCAGACTAGGATGCCTGTAAAGCATTTCTGCCCTCAGTACAAGTCATTTAGTTCCTTCATTGACCCACAATAGCGTTCTCAAAATCCTCATTTTAGGCCATTATCAAGCTCTCATTGAAACACTCGGATCTGAGGATGACCTAAAGTTACCTCGCAACGTCACAGCCCTTTGTGCTCTGATTGGTCAGTTCTATCGGGGGTAGAGTCAGCCTGTCCTTCTTCTTCTACTGTATTTTCCAGCAGGCTCAAAGCAGCGACCGCGTATTGAGTCCCCCTACAGGCCAGAGCTGGTAATGAGGGAGAGTGAGCGAGGGAGCTATATACCCCTGCTGGTGGATGTGTTCCTCGGTGAGGGTTTGGGGCTAACGGACATCACAGAGGAGGAAGTGTTTTATCAGATTACTCCAATAAAAAGAAAGGAACCTCGTGTCATCACGACGTTTGAAATCTCGCGGACATCTCGCAATGACCTATTTTCAGAGGCATCAAATCTCGTTCTAGGATATCAGAAAAAATACAATATCTCATTTTTTGAAAATTAGGGGGGTGTAAGGTCTTGTTTTCAAATTTATTATATTATATGTAAGTATTAAATCATGCATCAGCATGATATGTCTCCTTTAAAGTAGAGGAGATCATAATTCATGTTTTGTTATGACTTGGTTAGTAGATGTCATTACTTTGATGGCATTTGCTTTATTTTCAATCAGAAAGTCCTGTAAAATAGTTTAATTCATAAGTCTTAAAGAAAATATGACCTGTAGTATGAATAACACATGATCCTTTGTATTTGCTGTGATTTTGAAGACTTTACTTCTCAGTTTGGGGAAGTTATTGAATTTTCCCTATTCCTCTGATATGGTAATTTGCAGATGGTCCCTAAACCTCCGAGCCATCAGCTTCAGTGTATTGACGACTCGTTTGGAGGAAAACGAGTTTATAGCTCATTCTTTATTACAGTGATCAAAAAGAGGGTCGGGTTTGGAACTACGTTCTTTTATTGACGAGTTATTGAGCCGCAAAGTCCGAATCTGTGAATACCTTTCTAAATATAGCCAAGTAGATGTTTCCTAGTTTAATCTAAAAGATGACTTAATTCTCGTAACTTTTCGACTTTATTCTCGTAACCTTCCTTTTGTTTTAGTTTTCAACGTGGCCCTAATCCTCCGTCATAATTTAGTGCTTTATTTTTGTTTTTAATTCTTGTAATAAGATGTCCAACTGGACTTCTCAAATGAATATGAGATTTTTGTAAGTATTGTGGATGTTTAGACTTGAAATTAGACAATTTAACTTGCTAAGATCTGAGTTTTTGCAGTGCAGTCACCAGATCTCAATCCAGTAGAGCACCTTCAGGATGCGGTGGAACAGGAGATTCTCATCATGGGTGTTCAGCCGACAAATCTGCAGCAGCTGTGATGCTATCATTCCAACACCATTTACTTGCAATGTGTCCCTAATAAAGTGGCCAGTGATTGTATTTCCATTTGAACCAAAACAAAAGCAGATGTTGGCGCGGTTAATCCAAAACTGAACATTTTAACAGCTAACAAGGACATTTAGGAATCCACTAGTTTGTTCACACGTCTTCTTCACAGCGGAGCGATGAAATTAAAAAAATGATTTTCTTTTAATTTTATGTGAATTTTGGTGAAACTGGGTTTCCTGTGTCGTCTCAGAACTTTTTGAAATTGATGGTTTGACACTGATAGATGCTAAATTAACCCTTTCATGCATGGTGTCCACCCCAGATAGATATTTGGAATAATTTTATTCCTTTTAGGCTGCCTTACCATGTTTAACTAACAGGCTGTAAATTAAAAAATAAAAAAAACCTTGTCTTATGTTTCATAAAAATAATATCTTTACACATTTTCACCATCATGGATTCAAAATAGTCAACAAAGGGCAAATTGGATGTTACGCCTTTATTCAGATTTCACATTATTTTGTATTTTTTAATTTAAATTTTGGGGTAAATCACAAGTGAAAAGTTTGATTAAACAGCAATAATGCTTGTGGATTTTTATTGAGCTTCATTAAATTACTGTTTATTCTGCTGTTGCACTGAAGTGGACAGAAGCATAACTCCCTCAAAATAAACTACGAAAAAAAAAATGAACATGATTTTTAACATGTTTGAAAGTAAAAACAAACATTTATTTGATAAAAACATTGATTGATTGAAGCTGACATAAAACACAAAATTATAAACATTTTGAAAAAAACAAAGATTAAATGATAAACTACTAGAGCTGAGCATATTTAGATTTTTTGTAGATATAAGGAGAAAGAAAATACATGAATAAGGATGATAATAATTAGGGCTGGGACGATAGTTTGTTTTTTTTTTTACGATTTTTTTAGGTGCCGATTCGATTTAAATTGCGGTTCTACAATATTATTAATTCTTGTATTTTTAAAAGTAGAAACAAACATTTAAAAAGTACCACTTTATGATTCAATAATTCATGCATGAAAGGGTTAATTTAAATAAGAAGTAACCAGCTTGATTAACCTGCCTCTGTGTTTCTCACCTGTGATGATTTTTGTTAATAAACCGAGTCAAATGAGCACAAACTGGAGAAAGTGTCACTCATACCTGCATTATCAGAGAGAAGAGAGACCAACCTTACCTGATGTTACAGCTCGCTCTGCCTCTGTCGCTGAATCTGGTTCATTTTTAACAAAAACTCAACTAAAACTTAAGGAAGCAAAGGCAGACATCAGCCAGTCCAGCTCTGCTGCCTGCACACCTCTATGGTCTTCACTCACTGGCTGTGCACACAGGAAGACCCGCCCCCTCCTCAAGCTGACAGCCACGCCACACAGCCAATCAGAGGCCAGGATCCTGCAGCAACAGTTTTACAGAAAGATAAGATTAACACATCGACTCTTTTACTTCCAAACTGAAGAAATACATTTGCAACAAATGATTTACCATTAAAATTCAGTTCCTTTTTCTTCATTAAGCAACATTTCAGGTTTTATTTTTCACATTACTCGCCCAGAAAGCAGAAATGTTGGTCAACCTGCTCGTTAGCATGCCTGTTTTTTTAAACACTCAACACTTAAAGATTCAGAATTAAGTCCAGATAAGAGCAGTGTAGAGTCTGCTGAACTTCTGTGTATCATGATTTATGATTTTAATGGTTTTTTAATTGTTGTTTTGTGTAAAATGTCTCTGAACCTGTGTGACTTTTTACAAATAAACATAAAGTAACATCCGTGCTGTTGAGAAAACTACAGCAATTCCACCTTTAGTTTTCTTTCTTGGTTTTGAGCCTAGGAAGAGGCTTCATTGACTCTTAATGAGGAAATTAGCCCGACACAATCTCTGCTTTGTCTTTAACCCTTTGACTTCCAAACAAAGAAATACATTTGCAACAAATTTGTTGATAACGTGTTCCGTCTTCATTCAGCAACATATCAAACATGGGAAAAAAAGATCAAATGAAATAAAAATAAATGAAATAAAAAGCAAAAAATTGCAAAATTGCTTTAAATGAAAACGTAGCACCCCGCAGCCCCCCCCCCCCCCAACATTATTTTTACTCTGTTTTTTTAGTTTAAAGGGTTTGTTAATTTAAGTTTTGTAATATATTCAGATTTTGTTTGTTTTCTTTTTGACAGTTTAATAAAAGCATATGCTTGAAGAATAGTTTGATGTAGTTTGATTATTCATTCAAGTTTTTCTTCCAGTTTTAGAACTTTTTTTGAGCTCTCAGTTCTTGTAAAGCTGCTGTTGTGGTGATAAGAAGACTGTTAGGTCACAAATGGTGTGGTTCACACCTTCCTACCAATAAAACTCAAACCTGTAGACAGGTAGGATATGGACTAACAAGGAACAGTGACTTACAGGTATTGTTTAATATAACTTTGCAAGACATTTGAGAAAGTGTCAAAACAACACTGAACATTTATAGCATTTATTTTAGTCTCCAGACTTGAATCAGTTTGTCCTTAAATCCAGTTTTGTGGTCAAGAATTGAAAAGACTCGAGGGTTTTGGGAGATATGAAGGTGACAAAGTAAATTTGAAAAAAAAAAGTCAAAGACAAAAATAAATAAAAGAAAAAAGCAAAATGAGGAAGAAAAGGTCAAATTTTCAGAGCTGAATCTTCCGGATCATCACTCACTCCAAACCCTCCCGCTGTCTCGTAGATTTACGCTCTGGAATCGGCGCCGCAGCCGTTAAATCGAGCAGAGAAGAAGAAAGGAGGATTAACGGCTGACGGGCCTGGGAACGGCGCCGGACGCTGCTCTGAAGTGACCGGCGGTAAATTAGGTGACATCAGGAGCCTTCCAACACACACACACGCGCGCGCACACACACACACACACACACACACACACACACACGCACACACACTGAACAGCAAACACACACACACAGTCTCACTGCACACACACTGAACAGCAAACACACACTACAGCTGGAAGAACAAAAACTCTGCTGCAGCACTGAGAAAAACTTTCTGTAAACTTCTGTCAAAGTTTGAGACATTAAAATAAAAATAAAATTTAATAATAATAATAAAAATAAAATATATAAAACAGTTGTCAAGTTCAGGGCCACTGCCAGAAGTTTTGGGCCCCCATGAAGAGACACCACAATGGGCCCCACCCTGGAGCACCAAAAACAAGTTTTAACTGTTCAGTAAACTCTCTTCAGATGGATTTATAAATTAATGATGAATGAAAATTTGTGCTGTGGGGAACTTTGTGACATTTGCACCATTAAGCTTATTTAAGTTTGTTTTATTTATTGTTTCTTAACCCTTCAACTCCCAGCTCAACTTTGGCAGAAGTCTGTTAAATTCAGAAATATTTAATGTGTCAAAAAAATAACACATCATTCTTTTTTTTGTCAGTGTTTGAGGATAGAGAAAAATCTGCAAACAAACCAAAAGAGCTGATATTAACGTTGTATGGGATTTATAGGTTTAAAAATGCTTTTATCAATATCACCCTCATTTTTTAATACTTAACTTTAATTAGATAAAATAGTTTTTCATAAAAAAAAATTGGTGTGTTTGTCGAACTCAGTATCATCTGTTTGAAGTTATTTTTATTGCTGTTTAATCTGCAAACATTTATTCCTTTTCTTACTTTATTTGGCCCAAATAATCGTGAATTTTAAATCATCAGATAATTAACTTTTAACTTTTTAAACCTTTGAATCCCAAACCAATAAAATATCTGTTTTTTTGTTTGTTTGTAGTTTTAAACACCCACAAACCAATAACTTTTAATATTGTTATATGTTTAAGAATAATTCATTCAAAAAGTTAATTTACAGTTTTATAGTCTTTAAACCAATACTTGTCAGTTTTTCCAGGCTAATTTAATGTTTCCAGAGTCATTGTGATGTTTCATCACCTTACAACAGATGTAATGATGTATCACCTTCACTGGCGCTATGTAACTTCAGTGTGGATGGTAGGAACACTTCACACTAAAAACTACAATTTTTACTGCTTTGCTTTACGGCATACGTCACTTCCCCCTCGAGACAAAAGCTATACGTTGGGAAAGGAGAATATAAAGCAGTTTTGAGTTTTAAAGCAGATTTAATGACCAGAATGTAGTTTAACGTAAAAGTGCTCTTATATTCCTAATGGAAATACCTCCGGCTCACACTCCTGCACAGCAGGTGGCGGTAATGCTCCTCTGACGCTGGATATTTACCGCTGTTAAACAAGCAGAAGAAGAAGAAGAAGAAAGCTAAAAGTAGAGCTGTTAGCACGGAGGAAGAAGCTAAAAACCTGAAGAAAAGAAAAGTTTTAATCAGAGGATATAAAAAAGAAAGCCGGAGACTAAAGGCCCCTACACAGCAAACATGGCAAGTGCAGGCGGTCAGCGGCGAATCTATTCATTGTGTGTGTGCTACCGCCACGCAAGCATGGCTCTGTGGTGCGCAGAGCTCAGTGGCGCAGCGCCCGAATTGAAAAATTTTCAATCCGGGCGCTGCGCCCTGTGACAACATCTTAGCGCATCAAAGTGGCCGCGAATACAGAGCTGGACGGCGCCACGAGAGATGGGCTGTCTGTAGTTTCTCACCAGACTTAGACCAACTCGGGACAACAGGCTCTCAAACTGCTCCTTGGTCAGCCTGAAGTACATTTGGAAGCAGTCTGTGTGTAAATGCAGCTCCCGGACGAGCCTGTACTCCTGTGCTGCATAGTTGAGAGCATCATGCACTTACTGTCGCACCAAGCGCGCCAAGGAGTACACTTCCTGTACTGACGCTTAGCAACTGGCGCTCAATGCGACGCGCCACCGCCCTGGTCTGCACTCGCTCTGCGTGCACTCTCCGTGGCTCTGCACAGTGGCCACCTCGCTAAATACTTGGACAATGCTAAACATTGGCCCGCAGAAAAAGGAGGAGGAATGTCCGACTGATGCTGAGTTAACCCTGTTATTGTTGGACTTTAGGTACAAGATAATTTATTCATAAAGAAACATGATCAGACTGAACCTTATCAGTCCACATGGTTTATTTGTCTCTCTCCTGTTGGCTTCTCCTCCCTCCGTATGTCAGCAAATGCAGGTTGGTGTACAACAGTGTTGTTACACTCAACGACCACAGAGGGAGCTAGGGAGCAGAAAGCTGGAATCTTACTCAGTGCTGCTTTAAGTCTGTCTGATGCACAGTTTAGATAACATGGACATGCTCGCTCAGGTCGGGGCCTTTCTTTGTAGTTTTCACATTCTCCCCATGTATGCTTGGGTTCTCTCCAGGCACTCCAGCTTCCTCCCACAGATCAAAAGGTTGACTGGTGACTCTAACTTGCTTTTAGGTTTGAGTGTGAGTGATTGTCTGTCTCTCTATGAGGCCCTGTGATTGGCTTGAATGTCAGTGATAAGCAGTATAAATAACAGATGAATTTGTTGTTTAATAAACACCACTTTAAACATGTTTTGCCTTTGGCCTTTAACAATCTATTTTCTTTTTATTTACAAAAATAATCCAGGCTTATTTGTTTGTTTTGTCTTTTTTGTTTTGTTTTCTTGATGTATTTTCAATTGATAAAAGTTGATAAATAAAAAGCAAAAAAAAAAAAAAATCCAGGCTTTTCTTGTCTATAACAGCAAATTCCAGGCTCAACTCCCATTGAATAATATAAATTAAAAAAGGAGGCCTTTTGGAACATTTTTAAGGCAATATTAGTTTTATTTCTACATTTTCTTTCCAAACAGCACGTTAAATATAGAAAACAATAAACAAACATACTGTCAGAAAATAGCATGTAAACTCTACCATTAGTTTTCCTTATGTATATTAGTTAGTCCTTTTGTACATAAAGAACATTAATAAATCACATGTAGTTGTTAGGTAGAATTACATATAAGTAAAGATGTTTATCATCAGGTTTATCTATAAATTGTGCAGATAACAGCAGATATGATAATTAAACTTTTTTATATAAATTGGAAATAATATGGACCTGCCTATTAAAGGATGTGTTTAAATTTTATTGAACAATCTCAACAGCATCTTAAATTATAATTCATTCTTTAATGTTACCCTGAGGATCAGACTGTCCTGACCTGGTTGAGTTGGCCTATAGCGCCTCCATCAGGTCAAATAATTAACTTCAACAAAACTCCACTGTCTGATTGTAAATATTACCCATATAAAATATGATAGTCTTGTAAGATCTCAACACGCTCAATCACAAAAATAACCACCTTCTTAGGTTTTAGTTTCTCTTTTAGTTTCTTTTAAACACAAAAACACAAAAAAAAAGTCCAGCAGAATATTTTAAACATATAACAGGGTTTATGAGGCGTCACAGAGCTGTAAAGTCAGAAAGAATAATCCTATTTTTTTGCTGGATACATTAAATCCACCATGTTGTTTGGACTTAAAATCTCGATCCAGTATCCGTCAGGGTCCTGAATGAAGGCCAGGTCCTTCATTTTACCTGCAAACACAGGAAACACTTTTTAATTAGTATGCATTTATTTTATGAATCTTATGTTCTCCAAGAGCCTCATTTGTGTAGTTGTGCTGGAACTTCTGAACTTTGTTTAACTTGAATGAGAATTGCTCTAAAATAAAAATCAGCCCTTAAATGCCTTGTCTACACTGTAACTGATTTTAGTAAACTCTACAGCATTTTACTGTAATATCTACAGCTACCTACTTAAACAGCTCTGCAGTAAATTACTGTAAATGGCAAAATATTGTGGAAATTAATTAGATTTTTGTAAATTTTATGGCATTGTACTGTAATATCTACAGCTACCCAATTAAACAGCTTTGCAGTAAACTACTGTAAATGGCAAAATATTGTGGAAAAAAGTCATGCTTTTGCAAACTCAAGAGCATTTTACTATAATATCGACAGCTACCTACTTAAACAGCTTTGCAGTAAATTACTGTAAATGGCAAAATATTGTGGAAAAAAATCTGATTTTTGTAAACTTTACAGCATTTTACTGTAATGTCTACAGCTACCTACTTAAACAGCTATGCAGTAAATTACTGTAAATGGCAAAACATTGTGGAAACCAATCAGATTTTTTAAACTCAACAGCATTTTACTGTAATGTCTACAGCTATCTTCTTAAACACCTATGCAGTAAATTACTGTAAATGGCAAAAAAAATGCGGAAAATAACCTGATTTTTGTAAATTCTACAGCATTTTACTACAATATCGACAGCTACCTACGTTAACAGCTATGCAGTAAATTACTGTAAATGGCATTATATTGTGGAATAGAACAAGATTCTTGCAAACTCTACAGCATTTTACTGTAATAACTACAGCTACCTACATAAATAACTATGCAGTAAATTACTGTAAATGGCAAAATATTGTGGAAAAAAATCAGATTTTTGTAAACTCTACAACATCTTACTGTAATATCTACAGCTACCTACGTAAACAGCCACGCAGTCAATTACTGTAAATGGCAAAATATTGTGGAAAAAAATCAGATTTTTGCAAACTCCAGTATTTACAGTTACTGCAGTTATTTACAGTAAAATATCCATACACTAAATACTGAAAATGGTAATGTTCAAGAGAAAAACACTTAACCAGGAAAAGTGACCAGTATCAAGTAACTTTAATTTTGTTTTGGTAATGTCGCTGTAATTTAAAATGTATTAAAAATTTGTAGAATAATGATACTGTTAATGGAAAAACAGCGAGGAGGCTTGAATAAAAATACAGAAGTCAAGCAATTATAGAAATACAATAATATTCCTGTTAATTTAAATAGAGTTATTCCACTGTAAAGACATTCACAGTAACTTACTGACATCTAGTTGCCAGTAAGTTTTACAGTAAAATTTACAACAACCTTTTCACAGTGCATGAATGTGTTTTTAGCAGATAAACTGATGCCTTTCAGACTTTTAAAAAGGTAAAAACAATCTTCTCACCACAGTCTGGTTTCTTCACAAACGTCACTTTTTGTTCTTCAAACAGTTTGCAGGCAGCGTAAACGTCAGGAACAGCGATGCCGATGTGACCTGAAGCAGGAAAGAAAAGTCAAATCAAATATGATCTAATATTACAGTCTACACACATTAATAAAACAGAACTGAAATGAGAAAGAGCTCAAATTGTGCCTAAAATCAGGTTTATTTATATAGTTTTGATGAGGGTTCTTGATTAGGAACTTTACTTTACATTTATTCAGTTATAAAGACACAAATTGTGTTTCTAAATAAAAAACTTTAACGATTCTGCTGTTGATAGAATTGCAGCAGGTGGAGAAAATTGTTATTTTATGTTTTAAAATGTTATTTTCTTTATTTAGGAACTTAAAACACAACCATGCTGTCATTGTGGATTTCATCATTTTTTTATTCGTACAGTCCGACCCTTTTCCCCTCTCTTTTATCAATATATATAATATTACTACATTAGTTTAATATTGTTTAACCTGTTCAACCTCTTTTTCCTCATAAAGAAAAGAGTGAATCTCTGCAACCACAAGGTCTGTTTGAATTATTCTGGTGTCATAATAAAAGTAACACTTAAGAGATTTGTCCAGATGTGAATTATCAGTATATGTGTTACTGGGACAGAGGAAATGAAGATAGAAGTCAGAATGATTTGAACATTTCATCCTCGCCTAAAAAAACAAACAATTTTTATTGTGAATATATCTCTTGGAAATGATGCTGGAGTGGCTGTAAAACTCTAAAAATGAATAATAAAATATTTTTACATCATCTCTGCTAAGGACTGTTGTGATAAAGTGATGTAGATCAAAATTAGAGAGCTTTTAAAACATGATCAGGCCAGGATTTTGAAAAATAGTTCACTTTTTCTCACATTTTTGTTGTTGAAGAGTTTGCAAGCATTTCTAAAATCAGGTACTTTGGGGTTAAAGAGATTAAATATTATATAAAAACATGGTCATTACTTTTGTCCTAATACTTTTAAACACATGAAAGATATATATATCATATATAACTACAACATAAATCAGAACAGAACATGTGGTGTCATACAAAAACACAAAGAGGAAACTGAATGTTTTTTTTTTCTTTTTTTAACAAAAATGAGGCATTTTGAAGAAATATACATTTTCAACTTCTCCTCAAATTTACTTTCCTGGAGTCTCAAAGAAAAAGTAACTCTTTCCTTAACATAGATTTCATATGTAGAATTTATAAATTCATCTCATTGTAAATTCTTCCCCTTTTCAGTTTAAATAAGTGTCTCTTTATTTCAGAAACAGGTTAAATTTTTAAACAAATTCTTAATTAAATTCATATTTAAAGACTGGTGTGGTTGTTGGTAAAATAAAAGAGGGCACAGGTGTTAAAAACATGATGTTTCTTAATATTTCAGTCTGATTGAAGCAGCAGTTTGAGCAACAAAAGGTTTGATAATAACTGTTAGGGTTTATTTACAATCACTTAACTTCTGTTACTGGTCCCCAAAAATAACAAAAACATGGCAAGATGTCATCTATCACTCTTATTATCTGTAATAATTTATCTGTGATTTATCTGGAGGAAGAAAATACTGAATTTACTTTAAGTGTTAGTATCTGTGACAGTGCACTCTTTATTCTGGCTTTTATTTTATTTTATTTGTGTATTTTATCAGGGTTCCTACAGCTCAAGCCAAGTTAAATTCAAGACTTTTCACGACTTTTAAGGGCCGTTTGAAATAAAATTTAAGACCAAGTCGACAAAGAACCATAATTTAAACAAACAAAACAAACAAACAAAAACACCACATGAATTACATGGGAGGCAATTTTAACCCAATGTTTATTTTAAATAAAACATCACTTTTTGCCTTCTTTTTAACCCCGTTTTTACAACTTCATGCCTATTTTGCCCCAGTTCATCTTTTTTTTGGCCACTGTAAAAACCATTTTTGGAATTTTTACATGGCTTTTGAAATTTAATTTCAAATTTAATCCCCAATTTTGCTGCCATAATCAATTTTCCTAAGCCACTTTTTGATTTTTTGCAATTTCATACCTATTTTGCACCTATTTATTAACCTTTTTACCCAATTTCTGAATTTTATCCCTCTTTTTTACCTCTGTTCACACACTTTGGCCCACTTTTGGACCATTTTTACCTTTTCTTAAACCCATTTTTACAACTTTCTACCTATTTTGCCCCCATTCATCTTTTTTTTGGCAACTGTCAGAACCATTTTTGGAATTTTTACATGGTTTTTGAAATTTAATTCCCAATTTTGCTGCCATAATCAATTTTCCTAAGCTACTTTGGGATTTTTTTGCCAATTTTTCACCATTTGTTCTCCTCTCTGTAGGTAGAATAAAGACACGAGTCTGCTCTGAAAGATCCTGGTGCAACCACATCACCGTTTAGTTCAATCTAACATAAATCTTACTCATGAGGACAAATTTTTAAGACTTTTGAAAATTGGATTTAAGACATTTTAATGCCAATTAAGGCCTTATTTTTAGAAAAATGAATTCAATGCCTTTTAAGACTTTTCAAGGATCCGCGGGAACCCTGTTTATTTTATTTTATTTAAATGTGTCATTGCAGGGTCATCTTCTTTTGCTTAATAATTTTATAAAAATTGCATATTTTTTAGTTATTAAGGATTGAACCTGAGGGCATGCATGTGTGTCCTTTTATTAGCATTTCTTGTTTAGTTTAATTTTATTTATTTCTCTTTTTCTTTTTCTTAATTTAAAGGGACCAGAGAATAAACATTTTAGGTAACTGCTGGCTGCAGGCGTCTTATAACACAGAGGAGGGGGTTATATATTCTAAAAGGCAAATAAAACTTTAGAAAAGCAGAATACAGGCTCTTTAAAATGTAAATATTGATCATTTTCCTTCTGAAGTGATGAATGTCTCACCAAATCCTCGCGGCTCGTTGTTCCCGTTGTGGTAGGACAGGGAATCATCAGACTCTGAGCCCCAGTTACTGACACAGAGAAGGAAAATGTTCATTTTAAGTAGATATTATGTTAATAAAATGATTTTCTGTGTCTGCTGACGTACTGTGTGAGCTCCAGAGTGGCTCTGCGAGAAAACGTCCACGCCGTCCTCTCCTTCACGTCTGCAGGGATGTCTGCCTTCTCCTCATAACCCAGAAAGTACAGAGTGAACCTCATGGAGGGGAAGTCGATCTTCTGCAGCAAACTGGACAGCACGGGAGAAAAGGCTCATTTTAGTTTTTACATTCATAATTTTAATTATTTCAAAATGTTGATGTCAAATCAGAACGAGCTCCAGGTCAAACTCACCTGTTTAAAGTCTGTTTAAAATTCTTCAGTTATTATTTTAGAAAACACAAAATTATTTCATCCTTAAAGCACTTTTTTTCTTTTTTCTTTTCTATTTTTGAACCTCAGTATCTCGGTCAGCTTAAATGCAAATTATACGATACTTGGCATACTTTTTTTAAAATTATTTTTTATTGTTAAATTCATGATCTTACTGTTGTGAGTTGTATACAATAGGAAATACTCAGCAAGCATTCACTCTTTGACTGTGTGTCCACTTGGTTCCATTGACTCCCATATAAACACATATTTTTGATATAATAATATTTTAATATTTCACCATGAAATCCTAATGAATCGAAGCAAAAAAGATATAATAAAAACTTTATATCTATGGTTAGGCCAGAGGTTGTTTTAAAGAGGACATATCATACTTGTTTCTCCTTTTCACTATGCCAGACTAGGATGCCTGTAAAGCATTTCTGCCCTCAGTACAAGTCATTTAGTTCCTTCATTGCCCCACAATAGCGTTCTCAAAATCCTCATTTTAGGCCATTATGAAGCTCTTGTTGAAACACTTGGTCTCAAGGATGAGCTACAGTTACCTCGCAACGTCACAGCCCTCAGTGCTCTGATTGGTCAGTTCTATCAGGGGTAGAGCCAGCCTGTCCTTCTTCTTCTACTGTATTTTCCGGCAGGCTCAAAGCAGCGACCACGTATTGAGTCCCCCTACAGGCCAGAGCTGGTAATGAGTGAATGTGAGCTAGGGACCTATATACCCCTGCTGGTGGATGTGTTCCTCGGTGACGGTTTTGTGGCTAACGGACATCACAGAGGAGGAAGTGTTTTATCAGATTACTCCAATAAAAAGAAAGGTACCTCGTGTCGTCACGACGATTTAAATCTCATGGACATCTCGCAATGACCTATTTTTAGAGGCATCAAATCTCGTTCTAGGATATCAGAAAAAATACAATATCTCATTTTTTGAAAATTAAGGGGGTGTAAGGTCTTGTTTTCAAATGCATTATATTATATGTAAGTATTAAATCATGCATCAGCATGATATGTCTCCTTTAAAAGATTTGATTGGTATTTCAATGTTAATTTCTCGAATAAACTCTAATTTGCTCCTTAAACAAATAATGCATCAGAATCAATTTAATTATGATTTATTAACCTTGTCAAGGCTGTATTGACCTCGCCCCAAATAATCCACTTTAGGATTTTTTTTTCTCCAAAAAATTGCATATTTTAGTTTTTTTCCCATTGAAAAACAGAGTTTTTTTTCACAAAAAGTTCATAAAAACAAAAAAAAAATTTTTTAAATAATTTTATATCTATGGTTCGGTCAGAAGTTGTTAAAAAGATTTGATGCAGTGAAAGTAAAATTTAAAAAATAAATTTAACATATTATTACACTTTTTTGAGATGAATCATTTTTGCTCACGAGGGATTTTTAAGTTAATTTCTTGACTAAACTTTAATTTGCTCCTCAAACAAATAACACCATCGATTTAGTTATGAATTATTGACATTTCAAGGATGCAATAACCTCATCCCAAATACTTCACTTTATGAGTTTTGTTTTTCCAAAAAATTGCATATTTTTCTACATAAAAAATAGAAAATTGCATACAAATGAAAATAAAAGACCCCACCCACCCTCACAGTCTACATACAACACACACACTAAACTAATCAAACACACAAAGAAATAAAAAGGAAATTATAAACAGAAACAGAACTGAAAGACTGAGGAGGCCTGAGGAAATGCTTTCTTTAATTAAAGATGAGGAAACACAGGAGGTAAACTTAAATTACAATTAAAAATCATTAAAAATTAGACAAAAAAATACAATAGGGAAAGGAAGGTAAATAAATAGATTACTTAAAAATTATAAATGTAAATAAGTAATATCATAAAATGAGATAACCTAAAACTTGCTGTGTAAAAATAAAAAGCAGTCAACAGAGAATAAAAATTCAAATAATAAATCTGAACAAATAAAACAGATAAAGACGATTAGAAATAAATAAAAAGGTAATAAGAAATAGTAATAACTATAATCAGCTAAAAGCCAGATTTAAAGGTAGGTCTTGAGTTTGCTCTTAAAAATATGAACAGCAGGTGCAGCTCTCAGGTGAGCAGGTAGAAAAGGCTTCACCGTACGTTTTAGTTCTAACTTTAGAGACTATTTAAAGACCACTAGCTGAAGACATGAGGGCTCTGCTGACAATAAAACAGTAAAGTTTATTAGTATAAAGATTAATCGTCTTGTCTAGGTTGTGTTTTCAGTCGTATATACGGCGATCAGGATTTGCCAACATTGAATTTTTTTATTTAGTTGGAATCCAGTTTGTGGAAATGTGCATCTAAAATCACCTCTGAAATATTTTTTATTTAATGTGTATTTGCATCTCATGTGTGAAAAGGCCGACAGCCAGAGGACTCACGTCATGCCGAGGATCCGAGTGTAGAAGTCCAGAGATCTCCTCGGATCTTTGACCCTCAGCATCGTCTGCTGCATCATGTAATCCTGCAGAGAGAAACGAGGAGAGTGAACAAGAGAGCCGCTCCAGCCTGTCCAGCGGGGGCGCTGATTTGAAGGGAGAACCTGTGACCTGGTCCTAGCTCAGAGCCCACAAAGTCTCTATTGTCCTAAGTCATATTATAACAATTCAAAATTCCTGCTAAACATCTGCCAGCAAAAGGAATGAAAACTTTGAGCTTTGAAAAAGAAGGGAGACTGGTGAGTTTAGAGGAAATAAAAAACATTTTGACCTGAACAATCATGACTTTTTTCACTATGTACAAGCAAAGGAATATTAAAAGAGGGAATCAGCGGGCCTGCCTGGTGATAAAAATAAAACATAAAGCATACAAGGGAAAGTTCAAAAGAGCCAATAAACCAACAAACATTCAACTGGACACATGAAGATGACATGGGAACAAGAATTAAATGTTTAATACCAACTGAAGATTGACAAAATATGTGGAAAAACAACCAATCACAGGCTCTCAGAGATGGAGCTCTTCTGGAAATATCTTTCATGACACCTAAAATCAGAGGTAAATATTTAAACCATGTTGGAGAGAGTGTGGTTCAGGAAATGTTAATCATGTATTTTGAGAATGTTCAAACATCTTGTCTTTCTGGGAAAAAAAATAAATAAAAAATAACACAAATATTGGGATGTAGTTTGCCTCTTTAGGGCTTCCATACTTTACCTTTGGAACTTTACAGAAAAATATGTGCAAGGAGAGAAAAAAACTTCAGTGAAAATCCTGATAATAAAAAGGAAACTAAAAAACTAGAGTTTTCTCAAGAGAAACAAAAACTGGATCATTAGAAAAAACCCTGTCAGCATTGACTAGGCTTTAACATAGTTTCTTCCTATAATTAGATTTTTATGCCTTTGAGTAAGTGAGTGTATTCTTCTGTTTTTAAATAAAAAATAGTGTATGCACTTTAGGGATGGGAATCGAAAACTAATTCCAGTTGAGAATCGTTAACAGCTCCATCAAAGAATCGATATCATTAATTTTTTTGCTAATCAATTCCCTTATCAATTCCTTCCACTGACAGAGTTCAGAAGCGTCAGAATTGTGACTTTATTTTAATTGCACCGACTACACACCCTTAAGTGAGTGGACACACCAGCAACTTGCAGAAGCAGTTATCTATACTGTGACATGTGTTTGACATTGTTGACACTGAAAATCAGACCAACATTTGCCCACATGGAAGATCTCCAGGAATCGATAAGGGAATCGTTAAAGAATTGGATCGATTAGCAGGATCATTAACAGCATTGGTATTGATAAAATCATATCAATTCCCATCCGTAATGCACTTTCTATGAGATATAATGGGATATAATTTTCTTCGAGGGCATCCAAACCTTACCTTGATAACTTCTCATAAAGAATATATGCAAGTTACAAAACTTTAGTTAAAATTCTGACAATGTCAAGGAAGTGATATCAAGCTGAACTTGAACTGTAAATGAATCGATTATGTTACTCTAGGCATCATAAATTACCATTGTTGGTATTAGGTTATTGTATGCAATTAAGCATTCGATAATCAAAGATAGCACTTTATATTTCTTGGGAAATTTGCAATACAATAATGCACTTTAGCACTTTGCACTTTAACTAGCCCCTTGGCCTAAATGTTTTCTAATGATTAACTATGTTTGCCTTGCTCTGTTTTTTTCTTTGTTGTTTGTTTTTGCTCTGTCTTGTTTTGTTTTTATTGTGCATAATGCTTTGTATAACATCAACCTGCCAATGGGACTAGAGATGGATATTAGTCGCCTGGCTACAATCTTGCATGTTTATGTGTTTATTAACGTGCTGAAAAAGGATGAAGCATCAATGTAAAGCTAATGAAGTGGAATTGTTTTCCTCTGTGTTGTTTTGACTGTTGTTTTCATGATGTACATATATGTATTCATGTACTTTACATACAATCTCTCTTACATGGGCTTAACCATGTATGCAAACCTGCAAAAGTACTGTATAGCTATGTACAATTCACTATGCACTTTAAAACTCTGTGCAAATTGGGCAACGTGCAATAACTTGAGCTCTATACATCATACTACTAGAAGCACTTTTGCACTTGCACTTTATCTCATAAACATCTGGTCCCTCCTCTAGCCTGCAATCAACAGGGTTGTCTTGTTTTTACGTTCTTTCCATTTTGGCCTTTTTCTGTTGTTTAAATGGTAATGTGCAATCTCTGTCCATTTGTATTTTGTGTATTACTGATATTGTGTATTGTGTAATGTTACATGTTGCTTTTTAAATGTGTTTTACAGGGACTGCCATTGCAAATTAGCCTTTTGGCTATAATTGGGTATATTTACATGTTAAATGTTCATTAATATACAATGTCCCTCTACACTAAATAAAGTAAACAAAATAGCAAATAACAAAAAAATAAAATAAAAAGAGAGTTTTCCAAAATAGACTCAAGTTTAAGCTTTTCAGCACATTTATTCCACTGAAAATCACATTAAAATCACTGTCCAGCTCAAAAATGTGAACAATCAGGGTGCTGGTTTGGTGTAGTGGTTAGCACCCCATGTACATGCTTCTGCCGGTCCAGGTTCGAATCCCACCTGTGACCAGTTTGCAGAGTGTCTTCTCCTACTCTCTCACCCCCTTTACAAGCCTATCCACTGTCTCTCTCCTATCAATAAAGGCACAAAATGCCCCAAAATATACATTAAAAAAAAAAAAAAATGTGAACAATCTCCACGGTCCAGTAGGATGTGACATGGATGAAAAAGGAGGTTTTTTGATGTCACCTGGTTCGGCCCTAATTTTGTGTCCCATCAAAACACCTTCTCGTGTTGATTCCTGAACAGCTGTTCCCCTGATTTTTACATCATTTATTTGAGGGATCTACATGATGAAATAGAGGGATCCCATAGATACTTGTGGAAATATTTACAGCAGCAAAAAAGGTAAATGGTTACAGATGGATCCCCCCACAGTTAAATTATGATAATATGCAATTACAGTGTGGAAGTACACCCATGTACAATCACTTATCCCACATGCAATTACTCAGTAAAAGTGTGTATAATCCTTATAGGATTTGCTTTAAGTTTTGTTTCCAAGCCCTTTGTATATTTTTATATTTTTTATATTTTACGTCCTCTATAGGTAGAGTAATGTACATGCTGCTACCTTTTATACTTAAGTCTATTTTTTATATTATTAATGCTGTCCACTTCGCTGCTGTAACTGTAAATTTCCCCGAGTGGGACGAATAAAGGTTTATTCTATTCTTCTATCCTATTCTATTAAAGAAATTCATGAGTTGGAAAGACTTTCTTATTAAGACTGAGAGATGATTTGTACATTAAAAGATGGGCTACATGGGAGCTGTACTTGAAAGAATCAAATGATGCTCCTGTTGTTTGCCTAACCCCTGCAAGAATTATTAAATCACAAAGGAATGTTTTATTTAATGTTGGTTTTCACTTTCAAACAAGTTAAAATCATGGCTATTTTCTTCAACGATCTTTTTTGGGGGAGTTCTGCGTTTGTCCGTTGCAGTGGACACCAGGGGTATAAATAGAAATTCAATGGAACTGAATAAAGATCCACAAACACATCTTTTACAAAAATGTAGTAAGAGATAGATAGATAGATAGATAGATAGATAGATAGATAGATAGATAGATAGATAGATAGATAGATAGATAGATAGATAGATAGATAGATAGATAGATAGATAGATAGATAGATAGATAGATAGATAGATAGATAGATAGATAGATAGATAGTTCTACTTTTAACCTGTCTGATTCTTTGACAATAAAAGGATTTAACACTTATACCTGAAAGGCGTGGTTTAATTAGCCCTGGGTTTATCATGCAATATCACAATATGACAAAAACCTGCGCAGATATTTTTATGAAACTTGAGACAGTGGTTATGGGGTTTGACTCCTGATAGTTGGACATGATACTGTAACCTAAATGGTATAAAATGTATTTTAATTACCTGTTCACTGTAGGGGACACCATGCATGAACGAGCGAAGCATATTCACATCATCTGAATTCATGTCAGACTCCTTCTATGGACTGTGATTTATCCATAGTCTCGGTATAATGTTTAAAAACTCCTGTCTAACTAATATTGCAAACTTTTTTTATGTCTGGCAATGTCCTTTTGATCTTCAGATTGTTGCTCTGCTGTCAGCTTGGTCTGCTGCCGACTCAAACATCCATCCTCGCTCTTCTGCTGAGTTTAACAGCAACAACCTTCCTGATGAATCAAAATCTCGCAGCATGAAGCTGAATTTCCTTCCTCAGGGGGGTTTAATTTAATGTTCTGCTTGAGCTAGCTGTGACAGAAGAGTCCAAAAATACTCCTCGAGACACTAATTTGATCTCCATCGATAGAATAAACAAATCCGTCGATCCCATAAATGTCTCAAAGCTCATGACGTGAAACCTTCTGCAGTTTGATTTGATTCAATGCTGCACATTAAACTGTGATTTATCACTGAGGCCTACGGGCTCCTGCAGGTCTGAGGACCTTCTGCAACAGGTTTGACTGCATTACAAGCTCTCCGCCCCGTTTGCAGCCCAACAAAACAATTAAGTAAATAAAACCCGCAAAGTCATTTTAAAACAATTAAAGAGAGATGAAATGAGAGGAGTTACCTTCGTGATGGGATCTCCAGCCTTACAGGCAGCAGAGGCAGCCTCGTCCGTCAGTCCTCCTCTACACTCCATGTTCCTGATCACACTGAATGAACACACACCCACACACACACACACACATTCCTCAGGTCCACACACCGCCTTGTGCTGCGTTCAGGTGCTGCTCGGACAGTAGAGTTTCAGGAGAGGGAGAGATGTTTCACTGGTTCTTCTGCGCACCTCTGAGGTATTTGTTGGTGCGATAGTTACCTTTACATCATCTCGAAACACCCTGGTGACTCTCCTTTGGATATTTTCTCACTTTCAGACCATCCTGTAAACCCGAGAAGTGACTGCGTGACAATCCCAGTAGATCTGCAGTTTCTGAAACACAACCATAACTGATCAGTCGCCTTTCGTCTCTATTCTGATGTTTGATTTAGACTTAAGAGGGTCATCTTCACCGTGTCTGCATACCAAAATGAGCTGAGTTTCTGCCATGTGATTGACTGATTCACAGTTGAATGGTTGTTCCTTAAAGGGATACTCAAACATTAACAAGGAAGAGACGGGCTGAGCTCGCCCACCGCTAATTAGCTTAGCTCAAACACTGGGAGTCAATGGGTAGTGTTAGCCTGCCTCTGCCTACAGTCACAGATAAACTCTTCATCAACTCTAAATAGTCCTGTATGCTTGTTGTGACTTGCTTTTATTTCTTTTACAGCATAATCTATTTTTAGAGTTAGATTAGCACTTTGTTATTTTTGAAGAAATACAAACAAAACATGGATGAAATCAGCACCCCTGTCAGTCGGCCAAAAAAAACAAAGCCTCTGTTTTCAAGTAGAAAAAAAGAAAGATTACACAACATAAAGCAGTAGAAAAAAGACAAGTGTGACTTGTTTTAAAGTGGACCGAGTGGCCTCTGTGACTCTTTTGGCAAGACTATTACATTAAAATTGAAATCTACTTCCCCTCCATCTCCCTCTGTATAGATCAGAACATTTTATTTTTCATTAACGAGAGGCTCCGTGGCTAAGTTTAACAAAACATGAGTCCTTTTTACAGTGATGTAAAGAACTTAACTTGCCCTGATTCCCACATAGAGAATCAGAGGACTGACATAAATCAATTTTGATAAGTGTAGGAGTGTATTCAATATGTTTGGAGAGTGGGTGTATTTTTTTTTTTCTTTCTTTATTGTTTGTTTTCAGGTACGTGCTATCTTCTATGATTGTACTATATTATCTGCTTTATTTGGTTGGTCGGCAAGACATGAGAGCTGTTATTCATGTTATGTTCTAGTGGTTGTTTGTGTTGTGTTTTAAATTAAGCTCTGTCTGTACACTCATGCTTATTGTATATTTTATTGCAAGACTTTAATTTTAAAAAAGTTGCTAAAAACACAAGTGTTTGGGACCATTTGGAGTTTCTGAAGAGTTTATCGGATGACTGTAGGCAGAGGCAGACTAATGTGTTCCCAATGACTCCCAGTGTTTGAGCGAAGCCAATTAGCAGTGGGCGAGCTCTGCCCGTCTCTTCCTTGTTACTGCACACAGTTTGAAGAACGAGGGGTGTCAAATTATGGCATTAATCGGGATTAGTCGATTTTAACACATTACTTTTGATCACATTAATTACATTTTTAATCTCATTTCTATGTTTTAGTGTTTACAAAGGGCAGAATCTTAAAATTCCATTGCAGCTGGTGATTGGACGATCGGTCTGCTCGTCACACTCTTCACAGACCAATCAGATCAAGCCACAGTATGACATAGCAGCTAAACTCTGTTGTTAGCCTTTAGCTTAAACTACGAGTACATCAGTCCCTAGACTATCATCCTATCCTACATTATATATGGATATACATTATATATCCATTTCTGATTAAACTGCAGATCTTTCTGCATCCACAGAGATCACTTTACACGCCGCTGTTGTTTTCAAACATGCAGCCACTTCCTGTTGTTGTCACATCTGTAGCTCCGCCTCTGTCCCCTGATTGGTCGTTAAAGCTGGAGAGTTTTTATGCATTGGGCTTCTTGTGTTTCAGTTTTTGTGGGGTGGGGAACAATCTTTAGATCTGACACAATAATCTAATGAATTCAAATGAAAATACCTCAAGTTGAGGCTTTTTTCAGCAATTTTTAAAGTGTGATCAAATAAGTGATTAATTGGATTAATTAATTGCAGGTCATAATGAATTAATAGCTCAGTTTTTTAATATCCTGACAGCACTATGAAGAGTAGTGTCTATCCACCTGTCATGGAGTCAAAGTGAAGCAAGACATGAACACAAAAAAACGTTGGTGTGTCTCTAAGTGTTCACTAGTAATTGTGGTCTTACTGAAAATATGCACGGTGACAAATGGCCTGCAATCTTTATATTTTCTCTTTATTACTTATTAAAAATGAGTCTAACAGGAGCTAGTCTGCATGGAGTTTTGACTCAAATGACATTTTTAATTGTGTCAAATGTCTCTCCTAATAGAAGCTTGATTATAGTAAAGATGTCTTAAAGTTTCAGATTTTTTGACAGACCCTGAAGGCAACAGCAAGGAGGCATCCAAGAGCGGCTGCTGCCTTCAGGTGCAGACTCAGAAACAGAAAAATAATCCTTCACCAAGGTTTAGAAAGTTTGGAAGACAACACTTTCTCAAATTATGAAAAATACAAGAACATATAATGTGCTGCACATCGTTGTTTTGTTAAATTTAGATAAGCAGAGTCTCTGCATGTTCTCCAAGCATCTTCAAGCCACAGAGAGAAGAATGCAGCAGCAGGTCTGAACATGAAGCTCTGAGATGTGAAGGTAAAGGAGGAGCACGCCCTGATCCTGATCAGACTGTAAACCAGATAATCCTCCTCAGCAGGTCCACGTCCGTCCATAAAAACGTGGATGCACAAACATGAGGCGTGGCAGGGTTGTTCTTTTCGGTTTGATCACGGCGTGGACAGTTTGGATCTCTGTAATGTGTCCGGTTTACAGATTTAACAGAATCAGTCCGGCCACAAATGAAGCCAAAGAAGCTGTAAAATACGACTTGACCTTTGAATAAGCTCACAGAAAAACTCAAAAGGAGGAAGAAGAAGCTCAATGAGACTAATTACTGCCAAGATGATGATGATTTGTAACCTGACATGCCAGATGGACAGTTCCATTTTGGAAATATTTCACTAATCCATCTGCAAAAATGTTTTCAGAGGCAAAGGCTTCAAAAACAACAGCAGGTTGTGATTGGACGATTGTTTGGCTCATCACAGACCAATCCATAGCAGCTAATGGCTAACAGCTTACAGGATCAAACAAAAGTTAATGGCCATTAGTCGTAGCTGCTTGTTAGCCACTACAGCTAACAGCCATTAACTGTTGTTTGCCATTGTTAGCCATTGGCGCGAAAGGCCATTAGCCGATAGCTTAACTGCCTTAAAGGTGCTATGAGAATCTATTTCCGGCGACCCATGGTTAGCAGAGTCTTTATGTCGCCTTTTTCCAGTGACATAAAGACTCTGCTAACCATGAGCATGCACGCCGACTGTCACAAAGACGTGACCCAAGCCAAAGCGTGTGTTTGTTGTGATGCTAATGAATGCAGCTCAGACCTTCCTCAGAACTCTGCATTGCTTTACAACTTCTTTTTTCAACAACTTACAGGATGCAAAGCCACGAGGTAATGTATCTCTTTCTAGTTACGTAGCGGTAGTTTTTGATGTGTGACAACAAGCAATTTTTGGAAAACTTAGTATCGTAGTTTTATAGCCAGCTATATATCTCTACTTACAG
The DNA here is from genome assembly GCA_036419115.1 of Scarus forsteni. Classification (NCBI taxonomy): domain Eukaryota; kingdom Metazoa; phylum Chordata; class Actinopteri; order Labriformes; family Labridae; genus Scarus; species Scarus forsteni. The sequence continues at coordinate 2,367,276 of JAZDUH010000283.1, forward strand.
CCCAGTGCTCTAAGACGTGTCTGAATAATATAAATTTGCTCTAGTTTTAATTGTCTTGTTCCTGAAGTTGAGTATCCAGGCCAGTCCAGCCCTGTCTGACCCGACCGTGAAGCTAAGGAATAGCATTTATAGATAACCTATTTTGATGCTATAAAACTCATCTTAAAGTGTGTATTTCCATCAGGCAGATATCTAAAAGTGAGACTTTTTTGTAATTACTTAGAAACTCCTCACAGCATCTTTAAATCTCTTTTGTCACAGTCTGTTTTTGGAGGATGAGGATCAGAAGAATCACGTTAGAGTAAGAATGAACCTGTGAGTTTTCTTTGAATTACATCGTGAACTGTTCAGGAATATTCCCCTCACTTGAAAGGATCTTGTAAATAAAAACATACATTTGAAAGATATTAATGTCATAAATGGTAAGAATTTTGAGTCTCTTCATGAGAGGAGCTGGTGATGTATGAGGCTCAGACCTGGGTGCAGTCCTAACAAAATGTTTCTGGAGGACCAAAGTTTGTGAAGAATCTGAGGAAATGTGCCCAAATTAAGTTACAATATGAAGATCAGGATAAATTAAACTGTAGTGGAGAGTAAGGAGACAATTTGTGGAGACCAGGTAACTAACCCTCCTTATTATACCAATAGATTTGTAGATTTTTTTAACCCAGTCAAACCGCTCCAACTCAAAGTCTCATCAATAACTATTCCCAAGAAGTTTGTATATGACACTTGTGACAGACTCAATTGAGATTTGAGATAATTTTTTGTTGTACGACTTTTTACTATTAAAAATGACGAAATTTGATTTTTTTTTTAAAATGTTCAAAGATAGTTCATTTAACCTGAATCAATCATCTAGCCTTTCAGAGCAGCAAACCTGTCTAATTCTGAAATCATGCATCTCCGTCTTGCCAGCCTCCACTGTCCAACAGTGTCACTTGGCTCAATGCTTAACGGACCAATCAGGGAAGAGAGGCTGGAGCAGCAGGAGCTGTGGGTGTGACGACAACAGGAAGTGACTTGACAGGGAGTGAAGTCACTTCCTGTGGTACAAATAAAGGCGGCTAATGGCAGTTAGCCTGTGGTCATCATGGTTACTCAGTTATATTTGGCTAAATATTCTCTCCTCAATTTCACTTCATAGGGATTGTCTTTGACGAGGTTCATGCCACATATAAGAGTTAAATGTTAAACCTGCGTGGGATAATTTAATGTGAAACAATAGTCTTAAAGATGCTATGAGGAGTTCTGAAGTAATTACAAAAAAAGTCTCCCTTTTAGATATATACCTGATGGAAATACACACTTTAAGATGAGTTTTATAGCATCAAAATAGATTATCTATAAATGCTATTCCTTAGCTTCACGGTCGGGTCGGACAGGGCTGGACTGGCCTGGATACTCAACTTCTGGAACAAGACAATTAAAACTAGAGCAAATTTATATTATTCAGACACGTCTTAGAGCACCGGGCTGTAAGTAGCCATATATAGCCGGCTACAAAACTATGATACGAAGTTTTCCAAAACTTGCTTGTTGTCACACATCAAAAACTACCACTACGTAACTAGAAAGAGATACATTACCTCGTGGCTTTGCATCCTGTAAGTTGTTGAAAAAAGAAGTTGTAAAGCAATGCAGAGTTCTGAGGAAGGTCCAAGCTTCTCCTCATAGCATCTTTAATTGATAATTTAATTACCGTTTTGAAATACTGACTGCATGTGTTTGTGTGAAACTGTTTAATGTGATGCTGCCTTGGCCAGGACACTGTTGCCAAATAGATTTTTAATCTCAGTGAGGTTTTCTGGTTAAATAAAGGTTAAAAAAACATTTATATATCTTGTCTTTGTGGCTTTTGTTTTGACAAATATGGAGAAGAGCTATCAGTAATTCTGTAAAAGCTGAAGTCAATCAATCAGGAGGCTGCTGGTTGCTTTACAGTTAATGAAATGGCTGCTAATATCATAGCAGAAAACCTCACATTAAGCATCCTTAGATGGATGGAATTGGATTTGATAATTAACAAAACAGCTTTTTTAAGCCTTCTGCTCTAAAATGACATCCTCATAAAGAAAAGAGTGTATCTCTGCAACCACAAGGTCTATTTGAATTATTCTGGTGTCATAATAAAAGTAACACTTCAGATATCTGTCCAGATAAATTATCAGTATATGTTTTACTGGGACAGAGTAAATGAAGATAGAAGTAGGAATCATATGAACATTTCATTCTCGCCTTAAAAAAAGAGAATTTTTATCATGCATATCTCTTTGTAATGATGCTGGAGTGGCTGTAAAACTCTAAAATGAATAATTAAATATCTTTACATCATCTCTGCAAAGGACTATTGATTTAGAGTGATGCAGAGCAAAATTAGAGAGGTTTTAAAACAATAAGGTCAGGCAAGATCAGGGAGAAGAAGATGAAAGAAAGGAGAAAGGGAAAGGGGAGGAAGAAGGAAGGGGAGAGAGAGAGGGGGAAGAGAGAAAAGGAAAAAGGGAATGGAAGGAAGGAAAAAGAAAAAAGAGAAAAGAGAGGAGAAAGAAGGGGAAAAAAAGAAAAAACAAAAGGGGAAGAGGTGAAGGAAGGAAGGAAGAAAAGAAGGAAAAATAGGAAAAAAGGAGGAAAAAGGAGGAAAGGAAAGAAACTGAAAGGGGAAGAGAGAAGAGGAGGTATTAAAAAAATAAATAAATAGAAGGGGAAAGAGGAAGGAAGAGAAGAGGAAGAAGAAAAAAAGTGCATGTATGTAAATTTGGCTATGTACGTATACATATGTGTGAACAAGCCTAGCGTCTTTGTGTATGGATGTGCGTCTGCATGTATGTACTGTACCCAAAACCAGTGAAGTTGGCACGTTGTGTAAATTGTAAATAAAAACAGAATACAATGATTTCCAAATCCCTTTCAACTTATGTTCAATTGAATACACAGCAAAGACAAGATACTTAATGTTTGAACTGGTAAACTTTGTTATTTTTTGCAAATATTAGCTCATTTGGAATTTGATGCCTGCAACATGTTTCAAAAAAGCTGGCACAAGTGTCAAAAAAGACTGAGAAAGTTGAGGAATGCTCATCAAACACTTATTTGGAACATCCCACAGGTGAACAGGCTAACTGGGAACAGGTGGGTGCCATGATTGGGTATAAAAGCAGCTTCCCTGAAATGCTCAGTCATTCACAAACAAGGATGGGACGAGGGTCACCACTTTGTGAACAAATGTGTGAGCAAATTGTCCAACAGTTTAAGAACAACATTTATCAACCAGCTATTGCAAGGAATTTAGAGATTTCATCATCTACGGTCCGTAATATCATCAAAAGGTTCAGAGAATCTGGAGAAATTACTGCACGTAAGCAGCAAGGCCCAAAACCAACATTGAATGCCCGTGACCTTCGATCCCTCAGGCGGTACTGCATCAAAAACCGGCATCACTGTGTAAAGGATATCACCACATGGGCTCAGGAACACTTCAGAAAACCACTGTCAGTAACTACAGTTCGTCTACATCTGTAAGTGCAAGTTAAAACTCTACTATGCAAAGCCAAAGCCATTTATCAACAACACCCAGAAACACCACCGGGCAGAGAGGGCCGAGGGGAAGGAAGATGGACTGATGCAAAGTGGAAAAGTGTTCTGTGGTCTGACCAGTCCACATTTACAATTGTTTTTGGAAACTGTGGTCGCCGTGTCCTCCGGACCAAAGAGGAAAAGAACCATCCGGACTGTTATAGGCCCAAAGATCAAAAGCCAGCATCTGTGATGGGAATGGGGTGTATTGGTGCCCAAGGCATGGGTAACTTACACATCTGTGAAGGCACCATTAATGCTGAAAGGTACATACCGGTTTTGGAGCAACATATGTTGCCATCCAAGCAACGTCTTATTCATGGACGCCCCTGCTTATTTCATCAAGACAATGCCAACCCACATTCTGCACGTGTTACAATAACGTGTCTTCGTAATAAAAGAGTGCAGGTACTAGACTGGCCTGCCTGTAGTCCAGACCTGTCCCCCATTGAAAATGTGTGGCGCATTATGAAGCGTAAAATACAACAACGGAGACCCCGGACTGTTGAACAACTTAAGCTGTACATCAAGCAAGAATGGGAAAGAATTCCACCTGAAAAGCTTCAAAAATTGGTCTCCTCAGTTCCCAAACGTTTACTGAGTGTTGTTAAAAGGAAAGGCAATGTAACACAGTGGTAAAAATGACCCTGTGACAACTTTTTTACAATGTGTTGCTGCCATTAAATTCTAAGGTGACGATTATTTGCAAAAGAAAATAAAGTTTCTCAGTTCGAACATTAAGTATCTTGTCTTTGCTGTGTATTCAATTGAATATAAGTTGAAAGGGATTTGCAAATCATTGTATTCTGTTTTTATTTACAATTTACACAACCTGCCAACTTCACTGGTTTTGGGTATTGTATGTGTATAGGTGTGTATACATTGCTCTACAGATTAATTGATGGGCTAGGCAGAATTTGTCCTCAGGAATTCTTTTGTATTTGCTTCAGTTCTTTTTTGGATTATTAATTACTCATTTGTTGTTGAGATTGTGTTGTTTGATTTTTTGTTTTGCTCTGGTATAATTGTTGCACAGTAAGAAGGTTAGGCACATATAAGCTAAGTAGCTTCAGCCTAAACTTTTTAGGTCAACCTGGTTTTCAGTGGTGTCGCTTTGGTTGGTGTACTTTTAAATATGATCGAAACAAAACTAATAAACTAAACTAAGGTGAGGATTTTGAAAAACAGTGTGTAATGAGCCAAAGGTCAAACATATATGCAGTCACGAATGTCTTAGGAATAAGTGGGAAACAGAACTTGGTGAAATAATTTCTGAAGAAATTTGGCAAAGGATTGGACAGAGGATGTATTCTTCTTCTACATGTTTACGGCACACTGTTTTTCAGTTTAAAATTGTACACCGCTTACACTGGTCCAAAGATAAATTAGATCTCGACCCAACATGTGATCGCTGTAAACTGGCCCCCGCCGATCTATTACACATGTTCTGGTCTTGTCCCAAGATTTATGGGTTTTGGTGTTTTATTTTTAAGACTTTTTCCAGCATATGTGGGACAAGAATTGATCCTTCTCCACTGATCTCATTGTTTGGAGTGATGCTGGTAAACAGTTCTGTCAACAGAAGTCAAGAAAATATGATCGCCTTCTGTTCCCTTTTAGCCAAAAGACTCATCCTGTCAAAATGGAAAGACTCTGTTCCCCCATCATACGGTCCGTGGATAAGGGAGGTAATGTGTCTTGTACATTTAGAGAAAATAAGATATAGAATCAGAGGCTGTACCAGAAATTTTGATAAAACTTGGCAAGCATTTAGAACATTTTTCAAAAATATGTCACCTGGCAATTTATGCATGTAATGTACATCTGTGTATGGGTCTGTTTTATATATATATATATGTAATTAATATTGATCTATCTACCTGATTTATTGTATTTATTGTATTTTATTATTTTTTATTTTATTACTATTATTTTTTATAATTTAATTATTTTTTTTGTGTGTGTTTTATTTATATATAAATATATATATATATATATATATATATATATATATATATATATATATATATATATATATATATATATATATATATATATATATATATATATATATATATATACATATATATTTCATATCTGTAATACTGTCTGGCTGTTAATTTAAAGTTGGGGGTGTTTTTTGCTCTGTTTTATGTTAAAAAAAAAAAAAACCTTGTTCAAAAAAAAATTATATGCAGTCACGTAAAGGTATGTAATAAATAAAGTGTTTAAAATGTATTTGTAACACTTCTTCACCATAATAAACTCATTTGGATAATTGTTCTGACATTTTTACTCTAAAAAGCCCATTTTTTTTTCTCTAAAATATGAAAAGGTTCCTGAGTTTTGGTCATAGGACAACTTTTTGGTGTTGAAAATGTGTCGAGTGTGATGCCAGGTTTCACTACAGATTTTGAGTTTTCTTTTACTCTTTTTGCTCGGTGTTTTAATTGTGTTTGTTGCATGTTATATTGGCTTATATATTGGTGTGGCTGAGCTTTAATAGTTCACTTTTTCTTATATTTTTGTTGGAAAAACTAAATATTTAGCTTCCGTGAATCAGTGAATAAAGGTTTTCTGCTTCACTTCAACATTTATTTCAATGTTTATCTATAAAAGTGTACAATGCTCCAGTGGTAAAAATTTACAACACAAAATGTAAAAGAAAAATAGTCACATTTTTTACATGAACAGATTATAAACATGACGAGATCCTCTTTAAAAAGTCTAAATAAGAAGTGAAGGGCGCACCAGTGCAGATGGAGAAAAACCTGCTGCTCACTACAGCTGTAGAATTAACTTTCACTTTTTCAACATTTATTTAAATGGATTTGAGTTTTAAAAAGTAGAAACAGGCCTGAGTTATGCGTTTCGCTCGTTGAATTAAGTGTAAATTATCTTATTCTCTTTTCATCGTTCCTCTGGTTGAGTTATCAGGTAGCTGTAATTAATCTGATGAACCAAATTTTCAGTCTAAATCCGAGTTTCACAAACTTACATCCCCGTCTGAGCCTGCCTGAAATGAAATAAAGCAAAGCTGAGCAAACAAAAACAACTCTACAAATTAAAATCTAAAGAAATTTGGTTTATGGTCACATTCTTGTACCAAACATCTATTCCTTGTTATCGTTGCTTCAGAGCTCATATGTAACCACGACCTATAAGCGTATGGAGCCTTGCCGTGACAACTTTGACCTCCTCCCTTGAGACCCTGGAGGGGGCCCCGGACCACAGGTTGGGAACCCAGGCTCTCTTATGTGTTGTTGAGCCTGCACAAGCACCAACGTGTGTGTGAATCCAGCTGATGACGTGGGAATTAGAAGACTGGGATATACAGTATTTTGGAACAAGCCGGTGTAACAGTTCAAGTCGTGACCGTGCTATCTGATGACTGCGGCTCTGTTTGCTTTTGCTCAGTTCCTCTGAGACCTTCGTGACAGCCTCTAGGACATTTACAGCAGGTTTATCTCCGTCCCAGGCTCCACCGCGGCGTCCTGGTCGTCACCGCGCAGTCTTGCAGTTCTCCAGCAGCAGCACCACCAGCCGGTTCTTCAGCCCGGGCAGTTTGCGGCTGTAGTCCTGCTGCAGGACGTCTGACAGCTTACAGCGGAGACCGTGGAGGCTCGGCAGGGAGCCGCAGTCGGGAACGTTCAGCAGGGTGTGGAAAAACTCCTGCCACAGGTCGCTGTGAGGGTTTCTGAGACAGGGAGAGAAAACAAAGTAAGGTAAATAAACAGCTTCTACAAAGTCAAAAATCAAAACCAAGACCTTTAAAGACCAAAACTTTGCCTGGATTAAAAAGGAAATGCTGTTTTTTGGTCACACTGTTTCTATCAATCAAACTTTATTTGTATAGCACTTTTCATTCAACACAGGGAGAGAGCAAACAGAACAAAGTATGTGCAAACAAGGCTCTGGAAAAGGTCATTAACAGGTGTACCTAATAAAATGGCCAGTAAGTGTACTATTGTGTTGGCCAGGCTTTGTTTGAGTTCAGTTTCTTCCCTCGACCCATCAGAATCTATTCAAAATAAAGACTCTTCAAAACATGCAGTGGACAAGTGTACCTAATAAAGCGGCCACTGAGTGTGTGTTTTTAGACATTGTCCAGGCTTCAGTTTAAATGCCGTATTTAAGTCAATAAAACTTTATTTGTATAGCACTTTTCATACAACACATGGAGAGAGCAAACAGGAGAAAGAATGTGCAAACAAACTTAAAAAAGAACAACAAAGTCAAATCAAGCAAAATATATCAACATATAAATATATAAAAAATAACTATAATTATAAAAATTAAAACAAGCAGACAAAGCATTAACATTTGATTCAATAAAAAAAATGGATAAATATATATCTAGAGTTACTTGAAATAAAGTAATTAAAAATAAATTAATAAATAAATCAAATCTAAAAATTGTATTTAACAGAACTGTGTGTTTGAGGAGCTGTGAAACGCCATCACCAGTTCAAACATTGGAGATAAAATGAAAAAAAATAAACAGAATAAAAATAAAACTAGAATTAAAATAAATAAAAAGTCATTTTGTGGAGAGAACAGCCTTCTGCCTTTTTCCCATAAATCACAGCAGGAATCGTATTTAAAGCAACAAAAGCTGTGAGGTCATTTCTTAACGACATCCATGAGTAAAAAAAGGAAGACTTTGACACATTTTGTGGCCTTAAATATCAAAAATTGGATTAAAAATACTTCAAGGATCAGCAGATATGTTTAATTTCATTAGAGATACCACATCTTTGATTTTTTAGCTGAAATACTGAAATGGTTATTTGTTAAAGTGTTTCTGACGATGTAAGAGGAATTTTAATTTTTTAAAACAATTTAAGACATTGTCCTCTATTAAATCCTTCAGGAGTTTTATTAAAAAAAAAAAAATCCCTTGTTAGGAATGACAGGAAAGCTGAAGGCCGCCCTTCTTACTGTTTCCTAAAGTACTTGAGCTGTTTCTTTTCTGTACAACATAAAACGTGGGTTTAATTAATGTTGAGATGGAACTGGATTGTCCAACAGACTTGAACGCATCATTCCTCAGGTGTGCACAGTGTGGCCGACTCTGCAGTAAACCAGTCTTTAATTTTGTTTTTTAATAAAACTGAACTGGGCTTCATTCTTTCTCCTTTCTCTCCTTCATTAAGCTGCTTTAGTTTGACCCGTGACACAATAAATCAGGAAAAGCTGCCAAATACAAACAGGATGTTGATTCAAACTCTTTGAGGAGGAGTTACCTTCTGAAAACACCGTTTGTCTTCCACACGCCGCCCTCATTTCTGACCTGCATGTACGTCCCAAACAGCATGCAGTGCACCGTCCCAGCAATCCCAAAGTAATCAGTCTGCAAATATAAAATAAAAAAGATAAAACCAGTCTGCAAACATAAAATAAAAATTGAAAAATGCAACGAGTCGTAAAAGAAAAAGATGTAAAATGTCTACAAATGTAATATAAAAAATTAAAGATGCAACAAGTCTGCAAATGTAAAACGAAAAGGAAAGTATTCAACGAGTCTACTAACATAAAATAAAAAGGAAAAGAGCCTTCAAACGTAAAATAAAAAATTAAAGATGAAATGAGTTTGCAAATCTTGAATAAAAAGATTAAGAAAACGAGTCTGCAAAAGTAAAATAATTAAAGATGCAACGACTCATAAAATAAAAAGGAAAAGATGTAAAATGTCTACAAATGTAATATAAAAAAATTAAAGATGCAACAAGTCTGCAAACTTAAAATGAAAAGGAAATATGAGAATAAAAAAATAAAAAGGATTCAACTAGGGATGCAAATTATCGAGTAATTCATTAATTGATAGTTGTTTCATCTTATCGATCGATGATCGATTAATTGATAAGTGGCAATTTTCCTGCAAAGCTGAATTTCCCTCTGAATCAATAGGTTCCTTTCTATGAAAATGCTATCTTTCTTATGAAAGAGAAAATGCAAATCACATTCCTTAATAAAAGATTTATTCTTCACAGCAGGGAACAACACATTCACAAATGGGACAATGCAATAACAAGGCTACTTTGAGGCTACTTGAAACATGAAAATAAATAAGTGTAGGTAGAATATGGAGTCACACTTAAATGCAAAGAAAATTTGCTTTGGAAGGATTTTGTTCATGATGCATTGTAGTAAAGTGTAGTGTTTGGCTGTGGGGACAGGCAAGAAATGCTATGTATTAGTGTTTTGGATGCCATTTCAAAATATTAAAAAAATTATATATCTGTAATTTCTACAAATATTAATGTGTATGGTGTTTAGTATAATAGTAAAATACAATTTGTAATATATTACTACTTGTGTTTATACATTTAATATACAATAATATACTGGGGACAGAAATGTCACTCTTTTGGTGGAATCGCCCTTTTATTGGCAGCATGTCTGTAACCATGTCACATATCTGCTGGGTAATGCCCTCTGCCTTCGTGGAGTCACATACTCGTCGTCCCAACGCTGCGGTGATTGTAGGCTGAGAGCTACTCGCTCCTTGCAGCACGGCTGAATGTGACGTATTGAAGTGATAATGTAGCTAAGTTGTGGAGGAGTTGTACTTTAAAATACTTCCACAGATTGTGCATTTGGCGTCTTTGTCGTCATTAACCAACTTAAAGTGGTTCCATACTGAACTCCGTCTTGTCCTCTTCATCCTGCCAGCTTACCGCCTCTCGTTTGTCTTGTTGTTGTTGTTGTCGTCCTCTTCTTCTTCTAATAAAGTTCCGGCAGGCTGAACGCAATGAAGCGTAATGCTGCCCCCCTCAGGCTGGGTTATATCGGCACTATGTTGTCAGAGGCCAGTTTCTCTTGTGTTCCCGTGAGTGTGTCAAGGACGTCTGGCGTCAGCGCGCCCCATGCGGCTTGAGGAATTACGGGTTCAAAACGCAATTAATTGCAATTAATGTACTTTAATCGAGTAATTTCTTATCGACAATTAATCGATAATCGATTAATTGTTTGCATCCCTAGATTCAACGATTCTGCAAACATAAAATAAAAAGGAAAAGATGTAAAAAGTCTACAAACGTAAAAGAAAAATTAAAGATACAACGAGCCTGCAAATGTAAAATAAAAAGGAAAAGATGTAAAAAGTCTACAAACGTAAAAGAAAAATTAAAGATACAACGAGCCTGCAAATGTAAAATAAAAAGGAAAAGATGCAACGAGTCTGCAAACATAAAATAGAGCAAAATGCAACGAGTTGTAAAACAAAAAGGAAAAGACGCAACGAGTCTGCAAATGTAAAATAAAAAGGAAAAGATGGAAAGAGTCTGCAAACGTAAAAGAAAAATTAAAGATACGAGCCTGCAAATGTAAAATAGAGCAAAATGCAACGAGTTGTAAAATAAAAAGGAAAAGATGGAACGAGTCTGCAAACGTAAAAGAAAAATTAAAGATACGAGCCTGCAAATGTAAAATAAAAAGGAAAAGATGCAACCAGTCTGCAAATGTAAAATAAAAAGGAAAAGACGCAATGAGTCTGCAAACAAAAAATAAATAGAGAAAAATGCAACAAGTTGTAAAATAAAAAGGAAAAGATGCAACGACTCTGCAAACGTAAAATAAAAAGTGAAAGATACAACGACTCTGACAGAACAGGCCTCATTTCACATACGTGGAAAAAATTGTTGGTACCTCTCTGTTAAAGAAAGAAAACCCACATGATCCCAGAAATAACTTGAAACTGACAAAAGAATAAATAAAAATTTACTGAAAAATAATGAAAATCAGACATTGCTTTTGAATTATGGTTCAACATTACTGTTTTAAAAAACAAACTAATGAAACTGGCCTGATCAACAACGATGGTACCCTTAACTTTTAACTATCCACAAACTTCTGAGTCAGTCACTGTAATCAGGTGATTTCTGTACCTCTCAGTGAGTCTCCAGCACCTGTCCACAGGTATGTTGGCCCTCTCCTCCTGAGCAAACTGCTCCAGCTGTCTCAGGTTTGAAGGCTGTCTTCTCCAGACTGCATGTTTCAGCTCCTTCCACAAATGTCCAACAGGATTTAGATCAGGGATCATAGAAGGCCACTTCAGAATAGTCCAGTGTTTTGTTCTGATCCATTCTTGGGTGTTTTTAGCTGTGTGATTGGCTCATTATCCTGTTGGAGGACCCATGACCTGTGACTGAGACCAAGCTTTCTGACACTGGGCAGCACATTTCACTCCAGAATGTCTTGATAGTCCTGAGACTTCATTGTACCTGCACAGATTCAAGACACCCTGTGTCAGATGCAGCAAAGCAGCCCCAGAACATAACTGGGCCTCCTCCATGTTTCACAGCAGGTACAGTGTTCTTTTCTTTGTATGCTTCATTTTTGTGTCTGTGAACATAGAGCTGATGTGACTTACCAAAAGGACATTCTCCCAGAAGCTTTGTGGCTTGTCAGTATGCATTTTGGAAAATTCCAGTCTCGCTGTTTTATGATTTACTTTCAACAGTGATGTCGTCCATTCAGTCCACTTTGGCCCAAACAGTGATAGATGGTGTGATCTGACTCTGATGTACCTTGACCTTGGAGTTCTCCTCTAATCTCTTTGAAGTTGTTCTGGGCTCTTTGGTTTCCATTTGTATTCTCCGTCTCTTCAGTTTGTCATCAGTTTTCCTCCTGCAGTCACGTCCAGGGAGGTTGGCTACAGTCCTGTGGACCTTAAACTTCTGAATAATCTGTGCAGCTGTAGTCACAGGAACATCAAGCTGCTTGGAGATGGTCTTATAGCCTTTACCTTTAACATGCTTGTCTATAATTTTATTTCTAATCTCCTGAGACAGCTCTCTCCTTAGCTTTCTGTGGTCCATGTTCAGTGTGGTACACACCATGATACCAAACAGCACAGTGACCACTTTTCAGCCTTTAAATAGGCAGACTGACTGATTACAAGCTTGGAGACACCTGTGATGATAATTACAGGACACACCTTAGTTTAACATGTCCCTATGGACAAATCATGTTCAATCATTTCTAGGGGTGCCATCATTTTTGATCAGGTCATTATCAGAATTTTGTTTTTTATAATAATTATGTTGAACAAAAATTCAAAAACAATGTCTGATTTTCATTAGTTAATTGTCAGAGAATTTTTATTTATTATTACTTTTGTCTTTCCGAGTTATGTCAGAGACCATGTGGGTTCTCTTTCTTTAACAGAAGAGAACCAACAATTTTGCCCACGTCTGTATATCATCTTTAAGGTTTGATGTCCTCACCTGGTAGTTCCAGGGCTTCCCGCTCAGCATCTCCGTGCACTGGAAACCGGACGTCAAACACTTGCCTGTGAAAGCGGTGCCTCGTGGGAATAGCTGCATGTCGATGCTCTGCCCGAGGTCGACCAAAGCCAGGCCGTGGTTCACGTTCTCAGAGTCAAAACATGTGTTATCCAAGAACCTGAAACACATCAACAGAACTGAGCACTTCTTCTTCTGCTGCTGTTTGTGGTGTCCTTAAGTATGTTTTTTATGATAGATTAAAATTAAGTTGATGTTGTCACCTCTCTCCCAACAGGAAGTTGTCCGGCTTGATGTCGGCGTGGACGATGTGGATGGCGTGCAGCTTCTCCACCATGTTCAGGATGCAGACGGTGAAGTAGATGACGAGCGGCTGGGGCATCACCTTCTCGCTCAAGGTTCTATAGATGTTCACTGTGTTCTGAACAAGAGAGGGAGAAATTTGGACTTTGTTTATAAACACAAATATTTGCAAAAACACAACAAAGTTCATCAGTTTGAAGATTAAACATCTCGCCTTTGTTCAGTTGAAAATCCATCAATAAGGATTTAATAATCGCTGTATTCTGCTTTAACTTACATTTACAACATCCCAACTTCATGAGAATTGGGTTTGCCATTTCTATCGAGCAGGGGTATTAAATTAAAAGTCACTGAGGTCCGGTTAAGAAAATTTTCTTCAGTAAAAGGTCTGTGTTTGTGTCTCATAGCCTTCCCATGTGTCCACATTGTCATGGTTTCAACAATATTTATTGTCAATTTTAAAGCATGATATTTTTTATTGAGTGCACAGCTAGCTCCTATACCATAAATAAAAATATTCCTTGGCAAATTAATTTAAGGACTTTAATTTCAGATTAATAAAAGAAAAACCTCAAATAAAATAAATAAAAAATGCAAACAGATCCAAATAACCCTCACTTTAGCTTAACCCTTTCATGCATCGTGTCCACTACAGAAGACAGATATTTAGAATTATTTTATACTCTTTAGGCTGCATTACTACGCTCAACTAACTGTAAATTAAAAAAAAAATCTCGTCTAACATTTCATAAAAATGTTATCTTTACACATTTCCACCATCATGAATTCAAAATAGTCAGCAAAGGGCATATTGGATGTTACGCCTTTATTCAGATTTCAAATAGTTTGATTAAACAGCAATAATGTTTATCAAAGATCTGTGTTTGTGGATTTTTATTAAGTTTCATTAAATTACTATTTTTACTGCTGATGCATAGTGTCCACTGTAGTAGACAGATGCATAACTCCCTCAAAATAAAACTTGATTTTTAACTTGTTTGAAAGTAAAAACAAACATTTGAAAAAGTATTCCTTTGTGATTTAACAACTCGTGCATGAAAGGGTTAAATTAGAGAGGCCCCAGTCAAGAAATGTAAAAAAGTCAAGATCTCAGAAAAAAATAGTAGTTTTTTTATTAGGGGTGTAAATCACCAGTTTCAAGACGATAGGATACGATATTGATTCTTTGGACAACGATATGATGTTTGCCGATATCACAAAGTCTGTCACGATTCGATTTCGATACGATTCAGGGGCCTTCAATCGATTTAAGACGATATTATGTCCTCACTGAACACAATCAGCTACATTTAACCTGAAGCAAGAAAGAAATACAAAACAATTTTGATAGTTTTATTCCTGAAATGTGGAACGATGTGCTGACCTTTGGGTTATATAGTTTGTAGAGGATTATAACCATCTGTAAGATCTAATCATGTTTTAAAATTAAAACTGGTTTAATTCAGGTAAGGTGCTTTTTTGTCCCCACAATTACCTTATGGGTCTGATTGTTATATTGTAATGTTTGTTTATTATATCAAGTAATGATGCAACACTGTAATAAAAATAACTGAATTATTATTTAAACTTTATTATGATTGACCTCCAACATTTGACCATGCTCTATCAAACCAAAATGTGTAGCTTTGATTTTAATTAAATCCAAACATTTCTCATGTTCAAAATTAGAACTATTAACGTAACTAACTTAATATTGATGATTTTGTTTCCCTGTGATGCCTGATAACCACAGATTGTATGTCAGTATGATCAGACTTTGTTTCACTGTTTAATGGTTGATGTGGAGGAGGAATGGCACTGAGCTCTCGCTGTTTTACTTTCTAACTTTATGAAATTTCATGAATCAGTGCGCTACTAAATCAAAAGATGACATAACTTTCTGCTCTTGTGTGATAAAGCTCTCCTGTTGTGCGTGCAGCATGCATCCTCTGCTGTCAGGTTGACCGTATCTTACCCGGATACAGCAGAGCTATTTTATGGTTGGCCGATATGTCTGGCTCCCGTTTAGCTCTGTGATGCTAACAGCGTCTTGAGTGAAAAGATTCAAATGTGTGTCTCATGCGCTGAATGCGCAAGACTTGAGAGGAAACTTCAGAATGACACGCAGTTGGCCGGAAACGGACACACATGTCCGGTCGGGATTTCAAAATGAAGGCGTACAATAAAGATCACGATGTTAATCGATGTTTCGACTTTACATCGATGTGATTGGATCATTGCTTAACCAATCGATGTATCGATATATATATCGATGGATCATTACATCCCTATTTTTTCTAGGAAAAAAGTGCAAATACAGAACATTAACTAAATATTCTTTTTCTTTTTTTCTTAAATAAGAGCTCACAATGACCTACACCTCCAGCATAAAATGTGACACCTTCATAATAAAGAAATTAACTCCTGAAGGTGCAATCATTTGAAGTGATAGGAGGATAAATATTTTATTTGTTCCAGCTTTGCTCTCTCTTTCGCTCTCTGTTCTTAACTCTCAGGTCTTTCTCTCTTCACACACAAACAGCACTACACAAACTGTATGAACTAGGGCTGGGCGATTTGGTATAGAAATAAAATCTCCAAGTTTTTTCCCCACAGAACTCGATTTGCAATTTTAATCTATTTTTTCCCTCTCAAACCAAAAACACTAAACAAAAAAACAAAAATGGCATGAATCAAGTTCTACCTTTATGTTGTAAAAAAATATTCCTAAATCAATCAGAATTTCCTCTTAAAATTAAAGTGTGTGTCATGAAATGTTGATTATGTAGTTCTAACACAGGCAGGTTTGCCTACATAAACACTGAAAGCTGAGGGATTTTCACAGCTTGTTAACATGTTTCTCTCTGATCAATATTTAATCTAATTTAAAATAAATAAGCACAAGCCTATAAAAGTGCTTGAGTAAAACCTGTCAGAGCCACCATCATGAAAACTGTAGTTTAAGCATTTAATTTTTTTTTTATCTTTAGAAGAACTTAAAATTTAAGTAAATTAATGAAAAAAATCTTGAACTTAAAGTTTTAAACCTCCTGCAGAAAAAAATTCAAATTAATCGATTTAATCAATAAATTGCCCAGCCCTGCTATGAACCCACACTCACATAATAAACAGAACAGTGTTGCTAGAGCTTGCAAAATGGGAAATATTCCAAAAAAAAACTAGTGCTAAAAACTGTAGAACTGAAACAATAAAAATAACGCTAACAAATAAGTAAACAATTAGAAAAAAAAACAGGATCAGCCCCGTGGAGAGTGCAGCGCCACTACAGAGCAAAAGCTCTCATCAGTTAAAATAATACCATCTCTGTTATTTACCAGCAGGGTGCCGCAGTTGTGGATCTCCCCGAGCAGCACGCTCCCGTTTCCGAACAGGTGAACCGAGCGGAAGCTGCTGAACAGGTGACGCTCGTCGGGCTGCAGGCGAGCATCCAGCTGGGTGTTGATGTAGAACTCCCAGGGATTGGCCGGTTTCTGGACCTGAGCGGACAAAAGGGGGTGACAAACAAGCTCAGTAAGTCATGAAAAGATTAAAACAGAACAACTGACTTCTTTTCTTGAACAGAGAATTAACAAAAATATTAATAAAAAAATAAAAAAGAGCATAACCAGGTGTAAAAATGACTTTCATTGACTTTTCAGAGATAACAATAATAATAACTTCATTCTTGTCTCTTCTTGGGTATTTTAAATATCAGTAGTATTAAAATTATTAGTATATAAATATGAGGAAAGTATTATACTATTAGGAGTATTACTATTATTATGAGTATATAAATAAGAGAACAGTATCATTCATATAACAGATTAGTTCATAAATAATATAATAGTATGATATTTATATAACAGGAGTATTGCGTTAAAACAGAAAAGAGCTTCACCAACAGGAAAAATGACTTCAGACAATAACTTAGCAGAATTAAGAGATTGAAATAAGAACTTTTTTCTTCTTCTTTTTTTTTAATATTTACTAGAGTTGGGACAATACGCTTTTTTCCCGATTAGATTTTTCACTATTTTTTAGGTGCCAATTCAATTTATATTGCGATTCTACGATATTGACGATTTTTCAATCTTCAGTTAGCTTTTTTAACACCAGTGAAAAAGATGAACAATGATGATGCCTACAGACTATATCAGGAAAAATACTCAGCACATCTGTGTCTGTTTTTAGGATTAACACAGACTAAAATGAAGCATTTAAATTAGGTTAAATTCTATTTTTAAACAAAAAAAAATATATTTTATAAATTGTCAAAAAAAATAAATAAAAATCCCAATACTTACGTGGATTTTTTTTCTCCCACCCCTAATATTTACACACATACGTATGCACATATGTAAAACAGGGGTATAAATACTGTCAGTATATAAATAATATAACAGTATAATATTAATATAACAGTAGTATTAATTAAAAACAGAGAAGAGCTTCAATAAATGTAAAAATGACATAAGAATATAATTCATTTTCTCTCTTCTCTTAAACATTTTAATTGGTCATCTTAATTTACTGTTTCTTTCCTTTTTGTTATTAGAATAAAACTCTATTCATCCCACATGGGGATATTCGCAATGTTGGTGTTCACTAGTCTCCAAATCCATCTTGACATCTTATTGTTATTAATACAGTGGAATACTACTCAGTGTATCTACCTCTCCTCTGTGTTCATTTACTAATTATTTGTAAGATAAATTTATTATTATTCTTGTTACTATTGTTTAAACAAGAGATTGGAACAAAAAAGTCTCAGAGGTTGTGAGAAAAAAAAGAGAAAATAATGATAGAGGACACTTCTTTTTTTGATCGGAAGATTAACAGGAGTAATAATTTTTCAAAAAAAGTAAATAGCTTGACTTGGGAACACTGGATAATCTAAGATTTGACTCTTGGTTTTATTTCTTTTCCTTTTCTTCTTGCTATATTTTTATCAGTCATCATTATTTTATTGTTTCTTTTATTTTAGTTGTTTTGTTTCACATTAGCCTCCAAATCCATCTTGACATCACTTATTATCACTACTTGTGGATTTGTCTCTGCTCTGTGCTTGTTTGCTAATTAGTTTTGGGAAAAATCCATAATTATTATGATTATTTATTTTATTAATTCCTCTGTTAGTCACTTTTCTGCCTCTTTGTAAAGACTTTGGACAACAATTACACATGTATAAGATGTTCTTCATAATTAAAGTTTGGTGGCAGCACCGTCTGCCTCCTTCATTATCTGATTGGCCCATAATTTGATTGACAGAACGATCGTCCAATCACCAGCCAGATATGCTTTAGAAAGGTTCTGCCCATTCCCAGACACTCTCTGTGGACTGTTGCCAAACGGACAAGTGAATTTATTTTTTGGTCCACAATCTTACCTTTAAAACCATTCTCTCTGATGTCGCGAGATTTTTTGCCTGGTAAACGGTGGCGTAAGCTCCTTCTCCGAGGACGCATTCAACATCCAAAGACGCTGTTCCTGTAATGAGAAAAGAACTCACTCTTAATTAGGGCTGAACAATTAATTTCAAATTAGATTAAATCGTAATATAAAACACATGATTTTAAAATCTCACATTTTAAATCATGTTATCAGTGTGTGTGTGAGTGTGTGGGGAGGGGGTATGTGTTGGGGTGGAGTTTGAATGGGGGGTGGGGACTGTTTTTAACATTTATAGCACTTTGTGCTGCATTTCTAATGTATAAAAAGTGCTTTATAAATAAAGTTTGATTTGATTTGATTTGTTGCAATTTTCAAATTGCACAAGGTTCAATATTTTTTGCCCAAAATGTGTTGGACATTTTGGCATTGGCTTTTGAAATTTAATTTCAAATTTAATTCCCAATTTTGCTGTCATAATCAATTTTCCTGAGCCACTTTTGGATTTGTTATGCAAATCCCCCCCCCCCCCCCCTTTTTTCAATTTCATACCTATTTTGCACCTATTTATTAACCTTTTTTCGCTTTCATACCATTTTTACCCAGTTTTTATAATTTCATATCTACTTTGCTTCTGTTCTTCACTTCTCCACTTTTTCTCAAATCTTTTATCCTTACATTAATTTAATGTCATATTGGTTTTACTATAAAAAGATCTAACAATCTTAACAATAAAACAAAACATGACTGCAGTAGGCAGTTTGTCCACTTCCTTGTTTCCTGGTTATCGTGCACGCCCCCAAACACACTCACACACATGGAACATGCTCCAGAGCCAAAGTTGCCAGGTCTGCTTATTATAAGCGACGTTCTTTTCTTGAATAGATGCTTGGCGCTGTGATATTGAAATGTAATGTGGACGAACATTAACACACTTTATGTAGATTTCTCTTTTTAAAAAGTAATATATCACATTAGGGAAGGGAACAGCTGGAGGTTGATTATTTTGGGCTTGATTTTATCGACCTGGAAACTCTGGACAGGAGCTCTGATTCCACAGAGTATGTGACATGATTTAGTAAAATAAAGAGCAGAAAGAAATAACTGTTATGTTCTCTGTAGTAGAACTTTTTGTAGGCCTTCACATTTAGGAACAGATATAGGGTTCTGTCCAAAGTCGAGCAACGTAAAAGTAACGAGTAATGTGAAAAGTTACTTTTTATAGAGGGTAACTAAGTTAAGTAACAATATATTTTTTCAAGAAGTAACTAGTAATGAGCACCTTACATACATCAATCTTAAGCATATTCTACAACTGATACAAGCAGTCCATTCAAATTTATTTGTATTTATTTCATGTAGTTGTGGAATATGCTTGTGTTTTAGTTAAAGGGGGTGGTTATTATTAAATTTAAAACTATATAAACTGTATATTTTATTTCATTTTTACTGAGGTTACTTTTCAGGGTCTTCTAATTTATTTTTTATTCATTTTATTTTACTGTACTATGTTCTTATGTTTAATGTTAAAATTGTACTGAACTCAATGGTTAAAAACAAATGGTACAGTTTTTTCACCTCTGATACGATACAGATATTGCAGCCTTGAGTTTTGGCTGATACCGATATTGATCTAAAATGATATCAGCAGGAATCAAACAGACTTTTATTCCTTATTTTGTAGAATGGACTGTAGGAAAAGGCTTGATCAGGCGAGATTACTCAATCAGAGAACAGTAGTCAGCAAGTAGGTATGAGAAAAACTGACCTGTTTGTTTTTAACCAATGGGTTCAATAAATTTTAACCTTAAAAATAAGAATATAGTATAATCAATTAAAATAAATAAAAAATAAATTAGAAGACCCTGAAAAGTAGCCTCAAGAAATCCACTAAAAAGGAAAACAAATATTTTTAAATTGCAAAATAACCACCCTGTTTAACATAAACATTAGCACATTTTACTTTTTAAAAGTAACTTCAACAACACTGCACATATGTTAACATGGGAATGAAAATATACATTAACACGTTTTCAACAGGTACTCTCATTACTTATTTAATTCTACTTGTGTTGTAATGTTGGAACCATAGGCAGAATTAGGCTAACACTACCCATAGACTCCCAGTGTTTGAGCTAAGCTAATTAGCAGTGGGTAAACTCTGCCCGTCTCTTCCTTGTTACTGCATGCACAGAAAAATAGCATTTTTCTGCTCATCATGGACTCAGGAGTGAGGCAGGACACAAAAAAGTGTTGGTGTATCCCTTTAAAGATAAATATGTCAGAGATAGTAATCAAACTCTGCGTCTTACCCATGCTGATGACCGTCTTTGGGGAGATTTTGGGGACGTTGAACTGCCAGCTGATGCAGTTTGGGTGTGACGTGAGCGGCGGGTTGAGGCTGGAGAGGAGGTGAGAGATCAGATCATTGTCCCACGGGTCGGACAGCAGCTGCAGCAGCCCCGTCTTCTCCGACACGTCGTCGGCCCTCGCCCCTTTGTCCGGACTCATCATGACCTCGTCCTCCTGCCGCACTGCTGGGCTCATGGGCACATCGGCACACAGGGGCGCCTGCTCCGGACTCATGGGGACATCCATGCTCTTGTTGAGGCGGCGTGGACTCAGGAAGGCGTCCAGGTCTGGCTCCGGCGCTGCAGCGTTGGCTTCAGGGCTGTTGATGTTGAGCCAGTCTGACTTCAGAGCGACTTCTGGGCTCATGGGGACGTCGTAGTCCTGTTTCTGATCGCGTGCTGGACTGGACGGGTTCTCCAGGTCCTCCATGATGGTAAAAGGCTCAGCGGGGGGCTGTTTCGCGGGGCACTCGGGGCTGGTGTAGACCTCCCAGGTGGGTCCGGTGGTCCTGGAGAGGGACTCCGCGGGGCAGAGGGTCTGGTCTCTGAAGGAGAGGACGGCGGGGGCCGGGGGCTGCACCATGGTGGTGGAGGACGCCGTCATGCAGAGCGGGGCGGAGGCGAGACCCTCGCCCACAATGGTGCCTTGTCTCTCGGAGGAGGGGGCCAGTTTACTGACGGCGGTTTCAGAGAGGGTCTCGTTGACCGGACTCTGCTCGATGATGGGACTACAGCAGGAGAAAGAGAACACGGACATGTGTTTGAACAGGCTGCTTTTATCCCAACTAAACCAAACGCCTCCAGTGTTAATCTGACTTTTTAATTAATTACCAGGGGTGTCCCGATCCGATACTGACATCAGTCCGATATCAGCAAAAAAAAAAAAAAAATCAAATAGGAACATCGGCCTGCATCTAAAAGCACTACAATACAAGCAGTCTGTTGTAATTTATTTTTATTTATTTAATTCAGTTGTAGAACATGCAGATGTTAAAGTTAAACACAGTGGTTATGTTGCAATTTAAAAATGTATGTTTTTGTTTTTATCGGAATTTCTGAGGTTACTTTTCAGGGTCTTCTAATTAATTTTTTATTTATTTTATTTTACTGTAGTATATTCTTATGCTTAACCCTTTGACTCCCAGCTCAACTGTTTGGCAGAGATCATTGAATTCAGGAATATATATGTTTATGTCAAATAAACATTACACATCAGTGTTTGTTTCCGTTAATGTTTTATGATACAGGAAAACTGCAAACCAAAAGACCTGATATATTGTTTGTGGTATTTAAAGGTTTTAAAAGCTGAAGCTACTATTATTTTTTATTTCATTATTATATTAAATACTTAAAGGTGGGGGGTGGCGAGGTTTCACCGAGTTCCCAGTAGGAAATTCAGACTTCGGGGGACGTTCCAGTTGCAGTTTCCTACTTGGAACCCGGAAATTCCTACTTCTGACTACAACTGGAACGCACCAAAAGACGTGACCCAAGCCAAAGCGTGTGTTTGTTGTGATGCTAATGAATGCAGCTCAGACCTTCCTCAGAACTCTGCATTGCTTTACAACTTCTTTTTTCAACAACTTACAGGATGCAAAGCCACGAGGTAATGTATCTCTTTCTAGTTAGTCTAGCGGTAGTTTTTGATGTGTGACAACAAGCAATTCTCAGAAAACTTAGTATCGTAGTTTTGTAGCCGGCTATATATGGCTACTTACAGCCCGGTGCTCTAAGACGTGTCAGAATAATATAAATTTGCTCTAGTTTTAATTGTCTTGTTCCTGAAGTTGAGTATCCAGGCCAGTCCAGCCCTGTCCGACCCGACCGCGAAGCTAAGGAATAGCATTTATAGATAACCTATTTTGATGCTATAAAACTCATCTTAAAGTGTGTATTTCCATCAGGCAGATATCTAAAAGTGAGACTTTTTTGTAATTACTTAGAAACTCCTCACAGTCCCTTTAACCATTGACTGGTATGATGGATTATATATACATAGAAAGTCTATTATTCATCAAAACTTTTTTGTGTTTGTCAAACTCAGGCAATTCTGCATTTTCTAATTTACTTTGTCCCAAATATTTGTGAATTTTTATATCACCACACAACCAACTGTTGGCTTTAAAGAGGACATATCATGCTTGTTTCTCCTTTTCACTATGCCAGACTAGGATGCCTGTAAAGCATTTCTGCCCTCAGTACAAGTCATTTAGTTCCTTCATTGCCCCACAATAGCGTTCTCAAAATCCTCATTTTAGGCCATTATCAAGCTCTCGTTGAAACACTTGGTCTCAAGGATGACCTAAAGTTACCTCGCAACGTCACAGCCCTTTGTCCTCTGATTGGTCAGTTCTATCGGGGGTAGAGCCAGCCTGTCCTTCTTCTTCTACTGTATTTTCCAGCAGGCTCAAAGTAGCGACCATGTATTGAGTCCCCCTACAGGCCAGAGCTGGTAATGAGGGTGAGTGAGCGAGGGACTTTTATACCCCTGCTGCTGCTGGATGTGTTCCTCGGTGATGGTTTTGTGGCTAACGGACATCACAGAGGAGGAAGTGTTTTATCAGATTACTCCAATAAAAAGAAAGGTACCTCGTGATGTCATGACGTTTGAAATCTCGCGGACATCTCGCAATGACCTATTTTCAGAGGCATCAAATCTCATTCTAGGATATCAGAAAAAATACAATATCTAATTTTTTGAAAATTAAGGGGGTGTAAGGTCTTGTTTTCAAATTTATTATATTATATGTAAGTATTAAATCATGCATCAGCATGATATGTCTCCTTTAAAAAACTTTTCAATCCAACAAGAAAATACGTTTTTTGTGGTTTTCTTTGCTCCCTGAAGTGTTAATGGAACCAAACATTGATTTGATTTGTGCAGTTTTAATAAAACATTAAATATCCCCGAATTTAACAGTTGAGCTGGTAGTTAAAGGGTTATGGTTAAAATTTATTTTAACCTGAAACATGAGAATATAGTGCAATTAAAAAAACATACATGAAAAATAATTTAGAAGACCCTGAAAAGTAACCTCAGTATATCCACTAAAAACAAAAACAAACAATTTTAAATTGCAAAACAACCACTGTGTTTAACTTAAACATGAGCATATTCTACAACTAAATTAAATAAATAAAAAATCAGTTAGAATGGACTGCTTGTATTGGAGTGCATATATCAGATATTTTAGATGCAGGCTGATATAATCCAATATTTTTTTAACTGCTGATACCTGATGTCAATATCAGATTGGGACACCCCTATTTTTACATTGAAAATTATCCCTGAAAACATCTCATTTAAACACATCAGAACTTACTGAGCTGAGAGAAAACTTAAATTAATGCATTTTAATGCAGATTTACATATCTGGTGATTTAGTTTATAGTTGTGGATTATTGTATTATTATTATCATCATCATATATCATTAAAAATGTTCTTTAAAACTACAGAAAGTGCTTTTAATACCACTGAAATCACCTCTCTTCAGGAGGGATTACCTGAGCTTCTTGGTCTGACGTCTGAGGAAACCTTCCTCTCCGGCATCTTCACCGTCTCCGGTGTTTTCTGCAGAGAGAGAAACCATCGTGATGTTGAAACCTGCAAACATAACCAGAGGACAGGTAAAACTGGAGAGTCTGTCAGTGGTGTTCTTGTACCTTCATCCTGGAAGAAGTTTCCGCCGACGTGTGTTTTGTGTGTGAACGGCGTGGAGACGAACTGGGCCAACATGGCGAAGTCTGTGGTGCTGTTGGGACAGGCAGCCAGGGAGTTGAGGGAGTTGTAGCGAGCTCCCCACATGGTGCTCTCGTCCGGCATTAGATCAGGAGGAGTGTCCTGCAGCAGAGCAGAGAGTGAGCAACAGCATCCAACAAACAGATCTTAATTTAGGACCCACAATTTAGATTTTGGTAGATATCGAATATTTCTGAATGGATGATCAGCGATACCAAAGTCTTTATTTTAAAAAAAATGTAATGGCTGCTTTCAGTGTGAGGGTCTGTCTGTGTGAGGAGGAGATGCTAAACAAGAAAAACATTAAACTTGTGAAAAAAATAAAACTCATTGTGCCCGTGCAGTGATGATGAGGAGCTGCATTATGGTATGTTTGTGTAAAAGATATCCAAAACTCAGGAAACCAGCAGCCAAAGAGGACATTAGACTGTCGCAGTAGTCCAAAAATCTATCTTACCATTCATATTTCAGACAGAATAAAACAGGTATTTTTGAGTAAAAATGTCAAAACAATGATCCAAAAAATTATTATATGGAAGAAGTGCTACAGATACAGTTTAAACACTTAATTGCACAAACTGGTGCCCTCACAGGGGCAGCGGCTGACCAAACCAAAGGTGGCGCACTCTGCAATAACTAGGAGCGTAGAACGAGAAATTCCACATTCTGCTGTGAGCGACAGAGCCGTGGACAGACTCAAGAGGGGTCAGCAGAATGTGGGATTTCTTGTGTTCTTGTTTCTTGTTCTACACTCCTAGTTATTGCAGAGTGTGCGTTCCTTTGTTTTGGTCAGCCTCGGCTCCCGTAGGCACCCGTAAGTGTATCATAGAAATCTTGATAGTATATTTAGGCTATAAGCATGTGCTAAATGATGTCGTTCGAGTAAATGAGTGGGCGTTACCCATCAGGACCCTTGGATTACAGCGCCTGGTAGTATGGAGGAATATTGCCGACTTTTGTGGACTTTTAAGGACACTGTTTTGTTCGGAGCTCATATCTAGTCATGATATCAATGTCCAGTGGACAGCGAGTATACCCCCAGATCTCCGGCTGCATCCTAGATGTTCCAAAACTACTTCACAGTGTTGTTCAGCATGAGGGTGAGTAGAAAATGAGGCCAAATCGTTGTTGTTGTTTGGGTGTAGTGTTCCTTTAATGTGTTGTATGCCTATGTCTGCTATTATGATATAACCTGGAACACTTTGTTTAATGTTTTTAATTATTATTATTTTTTAATTGTTGTCTAGTGTTTATGAATAATAATAGTAATCTCACAAACTGCAAAACAAATCTACCTACGGGTCCAATTAAGTAACCTGAACCTGACCATATTTTGATAAAACCTCTTTCTCTGCATCACTTTATCACAACAGTCCTTTGCAGAGATGATGTAAAAATATTTAACTACTCATTTTTAGAGTTTTACAGCCACGCCAGCAACATTTCCAAGAGATATGCATAATAAAATTTTTTTTTTTTAGGCGAGGAAGAACTTTTCACATTATTCTGACTTCTATCTTCATTTACTCTGTCCCTGTAGCACATATACTGATAATTGGACATCTGGACAAATCTCTCAAGTGTTACTTTATTATGACACCAAAATGATTCAAACAGACCTTGTGGTTGCAGAGATTCACTCTTTTCTTTATGAGGATGTAAGTTTTAAGCAGAAGGCTTAAAGAAGGAGCTGCGGCTTAAACCAATGACACGGAATCAAGAGGAATAAAAGAAATTATCCATCAGGGTCGCTGTGTTTTTTGTTTTTCTAACTCACCTGAAGTTTGGACACAGGGATCTCGGCCAGAGCTCTGATTGGTTTAACCTTCTGAGCCGCTGGAGCACCAGCAGCACTGAACACATGAGGAGAAAGACTTTATTTATAAATATGACCATCGTTTATAACGATAAAATCAAACAGACATTACTGTGAAATAATGTGGGTGAGATGGGTGGGAATTTATCATGTTACTGAGGTTTGCTCAAACAGAGCTTAACAAATGCACTGGGCTATTTAATCTGTAAGTCATGATAGTTTTTTGTTATTTTGTTATCTACAGTCTTTACTCACCATCCGTTTTCTTTGTCGTTGTCGTCCTGAAAGATGGTGAACTCGGCAGAAGCTGCAGGTTTGGAGAAAGAGGAGGCCCCACCTTTGAGAAGAAATAAAATAAAAATAAAACAATGGATGGAGAAGAAAACTTTCTTAAATCGACAAACAGCTGCAGGAAATCTGATTTGACGACCATTGGACACCTTCCATTGAGAACAACGTTTTCTGCTTTTATACTGTTGATAAAAGTTTAAATAAAAAGCTTAATTTCAGAACTAGACAGAAACTGTATTTTATCATTATTTCAATTAAATACAAAATTATAGCCTCCCATAATTTTCAAATAAGAAGGTGCTGAATTTCTTTAAGGTCAAAATTCGTGCTTTGATTTAAATATTTGTCCTAGCCTCTAATCCATTACAGATAAATATTTTTATTTGTTAGGTGCATCAATCACAAAAAGAAAATCACATATCAATAATTTTAACAGCATTTTACATCCCATTTTAAATACAACAAAAACTAAAGAGATGGTTTTTGACCCCAGGGGGCTAAGGAAACATGACTGGGCAGTAATAGGCAACAGTTTACTGATCAGGTTGCCTCCTACAAATACACGCAACTGCCAAAAGAATGCGCTCACCTGCCTTGACTCTCATATGAACTTAAGTGCCATCCCATTCCTAATCCATAGGGTTCAATCTGACGTGGGTCCACCCTTTGCAGCTATAACAGCTTCAACTCTTCTGGGAAGGCTGTCCACAAGGTTTAGGAGTGTTTATGGGAATTTTTGACCATTCTTCCAGAAGAGCATTTGTGAGCTCACACACTGATGTTGGACGAGAAGGCCTGGCTCTCAGTCTCTGCTCTAATTCATCACAAAGGTGTTCTATGGGGTTGAGGTCAGGACTCTGTGCAGGCCAGTCAAGTTGATCCACACCAGACTCTGTCCTCCATGTCTTTATGGACCTGCTTTGTGCTCTGGTGCACAGTCATGTTGGAAGAGGAAGGGGCCAGCTCCAAACTGTTCCCACAAAGTTGGAGCATGAAACTGTCCAAAATGTCTTGGTGTGCTGAAGCATTCAGAGTTCCTTTGACTGGAACTAAGGGGCCAAGCCCAGCTCCTGAAAAACACCCCCACACCATAATCCCCCCTCCACCAAACTTTACACTTGGCACAATGCAGTCCCACAAATATGGTTCTCCTGGCAACCTCCAAACCCAGACTGGTCCATTAGATGGTCAGATGGAGATGTGTGATTGGTCACTCCAGAGAACGCGTCTCCACTGCTCTAGAGTCCAGTGGCGTGCTTTACACCACTGCATCCACGCTTTGCATTGCACTTGGTGATGTGAGGCTTGGATGCAGCTGCTCGGCCATGGAAACCCATCCATGAAGCTCTCTGCACTGTTCTTGAGCTAATCTGAAGGCCACATGAAGTTTGGAGGTCTGTAGAGATTGACTCTGCAGAAAGTTGGCGACCTCTTCTCACTATGCGCCTCAGCATCCGCTGACCTCGCTCCGTCAGTTTACGTGGCCTACCACTTGGTGGCTGAGTTTCTGTGGTTCCCAAACACTTCCACGTTCTTATAATCCAGCTGACAGTTGACTGTGGAATATTTAGGAGTGAGGAAATGTCACAACTGGATTTGTTGCTCAGGTGGCATCCTATCACAGTTCCACGCTGGAATTCACTGAGCTCCTGAGAGCGACCCATTCTTTCACTAATGTTTGTTAAAGCAGTCTGCATGACTAGGTGATGATTTTATACACCTGTGGACATGGAAGAGACTGGAACACCTGATTCTGATTATTTGGATGGGCGAGTGAATACTTTTGGGAATATAGTGTATTTATCTATCTATCTATCTACTAAACAATGTAATAGGTTTTTGACCATAAACGGAATATTCAATTAAAAGTTACCATTTGCTTTCTTACTACAAATCAAAATCAGGCCTGAGGAAGCTCCTTGGATGAGAGGCTAAACGTATTCTACTCACACGAGGTTGGTCCAGTTGACACGAATTATGCTTGTTTGAGGAAAAATCCGGCCTGTTAGCAGGATATTTAGCAGTAATCAGGATTATCTGCACCATTTACCACTTCTCGTGGATCCAGGGTCAGCTTCTCTCTCAGCAGCTTGCAGCATTGATGCGTTGCCAAACGGAGGAGCCTGGAACATGTCCATGATCACACCTGAAAGAGAGAAACCATAATTAGATTTATTTCTGTGCAATTTTAAAAACAACATGGGTTCAAGGGGCGGACATTAGCTCAGTTGGGAGAGCGTCCGTCCCATGTACTGGGGCTGCCAACCCCTGCAGTGGCTGCTGGTTCGATTCCCCGCCTCAGCCCTTTGCTGCATGTCATCCCCCCTCTCTTCACCCGCTTTCCTGTCAATCTTCAGCTGTCCTATATAATAAAGGCCATAAAAAGCCTGAAAACATTACTTAAAAAACAAACAAACAAACAAAACAAACAACATGTGTTCTAGAGATCCTCATCGTCGATGTGCAGCCTTCAGAGCTGCAGTAGCTGTATGATGCTATCATGGAGATATGAACCAACATTTCTCAGATGTTAGACCTCGTGTTCAATTGAAGGCAAAGGGGGTCCAACACTGATCAAGCAAAGTGTACCTAATATAAAGACCACTTAGTGTGAGTGAACTGTGGCTCCGATTTAATCTTACAGACTGATTACATGTTGAGAATTCTGAGAATTTTTTTCTTATGGAAGGATTTTTTCCTTAAACAACTGGACAAAAGTAACAAATAAGCTTTGAGTAATATTTTTTGGTCTACTACATAAAGATAGGACTAATATTTATGGTGAAAATCACAATATGGGTGAGGACTGTGGTGCTGGTAGAGGTCTGTTATTCTAGTTTTTTTTTTTTTTTTCAATTTTCACAATAAAATAACAACAACCACAGTAATGGCCCTTTTCCATTAGCCTTACTCTACTCTACTCAACTCTACCAGGCTCGACTCTACTCGCCTTGTGCTGCTTTTCCATTAGCCCCAGTCTCCTGCCCAACGGGGTGCAGTGTCGCTGTAAACAGCCGAGCGGCACCGCGGTGATGTCATTATGAGCGTGACGCAAAAATCTGTGTCTTCACAAACCGAGTAAAAAAGGAAATCCATACCTGTCGTTTTATTAGCTGATAATTTTTTAGTCGCTTGAGAAACCTCATGAGTTTTGATCATATCTATGCTTTCAAAATTTGCTGCTTGATACCTATTACTCTGAACACAGTTAAATAATTTACTATAGTGCCTTTGCCAGAGCTCAGCAATAGCATTAGTACCAGAGACTCCATCTACTGTATATGGTAAGGAGGGCGGTTATTGGAGGGAGTTATTGATGCGTTTCACCTCTTTCCAGAAAGCTTTATCAGTATTATTTAAGTTTCTTGGCCATAGAGTCAGCCCTCAGGCATTGTTCTGTATCAAGTTCATTTGATTATTCATAATAACTTGTATTTATGTTGTAACAGGAATATTGGTAAACTCATTTTATGACAAATTTACATTCTCATTTGTTGTTAATCCAACATTCTTTTTCATTATCGAGAGTTTCTGAAAATTGTAACAATGTGGCCCTCAGGCTAGGTAAATGGTTTTATGTGGCCCTCTTGATAATTAAATTTGCCCACCCCTGCTATAAACTCTTGTGCAGCACATCAGATTCATGCTCAATGATGGAAATATGTTAAACTGCTTCGTTCCGATCAATCAAAATTCAACAGTAGTTCTGGTGACACTTTTTGCTTCGCTTTGAAAGTCTCCTCGCGCACTCGTTTACCAAATTAGATTAAATCCCAATATGGCTTGTTGCAATTATTAAATCGCAGAAGGTTCAATATTTTTAGCCCAAAATGTGTTGAACATTTTGGCATTGTGATGTAGTTTCTGCAATTTCATACCTATTTTTTTTTACCTCTATTCATACACTTTTTTCCCACTTTTGGACCATTTTTACCTTTTTTTAACCCCGTTTTTACAACTTTATGCCTATTTTGCCCCCGTTCATCTTTTTTTGGCCACTGTCAGAACCATTTTTGGAATTTCTACATGGTTTTTGAAATTTAATTTATAATGTAATGCCCAATTTTGCTGCCATAATCAATTTCCCTAAGCCACTTTTGGATTTTTTGGCCAATTTTCCCCCATTTTTTTTTTTCAATTTCATCACTATTCTGCACTTGTTTATTAACCTTTTTCCGCTTTCATACCATTTTTACCCAGTTTTAAAATTTCAGACCTATTTTGCTTCTGTTCTTCACTTCTACACTTTTTCTCAAATCTTTTATCCTTAGATTAATTTAATGTCATATTGGTTTTACTCTAAAAAGATCTACTGCTTATGTTTGTTTAAGAATACAGAAGATGAGGAACATTAAAACAATTGCAGAGTAAATCACAATGCTGGGAAAAAAAAAATCGCAATTAGATTATTTTC
The DNA here is from genome assembly GCA_036419115.1 of Scarus forsteni. Taxonomy (NCBI): domain Eukaryota; kingdom Metazoa; phylum Chordata; class Actinopteri; order Labriformes; family Labridae; genus Scarus; species Scarus forsteni. The sequence continues at coordinate 2,398,400 of JAZDUH010000283.1, forward strand.
TCAAATCGTTCAGCCCTAATCTGAACCACAGCTCATATCACCGACACCAGTTTAAAGTCCATATGTGTGCACCCCCTCCCCAAAATCCTCCCTCATTGCAGAGCGCCTGCGGTGCTCACCCAGTGCTTCCCGTGTGTTGACGGTGGGCGACGGCAGCACCCGTGACGGAGTGGCCTGAGGGAAGCCTAGTGAGGTGTTGGGGGTGATGTGGGAGAGGTTGGCCGTGCCTCCCTGTGACACTGAGACAGAGACAGAGATGGTTGGAAAATGTGCACGAGGAGCTCCAGAGAGAGATTAGACACAGACGCTTCACTCACTGTTCAGGTTCTCCTCGGGCTCTGCAGGGTGTCCCGGATCACTGAGGGGGAGAGAAGGTTTTAGGTTTACAATGAAGGGATGAGAGGTAACACAGCAGCTGAGATAATGAGTAAATAAAAGGAATCAGTCTTCATTTTTACAGCTCCACCTCACAACAAGTGTTATCTCAAGTAACTTTACAGTAGAAGTGTCCCGATACAACTTTATCACCTCCGATACGAGAACAATATTGCAGCCTTAAGTATTGGCTGATATCGATCCAAACGATAACAGCAGGAATCAAACAAATGGCCCTTTTCCATTAGCCGTACTCTACTTGACTCGGCTTCATGCTCTCTTCTGCACTCTTGCACACTCTTTCATTCTTACTGCTCCTTTGTAAATATTTTATTTAAAGCTATGGTCTATGATTTGGAAGCTTGGTAATAACACCGTTATCAGGCCGTTATGGTCCTATGGTCCGATCTACGTAATATAAAGACCAAAAAGAATGAAAAAAATCCATTCAGTATTTCCGCTAGAGCATAATAGTTGATCAATCCGAATCGATTGGTCCGTGAGTCCATCCAATCCCCTGTCTCCCCTGCTCCGCACTGTCCTGCCCATGGTTCCACCTCCTCCACACTACCTCTCTCATGTGCCGGTGATCAGCTAGCAGCACAGCTACTGAAGCATCATGGAGCCGGGAGGCCACCTCTGTTACCCTCCACATCGAAGAGAAGAAAACGTAAAAGTTTCGAGGAAAAGGCTGAAGTAAGGAAGAAATATGAGCAATACAGGTCCCAACAGAGACTCAACATTGGAGAATCGTACGGTGGAAAAAGCTGCAGAATGATTAGGGATTGTTGAACACTGCGCTGGCCGCCAGCTACCGAACGGCCGGCCGCAGCACGGACCACCGGGTGCCGGCTGGCGAACAGCCGCAGCCCGCCGACCGACCTTCAGCACCGGCCGTTCCGCCCCTGGTTGAACAGGTAATAGCTTTGTTTACTACAGTGGGAGATGTCGGTTGGATAACTCCGGTTAGTCTGTGCCTATACTGGCTAATGACTGAATGTTGTTAGTTAGAGTAGGCTCTGTCAATAGATTTTAGCATAAGTTAGCCACGCTTCGTTAGCATTGTAAACTGAGCTGATGAAGTAAGATAAATCCTCGCCCACGGCTCTGCTCTGGCGACTCCAGACCCGCTTCGCCGCCGGTCCAATTGAAATGGCTACCGCTGTGTGTTACAAGGGGGATGACTGTCATGTTTGTTACTTTCAGTTGAGCTGGGTTGTTTTTGGTTGTCGTTGATATATTATGCCGGCCGGCTTGTTGCTCTATCAGAGGGGGCGTGTTGTTAGGAGGCGACACGAGCTGGGGGGCGGGATCTTGGAACACTGAGGGGAGGGGTGAGTGAAGGGGGGCTGCGTTTTTCAAATCTGTCTTAACAGCCAAACTGGTTTTCAGATCGTAAACCCTAGCTTTAACTTACTCTTATTTTATACCTTTATTTTTGTTGCACCATCAGAGTTGTCTTCGAAATTTCGTTGTACATTGTGTATGATGACAATAAAGCTTTCTATTCTATTTCTAAACTGTAGTATGAAAAGTATGATTTAAGGAATTGCCCCAGCTATGTGCTTATGAGTTCCAGTGTACAGTCACCCCTAACCCTTTGTTGAATGTAATTTTGTGACGTCAGGCTCTTTCCGCGCTCCTTAAAAACAGAAAACGTGTTGACTCACTGCTGTGTGGTGTTGCTCTCCTGAGGCTGACGATGCTCCGAGCTGCTCGGCTGCTCTGCTTCACCCCTGCAGGGATCATCGACCTTCACAGCAGAGGCACAGGACAGCCTATGGAGAGACTGGTTCACCTGGTCTACGTCATCGGGCTGGACTGTGGATGCCTGAGGGACGAGACTGTGCCTGTCAGACAGAACTGAGGGATGAGGAGACGCTGCGCAGCTCGCACCGAAGACTTCAGCAGCCTCTGCGCTGCTCTGCTGACGAGGATCAGGGACTGAAGTGGCTTTGAGATCCGGATCTATGTGCAGCCGCAAGCCAAGAGAACGCCTGCTGCTCAGATCGGGTGGAGGTCGAGGGCGCCAAAAGGGATTCTGGGTAGGATCAGGGTTCAGGATTGTGGCGGGCTCTGCTGCAGGTGGCTGTAAAAACGGGAAAGAAGGGTTGAAGACACATGAATGGAGAACTGGACTGCTGTGTTTTTCTTCTAAATTTTATTCACAAATTAGTGCATATAAACTAGGGCTGGAACGATTCACTTTTCTCCTGAATCGATATTTTAGGGATGAACAGTACATTTTAAAGAAAAAGAACAAGTGGTCCTGCAGCCTCACCCTCTGTGGTAAACCCTTGATGGATGAACTTCCTTCAGGTTTCATGTTTTGTTGAAACTTCGCAAGCACACAGTCATATCCTATATTTCCCATCTCCCCCATCCTCAGCATCGTGTCGTCTCCTTTAAACAGAAACAAACATTACTGATGATAAAATCACAAAATAAACAACCAGAGCCGTTATAACAGGAGCAGCAGCTTACTCAGGCTGGTTTCTGGATCTGCCTGCTGCTTCTCTCTGAGCTGTCTGAGGTATCTCTCCGCCCTGACCTCCTCGAAGCACAGCTCCGATCCCTCGCAGACGAGCTCGTCCTTGTTGTACTCGGAAACTGTCTGAGCGCTGGAGGTCTGAGATCTGGGGATAGTTCCTGAAGTCTCCGAGCGAGAAACTCTGGAGGAGACAGAGAGAAAGCTTGAATGGACTCAAATACACACGCGGACAAAATTGTTGATACCCCTCGTTTAATTAAAGAAAAACCCACTATGGTCACAGAAATAACTTGAATATGACAAAAGTAATAATAAATAAAAATTCACTGTAAATGCACAAGCGAAAATCAGACATTTCTTCTGCACTGTGGTTCAACAGAATTATTTTAAAAAATAAACTCATAAAACAGGCTTGGACAAAAGTGATGGTACCCTTAACTTAATACTTTGTAGCACAAACTTTTGAGTCAATCACTGTAATCAGGTGATTTCTGTAACTCTCAGTGAGACTTCTGCACCTGTCCACAGGTATGTTGGCCCACTCCTCATGAGCAAACTGCTCCAGCTGTCTCAGGTTTGAAGGCTGTCTTCTCCAGACTGCATGTTTCAGCTCCTTCCACAAATGTTCAACAGGATTTAGATCAGGGATCATAGAAGGTCACTTCAGAATAGTCCAGTGTTTTGTTCTGAGTCATTCTTGGGTGTTTTAGCTGTGTGATTTGGCTCATTATCCTGTTGGAGGACCCATGACCTGTGACTGAGACCAAGCTTTCTGACACTGGGCAGCACATTTCACTCCAGAATGTCTTGATAGTCTTGAGATTTCATTGTACCTGCACAGATTCAAGACACCCTGTGTCAGATGCAGCAAAGCAGCCCTAGAACATAACTGAGCCTCCTCCATGTTTCACAGTAAGTACAGTGCTCTTTTCTTTGTATGCTTCATTTTTGTGTCTGTGAACATAGAGCTGATGTGACTTACCAAAAAGCTCCAGTTTTGTCTCATCTGTCCAAAGGACATTCTCCCAGAAGCTTTGTGGCTTGTCAGTATGCATTTTGGAAAATTCCAGTCTCACTTTTTTATGATTTGCTTCCGACAGTGATGTCCTCCATTCAGTCCACTTTGGCTCAAACAGTCATGGATGGTGTGATCTGATTCTGATGTACCTTGACCTCGGAGTTCTCCTCTAATCTCTTTGAAGTTTTTCTGGGCTCTTTGGTTTCCATTCGTATTCTCCGTCTCTTCAGTTTGTCATCAGTTTTCCTCCTGCAGCCACGTCCAGGGAGGTTGGCTACAGTCCTGTGGACCTTAAACTTCTGAATAATCTGTGCAGCTGTAGTCACAGGAACATCAAGCTGCTTGGAGATGGTCTTATAGCCTTTACCTTTAACGTGCTTGTCTATAATTTTCTTTCTAATCTCCTGAGACAGCTCTCTCCTTAGCTTTCTGTGGTCCATGTTCAGTGTGGTACACACCATGATACCAAACAGCACAGTGACCACATTTCAGCCTTTAAATAGCAGACTGACTGATTACAAGCTTGAAGACACCTGTTATGCTAATTAGAGGACACAACTTGATTGAACATGTCCCAATGGTCACATTATTCTCAGTCTTTCTAGGGGTGCCATCATTTTTGTCCAGGCCTGTTTCATGAGTTTATTTTTCAAAGTAATTCTGTTAAACCAGGGTTCAAAAGCAATGTTTGATTTTCATTAGTTAATTTTCATAGAATTTTTATCTATTATAACTTTTGTCAGATTCAAATTATTTCTGTAACCATTGTGGGTTTTTCTTTAACTAAACGAGGAGTACCACAAATTTTGTCCACGTGTGTAAAAGCCGACTGGAACAAAAACATTTGTGCAAACACTCAAACCAGGAGGTCCAGATTCAGGACTAAAGGGGTAAAGCAGTGGTTCTCAAACTTTTGTCAGTGATGCACCCTTTTTAAATATTTTTTCAGCCAACAGGCCTCCAGACTAACTTTTTGCTTTGGTTGCAACAATGTACCTAAAAATTTTTTAAGGTGCACCCAAATGTTTCAGTGTCACCTTTAACACCATAAGGTCACCATTTTTTCACTCTCCATAACTTATGTAATGTAAATAATTTTAAAAAAGAACAAGATGGGGGTGCTGGTTTGGCGGAGTGGTTAGCACCCCATGTACTTGCTTCTGCCGGTCCGGGTTCGAGTCCCGCCTGTGACCAGTTTGCAGAGTGGCTTCCCCTACTCTCTCACCCCCTTTCACAAGCCTATCCACTGTCTCTCTCCTATCAATAAAGGCACAAAATGCCCCAAAAATACATTAAAAAAAAAAAAAAAAAAAGAACAAGATGTAAAGAAATACTTGTCTTTATTTGAAGCAAAATTCTATATTAAAAGACAAACAGTGTTTAAAGAGCTTCATTGAATGAAATTTACAAATTCAAACTAAAACATTAAGCAAAATAAAACAAAACACCCGACTTGCCCACAACAGAAATAACTCGAGACTTGCTTGGGACTCGGATTGGAGGGACTTGGGCAATTGTCTGGTATACATAAATAACTAAAACTGTGTTCATAAAAGGACAAATAATCAATTTAATTATAAGAAAGAACTAGTTTCAAAAATAAGTCATGAAGCCTGACTGCCTGATTTTGTCCCTGGTGCTTTCACGCATCGTTTCTATTAAGAAGAGCAGGGCGGCATAAAACCAAACCCTATAGAAAACACATTTAAACGTAGAAAAACAAAAAACTTACATGGTGACTGTTCCATATGCTGGTGGTTTGACTGGACCATCCAATGGGGACTGTAACAGAGGAAAAACAGAAACACCAGGTTGAACATCAGGAACTTTTCTTATCAATCATTTTCACTTTCTAAAACCAAAACAGACCTTATTTGGAGCAACGGGCTCTTTGTGAGACAGCATCTGATTGGTCAAGTGCGAGTTTTGCAAAGGGTTTCGAGCTCCTGCATTAGAAAACAAATAAATAAAATAATTAACACTTGGAAGAAAAGAAATTCAGCTAAAAATAGAACTTAGTTAATTACCTGATGCTGGTGTCTGGCTCTTCGTTCTTGACTGAAATTGTCTGTAAACCACATCATGTTTAAACACATTATACAAACAAATTCATTTAGTATTACATTTCAAACATTCATCTTAGTTTAGTTGACTAATTATTTTTGTAATAGCTTTCATTAACGACCTTTCTCCTCTGATAAAAACTGGACAGTAACTAATAAAAACAAGAGCACTTAAACAAAAACTCAAACTAAACTGACATTTTCATCAACAAATAAAAACTAGACTAAAATGTCTGACAGACTTAACCCAATCAGACCTAATATGGTCATGTAGGAAGTAGAGACAAGTTAGGAATATATCCAATCACAGCTGCCTTAGCTTGGTGGTGGTGGGATAAGTTGTGGAGCGATCCAATCAGAGCTGCTCTCTTTATGAATTGATATATTCATGTAGAGCAGAGTCATTGCCATCAGGTCATAAAGACCATTTTAAGCAGTATTACAAAAAGTGCATCTAATCAGATTACCAAGGCCTTTGCCCTGTGCAGCAGCTGTATCTGTGCATCATGTCCCCCTCTCTGTTACCTGTATTCACCGATGATGGCGTCCTCAGGCTGGGCTTGGTTCTCCATGGCTCTCTGGTAAACAGCTTCAGCCTGGTCGTTAAAGCCCCTCTGTTCAAACAGCTGAGCCCAGGCGACGTACAGGGCCGCTGTCCGCGTGCCGATGCCTTTACTGTAGACGTGGCTGTACAGAGCGACAGGGTCTGAGTAATAACTCGCCTGTGGGACAAAGGAGAAACACAAGGTAACGGGTGGTCCCAGGATGCAAACAGCTTCAGCCTGGTGAAGAAAACAACCATTTAAAGAGTAAGGGTGGGAGAAAAAATAGATTCACTAAGGTATTGGGATTTTTTGTTTGACGATTTTTTTTCAAAATTTAAATGCTTTTTTTGTTGTTTATTTGACATGGACAAACAGTAACACTGATGCTGTGCTATTTAAATATCCACAGGTCCCAAATGCACTGCTGTAAGTGTTTAGCCTCGTTTCCACCAAGTGGTCCGGTATGGATCTGCACGGTTTGGCTCAGGCCGGATCGGTAAAGCCTGATCCTGTTTGCGTTTCCACAGCCAACCGAACCCTACTTGGTAGGTGGCGTATAAGCCGGATGCTGATAGCATGACGTCATAGCAGTGCAACACAACGTACCCGGCTATTAAATACAACGAAGAAGAAAACACGACAAAGTAAACAAAGACCAACAATGGAAGGCATCCAGTAATTCTTCTTTTTTGTGATCAGCATGTGGCTTTTTGTTACGAAGCGAAATCAAGCTTTGTTTCAGAGAAGGCTGTGTGCCACGAGAGTTATCTTCACGAAGACGAGTGGAGATTTAAACATGGCGGGGTTATGTGTTGTTCCACTGTTGCACAGGAAGTGACGTCTCCTTCAACCAATCAGCAGACTGCAGTGTTTCTAGCTCCACCTTCTGGGGTCAGATAGGTATCCTTGGCACCCCAAAAGAACGGTTCCAGAAAGAGGGACGGTAAGGTTTGCTTATAAGGGGTCCTGTCCCGGTTTTAGGCTATGGAAACGCCACAGAAAGCAAGCCGTACCGAGACGAACCGAACTGAACCCTCTGGTGGAAACGTGGCTTTTTATAGCACAGTGCTAATTTTTCACGCCAGTCCATGGGAGGCTTTTACAGATAAACAATGTAAAAAAAGAAATTTAAAGAAGAACAGAGATAGCTAAGACACAGTTCATTTAAAAGTACATAAGAATTAAAATATCCAGAAAAAATAGAAGTTTGATAAGAAGATTAATGAAAGGTTTCATCAGGTAAGCATCTATACAAGCAAATAATTTATATGTAGGAACAGCATTGTTGCTCCTTCAGCCATGATTTAATATCACTGTTGAAGCCTCAAAAGTTATTTTCATATTCAGCTCAGTAGGTAGATTATTCCAGTGACAGAGAAGGCTGACTGACCAAAGGATGTTTTGCAAATTGGTCTCATTTTAGTCAGTGTTAATAAGCCACTTTTAAATACAGTTCAATCTTTTGAAGAGAGCATAAACAGCTGGTTAAAATATATTGCTGAATAAATCCTAAAAACTGACTCACATGTGATGTGTATTTTTCCTGATATCGTCTCTAGACATCAACTTTTTTGGCTGTTCTTCAAAAAGCTGATGTCTAGAGATTGAAAAAATCAGCAATATCATAGAATCACAATTTACATTGAATTGGCACCTAAAAAAAAACGTAAAATACCGAATCGAGAGAAAAGTATACTGTCCCAGCCCTATTAAAGAGTACAGCCACTTTAGGAGCAGGGAGGGAAGAGGCTCAAGGGATGGAGGGATTTCTTTTTGTTTTTAAAATCTACTTATTGTCTTGTACATAAAACAAAATTTCTTCATTAATGTTCGACATGAACGCTATCTGGTGATATTGAAATTATTGTAGATATTTACAGCTGATATATCGGCTGGAATATTGGCATATTACACAAATTTACAATACTGATACATCTTGTCATCACTGCAGTTGCACATTTAAATAAGAGGGGTTAAATGCTGTCTTTCTTGTCTAACATAGGTTCCTTATAAAAATATACTGTAACCCTGAAAGAAACAAGTGCATTTTTGTTTAGTTCAGATCTTGTGCTCTTGATCCAAAATGTTGATATCTGCAATAATGAATTAAAAGATATCTGCATATTGGATATTGGAAAAATCCAATTTCACTTAAAGTTGCTGTTTTTTGTATTGAGTGTTTAATTAATTAATATCTTGTGAGAAAGGGGAAGACTCTCTACAATTTCTTTTTCACTCTGCTCCTTTTCATTCACATTTGTGAGATTTTTCTTTATTGTATTGTTTGTTTTATATACTAACAGAATGAAATAATGACCTAAACTAAAACTATTGTGCATTTATAATAATAACCTGTACTAATTTGGTATATTCCTATAGTACTTCAGCTGTTTCCAGCTCACCAGTTGACCATTTTCTTCCCTTTGTTGCTTAATTAAAATGACCCTCTGTGCCTTTTCCTTTGACTCTTTTGGTCTCTGTTGACCTGATTGTTAACTTTATTGTACCCAGCATTCTGCCTTTTTCTGCCTTTGTTTTGTCTGTTATAGCACTTTGTAAACATCTGTTTTTAAAGGTGCTCCATAAATAAAGACATTATTTTCATTACAATTCTTATTTTTATCAGCGGCATTATCACTGTTCAAGGATGGATGTCTTAACTCAGACAAACATTTGATTTTTTTTAATTTCTCATTATTCATTGCAGTGTCTATTGATGTCAGACATAATAAAAAAAACTATGAATAAGCAAAAAGAGCAAAAAGAGCAGAACCACAACACTCAGAGTATGAGAGATATGGAAAGGAAACTTGATTAAACTGGAGACCGACATCATTGCAAGAGAATAAAAGAATTAAATATGGTCTGGCAGCTTAAAAGGTGAGATAAATGGGAGTCAAAGACATAAGTTTAACAAAGATACCTTTTTGTTTAAAGAGAAAGATTTAAAATAAGGAAGTTAAAATCTCTGATTTTGTGGTTCTGAGACAAAAATGCGGATTTATAAACAGCTTACACAATAAAGACAGACTCAAACTGGGATTTTTAGTTTACATTACAAACCACAATTCCAATGAAGTTGAGACAGTAAGTGTAAGTGTCTGTTTTTTGTTAAATATTCTGTCTTTGCAGTGAATTGAAAATTCATGGAAAATATTTTCATAGTTATTGTATTTTGCTTTTACATAAGGTTTAAAAATTGTCTTCATTTAAATCTGGGTTTGTACTAGAACTAACTACGTGGCCTAAGATCTGTAAAGATACCATACATATTATTTCTATGTAAGCACATTAGGGCTGTAAAGTCCAAGTCGACTGGTCGACTTATTGGTCGATGCATGCTCAGTCGACCAAAATTCTGATTGGTCGACCAAATGTATCAATTTATATTTTCCCCTGCAGTATATGGTTCATTTTATCAGGAGAAATGTATCAAGTGAACCGTTTCACAGGTAACAGCCTGTCTTTTAATGTATTTATCATTCATTTCAATATCAATATTATATTAAGAAATTTTCAATATTCTAGTCTAATAATCCTTTATTTGTTTTATAGCTGCATGCCGCTGCTGCATGCGCTCTGCCCACTGCAGCGGCGGCAAACCTCACCCAGTCCGCGCTGGATTGTATGCCTCATATAAATATCCAAATGCAAAAACGACATCACAGATGGAATTGTCAATTTTATTTCTGAGGGTATGAGGCCCATTGGTGTCGTGGAAGGCCAAGAAAAACAGTGGAACCTGGATATTCAGTGCCAGTGCGCCACACAATTACGCACGCACATACGGTAAAATACGAGGGAGTAAAAAAGAGAAAGTTTCTGAGTTAATAGATAAAGATAACAGATGTGGACGTCTCTTTGAATGGAGTCCTATATGACAGTGACTGCCTATTTCATTGATGAAAACTGGAAAGCAGAGTCTTCTGCTTGAGAGAGGTAAAATAGGAGAGGCGGACACGGGAAGAAACATCGCTGTGGATTATATGAACTTGCCGATGCCTCAAAGGTCGAGCAGAAAAAAAAGTGTCTGTTGTAGTGAACAATGTGGCTAATATGGAACTCTGTATGGAAACATTTAAGGAGTCCCATGAATGGTTTAAGATGCAGGGCATTTGGAGGTGCGCCGGGCGCGCTGGGCACACTCCCGCCGTGGCTGCAGAGCGTCATGTTGTGGCGCATTTTAATAAGGGGCAGCAAGCCAAAACTGGGGTAAAACCGGAGCAGAAGCAGGAGCTGATATAAGTTTAATCCAGCAGCAATTTTGTGGCGCATTTTAAAGGGACACAAAGCAGAAAAACTGGGCTAAAACAGAAGCAGGTGCTGATATAAGTTTTACTGAGCCGCGGTCCACTGAGCCCCCCCCCCCCGCGTGATTGGTCGATTTTTGGTCAAAATTGCTGTGTTTTGGTTTTCTTTGGTTGATTACAGCCCTAAAGCACATTCAGTATGATATAAAAATATAAAAACTCTGTGTTCAGACCTGGGGTGGGAATTCAGACAATCCTGCACCCACACTCCAATACATACAGTAGATGCCAATCCTTGTCAAAAGTGATTGTACACCTTTTGTTGTTTAAAAACACAAACAAATGCAGACTTACACATCTGATGCAGTAGTTCACATATCTGACGTCATTTTTGTAGCGCTCACTGTTGAGAAACGCTTGTACAAGACGGTCGAACACCATGGAAAAAAAAAAAAAAAAAAAAAAGTGATTATACATCTTTTGTTGTTTAAAAACACATAAACAAATGCAGACTTACACATCTGATGCAGTAGTTCACATATCTGATGTCATTTTTGTAGCGCTCACTGTTAAAACACACAAGGTTGTAAATGTGTAAACAAAGTATACATCCCATAAAACATACTTTGTTAAATACAGTACATAGTAGTAACAGTTCTTGTTTACAAACTCTGAAAGAAGTGCAAGTCCACAAGAAGCTACCCAATAACATTAATTTAAATAAATGTTAAAAGCTACTTTTCAACCTCACAAGCATGACTTTGGTCTGTGAGACGAAACCAGAGTAACAAGAAAACCGACACATGCATGGGGAGAACATTCAATCTTCACATCCTCAACCACCTTAGTGAGGTGAACTACCAACCTTCTTGCGGTATTATTGGCATGACGCCAGTGTCTTTTTAGGCTAATATCTACAGTTTCACACCAGTAATGGTCCATGTTGCTGATATATTGGCAGGAACGTCATCATTAAACCACCATAGCACCTTATCATCACTGCATGGGCGCATTTTAAAAACCAAGAGTTTCATTTTATAAAAGAGTTACATTTTTTTTTTCCATTTTTCATTGAAAGCAACAGGTCAATTTTTATAACATGAAAAACTTTGTGCTCTTGATGAAAAATGTGAGTACCAGCAACGATGGGTTTAGAATTTCATTCCATCTGCCATCAGGCTGCTTAACCTTGATAGTAGTCTTATGGACTGATATATTGGTACTTTTTTTTTTGGTTTCTCGTTGTTGTACTGTGTGGGATCTTAAATGCACTGTTGGGTATCTCCATGTTCTCTTTGACCTGCCATAAATTGTTAATGTGTATTGTAATCTGCCTGACCCTGGCTATGGGAAGGGTCTGTTGAAGGCTGCTGTGTATTGATGTGCTCTCTGTCATGTACTGACTTTATTTATATTTTATTCATTGTTGTCCCTTTTGCTGTTTGTAGATGTACGTGTAGCTTAGGTGGACTGCAAAATCAGAATTGCCCATTGGGATAAATAAAGTTGTCTAAACTAAAAAACTAAACTAAAACTAAATATTTGCTTATCAATCAATCAATCAATCAAACTTTATTTGTATAGCACTTTTCATACAGGGCTTTGTAATACAAAGTGCTTTACATGAGAACAAAAAAAAATAAATAAATAAGTGGAATAAAAAGCAGAAATTGCATAACTGCATAAAATGAAAACATAAGACCCCCACAATCCCCCCCTCCCCCAAATCACATTCAATATACACACTCACTAACTCAAACACATGAAGACATAAAAAGAAAATTATGACAGAGAACTAAATAAGAGGACTGAATTAGAGGACTGAGGAAACGCTATCTTGAATTAAAAAAGGGGAAACGAGCTAAAACTAAAATAATACTTAAAAATACTCAAACACCAGAGGGTAAGATAAATAAATGTGTAAGTACTGAATAAATAAAATAATATAACAGTATAGATCAAAAGTAAGATGAATAATATTGTAAAATGAGAAAGTGTAACATTAGGTGCATAATAAAACCAGCTAAAATAGGATAATAAAAGGAAAGCATTTAACAAAGAATAAAAAATAAAAAAAAACAATTCTGAACTGAAATATAGTATTAAAACAAACAAAAAAGGGTTAAAACAAGTTAACATATATCATAAAATAATATAAAATACAATCAGCTAAAAGCGAGATTAAAGAGATCGGTCTTGAGTTTGCCTTTAAAAATATGAACAGTAGGTGCTCTCAGGTCCTCAGGTAGACTGATCCACAGACGGGGGCCGTAATGACAAAAAGAAGCTTCCCCGTATGTTTTAGTTTTAACTCTGGGAACAGTTAAAAGACCCCTACCTGAGGACCTGAGGGCTCTACATGGTTCATATGGTAAAAGCAAGTTGGATAAATATGCAGGAGCAAGACCGTTAAGAGATTTAAAAACTAATAAAAGAACCTTAAAATCAACTCTAAAAGATCAGTTATTATCAAAAATCCATGAGAATACACAAGACACAATAATGGTTAACTTCATCATCACATAATTTTAATTTTTATAAATCCAAAGGGTAATTTATGAAATTTTTTTTTTTATTGCCTCACATCTGTTTCAAGCATAAAGTGACTATAATCATGAAAAAAATGTCTCCAATCTGGGGCAAAGACCGTGCTTTAGACACAAAAATATTAGGGATGCATGGTATCGGATTTCCGCCAATATTATTGAATTCATTATTGCAAATAGCAATTTGAATATTTCTGCTCAAGAGCACAAACTCTATAATTAACAAAACTGTACTTTCTTTTTTCCAGTAAGGAACAGGTGTAAAACAACAAAAACAGCATTTAACTTTTGCAAAAATTAAATTTAAATGAACCCATGCAGTGATGAGAAGGTGCATCAATGCTGTACGTTTGTGTAATTTGCAGCAATTTGGCTGGTATATCGCTTGTAAATATCTGCAAAAATGTAAATATCAGAAGACAGAGATACTTATACTGCTTATACTGATATAAAACTGATATTGTGCACCACTAGAAATATTGGATATCAGCAAAAATCCTTTATCATACACCCCAACTCAAAATACCTAACACAACATTTCCAAAAGGGACTTTATAATTTTTTTGAGTGGATTAATTGAATTCCACCTTTAATCCAACTGCATTATATGTTATCCTGTCACTGTGCTTTCATTTCAGTGTATCTTGTCTCCAGGTTCCCTGTCGTTAGCTTTGTTTCCTCTGATAATCCTCTTAGCCAAAGTTCACACACATGTAATATAAATACTCACTTGTCCCAACAATCCAGAGGGTCATCTTCTGATAATGAGCTGAGGCGGTTTTCGAATTGCCTGTGAAGAATTGAGAAGAAAAAACATAAATTCATGACGGCTATAAGACTTCTAACTGCCGGGTTTACATTATGTTTAAAGTACCAAACACTGCTAACGGCTAGCATAACGCTAACATCAGATAGCGCTAAACCTACTTACTGTAATAACGTCGTTACGTCCATTCTATACACGGGATTAATATAAATGCCACATTCGTTACAAGTCTAACTTATTTCCGCAGTTCCGTGGATTTTTAGATAAAACAGTCCGTTTTTGTCGATGGACAGAATCCGTCTCTGCCCTGCCGAGAGAACGTCAGAGATGGATTTCAAATTTCGCGCTCAGCCAATAGAAACGAGGGAGTTAACGTGATGTCATCCAAGCCACGCCCCATACGTTGACGTAAATTGAAATTTCAAAAGCAATAGAATAAATAATATACTGTACATTTGTTCAAGTCTCTACCTGTTTTGTTTTGTTTGTTGTTATTACGTTATTTTATTCCGTCGTTTATTTATTTTGATCTTCTTTGCTATAACTGGATTGTGGTTTTATGTGTGGTGTGTAAGTGTAGGCATGCTCAATATTAAATTTTAACTTATATCCTACATTCAAAGATTCAAAGCGTTTATTGTCATTTGCACATTTAGAAACATATGTTCCTGCACAATAATAATAATAATAATAATAATAATAATAATAATAATAATAATAATAATAATGATAATAAACATTATTTATATAGCACCTTTAAAAACATATGTTTACAAAGTGCTTTGACAGCAGTCAGGAACATAAGAAACAAAGCACATGAGTTTAAACACAAGGAAAAAGAACAACCAAAAAAGGTTCATTAAAATCAAAGAACAATTAGGACATACACAAACAGCAAAATGAAGTTGAGATAGTTCCACAACACATAAATCAGTTTAACCCCAAAAGTAGGCACAATGATGTCACTAAACATGGACACAGGAGGCCCCGACCCCATGGGGCCGGAGACACAACACACCAGGTCACAGCACACGTAAGAGGCTGAAGACTCAAGTGTAAACACCCGTCTATATTATACCGAACCATCATGATGTTTCAATACAACACAAACAAGTGCCATGTCCAGTGACTCCAGCCCCATGATTCAAAGACCCCTCCATATGTCATAGGAACCCAGACAATGCAGGAACACTGCTGCTAAAATGAAACCATGAGGACCAAATAAGAAACAAAGCAATATAAAAAGACAATATAAAATAGTAGAGATGAAAAAAGAAATACAACAATAACACAGTGACTTTAAAAGATTTCTATAGAGAGATTAAAAGTATGACGCAAGGTAAAACAATCTAAAGTAAATAAATCTAAAGTAAATCTAAAGTAATGAAAATGAAAATGAAATTCCTGCTCTGCTGTCCACAACGAATGCCAGGTAAGAGATATAAAAATAATAATTAATTTAAATAGTAGCACAAAAGATACTAAATAATACTAAAATAAAATTATCAGAACTATAACATGCAATAATACATATGAATATTAAATATATCAAGAAATAAATATATTTATTTAGAAATATTGATACTGATAATCTCAAGACAAAGTATGTAGGGGTGCTTGAAATTCAATTTTTGTCAAAATACAATATGCCTATATATCTGTACTAATAATCGTAGTAAAACAAAACCAATTTTTCATCAAGACCACAAAATATTCACCTTATTAAAATGTAAGTAACTCATTGTTTCTCAGTGTATTGCAAGATGTATTTGTGTAATTACCACATATAAAATAAGACAAACAACAGAACTCTGAAAAAAGGAAACTCTTGATTATTAAATCCACACATGCAGTAAAGCAAAGTTGCTGATATTACTGCGGATATATGAATGATATGTTTAGTCCATTTATATGTTGTTAATATCGGCAAAATTTAAATATCAGCTGAGAATGATATTTAACTTTTTAGGACAAAAGGTGGCGATACAATTTCTTACCAATATTATTGCACACCCCTAAATGTATGCAGTCTTCACCTAAATAAATTTGACCTATTATGATTCTGTGACATTTTACTTTACCACAAACGTAAAAGTGTGGCTTCTAAATGTAGACATTAAGTGAAAAAAGTGAAGCTTTGACACACTGATACATTGTGTTATAGTATATTCCAGAATGTTCATATCTGCATATTCTTAAATTTTTCTTTGTAAGCTATAAACTACAGAAGCCCTAAAAGGCCATGGTTTTTCCATGTTTTTTAAGCACCGTTTTCTCGTGATAATGACTTAATTTCAGTCGTTTTCCCGAGATCTCGAGTTATTTATGTCATCATCTCAGGAAAACGAAACTTGTTTACTCGAGATCTCGACATAAATAAGTTGTGATAACGACATAAATAAGTCGAGATCTCGAGAAAATAAGCCTTGTTTTCCCGAGATAACGACATAAATAACTCGAGATCTCGGGAAAACGACTGAAATTAATGTTGCGTTCAAGGCAACCCTTAACTCGTATATTTCCCAGTTAAAATCTCCGAGTTCCGACCTGAAAGCGTTCAAGGCAAAATACCACTTCGGTTTGAGCGCAAGGAATTCTGGTATGTAAATTAACCAACATGGCAGGTATTATATTCTTTATCCACTATCTCATTTGAGAGAAACAGAAGCGGGGAAACGGCGCATAATATAACAGAAGTGTACTTTACAGCAGCCATTCTCAACCTTGGGGTCCCGACCCCAATTGGGGTCGCGAGATGATTTCTGGGGGTCGCCAAATCATTTAGGAAAAATATAAATGCGCAAAATTAATGTGGCGTCCGACCAGACGTTAAAGGACAACAAGTGATTGGTCTCAAACAGGCATTTTATTACTCAAAATCAATTACTGATTTGTATATCCGACATACGTTTTATCGATCGGGTGTTGTTTCAGCACCGCGGACAGTGAATTTTCATTGTGTTCCGGGGGGAGGGGGGTCGCGGACAGTACTGAACGTTAAATTGGGGGTCGCGACTTTGAAAGGTTGAGAGCCACTGCTTTACAGTGTTTGTATTCATTGAGAGGCTGCCTTATTGGTTAGGCAGTGATGTAACGTCGCAAGTTGTAACTCGGTGTACATCGATCTGGTACGAGTTCACGGGTTGTAACTTACGAGTTCGACTGCCGTTCTAGTGCATTTTCATGAGTTACAGGTGGGAAATGTACGAGTTACAGGTTGCCTCGAACGCAGCATAAGTCGTTATCACGAGAAAACGGTGCTTAAAAAACATGGATAAACCATGGCCTTTTAGGGCTTCCGTAATAAACTGCAAATAAATACCAAAAGGAAACCAGTCACACTGTGCATCCCTAAGTGTGTTATTTGTTTCAAAATGTATACTGTGACTTGTTCGAAAATTGCTCATTGATATTTTTAAAAAAGGGGGTAAGACAGGTTCAGATTTGGCTCATCATACACTTTTCTATATGAGTACAGAAACGCCGGAAACAGGCATTTACGTGTTTTCCTACAATAGGAGCCCTTAGTTGAATTACAATCATATATAAACTGCTTGGTACTTATATCAAATATAATTTGACCTCTGATGGATAGATTTCTCTTTCTGTTTCTATTCTTTTAGAGAAATGAAACTCTATCGTTGTCAGAATCAAACTACTTAAGAGTGGGTCGTTACGTCTTCACCGGATGTTGAAAAACGATGCAGCCCGTGAGAAACCCTTGAAGAAACCCCTCGCATTCATTTGAGAAGCAGAGCTCGCGACGTTACGTAGCCGCCATTTTGTTTCACCGGGAGGAAAGAAACCATCCTGAAAGCACCGGCGTGAACCTTCTCCTTTAATTTAAGCACATCTGACACGACGGATCAGCATCGTGCACCAAAATTAATTATTGCATGGTGAGTACGGATGGTTTTACTGCCAGCGTTGATTTATCGCGGTGTTTTATGGTGTGTTTGCGGCTTGTGTATCAGTGATGGACGAGATGTGAGACCGGCTACTGTTAGCAACTGTTTTCACAATGCTAACCGGCATTTTGAAAAACGGGTTTTGCTTAAGTTAATGCACGAAACACGTGCAATAATTGTCCCGTCGTGTGTAAATGAGCAAGGGGAACAAGCCGAGCTGGATTGTTTTGATTCTGAATTATTATTATTTGCATGTAATTCATTTAATCTGTCTCCACGCGCGCGGCTCAGACTGCGGCCCATGCTGTGCACAAGCCAGCACTACGACTGAGTGCAGGCTAACAGAGGCGTGGTACACGTTGGGATATTGATGGAAATTAAACGTTTACTCACATTTGTGATTTGATTTCTCATTGCGGAATTGAAGCATGAGTTCAGTGTACATATAAGTTGGTTTTGATCCCTTATGTGCGATCCTTGGGTAGTTACAGAGCTGTGGGTGCAACGCCTCTCGGATTAGGTTTCAGTTTGTCAACAACGATAAACAGAGCACGGTGGCGCCAATTTTCACTTTTTATTTGCCTGTTAATATTCAACCAGGATTCTTTATCAGCCGCAAGCAAAGAAATGATAACTTCTGGTTTTCATTCATTCGAATGTAACAACGAAGTACTTCAACTCTCACTGCAAAATCGACTCGATTTAAGCAATTAACATAAGTAACGTTAATTCAGGTAAAGCCTACAGACACAGACTTCACTGATGACCATCAAATCGTCTTGTGTCTTCCTGTGTGCATATTAGATGAACAAAAGACCTTAAAGAAACAGTGACAGACAGTGAAAGTGGTCATTCCCTCCCCCTTTCCTCAATTGATTTAGTGAATAACTTGAATTGCTAAAGGGACGACAGTACGAGTTCACGTTCTTCTTCCAGAAAATGCCTTAGCTATTGCACGTGTTTTGTGAATCTATAGCCATAAGCAAATTCTCTCTGTTGCCTCTAATCTCAACCACATCCAAAGAAAGCACACACCTCACATAACATGAATGTTACATAACCTATCCGTATCAAAACAAATGTGTCTGCATATTCTTTAGAGATGCACAATATTGTGTTTTGCCAATATTTGAGATGAAAGTATTTGCAGCTCATCTGGGCTAAAACCAATGTCTTGCGTCAGGAGCACAAAGGAACAACTTGACCAAAATTGCCTGTTTTTTTATTGTTACAGTCCCGTTGTGTTTGAATTAGATGTATAACATGACAACATTTTATTCTTAAAAGGGTGATACTGTAAGGGATGCAAAGGTCAGCCATCATGGTACAATTGTATATTTTACCAGCAAGTAGACGGGATATTTATGGTCCATTTATGTTGTAAAAATATCATCAAAAATGTCCATATCTGTTGATATAATAATCAATTCTAAGGCAAGTATCTGCTGATCCCAGTATTGTCCCCACACCGTATCACATTCCTAATATTCTTAGATATATTTCACATTCCTTTTAGCGAATGCACTCCTCTGATGCTGCTCTGCTCTTGGCAGATAAAACACTTGGACCATAGTTTTTGCCCCTTTGGGAAATTCTCAATCTCCCCTTTGGAAATCTCTTGTTCTGGTGGAGGAACAGTTTTCTGAAGCTCGTTTAATGAATTGGCTTAGGGATGGTGGGACCAGTCTGCTTCAGACTTTGTTTATTAGACAAGACAAGCTTGTGTAAAATCCACAAGATTATTGGATCTCAACAATTCATGTTAGTCGTGGTGGTATTGTCAAAGATTTGTTATAGATTGATTTTGTTTTTAGACTGGTCATATGGGCAACTGACCAGTGTGTTGAGCAGGAGTAGGAAGTTCTGTAAATTAAACTTTGTGGAGGCTACAGTTCTGGACTTGTTGGTAATTCTGCTCTGACCTCGTGTTCACAGATGTCTGGAGACATGGCCACCGATCATGTAAACGGAAATGGAACCGAGGAACCAATGGACACTACTGCGGCGGTGACCCACTCAGAACACTTCTCTGCACTTTTGGAGGCTGGATTGAGCCAGAAAGTTGCTGAGAAACTAGATGAACTTTATGTAGCAGGTAAGTGACCCTGATGGATTATGTTTTGCCATTGTCTTGCTTTACTTTACCTGCAATGAGAAGTATAAGAAACTGATAAAGGAGGCAACATTCTGCCACCACAACTCGATAGGAAAGGGGTTGGAAAGTATTAGAGATTGCTGCTTTAACTCTGAGTTCACAATAAAGGGGGGCAAATGTGTGAAATGATCACACTCCTTATTTTAGTTTCTAAAATTAATGCAGAGCAGCTTTTGTATTTCCAGTTTGTATTCTACCAATTTTAATGTGTTGACATTCAGATGGATCCTGCTTAATGTACTGAGCCACAAACCTATTTAAGCTACTTTACTACACAGTGGAAGAAACGGGAACTGTGATATAGGGAAGGAATGTTAACCACAATTTTATTTCCTCTCTCTAATGAATTTGATCACAACTAAATGAGAATAAATCAGGCCTCAGAAATATTTAATGGTCCCTTTTTCGGATGTTTTTTTTAAACATGACATTTCAAGTAATATTTCTTTAATTTGTTAACACAGATTTTATCATGTAATCTGTACCGAACGATGAAATTGCAGGCTGCTCGGGATGGTATTGGTATAAACAGAAGAAAATTGCATTGGCTAATGTTGAAATGTTTGTACATGCATCAAACATATATAGGGCTGGGTGATATGGCCTAGAAATAAAATACCCGATTTTTTTCCCACGACACTTGATTTACAATTTTAATCGATTTTTCCCTCCCTAAAAGAAACAAAACTCCCAGTGACATAAAAATGAAACAAATCAAGTTTTGCCTTTATGTTGTCTAAATGTTTCCCTCTTAAAGTCAAAGTCTGGGTCATAAAAGGTTGGTTATGTAGTATAAACATAGGCAGGTTTGTCTTCATAAACACTAAAAGGCTGAGGTATTTTTAAAGTATTAGCATGAAACTCCCTGATCGATATTTAATCTACTTAAATAACATAAACAAGCCTATTAAAGGGCTTGTGCAAACCCTACAAGGCCGACCATCATGAAAATTGTAGTTTTTTTCAGAAATTGCAACTACTTACAATTGGACTATGGCAAGAAAAAGATCTCTTTACTTTTTAAAATCTTCTGCAGAAAATAATTCAAATTAATCGATTTTTTTTGCCCAGCTCTACACATATATCGCACTTATTGGCAGCAATATTGTAACAATTAACAAATATACCATATCGCTTTGCCTTATTTCTGCACTGAGCAAGGTATCAGTGTTTTTTGTTTTACATCTGGTTCTTACACAAATTAAATCTCACTTTGAAGGCTTTTTTAATTTTATTTAAAGACTGTCTGCCCAGACGAAAAATATCAGTCTGCAATATTGTGTTTGGAGTTATCAACATATTGGATATCTGGAAGTCCAGTATTGTTCATCACTTTAAACTGCTGCATTGGGCAAGGAGACAGATTTTGGTCTTGAAGCCTCCGGTTGCCGTTCCTTATTGTTATGACCTTTTGTATGATTGATAACACTTAAATCATGTTAAAAATTAAAAGGTTTAAAATAAGTACTACTCTAATTTATTGTGAGACTTTCCCTGTACAATTAGCTGTTTGGTGTAATTTGTATTAACTTTGTTCATTGTCCGTTCCAGTGTACTTTTATCAGCATATGATCTTGCTCATTTACATCCCCACAAATCATTAACTCAGTGCTTTTTTTAATGGGTTGATGTTTGCTCTTATTCTTAGTATAGCCCGAAGTTAAAGTATTTCTTACCCATTTCAGTTAATTTCAGTTAATTATATGAATGAAAGAAATCACAGTAGCTGGGTTTATTATTTACAAAAGAAATAACGTTGCACAGCCAGAAAGTCTCTCAGGCTGTTTGCTCATTAATGCATATAAACAGAGTGCATGCTACCACTCACAGAAGCACCTTCTTTGTTGGGCGTTGACACATCCTGTAGTATCCAGATGCCACTGTGAAAAGGATCCAGTGTGAATGAGTTGAAGAATAGGCGTAGGCTTGCCGTGAAGGGATCAAGGAAGGTAGATTGAGGCCAGCTGGTCTCTGTAGCACGTCAGGAACAATAGAGCAGCTGTCTGCCTGCAGCAGGTGAATTGTTCTCGCGGAGCAGCAGGAGCAACTAAGCTGATAACAGAGCTGTTTGATATTGATAGTGTGAGCTGTGCCATTTGATTCCTGCTGCAAGTCTTGATTAATTACATCAAAACTTGGCTGAAGAGATGGAAGTAGATGGAGCTTCTAAACTACTGCAAATAATTGATTTTACAGCATTTGCACCACACAGATTTCTTGGCTTTATAAGCATATCAAAGAATGAGCAAAATCCATTGATTGCTAAACTTATGCTATGAATAAAACATACCACACCTGAGCAACAAGCCAACTATAATTGTTTTATCTTAATTATCATCTCCTCCTCTCTGCTCCTCTGTCATGGATATTTTCAGATCTGTGGTGTAAATATTGTTAATTGTTAACACTGTATACACCATCTCATTCAGAGTCTCATTTCCACTTAATTGTTACTTGTTTTCTTTCATAGGGAAGTTGATATTGCTTGAAGACTCTGCATGTTGCAACCTGTTTACTTAATTTTTCATACTCTTTTCATTCAATTTCATTTTAGTTGAATGTATTCTATTTTTATTTTTTAATTTATTCTACTTTATTCTAGTTTAGTTAAATTAATGCTCCTCTAATGTCTTCATCTGATATTTCCAACTGCTATACTGTGTATAAGAGCAACTGAAACAGCCGAATATTCCCTTGGGGATTGATACAGTATTTCTGATTCTGATCTTGTTTTTAATCAGTGTAATCTGAAACTAAGGCTGGGCAATTCATCGAAAAATAATCAAAAACGACATTTTAAACCCTCTAATCGAAGTAAGTTTCCTCAGGTTGATTATTGTGATTGATTTGCTTGTGTAAGTCACATCACTGCTGCTCCTCCATACAGTCTGCGTTCACTTTTGCGTAGAGTGAAAAGACATGCTGCCGAGAATGAGACAAATGCCAGTGTATCAGGGGACTTTGTAGCCAAAAAAAATCTCCTTGTTTGGGCACAGTTTGCTTTCTGTGCAGAGGACATCGGGCAGAAAGAAGTGAAGCGTAAATACTACAGGAAGACCAATTCGACAACCGTCTGTAACACCACAAATCTTTTCCAGCATAGCATAAAATAATTGTTTTTTAATCGTAATCGAGGTAGGAGCTTCAGTTTACCATGATACGGGAGTAGGTAATATTGCCCTGCCCTATCTGAAACTGTAGTTGATTTAAAAACACAAGTCACCAGCCAACACAGTTGGTAATTGCTAGGGCTGGGGCAATATGCTTTTCTCCTGATTCGATTTTTTACTATTTTTTTTTAGGTTTCGATTCGACTGCGATCCTATGAAATTGACGATTTTTGCAATCATTTAGAGCTGAAACGATTCCTCGAATATTCGCGAGTACTCGATTACAAAATATCCTCGAATTAAATTTTGTGCCTCAAAGCCTCGTTTAATATATAATTATACATATAAATATATCTGGACTACTATACAGTGCACAGTGTTTGACACGGACGGTCATTTCTGTGGCACAACGCGCCTGCTACCTCCGCTGCTGCGCTGCTTGTAAAATCATGAAGGAAGAGAAAAGAGAGGGACAGAAAGGAGAGAGTCCACAGAAGAAACGGCAGAGAGTGTCCAAAGTGTGTGGTCACTACAAGAAGGGATGAAAAGAAAACAGTGCAGTGTGTCTGATGTGAAACAGAGTTAGCCTAGCACGTAGCTTAGCATGATAGCACGTCGTTAGGGCTGCAACTATTATTATTACAGCATTTTAAATATGCTCATCACAGACATGCGTCCTCTTTCCATGGTGGAGGACACAGGATTTAAGAACATGATCAAGGATTTCAGTCCAAACTACACAATGCCCCCAGGAAAACACTTCACAAATATAATTGCAGAATTATATTACTACTTTGTAAATCAGTATTGTATTGGCTTTGTTTTAAGCCAGTACTGGTTTACACTTTGGAAGTTGTTAAAATAAAAACCCTTTTCTGAGGAATAAGCAGCATTTGGTTGCTCATTTTGAAAGCCCTAACATGTTGCATTGTATACAATTGATTTATTTGTTTAAAAACAAAAAAGTATATTTTGTTAGAGTACTCGAGTACTCGAAGAAATAATTGACAGAGTACTTGATTCCAAAAATACTCGATAGTTGCAGCTCTACAATCATTAGTTAGCTTTTTTTAACACCAGCCAAAAAGATGAACAATGATGATGCCTCCAGACTATATTAGGAAAAAAACACATCACATGTGACTCATGTTTTGGATTTATTCAGCAACATATTATTCAACCAGCTGTAGGGATGTAACGATCTAAAAATGTTGTATAGCAGTTATTGTGACCAAAATTATCGCGTTATCATTATTATCGTGGTATTGTTCCAGTGTGCTCAAAATGTTCAAAAAGTACTTTAACACACAATTGAAATCATTTAACCCCTTTAATATTATAATTATAACAGTTCTTTTTTTGTCAATAAATGTGTCCCTTGAGTACACTTTTTTTACCCTTGTTTCATGAGAAATAAAAGTAAACAAGTCTAGCAAGTATTTCTCATTATTATGTAATAAATGCTTAAACTGTGTGTAATTACAAGAAGAAAAAAAAACGGTTCAAACTTTAAACAGGATCTCTTCATAAATTATTGTAAATGAACATGTTCAAAGTTTTGAGACAGCCAAAAATAAATTTAGCCCATTTTAAAAACACTCAAACATCTTAGTTTGCCTTCAGCATTAGTGTCCATGTTACAGCTCGTTATATTAGACCATGTCAAGGCCTTTTTATTTATTTATTTATTTATTTAGTAACGATAGTCCCTGTGGCTGTTTGCCCCCTTCGTGACTCCCCTCTGGTCTCCCCTTTCCATGGCAGATCTTCTCGACATGTCCTTTTAATAGTTACAAATTACAATTGATTAAATCCATAAAACACAAACTTTGACGGAAAAAGATGATCTACTAAGAAATACAGCAAATACACGGCAAAAGAACGGCAAGAACACACTCCAGAATGATCCCAATGCTGTCATTTACAAGATTTATACATTATTTAGACAGAAAATCCACCACTCTCAGATAACCACTCTCTCTCTCTACCTCTACGGCTCGGTCTGCTCATTTACTTGAGGAGTTGCGGCAGTTCTAACCACGCATGTCTTGTTCTTTTGCCGCAGCTTCATGTTTAAACAGGGAGACCGTCTTCTATCATTTTCCTCTCGGCATCCTTGTAAATCCAAACTTCAACCAGACTTCAGAGTCCCTTTTGGGAGGAAAAGTCTCCACTGTAGTGTTTTGAACTTTCGCTCTCAGACTCAGAGGCCAAACAATGCAAACTGCGCACCTTGCGTCAAGCTGCTTAATCGAGGACAGACACATAGTTTAGGATTTTCCAGTCAAAGAGCAGCATCACAGTGCATTACTGACGCTGTGTGGTGATCAAACATAGTATAACAGTAATTTTAATTGGACATTATAATGATTGCTGTGGGAAATTTTACCGCGGTATACCATTTTACCAGTAACCGTTACATCCCTAACCAGCTGTTTATACTCTCTCTTAAAAAGCAAGGATTGTATTTGAAAGTGGCTTATTAAAGAGATTATGAGGAGTTTCTAAGTAATTGCAAAAAAGTCTCACTTTTAGATGTATGCCTGATCGAAATACACTTTAAGATGAGTTTCATCGCATCACAGTAGGTTATCTATAACTGCTATTCCTTAACCTACCAGTCGGGTCGGACAGGGCTGGACTGGCCTGGATACTCAACTTCAGGAACGAGGCAATTAAAACTAGAGCAAATTTATATTATTCAGACACGTCTTAGAGCACCGGGCTGTTAGTAGCGATATATAGCTGGCTACAAAACTATGATACTAAGTTTTCCAAAAATTGCTTGTTGTCACACATCAAAAACTACCGCTACGTAACTAGAAAGAGATACATTACCTCGTGGCTTTGCATCCTGTAAGTTGTTGAAAAAAGAAGTTGTAAAGCAATGCAGAGTTCTGAGGAAGGTCCAAGCTGCATTCATTAGCATCACAACAAACACACACTTTGGCTTGGGTCTTTTGGTGTGTTCCAGTTGTAGTCAGAAGTAGGAATTTCCGGGTTCTGAGTAGGAAACTGCAACTGGAATGTCTTACGAAGTCGGAATTTCCTTCTGGGAACTCGGTGAAACCTCGCCACCCCTGAGCTAACAACAGCTAACAATAGCCTGGTAGATCAGCATGGTTTTTTCCAACTTCAACTGGAACGCCAATAACTCGGAGATTGTGTCACTCCCAGTTCCGAGGTATCTGGAACGCAGCATTATGACACTCGCCACACATGCTCATGCTTCTCCTCATAGCACCTTTAACGCAGACTAAAATGAAGCATTTAAATTTGGAAAAGATTGATTCTTGAACAAAAAGAAAATCGATTTAAAAATCATCAAATAAAAAATCCAGATACTTATGCGAATCGATGTTTTCTCCCACTCCTAGTAATTTCAGAAGTTAACCAGAATGAAACAGAGTTGATGAAGTCTCTGAGCATTTTCTTGATCCTTGATAATAACTGAAATATTCAGTTATTATAAAACTGCTGTTGTGCAACGCCTTTCTAGCTGCATGAGTCATACGTCTGCTTGTTCTCTGCACTAACCTGTTCTCATGATGAGGTATGTCTCTCTTTATGTTTTCATCAGGCCTTGTAGCACACAGTGACTTAGACGAAAGGGCTATTGACGCTTTGAAAGAATTCAGCGAGGATGGAGCGATGCAGGTCCTGTCCCAGTTCAAAGAGAGCGACCTGTCACACGTGCAAGTAAGATTAATCTCCCCAACAAGAATGAACTGTCTTAATTTATTAATGTGAATTCTCTTTAATGGTTTCAATCACAACTCTCTCCTCCAGAACAAAAGTGCCTTCCTGTGCGGGGTGATGAAGACCTACAGGCAGAGAGAAAAGCAAGGGACGAAGGTTTCAGATCCCACCAAAGGACCTGATGAGGCTAAAATCAAAGAACTTCTGGACAGAACCGATTACACACTGGACGTGACAACAGGCCAGCGGAAGTATGGTGGCCCACCACCAGAGTCTGTTTACTCTGGGGTCCAGCCTACAGTTGGAACTGAGGTAGGAGTCGGTCACCCTACGCATCCAGCTTCTCCCCAAAACTGTAAACCTGTGTTAGGGCACGGTGATATGACCTCAAAATAGAATCGGACTTTTTTCACAAAACTCCATCTCAAGCTTTTAACCTCAAGGGGAAAACCTACAAGCGACACAAAAATACAAGAACCAGATTATGCTTTTATGTTATAAAAATATTCTGAAACTAACAGAATTTGGCTCCAGTAGTCGAGTTGTATGCTGTTTTTTAACAGCAAGTTTACATGAACACTGAATTCTGAGCTGTTTTCACTGAACTTTAACCCTTTCATGTGTGCATTTTTAACAAAGGACTATTTTAAAGATGCTTGTTTTTACTTTCAAACAAGTTAAAAATCTTATTCATTTTTTTATCAATGTTATATTTTGAGGGAGGTAAGCATCTGTCCACTATAGTGGACACTATGCATCAGCAGTATAGATAATTATTTAATGAAACTTAATCAAAATCCACATATGCACGTCTTACTAAATGTATATTAAAGAAAAATCTGAAGTATATGTATTATTGCCATTTAATCAAGACATTCACTTGTGATTTACACCAAAATTGAAAATAAAAAATTATGTGAAATCTGAATACAGGCATAATATCCAATTTGCCCTTTGTTGACTATTTTGAATTCATGATGGTAAAATATTTGTTAGGATTATATCTTTATGAAACTTGAGACAATTTTTTTCTTCCAATTTACAGCCTATACGTTGAACATGATAATGCGGCCTAAAGGGTATAAAATTATTCCAAATATCTGTCTAGTCTACTGTAGTGGTCACCACGCTTGCAAGGGTTAACATTATACTCTCTGATTAGTATTTAATCTCATTAAAAAAAAGCCTTAACATGTGCTTGTGTAAAACCTGACTGGACCTACTATTGTGAAAGATAAATTTTCAATTGATATTTAAGAGTAATTTTTAGTCGAGGGAAAAAAATCTTTTTGTAGTTTTCAAATCTGCTGCAAAAAAACAATTTGAATTAATCAATTTAATTGACAACCCTGCTGTATATACTAACTTACTTAAAGGTTCAATTATACTTTAAGTTAATACTGCATATTTTTATGTCTTTAGAGGCAATGACAGACATTAAGGCATAAGGGCATCATCAGACATTAAAATATGTTAATTAAGTTAATTTAGGTTAAAGACCAAAATATGGTAAGAAATTCTTAATTTCCTAAGTTGGAATACTCTCAGACTTGGTAGTTCAGGATAAATATATACATGTCTTCACACTGCAGTGTCTATAATTCAAATAGTTAATTTAGCCAAACAATTTTTAAAATGTGAAACTGCATTTACATTACTCAGAAATGCTGAAAAAAACAGTATTTTATTTTATTTTTTTTTATTAGCTGTGTTAAAAAGCTCTTGGTGTCACAGTGTCCTGCCTGCTGCCCCGTTATGGTCTGTGTGTGTGTGTGTGTGTGTGTGTGTGTGTGTGTGTGTGTGTGTGTGTGTGTGTGTGTGTGTGTGTGTGTGTGTGTGTGTGTGTGTGTGTGTGTGTGTGTGTGTGTGTGTGTGTGTGTGTGTGTGTGTGTGTGTGTGTGGGTGTTTGATGCTTTGTGAAGGAAGTATCCAAATTGTCTGTCCTAATGTCCCTGTAGATATTTGTGGGGAAGATTCCCAGGGACCTGTTTGAAGACGAGCTGGTTCCTCTCTTCGAGAAGGCTGGACCTATCTGGGACCTTCGTCTGATGATGGACCCGCTGAGTGGCCTGAACAGGGGCTACGCCTTCGTCACGTTCTGCACGAAAGAAGCAGCTCAAGAGGCGGTGAAACTGGTGAGTGTTTGACGAAGGACTTCCTTTTGATGATGCGTTTGACCCTACCACATTTATTTTAACTCTCAGACATCAGACCACCTGAGATTGGAACTCACTTTTAACAAGGGCTGGGTTTAAAAAGTCTATTTAATTGATTTTAACTGATTTCCTTTTAAATAGTTCATAATTGATCCATAAAATCCAAAGACCAATTTTTTAACATGGGTAGTTTTTTCTTCAGTGGACGTGCAGAGAAGCAGCCCGTGGTATCAGCCGACTAGTATTGCGTGATCTGCGTTTAGCGTTGCTTTCCACTGAACAAAATCTATTGAGATGTTACTGCAAGTAATCAAACAAACACGGCAGAAGCAAATATCACTATATGGGCTTAACTGGCGAGTTTAAAGGCTGACGTATGGAGGTATTTCGGATTTTAAAAGCACGAAGGAAAAGAGAAGTCGGACAGTAAACAAGTAATATGCAGAATATGCATTAATGTATATAATTATTATAAGATTAATGTAGCTGCTTTGGGTTCATTTCTTAATGTAAAAACAATTTTAATAATGCACCAGGTCAAAATTCACTTGTTATTGTATCATGAATCGAATCCATTTGAGACCTGGTGATATCGAATCGAATCGATCCAGAAAATCTGATTCGGTACCCAGCCCTACTTTTAACTCAATAGAAGATAGATTAGATGAACACTAATGCTGTGCTCTAGTCACAGCGTCAGAAAAACATAGATCTGCCATAGATTCTTGAAGAATGTAAATAACATGTAAGCAGTATTTATAAACTATAAACATCCAACAATATTAAATATTCTCCTGATTTACTGATTCACTTGTCGGTGAAGGAGTCCTCCCAAAGAATAAAGAAAGTTCTGTCTTATCCCTAATTAATGGAGTATTACAGGAGCTTAAAGCTAGGGTCGGTAGTTTTAGAAAACTAGCATGAACTTGAATGTAACATCTCCTCTGGGCTCCATCTAGTCCCTCCCACCCCTCCTCCAAAATTTCAACATTTTTGTTTTACACTACACCAAGTCATGTCTCGGTCAGCTGTAAGAAAACACCAAAACATTATCATAGTAAAGTTAAAAAACAAACATGTAAAGTTAGTAAGGGCTTTTGGCCATTAAACTACCGTATTTTCCGTATTTTATCCTCTTTCCCGCCGTCCTCCTGTATCAGTATCCTCCCGTAAATCTCCAGTGTGACGATATAATAATAAAAACATTCCTCTGCCTCTCCAAACTGAACTCTGTCTCTAGCCTGAAGGGGTGGTAATGCTCCAAAATGATGGATGCCAACTGCCGTAAAACCGAAGAAGAAGAAAAAGCCTGGTGAGAACGTCCACCTGCAGTAGCCTGGGTGGCAGCTGTCGTGAGATTAGAGCCAACAGAACAAACCAAGAAAAACAAAATGTTTTTAGATTTCTTTACACCTGTCTTAAAATGTCAGGGATACTGGAGCTTGGTTGGGGTTGTGGGACGGGACATAAAGATCATTTTAACCAGATTAACTAACAGTGTATAAAAATCAAATTACCAACCCTAGCTTTAATAACTGTTTACACCCGGGCCAGTGATCTTTGATTGTGAACGGGATGGTGGTGAGGATCCCTGACTTCCCAGTACAAATGAAACGCAGCATAACATCACATCCCAGCTAGATGCTTTCTAGTTACAAGCTGGTAAGCTGAAGGCCATTGGACTTAAAATTAAATTCCAACTAAAGAGGTTCCTTGTGACTTAATCTGTAATGTAGGTTGGACAACTGGACCTATAGTGCCCCTCCAACATAAACATCCCTGCCCTTGCTGTGCTGTTACATACACAAGTTACACCCCTAGCTGGGAAAACAGATGCAAAGTAAATTGTTTCTTTGTGGAATATTTTCAGTTATTTTGATTAAATGCATTCCTCCAATGAGCTACCATACTTGCAGATTACTTAAATGCATTTTTGCTTGAGAAATAATCTCAGACCAGCTTTTATATATGTAGAAATATAAAGGCAAAAGCAGCCTGTTAATCTCCTATTGTTAATGCCTGCTTGTGCTCGAGCATGATTAAGCGTGCCATGCTTAAACCCACCATCACACTTAAGCTCTGCAGAGAGCTCTCACGATATGAAAAAAAGCCAGACTGTAGGAGGGAGAGGGCTCGAGCATAACACAGAAAGCCTTGTCTGGTTATTACACATTTCCCTTTAGATGTATGTCTATGATGGTTCAGTATAACCAGTTTTTACATTTTTTCCCATAAACACACACATTGTGTAAGAATTAGCAATGATACACAAATTAATCAATCAGAGTGGTGTAGGCTGAAGCTCAAGCTTTTTTACCTACCCTAATTGCAGGGTGAAAAGCTGTTATAAAGGCTACTAGCCCCTCGGCTCATTACTAAATGTCCCTGCAAGCAGTGAAGCTAAATGTGTGACAAGTTAAGGGAGCAAACTAGCTAAGAGACAGCTGTGCTTTTCTTTTAAACCTTTCTTCCTTGTTTTATCTCATTTAATTCTCAAACACGATTGAAAGAGCTCAAGGATGTTGATGGTTGGTGAAGAAAAACATGTGGGTTGATTGGTCTATAAGACAGCAGGAAAAACGAAATGTACCAAAACAATGACAGTGAATCATTCGCCTGGGTGAAGAGGACAGTGACGAGAGTCACGCGTCTAACACATGTGAAAAGTGAAGAATGAAAAGCAACGAGGGCACACCACTCCAACATCACCATCTCCAACATCACAACCCCAATATCACAAACCGGGACTCACAACAACAACAACAACAAAAAAGGATTACGTGGAACGAAGGATTATGGAATATGTCAAATACGGACTCTAAAAGGGAGTCTAGAATTATGTAAGACCTCTATAAATGAATAAAAATGCATAACAACTTGTTAATATGTAGAAAAAAAGGAGACTAAGTACTAAATATTGAGAAAATGGGGACGGGACTAGATAAGCTCTGCTTCTCCCGTCTACCCTTTCGGACATGAACATTTGATCAACTATTGACAATGTGTGATGCTGAATAACTGTGTTGACGTGACCGAAATAAAAAATAAATGAAATGAAAAATGAAAGAAACATGATGTATGATTCAGACTCAAGCTTGTGGCTTCAAATGCCAGATAAGTTTAAAATAAAGCTGGGCAAAATATTGATTAAATCGATAAATAAGAATTATTTTCTGCAGAAGATTTAAAAATCAAAAATTGAGATTTTTTTCATTCACTTAAATTGTTAGTTGTTGCAAGTTTGAAAAAATATAAATACTGAAACTACAGTTGTCATGATGGTGGCCCTGTCAGGTTTTGCACAAGCAAAGGCTTGAATTTTTAAATTAAATACTTATCAGAGAGAAACATGTTAACGAGCTGTGCAAATCCCACAGCTTTCAGTGTTTATGTAGGCAAACCTGCCTCCGTTAGAACTACATAATCAACATTTTATGACACACTTTTTTGCTTTGAGAGGGAAAACATCATTTAAAATCGTAAATCGAGTTTTGTGGGGAAAAATTGGGGATGTTATTTTTAGGCCATCTTGTCCTGCCCTACTTTAAAGTAAATGTGACCAGACTGATCTCTTGTAGCCTCTTTGCTTAATGCTTATTGTTTGAATTGTCTGTATCATACTGAACTAAACCTACCAAGACATCTAAGCTATAAGGGTAGAAGTGCCTGTGATTTATGCATTTTAACAGTCTCTTACATGTTTTAGTTGCCAAAGCATCCACCCTTAAAGACTCGTTTTTATGAATGCATAAAGTTGTTTGAGTATGCACTTAAGTGTGTTCATGGCAAGCAATAAAGCTTACCCCCTGGTGTCGTATTATCCAGCATGGATGTTAATGCAAAGTGTAAATGGCCTTTTTGAATATCTGCCAAGGAGCTTGTATGAGTGTTGATCTCTCTGCAAAGCTCACGGAAGGACACTCTAAACTCTGTTTTCATGCATAAAACTTGAAAATCTTTGACTTAAATAATCTGTCTTTTGTAGGAATTTAGCAGCAACATAAAATGGCAAACTGTGGTTAAATTGGACTGTTAGTTTTACCGTTTCCTATTTTAATTTTTTTTAACCACTTTATGTTGTCAATAACTCTCTCTCGAGGGGGAAGAGGAGGAACGGGAAGACTGAGAACAGGAAGGAGTAGAAGCCAGCCCATAGCCCTATTTTTACTTCTTTATCTATCTTTTCATCTGTTATACTAAACTGCTACTAGAATCCTAATATCCCTGAGTGAGGTTTCCAGATGGATTAATAATGCTCTATCTTGTCTAAACGCATGTCAGAGTTTGGCCTTATTTTGAATTTTACAGGATTGCAATCTGGCTTGATAGCATGAACTTTCAAATCATGTATCATTTTAACTCATGTATCGATCAATTTCGTCATGGGCCAATTCATGTAACATCTATCATTATATGATTATTTTATCTATATATGAAGTTATGTGTGTATTAACCAATACAGATTAATCTATGCTGTGTACAGAAAAAACCCACAGAGAAGTCTGGTAACCAGAAATAGCTTGACCATGT
Source organism: Scarus forsteni (assembly GCA_036419115.1). Classification (NCBI taxonomy): domain Eukaryota; kingdom Metazoa; phylum Chordata; class Actinopteri; order Labriformes; family Labridae; genus Scarus; species Scarus forsteni. Next base: position 2,432,012 of record JAZDUH010000283.1, read on the forward strand.
ATAGAGAACAGACACAACCATGTAGAGAATCTCAAACACTATATAGGTATCCCACAGATGCCGATTGACAGTAAGAGACAGCATGGAGACCGAGACACTCACTCAACTGATACTCTCATTTATCCACTAATACAGCATCCAAATGTATCTATGTCTACTTGTAACGGCCATGCAATAAACAATGATGATCACAGTCTGGTATCAAGAATCCTCCATTGAAACATCTCTCGATCTGGAGTGCGGGAGAGCAGGGTCCTTAACAAATGGACCAGATAACAGATTATCCCCGAACAGCTAATAACATGGCTGTTTAAAAGTGCTATATAAATAAAGTTGACATTGACCCTGTCTGCAGAAAATGCAGAAATATACTGCAATAATAATGACGACCGAGATAATTTAGGTCACAATAACCGTCTTCCCTTGTCTGCTGGCTTTGCTTGACCTGTGTATCACCCTCATATGTGACTAACTCATTGTTTTGGCTGTTTTTCAGTGTAATAACCACGAGATTCGTCCTGGAAAGCACATCGGGGTGTGTATATCCGTGGCCAACAACAGGCTCTTTGTTGGCTCCATTCCCAAGAGCAAAACAAAAGAGCAGATTGTTGAGGAGTTTGGGAAAGTTACAGGTAAGACACTTCCACTGCAGTTTTTCCCCTGGGATTAAGTTATTTTAGTTTTATATTTTAACTCTACTCGCCTTTTTCACAGAGGGTCTCAGCGACGTTATCCTTTACCACCAACCTGATGACAAGAAGAAGAACCGAGGCTTCTGTTTCCTCGAGTACGAGGACCATAAAACTGCTGCTCAGGCTCGCCGCCGGCTCATGAGCGGCAAGGTGAAGGTGTGGGGCAACGTGGTGACCGTGGAGTGGGCCGATCCCATTGAAGACCCTGACCCTGAAGTCATGGCGAAGGTGAGCTTCAAATGATCACGTCTAATAAAACTAAAATCAGCAATGGGAGCCCTCTAGCTCAAAGCTATTGTTTTCTTTATATTTTTTTCAACTTTCCTTTTATTAGGGTTCTGGCATACAATATTGCAGTCCTGTTCAGTACAAATATATACTCTTTTTTTTCTCTACCATTGGATAATTTAAAAACAAACAAATATCAGCAGGACACATTATTACAACAGAGGATTAGGGCTGCGTTAAGAAAAAAAGTGTGTCCAGTCCAGTGTGTTGAACTTTCTGGCTGCAGTCACCTGGCAGCAGTCAGTCATATCGGGGGCTGTCGGGGGCACTCCGCCTGCAGAGAGACCGTTTGGTTGCCGCACGGCTTATTGGTGTTGCGCGAGAGGAGCAGGGGAGGAGGCGTTTGTCAGAGCGGAGAAGAAAAATGCATTTTATTGAATGCAAGCAAACCATAGCGACACAACTATGGGCGAGATAGTTATCTGCCTCAGCACTTGCGACACCCGACTTGATGCAGGACTCTGCTGTGAAGGCGGCGACATGATGCTGCGGTGACATATTTGCAGTTTATAAAAAAAAGAGAAAAAATTGAAGGAGCGGCGGGTAGGATTTAGGAGTGGTGGGCCGCCACTCCTAAATGAGTGTAGAGGAAACGCTGCTATTGATGCAAGAGTAAAGTTGAACAGTTGTGAGAATAATCTCATAATGTTACGAGGATGAAGTCCAAAAGTTATGAGAATGAAGTCAAAAAAGTTACCAGAAAAATCTCATAATGTTACAAGAAAATAGCTATAAAGTAACGAGAACGATTTTTGAAAATCAGAAGAATAAAGTTGAACAGTTACAAGAATAATCTCATAATGTTACCAGCATCAAGTCCAAAGCTTATGAGAATAATCACTAAAAGGTGGGAGAATTTGCAAAGATGATCTCATAAAGTTACGAAAATAAAGATATTAAGAAGGCTTTTTGTCAAAACTTTAGATCAATAGAAGAAAAACTTTATCAAGATGATGCTTTCATTTCATTGTCTCTGTGGATGCAGGTGGCTGCTTTTCTGCTTTAACCTTTCAGAATAAAGTTTAAGTTCCAGCCTAATTGAAACAGATTTGTGACTTAATTTCTGTACCTTTCTGAATATAACCTAACTTTTTGAGATTATTCTTGTAACTTTGACTATTTTTGTGATTTAGTGAGATAATTTTTGTTACTAATTAAACTTCTTTTTTTTTGCATCGACTTAATCGCCGCATACATTACAAACAAACATAGCAAAGTAAAAAAGTAAACAATGGTTCTTATTAATGAAAGGAATGGTGGAAAGACGAAGAAAAAAAATGTCAAAACCATTAAGTTACAAAGTTGATTTATCAACGATCCAAGAATTAACTTGAAAAATTATGAGAATTATGTTGAACAGTCAGGAAATTAATCTCATATAGTTACGAGAATAAAACCAAGAAGTTTTGAATGTTTCTTACAGGTACAATAAAGTTGAACAGTTGCAGGAATATTCCATTAAGTTACTAGAATAAAGTCCAAATGTTCGGAGAACAATCATTTTGAGTAAGGAGAATAAAGCCAAAAAAGTAGGAGAATCTCTAAATTAGAAGAATAAAGTCATTAAGACTATTTGTAAAAACTTACATCAATATAAGCATACCTTAATCAAGAAGATGCTTTCCTGTCATCCCCTTTGTGTTGATGCTTTCTGCTGCTTTTCTGGTTCAACCTTTCAGAATAAAGTTTGTTTTCCAGCCTAATCTAAATAAATTCATGACTTGATTTATTCCTGTAACTTTTTGATGTAACACTCCCAACTTAATGGGATTATTCTCATAACTTTCTGGCTTTATTCTCATAAATTTATGGGATTGTTCATGTAACTTTTCAACTTTTTTATTTACATAGACTTCATGATAACATGCATTACAAGCATATAACAGAATAAATAAATCTTATTAATGAAAAGAATAGCAGAAAGACAAAGAAAAAAATGTCAAAGCTGTTAAGTTACAAAGTTGATTTGAAGTTCCAAGAATTAAATTGAAAAATTATGAGATTGAAGTTGAACAGCAGGAAATTAATCTCATATAGTAAGGAGAATAAAACCAAAAAGTTCTGAGAATGATTTCTTGCAGGTACAAGAACAAAGTTGAACAGTTGCAAGAATATTCCTTGAAGTTACCAGAATAAAGTCCAAAAGTTACGGGAATGATCACTTCAAGTTAGGAGAATCAAGTCGAATAGTAGGAGAACAATCTCAAAGTTAGAAGAATAAAGTCATTAAGACTATTTGTGAAAACTAAACATCAGTATAAGCATACTTTAAGAAGATGCTTTCATTTCATCCCCTTTTTGTTGATGCTTTTTGCTGCTTATAAAGTTTGATTTCCAGCCTAATCTAAACAGCTTTCTGACTTTATCCCTGTAACTTTTTGATGTAATTCTCCCAACTTTCTGAGATTATTCTTGTAACTTTCTGGCTTTATTCTTGTAACTTTTTGAGATTGTTTTCAGGGCATTATAACTTGATTCTCATAAGTCGGTGTGATTACTCTTGTAACTTTTAAACTTTTTTTAATGTAGCCTAAATCTTCCGCTGTACATTAGACATAAAGTAAAATAAAGCAAATAATAGTTCTTATTAGGGCTGAACGATTTGAGAAAATCTAATTGCGATATTTTTCCCCAATATTGCCATTTTATCTGCAATTGTTTTAATGTTCCTCATCTTATGTATTCTTAAACAAACATAAGGAGTAGATTGTTTTATAGTAAAACCAATATGACATTAAATTAATCTAAGGATAAAAGATTTGAGAAAATTGAGAAGTGAAGAACAGAAACAAAATAGGTATGAAATTGTAAAAACTGAGTAAAAAAATGGTATGAAAGCAAAAAAAAAGTTAATCGGTGCAAAATGGGTATGAAATTGCAAAAAAATGGCAAAAAAATTCAAAAGTGACGAAGGTAAATTGACTATAGCAGCAAAGTTGGGATTAAATTTCAAAAATCATGTAAAAATTCCAAACATGGTCGACAGTGGCCAAAAAACAGATGAATGGGAGCAAGATAGGCATAAAGTTGTAGAAACTGGGTTAAAAAAGGTTAAAATAGGCATGAAGTTGCAAGAAACTACATCACAATGCCAAAATGTTCAACACATTTTGCGTAAAAAATATTGCACTGTCTGCAATTTGAAAATTGCAACAAGCCATATTGCGATTTAATCTAATTTGCAATTAATTGTTCAGCCCTAGTTCTTATGAATGAAAACAATAGTGGTAAGACGAAGACAATAAATGAAAAAATCTAAGAAAGACAGAACACATACACCACCAGTTTGGTGTAATAATGTCCAGTATTCTAGTTTTCCATGATTTTGATCTAGTAGAACAAAAGTCGGTCCATCAGAGTCCACTTTCTCCAGGAGCAGAAGCCAAATACAGTAACATTGTCATGAAGGGTGTTAGTCAGTTTTTCCTGTATTTCTTTATTCCAATCATCCAGTGTAGGGGTGTCTCCGTACAGATGTATTAGTCACGTTAGCATTACTGCTAGGATAAACTGTAAGGTTGACATTTCCAAGTCATACTCAAAAACTGACCTTTGACCTCCTGTGTCCTTTTTTTTCCATAGGTGAAGGTTTTATTTGTCAGGAACCTCGCTAACGGCGTCACAGAGGGGCTCCTGGAGACGTCGTTCAGTCAGTTTGGGAAACTGGAGCGAGTTAAGAAGCTCAAAGACTACGCGTTCATTCACTTTGAGGAGAGGGATGGTGCAGTGAAGGTATGCCTCTTCATTATTCACCACATTTGCAAGTTTGGCTGCCCTGATATATCACAGTGACTTTTTAGACAAACCTCATCATGAAGAGGCTTTTAATGTGTCCTCTGCTTTGTTCAGGCCTTGGAGGAAATGAACGGGAAGGAGCTGGAGGGAGAGCCAATCGAGATTGTTTTTGCAAAGCCGCCAGATCAGAAGAGGAAAGAGCGCAAAGCACAGCGTCACGCAGCCAAGTCACATATGTAAGTCATTTTTTTACACACCCAAGTTAAGACAGCAAAGAAGTTCCAGTTATGTCAGGAGAAAATAAAGACTAACAAAACCATCTCCCCCCATCCCTGAAATTACTGCTGTGAACATTTAACTCTTCAACAATCTTATATTATACAGATATTTTTAAAAACTCAAGGCTATAAAAAGTCTGAAACTATCTATTTGCCTTTTTTCATTGAGAAGAGCCAACGCATTACACATCTTACAAAGACTTCCTGTTCTTTTTTTCCGAACTAAAAAAAAATACAAAATAATTGAAAAAAAGACTGAAAAAGCATGGCAATTTGAAAAATGATAAAAACAAGTAATCAGGTGTAAGACCTCTGCCTTTAGGACATCTACTGCAAAACGCATACCTAATAAACTTACATATATTTATATAGATACTTGTTACCTTTTTACGGTTGTTAAATTTAAGATTGCAAGTTGACTAAGGCCATCTACAGCAGAGACGGTACTTGGATTTTTTAAGGACTGTTAAAACAAAATGCTATTTTGAAATTTGACTTTATGGTCTCATTCTTCCTTTGATAATTTATTAGAACAAGTCTGTGAAAGTTAAACAGTAAGCTATTTTTATCCATATCTGCATATCGGCTTGTTTTAATTTGATTAAATGATTTTGCTTAAATAGGTCAGTATTTTAGCTTAGTGTCAAAAAAAGTGTTATGTAACTTGTTCACTTTTCTAATTTTGGCATTTTAAAAAGGTGCAAGTATGTTGTATTTCTTTTCAGAATTGTGCTTGGTAAATCTGAAATATGTCCAAACATCAGCTTTTAAACTCACCGGTGGTGTCCCTATAGTGCTACTCGCTTCCACCGTGTTTGTTTGACTGTTTGCACTTACATCTCACGAGACCTTGTTCAGTGTAAAGCAGCGCTAAAGGCTGATTACGCGAGTCTAGCAGGCTTGATACCACAGGCTGCTTGTCTGCACGTCTGATGAAGACAAACTACCCAAGTTAAAAGATCGATCTTTGGATTTTATGGATCCATAATGAACCATTGAAAGGGAAATTGAAAAGTGATACAAAATAGAAAAGTCTACTAAACCTATAATTATCATCTTAACTGACCTATAATCTATCAGAATAATAGTTACAAATATGAATGAAAAATCCTCACCTGATAACTGTTGTCAATGATGCCCTGTTCACGATCCTTTTTGGTCTTCACTGGCACTTGTTGCTTAGTGATGTGATGTTTTAGAAAAGGACAGACTCATTTCAAAATCAGAACACTAGATATCACTAAAATGCCAATTTCTACACACTGCACCTTTAAGTGAACCATGACTTCCCTAACTGAGAGCAGAAAGACTCCCTACTCTGTAAGATATCAGTCTTCTTCATGTAACTTTGATTCTCCTTGTTCTGAAATGGCCTCCTGCTCTTTTTTTACTCATTAGGTATGACGACTATTACTACTACCCTCCTCCTTCACACATGCCCCCACCCGTCAGAGGCCGGGGCCGAGGCGGAAACAGAGGTGGCTACTCTTACCCTCCCGACTATTACGGCTACGAAGACTACTATGACTACTACGGTTACGACTATCACAACTACCGTGGCGGCTACGACGACCCTTACTATGGGTACGATGACTTCCAGGCCCCAGCACGAGGGCGGGGCGCCAGCAGGGGGCCCAGAGGCGGGGCTTCTCCAGCCAGGGGACGTGGCGGCGCCGGGACACCCAGGGGCAGGGCCGGCTTCCCCCAGCGTGGAGGTCCAGGACCAGTCCGCGGCGGACGGGGCGTGAGAGGCATCGTGCAGCCGAGAGGGCGAGGAGGGGTACGTGGTGCTCGGGGTGGCCGCGGTGGAAATGTAGGAGGAAAGCGCAAAGCTGACGGGTACAACCAGCCAGATTCCAAGCGTCGCCAGACCAATAATCAGAACTGGGGCTCTCAACCCATTGCTCAGCAACCGCTCCAAGGTGGTGATCATTCTGGTAACTATTCCGGTTACAAATCCGACAACCAGGAATTTTATCAGGATTCTTTTGGGCAACAGTGGAAGTAAACCAGTAGGGCTTTGATAAAATACGTGTTTTATTGTTTTTGTTTTTGTCTTTTTATTTAGAGACTTGATCTGATTGGCCCTCAATCCCATACGGTTGCCTGCGTTTTTTTCCTCAAAATTGGGTGACATCTGGCAAGATATCTTTTTGTACATATTTTAATAATCCGCTTGGACTCAAACCGTAGTCACACTCCCACCTGTATCTGGCGAACTGCTTTTCTTTTTATCCCTTTGTTTTTCTTTTTTTTTAAAAGATGGTCGTTTTAAAGATTTTCCATAACAAAGTTTGAAAGAAATTTTTAGATGCAATTATGTGCTCGAGCTGTCTATTTGGCTATAGCTTTATGTATGTTTTTAGAAATTCTGGTTTCCATGTTTTAAGTAGCTAACAGCAACAAAGCATATGTCTCCTAAACATGTATTTAAAACAAATGAAAATACAATTTGTATTGTCACAAAGTAATGCGTGTCTTGTTATTGAGAAAAAAAAAAAAAGGACCGTCGCAGTCCTATTTTTTGGCTTTACATTTTGGCTTGTATTCTTTGCTGTTTGTCTGCTTTAATAAACATACACGCACACGTGTACAAAACTTCAAATTGTGTTGCAAATTCATGTTTCGGCAAATTCTCTCTTCAAATTGCCTTCAAATTTAAAGGCTCCTTGTGGAAGAAAATGGACTAAAGGTTTGCCAATGTTGGCCACATGCTACAATGTCACCTTGCATGCCATCAAATTCCAAATCACCTACTTCTTCTACAGTCGGCATCTCAAGTGCTCTGTATGTGTAGTGACATACTCCATCCTTATGAGTTCCTCCCATGTCCCAAAAACATAAATGTCTCACAAATTGGTGTCCAAAATTCACTGTCAGTGCAGCATCAAGTTCAAGCCCCACCCCCCTACAAGTCTGTCATACACTTGTGTAACCAGCAGGGGGAGTAACAAAAGCACAATTTGATAAGCCATACCAAAGTGAAGCTTTTCCTTGTCCCAGAAGGATCTTCCTAGCTGTTGAAGGCCTGGATACTAATCTTGCATGTTTACCTGGAGGTTTGATGTGCTTCTGTGAGCGATAACTGCCGTGCATGCCTGGCTTGTAGTGTTTTCTGCTTTTTAATAGATACACCGGCTGCTCTTAACCTCCTCTTTTCCTTTTGCCTGTTTGTTCATGTTTCACCAGCTGCACCTCAGTTGTTAACAAACGTAAAGCATCGACACGTGCATGTTAATCAAAGGGGGGCACGACCCGGTGTGAATGCTGATTCATGTTTGACACGGCCGCTCCTCTGCGGTTATTCACTGTTTGGCACAGAACAGTAGATGTGTTTAGATGTAACATGATCCTGTTTTCCATTCTCTAATTGCTTCCTTTTGTTACCTGGCTAGCAGGGAAAAGGGGTCGAGGCCGGTCCTGATGTGTCGCTTTGAAGACTGACCAGTGTTTGGCGTCACACACTGCAGGCTGCCGGTGGATGGTGATGGGATGGTAAGGTCACCCGACACAGTGGTCCAATGGTATTCCTGACTCTCTGAAAACAGCCACATTTGAAGATAATCAGATCACGAAGCTTGCTTATTCCAAAGTTTGAAGAGAAAGCTCCTGCCCTTCGCCCTGTTCCCTTCCCTTAATACCTTAGACTAAGCAGGAGGCCTTGATGGACATCCTTCTGGAAAGCACTTTTAAAGGTTAAGTTTACATGGATTAAACTTGATGGAAGGTCGGGCAGGCAGGAAAACAGTACAGCGAGGCTGGCTGCACACCGGACCAGTTTAAAAAAACATCACAGGAATCAGCAGTCATGGCGGACCAGTTTATTCAAAAGATTCAAAATCTGTTCATCTGAGTCATGGTTAAAAGTTTCAAGACAACTTCTGGACTAGTTTTTGGGCGAGAATCGAAACATCTTGGCCCGACCAGTCAGTTCTTCAAAATGACCAGTTTTATGACCAGTTGAAGTCTTCAAAATGACCAGTTTTCAGTCACTGAACAAGAGACACGAGAACAAAACTCGTCATTACACTTTTACAATATTTACATTAATGCTGTAAGAGTGGGATAGCTCTTTCTTTAGCTATCAGCTCAGCTTTTTGCCAGAGGTCATGAATAAAATCAGGAATGTTTAATGTTTAAACAAACAGGAAAAATCGAAGTGTTTGATTCCGTCAACATTTCAGGGAGCAGAGAAAACTACAAACAAATCAAACCATTTTCTTGGTGTGCGATTGAAAGGTTTAAAAAGAAAACATTTGATCATGTGATGACAAAAATGCTCAAATATTTGGGAAAAGGCAGAAATGTCTGTAAATACAAGAGCGATCAAGTTTGACAAACACAAGAAGTTGTTTCTAATGAATAATGATATATAAATGTAAAGTTATATATGGAGAGAGAGAAATATCAGTAAATGTTAAGTATTCAAAATAATCATGGAGATAAAAACAATAGCTTTAAGCTTTTTACAAGTTTAAATCCCACACAAAAAGGTCAGTTCTTCTAGTTTGCTGGTAGTTTTTCTGTATCTGTTGAAAAAAAAAAAAACAGGAAACAACAAACATTTTCTTGGTGTGGGATTGAAAGGTTTTAAAAGAAAACAGGTGATCACTTAAAAACAAGAATGTTCAAGTATTTGGGAAAAGGCAGAAATGTACCAGCAATCAGGTTCAACAAGCAATGTAAGTTGTTTCTATAACAGCAACAAGTTTTTATATATATATATATATATATATATATATATATATATATATATATATATATATAGATTAGAGAGAGAGAGAGAGAGAGAGAGAGAGAGAGAGAGAGAGAGAGAGAGAGAGAGAGAGAGAGAGAGAGAGAGAGAGAGAGAGAGAGAGAGAGAGAGAGAGAGAGAGAGAGAGAGAGAGAGAGAGAGAGAGAGAGAGAGAGAGAGAGAGAGAGAGAGAGAGAGAGAGAGAGAGAGAGAGAGAGAGAGAGAGAGAGAGAGAGAGAGAGAGAGAGAGAGAGAGAGAGAGAGAGAGAGAGAGAGAGAGAGAGAGAGAGAGAGAGAGAGAGAGAGAGAGAGAGAGAGAGAGAGAGAGAGAGAGAGAGATAGAGAGAGAGAGAGAGAGAGAGAGAGAGAGAGAGAGAGAGAGAGAGAGAGAGAGAGAGACCATCGGTAAATGGTTAAGTATTTAAAACAATTATCATGGTAAATAAAAAATAGCTTTTAGCTTTTCAAAAGTTTCAATCCCCCACATAATATCAGCTCTTCCTGTTTGTTTTTTTCTGTATCCTAAAATATAGACAGAAACGAACAATGACATGTGTTTTTTAAGTATTGAATATTCCTGAATTTATCAGCTTCTGCCAAACAGTTGAGGTGGGGGTTAAAGGGTTTTAGGTTCTATTTTTGAGCATTTTTAGGCCTTTATTGACGGGAGAGAGTGGAGAAAACACTCTGCAAAAAGATCACAGGCTGGACTCGAACACCATGGAAAATTAGGAAAAAGTCAGATATCCTGGAAAATGATTTACCTTCCTTTTACCATGCTAGTGAACAGAAATCTAACATAGGAAATGAAGTAAAGATGTAGATAAAATATAATAACTGAAAACAATGGTGACAAAAAGAAATGATACACAATGGCAAAATAAAATTGAAGCTACTTAAACAATAAATCAACGATATGTTGATGAAAAAGCAGAGTGAATAAAGATCAAACAAGTCTAAACTATAAGACACTACATAAAAGCCAGACCATAAAATAGGTAGCAGAAAATGTTCATGCCAGAGAGTTAGAAATTCATAATTTTAAAGTTCTGTATGATTCAGTGGAGCCACCAACAGATTTGTCATCACTCTTTTATATTTTTTATAATTTCTAGAAGAGTGGGAACCCTGATCATGACAAAATGGAGTTTAAAAAATATGAAGACACCCAGTGGCCTGTTTCTTCAGTACACCTCTCGAGTGTTCGTTGGACCCTCTCTTGCCTTAAATCTTTGTGGCACACGTTAAAAACAGTGCCGGGAACTTACCTCAGAGATTCAGGTCCGTGCTGAAGTAGCCGTAAGAGGAAGTCTTTACTGTGTTATTAAGGGGTGGACATGGTCAGCAACAACACTCAGGTAGGCTGTGGCTCTCTTAGTCAACTGTGAGGGGATAAAAGTGTAAAGAAGTGTCTGCAGACCACCACGAGCAGCATGAACTGTTGATACAAGGCAGTTTTTATGTTAATGTGAAATTCTGAGCCTGCCATCTGCTGCAACGCGTGTTTAAAGAAGCTTTTCTATCACCTTGAACCATTCTTATATTTATGTTAATATTAGACCTATTAGGTCCTCCTGTAAATGATGCCGCATCTCAATGAGCTTTTAAATACATTTATATTCAACAAAGACAAATATGGTGCTGTATAAATAAAGATTGACTCTAAATTCATTAGAGGCAAATGTGATTAAGTCTCTTTATCTCTACCTGGATGGATACATTTCTGAATGTACGAATACAAATATCGATATTGTTTAATTACATGTCTTGCACATTTAAATGCCCAACCCTCATGGGTTTACTTGCGTTGTTACCAAGATATAAATTGACAACAATTACCAAGTTTCATCTTTTCTCAGCTAGTAAAAAAAACACTGCCTTTTCTCCCAAGCTTTGCAAATAAAATTTGCTAAAGCAAAAGCTCTTTTTCTGAAGCAGAACTCGTTTTTCATCGTCATCAAACCAAAAAAAGTCAAATTAAAGACATTTTTCTGAAAATTAAATCCTGTAGTTCATCAGAAATTGGACAGTGAAACATAAAATTAATCATTCTGTTTCCCCTAATGTTACACAACAAAATACAAATATTTATTATATATATTTGTATATATGAAGAGTTCTTTTCCAAAATGCTATAAAAGCCAAAATTTAAATAATATATATATTACTCAGTGCTGTATACCAATTGTACTACCTGCCCTATCAGTATTTAATGCCAGAAGGCTATATATCCCTGTTTAAACTGTATTTCAAAGTTCAGTTCCCAAGTCAGCCCAATGGTGGGTCTGGGTAAATGATGTCATTTTTAAAATGAAAATGGATTTATAGTGTTTTGGAAAAGAACTCTTCATATGTGTGTCTATAAAATGTGAAGTGCCTTGAGATTAAACTTGTTATAAATAAGGCTAAACGATATGGACAGTATTTCATATATTGATACGATATGACTGTGGGTTTGGGGAAAACCAAGCATTATTCAGAAAAATAACAATACAAAAGAATGTGGAAAGTGCAGTTTTGTTTTTAAGTAATCTATATCATTCGTAATGTTGCTTTTTTGTTCATACCTGGATTTAGATACGATAATGATATATCGTTCAGCCCAAGTTATGAGCTGATGCTAAACAAATAAAGATTGATTTACCGTGCTCATACCTCTGACATCAACAAGGTGGTTCTGCTGCCAGTCACTGGATATTTTCTCTTCAGACCATCCTTCAAGTCTAGAGATGGTTGTGGATCAGCAGTTAAATCTGGCACGAGGTTTGGATTAAACCTCACACAGGTCAAGCCTAAATGAACTGAGTTGCTGCCATGGGTTCGCCTAATAAGCCATTTGTGCTAGTGAGTAGTTGAGCAGGTGTACCTAATAAATAGGCCAGTGGGACTTTTTGCTCCTTGTTTCTGTTGGTTCGATTCACCAGCAGCACAAAGACGAGACGATAAAACCTGCGAGAGCACAGCTGCGTCATGTAGGAGCATTTCACTCTTTAGAAAATTGGACATAATCGGTGGAGACGAGCCTGAGACTGGAGCTGGACTCGTTCTGTGTGCAGCCGGCCCAAACACCCGAGCAGACGAAGGTCCTTTATCTACCTCAGTCTGAACGACTCTCCTGATCTGCCCCTTTTTTTTATACTTGATGAAACTCTGTCTCTCTCACCTCCACGCACAGAGAGATTCAGCCAACAGCAGAGCACTTCTGAGGCCAAAGCCTGGTTTGTATTCTTCATCAGAAAAACCACAGCTGAGCCCTGAAAACATTTACACCTTAAACTGATCAAGATTTGTGAAGGAAGGTGTGCAAAAAACTGTGGAAAATAAAGTCAAATTTTCAGGCCCTCCTCCATAAAAAACACTCTTTCCATCAACGCTCCTCTTGGTTATATTTAGAATATTAAACATTTACTCCAGTCTTCATCAATTTATTGTTGTGATTTTAACCATTTAAATGTCAATTTATTTACAAGTAAAACTATTTTTTGGACAGAAATGTTTTCTATTTGATTAAAGCAAAAAAGATACGTTTCACCCAGAGATTTTAAATCCCTGATAATCCTGCTCATCCATTGTCAGATTGCTGCATTAGATTTATTTGCTGGTTGTAATTACTTTTTTCCCTTTTTTATTTATATTTGTGTGCCCCTGATCTCTTGGCCAGGCCGGCCTGATCTCAGTTGGATTTATCTGGTTAATAAAGGTAAAATAAATAAAAATTTAAAAAATCAATCTTGAAAATGCCAACAATTAGCAACAAGATTTATTTTAAATAAAAATCACTTCTTGTGTAATTAAGAAAAACACAAAATAATTCACACTTTCCCCTGAAGGCCTGTTTAGGACATTTTATATATTTCAAGATATTTAACATAAAAAGAATAATTCTGGCCATTAACTCCAGTCTTAAAATGTGGATTTATTTTAATAACTTTAACCCTCTAAATGCCAGTTTATTTACATTCTGGAACTTTTATTTTAAAGAAATGTTTTCAATTTTTTTTAAGGCAGGGATTATCAATCGTGGAAATGTCAACTATTTGCAACAGCATTGATTTTGATAGAATATTACTTCTTGAGTAATAACAAAAAAATACAAAGAAAATCACACTTTTCCCCCAACGGTCTTTTTAAGACACTGGATATATTTCAAGATATTAAACATAACAATAATAATAATTCTGGCCTTAAATCTAGTCCTCAATTATGAATTTATTATAATAACGTTGACCCTCTAAATGTTGGCTTATTTACGTTTTGAAATGTTTTTTTTATTTTTGAAGAAAGAAATGTTTTCTATTTGGTAAAAGCATAATGATTTCTTATCATGCAGAGATTATCAATCTTGGATATGTCAACAATCAGCAAAAACATTGATTTTGATAGCATATTACTTCTTGAGAAATTACAGAAAAATACAAAAAAAAATCACACTTTGTCCCCTGATGGCCCTTTTAGGACACTGGATATATTTCAAGATATTTAACATAAAAATAAGAATAATTATGGCAATTCACTCCAGCCAAACATGAATTTATTTAAATAACTTTAACCCTCTCAAAGCCCGTTTAGTTACATTCTGAAATTGCTTTGAAAATTACTTTGAGTAACTTCGCTTTTTAAATCCTACACACGTTAAGTATTCCTGAATATACTGAGCTGGGAGTTAAAGGGTTAAAGGTGTAGTCAGCGATGTGGGAGAAAACGAGCGGAGATGTTGTTGATAAACGAATTTAGACCCGCCTCTCCCTTTATACCTCACCCCTTGCTCCACCCCAGAAAGCTGATGGACGTGTATCGTCATGGAAACGGCCGTAGAAACTGCGTAGCTGACCAACGTAGCTAAGGTAACCCTGACTCGTCAGACAGCTCGACTGCCATTATTGATAACATCACAACAACAGTACATTCTGTCAGATTAGACAATAAGATGAATGCCCGACGGCTGTTACTGTTATGTGAAGCACCACAAAGCTAATGTTGCTAACCTATCCAGCAGACAGACGGCGACATCCGCGTCTGTTTTCAGGTCTCTAAAATCACGGAGTTTCCTCCACCGTCGGAAAGCAACACCAATGTTGACCTGGGTCTTCGCTCTTTCATGGTCATAGCCCTTCTTTTTCACTTTTCACTCCTCTGACCTTTTTCTTTTGGGCTGTTTTTCAGCCATTGCTACTGCACCTATTGTATCTCTCTCTTATGCTAACTGCGCACACTACGCAACCTACGACCCCCCCTCCCCCCTCTGTCTGATCTGTGCATGAGTATGATTGCCCCCTGGATGTGGGGCGGTGTACTCTGTTTTGGTAACTCGGCCCGAGCCACAGTATTTACCTGCTGAAATTCAGAGCCAAGGCTGTGTATTGAAACCGGACTGTTTTCTCTAACATGCTGTCAGTGGGGACATCTTGTGGATGGAGAGGAGAAATACGGTGATTTTGACAAATAGTGCATTAGATTAGAAGATTAGAAGATCGCTGACTACACCTTTAACTAGTACGTCAAACTTTGCTCAAACTCATTTGATGCTTTAGTGCAGCTCACGTGGTTTCGTGGTTTTGATAACCAACATCTCAGACTGAACGAGGAGTAAAAACCAGGCTTTTGGCTTCTCGCTCCGGTGAGACGAAGCCATGAGCAGTGAGGCCGAGTCTCCGACGAGCTGAGTGATGATGTAGTTTACAGACTCTTTGTTTTATAAATGTTTTTGTAAGGTCTTTCAAAGTCTTCCTCTGTCTTCCATAATGGAAAGATGCTTTTACTCTTCTGTTTTTAAAGCTGCTTTTTAATTGTGAGCAGGTCTGGAGGAAGATGAACTCCTCTCCAGCTCCTGTAGCAGATAGGAAATAAAATCATAACCGGCATGGATAAGACTTACAGAGCAGCATGATCAGAATATATCAGTGTTGACTAATTATAGTTCCACATTTATGAAAAATACTTAGGAACAAATGGTGTAAATTCTTGCTTTTTCATTGTGTGTACTGGAGTAGTAGGAGGGAAGATGTAAAGAATTTAAAGGAGGAAATCCAGACTTTTGGAAAAGATCAAGTAAATAAATTTGTCCTAATCAAAAATTAAATCTGAAATGGAGTTTTAACATCATGTGGAGAAATGATTGAACATCTGAAGCCAAATAAAAATGGAAAAAACATGGGAAGGAAATGATGTGAGAGGGAAGGCGTAATTGTACAATCACTAAAAGAAAAAGGATTCAAAACCTGCAGGAAAAAAAATTGAAATGTGGCCACTTTATTAGGTACACCTTCATAGTACAGGTTGGGGCCCCTTTTTGCCTTCATTGCTCTTAACACTCAGGATTCAACAAGGTGCTGAAACATCCCTAAGAGCAGAGGTGGGCCACATGCAGCCCTCTTACTCTTTCAATACGGCCACCAGTCCATTCAGAATATCAACAAATCCATTTTTAGTGATGCAAACGTTACAAAATCTAAAAAGAAAACATTAAAAGAGATGTATTTCCAAGAAAATGTAGCTGTAAGTAGGCCTGTGCTCAAAATATTGATACGGCCTCAATGTTTGGACAGTTGTTGTAAATACACTGGGTAATGTTAAAAATGGCACAGCTACATGATAAAACACGTTTCCAAATTTAAACTTAGGTGTCTACCATCTTTGGAGACCTGAATTAAAGTTCTTAAGTTGAAGAATTATTTAAAACTCATGCTTGCTCTTTTTCTTCTTGTAATAAAAACAAACGCTGCTGGGAATTCTGTTAAAGGAGCAGTCAATGTTTACAATTTATGTGTATCTGGATACTTATCGTATCGTGGGGTTGCTGGAAATACCCAGCCCTAGCTGTAACTATAAGGGATGCACAGTATCATTGTTTTGTAATAGGCATCGACCCATAAGGACATTTTTGCAGTAGGGCTGGGCGATATGGCCTAAATCCTCGAAACTCCAAGTGACACAAAAATGACATAAATCAAGTTCTACCATTGTCAGGTTGTTGTGTTAGATTTATTTGTTGGTTGTAATGTATTGCCTGAACCTTTTTCTTCTTTTAGATTTATATTTGTGTGCTTCTGATCTCTTGGCCAGGCCGGCCTTGTAAATTAAATCCTGATCTTAATTGAACTTATCTGGTTAAATAAAGGTAAAATAAATAAAATTTAAAAAAATCAATCTTGAACATGCCAACAGTTAGCAACAACATTTATTTTAAATAAAAATCACTTCTTGTGTAATTAAGAAAAATACAAAAAGCTCACTTTTCCCCTGAAGGCCCTTTCAGGACATTTTATGTATTTCAAGATACTTAACATAAAAATAAGAATAATTCTGGCCATTAACTCCAGTCCTCAAACGTGAATTTATTTTAATAACTTAAACCCTTTAAATGCCAGTTAATTTACATTTTGAAAGTTTTATTTTAAAGAAATGTTTTCTATTTTATTAAGGCAATACTGATTCTTATCGTGCAGGGATTATCAGTCTTGGATATGTCAACAGTTAGCTACAACATTGATTTTGATAGAATATTACGTCTTGAGTAATTGCAAAAAAAATTAAAAAATCCCTTTTCCCCCTGACGACCCTTTTTAGGATGTCTTTATGTTGTCAAATATATTCCTAAATCAATCAGAATTTCCATCTTAAAATTAAAGTGTGTCATAAAATGTTGATTATGTAGTTCTAACACAGGCAGGTTTGCCTACATAAACACTGAAAGCTGAGGGACTTTCACAGCTTGTTAACATGTTTCTCTCTGATCAATATTTAGTCTAATTTAAAAACTATATAAAAGTGCTTACGTAAAACCTTACTGGGCCACCATCATGAAAACTAACATTTCAGTATTTATATTTTTTCAAATTTTGCTACTAATTCTATTTAATCGATTTAAGCAATATATTGTCCAGCCCTATTTTGCAAATATTTACAGCTGATGTTTTACAGCGAACTACACAAATGTACAATATTGATGCACCTTCTCATCGCTGAATGGGCACATTTAAAAACCAAGGGTTTCCTTTTTGTAAGAGTTGAACACTTTTTTCTTGTTTTACATCTGTTACTTACAAAAATATACTGTAACACTGAAAGAAAAGACCAGAAATAACGGTATCATTGTTGACGAAAATGAATTAAAAATATGGGGATATCGGCAAAAATCCACTTTGTAATTATTCTTTTAAAATTCCTCTTTGTGTATCTAGAAATGTTTGTTAAATAAAAACTAAACTGTTTGTAAAATAAACTAAAACAAGCAGTTAGTAATCTGAAATCCACAAGTTCAACTCAGTCTTCAATCTCTGAGGATAAAATTACACGTTCCTCTTGCCCACCCCTGCCAAAATTGGAAATAACGCCTCAGTTTCCTGTTCTTAGCTGACAGGAGTGGCACCAGGTGTGGTCTTCTGCTGCTGTGGTCCGCCTGCTTCAAGATTCACCGTGTTACTTTGGTTGTAACAAGTGCTTACATGAGTTCTTGTTGCCTTTCTACCATCTCAGACCGCTCTATCTACTATGCATGTTTGCACAGAGAGCCTGGGCTCACTGGATGTTTTCTCTTTCACAAACCATCCTCAGTAAACCCAAGAGATCATAAACCCAACAACCATGCTGTTCAATCAGAGACCTTTCTGTTTCATCCCGATGCTCAGTTTGAGCTTCAGCAGGTTGTTTTGATCATGACTCCATGCCTAAATGCATTGGGTTTTATTTTTATTATTTTGTTTTATTTTATTTGCAGCTTAAATTAGAAACCATTACATTGGCATAGAAATTTAAAAAATGCAAGAAAGTGCTGGAGAGGTTAAAAATCCCCAAAGTGGGCTCATCCAAGAAACCTCCTCAAATAGAGTGAATAATAAAAATACAAGAAGAAAAAGAAATAAAATTTAATAAAATGAAATAAACTCAAAATAACAACAAGCAAATTAATTTATTATGAATGAGAAAAAAAGAAGCTTTGGGATCTTGATGTGTTATATATGACTTTAATCTGGACTTAAAATTGGTTAGAGATGTAGAAGTTTTTGTTAAATGATCATATGAATTCCAAATTAATGGAATTACAAGGTTTTCACCTTGTGATTGGCTGATGAGCAGACCAGATGTACCTAATATAGTGGCCTGAGTGTATATCAGTCTTTGTGTTGTGTTTGATGTGGTTTCTTTGTCTGGATTCCTCCTTTTCAGTCTCATTTTCACTCCTCATCATGTTTGCCATGAACAAAAATGTCTTGAATCTGAATTATTGAATTATTTTTCCTCTTTAGAGAAAATTGTGCAGCTTGTTCCTCCTTTTTTTTCTGAAGGGCTTCACAGACGGAGCCTGACACTTTTTCAAAACTTAGCTCTGACTCTGTTGGTTTGCCAATTTTCAGAGTTGGGATTGTTCGTTTTGTTGGTTTGTTGTTTGCTAACAAAGTGTGTTTGCATTCTTGCAAATGAAATGTTTTATACTGTACAGTGAGGTCGGTTAAACCTATTTTTCTAATAAAGTTATTGATAATGAAGCTGTGTTGGGTTTGTTTCTTTGAGAATATGCATGTTCTTGTACTGCAGGTTGATTGGTTGTCCAATCTACGGCTCCAGGGCTCACTCCAGAAAAAGTCACACTCAGGACCCTTGTGACCAAAAGTGGTCACTGCAGAAAAAGTTCTATAAAAACCTTAAATATTCATATTTTTTTCTACTTTCTAAGCTTAAAATTCTAACTAGTTTCAGCCCTAATCAGAATTATAAAGATTTTTATTTTTTACATCATATATATATCTATCTATATATATCTATCTATATATATATATATCTATCTATATATATCTATCTATATATATATATATATATATATTTTTTAATAGCACAAATGACAATATGATTTTTTCTGAATTTAAAGTGCAGGTTGAATTTGTTAAAACCTTGTATATGTTGATAAATGATAAAACTTTTTCAGTTCTTTTGTAGAACAGTTGAATTGAATGTTCATGAGTAAAGATGAAAGTATTTTAGCATTAAAAATAATATAAGCAAAAGAATTATTACATGCTGGTATATTACAGAAGAGTATTAGGGCCATGTTAGATGAAAACCATAATTTTGGGGAAGTTTACATTAAAGTGGAAATTTTCACATTGAAGCCGAAATTTCGAGAAAAAAGTTGAAATGTCCAGATTAAATTTGACATACAATTTTTTTTCTACTTTATTCTCTGAATTTTCCCCTTTTTTGACACTTTAACTTTTGTTAAATTTTGACCTTTTTTTCTCAACATTTCAACAGTTGTCACGAAATTGTTTTTTCATCTTTATTCTCTTCATTTCAACTTTAATCCCGAAATTTTCTATTTTATGTCGACTTCCCCAAAATTATTTTCTCCATCTAACATGGCCCTTATTCTCTTTTGTACCGATCAACCATTACAGAAGCATAAATGATTTTGATAATTGTTGGTGTGTTTATTTAGAGAAGCCGTGGCATAAACCTTAAATTTTGTTGTGATCTTATAAATTTGTTCAGCACTGTACAAATATTAATATATTAGATTAAATAGCACTTTATTAATCCTTTTGGGGGAAAAAAACTCATTTAGGGTCATTAAGAATCAGTCACAGTTGATTATTACAGATAAAAAGACATTAAAAAGAAGAAAAACAGATCTAAATAAAACTATTAATAAATATACGTAAATGTAAATTAATAAAAAAAAATGTATTTTTATATTTTATTTTTTATGCATACAATACTATTAAGTTGCACCAGTTAATAACTGAAATAAAAATTGTTACTTAAGAAATGAGTCGGATATTAGTTTTAGATTTGCTAACATTTAAAACGAAAAAAGTTTAAAATAAAATCTTTGCTTTTAACATAGAAACAGATAATACTTGAATTAAAACACGTCATATAAAAGAGCATATTGTTTCATGATCTTGTTTTCGTGTATATTTATGTCCTGACCTCTTCACGATGTTTTCTGTTTATTTAGTGAAATTTAGATTAACGTCAATCCAGATGCAAATCCAGCAGACTCAGGAGCTCTGACAGGAAGTGACGTAGCGGGACGATGGGTTGCCAGGTCCAGACCAAAGACAGCTCTGTATCATGGAAGTTAGCTTTTAGCTCGATTTACAGCAGTGTTTAAGGCTCTATGGAGTTAGATTAATTATATTTCCTTGGTTACAGGAGAATTTTAAAAAACATGATAATATAATTAGATCAATGCTGTTGTTTCAGACAATCAGGGTCGACCATCTTTTTTTGTTTTTGTCCTGGGAATTATTTTATAGCTGGAGACCTTTTCACAATAATGTTGAGGATGTGACGGAAACTAAACTTAACTGCTTATTTAATCTTTTTACTGGCACAAGTCTTCATCCTTAAGCAACAAGAGTGGAAACTTCAAACATAAATAGACTTAAGGGACTCCTAAAGCAGTATTTTATTTTGGTAATATATTTATTGTAAACAGCCACAATTATATTGACAAATGGGGAAAAGTTAATCAGATGAACTGACAAAGTGACAGTTGATTTATTTTATTTTTTACTTCAAATTGCACAGACAAGTTTATCACTTGTTTTCTTTTCTACCAAGTTATACTCTTGGAAGTTTCTGTCCTTTATTAAGTACATTATTTCCTGTTTTTTGTCAGTTTGGTAGACTTTCAATCAGATTTAAAGAAAGATGAATACAAACATCACATGGGCTAAAAAGTATTCACACATGTTTAAGTGTTAATGTATTTTCAGTTATTTCAAGTTCAAGTACCCTGGCTTTTTATTTTTTTATTGTCAGTTTCTGCCACTTTTAAAGAAAAATCATTCATCTTCATCCCCCGGTGTAACACTTATGTGCATGAAAACACAGAAATGTGGAAAAATGTACAAATTAAGGTGCAAATATATACAATAAAATAAAAAAAAAAAGATAAATAGAATGTTCAAGATAAAAGATAAAGGCTGCAATGACAAATTATAGATAAAAAATGCACTGTGAATGTGCATTTATTGAGATTTATATTAAAAAATGATACTGTTTGAATTCATCTAGAGAAAAACATGTACAGGTATATTCTTTCTTATTTCAAACTTAAAAAATACAACAAAAAAAGTCAAAATAAATATTTTCACCATACACCTGTACATACTCATCCAACAAATGTTATACCTTTATTTTGTTCCGAGTTGTGCAACACCACTGTGATACAGTGTTACACAGCCAATAAAGAGAAATACCGTTAAACAATCTAAATGAATAATAATAGCAATAATAAATAGATAAATACATAAGTTAGACTTTGTTAGCATAGGTACCTGTACAGAATAGCTAAGCTTTAACAATTAACAGGCTTTTTACATAATAGAGTAAATAAAATAAATACGATAAATACCCACAAACAGAGTATGCCAAGAAAACTAGCAGTTTAAGAATCGACAGAATGAAGCAAAATACTCATAATTTGGCAAAATTCTTTATAAGCAGTCATTATTTGTGTAATATAGGTACAAAGAAAATAGTACAGGCCCCCTCCACTCTCAAGCCTCCTCCACTTACAGGCCACCTCCAGGGCTCCTCCACTGTCAGTCCTCCTCCTCTCTCAGGCCTCGTCCACTCTCAAGCCTCCTCCTCTGTCAGGCCTCCTCCACTGTCAGTCCTCCTCTCTCAGGCCTCCTCCACTCTAAAGCCTCCTCCTCTGTCAGGCCTCCTCCACTCTCAAGCCTCCTCCACTGTCAGTCCTCCTCCTCTCTTAGGCCTCCTCCACTCTCAAGCCACCTCCAGTGTCAGGCCTCCTCCACTCTCAAGCCACCTCCACTGTCAAGCCTCCTCCATTCTACGGCCACCTCCACTGTCAGGCCCCCTCCACTCTCTGGCTTCCTCCACTCTCAGGCCCCCCTCCAGTGTCAGGCCACCTCCACTGTCAGGCCCCCTCCACTCTCAAGCCACCTCCACTGTCAACCCTCCTCCACTTTCAGGCCTCCTCCACTGTCAGGCCCCCTCCACTCTCAGGCCCCCTCCAGTGTCAGGCCCACTCTCAAGCCACCTCCACTTTCAGGCCTCCTCCAATGTCAGGCCACCTCCACTGTCAGGCCCCCTCCACTTTTAGGCCACCTCCGCTGTCAGGCCCCTTCCACTTTCAGGGCTCCTCCACTGTCAGTCCTCCTCCACTCTCAGGCCTTCTCCACTCTGAGGCCCCCTCCACTTTCACTCCCCCTCCACTCTCTCACTACCTCCACTTTCAGGCCCCCTCCACTTTTAGGCCACCTCCACTGTCAGGCCCCCTCCACTTTCAGGGCTCCTCCACTGTCAGTCCTCCTCCACTCGCAGGCCTTCTCAACTCTGAGGCCACCTCCACTTTCAGGCCCCCTCCACTCTCTCACTACCTCCACTTTCAGGCCTTCACCTCTCTAAGGCCTCCTCCACTCTCAGGCCCCCTCCAGTGTCAGGCCTCCTCCACTTTCAGGGCTCCTCCACTGTCAGGCCCCCTCCACTCTCAAGCCACCTCCACTTTCAGGCCTCCTCCACTCTCAAGCCACCTCCACTTTCTGGCCTACTCCACTCTCAGGCCCCCTCCAGTGTCAGGCCGCCTGAACTTTCAGGGCTCCTCCACTGTCAGGCCCCCCCTCAAGCCACCTCCACTCTCAAGCGACCTCCACTTACAGGCCTCTTCCACTCTCAAGCCACCTCCACTTTTAGGCCACCTCCACTGTCAGGCCCCCTCCACTCTCAAGCCACCTCCACTCTCAAGCCACCTCCACTTTCAGGCCTCCTCCACTGTCAGGCCACCTCCACTGTCAGGCCCCCTTCACTTTTAGGCCACCTCCGCTGTCAGGCCCCCTCCACTTTCAAGGCTCCTCCACTGTCAGTCCTCCTCCACTCTCAAGCCTCCTCCTCTGTCAGGCCTCCTCCACTCTCAGGCTTCCTCCACTTTCAGTCCTCCTCCTCTCTCAGGCCTCCTCCACTCTCAAGCCACCTCCAGTGTCAGGCCTCTTCCACTCTCAAGCCACCTCCACTGTCAAGCCTCCTCCATTCTTCGCCCACCTCCACTGTCAGGCCCCCTCCAATCTCTGGCTTCCTCCACTTTCAGGCCTCCTCCACTCTCAGGTCCCCCTCCAGTGTCAGGCGGCCTCCACTGTCAGGCCCCCTCCACTCTCAAGCCACCTCAACTGTCAACCCTCCTCCACTCTCAGGCCCCCTCCACTCTCAGGCCCCCTTCAGTGTCAGGCCCACTCTCAAGCCACCTCCACTTTCAGGCCTCCTCCAATGTCAGGCCACCTCCACTGTCAGGCCCCCTCCACTTTTAGGCCACCTCCGCTGTCAGGCCCCTTCCACTTTCAGGGCTCCTCAACTGTCAGTCCTTCTCCACTCTGAGGCCACCTCCACTGTCAGGCCCCCTCCACTTTCAGGGCTCCTCCACTGTCAGTCCTCCTCCACTCTCAAGCCACCTCCACTGTCAAGCCTCCTCCATTCTTCGGCCACCTCCACTGTCAGGCCCCCTACACTCTCTGGCTTCCTTCACTTTCAGGCCCCCTCCAGTGTCAGGCTGCCTCCACTTTCAGGGCTCCTCCACTGTCAGGCCCCCTCCACTGTCAAGCCACCTCCACTTTCAGGCCTCCTCCACTTTCAAGCCACCTCCACTTTCTGGCCTCCTCCACTCTCAGGCCTCCTCCACTTTCAGGCCCCCTCCAGTGTCAGGCCGCCTGAACTTTCTGGCCTCCTCCACTGTCAGGCCCCCTCCACTCTCAAGCTACTTCCACTCTCAAGCCACCTCCACTTTCAGGCCTCCTACACTCTCAGGCCGCCTTCACTTTCAGGCCGCCTCCACTTTCAGGGCTCCTCCACTGTCAGGCCCCCTCCACTCTCAAGCCACCTCCACTTTCAGGCCTCCTCCACTGTCAGGCCCCCTCCACTGTCAGGCCCCCTCCACTTTTAGGCCAACTCCACTCTCAAGCCACCTCCACTCTCAAGCCACCTCCACTGTCAGGCCACCTTCACTGTCAGCCTCCCTCCACTTTTAGGCCACCTCCGCTGTCAGGCCCCCTCCACTTTCAGGGCTCCTCCACTGTCAGGCCCCCTCCACTCTCAAGCCACCTCCACTCTCAAGCCACCTCCACATTCAGGCCTCCTCCACTGTCAGGCCCCCTCCACTCTCAGGCCTCCTCCAGTGTCAGGCCGCCTCCACTGTCAGTCCTCCTCCACTGTCAGGCACTCTCCACTCTAAAGCCACCTCCACTGTCAACCCTCCTCCACTTTCAGGCCTCCTCCACTCTCAGGCCGCCTCCACTTTCAGGCCGCCTCCACTTTCAGGGCTCCTCCACTGTCAGGCCCCCTCCACTCTCAAGCCACCTCCACTTTCAGGCCTCCTCCACTGTCAGGCCACCTCCACTGTCAGGCCCCCTTCAGTGTCAGGCCCACTCTCAAGCCACCTCCACTTTCAGGCCTCCTCCAATGTCAGGCCACCTCCACTGTCAGGCCCCCTCCACTTTTAGGCCACCTCCGCTGTCAGGCCCCTTCCACTTTCAGGGCTCCTCAACTGTCAGTCCTTCTCCACTCTGAGGCCACCTCCACTGTCAGGCCCCCTCCACTTTCAGGGCTCCTCCACTGTCAGTCCTCCTCCACTCTCAAGCCACCTCCACTGTCAAGCCTCCTCCATTCTTCGGCCACCTCCACTGTCAGGCCCCCTACACTCTCTGGCTTCCTTCACTTTCAGGCCCCCTCCAGTGTCAGGCTGCCTCCACTTTCAGGGCTCCTCCACTGTCAGGCCCCCTCCACTGTCAAGCCACCTCCACTTTCAGGCCTCCTCCACTTTCAAGCCACCTCCACTTTCTGGCCTCCTCCACTCTCAGGCCTCCTCCACTTTCAGGCCCCCTCCAGTGTCAGGCCGCCTGAACTTTCTGGCCTCCTCCACTGTCAGGCCCCCTCCACTCTCAAGCCACCTCCACTCTCAGGCCACCTCCACTGTCAGGCCCCCTCCACTCTCAAGCCACCTCCACTGTCAACCCTCCTCCACATTCAGGCCTCCTCCACGGTCAGGCCCCCTCCACTCTCAGGCCTCCTCCAGTGTCAGGCCGCCTCCACTGTCAGTCCTCCTCCACTGTCAGGCACCCTCCACTCTCAAGCCACCTCCACTGTCAACCCTCCTCCACTTTCAGGCCTCCTCCACTCTCAGGCCCCCTCCAGTGTCAGGCCGCCTCCACTTTCGGGCCTCCTCCACTCTCAGGCCAAAATTGAATAAAATCCATACAATAAATGTACATATGTCAGAACATACATGCATATGCCAGAAAAACTAGCAGTTTGATAAGCGACAGAATAAAGAAAAATATTAATAATTTGGCATAATTCTTTATTAGCAGTCAGTATTCTTGTAATAAGTACAAAGAAAATTGCCTCATTTTACAAACTGCAGTAAATCGTCAAGGTATAAGGCTCTAAAGATTTTTAATTTCTTTAGATTTCCAGCACATTAAATTATATTTAAAAGAATTGAAAAACAGGCTTTGTATTGCACTAACAGAAACAGATGATCCTACTTATTTGTTGCCTGCTTTACACAGACCTGGCACCCCCGACAGTGGGATTAGAAACATTCCATCTGTCAGGGAAGCGGAACGGGACTCAAAATGGAGCAAAAACTTTAAAGCTGCCGATATTTATTTATTTCTATGGACTAGTCTGACTCCCAGATGAAGACTTGGACTTTTGATAGCATGTCTGTTTTTATATGAAGAGTTTTTTTGGCTGAAATTGTCGCTGTAAGTAAAAAAACGAACGTTAACAGTTACGTTAGCTTACGTCAAGTTAGCCCAAGTTTCGACGTAAACTACATTTTTAACGGCTGGCATGAGTTTCAATCTGCTTTATCGGCCTAAATGAGTGGATAAATGTGGTTTTAGCGTATTGTTGTCACTGTCAGTGGTTTCTAACATCTGTTCCCAGGTCCCAGTGAAGGATGGCTGGTGTTTTGTCGTTTTTAAAGCTCGGACTGAAGCTGGACGTCCTCAGAGAAGCAGGACGACAGTATCCAGTTTTCTGCTTCGTGCTGCTGTCCATGGTCTCTCTGACTGTGCTGCTCAACAGGTAAAAACTGCACAAATGTGAATTAAAGTTTCTTTTTTCGGGCTGCAGAGAGCCTCAGATAATCGCATAACACCTTCAGGGTCATATGATGCCTGACCTGTGTGACGGTTTAATCAGTGACCGTGTTATCTAGTGACTTCCGGCTGAATTTTTTTAATTATTTGTTTTTTTATTTTATTTCACTTTATTTATTTGGGCTTATAACATGATACCGTGGTTTCCCATGTTTTGTTTTTTTGTTTGTTTTTTTTTTCAATTGAAAATATATTTACAAACATCTTACAAAACGTTCAGGATAAATGCAGTTACAAACGTTGAAGAATTCAACAGTTTTTTTGTTTTATGATTAGCATAAAACAAACAAAAAAAGGCTCGAGATTTTAGAAAAAAGTACAAAAAAACAAATAAAAATCAGACCATTTTAAATTTTTCACCCAATCTTTTTGTTTTGTTTGCTTTGGGGTTAATTGGGGTTTATTTTTATTTTATATTATTGTATTTTATTTTATTTTATTTGGGCTTTTAACATAGTACCGTGGTTTCCCATGTTTTTTTTTTTTAATTAAAAGTATATTTATAAACATTTTTCAAAACGAACAGGATAAATGCAGTTACGAAAGTTGAAGAATTCAACAGTTTTTTTGTTTTATGATTAGCATAAAACAAACAAAAAAAGGCTCGAGGTTTTAGAAAAAAGTACAAAAAACAAATAAAAATCAGACCATTTTAAATTTTTCACACAATCTTTTTGTTTTGTTTGCTTTGGGGTTAATTGGGGTTTATTTTTATTTTATTTTTTATTTTATTTGGGCTTTTAACATAATACCGTGGTTTCCCATGTTTTTTTTTTTGTTGTTGTTTTTTTTAATTGAAAATATATTTACAAACATCTTACAAAGCGTTCAGGATAAATGCAGTTACAAAAGTTGAAGAATTCAACAGGTTTTTTTGTTGTTTGATAAGCATAAAACAAACAAAAAAAGGCTCGAGATTTAAGAAAAAAGTACAAAAAAACAAATAAAAATCAGACCATTTAAAATTTTTCACCCAATCTTTTTGTTTTGTTTGCTTTGGGGCTTAAACTTTTATCAATATTCTTTAAATAGGATAACAATATGGCTTTGCAAACCACAATATTTGGTCGTTGGATAGCAAATTTGACACAGTGAATATGACATTTGACTATAATTAAGAGAAGCTAATTATATATATTTTGTCTGGTGTCATTTTTTCCATGTTTGATAACCTAAATAGTACATGTTGTATACTTGTTTTAAAAGAAGGATCAATCTTGGAATTTAAAAAGTTATTAAGGTTGATCCAGACTTCGGCTGAATGTTGATGCCATGATAATAACTGATGTTGTTATAGTTATTAACCCTTTAACTCCAGCTCAACTGTTTGGCAGAGGTCAATAAAATCAGGAATATTTAATGTGTTAAAAATACTACATGTCATTGTTTGTTTCTGACTGTTTTAGGAAACAGAAAAAACTGCAAACAAACCAAAGGAAGTGATATTTTCTTTGTGTTGGATTTAAAGGTTTTAAAAGCTATTATTGTTATTACCATCAAATATTTAACTTAATCATTTACTGATCTGATGCAGAGCTCCAGACTAACTTTTTGCATTGGTTGCAACAGTGCACCTAAAAATGTTTTAAGGTGCACCCAAATTATTCATGGTGTCAACTTTAACACCATAAGATCACCATTTTATCACTTTACATAACTTTTATGTAATGTAAATGATTTTTATTTGAAGCAAAATTGTATATTAAAAGAAAAACAGTGTTAAAATGCTTCACTGATTGAAATTGACAATTTCAAACTAAAACATTAAGCAAAATAAAATATTTCCAAATAAAAGTGCTTAAAGTGCTTTACTGAACTGAAATTAAACATTTCAATCTCAAACATCTCAAGTTAAATAAAATATTTCTAAAGAAGAGCTAGTGCTCACGGTGCTACACTGAACTAAAAAATGAAATAAATATCCAGATTTTTACGCCACCTCAGTTACTTTTGTCCACTTAAATTTGTAAGAGAGCACCTAACATTTTTTCTTGGTGCACCAGTGCACTCAAGAAAAAATGTTAGGTACAAAAAATGAGAAAGCTTGACATCAGGTGCAAAATGAAATCAGCTACAATAGGATAATAAAAGGAAAAGTAAATAAAAAATCTGAACTGAAATGTAGAAATAAAACTGAATAAAAAGGTTAAAAACAAGTTAAAATATAATGTAAAATAATAATAAATATAATGAGCTAAAAGGTCCCCACCTCAATTTGATTATTTTTAAGTACCAACCTCTCCTGATAATTACAGAAAAATCTGTCAAGAAGTTTTTGCATGATCTTGATGACAAACAAACAAACAAACAAAACCTCCTTGGAGGTAAAATCGAGACAGCTGATAAAATATGAAAGAAAAGAAACAAGAGAATATGAAAAGCAATAAATCCAAGAATCATCAGATAGAAATAAATGAAATATTAGAAATATATTTGAAGTAAATAAATAAAAACATGTTAAAGATTAAAATTGCATTTAATTAATTGTAAAAAGATAAAGCAATATCAACATAAGATATCCACAAATATAAAAAAAATGAAATTAAATAGACAGTAAAATTTTAAACTTAAACTGACTCCCAAATAAATAAAAAATGAACCGTACTGCAGTGTGACATGTAATTGAATCTGAGACTGGTGAAGATGCTTGGCTCCAGTCTCAACAGTGTCTACATGCCTAAATGCATTGAGTTGCTGCCATAACTCTGTGCCTTCACATGCAATGAAGCAGGCGTGTCTAATAAAGTGGCCAGGGAGTGTATGATACACAGTACTTAATTCGATTAAGTTCTTCTATAAGTCAATCTATTAAAATTCTTGTTTCAATACCGTGTGAATAAAGCACCCCAATGCATTAAATCATTTCTTAATTTCTGAACTCAAAAGCTGCAGATAATATTTGAAACATTTAAGGTATGAAATGTTGTGAAAATATGAATTTAATGTTTATTTTTTGGTATTTTTCATCTCTCTGAGTCAAAAGATTATGAATATATCATTGCTCTGTAACACAAGTTATCAACAAGAATCGAGTTTATAATCTGTATTTAAAGTGTAACAAAGTAATGTGTTATAGTTAAACTATTTAATAATAATGAACCTCCCTGCAGGTATATCCACATCCTGATGGTGTTCTGGTCTTTCCTGGCCGGTGTCGTCACTTTCTACTGCTCCCTCGGACCAGAGTCCCTCCTCCCAAACGTCTACTTTAACGTCAAGCCGAGGAAAAGAGTGAGTTTGTTCGAGAGAGGAAGTGCAGAAGGTACAACACAGTTTTAATTTGCTGTAAGTTCATGTTAATGAAATATAATTTTTGTCTGGGCTGCACAGCGGCAGGAGCAGGAGCTGTTTCCTCTGGGGCGCAGCTGCGCCGTGTGCGGGAAGAACAAGTGCAAACGCCACAAGTGAGTCGACCACAGCTTTAACCTGTTTTTAAACCTTCTGCTCAAAAATGACATCCTGATAAAGAAAAGAGTGAATCTCTGCAACCACAAGGTCTGTTTGAATTATTCTGGTGTCATAATTAAAGGAACACTTGATAGATTTGTCCAGATGTGAATTATCAGTATATGTGTTACTGGGACAGAGTAAATGAATAAAAGAATAATTTCAACATTTCATCCTCGCCTAAAAAAAAAAAGAAAATTATTGTGAATATCTCTTTGGAATGATGCAGTTGCAGCTTTAGAACTCTATGGATGAATGTCAACAAAAACATTTGTTTCTGCTTATTTTCACTGTTTATTGTAACAAACTTTCATCTTCTTGTGCAGTAACTACTGACCGTGCTCGTCTCTGATGTCTTGCTTATGTCACTTTTTTATGTTGTCTAGTGGTTTTTATATTTAAACATGCCCCCTTAGCCACATTGTAAAAAAATAATTTTACAGTAAATGTTCTGTAATATTTTCCAGATTTTCCTGTTTTCCAATAAAACAGTGATATCCTCGTAGTTTTATAGATTTTTTAGTAGTAAAATTACAGTTAATTAACAATAATTAAGGACATTAAATTTCTGTTTTTTAATGATAATTTGCTGTATTTTTACATCTTTAACTGTGATTTTACATACAGTTTTCTGTATGTTTTTACAGGTTTCCAACCATTTTCCATAAGAATGCAATAACTGTAATTTAACAGATACTAGCAGATACCTTTGGAATTACATGTGATCAAAATTATATAATGTTACATTATTATTGTGTTTTTTTAAAGGTAATTTAACACATATCAACTATATTCAAATGTATTTTTACATAAAATATGATTCAACTTTACAGACCTTTCTTGATAATGATGATGAAGAAGTGTTTTGTAAATCTGAAATGTTTCCCCACACTGCTGTCTAAGACAAATTTCCTTAAAAGGACATTAAAATCTATCTATCTATCTATCTATCTATCTATCTATCTATCTATCTATCTATCTATCTATCTATCTATCTATCTATCTATCTATCTATCTGTCTATTTTATGGTGTTGTTTCCTCCTCACAGGCCGACTCTGCTCCTGGAAAACTATCAGCCATGGCTGGACCTGAAAGTTCATTCTAAAGTCGACGCCTCGATAGCAGAAGTAAGAAAATTCCTGATTTCAGCAGTTTTAATCTTCATTTATAATCTTTTTTTAAACATGTGGAGTCATTCTGATGTTAAAACGTACTGCGATACTTTCTCATGAAAACATCCTGAAAGGTTCTTGAAAACATGCAGGCAAAGTTAATCACATTTTTACCATAGTGTCTATGATTTTATTTCTCTTGATAAATATGTCAGAAGGTCACAGATCACTCTTCCACCTCCATAAATGTCTTTTTAAATCATGTTTTACATCCTTGGACGTCCTTCTTTCCAGCAGAGGTGCATATAAAACAGAAAGTCTGGTTTTTAACTCTTCCTCTTCTGACCTGCAGGTGTTTGAGTTGGTCCTGGAGAACTTTGTCTACCCCTGGTACAGGTGAGGTTTGGATCATTTCTGCTGCTGAGACCTTCTCTTTAAGTGTTTGACTGAACTTTAATTCAGTTTTACAGTCTTTGCCTAAAAGTCTTTTAGACTCTGTCATGAATGAGTGAATTTTAATGAACAATGAATTTTACTTCGAACATGCAAAGAAAACGGAAAATAGGTCGTCACCATAAACAAACACATGCATACTAAAATTAAAAGAAAACAAAAACTGCAGTCATAATTAATTCATCTAAATTGGTTTGATAATAGTCAAGTTTTAGTTGATGATGAAATAGATAGACAGATAGACAGATAGATAGATAGATAGATAGATAGATAGATAGATAGATAGATAGATAGATAGATAGATAGATAGACAGATTGATAGATAGATAGATAGATAGATAGATAGATAGATAGATAGATAGATAGATAGATAGATAGATAGATAGATAGATAGATAGATAGATGGACAAGGAAAGTATGTATGCAGACATGTATACATACACAATGCATGGATATGTTAATTTATATATGAA
The DNA here is from genome assembly GCA_036419115.1 of Scarus forsteni. Classification (NCBI taxonomy): domain Eukaryota; kingdom Metazoa; phylum Chordata; class Actinopteri; order Labriformes; family Labridae; genus Scarus; species Scarus forsteni. Next base: position 2,464,346 of record JAZDUH010000283.1, read on the forward strand.
TATAAAGATATCTTCATGTATATAGGTGTACATGAAGGTGTGGTGTTTAAGTATATATGGATAGGTAATCAGATAGGTAGAGAGGTATTTATAAGTGTATAAAAATAGGTAGGTGAATGTTTAAATGGATTTCATAAGTCCATGTAATTTGCTTTCATGATAAGTCTATTGGAGAACACATGTTGAATACAAGTCAAATATGTAACAGGGAATAAGGGGTAGCACCAGATAAGTTTGACTTCTTCCTGCTCTTTTTGGAGCATATATATTGTAACTTCTGATGAATATTATAAATTAGTTATTTGTTTTCTTATTATTTCCTCTTATTTTTTGGGGGGGGTTTGTATATATTTTTGTTGTAATATGTTCGAAATAAATGAATAAATAAAATAGATAGATGGATAGATTTTTTTGTTAATTTAGTTTGAGATTTTGTCCATGTGCTCTTGTTTTTATTAAATACTGTCTAGTGTTTGTCAAATGATTAAAGGCTGTTGATGAAAACTATGATGAGAATAATTAATAAACTAAATTAACTTTTGCTTCTCAGAGACATCACAGAAGACGAGGCGTGTGTGGATGAAGTCAGGATGACTTTTCGCTTCTTCGCGTCGGTGATCCTCCGCCGTGCCCAGAAGGTAAACAAACTTCAACTGAAATAAACAACAGAATTAATCAGAAATGTCCCACAATGATGACGTTTACAGGGCTTTCCACAAGCTCCAGCTGACAGCCAATCAGCTCTCTGCTCTTTCTGTCACTGACCCTGAAATGTTCATTTATGTGCAATTATTTTAGAAGTTATTATTTGTTCTAATCCTTCAAGGTTGAGGAAACACAAAGCATTATTTTAATATTATCAGTCTGTATCTCTCACCTGTAAAGGGTTAAAAATATTAAATTAAATAATTAATGATAACTAATTATTTACCATATTACGAGAAACTCATCATATTCTGTCATTATTTTATTTTGGTAGAATATTTTTGTAAACAGTAAAGTTATATAGAGAAATGGGAAACTAATTGCTTGGACAAGTTTATCACCTCTATTCTCTTCTACCGAGTTATACTCTTGGAAGCTCCAATCTAGGTTTTCTGACCTTTATTAAATGCACTATTTTGTGTTGTTTGTTTGTTTGTTTAATTGCTTGTCAGTTTCTGATTACTGATTTTTTTGTTTACCTCTGACTTATTTGCATAATCACCACCAGCTGGTAGACTTTCAATCAGCTTTAAAGAGAAAGAAAGATGAATCAAAAAAATCACATGGGCTAAAACATTCATACATGTTTATGTGTAGATGTATTTTCAGTCATTACAAGCACAAGCACCCTGGCTTAGTTTTATTGTCATTTTCTGCCACATATACAGAAAAATCTTTACTCTTCACCCCTTAGTGTAACATTTATGTGCATGAAAAATGACAATATGGAAAAATTTACAAAATTAAGCTGTAAATATATACATCACAATTACAGAAATACGATAGCAAGAATGTTCAAGGTAAGAGATAAAGACTGCAATGACACAAATTATAGATAAAGATTGACTGTTAAAATGCATTGGTTGAGATAAATATAAAAAATTATACTGTTAGAATTCATTAACCTGCACAGACAGATATATTCTTTATTTATCTAAAACTTTAAAAAACTACAACAAAAACAACAAGCTCAAAATAATAGATATGTTCACCAAACAGCTGCACATGTCCATCCAATAAATGTAAATATGTCTACAAAACAAGCAGTTTAAGGGGGATCTGAATGAAGCTCCAAAAATAAATTACCATCATAATTCATTATTTTTTGCCATTGACTGTTTTAATACAATGCTCAAAAGTTGATTTTATTTATGTTGTATGTATTTGTTTGGTTTGTTCTTTCTGTAGTTATTAAGTTTTTTATGGATTTTTTCTTCTTTTAACAACATTAATTGTTGTTTTTCATGTCATTAAAAGCCCAACTAAGGACAGGCTTTGCACATTAGCTCAGGCCTTAAAGTGTGTGGCAACATTTGCTTTTTATTGTCGCTATACAAATAAATGAAATGATAAATAAACAGCAGGTGTTCAAATAAACTTGTGCGTGAAGAGGATGGAAACAGAAAATCTGAAGTTGTTTTTGCTTGAGCCCCTGATTAAATGATTCAAAGACAGAATAGTGTCAGAGCTGTGTTTAGTAAGTTGACTTAAATACTGATCCACTTATGGTTTGTTCATTTCAGTTGATCCACAGCTTTACTCAGGATCTTGACTCGTGCTTGTTTCTGCAGCTTTTCAAGTTTTTGCAGCTTTTCAAGTTTTTGCAGCTTTTCTGAGTCATTGCCATCAACGCTCAAACATTGCATCATCAGCTGACAGTTTGTAGACAAACTTTTTCTTTATGTTATGGTGGGGTTTTAGTCATTTTCATACATTTTGAACCTAAAATCTCTGAACTCTTGTGCAGATTAAGGTTCAATAATCTGGTCTTTGGACAAATTAATCAGTTTCTTTCAATGCAAACGAGTCTGTGGGTCTTTTAAACCATCCCTGTTTACTGTTTGTGCTCTTGTGTTTGTTTCTGCAGGTGGACATCCCTGCTGTGTTTGCAGACAAAGTGATGAGAGCTGCAGTAAAGCACATGGAGGTCATTTCAAAGGCTCGACTAAAAGGTATCAGTTGAACTGTTTAACATTACACCTGTTTTACTGTAGGGGTGAGTATTGGCAAGAACCTCATGATATGTGTCATGATTCTTGGGTCACAATACGATAATATCACAATACCACGATATTGTGACATATTGCAATATTCTAGATTAGAAAGTCTTTATTGTCCCCAAAGGGCAATTTGTTTTGTAGCCGTAGTCCATACATGCACAGAAACAAGCAAACAAAAAAAAAGAACATACCTACATGTATGGGTTAATCTGACTAATTTATGGATTACATCATGGACGGTGGGTTAAAAAGTAAGAATAAATAGATAAAAACAACACAGTATAGTTAAGATCAATATGCAATGTATGCGAGAGGCAGCAAATGTCTATAACTTATTTAAAAAACTAACAGCTGATGGGAACAATGACCTCAGGTATCTTTTGCATTTGTCCTTCCTAACATGAGTAAATCTCCTCCCTGTCGGCGAGAGTCTAAACTCTACATGCAGGGGGTGCCGTGGGTCCTCTAGGATAGTTTTGTCTTCTTAGCGGCTCTTACTTTAAAAACATGGTTTAGATCATTCAAGTCTATGCCAACAATCTTCCTGCAAAGTTTAACAATATTTCCCAGCTTGTTTTTGTTCGCAGTGCTAAGGTTACCAAACTGGCAGATCATTGCAAAGGTCAAAATGGACTCAACAAAGCGTGAATAAAACATTTTTAAAAGAGATTCTGCAGTTAAAAGTGCTATGAGGAGAATCTATTACCAGCGACATTAAAGGTCTATAAACAATGTGAAAGCTGTAGAAACCAAACTTATCCACTAAGACTCTGCTACCCATGAGCACGCGCGCCGACTGTCGTAATGCTGCGTTCCAGTAACCTCGGAACTGGGAGTGACATCATCTCCGACTTATCAGCGTTCCAGTTTAAGTCAGAAAAAAACATGCCGATTTACCAGGCTATTGTTAGCTGTTGTTGTTCACAAATATCACATGAAGAATGTGATTATCACTATGGCAGCATTTTTGTAAATATAAGTCTAACAATACTATGTATACAGCTGATCTAGAGCGACACACCCCAGTCTGAAGTGCAAATAAATGGATTATTACAGGAGCTAAATAACTGTTCACACTGGGGGCATCCATCTTCCATTGTCAACTCGGGGGTGGTGAGGTTTCACCGAGTTCCCAGTAGGAAATTCCGACTTCGGGGGACGTTTCAGTTGCAGTTCCCTACTTGGAACTCGGAAATTCCTACTTCTGACTCCAACTAGAACGCACCAAAAGACGTGACCCAAGCCAAAGTGTGTGTTTGTTGTGATGCTAATGAATGCAGCTCTGACCTTCCTCAGAACTCTGCATTGCTTTACAACTTCTTTTTTCAACAACTTACAGGATGCAAAGCCACGAGGTAATGTTTCTCTTTCTAGTTACGTAGCGGTAGTTTTTGATGTGTGACAACAAGCAAGTTTTGGAAAACTTAGTCTTGTAGTTTTGTAGCCGGCCATATATCTCTACTTACAGCCCGGTGCTCTAAGACGTGTCTGAATAATATAAATTTGCTCTAGTTTTAATTGTCTTGTTCCTGAAGTTGAGTATCCAGGCCAGTCCAGCCCTGTCCGACCCGACCGCGAAGCTAAGGAATAGCATTTATAGATAACCTATTTTGATGCTATAAAACTCATCTTAAAGTGTGTATTTCCATCAGGCATATATCTAAAAGTGAGACTTTTTTGTTATTACTTAGAAACTCCTCACAGTCCCCTCAACTAAGAAAAAACTAGAGGTGGTGTTTATGTAAATCACAGAATATTACTTAAAACTGAAAGTGCTAATCAAGTCAAAACTACTTGATTGAAAACAACTTTTCCATTTCATTGTTTCTGAAATTTGTCAAATGCAGTGTTACATACGTACTTAATTCGAAAACACAGAGTGCATCAAGTCACTTAAACTAATGTTGCAAAGAAATTATTTTTAATTTCCCTTTAACAATGTATTTAAAACATCCTGACCTGCGGTGCAGCTCAAACTGTAACTGTACACATGAGGAACAAAGTGCTTTTTTTATTTTTTACTATGTTTTTATTAAAGCTTTTTGAGTATCATAGAAACAAGAAAATTAACAAGACAACAAACAGGCAGGTCATCAGAGGTGACACAATACAGTTCATTTCCAGAAGGGGGATTGAGTCAGGGTTGTTTTCTCCAGTGTCCAGGTTTTGTTGTCATTAGTCCATCATAGTCCAGATGAAGATAAACCGAAGGGACAAGAGGCTCTAGCAAAAAACATACATGCAGTTTTACAGACAAAAATACCTACATCTGCCACCTCTCATCAAATATTTCTGTTCAATGTTATCCATTTGGACCAATATTTACTGAATTTTCCTAAACATAATCTTAAAGAAAAGGTCAACCTTTCCATGTCATACAATTCCTTCACAATCGTCATCCACTCTGCTTTTGTGGGTGGTTCCTTGACAAGCCATTTCCTAGTTATTGCTTTCTTGCTTGCAACTAATAATATTTTGAGAAGGTATTTATCCTGGGCATTAAGGGTGTAGGGTAGATTTCCTAAATATATGGTTCGAAAACTATCATCCAGCTGGAGACCTGTCACTAATTTAATTGTTGCTATTATGTCTGACCAGAAAGGCTGAATCATTTGGCAGTCCCAGAATATGTGAAAGTGGTCAGCAAGCAAGTTATTACACTCTCTCCAACAGTGACCAGATTTGGGGTCGCCATTTTGAAGATATTTTATCTTCGGGGTAATAAAAAATCTTATTACATTCTTCCACGAGAATTCTCTCCAAGAATCAGAATTTGAAGTGGTAGACTGTATTTTACAGATATTTGACCAGTCATCATCGGTCAGGCTTATATTTGCTTCTTGTTCCCATTTAGTTTTCACATATTCTGTAGACAGCTTTTTAGACAACTGTAGGCTTGAATATATTTTAGTAATAACTTTCTTATGAATGTTACCCTTATATGCATCAATGAAAATATTGGTGAGGTTCATATCAGTGTTGATATGAGCTTTGATATTTTTATTGAAGTGGCTCCTAAGTTGCAAATATCTATAAAAGTCCTTCCTCTCCAAATTATAGACATCTGCAAGGTGCTGGAAGCTTTTCAGATTGGTGCTACTGGCAATTAAACAGTACGATGTAATCCCTTTCAAGATCCACTGCTGGAACCTAGAATCCAGCTGGGCAGGTCTAAAATCCTCATCATGTGCCACCCATCTTAATAACCGAGCACCCCTTTCCCCCTGGAGTTGCTTACATTCTTTAAACCAGATGTTTAGAGGAATCATGGTCCAACTGCTTAATTTATCTGAATGTAGTTTCTTCAGATTTTTATCTCCTAATATGGATGGAAGAGGGATACCCAGCTGGGTAAACTCAAGGTCCTTCCATTTAGCAGAGTAATCCTTGATGCACCAATAAATTAAATATTTTAATTGTGCTGCTTTATAATAGTCTTCCAAGCAAGGAAGTGATAATCCTCCCTTATCTTTTGCAAGCTGTAATGTTTTAAGTCGTACCCTAGGTCTTCGACCTTTCCATAAAAATCTAGAAATTGAGCATTGCCATTCATTAAATTGTTTCTTTGGAATCTCTATAGATAACGACTGAAAAAAGTACAATAATCGAGGCAGGACACTCATCTTTATGATTTCTATTCTGTTATGTAGGTTCAGCGTCAAAGAAGACCATCTGTCCAGGTCATCTTTTATATCTTTGGTGATAGGATCATAGTTTATATTGAAAATGATGGTAAGATCTTTTGGGATATTAACCCCCAGATACTTAATGCTGGTTGTATTCCATTTGAAATTAAATTTTTTATATATATCTTCTTGAGGTGAGAAATTATAAGTGAGGGTTTGAGTTTTGTGAGTATTCAATTTATATCCTGAATAAAAACCGTACTGCTCTAGGCATGACATGAGTCTGGGTAGGCTGGAATCTGGGTTGGAGAGTCACTAAAATATCGTCTGCGTAGAGACATATTTTATGTTCTATTCCTTTTATTTGAATTCCTGTTATACTAGTATCTTCTCTAATTGTCTGGGCAAGTGGTTCTATAAACAATGTAAAAAGGGTGGGGCTCAGGGGACAGCCCTGGCGGCATCCCCGTTCCAGAACAATGGTCCTGGAGAGATTTCCATTTATTTTAACCTGTGCTGTCGGAGACTGGTACAAGGATTTGAGACAATTTATAATTGTATCTTGAGGAACAAAGTGCTTTGAGTTACTGACAGCACAACAGTGATTAAAAAACAAAATCACACATTTCTCTTGTCACTGTCTGAACTGAATAGATTACATGAAAAAAGCCTGTGCATACATATTTATAAGTCATGTTTTATTTCCAACTCTGATAAAATATGAGTGTTTATTTTTACAAATAAATCAATATTAAGATTCAAAATATCGATATTATATCGGAGGTCAAAATATTGTAATATATTGCTGTATTGATATTTTTTCACACCTCTATTTTACTTTTTTTTTTATTTTTATTGCAAAAACTAGCAAATTGTAAAGGCATCTTGTTCAGTTGCCAGTACTTGTGTTTTTTCCTAGTTATTGATCTTAACTTTAAAGTAATGACTAAACATCTTCTCAGAGAGTGCTGATCCTGCCATCGGCTCGACTGACGCTCCTGAAAGTTGATTTCTTTGTTTTCAGTCTTCTTCCTGAATGTAAAGGTTTTTCATTGTCATGCAGAGTGTTGGTTCTTCTTTGAGCTCGAACTCTTCTTGTCCCCTCGGGCTGCAGCATCAGTGAGAGGGTGGTGCTTTGTTTTTTTTACCCTGCAGGTTTAGGAGGGAGGGTTCATTTGAGAAAGAAAAACAAGACTGAAATTTCCATTCAAATACAACGCTTACTCTCTTTAAATAAACAATATGTCTGGGTATGTTTGATGTTACTGTATTAAAATACAGAATGTCACATATAAAGAGCTACACTCGTCACACAAGGTGAAAAAATCTGCATTTAAGAATCAAATAATAATATTAAAGGATGCACAGTATTATTGGTTTTGCATTGGTAACATTGGAAGATAATAGCTTAAAGCTTTCATGCATGGTTTCCACTACAGTAGACAGAAATTGGAATAATTTTATACCCTTTAGTTCAACGAACAGGCTGTACATTTAAAAAAAAAACCTTGTCTTACGTTTCATTAAAATATTATCTTTACACATTTTCACCAACATTTTCATCCCTTGCCAGTAGAAATGACAACAAATCCTGGCAGACACTGGGGAAAATTAGGCCAAAGCTGTTTTTATTTTTAGAAAAAAAGATGCTTGCTGCACATTTTACAGTAATTTCTGTCCACACAAAAAAATCACCAGGTATCAATAAAGAGTCATCGAGATGAGCAGAGTTGTTTTTGACATTAGTATCAATAAAACTTAGTAATTCCCATCACTGTTAACATTTCTGTCCAACCTTTTCTATGGTGTTACCAACATTACTGATCCGGTTATCATAAAAAATGTGGAAAAATGCCGTCTCGCAATATCAGCAAATCCTTGAAAAAATCCTGAATCCACCTCCGGATTTGGATCACCACCAAAATTGAATCTCATCTCTCTTGTGTCATGACCAACATTCCCTGAAGATCTCATCAAAAAAATGACCAGAACTTAATGAATTATTTGCAAAACTAGCCTTTCCACATGTTAACAAATCCTTATAAAATATTACTTGATCTAAATTTAAATTTAAATTCTCTTTATTGATTTTTTTTTTTCTTTTTTCCAAATACAGATAAAAAATAAAATCTGACATTACTTGGGGGATGTCTAGTGCTCTACTTTTTTTCATTGGGTTGTCTTTTTTGTTATAATTGTCCATAAATGGCTGCCATATAGAGTAAATAGATAGATCAACAGACAGATGGATGGATATATAGATAAAATTTTATTTATCTTTTGGAAAAATTTCTTTAAGGAAATTCAGATTTCTGCAGCAGCATTAAATAGCAGAAAAAAAGAGACATGCATAATATAGATATAAATAAAACTGTTGTAAAAATGTTTTAAAATATAGTAAAACATATCTGTCCTTCCTCTCAGGGTAAATTTGATATTTTGTAACTGCAGATATTTCATAACATCATTCATTTACACTTGATAAACTGTAGTTTTTTTTGTTTCCAGTTCAGTAGAATTATTTCCTTGCCAACAGTGTGACAAAGTATTTTACATCCTTCTGTTTGTTTGATAAAGAGAGCTCCAAGGCAGCTGACCCAACCCCAAACGTGTCAAAACCTGGCTCTGGTTTGATGTTCCCGGAAAATCATTTCTGACTTATCCTGAAGATTTCATCAAATCCTGTCGATGACTTTTTGAGTTATCTTGTCAACAAACAAACAGACAAACACTGACAAAAGCACCAAGATGAGGCTAACAGCATTAATAATCTGTTTTTTAAGCTCACACATCTTTATCACGTCAGTGATGTACATAAACACATCTGGAGTAACCTAATCAAAAATGAAATTAAAATTGAGCTTGTGTGATCAGTGGGTGGTAAACTTTGTTTGATGTTTTGTCTGCAGTGAACAACGTGGGCAGTCTCCAAAAGGCAGGACTGGATGAGTACGGCTCAGACCTCCACATCGCCGTTCGCAGCCGGAAAGACGAGCTGCTCTACCTGAGGAAGCTAACGGAGATGTTGTTTCCGTACGTCATGCCTCCCAAAGCCACGGACTGCAGGTAGGAAGACGCCAAGTCCCCAGACTGCATGTCGTTGTTTATCCATCCTTTAACGGCTAAAATAAACTAGATTAAAGCTGCAAGTTTACACAATTTTGACCAAATCTCTCTACAAACATAATCTCCTGATAGTTTTATTGCCAGGATTCCAGTCATGTAATTTTTAAAGCTGTGGCACTTTTGGTTTTGATTGTAGAGGCCTAAATGCCATAGTGTGGCTGGTGCTGTATTTTCTTTCCCCATTCATTTGAATGGGAGGAGCTGGGAGGGCTGCATCGGGGTTCACACACTTTGCGGGCTCGTCATTCAGAAACCGTTTGAGAAACAACAAAATCCTTCATACATTTTGATCACCATTGTCTTGTGTGTCATCTTTGCACATTTCAAGCTAATACCATTTACGGCCTAGGAGGAGATAATTTTTTTAGAATTAAATTTTGAAAGGCAACTTGCCTGCTTCCTGTTTGAGATATGTCAGGGATGTCAATGCGTGATTTGTTGGTCTTGATGAGACGAACGTTTTGACGTTGGTTTAATCTCTCTACGACTTTACTAGTGGCCGTGACAACCATTTTTTTTACAGCATATTGTACTTTGGTGACACTAGAGAGAACATTTTGGAATATTGTGGGTAAATTTTTTGTTTCATGAAATTTTTTACCCCATCTGGCATGTGTGTCAGTTTTGGCCTGGCTATGAGCTTCTTCAGGGTGTCAAATCATGGTGCGAAGTGGGGATGATCTAGTGAGCTCTTATTTTGAAATCCAAATTGCCAGCTTCCTGTTTGAGATAGGTTAAGGGTCTTAGTGCATGATTTTTGGGTCTAGGTGAGGCCTACGTTTTGGCAAAGGTTTGATCTCTCTACGACATTTCTAGTGGCTGTGAGGGCTGTTTTGGTGTGCCTAGGGGGCGCTAGAGAGCTGACTTTGGCATGTTGTGGGTTCATTTTTTCATTTTATGTAAATTTTTGGCCAAATCTGAGGGACGTGCCTATTTTGGTGAGTTTTTGAGCATGTTACAGGGTCAAATTAAACTAATAAACTGTTTGTTTGTTTTTTTGTGGTCCTCGTTCAGGTCTCTGGCTCTGTTGATGCGGGAGGTGATGGCCGGATCCGTCATTTTACCAACGCTGGATTTCATGGCCGACCCCGTGAGTAGACCTGCGTTATGTTTGGCTGTTGATGTGAAAATACTTCACAGGTATGACCCATTTACCTGCTCCTGTTGGCCCGGGTTTGAATTCAGCCTGTGGCCCTCTGCAGAGTGTCCTCTGTTCTCTCTCCTGTCAATAAAGGCACAAAAATGATCTTGAAAAATACTTAAAATAACGCCTCTACATGTCATATTACTTTTACTACTTTCCTAAATCTACTTATTTGTTTTTACTTTGATCAGACCAGAACGTTGGCCACTTCGAATGCTTAAATCTTTTTTTTTTTAGCATAAAAGAGCAGTGATGTTGAATATACTGGATTATTTGTCTTATTTTATCTTTAATATAAATTGTGCTTGACAAAATAACCAAGTTTAATGGTCTTAATTTTAAACACAGATAAAATTTAACGCCAAATTAAATCAAATTGATCTGAAAATACCACAAAATTCAGATAATAGAGCTGCACTGTAATGGGAAAACCATGTAACAAAAAAATGTAAAAAATTGCTCCAGTGAGTCAGGGTAGGCGATGATTGCCGGGAGAAATAAGTCGACACAAAGATGCGCCTTTTTTTTAACCCTTCCAGTCCCAAACAGTTTCTGCTCGTTTTTTTGCTTCTCACATTTTCACTCACTAATGTCTCTTTTTTCTCTGTAATATAAAGTCCAGCACCTCTATTGATTCAGAACAACCATGACTATAGGCTGATATAGCTCAATTATGTTTACATGCAGAGTAACAAAATTTACGAGCTACAAATCTTTACAGAAAAGAAAAACAGATATTAAATTTTTCTGGTTTATTATTTAAAAAAAAAAAAAAAAGGATTATGTGCACACAACACATTTTCAGGTACCCTCGAGCATAAGGAACATAGAAAAAATGGTGGTGTTGGTTTGACATTGAAAAAATCAGCAAAATCTTTAACCTTGTTGGATATTTGGAATTCCAAGCCGTTTTTACTTTTCACTTTTCACTCACTAATGTCTAATTTTTCTCTGCAATATGAAGTCCAGCACCTCTATAGATTCAGAACAACCATGGCTATAGACTGATGTAGCTCAATTATTTCTACATGCAGTGTAACAAAATTAACAAGCTAAAAATCAAAGAAAAAAGAACAACATTTTCTAAAAAATTGTTAATATTTATTATATAATTTATATTAGTTATATAAATATTACTGTCTCTACTGCAGAGGTAATCTATAAGGCACTCTTTCTTTTGTAAAAGCAGTAGTTTGCTGGGAAAAGTTTGACCTGTAACTCGTCTTCAAGACTCTGACAGCAGGCGTTGCTGCTCAGCACTGAAATATGAGCATGTAAGATACTGGGACGAAAATTCAAAGATTATTTGAATGGGGAATTCCCAAAGTATGTAAATCATTCAGGTCTTGTAGAACACAGGAAGAAATGTCTTTTTTTTTGTTATTTACAGAATTTAGCCAAAGCAAACGGTAAATTTTCTGCTAATTTTCAAAGAAGACATGAGAATTAAAGCGATGATGCTACTTGTGATACATTCAGGAACCCTCGGAAACCTAAAAATCTAATGATTGCTCCAGTGTTTTCCGTTTCGAGATAGGAAAAATGGTTTGTAAGTGCCACTCATTTTAAAATAAGAGGTAGTTTGATCCCACCAGTGGGATCGGGTAACTAAAGGTTAAATTAAAATGCATCTTAATGAGAGTTGAATATTTCCCTTTCTAGCATCACCACATGCAGATCATTTTGATTTTATGAAATCATTATTATTTTATTAAATACATTTGAGGTGTTGAAAAACTCCCTCGACTTGGATCACAGCTTGAATTTAAGAGGTGATGGTGGATCGTGAAGCCTGACGAGTTGAGATCGACCGATCTAGTTAATGAGAAATCACCATCATTTTGGATGAGAAATAGATTAATCCTGTCGTGTACACCAGTTTAAAATCTCTCCCTCTCTTTGTGTTTTACAGGATACTGTAAACTTCATGGTGCTGATATTTGTTGATGACACTCCAGTAAGTAAACCTCTAAGTCAGCAGAGTAACCCAAACCTTTCCTTTTAGAGGATAAAAAGCCTTAAAAAGCCATAAATAAAATTCATGGTGTTACTATTGTATTAATAAATGTAGTTAATAAATAAAAACTCTGCTCTATGATTGAACTCATTTCCTTCTTCCGGTTAAAATCATGTAGTCAGAGAGACCTTAAAGCATAAATTAATGCTTATAAATAATAATGATTTTACAGTGTTATGGTTTAAAATTATCTTTACTGAAGAGTATTTGGGCCATGTTAGATGGAGAAAATAATTTTGGGGAAGATATCAAAGTGGAAATTTTGAGAATAAAGTTGAATAACAATTTCGTGCTAAAAATATAATTGTCGAGAGTAAATTTGAAATGTCGACAATAATATCAACATACAAAGTATTTCAACTTTATTCTCAACATTTTCCCATTTTTTCTCGACGTTTTTACTTTTTTCTAGACATTTCACAAAATTGTCGACTTCCCCAAAATTATTTTCTTCATCTAACGTGGCCCTAATACTCTTCCAGAATCTTGGGTTGTACAGGAGAGGCAAAAATAAGCCACAAGCTTTAGATTGTACCTTTTCAGTTGTTGATAAATGTGTGTTAAATGATTGTTTTCTTTGTTTGTTCTTAACATTAATGTAGCCAAAATAAAAATATTCATTTATTCATTCTTGTCTGCAGCCTGAACCTGCCACTGAGCCTCCGTCCGCCCTGGTCCCATTTTTACAGAGATATGCAAACGTCAGCAACAAGAAGCCGTCTGTGAGTACTTCAATAACAGGACAAACTCCATCACTATGATCTTTAAACCTGTGTTGTAGCTTCAAAATCAGAGTCAGAGGTACATAAATATACAGTATGTGCTTTAAGTCTCAGAGGGTCGGGAGATTTTATTTTTTTGTCTGAGAGAAAATCCTTAACCTCTCAAGCAGTATCTGACCTTCACCAGAAACACCACTTACTGACTAAATATCAATATTCATTTGTCTCATCCTCGTTTTCTTCCTGATAAGATCATTATTTTTCACTGCTCCAGGACAAATAACGTTTCCTTTCTTGCTCTGCAGGTGCTGAAGTTGGAGCTGAAGGAGATCCGAGACGACCAGGATCTCCTCTTTCGTTTTATGAACTTTCTGAAGCAGGAGGGAGCCGTGCACGTGCTGCAGTTCTGCCTCACCGTGGGTAAGAACAGCCAATAAATTTGAATTTTGATTTCAAACCAGCTTTGCAAGGCAGGCGAGTTTCCGTAGAGGCCCTCCAAAATCAACATGATTGAAAGAGAAAGGGATACTGTATTAATGCTGATAGCTGATATGTCGATATCTCCAGACTTAGAACGACTGATACTGGTGTCAATATAAATATCTATATCTATATAAACAGTGTGAGATATATATATGTGTGTGTGTGTACATAAATGTATATATATATATATATATATATATATATATATATATATATATGTGTGTATATATATATATATATATATATGTATGTATATATATGTATGTATATATATATATATATATATATGTATACATACGTATATATGTATATGTATATATATATATATATATATATATCTATATATATATATATATATATATATATATATATATATATAGAACATATGTTGCCATCCAAGCAACGTCTTTTTCATGGACGCCCCTGCTTATTTCAGCAAGACAATGCCAAGCCACATTCTGCACGTGTTACAACAGCGTGGCTTCGTAGTAAAAGAGTGCAGGTACTAGACTGGCCTGCCTGTAGTCCAGACCTGTCCCCCATTGAAAATGTGAAGCTTCAAAAATTGGTCTCCTCAGTTCCCAAACGTTTACTGAGTGTTGTTAAAAGGAAAGGCGATGTAACACAGTGGTAAAAATGACCCTGTGCCAACTTTTTTGCAAATGTGTTGCTGCCATTAAATTCTAAGTTGATGATTATTTGCAAAAAATAAAGTTTCTCAGTTCAAACGTTAAGTATCTTGTCTTTGCTGTGTATTCAATTGAATATAAGTTGAAAAGGATTTGCAAATCATTGTATTCTGTTTTTATTTACGATTTGCACAACGTGCCAACTTCACTGGTTTGGGGTTTTGTATATATATAATACTTTTTTAATAGTTTTTCTTATAATGAAGACCCACAAGATAAACAAAGACACCCAGTAGTCTCACCAGCAGTGAAAGAGGATAACAAAAAGAGAGAGGCAAGGACACAATCTAAGTGTCTGAAGCTGACAGCAAGAACTGATTAAAAAAGAGACTGTCCTTTTTTCAATTAAAAAAAAGTCTTGGGTACAAAATAAACAAAGTAAAAACACACACACACACTCATGAGTGGGAGTCAGTCAGAATCATCAGTCTGTGTGCCAAATGAGACCGAGTTTGTACATAACATGGGCATTACATATCAGCTCAGACCATAATAAATACATTTAAGTTTTATCTAACAATGTCAGGAAGGGTTTCCACAACATCAAACTTTTCCTCGTTTCTTCCAGAGGAGTTCAACGATAAGATCCTGAGTCCAGAGCTGAGTGACACAGAGCTGCAGCGTCTGCACGGCGAGGTGGTCCACATCTATGAGACCTACTGCCTGGACGAGAGCATCGACAAGATCAGCTTTGACAAGTTCATCGTGGAGGAGATCAGGAACAGTAAGAGACTTCCTCTGCCTGAATCAGAGTGAACGTGAGCAGAAAGAGAAGATCAACCACATGTCCTCTCTCTCTCTCTCCTCGCCAGTCGCCATAGGTCCGTACAGCGGCGTGGTGAAGCTGCAGACCATGCGCTGCCTGTTTGAGGCGTACGAACACGTCCTGTCTCTGCTGGAGGGAGTCTTCACCCCGATGTTCTGCCACAGCGATGAAGTAAAGCTCTAAATCATCAAACCTACTCCAGTGTTTTTAGACAGCTTTCAAAGATTAGGACTCGTACATCAGAGAAGTAGAAAATGCACGCTTCAGCAACTTTAAACGGAGGATAGAGAGACTAAGATTAGCACTTTATGTCAGTTTCAAAAGAAATAATAACAACTAGAAAAGCATTCGGAGAGCACAGTCCTCACCCATATTGTGAGTTTCACCATAAATATTAGTCCTACCTTTACTTAATCTAAATATTTAGATTCCTTGACCATAAAACATACCATTAGCAACTGGATTCATAATGATATCTATTTTAGTTCAGTAGTTATTCACAAAAAAACAAATTTTTTGTCATGGCGGTTTTACGCAGATCCAGATCACTCCCAAAATCTAATCATTTGTTCCTTGTCCCAATCCGGACATTTCCTGAAAATGTCATCAAAATCTGTCCATAACTTTTTGAGTGATGTTCCTAACAGAGAAACAAACAAACAACAAACAGACGCTGGCAATAGCATAACTTCTATGGCGAAGGTAATAATAACTTTATTTATATACCATAATTTCTTTTATATAACGCACATTTTTTGCTGGTAAATAAGGTCTAATTTCGGGGTGTGTTTTGTAAATGAGTCCAAGCTAAATTTGGAAAATATTTTGTTTCATTAACATCGCGGTTACAACAAATCTGATAAAAAAAGCTGAAGTATTCTCTTTCACTGTGAAACATTAATGTCAAACTTTGGTAATTCTCCTAAAACTGACTGTTAAACTGTTCTAATCCAATATTTTGGTTCTTAATTTGTTTACCTTTGTGTAATGATGGTGTAAGTCTCCATGTGTAAACACTGGGCTCTAAGGCTGGGATTCACTTTTCTCCTGATTCAATTTCTTACAACTCCTTAGGTACTGATTCGATTTAAATTGGAATTGACGATTTTTGCAGTCTTCAGTTAGCTTCTTTAACACCAGTGAAAAAGATGAACAATGATGATGCCTACAGACTATATCAGGAAAAATACACATCACATGTGAGTCTGTTTTTAGGATTTATTCAGCAATAGATTTTAACCAGCTGTTTATACTCTCTCTTCAAAAGCCTGGACTGCATTTAAAAGCAGTAATAATCAGTATAGAAAACATCTGAAACACTTCAAACAAAATGAGATAGAATGATGGTTGAGATGGACGGAGAAAAACATGTCACCCTCTGCTGGAGAAAGTGGTCACTTTATTCCTGTCCGGCTTATTAACACAGACGAAAATGAAGCATATAAATTTAGAAAACAAATCCATTTTGGAACAAAAATACTGAATCCTGATTCTTAAATGAAGCGATTTTTTCTCCCACCACAACCAGGATCTGCCATCTTTTAAGTAAGGGGACCAAAATAGCTGCTCTCTGATTGGTTGGCAAACTAAGACTGAGCATGCTGTGATGGGTGAAATATGATACGACGTGAAGTTGCTGCTTCAGCTACTGTAAGATCATGATTTAACCTGAAGTTGTTTAAATTATGAGGCTTTTGGGGGCTCCATATACTTTACATTGTCAAACATCCATACTTCAGGGGCAGAGGTGGCTCGTTGCTTTATTGTTAATCATATTTACTAGTGCGGTGGGCCTCAAGCAAACTAATTAAAAAAATTGAATCCTTTAACTCCCAACTCAGCTGCTTGGCAGAGGTCAAAAAATACAAGAATATTTAATATGTTAAAAAAATAAGTCTTTGTTTGTTTTTTTTGATACGGAAAAAACTGCAAACAAACCAAAGTAACTGATATTCTCTTTGTGTGGGAATTAAAGGTTCCAAAAGTTTTATTAGAATTAACATTATTATTTTAAATACTTAACTACTTAATAAAAACATTTTTGTGTCAAACACACTATCACCTATTTTAAGTTTTTTCATTGCTACTTAAATTACAAACATTTTGCCTTTTCTAACGGATTTTGTCCCAAATATTTGTGCATTTTTATGTCATCACATTATCAAATATCAACTGTTTAAACCTTTAAATCACACACCAAGAAAATATCTGGTGTTTGGCTTGTTTGTAGTTTTCTCTGTTCCCTGAAATGTTGACAGAATCATATTAATTTGATTTGTTCTATTTTTGAAAACATTAAATATTCCTGAATTTATTGACAACCCTGCTAAACAGCTGAGATGGTAGTTAAAGGGCTATTTAACCTTAAAAAAAGATGTAATTTTAATGTTTGTGTTTTGTTTTCAGTATTTCAGACACTTGCTGAGAGGAGCGGAGTCTCCAACAAGAAACTCAAGAATCAACAGGTTTGTGATTTATTGGACGTTTAGTTTGTTTTTAAGTTACTTTTCAATTCAATTACAATTTACAGATAAATTAAAAATATCTGAAAACAAGACAAAGTGTCATGAAAATCACTTCTGGATATTTAGAAGACATGAATCATAGAGATACTTCTTCATTGTCTGTTGTTGAACGCCTTTGAGGTTTATTTACATGGTGAGAGAAATAAACAATCATATTTACAATATAACAAATATTTTTTTTATTTTAAATATTGGCCTTATGTTTTCAATATATGCAGACCAACACGTGGGATAAGTTCCTCCAAATTCTCAAAACAATTAAAATAACATAGTTTCTCACTGTTGAAATTCTCCTTCTTCTGTTTTTAAGTGTTTTTTTAATTGTTTTTTAAATATATGTCTGTATTTTCAGGAGAACCATTGGTTACTAGGGATGGGAATGGATAAAACTTTGTTTAAAACAATGCCATTAACAATTCTGCCTCCTGATTTCTGCTGACTTTTCCATGTGTGATATCATGATTTGAAAGGCATGCAGAAGTGGAGGGACTTGATTAGGGATTTGTTAAGCAAATAAACAATGATATCCATTCTAAACTGGAATTAGTTTTTGATTCCCATCCCTATTGGTCCCCTTGCACGTCTCCAAAAAGGTTTTTTACCAGTTTGAAACTCATTAAAAGCATCAAAAGCAACTAAAAACATGACCAAACAATGTTTATTGCATTCAGAGATTTTAAAAAAGGGATCTGATGCTTTTACAAACCCCCTCCACACAGTTACCCCTTCATTTCACTGCTTCATATCCTTCCAGTAAGTGTGTAATTTTTAGTCTTTGTACGCCTTATTGCAGAAATAGCTTCATTTTGGAGGAGACCAGGTAAGAGAGCTCAGCATGTGGAGTCTGTCGCCTGTAACAAGCTGAATGCAAACGAGCAGAGCCAGTGCATGCAGACGGAGTTCACGTCCCTGCCAGTGTTCATTTTGACAGAACTTTTTTATTTTTAGTTTGAATTATAGTCTTGTGCCTAAAATATTTTCTAGTTTTAGTCATAATATAGTCATCTAAATGGTTTTAATTTCAGTCACCTTTATTTAGGCCACCTGGCAGAGCATCTCAGTTACAATACCAGAACTGACAACAAACAGTGAACCTGCTCTACATGAATATATCAATCTTTTTGAGTAGCACTAATTCAAAACAAGTGTTATCTCAAGACACTTGACAATAGAGCATAATTTATGGATACACATACGTGCATAGATACATACACTGCCTGGCCAAAAAAAAAGTCTCCACCTGGATTTAACTAAACAAACAGGTACGAGCCTCCTGTTAGATAATTACTGCATGAGCTGGAAATAAGTTATTTAACTCCAGCTGATGACATGAGCAGCTTCTCATTTCTTAAACAACCATGTCAAAGACACATCCTGTGGTCGTGGAAAAGATGTTAGTCTGTTTAAGAAGGGTCAAATCATTGGCATCAAGCAGAGAAAACATCTGAGGAGATTGAAGAAACTACTAAAACTGGGTTAAGAACTGTCCAACACATTATTAAAAACTGGACGGATAATGGGGAACCATTAGCCCTGCAGAGCAGACGGACCTGCCTGATTCTGAAATCATGCATCTCCGTCTTGCCAGCCTCCATTGTCCAATGGTTTCACTCGGCTAAATGCTTAACGGTCCAATCAGGGAAGAGAGGCGGCTAACGCTAACGGCTAACAAGGGCAAACAACAGTTAACAGCTGTTACTGCAATTAACTGTTATTTGCCCTTAAAAATAATTAGTCAACAGAATGAACACTGGTCCCTGCAGGCCGAGTCGATCTTCAGTCCCTCTTACACTAATGTCCACATCATGACCTCTTAGTGTTTGTCCTATAAAAGGCATGAAGCTGTCCAAGCGTCCTGTTCTGCTGCATGTAAATGCTCCGAGGTGTTGAACAGCTCGTGTTTGCTCCGTTTGTAAGCATGAACACAGAAGAGTAAGGGCTTCCTCAGAAACTTTGAACAATGATAAAGTTGAATTTAACATTTTATGTAAACGTGCATTTCCCCGTGCACCACAGAAACTTCTCCAAAAGAGGGGAGTCGTTCGGGATCAGCAGGATCGGCAGTAAAATCAAAGGTGTGTTCAGGAGCACGACCATGGAGGGCGCCATGCTGCCTCCCAGCACCATGAACGACCTCGAGGACGACGTTGTGAGTGTTTAGTCTTCTATGTGTGTGTTATGGTCTTTTTTTCCAACCTGTTCAGTAAATTATCCAATAATTAGTCAACTATCAAGTTATCCGTGGAAGAATCTGTACCTTTTGTCTTGTTTCTTTTCAATCAGTCATTTTATTTTATTGTTTCTTCTGCTTTAGCTGTTCGGGTGTGAATTAGTCTCCACATCCTCCTGAAATGATGCCTTTTATTATTATTATTATTATTATTATTATTATTTAATCATTATTATTATTTTCATTTATTATAATATTTTTTTATTATAATCAATTATTATTATTATTATTCCTCACTGTTTATACAGTATTTTTTAAAATTTTTGTTCTAGCTTATTTTATTTTGTTTTATTTATATTGATGTCTTTTGATATATTATTTTGTTTAGATTTTTTTCTTATTTTTTATGTATCTTTTTATCTGTAATATTCAACTGCTACTGATTGATAATAAAGTGCTATCTAATCTAATCTAAGTCAATTTTGCACTATTTTCTACTTTTATTTAAACTTCATTTTGTTCCTCCTGACCCTTGTTTTTGTTGTTAGTCCAATAATATGTGGATTTTTGTCCCACCAATTTACCAAGTCAGATTTCTTGGTTGTGCAAATGTACTAGACAGTAAAAACAATTTTGAGTGTGTTTGTGATTGTGATTGTGGTTGTGATTGTGATCGTAATTCTAATCGTGATTGTGATTTGGGTGTTGATTGTGATTCTGATTCTGTTTGTGATTGTGATTCCGATTCTGTTTGTGATTCTGATTCTGACTGTGATTCTGTATCTGATTCTGATTCTGTTTGTGATTGTGATTCTGATTGTGATTGTGATTCTGTTTGTGATTCCAATTCTGGTTTTGATTCTGATGCTGATTGTGATTGTGATTCGGGTTGTGATTGTGATTGTGACCCTGTTTCAGTTTGTGATTGTGATTCTGATTGTGATTGTGTTTCTGTTTGTGATTCTGATTCTGTTTGTGATTCTGATTCTGTTTGTGATTCTGGTTCTGATTGTGATTCTCTTTGTGATGTGATTCTGATGCTGGTTGTGATTGTGATTCTGGTTGTGATTCTGTTTATGTCTGTAATTGTGATTCTGTCTGTAATTGTGATTCTGGTCGCAATTGTGATTCTGTTTGTGATTCTGATTCTGACTGTGATTCTGTATGTGATTCTGATTCTGTTTGTGATTGTGGTTGTGATTCTGATTCTGATTGTGATTGTGATTCTGTTTGTGATTCCAATTCTGGTTTTGATTCTGATGCTGATTGTGATTGTGATTCGGGTTGTGATTGTGATTGTGACCCTGTTTCGGTTTGTGATTGTGATTCTGATTGTGATTTTGTTTCTGTTTGTGATTCTGATTCTGTTCGCGATTCTGATTCTGTTTGTGATTCTGGTTCTGATTGTGATTCTCTTTGTGATTCTGATTGTGATTCTGATGCTGGTTGTGATTGTGATTCTGGTTGTGATTCTGTTTATGTCTGTAATTGTGATTCTGTCTGTAATTGTGATTCTGGTCGCAATTGTGATTCTGTTGGTGATTCTGTTTCTGGTTGTGATTCTGATTCTGTTTGTGATTCTGATTTTGATTATGATTGTGATTGTGATTCTGATTCTGTTGGTAATTCTGTTGGTGATTCTGTTTCTGTAGGTGATTCTGTTTTTGGTTCTTATTCTGATTCTGTCTGTGATTGTGATTCTGTCTGTGATTCTGTTTCTGTTTGTGATTCCGTTTGTGATTGTGGTTGTAGGTGGAGGAAGCGACCGTGGTGATGGAGGACGACTCCATGGCAGAGCCCGTCAGCACCCCGGGCTCCCTGAGGAACCTGTCGGCGTGGAGCATCACCATCCCGTACATCGACGTTTACGACGACGACGTCAAGAGAGAGAAGGTCCCCGTATTCTGCATCGACGTGGAGCGAAACGACAGGAAAGAAGGCGAGTTAGATTCTGTGTTTTCACAGTCAGTGATGTTCGAGTTTCACAGACTAAAGCAGAGCAAATATGACATTTTACATTAATTTATGTCAACTTGGTACCTTTTTATTTAAGTTTTTCATCCTATAAAAACACTGAGATAGTAATAAAAGAAGCTGTGGTTGTTTCTGAGGTGTTATATCACATCAGACCTACTTGGTCTTTTTCTAATGCACCGTTACATCTATTAATTCACTCTGTTGTAATGTTCCTGAGCTGATTTGTTCACATCATTTTAACTAAATTATTCCATCTGTGACTCATATTTTGACGTGTTGATCGTCTCCTCTTACAGTTGGTCATGAAGCGGAGAAGTGGTTTGTCTACAGGAGATATTTGGAGTTCTACGTGCTGGAATCTAAACTCACCGAGTTCCACGGTAACCTAATCCCATTTTTATTTATTTATTATATTTATTTATTATATTTATTTATTTATTTATTTTATTTATTTATTTTTTTCATATTTATGGAACCATGACAAATACAAACACACATTAAAGGGCAACTTCGGTATTTTTCAACCTGGGTCCTATTGCCCCAAGTGTATGTGTGTATACGATTGACGGGTACAACTCGTTTTAAAATTGGCTCAGTATCAAGGGAGCGGATGCAGCCGGCAGCCGCGAAGCTTGATCGGGGGGCAACTGCATCCCGTATAAGTTTGAGCATTAAAAGTGTTTATTTCGCCACAGACCGGTTGCGATCGCCGGTGCTAGCTCTCTAATTAGCATTGTAAGCATTGCGTTTTCCTTCACGTCCTCTGACCTGTGTGACGTCATCTGTGAGCTTGTTGCCGGAAGAAAACAGAGGAGCAATGCAGCGCGCCGCTCATAGTGGAGCTGCTTATCCCGGAGGACAGTTGGAAGTTTTACTGCATCGGTATCATGGCTGAATATTTACCAGATTTCGAGAGTGAAGACGAGCCTTTTCATTACGACGGCCACCCGTATTTATTTGAGCCAGAGTATACGGACGAGGAGCTGCTACAAACTCAAGAGCTAACGAGGATAGCAACAGAGGGCCGATGAGCAGACGAGGGTGAAGCAGCGGCGGCACAAACGCAAATTTCTGAGGACTGGTGGTGCTCCTGTGGTTGCTGTGACTCTATGCCCACAGAGGAAGAATGTCTGTGTTGTAATGAGTGGGACCTGTTGCCCAATATTCGTGGTCTCGATGTGTCGTGGGATGATACAGAAAGTACCCGACGCTGTGTAACTACATTAGAGGATCTCCCCCCTCTGATCAACAGGGCAGTGCTGGACACCTTTTTTCATGTACCCAAAATAAATTGGAGGAGGCGACCAAAACCACAGGGACCAAATGGTCAACTATCCATAAAGTAAGTATAACTAATATGTCTTTATGCATACAATACGTATAAGTATTGTATGTGTTGTGTAAGTGTTTATAATTCGCCACAGACCAGTTGCGATCGCCGGTGCTAGCTCTCTAATTAGCATTGTAACACGGTAGGCCACAAGTCTGTACTGGCTGGACGAGAGGAAAAAGTGAAGAGGATTTAGGGCAACAGTAAATGTGTGTGTCAGAGACAAATCTAGAGCGTTCATGCCGCCGCTGCTTCACGCTCGTTTGCCCTCTGTTGCTATCCTCGTTAGCTCTTGAGTATGTAGCAGCTCCTCGTCCGTATACTCTGGCTCAAATAAATACGGGTGGCCGTCGTAATGAAAAGGCTCGTCTTCACTCTCGAAATCTGGTAAATATTCAGCCATGATACCGATGCAGTAAAACTTCCAACTGTCCTCCGGGATAAGCAGCTCCACTCTGAGCGGCGCGCTGCATGGCTCCTCTGTTTTCTTCCGGCAACAAGCTCACAGATGAGTTCACACAGGTCAGAGGACGTGAAGGAAAACGCAATGCTTACAATGCTAATTAGAGAGCTAGCACCGGCGATCGCAACCGGTCTGTGGCGAAATAAACACTTTTAATGCTCAAACTTATACGGGATGCAGTTGCCCCCCGATCAAGCTTTGCGGCTGCCGGCTGCATCCGCTCCCTTGATACTGAGCCAATTTTAAAACGAGTTGTACCCGTCAATCGTATACACACATACACTTGGGGCAATAGGACCCAGGTTGAAAAATACCGAAGTTGCCCTTTAACCAAATGTATAAGGGAGATCAGTGCATTCTCATCCTTTTTTTAAAAATTATTATTATTTTAGGATTTTTCAGTAATGGCTTCATTAAAATCGGTGCCAAAGAAGGACATGACTCATTGAACATGTCTACTTTTTCTTCAAGGTGATCTTTCATATAAACCCACACATGCTACTTTTTTTTTGATGAGCACAAGAGCAAAAAGCAACACAATCCACCAGCCTGACTTCTTTTTACACATCTTTTTCTTTTTTTTTTCTTTTTAACAATTTGTTTATTTAGTTTTGTGATAACAGGTTCAGGCTACGTTATTTGTACCTGTAGGTAAATTCATAAACGCCAAGACAAAGGTAAAAACGAAATTCAGAATTTTAAATTAAACATTAAAGTGCTCCAGGTTTTATCATCACAGCAGACAAAGGCATAAAAGAAATAAAAAGCATTAAGGTGGGTACACGTACACATGTTGGTTGCAGAGGCAATGAATGGTTTACTTTTTACATAGTACAACATTAATTACAGAAGAGAAAAACAAAAATAAAATAATTAAATGTTGCATTGCTCCTTCAGATCTTTTTTGTTTTGTTTTGTTTTGTTTAGCAAAACTTTCGACCAGTTGTTAAAAAACATGAAGCATTATTGGTATCTACAAAGAAAAGCCTGATCAGTGAGTCCTTATTTCAAATTTTACTTTGGTGTGAATGGTTACCTGTGTCTCTATGTCAGCCCTGTAATTGGCTGGAGACCATTCAAGATATACCCTGTGTCAGCTGGGACAGGCTCCAGAAACATGAACAGACAGCGGGATAAATCAGTGGGACAAATTAAGATCCACCTGATTAATGTCTGTATTCAGGCTGATCCATCCAGCAAAGCTCCAATCTACGAAGATTGTGAGCGGCCCAAAGTGGGACGGCCCAATCAGAGTCCTTCAGAGCAGGAAGATGTGGAGCCACAAGTGAGAGGAAAGCAGGAAGTGACTGCTCTTACAGAGATTAGCATAGATGCTAACAGTGCCGATAGCAGTTTTATTAGGTCTGGACCACATTGCTCCATATGGGGGATATTTTCACTCCACTTCAGACATGTTTTGGTGAAATTTGGGGGGTTTTACACCACTTATGACATCATCTGATTGGCTCATAATCAAAGAACAATCGTCCAATCACCTGCTAGATCTGCTTTAAAAGGTTCTACTCTCCCCAAACACTTTCTGTTGGCTCTTTCCCAGATGGACTAGTGAAACATATTTTCAAAAATCCTAAGAATGATACTGTCAATTTCACAGAAAAATGCCCTCTCCCTCTTGACAGAAAATGCCCTTTAAAACACTCCGCTTGTACTTCCTGGTGTTTATGATGTCACAGCTGTACAGAATCTGCCCACAGGAAAGTTTCCTGCTCCTCACAGGCCATTTCACAGCTTGTAACCCCTCCTTCCTCCTCAATTTTTGATCAGATTTGGGCAGCCAATCGGTGCAGAGCCCATCATCATAGCCTCATGTAGCTCCGCCCCCTCAGATCCAAAGGGGAGTAAAAAAGAGCCACATGTGAAAAATTTCTTATTTTATGTTTTATATGCAGGAACTTTTGCAGATGCTCAGCTTCCATCCAAAAGAATTATTGGACCAAAGAATTACGAGTTTCTAGTGTCAAAAAGGGAAGAATTTGAGGAATATTTACAGGTATGTATTATTCAGTTTTTCTATTTCTATCAGTATTTTTATTATTGTTATCATTATTATTATTATTATTATTATTTTCAGTATTACTTTCTATGAAGCCCCTCAGAGGTATAACCATTGTGTTAGCTTTCTAAGCCTTTATATAGGTTTATCATGAGTCGTTATTGTGCTGTATAATAACTTATAAACATACTTATAGTGAGTCATCGTTTACTTACACATTTATACAAATGTCCAAAATACTCAATGAAAATAAATCTGACCCACAGTAAAGCAAGCCAAGATATTTTAAGTAACTGATTGATAAACATACGTTTATATATTTTACACTAAGACTAATTTCAGTATTTAACTTCTAGTCTTGCTTCAAACTAGTTTTCATTATGTAATTTTTTTTACCTACTTTCAAACCTGATTTGTTTTTGAATTAAAAACAAACATCATTTCTACCACATCTAACTTTTGTATTAACTTAACGTTCTTCTTTTTGAATGTAAATGTAGGATCCTACTGGTGTGTGTTTATATTTATTTTACGTTAATGTAGGAGCCTCCTGATTTATGTTTATATTTATTTATATTAATGTAAATATAGAAAACTCCTTGTATATATTGAGATTTATTTTCAATTAATGTAGAATCCTCCTGATGTATGTATTTTTATTTTATTTTAATGTAGGAGCTTCCTGATATGTATGTATATTTATTTTATATAAATGTAGGAGCCTCCTGGAGCATTTGTATATTTTTTGTATATAAATGTGAATGTAGGATCCTCCTGATGTGTGTGTGTATATTTATTTTATATTAATGTTGGATCCTCCTGGTGTATATTTAGATTTATTTTATATTAATGTAGGATCCTCCTGGTGTATATTTAGATTTATTTTATTGTAATGTACATATTTGAACTTCCTGGTGTATGTGTAAAGTTTTTTTTTACATTAATATATATCTAGGAACCTCCTGGTGTATGTTTAGATCTATTTTATTGTAATGTAAATATAGGAACTTCCTGGTTTATGTGTTTTATTTTTTTACATTCATGTAAATATAGGAACCTCCTGGTGTATGTTTAGATTTATTTTATTTTAATGTAGGAGCCTCCTTGTGTATGTTATTATTATTTTATTGTAATGTAAATATAGGAACTTCCTGGTTTATGTGTATGTTTTTTTTACATTAATGTAAATGTAGGAGCCTCCTGGTGTATGTTTAGATTTATTGTGTATAAATATACGAGCCTCCTTGGGTATATTTAGATTTATTGTATATTAATGTAGGAGCCTTCTGGTGTATGTTTATAATTGTTTTCTGTGTGTTTTGTGCAGAGACTCCTGCAGCATCCGGAGCTCAGTAACAGTCAGCTGCTGGCAGACTTCCTGTCTCCCGACTACATCGGGTCTCAGTTTTTGGACAAGATGCTGCCGGATGTTAACCTCGGTACGTACATGTTAAATATTTACCTGATCCAGGAGTAAGAGTTTTTATGCACGTGTGAAAACAGCGTTGGAGAGTCTGCACGTCTCTGCATGACTTTTTGTCCTAACAGAGTTTTTATCTCACAGGAAAAATCTTCAAGTCGGTTCCAGGAAAGCTGATTAAAGAGGTGGGCCCCTCCTTAGCAACACTGCTTTATGTTTTTCTGACGCCCCCCTGAGCCATGTCCACATAACACTGCTGATCTCTTTTATCCAGAAAGGACAGAACCTGGAGCCCTTCATCCAGTCCTTCTTCAACTCCTGTGAATCCCCCAAACCCAAACCGAGCCGGCCCGAGCTGACCATCC
The DNA here is from genome assembly GCA_036419115.1 of Scarus forsteni. Taxonomy (NCBI): domain Eukaryota; kingdom Metazoa; phylum Chordata; class Actinopteri; order Labriformes; family Labridae; genus Scarus; species Scarus forsteni. The sequence continues at coordinate 2,491,888 of JAZDUH010000283.1, forward strand.
TCAGCCCGACTGCAGAAAACAACAAGAAGGTACAAAAACAGACGTTAAATAACCGACCTGATCGTAGCAGAGCAGACTTCCCATCAGCTTAAAAAAAAAATCACTTATCAGCTCGAAGAGGAAATATGTGTCCTCCCCTCTTCAGGAGGAATTATTCATGGCTCAAAGACAAGCAGACTGTTTCACCCTTTAGATAAAGTGTTGGACTGTAAGCTGAATCACGTACACTATATTACCAAAAGTATTCACTCACCTGCCTTGACTCACATATGAACTTAAGTGCCATCCCATTCCTAATCCATAGGGTTCAATCTGACGTGGGTCCACCCTTTGCAGCTATAACAGCTTCAACTCTTCTGTGAAGGCTGTCCACAAGGTTTAGGAGTGTTTATGGGAATTTTTGACCATTCTTCCAGAAGAGCATTTGTGATGTTGGACGAGAAGGCCTGGCTCTCAGTCTCTGCTCTAATTCATCCCAAAGGTGTTCTATGGGGTTGAGGTCAGGACTCTGTGCAGGCCAGTCAAGTTGATCCACAGCAGACTCTGTCCTCCATGTCTTTATGGACCTGCTTTGTGCTCTGGTGCACAGTCATGTTGGAAGAGGAAGGGGCCAGCTCCAAACTGTTCCCACAAAGTTGGAGCATGGAATTGTCCAAAATGTCTTGGTGTGCTGAAGCATTCAGAGTTCCTTTGACTGGAACTAAGGGGCCAAGCCCAGCTCCTGAAAAACCCCCACACCATAAACCCCCCTCCACCAAACTTTACACTTGGCACAATGCAGTCCCACAAGTATGGTTCTCCTGGCAACCTCCAAACCCAGACTGGTCCATCAGATTGTCAGATGGAGAAGCGTGATTGGTCACTCCAGAGAATGCGTCTCCACTGCTCTAGAGTCCAGTGGCGGCGTGCTTTACACCACTGCATCCACGCTTTGCATTGCACTTGGTGATGTGAGGCTTGGATGCAGCTGCTCGGCCATGGAAACCCATCCATGAAGCTCTCTGCACTGTTCTTGAGCTAATCTGAAGGCCACATGAAGTTTGGAGGTCTGTAGAGATTGACTCTGCAGAAAGTTGGCGACCTCTTCTCACTATGCGCCTCAGCATCCACTGACCCCGCTCCGTCAGTTTACGTGGCCTGCCACTTGGTGGCTGAGTTGCTGTGGTTCCCAAACACTTCCACGTTCTTATAATCCAGCAGACAGTTGACTGTGGAATATTTAGGAGTGAGGAAATGTCACCACTGGATTTGTTGCTCAGGTGGCATCCTATCACAGTTCCACGCTGGAGTTCACTGAGCTCCTGAGAGCGGCCCATTCTTTCACTAATGTTTGTAAAAGCAGTCTGCATGCCTAGCTGATGATTTTATACACCTGTGGACATGGAAGAGACTGGAACACCTGATTCTGATTGTCTGGATGGGTGAGCGAATACTTTTGGCAGTAAAGTGTATTTTTCCTGACTTTTAAAGCCAAAGATTATTTGTTGCATGTTTGACACAGAAAAGAAAGGATGATGTTTTTACTAGGGGTGCACCGATTACAATTTTCTGGCTTATCCTTGTAAAGCCTGACCTGCCAATTTTTGTTACTGACAGCATACACCTTCAAAGTTACAATCTTACTTTATTGAAAAACATTAAAAAAATCCTATTAAACAAAACCTTGTTGTAGTTCTCTCAAATCTAAATGAAAAGTTTTGAATATTGTTGTCCAAACAAGTAAATTATTTCAGGTCCTTCAGTTTTTCATTTTCCACATTTAAAAATAATCAGTACTTGAACAACAGGTTACACTGCAGACCTGTTTTGAACTTCTTTACCAAAATAAAGTCAAAGTCTGTTTTGTAACCGTGAAGGAGGTTACAATCTGAGGGGTGAAGACAAATTTAAAATATGAAGTAGACGCACAAACATTAAAAGCTTCTGTGTGTCTGTTATCGGGGTGAGCATCTGGAACAGTTTAAGAGAGGAAATGAAGAAATGCTCAAGTAAAAACAAGTTTAAATAATGTACAAAATGATGATTTTTGCAAGATACCATAATGAAGAGAATTAAGTAGTCTGATAATATTATATGGTTATTATTAAAAAATAAAGATGTATCTGTATATCTGTGTGAAATTATAATTACTATTATGGATGGAAGTTTTCTGTTGCAATGTCCAAGCATGAAATAAGGGTGCATGGACACAGTTGTCTATGAGTATGTGTACAGTAAGTGCCTAACATCTGCATTTGTTCGTAAATAATTGTTTGATAAAGGGGTGGGATTTAATACGTTTTTACTTCATGCCACTCCTTTTCGAATATGTGATTAGATAATGTTTGTTTTGTTTTGTATTTTTTCTGCCTATGACAGTGATTTTTACGGTGGCCGACAAGGGCTTACGCGCTGCAAACAAAAAAACATGACATAAACGGCCAAAACGCAATACAAACGATCAAAACGCTGCAAACACAGGAACGATGCAAACTCAAAAACACACAAACACATAAAACAAATGCAACAGAGAAATGCTGCACCAAAAAACATGATGCATTCACAGAAACGCTGCAATAGCAAAAACATACAAACCGACAAAACAAATGCAAAAGGGAAATGCTGCATACAAACCCAAAACAACTGCAAGAGGGAGACGCTGCAAATTCACGGAAGGTCGGCAGGCCACTAGGGGTAGCTGACCATAGATATTATATACGTAGACGCTTCATTACGGTCTGGAGCGTATTCCAGCGTCGCCGCCATATTGGAGAGGTCTTTTCACTCCGGTCTGGCACCAGAAACAAGTGGAGTGAACGCATTTATGCTCGTATTTTGTGCAGCCTAAAGTGACAGTAAATGGCGCAATATTGAAAGCAGATGACTTTATTTAGTTTTATTTCAACACAGCTGAGTAAAAACGTATTTTACACATGTCAACATGATTTATATAAGATGTCTGGTTTGTGTGTGAGAGCGCACGTACATGTGCCTGTGCCTGGAATAGTTGCAGTGAATATTCTCACAGCACACAAAAACAAAAATATGAAAAAAAAATTACTGTTGTTGTTACTACTATTACCAATACTATATTACCATTATTACTTATTCATCAGACTTACTCATTTATTTTCTTGATCCTCTTCTTATTGAAATTATTTTCATTATTTCATCATCTACATACTCACTTTTTCTCCTTTTCATTTATCTATTCTTCATTCCTTTACATCATTCTATCCATATTTTACTACATTTTATTTATTGCCCCCTTTAAAGTTTCTCTCCACACAACCATAGTGACAAGTTCCCCTCCCTGCTCCTACATCATATCACCTGCTGTTAATGTTGTTGTTCCTCCTCTGCTTGTTATTACTCCACCCTATGTTTAATTGTATTTCTCTTTGATGCTTTCTATTTTATTTTATTTACTATGATATATTTATGTATTACCTTTACAATGACTATCATTACACTGCAGCTGCTAGTGTTAAATGACTTTTCTCCCGTTTATAACAAACTATTAATATTACTGGTGATCTACTTATCTATTTTAAATCTTTGTTTTTTCGTAAACATCCATACTGTAGTTTAATTTATTTTTATTATTATTGTGGCTGATGTTGCTATTGTTATTATTAATTTTACTATGGTTAAAATAATATTAATAATAATAATACTAATTATTACAATTATTATTAGCATCATTATATTACAAAATGTGTGAAGTTGGCATTGTGAATCCCAGCATAATAAAAAGCATTTTAATTTGAAAGAATGTATTTTAATGTGTGACAGTGTCATGTATTATAAGTGCATCTCTTCCGTTTGTAACAAACTTATCCGGGTGAAAATCTGGTTATAAAATTCGCTGAGGTATGCTCATAATAGTTGGGCATTATACACCTTTCTCGGTATAATTAACTTACTGGGGCTGTGTGTGAGACCCCTCCAAGATGGCGGCCAGTGGCTCCAATAGGAAGCGCCAGTCAATGAGGCATCTACGTATATAATATCTATGGTCCGCTCCCCCTAGTGGCCTGCCGACCTTCCGTGAATTTGCAGCGTCTCCCTCTTGCAGTTGTTCTGGGTTTGTATGCAGCATTTCCCTTTTGCATTTGTTTTGTCGGTTTGTATGTTTTTGCTATTGCAGCGTTTCTGTGAATGCATCATGTTTTTTGGTGCAGCATTTCTCTGTTGCATTTGTTTTATGTGTTTGTGTGTTTTTGAGTTTGCATCGTTCCTGTGTTTGCAGCGTTTTGATCGTTTGTATTGCGTTTTGGCCGTTTATGTCGCGTTTTTTTGTTTGCAGCGCGTAAGCCCTGCAAACTTTAACCTCATGTTTGAAATAAATGTCAATCAATCAAAAGTGCACAGCAGCTTAGCTTTTTCAAATAAAGGGAATCACACAGTTTGAGGTAGTTATTAAAATCATCTACAGCACAAACTAACAGCAAAACTTAAACCACTAAAAGTGTCCTGAGTTTTAGGTTTCATAATCTTTTATCTCCTTATTAATTATATAAAAACAATAATCTTCACAAAATATCTGTTCTAAAGTAAAGTTTTATGTTTTTTACAATAATTAATTGCTCATGTTAATGGTGATCAGTGTTAACCCTATAAAGCCAATTGTATCATATTTGATACATACTTTTATAATACCTCTATCGACTCAATATGATCAACAAATTACAAAAAAATCATCTGAATACATTCAAATAAATTATATAAATCTCCTCAAATGGATTATCAGTTGCCAAAAACACCTAATGTATCAAATGAGATACAAAAAATCTACATGTTGAATTTTATGGACATTTTGATTTTTGTAGGATTTTAGCAGAAAGTAAAACAAACATTTCAGCTCCTAAAAAACAGAATTTTCTGGCTATAATCTATGGTCTTGGGCCTTAAAGGGTTAATATATATACTGAAAATTAAATTTGACAGCAGGCCTATGAAAGTGAATGATTATAACGTTGATTTTGACCTTCAGCTCTTCAACGACCTCTTCAAGAACAACGCCAACCTCACAGAGAGTTCAGAGAGGAGGCACAACCACAACTACTTCATGGAAATGGTCTCTATTAACGGCATGTACGACTACATGATGTATGTCGGTAAGTAAAACACTTCTGTTTTATTCTGAGTTAAATCCACAAAGACTCGACCTTCTGTGCCCCTCATGAGTTTCCTTTTTACACTTTCATGAGAAGCAGAGTCTCAGCTTTGTGGTGAAACAGTCGAGCAAGATTCAAACTTTTAACATTTTAGTTTCAGCTTCACTTCCCATTGCGTGCTTAAGGGGACGAAGTTCTAACAAACAGACGTGATGTAGTTTCTGTCATGGAGAAGAAGTGAAACTTTAACACGAGCAGATTGAAATGAATATTCATCAAATCAACCGTAATTTCCTGCTGTGTGGGTCTTCGAAGGGTGATCGTTAGGCCTGTCATGATAACAAACTTTGCTGGACTATAATTGTCCAAAAAGTAATTGCTTTTAAACAATATTATTGTCAATTTTATTTTGAAACATCATTTTTTCATTTATGTAATTATAATTTATTTCAACTTTAATTTCTTAAGAGTATTTAACTGTAATTTGAAGGTCAAGAGCTTTTAAATAAATTAATTAAACAACGAAACAATATAATAAACTAGAAAAGCACTCGGAGAGCGCAGACCTCCACCAGCGCCACAGTCCTCACCCATATTGTGTTTTCATCATAATTATTACTCTTACCTTTATTTCATCTAAACATTTAGATTCCTTGACCATGAAAACATACCTTTAGCAATTGGATTCATAATGATATCTACTTTAGTTCAGTAGTTATTCACAGAAATCACATTTTTCATCATGGCGGCCAGACGCTGATCCGGATCAACACCAAAATCGAATCAGTTCTTCCTTTTCCCATGCTGAACATTTCATCAAAATCCATCCATAACTTTTTAAGTTATTTGTTCACAGATAGACGTATAGACAGACAAACTCTCCTGAAAACATAACCTCCTTGGCGGAGGTAATTAAACAAACAAAAAAAAGGAAAAAAAAACAATGAAAATGAAATGGGCTCTCTTTTGGGAAAAAAATACATGTAATTAAAAATTATTATAATAACCAAAAACGATTAAAAAAATAGACCCCGTCTGCAAAGAAAAAAAAACAAAACTCCAATAAAAGAAACACTCAGCAATAAAAACAATAAATAAAATGGAGTTTATAAAGTTCAGGAATTGTTTGTGACATGTTCTTTCTCCCAGTCAATTTGTACTGTCCGTCAAATGTTTGTAACATTTCATTTGTAACATGCTGGCTTTTCAACCGTACTGGAGGGCTGCATTTCTTTTGCAATGCAGCGAACGACACTGTCTGTTTAATTATATTTACTTTGCCGACCAAACGCCTCAGTAAGCGCTGATTGTCAGGACGAAGGCTCCACTGCACCTCTTCTTCTTTGTCGTAACTACTTTCAAACAAATACGACACATCAGCTCGTCAGTGTTCATGAGCTCACACCTTGTTTATTCTGTTTAAAACCAAAATATTCCCACACTGGGGCTGTGGCAGCTGGCTTAGGAACCGTAGCTTTTGTGCCATCATTCTTGTCAGTGCAGCTCAATGTGTGTACGGCCTCGCCTCCCCCCCACAAAGATTGAATGACTGACAGATGGTTCACTCTGTTCATTCTGCTATGGAACCAATGCACCCCGGTGTTGAGACAGATGCACAGAGTGAACCATCTTCTCATCCAGCCTGTTTGGTAGAAAGAGAGGAGGAAAACAAACATGCATGCACGTGTCAGTTTATCGAGGCTGGCAAACCTTTCAAGGACGTTTTTATTTATCATTCAGTTAATTGATTTATTGATTATCGTGACAGGCCTAGTGATTGTACATATATTGGACTCTTCCAATAAAGCAACACTTTTATACAACTTTATTCCATGAAGTGCTTTTAAAACAACCTCAGTGAGCCAAAGTGCTGCACAGGTCAATAAGGAAGAGAATATGAAATAAATGAAAATACATAAAATAAATTAAAAAGTGAAATGCATACCTTCATGAGCAATCTAAATATGCAAACACAGAACTGGACAAGGACTGTTGCAACCAAAAAGACTTATTATTAGTTATTATTAGAGTTTCAGTACTGTGAAGAAGAAATAGAGATCAGGAGTGTGATTGAATTATGGTCAATGTCCTATACACATTCTGATATATAAATAACTAATTTTAATTTTTATATATTTTATTTACCATGGATCTTATTGCGAGTGGAGGAGGGTGAGCTAGAAGGGTCTTTTTTTTTAGTGTTACTTGTGTTGTTGTGTTCAAGAATTTATGATTATTAAAATGGAAAATAAATAAACAATAGGGGTGTCCTGATCCAATATTAATATTGGATATCGATCCAGTTTCAGCAAAAAATAAAAAATAAAAATCGAGTTATATTGGCCTGCATCTAAAATCTCCGATATAAGCACTCTGATACAAGCAGGCCATTCTAATTTATTTTTTATTCATTTAATTTAATTAATTTATTTAATTTATGTTTAAATTACACACAGCAGTTATTTTGCAATTTGCAATTTACTGGATTTATATTGAGTTTACTTTTCAAGATTTTCTAATTCATTTTTATTTATCTTATTTAATTGTACTTTATTCTTATGTTTAAGGTTAAATTTATTGAACCCATTGGTTAATAACAAATGGCTCAGTTTTTCTCACACCTACTATTGCTGCCTACTGTTCTCTGTTTGAGTAATCTCACCTGATCAAGCCTTTTCTTACAGTCCAGACTACAAAATAAGGAATAAAAGTCTGTTTGATTCCTGCTGATATCGTATCAGATCGATATCGGTATCGGCCATTACTCAAGGCTGCAATATCGGTATCGTATCGGAGGTGAAAAAGTTGTATCGGGACACCCCTAATAAACATATTATGAAAAAGTGAAATGCATACGTCATTAAATCAATTAAAAAACATAGAATGCATTTAGAAAATAAGAATAAAATAAGAATATGTTCATGTTGAATACAGTCTAAACAGAGTTCAGGATCCACTCTCCATAGAAATCTGTTTGACAGAAACAGAAAAACATTTTATCTTATTTCTGTTTATAAATCTAATAGCTCCGCCACCGTCAGTCTGACTAGTTTGATGTATTAGAAACATTTTGCTCCTCTTCGTCTCACATCTGGGTGTCGTTGTTTCAGTGATTTACATGTGTCAACATTGTTTAAAATAGACCAGCATTTCTCAATCACGCCTTCTTGTTTTCCTTAGAGCTTTTTTATTAAGTTCAGGATATTTTAAGGCCATGGAAAAGAATGAAAAAGCTTCCAGCTGCCGTCCATCAGAGCAAAACGCATCCAAGAAAAACACAGTCAATCCCAGAAAAATTCTCTCAGTGCAGGAATCACTGGAATTTCTTTGTTTTCGAGGCTTAAAAAAATATTTAAGGTCAGTAAGGTCACTAAAGTAACAGAAGCGAAAAGAAAGAGTCAAGAGTGAGAGGAAAGAAGCTTTAAGGATGCTCTTTAGTCTTTATTTTGACTGTTAGAAACTTTGTTACACAAGCTGTATGTACTGATTTATCCAGAAAACAGTTTGAAGAATTAAAACATTCACTAAATCTGCAGTATGCAATAAATGCGTCTGACTTATGTATCTGTTTTAAAGCACCAGCAAGACGAGAGTCAACATGGCCGACAGTTTATATCCATGTCGAAACAGCCTTAGCTTTTTCAGCATTCATTCTGTAATATTCAATAATATATGTTATAAATATTCATACTAACCTTATGCATGTTTAAGCCTAATCTTAAAAAAATACCCAGCCCTTCAACAACTTACATATGAAAAAAAATCATTTTATGTTTTTTTTTTCTCCTATAAAAACAGTGACGAGATGTAATCCAATTGGTCTTCAAAGAGTTAAAAATAATGAAGATATTTTAATATTTGGTATTTTCGATCAACACCAAAATTGATTGAATGATTTGTGCAAAAAAAGTACTAAAATAGAAATCAGTTTTGTTTGAATAGCAGCAAAATTGAAACTAGAATTTCAAGATTTTTTTTTTAACAAAGTATTTTTTTATGTTTTTTTAAATAACACAGAACCAAAAAGAAAAAAACACCCAAACTCTGAATTAACAGCCAGACAATTTTGTCTGGTTGTTAATTCAGAGTTTGGGTGTTTTTTTCTTTTTGGTTCTGTTTTATTTAATAAAACAATAAAAAATACCTTGTTAAAAAAAACTACAAATATCAACAGAAATAAATACAATAAGTCAGGTAAATAAATCAATGATTATTATTAAAAATAAAAATCAACTAGAAAAAAAATAGACACTAATTATAAAAAATAAAAATCAACTAGAAAAAAAAGACACAAACAGGTGTACATTACATGCTTAGATTGCCAGATGGCATATTTTTGAGCAATGTTAAAAATTGTGGCCAAGTTGTATGACATTTTATGGTACTCCCTATGATTCTATATCTAATTTCTTCTAAGTGGACAAGACACATTACCGTAGGGCTGGGCAATATATCGATTAAATTGAATTATTTTCTACAGAAGGTTAAAAAAATTGGGAACCAAGATTTTTGTTATTAACTTACTTAAATGGTAAGTATTTGCAAAGTTTAAAAAAATATAAATAAACTTTACAATTTTCATGATGGTGGCCCCATCAGGTTTTGCACAAGCACTTTTATAGGCTTGTATTTATTTTTTTTTAATTAGATTAAATATTGATCAGAGAGAAACATGTTAACAAGCTGTGAAAATCCCTCAGCTTTCAGTGTTTATGTAGGCAAACCTGCCTGTGTTAGAACTACATAATCAACATTTTATGACACACACTTTAATTTTAAGAGGGAAATTCTGATATATTTTGACAACATAAAGGATGAACTTGATTCATGTCATTTTGTGTCACTTGGATTTTTTTGCTTTGAGAGGAAAAAAAATCGATTAAAATCGCAAAATGGGTTTTGTAGGGAAAAAAAATCCAGGGTTTTATTTTTAGGCCGTATCGCCCAGCCCTACATTACCTCTCTTATCCACTGGTGATATGATGGGGGAACAGAGTCCTTCCATTTTGACAGGATAAATCTTTTGGCTGAAAGGGGAATTTATGATTTTTTTCATGAAAAATTAAAAACAAAAAAATTCCTACAAAAAAAACCTTCCACATTAACCTAAATTATGGCCAAAAATTGAGCAAAAATTACCTGAAAGGACAAAAATGTTGCTGTTTACCCATAATTGTTAAGACATTTATCAACTTATCCATTTATTTTTTACACTGTAATATTGCCAGTTGATTTTATTGAAAGTTGACAAGGTTGAAGACAAAAAATAAACAAAAAACAAAATTCAAATCTCACAGAATTTTACCCTCCTCACACGAGGACGGCCCCGTATTGTCTTGGCGTTGGCATCAAAACATGTATTGCTGTTTACACATGGTATTGTACACAGGCTTGTGCATTTACATGACAACACAAAGTCCTGTAGTACATACGCCCGGCCTAAAGGTGACACTGTGAAATTGCCACAACACACCATAAACAGAAAATGCGCATGTGCATACAAGGTCGACTTCCTTCCTGTCCATGCTTCTGTTGTGAACGTAAACAACAGCAGCAATGGTGATATTTGTATATTACAATGCAATACAATTACTACAATATTTGTAGCTGCTGGAACAAGTTTAGAATCAGCCTGGCTGCCCTCATTGTTGTTGTGTGTGTGACAGCGTCGGGGAGGAGGAGGGGTGCTGTGAGGTCACCGTCTTTTCCGGACTTGTCTGTTTATACCAACTACGGCATGAAGACGAATACGCAGATATCCACCTGCAAAAAGATGCGGAGTCATGGACAAATACGCGTCTCCGTGTGTCAATATCACCAGATCGATAGTTTATTTTACCGGAGTCTAACAAATTTGTACTTGTTTAAAGCCCACCTTAGTGCTTACCCAGTTATTTCTGTGGAAAAAGGAAGTATCTGGATAACCTCATGATTTGTCATGACTTTTGTCTCCTTGCACTCAGCTTTTGCACGCTTTGGTTTGCATATACGTATGAACTCTTTCTTCAAAATCCTTTTCAGAATCAGTAATACTACATTAATCCCCAAGGGAAAATTTGATTGTTTCAGTTGATCTTATACACAGTACTTCAGCACAAATATCAAATTAAGACATTATAAAAAGGGTAAAAAAATAAATAGGTACTGAATCTTCAAGCTGTATAAGATTTCTTATGAAGGAAAAAAATTAAGTAAGTAAAAGTGAGTCTACAGTCAAGGCGAAGGAACCTACACTATTAACATTAACAATATTTACAATATGAATATAAATGACAGCAGCTGTTTTGTTCTTATAAGTCCTAATTTAATTAGTCTCACCAGAAGCTCGTTGCTTTCTGTTGAATTAAATCTCTTTCGTCTTTTCCACTGAGCTGTCTGTGAGTTTTTTAAGTTGAAATGAATCAAAGGAGTAACAGTGTCCTTATCCATCACTTAATCCTACAGCCTAAATACAAACAAGTATAACAAATGAATATAAATTAGATTAAAAAAGATAAACGTAAGCACAAGGCACTTCAGTCCATGAGACACCAAAGCTTTTCATTTATTTTGATCAGTCCAAACAGAAAGAAGTCCATACAACGACAATGACCTGTAACATGAATCAAATACTCGTAAGGAAGTGGTTATACTAAAAACACTAGAAATCTAGATACATCTTCATCTTTGCTGGAATCTATAACTAGTTAAATAAAAATCAGGTGCATTATTTTGAATGCCATTTTAGTTGTGACACAGTATTTCTGATTACAATTCCACACAGACCTCCAATAATTGTTTACAAATTTTGAATTCCAGACAGATTTTGATTGAGTAGTTGCAATCTGGTAGTAGAGTTTCCCGGTCTATGTTTTTTTATGAACTGCGCACCACATACAAAAAGAGCTCTAATGAATATTGTATGGTGTCCTCCCCTCCCCTTACACTAATGTTAAAAGACCAAAAGTGCACAATTTTTATTTCTAATTTCATTGTAATTAGGGCTGAACAATTAATTGCAAATTAGATTAAATTGCAATATGGCTTGTTGCAGTTTTCAAATCACAGAAGGTTCAATATTTTTAGCCCAAAATGTGTTGAACATTTTGGCATTGTGTTGTAGTGTTTTTGCAATTTCATGCCTATTTTTTTACCTCTATTCATACACTTTTTTCCCCACTTTTGGACCATTTTTACCTTTTTTAACCCCGTTTTTCCAACTTTATGCCTATTTTACCCCCATTCATCTTTTTTTGGCCACTGTCAGAACCATTTTTGGAATTTTAACATGGTTTTTCACAATTCCCAATTTTGCTGACATAATCAATTTTCCTAAGCCACTTTTGGATTTTTGCCAATTTTTCCCCCTTTTTTTTTGTTGCATTTTCATACCTATTTTACACCTATTTATTAACCTTTTTCCACTTTCATACCATTTTTACAATTTCATACCTATTTTGCTTCTGTTCTTCACTTCTCCACTTTTTCTCAAATCTTTTATCCTTAGATTAATTTAATGTCATATTGGTTTTACTATAAAAAGATCTACTGCTTATGTTTGTTTAAGAATACATAAGATGAGGAACATTAGAACAATTGCAGAGTAAATCACAATATTGGGGGGAAAAATTGCAATTAGATTATTTTCTCAAATCGTTCAACCCTAATTGTAATTTTTTTTTTTTTGTTATTTGAATAATTTAATTTGATTTATATCTATGTACATTAATGAATAGTTTTATTTAAATCTATCTTTTCTTTTAATAAATCTTTTAACTTTTTTTTTTTTTTTTTAAATGTAGTTTTTGGGCATTTTGTGCCTTTATTGATAGGAGAGAGACAGTGGATAGGCTTGTGAAAGGGGGAGAGAGAGTAGGGGAAGACACCCTGCAAACTGGTCACAGGTGGGATTCAAACCTGGACCGGCAGAAGCATGTACATGGGGTGCTAACCACTCCGCCAAACCAGCACCCTATAAATCTTTTAACTTTTAACAGTATAATCCTACTCTGAGAGAAGGGAGTTTTATAAAATCCTGCTGTTGTGATTTTATATCGTGGCAGGAACACTTTCAGAAACTTAAGTGCTGTTGTTTTGACGGACAGGCCGGGTGGTGTTTCACATGTCCGACTGGCTCCACCACATCCTGGCTGCAGGGAGGATCCTGTTCAAGAACACGTTCGAGGCCTACATGGACCAGTACATGCAGTCCAAGCTGGACCAGATTCTGCAGGAGCATCACGTGGTGTCTCTGATCACTCAGCTCAGAGGTGAGAGGGTGGAGGGCGTTTGTTTGGGTTTTGGTTTGAGAAAGAACATTCTGGTGATCTCATGAAACAGCTTTGTCAACAACTTCTGCTCCAAAATGACATCCTCATAAAGAGTGAATCTCTGCAACCACAAGGTCTGTTTGGATTATTTAAGTGTCATAATAAAGTAACACTTGAGAGATTTGTCCAGATGTGAATTATCAGTATATGTGTTACTGGGACAGAGTAAAAGAAGATAGAAGTCAGAATCATTTAAACAAAATTAATCCTCGCCTAAAAAAACATGTTTTTATTGTGAATATCTCTTTGGAATGATGCAGTTGCAGCTTTAGAACTTTATGAATGAATGTGAAAATTAGGGCTGGGTATCGATTCAGATTTTCTGGATAGATTTGATTCAATATTAAAAGGTCTCAAATTGATTCGATTCACGATTCGAAATGTGTTCAGTCTGGGTTATCTCAGTAAAAAGAATGCTGTAAATGACTTTTTGACCTGGTACATTATTAAAACTGTTTTTACAGTAAGAACTGAACCCAAAGCAGCTACATTAATCACATACTAATGATATGCATTAATGCATATTCTGAAAGTTACTTGTTTTTTGTCCAACTTGTCTTTTCTTTCATGCTTGTTAAATCTGAAATATATCCAAATGTAAACTCTTAAACTCTCCGGTGGTGCCCATATAGTGGTACTTACTTCCGACATGTTTTTTTGACTGCTTGCAGTAACATCTCATGAGATCTTGTTCAGCAGAAAGCAACGCTAAACGTGAGACTAACAGAGTTGATACCACAGGCTGCTTCTTGGACCATCCAATGAAGAAAAAACTACCCATGTTAAAAGATCGATTTTTTGATTTTATGGATCGATTATGAACCATTCAAAGGGAAATCGATTAAAATCGATTAAATTGATTTTTTTAACCCAGCCCTAGTGAAAATATGTGAACATTACTTCTGCCAAGTTTGAGTCTGATAAAGTGATGCAGAGCAAATTTAGAGAGGTTTGACTACAGAGTGGTCAGGCCCAATCTTGGCACAGTTTGGCTCCATTAGTCCCATTTGACATTTCTGATATACCACACTTTAGATTTCACTTTTATGTCACTTTTGGTGTTCATTACACCCAATTACAACAGTTTGTATCTTCTTCTGCTTATACATGGCAGTTTTGACTGTTTTTGAAAACAAAAAAAAATAATTGCTTTGTTTTTTTTTAATTAAAAATCAAGCAGAACTCTACATTTTCCCATTCAAAGAAATACAGACAAATCAACCCAAGTTTGAATGACGTTGTGTTTGGTGTGTTTAAAAATGGCTTATATGGTTGTGTAAATGAAAATGTCCTGTTTAACTGATGTGCAGCATGACTATATTTCTACATGAACAGTTCACTTTTTATTATGTTTTTGTTGGAGAGCATCAAGCATTCCTGAAATCAGAGACTTTGGGGCTGTAGAGGTTAACCCTCTGAATCCCAAGCCATTTCTGAGCGTTTTCTCTGTAAAGTGAAGTCCAGCACCTCTATGGATTCAGGACAACCATGGCTATAAGCTGATATAACTCAATTATGTCTTCATGCAGTGTAACAAAATTTGAAGGCTGTAAATCATCAGAAAAAAGAGAAACAAAAATTTAATTTTTCTGATTTTCTGATTATAAAAAATTCTAAAAATAGGGTGGGAGTATATACAACACACTTTCAGGTACCTTCAAGCATAAGGAACACAGGAAAAAAGTGGTGTGGTTCTACCCTTACAGAAACTACACATTATATTACACATTATATATAAGTTGATTGGAATTTTAGGCCGTTTTTGCTTCTGTCACATTTTTACTCACTGTGGACTCATTTTTCACTGCAATATCAAGTTCTACACCTCTATGTGCTCAGGAGAACTAGGGGCTGAAGCCAGATATAATTCAACAATGTCTCATAGAAATATAACATAACCAGAATGCAAGAAACTATTCAATAAAGAAAAACGGACAGTGAAATTTTCTGAATATTTATTTTCAGAACAATGAAAACTGTGAAGAACTATGTACAAGGTGACAGGACTCCCCTGTAACTGTTTCAAGGGACCCCCTGAAACTGTTTTGGGAGGTCCTGCTGCCCTGAAACAGTCTCTGGAGACACAGAGCCGACGTATGGAGCATGCTGATTGGTGATGAACAGACCCAAGCTGAAATGACACCAGGCAAATGGAAGGCAATATTCAAATAATTCTTCAGAAGTAAATACAGGACGTATATCGATCATTCAAGGCTTGTTAAAAGCTGTAAGATGTGTAGAATTATTTGTTTTTTACAGAATAGAGCTAGAGCAAACGGTTTATTTTCTGCAGATTTTTGAAGTGGACCTGTGAATAAATGCGATGTTGACGGCAGTCGCGGAAAATCGTCGGTCTTTTCCGCTATTGTTTGGAATGTTGCCGACGTCATGTGTGATACATTCAGGTACCCTCGGAAACTTGAGAATCTGACAAAAACGCCACTTTTTACAGCTTTTTAATAGGACAAACGGTTTGTAAATGCCAGTCGTTTTAAAATAAGTGCGTTTTTGAACCCGCCGGCGGGTTTGGGATCCAGAGGGTTAAAAGCTTGATTTCCTGTACTGACACCTTTTTGCTTCTGTTATGAATGAAGTTGTTCTGATTTTTATTTAACTATTAAAGTCATTGTGCTTTTCCAGTGCGTTTCTTGTTTGAAGTGTAATTTTTTCCTACTTGAAATCTTCCCACAGATGCTGTTTTTTGTGAGAACAGTGTCGAGCGAACAGTCGAGGACAAGAAGATCCGAGCCAAGAAGACCTTTGAGGAGATGATGAAGTATTTACCAGGTCAGTT
This sequence comes from Scarus forsteni, assembly GCA_036419115.1. Classification (NCBI taxonomy): domain Eukaryota; kingdom Metazoa; phylum Chordata; class Actinopteri; order Labriformes; family Labridae; genus Scarus; species Scarus forsteni. Next base: position 2,508,090 of record JAZDUH010000283.1, read on the forward strand.
TTATTAAAGTCGAACCTTCGTTAACCTCACAGTGCAGATGAATTCACCTGATTCAGCGTCTTTAATCAGGCAGGTCCATGTCAAAAAGCTTCAGCCTGATTGAGGGAAAAGAGGTGGCAGATACAAGCGTGACAACAGTAAAAAAAGGCTGCAAACCTGCACATTTACATGTCTGCATTAAAGAGCCCTTTAAGTGTGTTTTAAATGTCTCCTCCACCTGACCCTGTACGTCTTTCTCCAGGAAAAACATGTTTTTTTGGTTGTACGTGTATAAATATTTCTGGTATGATATGATGGTGAAACTGTATTTAAAAACGTCATCAGGTGTTTAAAGAGACTGTGAGGAGTTTCTAAGTAATTACAAAAAAGTCTCACTTTTAGATATATGCCTGATGGAAATACACACTTTAAGATGAGTTTTATAGCATCAAAATAGGTTATCTATAAATGCTATTCCTTAGCTTCACAGTCGGGTCAGACAGGGCTGGACTGGCCTGGATACTCAACTTCAGGAACAAGACAATTAAAACTAGAGCAAATTTATATTATTCAGACACGTCTTAGAGCACCGGGCTGTAAGTAGCCATATATAGCCGGCTACAAAACTACGATACTAAGTTTTTCAAAACTTGCTTGTTGCCACACATCAAAAACTACCGCTACGTAACTAGAAAGAGATACATTACCTCGTGGCTTTGCATCCTGTAAGTTGTTGAAAAAAGAAGGTGTAAAGCAATGCAGAGTTCTGAGGAAGGTCTGAGCTGCATTCATTAGCATCACAACAAACACACGCTTTGGCTTGGATCACGTCTTTTGGTGTGTTCCAGTTGTAGTCAAAAGTAGGAATTTCCGAGTTCCGAGTAGGAAACTACAACTGGAACGTCCCTCCGAAGTCTGAATTTCCTACTGGGAACTCGGTGAAACCTCACCACCCCCGAGCTAACAACAGCTAACAATAGCCTGGTAGATCGGCATGTTTTTTTCCGACTTCAACTGGAACGCCGATAAGTCGGAGATGATGTCACTCCCAGTTCCGAGGTTACTGGAATGCAGCATTACGACAGTCGCCGCGCGTGCTCATGGGTAGCAGAGTCTTTATGTCGCTGGTTATAGATTCTCCTCATAGCACCTTTAATTAATAATGATTGATTAATTAAAAGGGTAGGATTAAATAAGCTTAAACTTCTTTCTCGTTCATTTTTGAGCATGATAATCTTATATTTTTGGAATTGTTTTAACTTTAAAAACAGCTTTAATAAAGCCTTCGTTCATTCACAAATTCGTATATCAAACAAAATAACTTGCCCTCCGTCTGCAGCACCAGTAGCTGCCTGAAACATCTGATTTCCCCAGCTGCCTGAATAGACCTACCAGTGTGACATCATACCAGTTTTAACCCAAGTTCAGTGCAGAGCAGGGACCATAGAAAGAAAGCAGAGCTGTTGACAATATGGTGTGGCTTACTTCACTTTCACAAATAGAAATCATTACCTGTTTGTTTTCTTTTTAAACTGGTACACCTTTTTTTTTTTGACCCTTTAAAGCACATTTTTGTTTTTGAGAGCCAGGGGTGTTATAATGCTAACGCCATAGAAGAGTAATAAATGTATTAAAAATGATTAACTGTAGAGACAGAACTGTTCCATCTCTCGTTGATCTTTGGCTGATACGCATTGCTCAAGGGACTGAGCATTTCCTTTAAAGGTAAAAATGCATATTTAATAAGAAGAAAACTCGTTTTTCATAAGAGAAATTTGTAAATAATCATTTAATCAAGGATTCATCAGCATGGATCTAAAAATAATAAAGATTAAACTTTCAAACATGGTCGTAGCTAGGGCTGGGACGATATGCTTTTCTCCTGATTCGATTTTTTACGATTTTTTAGGTGCCGATTCGATTTAAATTGCGATTCTACGATATTACCAATTTTTGCAATCTTTAGTTATCTTCTTTAACGCCAGTGAAAAAGATGAACAATGATGATGCCTACAGACTATATCAGGAAAAATACACATCACATGTGAGTCTGTTTTTAGGATTTATTCAGCAATATATTTTAACCAGCTGTTTATACTCTCTCGTCAAAAGACTGGACTGCATTTAAAAGTGGCTTATTAACACAGACTAAAATGAAGCATTTAGATTTAGAAAAAAAATGTATTTAAAAATCGTCAAACAAAAAATCCTGATACTTTTGTGAATTAGTTTTTTTCTCCCACCCCTAGTCGTCGCTTTAAAGATTGGTTACATGTGCCTGGTAATATGTGTTACAGTTAACAATGTAACGGTAACTTTGATTTTATAGGTTTAAAAAGCATCAAGTTTATTACAGAAAACATTTGCATACACAAAGAGTTCAACTTGATGGATTGGTGCAAAAACAAACATATAATAAGAATAAAGATAAAAATAAGGGTCAGGAGGTGTAAAATAAATGATAATGATAAACTTTCTTTACATAGCGCTTTTCAAAACAGGACAACAAAGTACTTTGCTGGCAAAATTTAAAGATGAACAAGACAATAAAAGAGAAATGTGAGGAATACCAAAGTGTAAGAGCTAAACCAGAACAGTGGTAAACCATGTAAGAGCCAAAAGTGACAGAAAAGAGAGCAAAATAAATAAATATTAATATCACCAAAGATATAAAAAAAGGAGAAAATTAAAATTAAATTAAAAAGCTAAAACTAACAAAACATAAGAGAAAATATGGAATAAAATGATGGAGAATAAATAAAACCTAAAGAGTTAAAATGATGAAAAAATAAAGAATGAAAAAATAAAAAAAGTATATAAATAAAAAAAGTGAAATAAAAGGTAGAAAATAGTGCAATATTGACTTTAAATAAACAAACACACGGGCCAACAGTGTATACAGAAGGATGTTAATGAGTGCTGAGCTTTATTTTATATTTCTTTTTGGATCTGTTGTAGTCCGTGATGATTTATTTCACAGTTTTCTCTGAATTTTCTCGTATGACGGTCGATGTATCTTCACTTCCCTCATCTTCAGCAGATGTGGTCTGTTGGTTTCTGTCGTACTTTGTTAAACACTCTTAAACACACGTTCCTGTACATGCGCTTTCACATCTTTTTTCTGATGAATTATTCGCTTGTTTCTGAAACGTGAAACTCAAAGGCTCACAGGACTGTGACAGTCTGATCGAACTCCTCTTGATTTTTTTGTTTGTTAAATAAATTCTGATTGGTTGATTGGTTACAGATCATAGTTATATTTTTTATCTCCAAAATGTCAGTATCCCCAATTAAGTCAATTATTTCCAAATTTCCCAAAGAATATTTCAATTATAATTCTGCAATTGACAAAAAATTAAACAGAGGAGCAGTCTCAGGTTTGTGTAAGTTACTGCTTCGTGCCACAAACCCAAATTTCATAACAGAGTCACAATGGGAACTTCATTTAGGGGCTAAATTAACTTCTGCAGAGCGGGAAAACATTTGGCATGACATTCACACAACCTCAAAATCAGTCAGAGGTTGAGTAATGCACCAAAAAAATCTTCTCGGAGCCTTTATTATCAATCAATCAATCAAACTTTATTTATATCGCACAGTTCATACAAATCCAATTGCAGCTCAAAGTGCTTTACATCAAAACAAATGATTGACAAAGGATGTTTGTATATATATATATACATACACAAATACTAGGAGTGGGAGAAAAAATCGATACACCTAAGTATCGCGATTTTTTGTCTGCCGATTTTAAAATCGATATTTTTATTCAAAAATCGATACCCCCCCCCCCCACACACACACACACACACACACACACACACACACACACTGTAGGCGCTAAAGTCGCCAAATTGAGGCAAGCGACATTGCTGGATGAAACAGGCTATAGCTGTTAAAATAGTGCTGAGTAGATTTACTACTTTTCACCAGCAGATAGTGGACAGGTGACAGGTTTCTATTCAAAGTTTGGGCGTAGCTATATTTATTTTAAACTGTAGAGGCTGTGGAGCGGAGCAGAGAGAGAGACACAGAGTGATAGAGAGTACTCACGATGCCGAGAGTTCTTTGTCAAGTACTGTCTGACTCTGAATCTGAGGAATATTTACTCTGAGGATGACGGTCAGTCGTCCAGTGAGAACAAAACTGGCAGCGAGTGCCAAGAAGCGGAGCGTGGCGCCATTACAGTCCCGGAGCAGTACATACCGAGAGCTTTTCCTCTTCATGGCCGGCGACTGCCGAAGAGTGTACATAGTCTGGGATGCAGGGAAGCTCAAAACACCGCAAAAAGTTATGGTGTTAGCGGAGAATGAGACCGCAGAGCTCTGGTCAAACGAGGGAGAAGCCGGGGGTAAACAGTGCAGGCAGCAGAGGCGTTCATGCTCGGCCCGTAAATTACAGTGATGACGATGGCTGGGAGAACTAACCACTTTCAAACTATAGCATTTTTAAATCTTGATAGCAAAATTGAATATTTCTTGAAAAAACTCTGTTGCCTGAAGGGATAATAAGCCACTTTTTATATGCAATCCAGGCTTTTGAAGAGAGGGAGCATAACCAGCTGGTTAAAATATATTGCTGAATAAATCCTAAAAACAGACTCACATGTGATGTGTATTTTTCCTGATATAGTCTGTAGGCATCATCATTGTTCATCTTTTTCACTGGTCTTAAAAAAGCTAACTAAAGATTGCAAAAATCGGCAATATCGTAGAATCGCAATTTAAATCGTATCGGCACCTAAAAAATCGCAATAAATCGAATCGGGAGAAAAGTGAATCGTCCCAGGCCTAACAAATACACAAACACATGTATATATATATATACACATACACACATCCATATATACATACACACACACACACACATATGCGCATATATATACACACACATACACAAATGATGATAGTAACTTTCATTTTACCACTCAGCAAATAAACACTGAGGTCCATCTACTAAGTAGTATATTACTATAATTGCAATAAATAGTTGGTAGGATGTCAAGAGGATGCAGAGACTAATGCACACCACAGCAGCTCAAATAAAATGATAAAATTTATAACAGATACAAGAAAAAGCAAAGCAATAAAACCTAGAAACATCTAAAGGAGTAAAGAATAAAACTAAGAGACGTCTAAATAGGACACTAAAAATATATTTAAAAGAAATAAAAGTATGTTAAAAGATTAAAATTAAACCCGAGATAATTAAATGTTAAAACATAAGAACTATATCAAAATATAAAAGCAAATTGTAAAAATGGAATAAAATATCAGATAATAAAACATTAAACTAAAATAATAAGAATTGCTCCTCAGAAATGAATAACTATAATAGTCATTAAAATAATAAAGTTCTACATAAAAGCCAGGCTGAATAAATGAGTTTTTCAGATTGCGTTTAAAACTGTCTACATTTGCAGCTTGTCTCAGACCCTCTGGGAGTTTGTTCCACAGTTTTGGAGCGTAACAGCTAAAAGCAGCATCACCAAATGTTCTTGTTCTGCTCTGTGGAACAACTCGGAGAGAGGAGTTAGAGGATCTGAGGGCCCGTCCTGGTTCGTAAACTAAAACCATCTCCGACAGGTATTCAGGCGCCAGGCCATGTAGGACTTTATAAACTAACAAAAGAATTTTAAAATCAATGTGATAACTAACAGGCAGCCAGTGTAAAGACTTTAAAATGGGTGTAATATGAGCTCTCCCCCGGTCCTTGTCAGCACTCTAGCAGCAGAGTTTTGAATTAGTTGATTTATTGTGTTTTTGGGAAGACCAGAGAGGAGAGCATTACAGTAGTCGAGCCTGCTCGTTATAAAAGCGTGCATTAGTCTCTCTGTTTGTCTCAGAGAGAGAAATGGTCGAACTTTTGAAATATTTCTGAGATGGTAAAATGCTGTTTTAGTGACCCCACGAACATGTGTTTTAAAGTTAAAATCAGCGTCAAAGACTACCCCAAGATTTCGTGCTTCTTGGCTGGGGCAGAGTCCTATTTTGTGGAGTGTGGGGGTCAGTTTCTCTCTCTGAGCCTTATTACTCCCTCTAGACTTAAAAAAGTAGACCCAAGTGCTTCAAATCTTTGCTGACATAAATGAGGACAAGTTGGAAATTAAGGCTGAACCATTTGAGAAAATAATCTAATTGCAATTTTTTCCTCAATATTGCAATTGTTTTAGTGTTCCTCATCTTATGTATTCTTATGTATTCTACATAAGCAGTAGATCTTTTTATAGTAAAACCTAGGGATGTCCCGATCCGATATTGATATCGGATATCGGTCAAAAAAACAAATATCGGATTATATCGGCCTGCATCCTAAATCTCCGATATCAGCACTCCGATACAAGCAGTCCATTCTAATATATTTATTTTTTATTTTGTTCAGTTGTAGAATATGCTTATGTTTAAGTTCAACACAGTGGTTATTTTGCAATTGGTGAAATATGTTTTTGTTTGATTTATTGAGGTCACTTTTTAGGGTCGTCTATTTTTTATTCATGTTGTTTTAATTGTAGTATATTCTTATGTTTAAGGTTAACATTTATTTAACCTATTGTAATAACAAATGGGTCAGTTTTTCTCATCCCTACTTTTGCTGCCTACTGTTCTCTGTTTGAGTAATCTGACCTGATCAAGCCTTTTCTTACAGTCCATACTACAAAATAAGTAATAAAAGTCTGTTTGATTCCTGCTGATATCGTATCGGATTGATATCGGTATCGGCCAATACTCAAGGCTGCAATATCGGTATCATATCGGAGGTGAAATAGTTGTATCGGGACACCCCTAGTAAAACCAATATGACATTAAATTAATCGAAGGATAAAAGATTTGAGAAGAAGTGGAGAAGTGAAGAACAGAAGCAAAACAAGTATGAAATTGCAAAAAAAGGGGAGAAATTGGCAAAAAAATCCAAAAGTGGCTTAGGAAAACTGATTATGGCAGCAAAATTGGGAATTAAATCTGAAATTAAATTTCAAAAACCATGTAAAAATTCCAAAAATGGTTTTGACAGTGGTCAAAGAAAGATAAATAGGGGCAAAATAGGCATAAAGTTGTAAAAATGGGGTTAAAAAAAAAGGTAAAAATGGTCCAAAAGTGGGAAAGAAGTGAATGAATAGAGGTAAAAAACAGGCATGAAATTGCAGAAAACTACATCACAATGCCAAAATGTTCAACACATTTTGGGCTAAAAAAATATTGAACCTTCTGCGATTTAAAATTGCAACAAGCCATATTGAGATTTAATCTAATTTGCAATGAATTGTTGAGCCCTATTGGAAATCTGTTTGATATGTTATGTCTCTGCCCTGCATTCAGATTATTGTGGACAGAAGTCTGTAAATTAACTTTAGAGATAATTAATGTTAATTTTGCTCCATGTCCATCAGTTTGGGTCACAAGGCTGTACAATTAAAAACAAGACAACAGAGAAAGACAGATGGTTTGGCCTTTTTGGAATGATTTTATCAAACTGGAAAATTCACAAACCAAAATGTTTCTCTGTAGAAACATGGATGTCTGAATTTCTTACTATTCTAAGTATGGAGCGAATAACAGAAACATTAAATGGTGCCAAGTTTTAGGTCTGAAACCATTTGGAAACAGGTGTGGCAGCACATTTCATCGTCACCGTGTTGATTTGATTTAATCTGATTTGACTGACGGTTGAATCTGGTCAATGTGAGAAATGTTATTTCTGTTTCTGTCCTGTTTTTGAAACCAGACCTACCACTGAAAAAGACAACTTTAAACTTTTCATAATGAATTGAATATTTATGAATGAGCACTGATCTCCCTTCTATATGATTTTTTCATGTACATGTTAATGTTTGTCTGTTGGTATTTATCAATGTATGAACCTGTTTGTATTGTTATATATAAATATTAAAGGTATGAATTAACCCTTTAACTCCTAGCTTAACTGTTTGGCAGAGGTCATTAAATTCAGGAATATTCAAAGTGTTAAATAAACATAGCACATCATTTCTGTCAGTGCTTTATGATACAAAAGGTTTAAAAAGCTGAATAGTACTATAATTATTAAGATTATTATATTAAATACTTAATCATTTACCATTTTTATGATATATATATCTACACATGAAGCCTGTTATTTATCAAAAAGATTGTGTTTGTCAAACTTAAGTAATTTTTGCATTTTTTTACTGACATTTCTGCTTTTTTAATTGATTTTGCCCCAAATCCCACTCCAAGAAAATATCGTTTTTGTTTTGTTTGTGGTTTTCTCTGTTCTCTTGTGTGCTTACTGGAACCAAACAATGATTTGTTCTGTTTTTTAAAATATTAAATAACCCTGAATTTAATGATGACCTCTGCCACACAGTTGAGCTGGAAGTTAAAGGGTTAAAAAATGATGCTCTGAAATGTGAAACAGATTTATGCACTGATATTTCTGCGAGTTCACTTTGTGTTGTTGTGATTTCAGAGTTTGTGGTGAAATGCATCGGGGAGGAGGCCAAATACGAGGGCATACGTCTGATCTTTGACGGGCTGCAGCAGCCGCTCCTCAACAAACAGGTGAGCTGAAGCCAACAGGAGATAATCAACAATTAATTAATTAAACTTTATGTGTGTTGCTTCAATATACAACAAGTGTTATCACAAGACACTTTACAGCAGAGCAGGCTGGAGACAAACTCTTCATTCATAGATACACATGTGCACATTTCTACAAACACATATAAATATATTTGTTCATACACACACATGGATCCATACAGGAAGACACAAAGAGGCTAAAAATAAGAATTTACATACCCATGGACGCTGCGATCATATATCTGTTCTCATCATGTTTGTCTCTGCTGAATATTGATTCAATCAGTCTTTATATAAATAACTCCATATGTGTTGAATATAGAGTAAAGGTAAAACTTTGGCATCTCATTTTCAGATATTTGGTATTTTTGATTAAGACTGAAGTTGATTAAAAGATCTATGCAAGAAAGTACAACAATGTAAATCTGTTAGGTTTGAATATACGCAAAATTGAAAGTTGAATTTTAAGGTTTTTCATGAAATACAAAAAATCCTGCAAAAAAAACATTCAACGTGACCAAAATTATGGCCAAAAAAAGTGCAAAAATTACCTGAAAGGACAAAAATGTGGCTGTTTACCCATAAGGGTTAAAGCATATTTTATCAGGATGATTTATATAGCAGCATATTTGTTTGTTTTTTTCAACATTTGTTTATTATGCAATTTTCATTTAACAAAAGCAACAATACAGAACACCACAAATAGGCACTTATATATTTATTTAAATAAAAATATATGAAAATATAAAATTGAAGGGGGAAAAAAAACATTAACTGAAGATTAATTTAATTAATTAGTTGATAAAAGGTTGACAAAAAGATAATAATAACATATAATAAAAGTAAAACCCTACTCTCCATCTTTCATCCATCCAACCATCAACATTCATATGAAAATCATGAATTTAACCAGAAAGAAATTTTTTTAAAAGGTTTTTGCAGAAAAAAATACTCCAGGTTGTTCTTTGGGTCTGAGTATACAAGAAAAAACATCTCATGGAGTTGTAATAATGAAGCAGCTGATCAAATATTTTTAAGTGAAAATTTGCAGAAAGTTAGTGTCTAAATTCTGTAAAAAACAAAAAATGCTAACAAGACTGAATGATTCACATTTGAACTGGCATCTTTGAATTTTAGAAGCAGCTTGCAGTTATTGTGCTGAACATATCAAAAAAATGGAAGAAAATGAGATTTCATCAATATGCTTTTAATTTTTGTCCTCTAAAATTTGCAGAAAATTAACTGTTTCTTTGGAAATTTGTAAAAAACAAAAATATCTTCAACAAGACCTGAATGATTCACATTTCAAATTTGTAAAAACTAATACACAATAGGCTCATATTAGCATCAAAAAATGAAAAAAAAACAGATTTCATGAGATTTCATCACTGCTAATTTTTTTGTCCTCTAAAATTTGTAGAGAAATTAACTTTTGCTTCTGCTAAATTCTGTAAAAAAAAAAAATTGTCAAACAAGACCTGAATATTCATAAGGAAGCGTGGTTCAAAAAATCTTTGAATTTTAGTCCCACAGCAGCATCTTGCAGGCTCATATTTCAGTGCTCGCAACATATCAAAAAAAATGGAAGAAAACAGACGAATTTCATGAGATTTCATCAACATCGCTTTAATTTTCATGTCCTCTTTGAAAATTTGTAGAGAGTTAAGACTGAAATTCTGTAAAAACAAAAAAATCTACTTTTGGGTGTTCAACAAGACCTGAATGATCACATACAATGTTCAAAAATCTTTGAATTTAGTCCCACAGCACTTGCAGGCTATTCCAGAGCTCATCAACATGCTAAAAATGTGAAGAAAAACAGGATTTCATTTTTAAAAAAAATTTCAGATTCATCTGATTTCTTTTTCTTTAAAAATTCTAAATAATGTAAAAATGCTAGAAAAATGATTTTGCTTTCTATTCCTAATGATTTTGTTGAAATGAACCATATCAGAATTTGATAAAAAATGCCATTTGCTAACATAGACTTCTGGACTCATATTCCAGAAAAAAATACCACAAAAAAATGGACAACACAGCTTAGGATTATATTTTCAAATAAAAATTCTTCACAGACTTTAAAATTCTCATAATTTGGTTTTTTACTCAAATTTGAAAAAAAAAAAATTGTCAAATGCCAATTTAAGACAATAAAATATAAAATATTCAAAAAAAATGACTTTTTGGGTTTATGTAAAAAAGCTAGCACTGAATGAAACTAATAGTTTCTCAAATTTACATCTCAGATTTCAAAAAAACTTTTTTCACTTTTTTTGAAAAGCAAAGCAAAGACATATTGTAAAATATTTTAAAAACAAAAAAATTTTTTGTGGAATTAGAATCACTAGCCTTGTGATTTTTCATTTTTGCTTCATAAATCACTTTTTTTGGTTGTTTAAGAGCTAAAAAACAAGTACATTGCATTTTTAAAAAAGGCAAACATGTGTTTTTTTTTCTTCAAAATCAGAAAAAAAATTAAACTGATTTTTGGTCAATTATAAAATATAAATACATTTGACATTTTTTTTTTTCAAATAAAAAAAATATTTTTTTTATAATAAAAAACATGCTAATTCTTTTTATCCATCAGTTTTTTGGTCTATAAAATATGACTTCATATTCAGAGAAAAATATGCTCAAACATGACTTTTTGGGTCATAACAGCCTGAAAAACATGCTAGCACAGACAGTTTGGTCATATTTGGCTCAAAATGAACTTATAGGCCTTTTTTTCAGCTCAGGATTTGATAAAAAAAACATGGCTAACATATATGACTTTTTTTCAAATTTCAAAAAAAAATATACTCAAACTTGACTTTTGGGTGTTAAATGGCCTGAAAAACATGCTAGCACAGACGGTTTGGTCATATTTGGCTCAGATATGGACTTATAAGCCTTTTTATCTCAGCTCAGGATTTGATAAAAACATGCTAACATATGACTTTTTCCATTTCAGAAAAAAAAATAGTCAAACATGACTTTTTGGGTCATAACAGCCTGAAAAACATGCTAGCACAGACGGTTTGGTCATATTTGGCTCAAATATGGACTTATAAGCCTTTTTATCTCAGCTCAGGATTTGATAAAAACACTAAGGCTAACATATGACTTTTTTCCATTTCAGCCACCAAATAAAAAAAATACTCAAACATGACTTTTTGGGTCTATAAAAGCCTGAAAAACATGCTAGCACAGACGGTTTGGTCATATTTGGCTCAAATATGGACTTATAAGACTTTCTATCTCAGCTCAGGATTTGATAAAAACACTAAGGCTAACATATGACTTTTTTTTTTTACCTTTCTGAACACCAGAAAAAAAAAATATACTCAAACATGACTTTTTGGGTCTATAAAGCCTGAAAAACATGCTAGCACAGGTTTGGTCATATTTGGCTCAGATATGGACTTATAAGCCTTTTTATCTCAGCACAGGATTTGATAAAAACACTAAGGCTAATATATGACTTTTTTCAAATTTCAAACTGAGAAAAATATACTCAAACATGACTTTTTGGGTCTATAAAGCCTGAAAAACATGCTAGCACAGACAGTTTGGTCATATTTGGCTCAAATATGGACTTATAAGCCTTTTTATCTCAGCTCAGGATTTGATAAAAACATGAAGGCTAACATATGACTTTTTTTTCCAAATATTCCAAACTCGAAAAAATATGCTCAAACATGACTTTTTGGGTCTATAAAAGCCTGAAAAACATGCTAGCACAGACGGTTTGGTCATATTTGGCTCAAATATGGACTTATAAGACTTTCTATCTCAGCTCAGGATTTGATAAAAACACTAAGGCTAACATATGACTTTTTTCCATTTCAGCCACCAAATAAAAAAAATGCTCAAACATGACTTTTTGGGTCTATAATAGCCTGAAAAACATGCTAGCACAGACCGTTTGGTCATATTTGGCTCAGATATGGACTTATAAGCCTTTTTCTTTCAGCTCAGGATTTGATAAAAACACTAAGGCTAACATATGACTTTTTTTCAAATTTCAAACTCAGAGAAAAATATACTCAAACATGACTTTTTGGGTCTATAATAGCCTGAAAAACATGCTAGCACAGACGGTTTGGTCATATTTGGCTCAAATATGGACTTATAAGCCTTTTTATCTCAGCTCAGGATTTGATAAAAAACACTAAGGCTAACATATGACTTTTTTTTTTATTTCAGACTCCGAAAAAATATACTCAAACATGACTTTTTGGGTCTATAAAAGCCTGAAAAACATGCTAGCACAGACGGTTTGGTCATATTTGGCTCAAATATGGACTTATAAGCCTTTTTATCTCAGCTCAGGATTTGATAAAAACACTAAGGCTAACATATGACTTTTTTTCAAATTTCAAACTCAGAGAAAAATATGCTCAAACATGACTTTTTGGGTCTATAAAAGCCTGAAGAACATGCTAGCTTAGATGGTTTGGTCATATTTGGCTCAGATATGGACTTATAAGCCTTTTTCTTTCAGCTCAGGATTTGATAAAAACACTAAGGCTAACATATGACTTTTTTTCAAATTTCAAACTCAGAGAAAAATATACTCAAACATGACTTTTTGGGTCTATAAAAGCCTGAAAAACATGCTAGCACAGATGCTTTGGTCATATTTGGCTCAGATATGGACTTATAAGCCTTTTTATCTCAGCTCAGGATTTGATAAAAACACTAAGGCTAACATATGACTTTTTTTTCAAATTTCAAACTCCGAGAAAAATATGCTCAAACATGACTTTTTGGGTCTATAAAAGCCTGAAAAACATGCTAGCACAGACGGTTTGGTCATATTTGGCTCAAATAGAACTTGTAAGCCTTTTTTCTATCTCAGCTCAGGATCTGATAAAAACACTAAGGCTAACATATGACTTTTTTTTTTTTATTTGAGACTCCGAAAAAATATACTCAAACATGACTTTTTGGGTCATAAAAGCCTGAAAAACATGCTAGCACAGACGGTTTGGTCATATTTGGCTCAAATATGGACTTATAAGCCTTTTTATCTCAGCTCAGGATTTGATAAAAACACTAAGGCTAACATATGACTTTTTTTTCAAATTTCAAACTCAGAGAAAAATATACTCAAACATGACTTTTTGGGTCTATAAAAGCCTGAAAAACATGCTAGCACAGACGGTTTGGTCATATTTGGCTCAAATATGGACTTATAAGCCTTTCTATCTCAGCTCAGGATTTGATAAAAACACTAAGGCTAACATATGACTTTTTTCCATTTCAGCCACCAAATAAAAATATACTCAAACATGACTTTTTGGGTCTATAAAAGCCTGAAAAACATGCTAGCACAGACAGTTTGGTCATATTTGGCTCAAAAATGGACTAATAAGCCTTTTTCTTTCAGCTCAGGATTTGATAAAAACACTAAGGCTAACATATGACTTTTTTTCAAATTTCAAACTCAGAGAAAAATATACTCAAACATGACTTTTTGGGTCTATAAAGCCTGAAAAACATGCTAGCACAGACGGTTTGGTCATATTTGGCTCAGATATGGACTTATAAGCCTTTTTCTTTCAGCTCAGGATTTGATAAAAACACTAAGGCTAACATATGACTTTTTTTTCAAATTTCAAACTCCGAGAAAAATATACTCAAACATGACTTTTTGGGTCTATAAAAGCCTGAAAAACATGCTAGCACAGACCGTTTGGTCATATTTGGCTCAAATATGGACTTATAAGCCTTTTTATCTCAGCTCAGGATTTGATAAAAACACTAAGGCTAACATATGACTTTTTTCCATTTCAGCCACCAAATAAAAAAAATACTCAAACATGACTTTTTGGGTCTATAAAAGCCTGAAAAACATGCTAGCACAGACCGTTTGGTCATATTTGGCTCAAATATGGACTTATAAGCCTTTTTCTTTCAGCTCAGGATTTGATAAAAACACTAAGGCTAACATATGACTTTTTTTCAAATTTCAAACTCCGAGAAAAATATACTCAAACATGACTTTTTGGGTCTATAAAAGCCTGAAAAACATGCTAGCACAGACGGTTTGGTCATATTTGGCTCAAATATGGACTTATAACCCTTTTTATCTCAGCTCAGGATTTGATAAAAACACTAAGGCTAACATATGACTTTTTTTCAAATTTCAAACTCCGAGAAAAATATACTCAAACATGACTTTTTGGGTCTATAATAGCCTGAAAAACATGCTAGCACAGACGGTTTGGTCATATTTGGCTCAAATATGGACTTATAAGCCTTTCTATCTCAGCTCAGGATTTGATAAAAACACTAAGGCTAACATATGACTTTTTTTCAAATTTCAAACTCCGAGAAAAATATACTCAAACATGACTTTTTGGGTCTATAATAGCCTGAAAAACATGCTAGCACAGACCGTTTGGTCATATTTGGCTCAAATATGGACTTATAAGCCTTTCTATCTCAGCTCAGGATTTGATAAAAACACTAAGGCTAACATATGACTTTTTTCCATTTCAGCCACCAAATAAAAAAAATACTCAAACATGACTTTTTGGGTCTATAATAGCCTGAAAAACATGCTAGCACAGACCGTTTGGTCATATTTGGCTCAGATATGGACTTATAAGCCTTTTTCTTTCAGCTCAGGATTTGATAAAAACACTAAGGCTAACATATGACTTTTTTTTCAAATTTCAAACTCAGAGAAAAATATACTCAAACATGACTTTTTGGGTCTATAATAGCCTGAAAAACATGCTAGCACAGACCGTTTGGTCATATTTGGCTCAAATATGGACTTATAAGCCTTTTTATCTCAGCTCAGGATTTGATAAAAACACTAAGGCTAACATATGACTTTTTTTCAAATTTCAAACTCCGAGAAAAATATACTCAAACATGACTTTTTGGGTCTATAAAAGCCTGAAAAACATGCTAGCACAGACGGTTTGGTCATATTTGGCTCAAATATGGACTTATAAGCCTTTCTATCTCAGCTCAGGATTTGATAAAAACACTAAGGCTAACATATGACTTTTTTTTCAAATTTCAAACTCAGAGAAAAATATGCTCAAACATGACTTTTTGGGTCTATAATAGCCTGAAAAACATGCTAGCACAGACCGTTTGGTCATATTTGGCTCAGATATGGACTTATAAGCCTTTTTATCTCAGCTCAGGATTTGATAAAAACACTAAGGCTAACATATGACTTTTTTCAAATTTCAAACTCCGAGAAAAATATACTCAAACATGACTTTTCGGGTCTATAATAGCCCGAAAAACATGCTAGCACAGACCGCTTTGGTCATATTTGGCTCAGATATGGACTTATAAGCCTTTTTTCAGCTCAGGATTTGATAAAAACACTAAGGCTAACATATGACTTTTTCAAATTTCAAACTCAGAGAAAAATATACTCAAACATGACTTTTTGGGTCTATAAAAGCCTGAAAAACATGCTAGCACAGACGGTTTGGTCATATTTGGCTCAAATATGGACTTATAAGCCTTTCTATCTCAGCTCAGGATTTGATAAAAACACTAAGGCTAACATATGACTTTTTTTCAAATTTCAAACTCAGAGAAAAATATACTCAAACATGACTTTTTGGGTCTATAAAAGCCTGAAAAACATGCTAGCACAGACCGTTTGGTCATATTTGGCTCAAATATGGACTTATGTTTTTTCTATCTCAGCTCAGGATTTGATAAACACACTAAGACTAACATACGACTTTTTTCCATATTTCAAACTCAGAGCAAAATATACTCAAACATGACTTTTTGGCTCTATAATTGCCTGTACAACATGCTAACACAGTAGGTTTGGTCACAGTTGGCTCAAATATGGACTAATAAGCCTTTTCTTTCAGCTCAGGATTTGATAAAAACACTAAGGCTAACATATGACTTTTTTTCAAATTTCAAACTCAGAGAAAAATATACTCAAACATGACTTTTTGGGTCTATAAAAGCCTGAAAAACATGCTAGCACAGACCGTTTGGTCATATTTGGCTCAAATATGGACTTATAAGCCTTTCTATCTCAGCTCAGGATTTGATAAAAACACTAAGGCTAACATATGACTTTTTTTCAAATTTCAAACTCAGACAAAAATATACTCAAACATGATTTTTGGGTCTATATAAGCCTGAAAAACATGCTAGCACAGACTTTTGGTCATATTTGGCTCAAATATGGACTTATAAGCCTTTTCTATCTCAGCTCAGGATTTGATAAAAACACTAAGGCTAACATATGACTTTTTCAAATTTCAAACTCCGAGAAAAATATACTCAAACATGACTTTTTGGGTCTATAATAGCCTGAAAAACATGCTAGCACAGACCGTTTGGTCATATTTGGCTCAAATATGGACTTATAAGCCTTTTTATGTCAGCTCAGGATTTGATAAAAACACTAAGGCTAACATATGACTTTTTTTCAAATTTCAAACTCAGAATAAAAAAAATACTCAAACATGACTTTTTGGGTCTATAAAAGCCTGAAAAACATGCTAGCACAGACGGTTTGGTCATATTTGGCTCAAATATGGACTTATAAGACTTTCTATCTCAGCTCAGGATTTGATAAAAACACTAAGGCTAACATATGACTTTTTTTTCAAATTTCAAACTCGAGAAAAAATATACTCAAACATGACTTTTGGGTCTATAAAAGCCTGAAAAACATGCTAGCACAGACCGTTTGGTCATATTTGGCTCAAATATGGACTTATAAGCCTTTTATCTCAGCTCAGGATTTGATAAAAACACTAAGGCTAACATATGACTTTTTTTCAAATTTCAAACTCAGAGAAAAATATACTCAAACATGACTTTTTGGGTCTATAATAGCCTGAAAAACATGCTAGCACAGACGGTTTGGTCATATTTGGCTCAGATATGGACTTATAAGCCTTTTTCTTTCAGCTCAGGATTTGATAAAAACACTAAGGCTAACATATGACTTTTTTTCAAATTTCAAACTCCGAGAAAAATATATGCTCAAACATGACTTTTTGGGTCTATAAAAGCCTGAAAAACATGCTAGCACAGACGGTTTGGTCATATTTGGCTCAAATATGGACTTATAAGCCTTTTTATCTCAGCTCAGGATTTGATAAAAACACTAAGGCTAACATATGACTTTTTTTTTTTTATTTCAGACTCCGAAAAAATATACTCAAACATGACTTTTTGGGTCTATAACAGCCTGAAAAACATGCTAGCACAGACCGTTTGGTCATATTTGGCTCAAATATGGACTTATAAGCCTTTCTATCTCAGCTCAGGATTTGATAAAAACACTAAGGCTAACATATGACTTTTTTTCAAATTTCAAACTCAGAGAAAAAAATACTCAAACATGACTTTTTGGGTCTATAATAGCCTGAAAAACATGCTAGCACAGACGGTTTGGTCATATTTGGCTCAAATATGGACTTATAAGCCTTTCTATCTCAGCTCAGGATTTGATAAAAACACTAAGGCTAACATATGACTTTTTTTCAAATTTCAAACTCAGAGAAAAATATACTCAAACATGACTTTTTGGGTCTATAAAAGCCTGAAAAACATGCTAGCACAGACCGTTTGGTCATATTTGGCTCAAATATGGACTTATAAGCCTTTTTATCTCAGCTCAGGATTTGATAAAAACACTAAGGCTAACATATGACTTTTTTTCAAATTTCAAACTCCGAGAAAAATATACTCAAACATGACTTTTTGGGTCTATAAAAGCCTGAAAAACATGCTAGCACAGACGGTTTGGTCATATTTGGCTCAAATATGGACTTATAAGCCTTTCTATCTCAGCTCAGGATTTGATAAAAACACTAAGGCTAACATATGACTTTTTTTTCAAATTTCAAACTCCGAGAAAAATATACTCAAACATGACTTTTTGGGTCTATAATAGCCTGAAAAACATGCTAGCACAGACGGTTTGGTCATATTTGGCTCAAATATGGACTTATAAGCCTTTCTATCTCAGCTCAGGATTTGATAAAAACACTAAGGCTAACATATGACTTTTTTTCAAATTTCAAACTCCGAGAAAAATATACTCAAACATGACTTTTTGGGTCTATAAAAGCCTGAAAAACATGCTAGCACAGACCGTTTGGTCATATTTGGCTCAGATATGGACTTATAAGCCTTTTTATCTCAGCTCAGGATTTGATAAAAACACTAAGGCTAACATATGACTTTTTTTCAAATTTCAAACTCCGAGAAAAATATACTCAAACATGACTTTTTGGGTCTATAATGGCCTGAAAAACATGCTAGCACAGACGGTTTGGTCATATTTGGCTCAAATATGGACTTATAAGCCTTTTCTATCTCAGCTCAGGATTTGATAAAAACACTAAGGCTAACATATGACTTTTTTTCAAATTTCAAACTCAGAGAAAAATATACTCAAACATGACTTTTTGGGTCTATAATAGCCTGAAAAACATGCTAGCACAGACGGTTTGGTCATATTTGGCTCAAATATGGACTTATAAGCCTTTTTTTCTCAGCTCAGGATTTGATAAAAACACTAAGGCTAACATATGACTTTTTCAAATTTCAAACTCAGAGAAAAAATATACTCAAACATGACTTTTTGGGTCTATAAAAGCCTGAAAAACATGCTAGCACAGACCGTTTGGTCATATTTGGCTCAAATATGGACTTATAAGCCTTTTTCTTTCAGCTCAGGATTTGATAAAAACACTAAGGCTAACATATGACTTTTTTTTCAAATTTCAAACTGCGGGAAAAAATATACTCAAACATGACTTTTTGGGTCTATAAAAGCCTGAAAAACATGCTAGCACAGACGGTTTGGTCATATTTGGCTCAAATATGGACTTATAAGCCTTTCTATCTCAGCTCAGGATTTGATAAAAACACTAAGGCTAACATATGACTTTTTTTCAAATTTCAAACTCAGAGAAAAATATACTCAAACATGACTTTTTGGGTCTATAAAAGCCTGAAAAACATGCTAGCACAGACCGTTTGGTCATATTTGGCTCAAATATGGACTTATAAGCCTTTTTATCTCAGCTCAGGATTTGATAAAAACACTAAGGCTAACATATGACTTTTTTTTCAAATTTCAAACTCCGAGAAAAATATACTCAAACATGACTTTTTGGGTCTATAATAGCCTGAAAAACATGCTAGCACAGACGGTTTGGTCATATTTGGCTCAAATATGGACTTATAAGCCTTTTTATCTCAGCTCAGGATTTGATAAAAACACTAAGGCTAACATATGACTTTTTTTCAAATTTCAAACTCCGAGAAAAAAATACTCAAACATGATTTTTGGGTCTATAAAAGCCTGAAAAACATGCTAGCACAGACAGTTTGGTCATATTTGGCTCAAAAATGGACTAATAAGCCTTTTTATCTCAGCTCAGGATTTGATAAAAACACTAAGGCTAACATATGACTTTTTTTCAAATTTCAAACTCCGAGAAAAATATACTCAAACATGACTTTTTGGGTCTATAATAGCCTGAAAAACATGCTAGCACAGACAGTTTGGTCATATTTGGCTCAAAATATGGACTTATAAGCCTTTTTTTCTCAGCTCAGGATTTGATAAAAACACTAAGGCTAACATATGACTTTTTCAAATTTCAAACTCCGAGAAAAATATACTCAAACATGACTTTTTGGGTCTATAAAAGCCTGAAAAACATGCTAGCACAGACCGTTTGGTCATATTTGGCTCAAATATGGACTTATAAGCCTTTTTATCTCAGCTCAGGATTTGATAAAAACACTAAGGCTAACATATGACTTTTTTTCAAATTTCAAACTCCGAGAAAAATATACTCAAACATGACTTTTTGGGTCTATAATAGCCTGAAAAACATGCTAGCACAGACAGTTTGGTCATATTTGGCTCAAATATGGACTTATAAGCCTTTTTCTTTCAGCTCAGGATTTGATAAAAACACTAAGGCTAACATATGACTTTTTTTCAAATTTCAAACTCAGAGAAAAATATACTCAAACATGACTTTTTGGGTCTATAATAGCCTGAAAAACATGCTAGCACAGACCGTTTGGTCATATTTGGCTCAAATATGGACTTATAAGCCTTTCTATCTCAGCTCAGGATTTGATAAAAACACTAAGGCTAACATATGACTTTTTTTCAAATTTCAAACTCAGAGAAAAATATACTCAAACATGACTTTTTGGGTCTATAATAGCCTGAAAAACATGCTAGCACAGACGGTTTGGTCATATTTGGCTCAGATATGGACTTATAAGCCTTTTTATCTCAGCTCAGGATTTGATAAAAAACACTAAGGCTAACATATGACTTTTTTTCAAATTTCAAACTCCGAGAAAAATATACTCAAACATGACTTTTTGGGTCATAAAAGCCTGAAAAACATGCTAGCACAGACGGTTTGGTCATATTTGGCTCAAATATGGACTTATAAGCCTTTTTATCTCAGCTCAGGATTTGATAAAAACACTAAGGCTAACATATGACTTTTTTCCATTTCAGCCACCAAATAAAAAAAATACTCAAACATGACTTTTTGGGTCTATAATGGCCTGAAAAACATGCTAGCACAGACAGTTTGGTGATATTTGGCTCAAAAATGGACTAATAAGCCTTTTTCTTTCAGCTCAGGATTTGATAGAAACACTAAGGCTAACATATGACTTTTTTTCAAATTTCAAACTCCGAGAAAAATATACTCAAACATGACTTTTTGGGTCTATAATAGCCTGAAAAACATGCTAGCACAGACGGTTTGGTCATATTTGGCTCAGATATGGACTTATAAGCCTTTTTATCTCAGCTCAGGATTTGATAAAAACACTAAGGCTAATATATGACTTTTTTCCAAATTTCAAACTCCGAGAAAAATATACTCAAACATGACTTTTTGGGTCTATAATAGCCTGAAAAACATGCTAGCACAGACAGTTTGGTCATATTTGGCTCAAATATGGACTTATAAGCCTTTTTCTTTCAGCTCAGGATTTGATAAAAACACTAAGGCTAACATATGACTTTTTTTCAAATTTCAAACTCCGAGAAAAATATACTCAAACATGACTTTTTGGGTCTATAAAAGCCTGAAAAACATGCTAGCACAGATGGTTTGGTCATATTTGGCTCAGATATGGACTTATAAGCCTTTTTATCTCAGCTCAGGATTTGATAAAAACACTAAGGCTAACATATGACTTTTTTTCAAATTTCAAACTCCGAGAAAAAATATACTCAAACATGACTTTTTGGGTCTATAATAGCCTGAAAAAACATGCTAGCACGGACCGTTTGGTCATATTTGGCTCAAATATGGACTTATAAGCCTTTCTCAGCTCAGGATTTGATAAAAACACTAAGGCTAACATATGACTTTTTTTTTTCAAATTTCAAACCGCAGAGAAAAATATACTCAAACATGACTTTTTGGGTCTATAAAAGCCTGAAAAACATGCTAGCACAGACCGTTTGGTCATATTTGGCTCAAATATGGACTTATAAGCCTTTTTATCTCAGCTCAGGATTTGATAAAAACACTAAGGCTAACATATGACTTTTTTTCAAATT
The DNA here is from genome assembly GCA_036419115.1 of Scarus forsteni. Classification (NCBI taxonomy): domain Eukaryota; kingdom Metazoa; phylum Chordata; class Actinopteri; order Labriformes; family Labridae; genus Scarus; species Scarus forsteni. The sequence continues at coordinate 2,530,197 of JAZDUH010000283.1, forward strand.
TCAAACTCAGAGAAAAATATACTCAAACATGACTTTTTGGGTCTATAATAGCCTGAAAAACATGCTAGCACAGACGGTTTGGTCATATTTGGCTCAAATATGGACTTATAAGCCTTTCTATCTCAGCTCAGGATTTGATAAAAACACTAAGGCTAACATATGACTTTTTTTCAAATTTCAAACTCCGAGAAAAATATACTCAAACATGACTTTTTGGGTCTATAATAGCCTGAAAAACATGCTAGCACAGACCGTTTGGTCATATTTGGCTCAAAAATGGACTTATAAGCCTTTTTCTTTCAGCTCAGGATTTGATAAAAACACTAAGGCTAACATATGACTTTTTTTTCAAATTTCAAACTCAGAGAAAAATATACTCAAACATGACTTTTTGGGTCTATAATAGCCTGAAAAACATGCTAGCACAGACCGTTTGGTCATATTTGGCTCAAATATGGACTTATAAGCCTTTTTATCTCAGCTCAGGATTTGATAAAAACACTAAGGCTAACATATGACTTTTTTTTCAAATTTCAAACTCAGAAAAATATACTCAAACATGACTTTTTGGGTCTATAATAGCCTGAAAAACATGCTAGCACAGACCGGTTTGGTCATATTTGGCTCAAATATGGACTTATAAGCCTTTTCTATCTCAGCTCAGGATTTGATAAAAACACTAAGGCTAACATATGACTTTTTTTCAAATTTCAAACTCAGAGAAAAATATACTCAAACATGACTTTTTGGGTCTATAATAGCCTGAAAAACATGCTAGCACAGACCGTTTGGTCATATTTGGCTCAAATATGGACTTATAAGCCTTTTTATCTCAGCTCAGGATTTGATAAAAACACTAAGGCTAACATATGACTTTTTTTCAAATTTCAAACTCAGAGAAAAATATACTCAAACATGACTTTTTGGGTCTATAAAAGCCTGAAAAACATGCTAGCACAGACCGTTTGGTCATATTTGGCTCAAATATGGACTTATAAGCCTTTTTATCTCAGCTCAGGATTTGATAAAACACAAAGGCTAACATATGACTTTTTTTCAAATTTCAAACTCTGAAAAATATACTCAAACATGACTTTTTGGGTCTATAAAAGCCTGAAAAACATGCTAGCACAGACCGTTTGGTCATATTTGGCTCAAATATGGACTTATAAGCCTTTTCTCTCAGCTTAGGGTTTGATAAAAACACTAAGGCTAACATATGACTTTTTTTTCAAATTTCAAACTCCGAGAAAAATATACTCAAACATGACTTTTTGGGTCTATAAAAGCCTGAAAAACATGCTAGCACAGACCGTTTGGTCATATTTGGCTCAAATATGGACTTATAAGCCTTTCTATCTCAGCTCAGGATTTGATAAAAACACTAAGGCTAACATATGACTTTTTTTTCAAATTTCAAACTCAGAGAAAAAAATACTCAAACATGACTTTTTGGGTCTATAATAGCCTGAAAAACATGCTAGCACAGACCGTTTGGTCATATTTGGCTCAAATATGGACTTATAAGCCTTTTTATCTCAGCTCAGGATTTGATAAAAACACTAAGGCTAACATTTTTTTTTTCAAATTTCAAACTCAGAGAAAAATATACTCAAACATGACTTTTTGGGTCTATAAAAGCCTGAAAAACATGCTAGCACAGACCGTTTGGTCATATTTGGCTCAAATATGGACTTATAAGCCTTTTTCTTTCAGCTCAGGATTTGATAAAAACACTAAGGCTAACATATGACTTTTTTTCAAATTTCAAACTCCGAGAAAAATATACTCAAACATGACTTTTTGGGTCTATAATAGCCTGAAAAACATGCTAGCACGGACCGTTTGGTCATATTTGGCTTCAAAATAAACTTACAAGTCTTTTTTTTCAGCTCAGGATTTGATAAAAACACTAAGGCTAACATATGACTTTTTTTAACCATTTCAACACTCAGAGAAAAATATACTCAAACATGACTTTTTGGGTCTATAATAGCCTGAAAAACATGCTAGCACAGACACTTTGGTCATATTTGGCTCAAATATGGACTTATAAGCCTTTTTATCTCAGCTCAGGATTTGATAGAAACACAAAGGCTTATATATGACTTTTTTTCATTTCAGACTCTGAAAAAACTTCTACCCAAACATGACTTTTTGGGTCTATAAAAGCCTGAAAAACATGCTAGCACAGACGGTTTGGTCATATTTGGCTCAAATATGGACTTATAAGCCTTTTTTTCTAGCTCAGGATTTGATAAAACACTAAGGCTAAACATATGACTTTTTTTCAAATTTCAAACTCCGAGAAAAATATACTCAAACATGACTTTTTGGGTCTATAATAGCCTGAAAAACATGCTAGCACAGACGGTTTGGTCATATTTGGCTCAAATATGGACTTATAAGCCTTTCTATCTCAGCTCAGGATTTGATAAAAACACTAAGGCTAACATATGACTTTTTTTCAAATTTCAAACTCAGAGAAAAAAATACTCAAACATGACTTTTTGGGTCTATAAAAGCCTGAAAAACATGCTAGCACAGATCGTTTGGTCATATTTGGCTCAAATATGGACTTATAAGCCTTTTTCTTTCAGCTCAGGATTTGATAAAAACACTAAGGCTAACATATGACTTTTTTTCAAATTTCAAACTCAGAGAAAAATATACTCAAACATGACTTTTTGGGTCTATAAAAGCCTGAAAAACATGCTAGCACAGACGGTTTGGTCATATTTGGCTCAAATATGGACTAATAAGCCTTTTTCTTTCAGCTCAGGATTTGATAAAAACACTAAGGCTAACATATGACTTTTTTCCATATTTCAAACTCAGAGAAATATATACTCAAACATGACTTTTTGGGTCTATAATAGCCTGAAAAACATGCTAGCACAGACCGTTTGGTCATATTTGGCTCAAATATGGACTTATAAGCCTTTTATCTCAGCTCAGGATTTGATAAAAACACTAAGGCTAACATATGACTTTTTCAAATTTCAAACTCAGAAAAATATACTCAAACATGACTTTTTGGGTCTATAATAGCCTGATGAACATGCTAGCTTAGATGGTTTGGTCATATTTGGCTCAAATATGGACTTATAAGCCTTTTTCTCAGCTCAGGATTTGATAAAAACACTAAGGCTAACATATGACTTTTCAACCATTTCAGGAACTGAGAAAAATATGCTCAAACATGACTTTTTGGGTCTATAAAGCCTGAAAAACATGCTAGCACAGACCGTTTGGTCATATTTGGCTCAAATATGGACTTATAAGCCTTTCTATCTCAGCTCAGGATTTGATAAAAACACTAAGGCTAACATATGACTTTTTTTCAAATTTCAAACTCCGAGAAAAATATACTCAAACATGACTTTTTGGGTCTATAATAGCCTGAAAAACATGCTAGCACAGACCGTTTGGTCATATTTGGCTCAAATATGGACTAATAAGCCTTTTCTTTCAGCTCAGGATTTGATAAAAACACTAAGGCTAACATATGACTTTTTTTCAAATTTCAAACTCAGAGAAAAAAATACTCAAACATGACTTTTTGGGTCTATAATAGCCTGAAAAACATGCTAGCACAGACCGTTTGGTCATATTTGGCTCAAAAATGGACTAATAAGCCTTTTCTTTCAGCTCAGGATTTGATAAAAACACTAAGGCTAACATATGACTTTTTTCCATATTTCAAACTCAGAGAAAAATATACTCAAACATGACTTTTTGGGTCTATAATAGCCTGAAAAACATGCTAGCACAGACCGTTTGGTCATATTTGGCTCAAATATGGACTTATAAGCCTTTCTATCTCAGCTCAGGATTTGATAAAAACACTAAGGCTAACATATGACTTTTTTTCAAATTTCAAACTCCGAGAAAAATATACTCAAACATGACTTTTTGGGTCTATAATAGCCTGAAAAACATGCTAGCACAGACGGTTTGGTCATATTTGGCTCAAATATGGACTTATAAGCCTTTCTATCTCAGCTCAGGATTTGATAAAAACACTAAGGCTAACATATGACTTTTTTTCAAATTTCAAACTCCGAGAAAAATATACTCAAACATGACTTTTTGGGTCTATAATAGCCTGAAAAACATGCTAGCACAGACCGTTTGGTCATATTTGGCTCAAATATGGACTTATAAGCCTTTCTATCTCAGCTCAGGATTTGATAAAAACACTAAGGCTAACATATGACTTTTTTTCAAATTTCAAACTCCGAGAAAAATATACTCAAACATGACTTTTTGGGTCTATAAAAGCCTGAAAAACATGCTAGCACAGACCGTTTGGTCATATTTGGCTCAAATATGGACTTATAAGCCTTTCTATCTCAGCTCAGGATTTGATAAAAACACTAAGGCTAACATATGACTTTTTTTCAAATTTCAAACTCCGAGAAAAATATACTCAAACATGACTTTTGGGTCTATAATAGCCTGAAAAACATGCTAGCACAGACCGTTTGGTCATATTTGGCTCAAATATGGACTTATAAGCCTTTCTTCTCAGCTCAGGATTTGATAAAAACACTAAGGCTAACATATGACTTTTTTCATATTTCAAACTCAGAGAAAAAAATACTCAAACATGACTTTTTGGGTCTATAATAGCCTGAAAAACATGCTAGCACAGACGGTTTGGTCATATTTGGCTCAAATATGGACTTATAAGCCTTTCTATCTCAGCTCAGGATTTGATAAAAACACTAAGGCTAACATATGACTTTTTTTCAAATTTCAAACTCCGAGAAAAATATGCTCAAACATGACTTTTTGGGTCTATAAAAGCCTGAAAAACATGCTAGCACAGACCGTTTGGTCATATTTGGCTCAAATATGGACTTATAAGCCTTTCTATCTCAGCTCAGGATTTGATAAAAACACTAAGGCTAACATATGACTTTTTTTCAAATTTCAAACTCCGAGAAAAATATACTCAAACATGACTTTTTGGGTCTATAAAAGCCTGAAAAACATGCTAGCACAGACCGTTTGGTCATATTTGGCTCAGATATGGACTTATAAGCCTTTTTCTTTCAGCTCAGGATTTGATAAAAACACTAAGGCTAACATATGACTTTTTTTTCAAATTTCAAACTCCGAAAAATATACTCAAACATGACTTTTTGGGTCTATAAAAGCCTGAAAAAAAACATGCTATATTTGGCTCAAATATGGACTTATAAGCCTTTTTATCTCAGCTCAGGATTTGATAAAAACACTAAGGCTAACATATGACTTTTTTCCATTTCAGCCACCAAATAAAAAAAATACTCAAACATGACTTTTTGGGTCTATAAAAGCCTGAAAAACATGCTAGCACAGACAGTTTGGTCATATTTGGCTCAAAAATGGACTAATAAGCCTTTTTCTTTCAGCTCAGGATTTGATAAAAACACTAAGGCTAACATATGACTTTTTTTCAAATTTCAAACTCAGAGAAAAATATACTCAAACATGACTTTTTGGGTCTATAATAGCCTGAAAAACATGCTAGCACGGACCGTTTGGTCATATTTGGCTTCAAAATAAACTTACAAGTCTTTTTCTTTCAGCTCAGGATTTGATAAAAACACTAAGGCTAACATATGACTTTTTTCAAATTTCAAACTGGAAAAATATATGCTCAAACATGACTTTTTGGGTCTATAAAAGCCTGAAAAACATGCTAGCACAGATCGTTTGGTCATATTTGGCTCAGATATGGACTTATAAGCCTTTTTCTTTCAGCTCAGGATTTGATAAAAACACTAAGGCTAACATATGACTTTTTTTTCAAATTTCAAACTCCGAGAAAAATATACTCAAACATGACTTTTTGGGTCTATAATAGCCTGAAAAACATGCTAGCACAGACGGTTTGGTCATATTTGGCTCAAATATGGACTTATAAGCCTTTCTATCTCAGCTCAGGATTTGATAAAAACACTAAGGCTAACATATGACTTTTTTTCAAATTTCAAACTCCGAGAAAAATATGCTCAAACATGACTTTTTGGGTCTATAAAAGCCTGAAAAACATGCTAGCACAGACCGTTTGGTCATATTTGGCTCAAATATGGACTTATAAGCCTTTCTATCTCAGCTCAGGATTTGATAAAAACACTAAGGCTAACATATGACTTTTTTTCAAATTTCAAACTCGAGAAAAAATATACTCAAACATGACTTTTGGGTCTATAATAGCCTGAAAAACATGCTAGCACAGACCGTTTGGTCATATTTGGCTCAAATATGGACTTATAAGCCTTTCTATCTCAGCTCAGGATTTGATAAAAACACTAAGGCTAACATATGACTTTTTCCAAATTTCAAACTCCGAGAAAAATATACTCAAACATGACTTTTTGGGTCTATAATAGCCTGAAAAACATGCTAGCACAGACGGTTTGGTCATATTTGGCTCAAATATGGACTTATAAGCCTTTCTATCTCAGCTCAGGATTTGATAAAAACACTAAGGCTAACATATGACTTTTTTTCAAATTTCAAACTCAGAGAAAAATATACTCAAACATGACTTTTTGGGTCTATAAAAGCCTGAAAAACATGCTAGCACAGACCGTTTGGTCATATTTGGCTCAAATATGGACTTATAAGCCTTTCTATCTCAGCTCAGGATTTGATAAAAACACTAAGGCTAACATATGACTTTTTTCCATTTCAGCCACCAAATAAAAAAAATACTCAAACATGACTTTTTGGGTCTATAAAAGCCTGAAAAACATGCTAGCTTAGATGGTTTGGTCATATTTGGCTCAAAAATGGACTAATAAGCCTTTTTCTTTCAGCTCAGGATTTGATAAAAACACTAAGGCTAACATATGACTTTTTTTCAAATTTCAAACTCAGAGAAAAATATACTCAAACATGACTTTTTGGGTCTATAAAAGCCTGAAAAACATGCTAGCACAGACCGTTTGGTCATATTTGGCTCAAATATGGACTAATAAGCCTTTTTCTTTCAGCTCAGGATTTGATAAAAACACTAAGGCTAACATATGACTTTTTTCCATATTTCAAACTCAGAGAAAAATATACTCAAACATGACTTTTTGGGTCTATAATAGCCTGAAAAACATGCTAGCACAGACCGTTTGGTCATATTTGGCTCAAATATGGACTTATAAGCCTTTCTATCTCAGCTCAGGATTTGATAAAAACACTAAGGCTAACATATGACTTTTTTTCAAATTTCAAACTCAGAGAAAAAAATACTCAAACATGACTTTTTGGGTCTATAATAGCCTGAAAAACATTCTAGCACAGATGGTTTGGTCATATTTGGCTCAAATATGGACTTATAAGCCTTTTTCTTTCAGCTCAGGATTTGATAAAAACACTAAGGCTAACATATGACTTTTTTCAAATTTCAAACTCAGAGAAAAATATACTCAAACATGACTTTTTGGGTCTATAATAGCCTGAAAAACATGCTAGCACAGACCGTTTGGTCATATTTGGCTCAAATATGGACTTATAAGCCTTTCTATCTCAGCTCAGGATTTGATAAAAACACTAAGGCTAACATATGACTTTTTTCCATTTCAGCCACCAAATAAAAAAAATACTCAAACATGACTTTTTGGGTCTATAAAAGCCTGAAAAACATGCTAGCACAGACCGTTTGGTCATATTTGGCTCAAAAATGGACTAATAAGCCTTTTTCTTTCAGCTCAGGATTTGATAAAAACACTAAGGCTAACATATGACTTTTTTTCAAATTTCAAACTCCGAGAAAAATATACTCAAACATGACTTTTTGGGTCTATAATAGCCTGAAAAACATGCTAGCACAGACGGTTTGGTCATATTTGGCTCAAATATGGACTTATAAGCCTTTCTATCTCAGCTCAGGATTTGATAAAAACACTAAGGCTAACATATGACTTTTTTTCAAATTTCAAACTCCGAGAAAATATATGCTCAAACATGACTTTTTGGGTCATAAAAGCCTGAAAAACATGCTAGCACAGACGGTTTGGTCATATTTGGCTCAAATATGGACTTATAAGCCTTTTTATCTCAGCTCAGGATTTGATAAAAACACTAAGGCTAACATATGACTTTTTTCAAATTTCAAACTCAGAGAAAAATATACTCAAACATGACTTTTTGGGTCTATAAAAGCCTGAAAAACATGCTAGCACAGACCGTTTGGTCATATTTGGCTCAAATATGGACTTATAAGCCTTTCTATCTCAGCTCAGGATTTGATAAAAACACTAAGGCTAACATATGACTTTTTTCCATATCAGCCACCAAATAAAAATATACTCAAACATGACTTTTTGGGTCTATAAAAGCCTGAAAAACATGCTAGCACAGACCGTTTGGTCATATTTGGCTCAAATATGGACTTATAAGCCTTTTATCTCAGCTCAGGATTTGATAAAAACACTAAGGCTAACATATGACTTTTTTTCAAATTTCAAACTCAGAGAAAAATATACTCAAACATGACTTTTTGGGTCTATAAAAGCCTGAAAAACATGCTAGCACAGACCGTTTGGTCATATTTGGCTCAAATATGGACTTATAAGCCTTTTTCTTTCAGCTCAGGATTTGATAAAAACACTAAGGCTAACATATGACTTTTTTTTTTTCAAATCAGAAAAATATGCTCAAACATGACTTTTTGGGTCTATAAAACCCTGAAAAACATGCTAGCACAGACCGTTTGGTCATATTTGGCTCAAATATGGACTTATAAGCCTTTCTATCTCAGCTCAGGATTTGATAAAAACACTAAGGCTAACATATGACTTTTTTCAAATTTCAAACTCAGAAAAATATACTCAAACATGACTTTTGGGTCTATAATAAAGCCTGAAAAACATGCTAGCACAGACGGTTTGGTCATATTTGGCTCAAATATGGACTTATAAGCCTTTCTATCTCAGCTCAGGATTTGATAAAAACACTAAGGCTAACATATGACTTTTTTTCAAATTTCAAACTCAGAGAAAAATATACTCAAACATGACTTTTTGGGTCTATAAAAGCCTGAAAAACATGCTAGCTTAGATGGTTTGGTCATATTTGGCTCAAAAATGGACTAATAAGCCTTTTCTTTCAGCTCAGGATTTGATAAAAACACTAAGGCTAACATATGACTTTTTTCCATATTTCAAACTCAGAGAAAAATATACTCAAACATGACTTTTTGGGTCTATAATAGCCTGAAAAACATGCTAGCACAGACCGTTTGGTCATATTTGGCTCAAATATGGACTTATAAGCCTTTCTATCTCAGCTCAGGATTTGATAAAAACACTAAGGCTAACATATGACTTTTTTTCAAATTTCAAACTCAGAGAAAAAAATACTCAAACATGACTTTTTGGGTCTATAAAAGCCTGAAAAACATGCTAGCACAGATCGTTTGGTCATATTTGGCTCAAATATGGACTTATAAGCCTTTTTCTTTCAGCTCAGGATTTGATAAAAACACTAAGGCTAACATATGACTTTTTCAAATTTCAAACTCCGAGAAAAATATACTCAAACATGACTTTTTGGGTCTATAATAGCCTGAAAAACATGCTAGCACAGACGTTTGGTCATATTTGGCTCAAATATGGACTTATAAGCCTCTATCTCAGCTCAGGATTTGATAAAAACACTAAGGCTAACATATGACTTTTTTTTTCAAATTTCAAACTCCGAGAAAAATATACTCAAACATGACTTTTTGGGTCTATAAAAGCCTGAAAAAACATGCTAGCACAGACTGTTTGGTCATATTTGGCTCAAATATGGACTTATAAGCCTTTTATCTCAGCTCAGGATTTGATAAAAACACTAAGGCTAACATATGACTTTTTTCAAATTTCAAACTCCGAGAAAAAATATACTCAAACATGACTTTTTGGGTCTATAATAGCCTGAAAAACATGCTAGCACAGACCGTTTGGTCATATTTGGCTCAAATATGGACTTATAAGCCTTTTATCTCAGCTCAGGATTTGATAAAAACACTAAGGCTAACATATGACTTTTTCCAAATTTCAAACTCAGAGAAAAAAAAATACTCAAACATGACTTTTTGGGTCTATAATAGCCTGAAAAAACATGCTAGCAGACAGTTTGGTCATATTTGGCTCAAATATGGACTTATAAGCCTTTTCTATCTCAGCTCAGGATTTGATAAAAACACTAAGGCTAACATATGACTTTTTCAAATTTCAAACTCAGAAAAAATATACTCAAACATGACTTTTTGGGTCTATAATAGCCTGAAAAACATGCTAGCACGGACCGTTTGGTCATATTTGGCTCAAATATGGACTTATAAGCCTTTTCTATCTCAGCTCAGGATTTGATAAAAACACTAAGGCTAACATATGACTTTTTTCAAATTTCAAACTCGAGAAAAATATACTCAAACATGACTTTTTGGGTCTATAATAGCCTGAAAAACATGCTAGCACAGACGGTTTGGTCATATTTGGCTCAAATATGGACTTATAAGCCTTTCTATCTCAGCTCAGGATTTGATAAAAACACTAAGGCTAACATATGACTTTTTTTCAAATTTCAAACTCCGAGAAAAATATACTCAAACATGACTTTTTGGGTCTATAATAGCCTGAAAAACATGCTAGCACAGACCGTTTGGTCATATTTGGCTCAAATATGGACTTATAAGCCTTTTTCTTTCAGCTCAGGATTTGATAAAAACACTAAGGCTAACATATGACTTTTTTTTCAAATTTCAAACTCAGAGAAAAATATACTCAAACATGACTTTTTGGGTCTATAATAGCCTGAAAAACATGCTAGCACAGACCGTTTGGTCATATTTGGCTCAAATATGGACTTATAAGCCTTTTTATCTCAGCTCAGGATTTGATAAAAACACTAAGGCTAACATATGACTTTTTTTCAAATTTCAAACTCCGAGAAAAATATACTCAAACATGACTTTTTGGGTCTATAATAGCCTGAAAAACATGCTAGCACAGACCGTTTGGTCATATTTGGCTCAAATATGGACTTATAAGCCTTTCTATCTCAGCTCAGGATTTGATAAAAACACTAAGGCTAACATATGACTTTTTTTCAAATTTCAAACTCAGAGAAAAATTTGCTCAAACATGACTTTTTGGGTCTATAATAGCCTGAAAAACATGCTAGCACAGACCGTTTGGTCATATTTGGCTCAAATATGGACTTATAAGCCTTTCTATCTCAGCTCAGGATTTGATAAAAACACTAAGGCTAACATATGACTTTTTTTCAAATTTCAAACTCCGAGAAAAATATGCTCAAACATGACTTTTTGGGTCTATAATAGCCTGAAAAACATGCTAGCACAGACCGTTTGGTCATATTTGGCTCAGATATGGACTTATAAGCCTTTTTCTTTCAGCTCAGGATTTGATAAAAACACTAAGGCTAACATATGACTTTTTTTCAAATTTCAAACTCAGAGAAAAATATACTCAAACATGACTTTTTGGGTCTATAAAAGCCTGAAAAACATGCTAGCACAGACGGTTTGGTCATATTTGGCTCAAATATGGACTTATAAGCCTTTCTATCTCAGCTCAGGATTTGATAAAAACACTAAGGCTAACATATGACTTTTTTTCAAATTTCAAACTCCGAGAAAAATATACTCAAACATGACTTTTTGGGTCTATAATAGCCTGAAAAACATGCTAGCACAGACCGTTTGGTCATATTTGGCTCAAATATGGACTTATAAGCCTTTCTATCTCAGCTCAGGATTTGATAAAAACACTAAGGCTAACATATGACTTTTTTTTCCATATTTCAAACTCAGAAAAATATATGCTCAAACATGACTTTTTGGGTCATAACAGCCCTGAAAAACATGCTAGCACAGACCGTTTGGTCATATTTGGCTCAAATATGGACTTATAAGCCTTTTTATCTCAGCTCAGGATTTGATAGAAACACAAAGGCTTATATATGACTTTTTTTCATTTCAGACTCTGAAAAAACTTCTACTCAAACATGACTTTTTGGGTCTATAAAAGCCTGAAAAACATGCTAGCACAGACGGTTTGGTCATATTTGGCTCAAAAATGGACTAATAAGCCTTTTCTCTCATCTTAGGGTTTGATAAAAACACTAAGGCTAACATATGACTTTTTCCAAATTTCAAACTCAGAAAAAACATGCTTAAACATGACTTTTTGGGTCTATAAAAGCCTGAAAAACATGCTAGCACAGACGGTTTGGTCATATTTGGCTTCAAATAGAACTTGTAAGCCTTTTTTTCAGCTCAGGATCTGTAAAAACACTAAGGCTAACATATGACTTTTTCAAATTTCAAACTCCAGAAAAAATATACTCAAACATGACTTTTGGGTCTATAAACAGCCTGAAAAACATGCTAGCACAGACGTTTGGTCATATTTGGCTCAAATATGGACTTATAAGCCATTCTGGATCTCAGCTCAGGATTTGATAAAAACACTAAGGCTAACATATGACTTTTTTCAAATTTCAAACTCAGTAGAAATATATGCTCAAACATGACTTTTTGGGTCTATAAAAGCCTGAAAAACATGCTAGCACAGACCGTTTGGTCATATTTGGCTCAAATATGGACTTATAAGCCTTTCTATCTCAGCTCAGGATTTGATAAAAACACTAAGGCTAACATATGACTTTTTTCTAATTTCAAAATAAAAATATACTCAAACATGACTTTTTGGGTCTATAAAAGCCTGAAAAACATGCTAGCACAGACCGTTTGGTCATATTTGGCTCAAAATATGGACTTATAAGCCTTTTTCTCAGCTCAGGATTTGATAAAACACTAAGGCTAACATATGACTTTTTTCAAATTTCAAACTCAGAAAAAAAATACTCAAACATGACTTTTTGGGTCTATAAAGCCTGAAAAACATGCTAGCACAGACGTTTGGTCATATTTGGCTCAGATATGGACTTATAAGCCTTTTATCTCAGCTCAGGATTTGATAAAAACACTAAGGCTAACATATGACTTTTTTTTCAAATTTCAAACTCCGAGAAAAATATGCTCAAACATGACTTTTTGGGTCTATAAAAGCCTGAAAAACATGCTAGCACAGACCGTTTGGTCATATTTGGCTCAAATATGGACTTATAAGCCTTTCTATCTCAGCTCAGGATTTGATAAAAACACTAAGGCTAACATATGACTTTTTTCCATATTTCAAACTCAGAGAAAAATATACTCAAACATGACTTTTTGGGTCTATAAAAGCCTGAAAAACATGCTAGCTTAGATGGTTTGGTCATATTTGGCTCAAATATGGACTTATAAGCCTTTCTATCTCAGCTCAGGATTTGATAAAAACACTAAGGCTAACATATGACTTTTTTTTCAAATTTCAAACTCCGAGAAAAATATACTCAAACATGACTTTTTGGGTCTATAATAGCCTGAAAAACATGCTAGCACAGACCGTTTGGTCATATTTGGCTCAGATATGGACTTATAAATTCAGCTCAGGATTTGATAAAAACACTAAGGCTAACATATGACTTTTTTCAAATTTCAAACTCAGAAAAAATACTCAAACATGACTTTTTGGGTCTATAATGTTGATATTGGATATCAGCAAAAAAGCAAATATTATATCGGCCTGCATCTAAAATCTCTGATATAAGCACTCTGATACAAGCAGTCCATTCTAATATATTTTTCATTTATTTAATTCAGTTGTAGAATATGCTTATGTTTAAGTTGAACACAGTGGTTATTTTGCAATTTAAAAATAAAATCTTCAGTTTTTACTGGATTTCTTGAGGTTACTTTTCGGGGTGTTCTAATTTATTTTTCATTTATATTAATTAATTGTACTATATTCTTTTGTTTAAGGTTGAAACATATTGAACCCATTGGTTGATAATACACTAAGGCTAACATATGACTTTTTTTCAAATTTCAAACTCAGAGAAAAAAATACTCAAACATGACTTTTTGGGTCTATAAAAGCCTGAAAAACATGCTAGCACAGATCGTTTGGTCATATTTGGCTCAGATATGGACTTATAAGCCTTTTTCTTTCAGCTCAGGATTTGATAAAAACACTAAGGCTAACATATGACTTTTTTTTCAAATTTCAAAAGAAAAATTTACTCAAAATGACTTTTTGGGTCTATAAAGCCTGAAAACATGCTAGCACAGACATGACTTTGGTCAAATTAAAAACACTATTGATGCTATAAAACTCATCTTAAAGTGTGTATTTCCATCAAGATATGGTTAAGAGCACACCTAAGACAAACACTTAGCATCTTTAAGTAATCTCACCTGATCAAGCCTTTTATTACAGTCCATATTACAAAAACAAAAAAATAATAGTCTGTTTGATTCCTGCTGATATCGTATCGTATCGCATCGACATCGGTATTGGCCAATACTCAAAGCAGCAGTATTGGTATCGTATCAGAGGTGAAAAAGATATATCAGGACTCCCCTAATAAACAATTTATGAAAAAAGTGAAATACATACATCATTAAATGAATTAAAAACATGGAATGCATGTAAAAAATAAGAATAAAATAAGACTATGTTCATGTTGAATACAGTCTAAACAGAGGTCAGGATCCACTCTCCAAAGGAATCTGTTTTACTAAAACAGAAAAACATTTTCTCATATTTATGTTTACAAATCTAACAGCTCAGCCACCGTCAGTCTGACTCATTTGATGTGTTAGAAACATTTTGCTCCTCTTCGTCTCACATCTGGGTGTCGTTGTTTTGTAAGATCAGTGATTTACATGTGTCAATATCTTCTAGAAAAGACCAGCATTTCTCAATCACGCCTTCTTGTTTCGGTATCGTATTAGAGGTGAAAAAGTTGTATTGGGACACCCCTAGACCTCCAAGCAGCTCAGTTATGGCAGTGGCTTTTCCACAACTCCTGTAAAAGATACTGATCCAGCCTGGAGTCAGGATCCAGACCAAACTCAGCACAGACATGGAGGTTTTCATCCTGTATGAACACAACAAGTTTTGGGAACATCACTCAATATTTTGATTTTGTATGAATTATCGAACGTCAAATTTACCTTAATGACAGAGACATGGACCCAGACATGGAGCTTTTGGACTATAAGAACTTTGCATATATTCAGCCATCACGTGTAACTTCATCAGGATAATAACCTCTTTTTAAAAATAAAAATTTAGGAAGAAATTCCACAAATCTCCCTTCAATGACCTTGAAAACTTCACAATAAAAGCAAACAGCTTCCTTAAAGAAATGTCAAACCAGGCTTTTATTTTGAAAAGCACAAACAGGAAGTGTAACCAAACTGTGTTTATCTTCTGTGGGATATATTCTACTGACGTGGACTTACACGTCTGATAAAACGTTAATTGGACTCTGTTGTTCTGTCTTATCTTGGAGAGAAGTGCACGGCGTGTTGTAAAACCAGGTGGGCCTTCTATCCTCTAGATTAGGGTAGGACAACTTTGATTACCAAGAGGGCCACATAAATCTTTTTTCAGTGCCTGAGAGCCACACTGTTGCATATTATTGGGCAGAATCAATGAGAAAGAAATACTTACATGACCAAAAAAATAGCAAAGATAAAGCTTATAAAAGAATTATATCAACATTAACATAATTTACTTCAAACTAAATTTAAAAAAACTCATGATTTGATGGGTATGACACATAACTAAAGCCAATTTAAGTTTCTTTTAAATAAAATAAGAGTAAAAGAAGCAGAAACAGGTGAACTTTATCATTGTTTTCAAAGGACGTTTTTACTAATAATATTTGTTATATTTTATGCCTAAAAAAATGTTTACAGATACATTCATAGCGAAAAAATTATTAGCCCTTTAACTACAACCTCAGCTATTTGGCAGAGGTCATCAATAAATTCAATGATACATTATGTTTTAAAAAGCAGAACAAATCAAATCATTGTTCAATTCTGTTAACATTTGAGGGAACAGAGAAAACTGCAAACAAACCAAAAACAGATCTTTTCTTGGTGTGGGATTTAAAGGTTTTAAAGCTCACAGTCGATTATGTGATGGCATACAAATGCACAAATGGTTTTGACAAAATTATTTACAAAGGCAGAAATGTTCCTCAGAATAAATAGCAAAAAGGCTAACACATTTGAATTATTTATTCAGAGATTTCCATTCGACACTCCTGAAAAACATGCTCAACATGACGTTTTGGGTGTTAAACATGATGAAAGACATCCTAGCGCAGACGGTTTGGTCAAATTCTATTTTAAATAGAACTTGTATTTATCTATATTTGTACTACATTCTTTAATAATGCATCAGGCCTAATTGTTTTGCTGGATGTCCTCGACCTTTTCTTATTTTGAATTTGATTTATGAAACACACTTAAAGTGTAATTTGAGTTCTTAGAATTTTCTGGACAAGTTGACCTGACTTTGGTTTTATTTAGTCACCAATAAAAATGTGGATTTACAAATCTTCACTTCTTAGTGTATTCATTTGATTAGTCCTGCACTACAATTTTATAATATCCTAGAATTCAAACTCTTTATTTGGGGACTTTAAGCAGATATGAGATTAAAATGTGATTAATTAGATTAATTAATTATAAATCCGGTAATAAATTAGATTAATTTTTTTTAATCGTCTGACAGCACCACTTAAAATAGATGATATAAACATTTTTTTTAAAATAAATAAATCATATTAGTGAATGGTAAAGTATTTAAAATAATAATGATGGTAATAATAATAATAATAATATTTTTTAGCTTTTTAAATCCCACATAAAGAAATATCAGTTGTGGGGTGCTGGTTTGGCGTAGTGGTTAGCACCCCATGTACATGCTTCTGCCGGTCCAGGTTCGAATCCCGCCTGTGACCAGTTTGCAGAGTGTCTTCCCCTACTCTCTCTCCCCCTTTCACAAGCCTATCCACTGTCTCTCTCCTATCAATAAAGGCACAAAATGCCCAAAAATATACATTTAAAAAAAAAAAAAGAAACATCAGTTGTTTTGGTTTGTTTGCAGTTTTTTCTGTATCCTAAAACACTGGCGGAAATAAACTTTTTTTTTAACACATTAAATTTTCCTGAATATATTGACCTCTGCCAAACAGTTGAGCTGGGAGTTAAAGGGTTAAATGACTTTTAAAAAACAAAGCATGCACCAGCAATCCAGAGTTAGGAGCAATACTTTATCACCTACTCTTATTTGTGCATTATGTGCCATTGACAAAACACGTGAGTCATATTTAGCTGATGAATTTATCTTTTTTTTCTTTGGAAATGATTGGTGGGCCGCATTGAGTGAGGTGAAGGGCTGCATGTGGCCCCCTGGCCCCCAGTTGCCCACCCCTGCTCTAGATTCTCAGGGTATGAGATGTTGTGCTCCTGCTCATCCAGCCTGAGTCAGGATCCAGACCAAACTCCAGCAATAGACATGGAGGTTTTCATCCTGTATGAACACAACAAGTTTTGGGAACATCACTCAATATTTTGATTTTGTATGAATTATCGTAACGCCAAATTTACCTTTGTTTACAGTACAGACAACAGTAAGGAAATAAATGATGAAAAACACTAAACACATTATTCACCTGCAATAGTGATGATAAATAATCTGTTTTCATTAATTTCTACTCCTAGAAGAGGCTTTGTGTTGTTGACCTGCTTACCAGCACTTTTAACATATAGATTGTCTACAAATTTGTAAAACAGTATGTGTATAATCCTTGACACAACAGATCCTGAGTCAGTCAGGAGCGCTGCAAAAAATTGCTGCTTTGGCAATCACAAAATTGCATTGTCTAAAATTGTGATTTCGATCTGAAAACGATAAATCTTTCAGCCCTAGAACCTTGAAACAGGAATTGTCCACTTTTTGGTGTTTAGTCCAAGCTTGGTCCACGTCAGGTTTGTTATCAGGGTGAATGTGGAAACTGGAGCTTCAAGAATGATCTCCAGGTGAAGATAAAGTTGGGTTTACGTTCGTCATTCAAGTCTTAAAAGGAAAAGTTCGGCCTCTACAGCTTTTACATTGTTTATAGAATGAAGTAGAACAATATACTCACCCAGAAGGCTTTCCTGATCCAAACAGTGCTTCAGGAGATATTTAGATCCAAAATCGAGCGGTGGACATCTGTATAATGGTAGCACACGGGGCATGTATAGCGCCGCTCCTAAAACTGCATTAATTGTCCAAAAACTCATTAGTTTCACCAATATTTCATCATGGTCCACTCAGGCTACTCCTCCATTACAGTCTGTGTCACTCCACCCATGTTTTTGTGACTGTGCCGACCTCTGAACTGAAGAAGAAGAGCGCTTGCTCCGCACATGTGCAGTACGGCTCATTGTTTCAGGGGAAGACAGCCGGCTACACAACAACTTTCTTCTTCCAGTTTTGTGCAAAATGGATGAATATCTATCGGATGAAGATGTTGTGGACGAGAACTTTTTTTTTGTGATTTATTTTTTATTGGTCAAAGCATTATAACAAAATAAATTCTTATCAAATATACACATCATCTTTTCCCAACAGTTTTGAACCTTTCAAACATTCCACCCACCCAACCACTCACCCTCCCCCCCCCCCACCACCACCACCACCACCACAAACAAACATCCTGAAAGGCACCACCATTTACACAGACAGAGAACCTTCATTAGATAGTAAATCTTTTAGATCAGATATCAGATTGGTCCAGTTTGAAATTGTGTTCTGTTTTGCACCATTGATCCTTGCTGAAGAGTGTTCCAGGTAAGAGATGTCCAAAAAACTTTGAAGCCAGTGAGTACTTGAGATATCATGTGGAGGTTTCCACAGTTGTGCTATAATCTTCTTCACTGCTGTAAGTCCTACTAGCCAGATTTTCCAAGTATTTTCCAAAAGAGAGAGGAGAGAGTCATCATTTAAAAGATGCAACGAAGGGTCCAATGGAAACTTGACTCCTGTTGAAATTGAAATTACATCAATAGCCTTTCTCCATAATTCTGCTATACCAGGGCATTCCCATACAACATGTGTGAATGATCCTACCGTTCCTGGAGAACAGAATGAACAGTAGGGGTCTGGAACCAATCCCATTTGATGTCTTATTCGTGGAGGAGAACTTTGAATATGATGGGTGTCCTTACAGTTCCGAGCCAGAGTTTACAGATGAGGAGCTCATCGAAAGGAGGACGCGGAGGCAAAGAGAAGAACAGCTCTCCAGAGAGCAGTCTTCAGTTCAGAGGTCAGCACAGTCACAAAAACATGTCTGGAGCAACACAGACTGTAATGGAGGAGTAGCCTGAGTGGACCATGATGAAATATTGGTGAAACTAATGAGTTTTTGGACGATTAATGCAGTTTTAGGAGTGGCGCTGTATGCCCTATGTGCTACCATTATACGGATGTCCGCCGCTCGATTTTGGATCTAAATATCTCCTGAAGCACTGTTTGGATCAGGAAAGCCTTCTGGGTGAGTATATTGTTCTACTTCATTCTATAAACAATGTGAAAGCTGCAGAAACCAAACTTATCCTTTCAGTTCATGTAGAAAAGATAAAAAGTCCTTCAGCCTCATAGACTCCCAAACAGAGTCCAAAGAAGTCCGAATGAGACCAGGAGAAGCGGCAGAGACCCTCCTCTTAGTCCAAACGCCGTGTTGTAGATCTTGATGCGTCCTTCGACCGGCGTGTAAACCTTCTTCCTCTGAGTGATGAAGCGCGACACCACCGAGATGTCCAGATCACCTGAGGCGGAGAATAAACCGTTGAGTCTCTGAGACGGAAACAGAAGACGAATGAAAACAGGAGAAGGTCTCACCGCTGTTGTGTTTGAGCATCTCGTCTCTGATCACCGAGAATCCATCTCCGCCGGTCACCAGGTACGACGGCAGCACGATCTTATACACCGACTCGTCCTCCACCGGCTCGAAGTGAGGAACCCGACACATGGTGCAGAGGGTGGCGAGGCTCGTCACCCGCTCACCCGGAGACCTGGAGAGGTCGAACTCAACATGGATCCCTGTTCAAGGTAACGGAGAAAACACATCACTGAGGCTCTCCTCTGCTAGAGTAAAGGCTGGAGCTTCAGGCTGTCAGAGTTTGGACTGTTTCCCTTTTCTTTTCTTTTTTTTTTAAACTTTGTGTTTGCTTATGTTTTATGGAATATAACAAAATTAAATAAAACAGTTAACAGACATCATTTTAAGGATTCAAATCAACTTTTGATGCAGTTAAGACTCATAGTTTAAGACAAAGCACTGTGTTACAGAATATACCAGTTCAGCCCTTTAGCAGTTGTAGCAAAACAATACAATACAAATAAATAAACTAGAAAAGCACTCGGAGAGCGCAGACCTCCACCAGCACCACAGTCCTCACCCATATTGTGATTTTGACCATAAATATTAGTCCTACCTTTATTTCATCTAAATCTTTAGATTCCTTGACCATGAAAACATACCATTAGCAACTGGATTCATAATATCTATTTTAGTTCAGTAGTTATTCCCAAAAATCACATTTTTCATCATGGCCACCAGATGCTGATCCGGATCAACACCCAAATCAAATCACTTCTTCCTTTTCCCATGCTGAACATTTCCTGAAAATTTCATCAAAATCCATCCATAACTTTTTGAGTTATTTTGTTCACAGACGGACAAACAAACTCTCCTGAAAACATAATCTCCTTGGTGGAAGTAATAAATAATAATAATAAAAAATAATATTAAATAAAAAATAATAAATAATCAACAAAATTAAATTACAAATAATAATAATATTAATAACAATAATAGTAATAACTAAAGAAATACATAGATACAAAAATGAATAAATAAAAAAAATAAAATAAAATTACCTTTTCATATATGGCAAAACAAGCATCACCATCACTTTAGGTTTAGGTATGATTTCCAGGGCTCCCAGAGCTTTCAAAATTATCTCTGGCACATCTTAGAGAAAATATCAATACAATAAATCTCCCCAATGATCTCTTTCCATTCTGTGAGAGATGGAGGTTGCTTGCTGAGCCATTTTTTTGTTACCACCTTTTCACAACTGATTAATAAAATGTGTATCAAGTATCTGTCTCCTTTCTTTAACCTTGCAGATAAAGCACCTAAAAATAAAAAACTTAAAAGAACAAACTGTATCTGAGCCAAATATTAATTTCATTTCTTTTTTCCAGAATGATGAAAGTATGGGACAGTCCCAAAAAATATGGAAATGTCCAGCGGATTTATGCGCACACCTCCAACAGCAGCCGAATGCAGGTCTATTATGGCCCTTTTCCATTAGCCCTACTGTACTCTACTCGACTCTACCCGCCTTGTGCTGCTTTTCCATTAGCCCCGGTCGCCTGCCCAATGGGGTGCAGTGTCGCTGTAAACAGCTGAGCGGCTCTGCGAAGACATCATTTTGAGCGCGACACAACAATCTTTACAGATGAATCAAACACTTCATTTCAAGTACAAAAGGAAAGCAGAAGCAGGCTGCAGGTGGTAAGAAGAAATACCCCTTGAGAAGCACAGGAGAGTTTTGGAAGCTATACAACAGAATGAAGCCGAGGACGAGAGCAATCCAGCTGCAAAGAAAAGACGTATGAGGGTAAGCTAACGGTAGATACCACTAGCATGCTAGGTCGTCACGCTGATGACTCATCGGTGACGACATTGTCTGACCAATCAGTAGCCAGCAGTCGATGACGTCATCTTTTAGTATGGACTCTGCTCGCTTGGAACCAGAGCGGAGTAGGTACTAAAACTAGCTTAGCTTAGCGTAGTGGAAACACGCTGCAAATCGAGCAGGGCCGAGTAGAGTCAGGGACATATGGTTCATGAGAGCAACATTTTGATTTTTAAATAAAACTTGTGGATTTATGAAGATACAGTTTTCATCCCAAACACATTTTTTGTATTTTTGAAATTATAATTTCGTTTGCAAAGGCTTTTTTAGTTTTCAAATCTATTCTTTTTGATTGCATATTAAATAAAGAAATTTGGCTCCATAGACCTGCAGGATCCTGTTAAAGAAGGGTGAAGACCTGTACAGATGAATCAAACACTTCATTGTGAATGTGGATGATGTGAAAATGAAGATACCAGCCACTTGCAGGAACTCCCCGGTGCTCTGCCCGTATCTCCTCACAGAGTGTTCGAAGGCTTTCCTCAGCGTGGAGCCTTTCAGCTGCACCAGGTCAAAGGTTCCTCCAAAAGGTAAGACGGAGATCAGGTCCTCCATCGTGATCGAACCTGCAGGAACATCAGCGCTGTTTCATACGGGCTACAAGCTTTTTAACATCTCCACAAGCTCAGCTCTAAACTATCTAAAGCACTTGTTTTCCTTTTCACTTGAGTCCAGATAAACGTCTTAATTCAAGGAATAAAAGGCAAAAACTAAGTTAGTACACTGCTAGTAATGATTAAAAAGATATTGAAAAAATTAATTTTACCAAGTGAGGGTCTTAAATTAATAACTTCTCTGGACTGAACACTTCATTTTAAGACAACCTTAAAGATAAATTCAGCTCGTCTCACTGGCAGATAATTCTACTTTTTATAAGAAACGCAGGTTTTATTTTTCACATCTTCAAAAAATATATGAATCCAGACATGTCAGAGGATTGTGCCTTAGAGTAAGTCCACCGAGATTTTTTAGACCAGAAACTGGACAAATACTCTCTCCTAGATCTGTGAGAACAAAACGTGAGATCTATGTTTTCTCTTTTTTGATCAAAGTATTTTCATTGTTTCATTATCAAAAATCCAAAAACAAACAAAAAAAGATTTAAAGAACAAAAGGTTATAAAACCCCAAAAAACAGACATTAAAATTTAAATACATATACACAAACATACACACATATATGTCTGCACACAAAAACGTACACATGACATATAACGTCTATTGACAGACAAAACAAAACATAGAACCAGTACCATGAAAATAGAATTCATTAAATCATATTTCCAGCATCCACGTCCTCCACAAAACTCAGGAAAGGTTGCCAGATGTTGATAGCCTTTTAAGGCTATCAGAATATTTAGAATGATTTCAGATTGGTTTGATAAAAGCTGTGTGACCAAGAGGCAAAACTACGGAAGAGTATTAGGGCCATGTTAGATGGAGAAAATAATTTTGGGGAAGTTGACAGTTTTTTTTTTTTTGGCTTTTTGTCAATAAATGAGTCAGGACATGTCCTTTGTGTACATTTGTCATCCTTTTTAATAAGAAATAAAAGTAAACAATTCTGGCACGTATTTGTCAGAATTTGTCAGAAAAGTTTTGAGATTACCAAAAATAAATGTAACCTATTTTACAAACACTCACACATTTTAGTTTTCCTGCAGCATCAGTGTCCATGTTACAGCTCGTTATATTAGACCATGTCCAGGTCTTTTTTTAAATTTATTTTTTGTTTTACTGACGATGGTCCCTGAAGCAGTTAGCCCCCTTCATGAAACAGGACACAGTAATAATAACTGTGGGAAATTTTACCACAGTTTACCATTTTACCGGTAACCGTTACATCCCTAATCCAGGTCATGGTTATCTTAAAGATTCAAAAACAAGGCAACTGGACTGTGTTGAGTTTTGAGAAGATGTTTCACTTCTCATCCAAGAAGCTTCTTGTGAACGAAAGATAAACGTCTCCCCAAACTCAACACAGCCCAGCTGATTTGTTTTTGAATCTTCAAAATAATCTGAAGTTGCCATCCTGGTCTTAAAGGGGAAAGTCGGACAAAAACAGCCTGATAATCTTTATTTATTATTATTTTTATTGTTGTATTTATGTGTCTGCAGTCATTAACTGGTATTTAGGGACTTTTAATCACATTTCCTGGATGAAAAAAGTTGTATTCTTGTGATTAAACCTCTAATTTGATCTCTACAGAAAGTGACAACGCCTTGTTAGTCTGTCGACCAATCACATGTCTCCATTTCTTGCGTTTTGTTGACGGCCAATCAGGAGGAGGCAGAGGTTGGAAAAGAGACAAAGGAAGTTTAAAGAATTATGACTTTACAGGTTTTTAAGAGCTTCAAATTTAAACATTTCAATAAGTATTCAATGAACATTTTGACGAAGGAGAAAAGAATATATCATTAGTAAGGCAGCAATTTGTCAACTTTTATTAGTTTTATAACCAAACACAGACCAACATGTGAAGGCTGATGAGTTAAAGTCACATTAGGGAGGCACAATATTGGGTTTTTACAGATATCAAATATGCAGATTATTGCCAATACAGATTTTTCCTATCAAGAGCAGAGTCTTAACACAATGAAAACTGACTTGTTTCTTTTATTGTGATAGTCTTTATGTAAGGAGCAGCTGTGAAACAAGAAAATCAGTTTTTAAGTTTTGAAAAATGAGCATACTGCTTTTTAAAGTCTCCCTCCAATGATGAGAAAGTGAAGCTTTATGGAATATTTGTGTGTTTTGCTGATATGTTTGCCAATATATGGGATATATATCAGCGATAAGTATCAGCAAAAGTGTCAATATCAGGTAAAACTGAAAATATATGCACCCTCTGTAACATGATTAAAGAGAATATCTGGAAATGACTTTGGTGCCTTATGTAAGAAACACCAATATAGAGCTAAAGTCAAGATAGTGTGTAAATATTGTTGTTTTAAGTGGTTTTTACTATACTTTTCTTGTTCTCCAATGAAAGCCAAGACTTAAAGGACACATATTCAGATGTGAAAAGGCTTGTTCATTATTGATCTGAGTGTGATTTGGATTAAAAAGGTTTAAATCCTGTTTTTGTTTTCTCATCATGGCCATAAAACTTGAGATCTGATGTC
The DNA here is from genome assembly GCA_036419115.1 of Scarus forsteni. Taxonomy (NCBI): domain Eukaryota; kingdom Metazoa; phylum Chordata; class Actinopteri; order Labriformes; family Labridae; genus Scarus; species Scarus forsteni. The sequence goes on from JAZDUH010000283.1 coordinate 2,554,989, forward strand.
ATTACAGCAGAAATATTCCAATAGACAAGGTCGTCCTGTAAAGAGATGTCTTTGTCTTGTCTGTGGCTTTAAATTGATGTGATAAAAATTAACGTTAAAATCTAAAAATAGTGGATATTCGCTGGTACCAATGATGAACCAACGACGTCAGCTTTTTAAAAATCAAAACATCTCTTTACAACATAAGGTTCACCACTGTGTAAGCCCACGTCAGAGTTTAAGACGTGGCTTTTTGTTTTAACTATTTAAAAATATTTACCAACCGTTTCTCGTGTGCTCGTCAATCGATGTGCGGACGCCGCCTCCGTTTAAGATGCAGGCGCCGACGTGGTTCCAATGGTCAGCATCAGGGGACCTGATGTTGTTGTCCAGCTGGAAAAAGAAAATGAGTGAAATTAACATTTTAAAGGTTTAGTTTTGGTATCTTAAAGAACTAAAAATAAAGTCTGAAACAGTTTTTGTTATTTCTAAGTGTTTTCTTGAAACATTGGACGTCTTGCCGTGATTCTAATTTCTCTCCTGATTCAACATCTGTAATCAGACAAATCCTTTCTGCGAGGCTCAAGTCTACAACAACGCTGCTCGGCCCAAAGCGGGACAGTAAAGCTTTTTGGGCATAAAATTCATATCAGTGATATCAACCATAGTTCAGCTCAAATACTCAAATGTGGAGTACATGCACTTAATTTTGCTTAATTCAATTTAACTAGTGAAGCAAAAAGTATCACTAGTTACTACTTAAAAATGTTCACTAGAACTATTAGCAGACTGTTTTGGGTCTACTTGTATTTCTAGTGCACTATAAAATGTTCACTAGTACTACTAGAAAGGCTCATATGCTGATAAGGGGGTGGTGAAAAGAAATTTCAGGCTTCCCATTGGCTTTTAAAAATATTACAACCAATCAGGGAGCTGGATTTGGTTATAATCCCTCCTACTTCGTTTGCATTGGATCTTACAGAACTACTAGTGAATCTTTTGGCTTTACTAGTACTACTACTAGACTAAAAACAGTCTAGTAGCACTACTAGTGAGATATGTGGAGTTTACTAGTACTTCTAGTGAACAAAAATTTTGCTTACTCGTTGTACCAGTAGACTTAAAAATGTTGCAAAGTTTTACTCGTACTAGCAGTGGTGGACAAAGTACTCAACTCCAGTACTTAAGCAGAAGTACAGTTTCTCCTGGTCAAATATTACCCCAATACAAGTGAAGTCATCCAGTCAAAATTTTACTAAAGTTAAAGTACTGGAGTACCTGCTTTTGAAAATACTTAAGTATTAAAAGTACATTTTGCTTTTATTATCAATGTGTAATTGTTTTGTTACCACAATGAATTAAGAACCTGATGACTGAAACAGCCTTCTGAAGCATTTACCTGCTTATGGAACCTGTAGAATAAAAAATTTGTAAAATATGCTCGTGCTTATTGAAACACGACTGACTCGACAAAAGGACGACCATTGCTGCTGTCATTTTTTTGTTCAACACTCCCCCAAAACAGCACGACAGTGTCCTGACTCACCTCCACATGCTTTCTGAGGTTGGACAGTTTTTGTAGGCGGTGATAAAGTTTGTGTGCAGCAAACGGAGCAAACATTAAAACGATATGAATTGTTCTTCAAGAGGGAGTGACGTCATCTCCGAGTTATCAGTGACAAACAGAGTGGAAACATAGAATGCATGAATCCATTTAAACAAATGCAGACATTGTTCTTGTTTTCCCTTTAACAAAGTATTTAAAACATCCAAACCTGCAGTGTAGCTTAAACTTTCATTGAAACATGAGGAACAAAGAGCTTTGAGTTACTGACGGCACAACAGGAAGTAAAAAATCCCATATTTCTCTTGTCACCGTCTGAACTAAATAGACTGCAGGTTGTTATGTGCATACACATTCATAACTCATATTTTATTTCCAACTCTGATAAAAACAAGAGTTTTTGTTTTTACATAAAAATCGATATCAAGATTTGAAATATTGATATTATACTGGGGTCAAAATATCACAACATATTGCTGTATCGATATTTTTTCACACCTGTAACGTACTATATTTATTATATCCCAATTACCCATCTGTAAAATACCAAACATGTTTGTAACCATAGTAAATATCACTTGCTATATATTATATATTTTTATTTTATTCTTCTTACCTCCGTCAGGGAGGTTATGTTTTCGGGAGAGTTTGTTTGTCTGTCCGTCTGTGAACAAAATAACTCAAAAAGTTATGGAGGGATTTTGATGAAATGTTCAGGAAATGTTCAGCATGGGAAAAGGAAGAACTGATTCGATTTTGGTGTTGATCCGGATCAGCGTCTGGCCGCCATGGCGAAAAATGGGATTTCTGTGAATAACTACTGAACTAAAATAGATATCACTATGAATCCAGTTGCTAATGGTATGTTTTCATGGTCAAGTAATCTAAATATTTTGATTAAATAAAGGTAAGAGTAACATTTATGGTGAAAATCACAATATGACTGAGAACTGTGGTGTTGGCGGAGGTCTGTGCTCTCCGAGCGCTTTCTAGTTTTTATTTTAATTACTATATTTTTCATTTGTAAGTTTCTCTTTAATATTTCTCTTGTATCCTGCTGCTGCTGTTAATTTGGAATTTTCCCCTGTGAGATTAATAAAGGAATATCTTATCTTATCCCCCAAGCTCTTAGTAGGAAATTCCGACCTCAGGGTGCGTTCCCGTTGAAATTCCCAACTCAAATCCGGAATCCCGACCTCCCAGTAAAACTGGAATGCACTACTAGTGTCTCACATTTTGTGCTTCACACCACAGCAGAAACATCTAGCTACTACTTGATCTGATTGGTCAGTAAAGGATGTGATTGACAGACGAATAGTCTGCCGATAGCATGATGTCATAGCAGCGCGACACAGTGTACCCCGCTATTAAATACAACAAAGAAGAAAATGCAACACAGTAAACAAAGAGCAACGATGGAAGACATCCAGCAATTCTTCTTTCTGTGATCAGCATGTGGCTTTTTGTTAGAAAGCACAGCCAAGCTTTGTTTTAGAGAAGACTGTGTGCTGCGAGAGTTATCTTTATTAAGACAAGTGGAGATTTAAACATGGCGGGGCTATGTGTTGTTCCGCTGTCACACAGGAAGTGACATCTCCTTCAACCAATCAGCAGACTGCAGTGTTTCTAGCTCCACCTTCTGGGGTAGGATCGGTATGCTTGGCACCTCAACAGAAGGGTCCTACAAAGTAGGACGGTACAGTTCACTTACAAAGGGGTCCTGCCGGTTTTAGGATATGGAAACGCCACAGAAAGCGAGCTGTACCAAGACGAACCAAACTGAACCCTCTAGTGGAAACGGGGCTGAAGTGTCCAGTTTCTCACCATGGCGTCACAGATCAGGTTGCCCAGGTTACACTCCCTGAATCGACACTCCTCCGCCGTCCCGTTCAGAAAGACCAGAGTCTTCCCGACCACCTGAGCTGAGTAGTTGGCCAGATTCTTCTTCCATTCTTCAACGTCTGCAAGACACTCTGGATCTGGAGAAGAGGAGTGAGGAAAAGATGTCAGTCCTGTAGAAGACTGCAGAGTTTGGAGGAGAAGCTTCGGCTCAGTCGGACTCACCTTGTGGGATGCTGTGGTCCAGCAGGATGGGGTTTCCTGCGGCCTTCACCACCTCTCCAGCGTTATTGAAGGTCACTTTGAGATAACCCAGGTACTTCCCGAAAGCGTAGGCCTGAACCACGGGGACCTGACGCCCGTCGTCCGACCGCACCATGAACGGATAAGGACCGGCAGGAACCTCCGAGGCGGGGGGCTGTCCTGAAGGAAGAGCGGCGAGAAGTCTGAAGGTTACAAAGTTTTTTAGACGGGATCCAAATGTCAAAAGACTCTGAAGCAGTGTTAATGCTGACAGCACTTTTATTTATTTATTTTGAACATTTTTATTCAGCTTTTAATATTTCTACATCTGAAGTGTTTAAACTCAGTTATAACTTTGTAAGAAATATTTACAATTTGGCAAACTTGTAGTATTGAATTGAAATGAATTGAATTTATTTTCATTTCGAACATGCATGCAAAGAACAACAAAAACAAACAGTGTAATGACATGCACATACCCCCCCCCCCCCCAAAAAAAAAAAAAAAAAAAGGATTGTAGCAACCACATGCTCGAAAAGGAGTAGGAGGAAGTAGAATACTTTTTTAGTTCCTACCCCTTATTACTGTTCCTCAAAGCTCTTATAAAAAATACATTCTTCTATTGATGCAAATACATTATACGAATGTATATTACAAAACATATAATCTATATAGATATGCTTAACTACCTATACAAAACCAATAAAATATAAAATCAATATACATATACATACGCATACATACAAACATTTATTCATATGGATATACATATGTACGCATACACACATATACACACATACTCATATCCACATATATACACATACACATATGTATCTGACATATAAGCATCAGTATAGACATAAAATACCATTATTACATATACATCTGTGTAAATATAATTCCCACCTAACCTGTGGAGTATAAAAAAGTAAAAATTCATGGCAACATCTTCACCCATATAAAGAGGAACAATGAAGATATATTAAAAAAATAAAAAAGAAGGGGGGGAAGTGTTTCTTTAAAGTGGGCATCAAATGTGTCTTTCTATTAATACATCAAAACACATTATCCATTGTCCTTTCACACATATCTCATTTAATTGGGTATGCCTAATGACATGAGCAAAGACAACCAACAAAAATATAAATAATATTTTTTTTCTTTCCTTTCTCCCTTCCCCTTTTCTTCTTTTCCCTTTCCTTCCATTTTTTTGTTCCCATCTCTCTTTTATCCCTAATAAACAAGACTCTTATCATATTGGCACTTTTTAATCGGGGTGGGAGAAAAAAATTGATTCACATGAGTACTGATATTTTTTGTTTTGATTTGTAAATCGTTTTTTTTTTGGTTCAAAAAATGATGTTTTCCAAAGTTAAATGCTTCATTTTAGTCTGTATTAATAAGCCACTTTTAAATGCAGTCCAGGCTTTTGAAGAGAGAGCATAAACAGCTGGTGAAAATATATTAATTGATTGAATTTATTTATTTGATCAGGATGATGCAGTTTATCATAGTTCCATCACTGAGCATGAATCTGATATATTTATAGAAAATGTTAATTTCCAACTCTTGTCCCTAGTTGGGCCTTTACATATACAATTCAGAAAATGTACAGTATTTAACAGCATAAAATACCAAAAAAGTTTACAAAACAACAATAAAATACATGTTCACATAAAAACAAGTAATAATAATAAATTAATAAATTAAATAAATTCAAAATAAGGAAAAAAAAAAGCATGGCAAACTAAGAATAATTACAGCTCTGGTTTGCTTTTAGCCAGCACTTTAATTAATTTAGTTAATTTAATTTTGGTTGGTGATGAATTCCAGAGTTTAGAGCCTCTAAAAGAGAAAGCTGACTGTCCAAATATAGCTGAATAACAGCAAAGAAAATAATCCTTGACTTATGGAAAAGCACAACAGTCCATACTTGTAAAATTTGGTTGGAAAATTAAATTAACACTCTACATTTGGAAAGAATAAGACATGTTCTGAAGGACAGACTTCAACTTTTGATAAACCTGGAAAACCCTCATATTGTATCATACATCTGCTGGTCAAACACAACAGTCCTCGCCTGAGCATACACTGTACAGTAACTATGATGGTTGAAGAGTGAATGTATGCTAATAACTGCTTCGTTATTCTTAACTACTTTATATAAATATTACCTATGTGCTTTTTTTTATATCCAAACTTCATATAACTCCAAGGCCACAAACACATTTGTACTATCAACAAAATGAGTCTAAATTAAAGTACAGATTATATATTCAATCTAAATGCTCAATAAAGATATAAATTGAAAAAAAAAAATATATATATATATATATATATATATATATAGTCTGTAGGCATCATCATTGTTCATCTTTTTCACTGGAGTTAAAAAAGATAACTAAAGATTGCAAAAATCGTCAATATTGTAGAATCGCAATTTAAATCAAATCGGTACCTAAAAAAAAATCGTAAAAAATGTCAAAACATTTTAATCGATGAAATCTGCCGTAAATTTAATCGACTAAAATCTGAAGGGTAAAGGGTAAGGTATTTTTATGTTTACTTGTATTTCTGAAGTCATGTTTCACTCTTGGATAAAATCAAACATCTAATAACTCGGGCTGGGACGATACGCTTTGCTTCCGATTTGATTTTTTACGATTATTTAGGTGCCAACAGCATGATGGCTAACTCCGCGACGGTCCTTCAGAGCTCAGAAGCGGGTGAAAGCCAACCCTCGGTTCACTCTGGTTTTAGATCAAACTTTCTCCACTTCGCATTTTACTTCTGTCTGATTGTTTCTTCTTTTCTTCGCTGTAGCGTTCGCCATCTTTGCCGGTTGGCGTAGCGTTCTGTTGGTGCATTTTATAACACTCAAAGTCACGCATTGTTGCACTATGATTGGCTGGGGCATCCCCACCTACTCTACGCCCAAAAACGTCCAGAGGAAATCAAAACATGAGAATACAGGCTGAGGAGGGGGGTGAGGTGAATAAAGACACCATCGCACATCAAACCGATTATAGCCCTATTCAAAGTATTCAACACCGGCCAGAGTTTTGCCGATGTAACGCTGATATATTTTTAATTTCTCATCAAACAGTAAACGCTGTTCGGTGTCCAAGCTGCCCAGAATGATGGCGGTGTGGAACATGGTGACACACATTGGTGGGGCCTCTTGGCTCTCAGCTGATACTGTGTGCGTGTATGACTCGTCTACACTCACATGGAGTTGTTCTTTTAAGCCTGAAGGTCCGACATGACGAGAAACTTTCAGCGGTGTACAATGTCTCGCTGCTGCTGGACACAGAGAGACGACCGAGCTCACTGCTCGGCTACGGATCAGCTTCATAGGCAGACCGAGCTCCGCCGAACAATTTTCTGTCTGATGCCACCTCTGTCGTTGTCAATACTGAAGAAATGGCAGGGGATCAGTTTGTGACTGTTTTATTGTGATTGTGATGGAAATCTGGCTTTATCTGCTTGTTCCCGGCACGGCAGCTAAGCTAACTAGCTAGCCAGCTAACTATGTTAGCGTTAGCATAGCTGCTCGGAGCCTACATCATAATCAGCTGACTCATCCAGGGGAGACTTCAGCGTAGCTGGGGACTTTAATCAGCCTCTTTAAATAAGTTTGTGAAATATGTGCAGTGTCCCACAAAATACTTTGATTTCCTCACGCACATTACCTCATGTTAAAAATAAAAAACTGGTTCTACCTGAACTAAAACCTGCTTCTGATAAATGAGGACTGAAAGGCAGATGTGACAAAGAGTTCATAAACAATCTATATATTTACATTTTTAAAAAGGTAATTTGTTTTATTTTGCAGGAATTTGCCTCAGTTTAACACACTCTTATTTTGTACTTGAAAGCTGCAGAGAAGGAAAATAAAAGATGCCTATGAAAATAATGTTACCTTTAAGTGTTTTTGTTGCTTTCCTGTTCACAAATTTTTAAAATTTGTTGTATCTTTACTATAATCTTCCTCTAATTTTCATCAAAAAGAAGTACAAGATATAGAATGACTCTTTTTTAAGGTGATACAATTAATTTCCCAGAAGTTCAATGCATTTTTGCATGTTTTTGAACTCAAAATCTTCTTTGAGGGTTGTGTATATATATTAGGGCTGTAATCACTTTACTTCAGGTGTGCCCCAGGGGTCCGTCCTGGGCCCCTCCTCTTCATTGTATATCTACTTCCACTTGGCAATATTTTCCGTAAATTTGGTATCCACTTTCACTGCTTCGCGGATGACACCCAGCTCTACCTATCCAGTAAACCCGACGCCTCTCTTCCACCTTCCTCCCTCACCCACTGCCTCTCAGAAATCAAACGCTGGTTCACCTCCAACTTTCTCAAACTCAACTCAGATAAAACAGAACTCCTCCTGGTCGGTACTAAATCCAATCTATCCAAAGTTGACAGTTTCTCCCTCACCATAGATAACTCCACAGTGTCCCCCTCCCCTCAGGTTAAGAGTCTGGGTGTCATCCTCGACAGCTCTCTGTCTTTTCACTCTCATATCAATAACATCACCCAGTCTGCATACTTCCATCTACGTAATATAAACCGTCTCCGCCCCTCCCTCACCCCTCACACCACGGCCATCCTGGTCCACAGCCTCGTCACCTCCCGGATAGACTATTGCAACTCACTCCTCTTTGGTGCCCCCCACAAATCCCTCCATAAACTTCAAATGGTTCAAAACTCTGCAGCCCGGATCATCACCAGAACCCCCTCCTTCCATCACATCACCCCCGTCCTCCAGCAGCTTCACTGGCTCCCCATCAAGTTCAGAACTCACTTCAAAATCCTGCTGTACACTTTCAAGGCCATTCACAACCTCGCCCCCCCCTACCTGTCTGATCTCCTCCACATCGCTACCCCCTCTCGCTCCCTCAGGTCGTCCTCCTCCCTCCATCTCTCTGTGCCCTCCGCCCGGCTCAGCACCATGTGTAGCAGAGCTTTCAGCCGCTCTGCTCCCAAACTCTGGAACTCTCTCCCCCCGGACCTCAGAAACATCGACTCCCTTCCCCGCTTCAAATCAAAACCTCAAAACTCACCTGTTTCAAACTGCCTATTCCCTTTAATTTTCCACCGTCATGTAACTGTGCCACTCTTGTATGTTGTTTTTATTTATTTTTATTGTGATTTTAATGCACTGTGTTTTTATGATGTATTTGTAAAGTGTCCTTGAGTGCTTAGAAAGGCGCTTTTAAATAAAATGTATTATTATTATTATTCAACCAAAGAAATTGTTGGTCAACTAAAACACAGCAATTTGTCGACCGAAATCGACCAATTGGAGGGGGGGCACCCCCCCACTCCGTGTTTCTCCCCTGTGTGGCCTCTTTCCCTCCTTTCTTTCTCTCAATCCAAGACTCTTTGCTTTCGTCTTTATCAATAATATGGGCAGTCACTGTCATATAGGACTCCATTCGAAGAGACGTACACATCTGTTATCTTTATCTATTAACTTGGAAGCTTTTTCTTTTTTTCTCCCTCGTATTTTGCCGTTAGTGCATGCGTAATTGTGAGGCGCGCTGGCACTGAATATCCAGAAAAACATTGGAACCTGGAAATTCATCGGACTCTTTTAGTGTTCCCACACAGAGTTTCATATTAACCACATTGTTCACTACAACAGACACTTTTCCTGCTGGAACTTTGAAGGCATCGCCAACTTCATAGTCGCGCAGTGATGTTTTTCTCCTGTGTGCGCACCTCCTTTTTTCTCTCTCAACACAAGACTCTTTCCTTTCCAGTCTTCATCAATGAAATAGGCAGTCACTCTCATATAGGGGTCCATTCGAAGAGACGTACACATCTGTTATCTTTTTCTATTAACTCGGAAACTTTCTCTTTTTACTCCCTTGTATTTTGCCGTGAGGGCATGTGTAATTGTCTGGCGCGCTGGCACTGAATATCCAGGTTTCAATGTTTTTCTTGGCCTTCCACGACACCAATGGGCCTCATACCCTCAGAAATAAAATTGTCAATTCGTTCTGTGATGTCGTTTTTGCATTTGGGTGTTTATATGAGGCATAAAATTCAGCCCGGACTGGGTGAGGGATGCCGCTGTTGCAGCGGGCAGAGCGTATGCAGTTATAAAACGAATAAACGATTATTAGACTAGAATATTGAAATGCTCTTAAATAAAAATATTGAAATGAACGATAAATACATTAAAATGGTGTTCTGAGACATGATGGGGGTGCTCAGAAAATACCCCCATTTCACTTGATACGTTTCTCCTGATGAAATGAACTGCAGCGGAAAAAATAAATTGACATATTTGGTCGACCACATATATATATATATATATATATCAGATAGATAGATAGATAGATAGATAGATAGATAGATAGATATATATGTATGTATGTATGTATATATATATATATATATCTATCTATATATATATATATATATATATATATATATATATATATATAAAAGCTGATATTTATTTTAAGGAAAATCCTGCAGACCCCACCTTTAAAGGACTGAACAAACAGTTGTAATTGTAGTTACTGAAGCTTCTTAGTTCCGAGGCAGCAGGCGGTCTACAGCAGTGACCACAGACGTGGTCATGTTCAGCCTCTTTTCATCCTGAGGCCTAAAACTCGTCTCATGAACTTGAAGCTTCAGGGTAAATCTGACTAAAGACGCTGAGACTTAAACAAAAGGAGGTGTTCTCCCACTCCTTCACCATGACTCACAGACTCCCTCCTCAGCCTCACACACTGTCTGACTCTTTGCAGTATAAAAACATTTTCGTTTTCCTGGACCGTCTGTGGTCTGCGTTCCGCCCTCTGTTTGGACTGCTGTCTGAATAAAACTCTGTGAGGTTATTTATGGAGACCATGATGGTCTCCACAGCAGAATTAGACTGAAGCTGACCATGAGTGAGAGAAAACTCAAAGTTTCCCATGATGTAGGAGAGTAAACAGCTCACTTAGAGACATTACAAAAGAGAACTACGACCATTCCTGATCATTCTAAACACATAACGGGAAAAGAATTCAGCAGAATCAGACATTCACAAAGCAGCTAAAGCCAAACTCAGCACAGACAGGAGGCTGCTATCCTGTATGAACACAACACGTTTAAGAAGCATCACTTCAAATTTTGATTTTATATGAATTATTAAATGTCATCATTCATTAATGGGATTTCCATCATGAAGTTTCGTGTTTTTTTGTGATGTCAGTCTGGAACAGCCTTGCAGAGCAGACAGACCTGCCTGATTCTGAAATCCTGCAGGTCCGTCTTGCCAGCCTCCGTTGTCCAATGAATTCACTCGGCTGAATTCTTAACGGCCCAATCAGGGAAGAGAGGCAGGAGCAGCAGAATGCGGACGTGACGGCAACCGGAAGTTTAGAAACGGAAGTTGAGAGCGGACATGCCGATTAGCCTATTGTCCTCATAGATACTTAGTAAAACTTGGTGAAATCTGCCCTCCTCAGAAGTTTACTTGTAGGGATTGTCTTTGACGAGGTTCATGTCACATAAGAGAAAAAAAAGAGAAAAAAGACCCAATATATATGAAATGGACTCTCTCTAACTTAGAATCATAATACTGATCAAAAACAATTAAAAAAAAATAGACCCCGTCTCTGAAAAGAAAGAAACAAAACAAAACTCAAATAAAAACACACATGACAATAAAAACAATAAATAAAATAAAGTTTATACAGTTCCTGAATTGTTTGTGACATGTACGTTCTCCCAGTCAATTCATACTGTCGGTCAAATGTTCGTAACATTGCTGGTTTATCAATCATATTGAAGGGTTGCATTTCTTTTGCAATGTAGCAAACGACACCGTCTGTGAGCGTGCACCATTTTGCTCTGTTTTATTTATATTTACTTTGCCGACCAAACGCCTCAGTAAGCACTGACTGTCAGGACGAAGGCTCCACTGCACCTCCCCTTCTTCGGCGCCACTACTTTTAAACAAATGCGACATATCAGCTTGTTGGTGTTCATGAGCTCATACCTTGTTCATTCTGTTTAAAACCAACACATTCACACTCTGGGGCTGTGGCATTCAGCTTAGGAACCGTCGCTATCGTGCCATCATTCATATTAGTGTTTGTTTCCTTGTTACTCCTCACGATGCTCACTTCAGCTCTGTGTGTGTACGCCAGAGCGGCCCTGCCTCCCCCACAAAGATTGAATGATTGACAGATGCTCGCTCCGCTATAAATCCGCTAAAAAAACAACGCACTCGGGTGTTAAGAAAGATGGACAGAGTGAACCATCTTCTCATCCAGCTAGTTTGGTAGATAGAGAGGAGGAAAACAAACAAGCATGCATGTGTCAATTTATCGAGGCCGACAAACTTACCGAGGACGTTTTTATTTATCGTGCGGTTAACTGATTGACTGATTATCATGACAGGCCTAATCCAGATCTATCAGATCACCCCCCCCTCCCCGGTATTTACCTGTGTAGAGGAAAGTGTTGGAGTGACCTCCGATGACCACGTCGACCCCTCTGACCTTCCTGGCGATCTCCTGATCCGTGGTGAACCCTGAATGGCCCAAAGCGATGATCTTATTCACTCCCATTGTCTGCAGTTTGTCCACCACGAGCTGCAGAGCAGGAACCTCCTCCTCAAACCTCAGGTGAGGTCCTGGATAGAAACATGGACAGGTGAGACTGGTTTGATTTTATTATTGTGACTCAGCCAAGACGCCATTATTCAGTCATCCAGAGATCACTGTGGATGCTTACAAAAAGAAATTATCTCAAACAATAATCTATCATGTTTTTTAACAGAAGGTGCCGACAAGTAAATATTAAAACTACACAATCATTTCAGTCGGTCAACATCAGAACACAAAACATATCGAGATTTTTAACGTACAGGAGGAGCACTCAACGCATCATTAAAGGGACAGTACAAAAGAAAATGTGATTCATTCTCAGCTTCAATTAATTCACATAATTCACAAAGTCTGTGTTCCTCCTGGATGTTTAGAAATCTCCCAAACTTTAACCTGTTGAGCCCCTTTTTAAGCCTTCTGTTCAAAATGACATCCTCATAAAGAAAAGTGTGCATCTCTAAAACCACAAGGTTTGAATTATTTTAGTGTCATAATAAAAGTAATTATCAGTATATATCAGAATAGAAGTCGGAAGCAGTGGAAAATTTCATCCTCGCCTAAAAAAAAAACTTTAAAAATTCCTGTTAATTCCCCTACGGTTGAGGATTGGATCATAGTCGTTTAGGACATTTTTACAATGGAGAGGCTAACCTTTATTCTCAGGCTCGAACAAGACAAGTTTGAAAATTACTGGAAAATCTGGATACATTTTCTAAGAACTTATGGGCAGAAGTCTTGGTAAAATGATAAAACCCCCATGTTCCTAACTCCACTCATCTGGTTCTATATATATATAATTTTTTGGTTTGGTTCAGTAATTAAATCAGTTTAATCAGTATCATACATGTAGGTACAACTTTACAATTAGATATTGTTTGCAAGAGAATTGATAGATAAAGGAAGGTGCATATGAGACAACAAGCTTTTGCATCATTATGGCAATTACTGCTATTTTCTAGCTAATATAATTTCTCAGATTTTTCTCTTTTGTTTTGATGATAAGACAACAATATGTATACAAAGTATGTACACAAAAGTAAATGATACATGTATGTGCTGTGTCTTAAAATAAAAAAAGTTGAATAAAAATTTAAAAATCCTGTTAATATCTCGTGGAAATGATGCTGGAGTGGCTGTAAAACTAAAAAAATTAACAATAAAATATTTTTAAATCCTCTCTGTGGAAGACCATTGTTATAAAGTACAATTAATAACAATATGGTCAGGTAAGGATTTTAGAAACACTGCACATTGAGCCAAAGGTCGAAATTATACATATTTGGCTTTAATTTTTCAAATAAAAGCCAAACTTAATAAATAAAGTGTTTCAAATGTATCTGTAGCACTTCTTTCATGTCATAAACTCTTCTGGATCATTGTTCTGATGTTTTTTAAAAATACCTTTTTTCTCTAAAATATGAACTGTAAGACACATTTTTGGACAAAAGTCTAACGTCTTCTTTGGCTGCTGGTTTCCTGAGTTTTGTTGTCGATGGAAATGTCTCTGTCTCAGCTTTCTGCAGATGTCTCGTTTGTGTGTGTAGCTCGCTGTAGAAGTGAAAATGTGTTGAGTGTGATGTCAGGTTTCACCAGGTGGCGCCCTAAAGATGTGATTTTTCTTTTACTTTGTTTACTTGCAGTTCTGTGTTTGTTGTATGTAATAATGGCTGATATGTTCTGGTGGCTGAGTCTTTCCAGTTTAATTTGATGTGCAGCATGACTTTATTTCCACATGAAAAGTTCACTTTGTCTTACATTTTTGTTGGAGAGTGTGCAAGCATTCCTGAAATCATGGACTTTGGGGCTGAACAGGTCAAGAGCGAGTGGAAAGATTCCTGTTCTCAACTGAGCAACTAAACATCTCTGACTTCTTGTTAAATTAGCTGTTACACAAGACTCATGGCTGTAAGTGTTTGATTTGGATCTACGCTATACTGCCAAAAGTATTCACTCACCCATTCAAATAATCAGAATCAGGTGTTCCAGTCTCTTCCGTGTCCACAGGTGTATAAAATCATCACCTAGGCATGCAGACTGCTTTAACAAACATTAGTGAAAGAATGGGTCGCTCTCAGGAGCTCAGTGAATTCCAGCGTGGAACTGTGATAGGATGCCACCTGAGCAACAAATCCAGTGGTGACATTTCCTCACTCCTAAATATTCCACAGTCAACTGTCAGCTGGATTATAAGAACGTGGAAGTGTTTGGGAACCACAGCAACTCAGCCACCAAGTGGTAGGCCACATAAACTGACGGAGCGGGGTCAGCGGATGCTGAGGCGCATAGTGAGAAGAGGTCGCCAACTTTCTGCAGAGTCAATCGCTACAGACCTCCAAACTTCATGTGGCCTTCAGATTAGCTCAAGAACAGTGCTGAGCAGCTGCATCCAAGTCTCACATCACCAAGTGCAATGCAAAGTGTGGATGCAGTGGTGTAAAGCACGCCGCCACTGGACTCTAGAGCAGTGGAGACGCATTCTCTGGAGTGACCAATCACGCTTCTCCATCTGACAATCTGATGGACCAGTCTGGGTTTGGAGGTTGCCAGGAGAACCATACTTGTGGGATTGCATTGTGCCAAGTGTAAAGTTTGGTGGAGGGGGGATTATGGTGTGGGGGTGTTTTTCAGGAGCTGGGCTTGGCCCCTTAGTTCCAGTCAAAGGAACTCTGAATGCTTCAGCACACCAAGACATTTTGGACAATTCCATGCTACAACTTTGTGGGAACAGTTTGGAGCTGGCCCCTTCCTCTTCCAACATGACTGTGCACCAGAGCACAAAGCAGGTCCATAAAGACATGGAGGACAGAGTCTGGTGTGGATCACCTTGACTGGCCTGTGCAGAGTCCTGACCTCAACCCCACAGAACACCTTTGGGATGAATTAGAGCAGAGACTGAGAGCCAGGCCTTCTCGTCCAACATCAGTGTGTGACCTCACAAATGCTCTTCTGGAAGAATGGTCAAAAATTCCCATAAACACTCCTAAACCTTGTGGACAGCCTTCCCAGAAGAGTTGAAGCTGCTATAGCTGCAAAGGGTGGACCCACGTCAGATTGAACCCTATGGATTAGGAATGGGATGGCAGTTAAGTTCATATGAGAGTCAAGGCAGGTGAGTGAATACTTTTGGTAATATAGTGTATATTCTTAATTTTGCCTCTAACAAAATTTTATTCATCTATTTTTCCTCAAATTTAGCAACAAGCTTCTCCCCAATAATGTTCACACTGCAAACAAGATTGTTTGGTCCCAACAAGTTTTGGGAATATCACTCGATATTTTGATTTTATATGAATTATTGACTGTTGTCAGTGGGATTTCCCATTATAAAGTTCAATATTTTTTTATGTGAGTCCGGATCTGATCCAGATCAAATTTACCTTGATGACAGAGACATGAACCCCAAATTATCCTGCGAAACTGGACAGGAATCAGTTAAAAACTGGCGGAGATATTGTTAAAATTTTAATAATATATTTTTTCTATATCAAGAACATTGGCATCGTTAAGAATTTATTGAAAAAGTTAAGACCCTCCATCCACATACTCACACATTCACATATCAAAATGGCAACCAGAACAGCAAAAAAAAAGAAAGAAAAGAAAAGAAAGACAAAGAAAGCATCGACACATACAAAAAACCTCACACAGATAAACCCTGTTATGGTCATGACACAATCTTGACCTCAAGCATAAAAAAAAAGAAAAGACGTCAGAATCAGGGTACTGAGAGTGGGACAGCAGTTAAAAAAGAAGAAAAATAGAAAATAATTTTAATAAATTTCCACCAAAATCAAATCATTTACAAGTTAGGCCATTACCACAACTCCTGAAAATTTCAGCAAGATCAGTCCATTAGAATTAAAAAACAAACACATAAACAAACGATGTCAAAACATAACCTCCTCGGCAAAGGTAAAATATGTGTAAATATATATTTTTTGAAAGCCTCTACTTGATGAAAAAGGTCAAATTTGTGAGATTTAAGACATTTGATCTAAAATGGATCCTTTGTTTTTACCACGGGCCCCTTAAAGGTCCGCCCATGCAGAGATGATCCTGAGTTTGAAGAAACAAAATAAAAAAGCCTGCAGGACGTTATTAAGATGATTCACCGACTCACCCGGTCTGGACAGAGCCGGAGTTTCCCGTGACGTGTACCCGATCACGCCTACTCTCTCCCCGCCCACCGTCAGGACCTTATATGGTAAGAAGGCGGTGCCAAAAGTGGCGGCTAAGGTTTGGTCCACCTTGATGTTCGCGCTCAGCACAGGACAGTGGATCTGTTCCATGAACGGCTTCATGAGCCCCTCCACGCCGTTATCGAACTCGTGATTTCCAAGAGCCTGAAAAACACCAACGGATGGTTCAGAAAGAGAAGAGGCAAGTTTTATAAATATATTCTATTTAGAAAAAGAAGAGAGAAATAAAATCGATTTGTTAATTTAATCAATTTATTTAGAGAGAGGAGAGACAAATAAAAATGATGTATTCATTTATTCAAAAATATGTATATTTTATTTATCAAATAATATATATATATATTTAATAAATTCATTTAGAAACAGAAGACACATAAAATGGATTTCTCCATTTATTTAATAAATAAATATATTTTATTTAGAAACAAGAGACAAATCAAATGGATTTATACATTTATGAAATAAACATATTTTATTTTTGAAACAGAAGAGACACATAAACTGTATTATTCATTTATTTAAAAAATAAATATATTTGATTTTGAAACAGAAGAGACAAATAAATAGATTATTCATTTGTTTAATAAATAAATTCATTTTATTTATTAAATAAATAAAATTTACTTATCTAATAGATTCATTAAGAAACAGAAGGGACAATAAAACGGATTAACTAATTTATTTAATAAATAACTATATGTTATTTAGAAAGAAAGGAGACAAATAAATTTATTTATTTATTTATTTATTTAATAAATAGTATATTTTATTTATTAGAAAATAAGATATTTATTTAATATTTATTTATTCATTTAGAAACAGAACAGACACTAAAGTTGATTTATTTATTTATTTATAAAATAATGTTTTATTGAATTTATCTGACATTTGCTGCCTGATCCTAAATGATGTGAAAACAAGATGGAGCTTAGCCTTCCAGAAGCATCCATCCATCATCCATCCATTTGATTCATCTGCTAATCAATCCACTCATCCATCAATCGATCTGTCAATCAAATCCATCCATCCATCCATCCATCCATCCATCTGTCAATCAACCCTTCTATTCATCTGTCAATCAATCCATCCATCTGATGTTGCTCTTTCTAAAGCTGTCCTGGCAGATATAGATATATTTTACGTTATTTTTTGGATATTTTAAACTCTCATACAGATAGAAAGCCTCAGCTGTCTAACCTGTTTTAAAGTTTCTGTCTAAAGTCCTGATGCACGTTGTTGAAGGTTTACTTTGACCCTCAGGTGTCTGAATGTGAATAAACAGCCCGGCCTCGTCGTCTCTTTACTCTGTGGACTGTTAAACATGAAGAATGTAAATTCAGCTCAGTGACAGTAAACAGAGCTGCAGACTCTTCATCCTCAGAAAGAGAAACTGAGCACTTTTTCTGTCTCAAAGTGAAAAACAGTCTGAACTCTGTGTCTCATCTCAGTCTGCTGTTGACCGACGGTGTGAAAATTAACCCGAGCTAAAGAAACAGAACAGAGAGGAGCTCTGTGGCTTTTCTGTCCACAGTCAACACAACTGAGAGAAAACTCAGATCTACGTCAGAGAATCTGTCTAAAACGATCACTCAGCTTATTCTAACCACGACTTCCTGACATGTCTGGATTAAAGTGTCATTTGAAGATATGAAAGCCAATAATTAAGCCTGAGGTGCTTGTAAAAAGTAGAATAATCTGCCAATAAAATAAGATAAATTTAGTTTAAAGGGTGTCTTAACTACAGTGCCGTGAAAAAGTATTCGCCCCCTTCCTGATTTCTGTGTTTTTTGTATATTTATCACTCACAAAGTTTTCAGATCATCAAACCAATTTTAATATAACACAGTGACAACCCAAGGAAATACAAAATGCAGTTTCTAAATGATGACTTTATTTACTAAAGGGGAAAAAATCCAAACCTATCTGACCCTATGTGAAAAAGTAATTGCCCGCCCTTGTTGAATCACAAAGGAACTGTGACTAACCACAGTTTTGGGACAGCTGAGTTCAATTTCACAGGCCACAACCAAACCTGATTGCCACCACCTTTGTTGAATGAAGAAATCACTTAAATAGAATCTGTTAGACAAAGTGGAGTAGGCTACAAAATCTCAAGAACAAACGCATCCAAAGAAATTCAAGAAGAAATGAGAAAAAAAGTGATTGAAATCTATCAGTCTGGAAAAGGTTACAAAGCTATCTCCAAGGCTGTGGGGCTCCAGAGAACCACTGTCAGAGCCATTATCCACAAATGGAGAAAACTGGGAACAGTGAAAAACCCTCCCAGGAGTGGTCGACCAACTAAGATTACTCCAAGAGTGCGACGACAACTCATCCAGGAGGTCACAAAAGAGCCTAGAAAAACATCCAAAGAACTGCAGGCCTCGCTGGCCTCAGCTAAGGTCAGTGTTCACGACTCTGCTATAAGAAAGACACTGGCCAAAAATGGCATCCATGGGAGAGTTCCCAGGCGAAAACCACTGCTGTCACAAAAGAACACAAAGGCTCGTCTCACATTTGCCAAAAGGCATCTTGAAGATCCTCAAGACTTTTGGAGAAACATTCTGTGGACTGATGAGTTAAAAATTGAACTTTTCGGAAGGTGTGCATCCCGTTACATCTGGCGTAAAAATGGCACAGCATTTGATAAAAAGAACATGATGCCAACAGTAAAGCATGGTGGTGGCAGCGTGATGGTCTGGGGCTGCTTTGCTGCCTCAGGACCAGGACAACTTGCTGTGATTGACGGAAAAATTAATTCTGCTGTTTAGCAGAAGATCCTGAAGAAGAACGTCCGGCCATCAGTTTGTGCCCTCAAACTCAAGCGCTCTTGGGTCATGCAGCAGGACAACGATCCGAAACACACCAGCAAATCCACCTCTGAATGGCTTAAAAAAAAACAAAATAAAGGTTTTGGAGTGGCCAAGTCAAAGTCTGGATTTAAATCCTACTGTGATGCTGTGGGCAGTTCATGCTAGAAAACCCTCCAATATGGCAGAGTTGAAACAATTCTGCAAAGAACAGTGGGTTAAAATTCCTCCACAGCGGTGTGAAAGACTCATCACCAATTATCGCAAACGCTTGATTTCAGTTATTGCTGCCAAAGATGGCACAACACGCTATTAGGTTCAGGGGGCAGTTAGTTTTTCCCATAGGACCAGAAAGGTTTGGATTTATTTTGTGCCTTAATAAATAAAATCATCATTTAGAAACTGCATTTTGTATTTCCTTGGGTTGTCACTGTGTTATATTAAAATTGGTTTGATGATCTGAAACCTTTGTGAGTGATAAATATACAAAAAACAGAGAAATCAGGAAGGGGGCAAATACTTTTTAATGGCACTTGTACTTAAAGTCTCATAAGGAATGGAATACTTTGAAACAATCACCTTCAGCTAAAGAGCAATTTTAATCAAATGCATAGTAGTCCAAAATATCAAGAAAGCACTTTCAAACAAATATAACAGCTTACAGCCCCAGTTAACAGAAATAAAAGGGGAGTGGGAAATGGAGATGAATAATGTTACTGAAGATGATAAATGGGTAAGAGCCTGTGAAGAAAGTCATTAAATAACGAACAGTCCTTTATGGAAGGAATTCAACTGGAAATTAAAACTCAGGTACTTTAAAACTCCTACAACGACATTAAAATGTGATAGAAACAGGTCAAATTTATGTTGGAGAAATTGTATGCAAATAGGTGACCATACCCACATTTTTTGGGACTGCCCGGTCCTAAAAACCTTCTGGACAGGGATTCAAACAGAGATTCACTCTATCCTGAAGGTCAACCTGCCAATGGACCCACCATACTAGATATTAGATTTAGTTCCTGATGGAGCTTTGGACAAAAAGAAAGCCCACTTATTAAGTATTCTTTTGTTGGTATCCAGGAAATTTATAACAATATGTTGGCTTAAAGGAACACTCCGAAGATTTTGGACCCACGCCCTTTCTCTATCATTGACAAAGTGAGACAAGCTCAAAAATACCTTTTTTATGTCTCTGCGTCCAGGGGCTGCCTCCCAGCTGTTAGCTTCGTAGTTAGCTTAGCTCAATGGCTGGAGGTCAATAGGAGTCAGAGCCGGACTGACGAAAGTGGACAAAATACTCCTCACAGTGGTCCAGGGGATGGCGTATTAGCACGTGAAGTAGATCCGAATGGTTATAAAATATTTTAAAAGACGTGTTTTCTTTTCAATCCGTTAAAATAACGTTTTGATACACACAGACATGCGCATGCGCAGTGCTCCGCGGAACAGCAGCAGCAGCCAGAAGAAGGCGACCCTCAGACGTAACCATGTTTATGTAGCCTCGCAACAGCTGCAAGAGCCACGATGGATGAGGAAGCTGAACTAGATTTTACTGACAAAGGCATGATGTTTTTCCTTTCACAAAAAAAGTCACTGGTTTACAAAACTTGCTCCTGCTCCTTCTTCCGGGTGCTACTGCTGACGCCGGTGTATATATATATATATATATATCCTTCCGCGGAGCACTGCGCATGTGCAGGTCTGTGTGTATCAAAATGTTATTTTAACGTGTTGAAAAGAAAACACGTCTTTTAAAATGTTTTATAACCATTCGGAATTACTTCACATGCTAATACGCCATCCCCTGAACCACTGTAATGCTACGGCCACACCGGACGCGAATTGGCGAATTTTAACGCGCGTAAAGCCTGTAACGCGCCGCGCTTAACGCCCGAAGCTGGACGCTGGACATTTTGGCAAGCTGTGAGGCAGCCGCGTCTGGCGCATGCGCAGTAGAGAGCCGGAGCCGGTCGGACTCAGTGATGACCCGTGCAGGCAAATCCAGCTGGAAACGAATATTTACAGAACTTACCTTCAAAACCTGTCTCCTCAGAGACTTTCACCCAAGCCTGCTCCTTTTGTTCCAGTCTCTGTAGAGGACACACGCCGAGTAGTTTAGCTCCGGATGATAGCAAACACCGCAGATAAACCTCTCCTCCATCATTGAGAGGGGGTTTAAGCAGGAGCAGGAGGCCGGAGCGTCACACATCATTAAATCAAACCTGTCTCCTCAGCGACTTTCACCCAAGCCTGCTTCCTTTTGTTCCGGTCTCTGTAGAGTATACACGCCGAATAGTATAGCTCCGAATGATAGCAAACAGTGCCGATAAACCTCTCCTCCATCTTTGAGAGGGGCTTGAGCGGGAGCAGGGGGCCGCATGAGCGCCACACGTCATCAAATCAATGACGTCGGGGGGGAATGTCATCGCTGATTGGCTGTTGCGCCGCGAACTGGCGTCGAAAGTTCAATATTTTCAACTCGAGCGTCGAGGCGTTTGGGGCGTCAAAACGCCTCGACGGGGCGTCAAAACGCCTCGACGCTCCAAACGCGTCCAACGCTCCGGACGCGCCGCGCCAAACGCGTCCAACGCGCCGCCCGGGGCGAATTTGCGTCAAGACGCGCCTTTGCATTGACTTTGTATGTAATCTCGACGCGCGTCGACGGAAATTCGCGTCCGGTGTGGCCGTAGCATAAGGAGTATTTTGTCCACTTTCGTCAGTCCGGCTCTGACTCCTATTGACCTCCAGCCATTGAGCTAAGCTAACTACGATGCTAAGCATTGCCTCCCACCATTCACCAATGGAAAGAGGTTAAAAACTGTGTTTCTCATAGAGAAGATCACAGCAAAACTTCGCTGTTGATTGAACCTGTTCTTGTCTTTATGGGTTTCTGTAATCAATCATTTTAACCTATCAAGCAAATGAAAAGGTGTAAAAAAGAGGAACAAACAAAAAAAACAAAATAAAATAAAAATAAAAAAGGAGGGGGAAGAGTAGATGAAGAGAGAGAAAGAGATAAATGAGAAGTAAGAGAAGGGGGACAGAAACAGAGAATTTTTCTTTATATATGCATATATATATTTATACAAAATGTTTTTTTCATACGGCATGCTTGATATTAATATTTTTATTATTTCTATTATATTACATTTGCTTTCTGAATGAGTGTGTACGCTGGGATGTATAGATTTGTAGGTATGTGTTTGGATATTCATATATGGCAAAATTGTATATATAAGTTTGTTTTGGTGAATGGGTGTTGTCATTATGTGTATATGTACATGTATATATGCATATATATGTGTGTGTGTGTGTATATGAGTACATGGTTCTCTACTTGCTCATTCTATCATACTAAGTTTATTTTGTTTCTTCCCCTCGCTTTTATATTATGTTATAGTCCCAAAGAAACCATTTCGCTGAACTCAGATGAGTTCAAAGATATGCATGGATTCAGAACTGTCTGCCAAGCTGTAATTGTTTCTGTTTTCTTTTGTTTAAAACATTTAGCTTGGAATTTGTTATGTGCACAAATTTAAATAAAACATTTGTTCAAAAAACTTGGTGTCTTAAAATGTTTATTTTTTAATCCAGAGCAGATTTTAAATCTGAATTTCAGACCCTCGCTGCTGAGTCAAACTTTACTCGTTTGATTGGGAGATATTTTCTCTTCATTTCCAGCAGTTTATTGCCTTATTTCTGTCTTTTATTCCTTGGATTAAGATATTAATCTGGATTTGTTAAGTGAATGTGGATTAGAATAAGTGTTTTAGATTTTTTGTGACTGAAAATAAACACCTTTTCTGAGATCTGAGTTTTTGAAACACCAGAACTTCAACATGACAAGGACTCTGGCAGAGGGGAGGCTGGATATGTGTTTAAGTAAGAACACATGTAGCTTGTTGGCAAATCACATGGCAGCAACTTAATTCATTTGTGGCATGAGCACTGATCTGCTGCTCCACCGTGCAGCCAATGAAATGGATGTGATTGATAGATATCTTCAACTTAATTACAAATGGTAAGCGTATGCCATTGACTTCCATTCATATTGAATTACAGATATCTGTAATTCAATGTGTACATGTTGTAATTCAAAGTCCACATATCCATAATGACATTTTGACATTTGGCAATTTTAATTCATGATATCTACAACTCAATGTTAAGTCTTGATAACAACAATTTTATTCTTACTAGTGACAAAGTTCACCTATCATATCTATAATTGTACGAACATTACACATATCATAAATTAATTCTAGATATCTAAAATGAAATTCTTATTAGTCGAAATTACACCATTGATATCTTGTCCTGTAATTTTTTACATGTGATAATGTAATTACAGATATGTAAAATACAATTTAAGATATCTGGAATTACATTTTTACATGCTACAAGTATATCAGAGATATCTAAAATTTTCTTTTTAACTTGTCAAAACTGAATTGTTGATATCAAAAACTGAATTTTTACATGTTCAAATGTCATACGGTAATGAGGCTCCATATCCGACATGATTGCACCGCCCACATATCCAAAATGAGTATGCTAATTTAGCCTGCACAGGATTGGTTCATAGGGCAACTCCACTACCGTTATGCTCGTGTAAGCTGCGCGCTGAATCTGATGTTCACAGTTGGGAGACGATGATTGAAAATGGAGCGAGACGGAAACACTGAGACAGTTTCTGCATTTGACAGAATCTTTAATGTGGCAAATGGAGCCAGACAGGAGCTGTTGCAGAGTAACAATGGCATACTTTCTCCTACCAGACGCTTGTTCGTGCCCGACATCGAATGTCAGGTTAACGGGTAGTGACTAGCCAAAAGCTACCGCTACAGTGTTGTTAGCTCTCTGAATTTCACTGATCACTTGCTCCGCCATATTCTACGTCATCCACTGCCATCTTTGATTGTCGCTGCCAGTGGTGGAGGACTTGTTGCATATTCATGAACTATTTAAAAGTAGACCACTGGCTCTATGATACACTAACATGACGGCTTGTCCCGCCCACATATCCGAAACTGCAATTGCTGATATCTGAAAAGGGAAATTACATTTCCACTAGTAACAATCCCTTTTCAACATGTGGAAATTCAACTGCAGATATCTGTAACAATTATTCTTACTAGAAAAAAGTAATCGGTGATATCTGTAATTGAATTAAAGATATCTGCAAGTCAGGTTTTACGTGTTCAAAGGACATTTTGAATTAATATTGTTGAAATGTAATTTCAACAAGTGAAAACTAAATTATGACATGTCAGCCAGATTGTTTAAATGTTAAAAGGACTTGCCATACAGAGCAGTCTGTTTATACTGAGGCTTTAAAAACAAAAGTCTTGGAGAATCCGTCAACAGAGACCACCGATAATCTGCCTTTTCCTAAACTTGATGGTTTATCCAGCCCTCTGTCCTCCAAATCTTCTGTCAGATCAGCTTAAACCTCAGTCTAAAGTTCACCCTCATTGAAGACCACATTTCCAGGCTTATTTCCTCTTCTGCTTCACATCTGTTTTTTTTCCTTACTGCACAGAATTAAAATAATTTATTTCTGTATTTCCGTGTGCAGGATGTTCTGTCTGTCGCTGATTAATGAGACTGAACTTTTCTGTGACAGATTTAACCTCACAGAGTCGATCAATCAAACATTTCTGAGTCTGACTCTCTGCTTTCAAACTGATTAAACCAACTGAGGCCTGAATCAATAATCAATAAATCTGCTCAGGCTTTTCACAGAGTCTGACTTTAACTGCTCTCCCTGCCTGATTAGAATTTATTTGGGGCTGCTGAATTTGTCGTTTTGTTTGAGCTTTATCCTGAAAATAGCTCAAAAATACGACAATGCTGCAGCTTAAGCTTTAAAGGGAGACGGTCTGCAGTTACAAGGTTTTAGGGAGAAGACATAAGTGATGGATTTCATTATTACGAAACTTACTGGTAAAGGTATGAGCAGGTTAAAGCACATATGTACAAATGTGTAAATGTTCTATATGCTTATACAGTGAAATGATACACTGACATTGACACATATAGTCACATATATAGTAGGGGAATAATTTTCCTACATCAACATGTACCTTTGTTATTGAAGCTCAACATCGAGGTAATGTTAATGTTTATTGCATGTTATATGACAAAATGGAAATAAAGTAAAAAAAAATACAATGATTTAGGAAGACTGAAAAAAGTGTATGGATATTGGATATAGATATAATATTTATAAGGACAGTTATGTATTAAGTATGTATATATGTAAGTATGTATATGTGTGTATAGGTGTGAATTATACTTTGTTAGATGTTTATGTAGTAAAGGAATATTATGTCTAAATTGATACTTATGTTAGACACATAAGTGTATGTGTATATATGTGGATGTGTGCATGTATATGTGTGTATATATATATATATATATATATGTATATGTATGTATGAGAGAGCAGAGGCCTCTCCATGTGTTTTTAAAAGCAAACATACCTTTTAATCTAGCTTTTAATCTGGAATTATCTTCTTCATGACCCAGACTGCATTATTACCATTATTACTATTATTATTGCAATTAACACCATTATTGCTTTTATCACAACTTTTTAATCTTTGTTTTTATGGGTTTTGTGTTATTTCATATTTTTTATTTTGATTTTTAACCTTGATTTCAAATTTTTATTTATTTATTATCTTAAAGGAAAACCCTTTATTTTTACTATGTGTTTAATGTGTTTTATTTTGCTTTTAAGTGTTCTTTTAAATGTTTACTGATTTTGTTGCACTGGGATTGTTTTGACTTTTCTTTTCTTTTCCTCTTCTCACATAACGATGTCATGTTTAGGTTCTGCTGCGATGTAAAGCACTTCAGCTGCATGTATATGTGTATGAAAGGTGCTTTATACATAAACTTGAGTTTAGTTATCCCTTTAAAGGTGTAGTCAGCGATCTTCTAATCTAATGCACTATTTGTCAAATTCACCGTATTTCTCCTCTCCATCCACAAGATGTCCCCACTGACAGCATGTTGAAAAAAAAGTCCGGTTTCAATACACAGCCTTGGCTCTGAATTTCAGCAGGTAAATACTGTGGCTCGGGCCGAGTTACCAAAACAGGGTACACCCCCCCACATCCAGGGGGCGATCATACTCATGCACAGATCAGACAGAGGGGGGAGGGGGAGTCGTAGGTTGTGTAGCGTGCACAGTTAGCGTAAGAGAGAGATACAATAGGTGCAGCAGCAATGGCTGAAAAACAGCCCAAAAGAAAAAGGTCAGAGGAGTGAAAAGTGAAAAAGAAGGGCTATGACCATGAAAGAGCGAAGACCCGGGTCAACATTGGTGTTGCTTTCCGACGGTGGAGGGAACTCGCCAATTGAAAGATCTGAAAACTGACGTGGATGTTGCTGTCTGTCTGCTGGATTTAAGCAACATTAGCTTTGTGGTGCTTCACATTCATCAGACATTCATCTTATTGTCTAATCTGCCAGAATGTTCTGTTGTTGTGATGTTATCAATAATGGAAGTCCAGTTGTCTGACGAGTCAGGGTTACCTTAGCTACGTTGGTCAGCTACGTAGTTTCTACTGCCGTTTCCATGACGATGCACGTCCATCAGCTTTTGTGGGTGGAGCCAGGGGTGAGGTATGAAGGGAGAGGCGGGTCTAAATTCGTTTATCAACAACCTCTCCTCTCGTTTTCTCCCACATCGCTGACTACACCTTTAACTCCCAGCTCAACTGTTTGGCAGAGGTCAATAAATTCGGAAATATTTGATGTGTCAAAAAAATAACACATTATTGTTTGTGCAATAACACAAATATCGCATTATATCGGCCTGCATCTAAAATCTCCAATATAAACACTCCAATACATGCAGTCTATTTTATTTTATGTTTCATTTATCTAATTCAGTTGTAGAATATGCTTATGTTTAAGTTAAACACAGTGGTTGTTTTACGACTTAAAAATATATATTTTCGCTTCAATTGGATTATTGAGGTTACTTTTCAGGGTCTTCTAATTATTTATTTATTTTATTCTTATGTTTAAGGTTAAATCTATCTAACCCACTGGTTAATAACAAATGGGTCAGTTTTTCTCATACCTACTATTGCTGACTACTGTTCTCTGTTTGAGTAATCTCACCTGATCAAGCCTTTTCTTACAGTCCATACTACAAAATAAGGAATAAAAGTCTGTTTGATTCCAGCTGATATCGTATCAGACTGATATCAGTATCGACCAATACTCAAGGCTGATATATCAGTATTGTACTGGAGGTGAAAAAGTTGCATCGGGACACCCCTATGGAAAATAAAAGTCTAAAGGAAATGGTATAATTTAGTTTTTTGAAAGCAATATTCAAAAGTTTTCGTTTATATTTGAGAGAACTTCCTCATGTACAGATAAAAAAAAAGGTATTGTTTAACAGGTGTTGTTTAATGTTTCTCAATAAAATAAGAATATTGTGATCGGTGCACCCCTAGTTCTAAGATAAAGCAGTGATGCAGAATTTAAAACAAAGAGTGAAATAAACTGAGGCAAACTGAGGTTTGATAACATTCTGTATCTGCCACTTCAGCTGGATTAAATATTAAAAATGTCAGAGTCCATTTATGTGCCACATTTCACCTCAGCGCGTGCGTAAGTATGTCACTCACCATGGCATCATACTGTAGCTCGTTCATGAAGTGCGCAGCCTCGGCTCCTTTGTAATAATTGAACCATACTGTCCCCTGAAACTGATCTCCAGCGTCCAGCAGCAGCACGTTCTCCTCGGACTCTCGGACCCTCTTC
This sequence comes from Scarus forsteni, assembly GCA_036419115.1. NCBI lineage: Eukaryota > Metazoa > Chordata > Actinopteri > Labriformes > Labridae > Scarus > Scarus forsteni. The sequence goes on from JAZDUH010000283.1 coordinate 2,583,038, forward strand.
ACCTCCGTGGCTCTGCGCGCGACTCCGGCCACGCACTCCAGTTTGTTGCTGCCACATTTCCCCGAGTGCTTGCTGGTCTCCTCCACTCTGGCGTGCACGTCGTTGGTGTGGAGGAGCACCAGGTCCCAGGCAGCGGAGGAGGACACGGAGAAGAAGGCGAGGAGGAGGGAGAGGAGGAGAGCGGCCCACGGAGCCATCGATCCGCCGTGCGTAAAAACGCGTCAAATCCGCAGGGGGGCGAAGACCAACGATTCTTTTTCTTACATGTCCTTCAAGAATATGCGCGCCCCTCCCACTCTGCTGCTGCTGCAGGCTGTGGAGGCTTCAGTGGATAAATGGGACTCACTGGAACCTCGAGGTGAGAGAGAGAGGGAGAGAGAGAGAGAGAGAGAGAGAGAGAGGAACAGGAGGACGTCCCTCGGGTCTCAATCCGCCTTCTCCTCTCGCTGCTCTCTTCACCTTTGACCTCTCATTAGGTTGTTTCAGCTTCACCTTTCTGCCCCCAAATGATGGATGGAGACTGAGTGGATTTAAACATTTAAAAAACTCAATATCGGGCGTTAAAAGAGGTTATTGGCGAATAATGAATCAGTCAATCAATCAATCTTTATTCATATCACACAATTGCTGCTCAAACTTTCACTTTAATCTCAACTTCCCCAAAATTATTTTCTCCATATACTGTATGGAAGAGTATAAGGGCCATTTTAGATGGAAAAAAAAAAACTTTTCTCAACATTTCGACTTGTATCACGAAATTGTTATTCAACTTCATTCTTGTCATTTCAACTTTATTCACAATTTACATTGTACGGAAGAGAATTAGGGACATTTTAGATGAAATAAATAATATTCAGCAGGTTGAGAGTTATGTCGAAATGACGAGGATAAAGTCAATATTTAGAGATTAAAGTGAAAATGACAAGATTAAAATTGAAATGTCGATAATTAAGTTGAAAGACAATTTTGTGTTAAAACTCAAAATGATGACATTAAAGCTCAAATGTCAAGAAAAGAGGTAGAAATTTGAGAACAATGTCAACATAGAATGTATCTCGACTTTATTCTTATCAGTTCAACTTTATTCCCGTCATTGCTACTTTAACCTTGAAATTTCGACTGCAATCTCTTCATTCAACTTTAATCTCAACCTCCCCAAATTTATTTTCTCCATCTTATCATGGACCTCAAATATGGAAGAGTATTAGGGCCATGTTAGATGAAATAAAGCAATTTTTGGTAGGCCAAGATTAAAGAGAAATGACTTTAATAAAGTTGAATTTTTGATATAAAACTTAAAATGACTATTCAAGTGGAAATTTTGACAATAAAGTTGAAATTTAATTTCATGATAAAATTCAAAATGATGACATTAAAGTTAATTTGTTGAGAGAAAAGTCGAAAGTCAAGAATAAAGTCAACATAAGATGTACTTCGACTTTATTTTCAACATGTCCGCTTTTTTTCTTGACATTTCAACTTCAAATTGTTATTCAACTTCATTCCCGTCATTTCAACTTTATTCATGAAATTTCTACCTTAATTAGACTTCCCCAGAATTCTTTTCCCCATCTCACATGGCCCTAATACTCTTCCGTACTCATTAGGTTGTATCAGCTTTATCTTTCTGCCCCTAAATGCCGAATGGATTGTGAGTATATTTTGATATTTTAAAAGGTCAATTTAATGCGGTAAAAAAGGTTGTTGTTGAATAATGAATCAGTCAATCAAACTTTATTCATAAACTCAAACTTTACATTGTATGGAAGAGTATGAGGGACATTTAAGATGAAAAAATAACTTTAAGCAAGTCGAGATTAAAGTCGAAATGATGAGAATAAAGTCAATATTTGCAGTCCCACAAGTATGGTTCTCCTGGTGACCTCCAAACCCAGACTGGTCCATCAGATTGTCAGATGGAGAAGCGTGATTGGTCACTCCAGAGAACGCGTCTCCACTGCTCTAGAGTCCAGTGGCGGCGTGCTTTACACCACTGCATCCACGCTTTGCATTGCACTTGGTGATGTGAGGCTTGGATGCAGCTGCTCGGCCATGGAAACCCATCCATGAAGCTCTCTGCACTGTTCTTGAGCTAATCTGAAGGCCACATGAAGTTTGGAGGTCTGTAGAGATTGACTCTGCAGAAAGTTGGCGACCTCTTCTCACTATGCGCCTCAGCATCCGCTGACCCCGCTCCGTCAGTTTCCGTGGCCTACCACTTGGTGGCTGAGTTGCTGTGGTTCCCAAACACTTCCACGTTCTTATAATCCAGCTGACAGTTGACTGTGGAATATTTAGGAGTGAGGAAATGTCACCACTGGATTTGTTTCTCAGGTGGCATCCTATCACAGTTCCACGCTGGAATTCACTGAGCTCCTGAGAGCGACCCATTCTTTCACTAATGTTTGTTAAAGCAGTCTGCATGCCTAGGTGATGATTTTATACACCTGTGGACATGGAAGAGACTGGAACACCTGATTCTGATTATTTGGATGGGTGAGTGAATACTTTCGGTAATATAGTGTATATCATGCCCTTAGCCAATAGCATCGATCTATTTATCTATCTAGTGCATATGTGTCAAACTCAAGGCCCGGGGGCCACATCCGGCCTGATGGACAATTATATCTGGCCCGCGAGATTGTTTTATTACCTCCGCCAAGGAGGTTATGTTTTCGGGAGAGTTTGTTTGTCTGTCCGTCTGTGAACAAAATAACTCAAAAAGTTATGGATGGATTTGATGAAATTTTCAGGAAATGTTCAGCATCAGAAAAGGAAGAACTGATTCGATTTTGGTGTTGATCTGGATCAGTGTCTGGCCGCCATGGCGAAAAATGTGATTTTCGTGAATAACTACTGAACTAAAATAGAAATCATTCCGAATCCAGTTGTGGTAATGGTATGTTTTCATGGTCAAGGAGTCTAAATATTTCGATGAAATAAAAGGAGGACTAATATTTATGGTCAAAATCACAATATAGCTGGGGACTATAGCGCTGGCGGAGGTCTGCGCTCTCCGAGTGCTTTTCTAGTTTAGTTTTTGTTTTTGTTATTAATGGCCTGGCGGTATGAAGTGCTGATAACACACAAACCACAGATCCCATAATGCAGTGCAACAGCTGCCTTGCTGAACAATCGAAAACTGCAGCGCCCTTTAAAGGGCACTGGACAACTGTTTTTTTTGTTGCATGTTCATATTTCCAACTTTTTATTTTGACAGGAGATATTTTTATGGAGAGCAAAAGCTTTTTAAACTATTTATAGTTTCAGTTTCTTTATTCTGTAATAATAGTATTCGTCCATTTATTCATATTTATTTAAAAAAAAGTTTAGTTTTAATGTGTTCAATAAACATTTTTCCTTTTTGGGCTCTTGACCTAAAGTGTGTTTTGAGTTTTGGCCCCATGTGCAATTGAGTTTGACACCCCTGATCTAGTGTGATATTGACAGTAAAAAACAAAAAGTTTTATTTGACTTATATGTGATAAGTGAGAAGTTTGTGTGACATTTAAACGGCGTCACAGCAGCACAGTGAGGCCAGGCGTCATCATGGAAACAGACCACAGAGCGTCTCGTGGTTTAGCTAATTACAGTCTGCAGCCATCACACGTTTACGTAGGTCAGCTTAGACTGAACCACACAGCTTCAACACCCACAGAGAGAGGAAATCAACTCTTCACCCCAAAGACCTTCAGACAGAAACAGAGCAAATGTCATCAAGCAGGCCAGAGAACTCGAGATTTAAAGTTTTTCAAGTTTGTTTGAGCTTTTTTAACACATGTACCGATTCACCAGGAGAAATTCTCCCATCACAGCAGCTGAAATGGTTGGTTCAGTTTATTTTAAGTGGGGCTGCTCGAGGTTCATGACACAAGTAAATACGACTATCACCGAAAGCTTCATAATTATTTTAATTTGAGGTTAAAACTGCACAAAAAATGTCGTTAGCTTGACTTCGTGCTGCCTCCCACTTTGTGTTAATGAATAATAATTCAGGGATTTCATCATCTGCAGTCCTTAATGCCATCAATACCGACTGACCTGCTGCAGTCCACGCCTGTCTCCACTTAACAGGGACTAGACTGACCTGCTGCAGTCCACACCTGTCTCCACTTAACAGGGACTAAACTGACCTGCTGCAGTCCACGCCTGTCTCCACTAAACAGGGACTAAACTGACCTGCTGCGGTCCACGCCTGTCTCCACTTAACAGGGACTAAACTGACCTGCTGCAGTCCACGCCTGTCTCCACTTAACAGGGACTAGACTGACCTGCTGCAGTCCACGCCTGTCTCCACTAAACAGGGACTAAACTGACCTGCTGCAGTCCACGCCTGTCTCCACTTAACAGGGACTAAACTGACCTGCTGCAGTCCACGCCTGTCTCCACGTAACAGGGACTAGACTAACCTGCTGCAGTCCACGCCTGTCTCCACTTAACAGGGACTAGACTAACCTGCTGCAGTCCACGCCTGTCTCCACTAAACAGGGACTAAACTGACCTGCTGCGGTCCACGCCTGTCTCCACTTAACAGGGACTAAACTGACCTGCTGCAGTCCACGCCTGTCTCCACTTAACAGGGACTAGACTGACCTGCTGCAGTCCATGCCTGTCTCCACTAAACAGGGACTAAACTGACCTGCTGCAGTCCACGCCTGTCTCCACTTAACAGGGACTAAACTGACCTGCTGCAGTCCACGCCTGTCTCCACGTAACAGGGACTAGACTAACCTGCTGCAGTCCACGCCTGTCTCCACTTAACAGGGACTAAACTGACCTGCTGCAGTCCACGCCTGTCTCCACGTAACAGGGACTAAACTGACCTGCTGCAGTCCACGCCTGTCTCCACTTAACAGGGACTAGACTAACCTGCTGCAGTCCACGCCTGTCTCCACTTAACAGGGACTAAACTGACCTGCTGCGGTCCACGCCTGTCTCCACTTAACAGGGACTAAACTGACCTGCTGCAGTCCACGTCTGTCTCCACTGAACACAATAAAATAATTTCACCAACAAAGCTTCAACAATTACTGTCCTCTTTTCACAAAGTTGGTGAAAAATGAACCCCAAAGTTTATCAGTTTGAATATTTAATGCAGGGGTTGGCAGCTATGATCACCAAGAGGGCCACAGATTTGTTTTTCGGTGCCTGAGGGCCGCACTGTTACATATTGTAACAGGCACTCCCAATGAACTTCAAAAAAGGATTATACCAACATTAACATTTTTAATTTCAAACACAATGAAAAATTCTGAACTTAATAAAACACGACTAAAGTCACTTTAAGCTTTTTTTTCTAACTCAATAAAAGAAATCACCTGCCTTTAGCATACTTTCCAAATATAGTTTTTACTAATAATACATGAATAATATATGTTTTATTTTAATGCCTCATAAAGATATTTAGAGCCACGATCTAGAAAGGTCTGTTTTTAATGACTTGTAAAAAGCAAAGCCTGCACTAGCAATCTAAGTTTATTTACCACCTATCCTAATTCATGCATTATATGGTACTTGTCACTCATGATGAAATATTTAGTAGCTGCTGATACATTTTCCTCATATTTCCACCTTGATGTTTTTTTTGGAAATGATAAGGGGGCCGCATTGACAGAGGTGAGGGCCGCATGTGGCCCCCGGGCTGCCAGTTGCCCACCCTTGATTTAATGTCTTGTCTGTGTGCTGTTTTTCAGTTGATTATAAATCAAAAAGAATTAGAAATCATTGTGTTCTGTTTTTATTTTTGCTTTAAACAACATCCCAACATTATGGAGTTGGTGTTTGTGTAAAGAAACTATTTGACTGAAATGTCAAATAAATCACTGAGAATGAAAAAGACTCTGAAACACAGTCTCACTATCTTCTCTGCTGCTCTCTGGCTCTGATGTTAAATCACCTCCTCCCTCTGCAGCAGCTGCAGACTCATCCATCAGCTTCAGGAGGGATTTAACTCTCAGTTTGTGGTGATTTCCCTCCTTCACCCTCTTATTAGAGCCTATGAATCAACAGAGGAGTGTTTACAGAGAGATATCGGTCACTGGAGGGCAGCAGAGGGAAGCAGATGACTTCAACAGGAGGAAGAAGGTTCTCATGATCAGGCAAAAGTCCTCTCTGTCTATTACTATTACTGTCTATTATCTCTATCTTATTTTGGCTTTACTCTTTGTTTTGCTTTACCTTCTTTTACTCCTTTTTGTAAATTTATTAATACTATTATGTGCTACTAATGATGATTTTATCTTATGAATGATTCACCTTTTTACACTCTTATAGATAATTTTTGGACCCTTTTAAATTGTCTTATCTCTTGCTCATGTTTATTACTGTATCTTATCATCGCCATTTCTTTGTACCTCCACCAAGGAGGTTATGCTTTCAGGAGAGTTTGTCCGTCCATCTGTCTGTCCGACCGTCTGTGAACAAAATAACTCAAAAAGTTATGGATGGATTTTGATGAAATTTTCAGGAAATGTTCAGCATGGGAAAAGGAAGAACTGATTCGATTTTGGTGTTGATACGGATCAGCGTCTGGCCGCCATGATGAAAAATGTGATTTTCGTGAATAACTACTGAACTAAAATAGATATCATTCCGAATCCAGTTGCTAATGGTATGTTTTCATGGTCAAGGAATCTAAATATTTAGATGAAATAAAGGTAGGACTAATATTTATGGTCAAAATCACAATATGGGAGAGGACTGTGGTGCTGGCGGAGGTCTGCGCTCTCTGAGTGCTTTTCTAGTTATTATTTTGTAATTTTATCATCATTGTTCATTTCATCTTTTTATATTTTCTGACCTGATTTTTGCTTTCATCCCTTTTTTATTGCGTTTCCTATTGTTGCTGATTTGATGTTTTTATGTTTGGTCCTCATGGTCTCTTTTTATGCTGCATGGTTCTTTTATTGTCTGGGTTCATATAAAGTATGAAAAGGACCTTCAGTAAGAAATCTGGAGTATTAACTCAGTATCAACCGTCGCCCCTCTGTCTTTTCACCTTTGTGTCTTTTATCTTTGTGTCTTTCTGTTAGTCTTGATTGAAGCTGTGCTCATTGATTTAACTTCGTTGTGCTCGTTGTTTCTGTTTTATTGTTTTGTGCTGAATTCTTGTCAAAGCACTTTGTAAACTATGTTTTTAAAAGTGCTATATAAATAAAATTATTATTAACAGTATTATTATTATTGATATCAACCATAGTCCAGCCTGACTAGTATTCAAGTTTGAAGAAAGTTCATAATTCTGGTCAATGAATGCACAGGTAGACGAAGCAAAAAGAGCCACTAGTAAGACTAGTAGAGTGTTTTTGGTTTACTAGTACTTACTAGTACCTTGAAAAATGTTCACAAGTACTACTAGTAAGCCCTCTATGCTAATAAAGAGGCAGGAATAAGCTAATTCAGGCTTTCCATTGGCTTTTGAAAATACTACCACCAAGCAGGGTGCTGGATTTGGTTAGAATCCCTCCTCATTTCAACTAGAGCTGTTCCAGACGTGACTGTGTTGTTCCTTTTAGAAAAAGTGCCTATAGTCAAGTCACTTTGAAAATACTAGGTGTAATAATGTATATTTTTGTAAACACACACGGACTCAATTGTATTTCAGAACTGCTTCCTTTTACTGTCTGCTTCTACTGCAGCTCCCAACAGGTCAATCACAACACTGTTAACATACTCCACCTAGTGGTAGGAGTTATATGCATACATCACATCTTCCCCTTTAAGATTCTTCATAACCAATTCACTCAACATTTCTACTCATTGACTTATTATTTCAGTTTAACAAGTCAAAACTTGGTTTCAAGCACCTATAACAAAACATTATGAAATACTGTTATGAATACACTATCTAATAGTATATGTATATATATATATATACTTCAAAACTGTGCAGCCTCTAATTTCAACTGAAAGTTACTTTACCCCACATAGCAAAGCACTTCCAAAAAAAAATTAACTAATTAAATGAACTTAAAGTGCTTCAGCTACACTCATCAATACTTCAGATAAACTTAACCAAAAGTTTTTTTTTTTTTTTTTCATTTAGTGACTCTAACTGCAGACACTATGTAAATGCTGCTTATCACTGAGAATAACGTTTTGGTGGTCTAATTGGCCTTCCACACCTTGACCTTTGAACTGATTCTTCTCTGTTCACAGTTGGTGTCATAGTCTCTTTTAGTGCTGTTGTCGCTGGTGAATGCAGTGGTGACTGTGCAGGTGATGGCATGGGCCTTTCAGCCTCTGCAGGCGTATGGTTGACTGGATACACGTCCTCCATATCTACAGAGCCTGTTTGAGGAAAAGTCATTTCTCTGGTTTTCAGCAGGTGTCGACGATTTCTCCTGTAGGTGTTTCCATCTGCCGTTTTCACTATCAATGACCTGGGGTTGTTGTGTCTTCCCACAACGACTGCTGGCTGCCAGTGATCTTTGACTCTTACTCTCACCCTCTCTCCTTCCATCAGAAGTGGTAACCGTCTTGCCCCTCTGTCAAAGTACTGCTTTTGTTTCAGCTGCCTCTCCTTGATCCTGTTGTGAACATCCTCATACAGCTGGGGCCTCAGCAGCTGTGCTGACGTTGGCAGTTTGGTTTTCAGTCTCCGACCCATAAGCAGTTGGGCAGGGGACAGTTTCACTCCATCCAAAGGTGAGTTTCTGTATTCCAACAGAGCAATGTAAGGATCACTCTGACTCTCTTGTGCTTTCTTCAGTAAGTTCTTTACTGTTTGTATTGCTCGCTCACTTTGTCCATTAGACTGGGGGAATCCCGGGCTGGATGTGGTGTGTACAAATTCCCAGCTCTCTGTGAATGTCCTGAACTCAGCACTCGTGAATTGTGGACCATTATCTGACATGACCTCGTCTGGAATCCCATGTCTTGCAAACATCGACTTGAGGGCTGTCACCACATGCCGGCTGGTTGTCCCTGTGAGTTTGGCAATTTCAGGGTATTTTGAATAGTAGTCCACACACAGCAAATAATCACCTTTCTCATAGTGGAAAAGATCTACTCCAACTTTTGCCCAGGCTCTCTCAGGAATGTTATGACAGATGAGTGGCTCTTTGGTGTTGTTCCGCCTGAATGTGTTACAGACAGCACACTTTAACACAACATCTTCAATCTCTTTTGACATGTTAGGCCAGAACATGACGTCCCTTGCCCTTTCTTTACATTTAACAACTCCAAGATGAGCTTCATGGACTCTCACAAGCATGTCTGCTCTCAGGCTGCTTGGAACGACAAGTCGTGTGTTCTTAAAGAGTAGACCATCAACACAGGTAAGTTCCTCTTTGAATGTCCAATATTTTCTGATGTCTGCTGGTACATGTCGTATTTCTGCCGGCCATCCTGTTTGAACCATCCCTATGACCATCTGCAGTTCTTCATCAGCTGCTGTTTGTGTTCTGAATGTGTTCAATTTCTCTTCTGTGACTGGTAGTTGAGCTGTTAGTTGATGTACCTGTAGTTCATCTTCCAGTAGTTGCTCTGGTTGCTCCTTCAGGTAGGCTCGACTTAGTGTGTCAGCAATGTAGAGCTCCTTTCCAGGCTTGTAGCTGACCAGAATCATAAGGTTGGAGACTCATCAACATCCTCTGCAGTCTCGGTGGAGCCTTCCCGAGTGATTTCTTAAACACAGTCTCTAAGGGTTTGTGGTCTGTTTCCACGTGCACTGTCTTGCCATAAACATATTGTTTAAACTTCTCACACCCATACACAATCGCCAAGAGCTCTTTTTTCGATCTGCTGCACCTTTTCTGACACTCAGTCAGTGCTCTTGACCCATAGGCCACCGGCTGTCCATCCTGGATTAACACTGCTCCCAGGCCTTCGGAGCTCAAGGCTCTACAGACAGTGTTATATCCTTTTTCACATCAAAATACCTGAGCACTGGGGCTTCACTCACGAGCATCTTCAGCTTTTCAAAACTTTTCCGCTGCTCAGACTCCCAATGCCAAGCTACGTCACCTTCCAGGAGTATCCGGAGTGGCGCACTCACATCAGAGAGGTTTGGGACAAACTTTGCCAGATACTGAAGCATGCCTAAAACCTCAGCAGACCTGCCTTGTCTTCTGGTTCAGGCATTTCTTGTATTGCTCTGACCTTCTCCTTGTCTGGTTTCACTCCCTCTGCAGACAGAATGTGACCGACGTATGTGATCTCTGTCCTTCTGATTTTACATTTGTCTTTGTTTAACTTTAGGTTGATGCTTCTGATCCTGTCCATCAGTTCTCTCAGTCTCCTGTCATGCTGTTTCTCGTCTTCCCCCCACACCAAGATATCATCCACTATGTTCACCACTCCCTCCAAACCTTCAAGTCTCTGTGCTATGCACTTCTGAAACACTTCAGGAGCTGACGACACTCCAAAAGGAAGTCGCAGGAAGCGGTAACGTCCATACGGGGTGTTAAATGTACACAATTTGGAGCTCTCCTCATCCAACTGTACTTGCCAAAAGCCGTGATTGGCGTCCACTACAGAGAAAACCTTTGCATTTGGCATCTCTGCGATGATCTCTTCAACCGTGCGTAGTGGATAGTGTTCCCTTTTTATAGCTTTGTTGAGATCTTGGGGATCAATGCAGATTCTCAGTTTGTTTTTTACCACAGTGACCATGCTGTTCACCCAATCTGTTGGCTCAGTCTGCTTTACGATAACTCCAAGATCCTCCATCCTGTCCAGCTCTGCTTTTATTCTGTCTTTAAGTGCTATTGGCACTTTCCTTGGTGGGTGAATGACTGGAGTGACATCTGGGTTGAGTTGGATGTGGTGCAGTCCTGGCACACACCTAACCCAGTGAAAACATCTTCATATTCTTTCAAAATGTCAGTATTGTCTTTTTTGTCTACACTGTACACTCGCTTGATTAGTCCTAGTGTTGTGCAGGATTCTCCTCCAAGGATAGCAGGTGCGCTCTCTCTCTACAATCTGGAATTCTAGTTCATATTCTTTGTCTTTGTATTCACACTTGAGCTTTGTCTTGCCCTTTTGTTGCAATCATGTGGCCAGAGTAAGCCACTAGCTTAAACCTTGACTTTTGTAGTCCAGCATCTTTGTTTGTGATTCTCTCAAAGTCTCTCATTGTCAGCACGCTGCACTCTGCACCTGTATCAAGCTTTACAGTTAGCACACTGTTGCTTATTTTGAGCCTCTGAATCCATTTGTTACTGTCCTTGTTCACTGTTGAGACTGTATCCAACTGGAGCTTTTCATCCTTTTGCTCACTTGCTTTGATCTCTATACATCCCATAAACATGACATCATCTTGTTCTTGTATCTCATGTACTTTTTTCTCAATTTTCCTGGGTTTAAACTGTTGTTTTTGTGACCTGCACATACGGCTGAAGTGGTTCTTTAATTTGCACTGGTTGCATATTTTCCCATAAGCTGGACACTTCTTCGGTTCATGGTTGTAGCCACACCTCTTACATTCTCCTCTTTCTCTATCTGTCTCATAGTGTTTGCTACTGGCTTTGTTGGTCTTGCTAACTTTTATCTTGTTCACAGCTACATCTGTTTCTTCGTGTAGTGCTTTCATGTGATCTTGCTATTACCTCACTTGCTCGACAAATACCCACAGCCTTTGTCAGGGTTAAATCTGTCTCTCGGAGCAGCCTCGCTCTCACGGTGTCATTATTTATGCCACAGACCACACGATCTTTTATCAGTTCGTCAGTTAGCTGTGCAAATTCACAATCTTTTGCCTTGTTCTTAAGGTCTGTCACGAGGCATCAATTTTCTCATTCGCCCTTGGACTCGGGTAAAGAACACATGTCTCAGGTAAGTGATATTCTTCCGCGGGCTCACAATAGTCTCTGAACAGTTCCTTAAGTCCGCAAAACCATCCACATCCTCGCCAAAGTCCATAGTATTAAATACTTTTATCGCTTCTTCTCCAGCAACATGAAGGAATGTCGCACATTTTACCTTCTCACTCTTCTCCTCGATTCCGTCCGCGATGAGATAGAGTTCAAACTTTTGAATCCACGTTCGCCAGTTTTCTGCCAGATTTCCCTCGAAGCACAGATTATTCGGAGGCTTTAACTGCTCCATTTTCTCTTGTTTTATCTTCTGACACCATGTAATAATGTATATTTTTGTAAACACACACGGACTCAATTGTATTTCAGAACTGCTTCCTTTTACTGTCTGCTTCTACTGCAGCTCCCAACAGGTCAATCACAACACTGTTAACATACTCCACCTAGTGGTAGGAGTTATATGCATACATCACACTAGGGAAGGGATGAAACACTTAAACTCACAATACGCTGCACCTCAATATGCCCGGGTCACGATACGATACATCACGATACAATATCAAATAAGTAAAAAAGAAAAATATTACTGTGTAATTACAACTTATTTATTTTAGTTTGAGTTGCACACAGGAAAACACAAGGCCTAACAGGCCAAACACAAACAATAACACTCTCTCTAACCCTAGAGAGGTTAGAGAGAGTGTATGCTAACGAGCGGTAGGCTCGTTTTCACCGTCTTCGTCTTTTTTAATGAGAAAGCCAAAATACTGCCAGACAGATGACTTGTATCCAGGCGGAGTGTCTGCAATTTCGACCTCATTCCACTCCATCATTCGGTTTTTTGGAGACAAGGTAGTTGGTGCTAATGTTTGTTGTCATCACTTCTGGTCACATGTGCTATTACCGTATGTGACATCTTTATTTCACAATCTATTTTTTTCTATCTATTCAGATTAACCCTTTGTATTTCCAAACTAAGAAATACGTTTGCAACAAGTTATTTGTTGTTCCTGCCTCTTAATTTAGCAACATTTCAGGTTTTATTTTTCAGATTACCCAATCAGGAAGCAGATATGCAGGTCAACCTGCTGGTGCCTCAGACTCATCTGTGTCTCCTGTTGCTGCCGTCCTTCTCCTTTAAATGTCTCTGTCAGTGTTTTTGGGGGTGGGGCTGTGGTTCTGGGTCTCCTCTCATAAATGCTGGATCTGATGATGTCTTTGTATCTTGTTCGTCCCAGGCTGTGTCCCTTTCTGGTTGTTGTGGATCCTGTGTCGGTTTAGTTTGTGACCCTGTGTCAGCGATCTCCTGGGCCAGAGGCTTCATGTTTTCAGCTCATCTGTCTTTCTGAACCATTCTCATTCAGAATATCTAAACTCTTAAAGTGCTCAAACTTTACACAAGTGTCCAAACTGACTCAAATATAAAGATTTATAGCAGTCACACTGTCATCAGATCAGTCTCTTCAGCTCATTTTGGCTTCTCATTGGTCCCGTTTACATGGGATTATGTGAATCTGATTCTATCTGTATTCATGAAGTTTGAGTAAAGAGATCCACGTTCAATCTGTGTTTGCATGGCCCCAGCTGAATCTGATTGTATTGTTTTTTTTGACATGTGCAGAAGGTCACTGCCACTACCTGCAAATGTGTAAGAGAAGAAGAGGTGCACTTCCTGGGCACGCTCTGTGTACGTCACTACGTGCCTCTTACGTACTACGGAGCGCATGGCCATAGCAAACAATCCTCTCTATCAACCCAATCCTCTTACAATCCGATCCGGTGAATCCGATTGGCTAAGGCGTTTACATGAGACATTTCTCATCTGATTGACTTTTCAATCTGATTGTAAATAGGATTTTTTGACCCATGTAAACGGGGCCACTGTCTGTCTGTTTCCCTGTTAGCTCTGTGCCCCTAGTTTACCATTGATACCTGATCTGAGGACATGTTTGATCCCATTATTCTCCACATGTATGACTTTAGGGTTACAGTAAAGCATGAGGGCTTAAACATTAATCCAGTGTGGTGTCATTTTTTAAATAAAATGTCCTCTGAGCAGATGTCCTCTTCAGTTCTTGCTGCAGAGTCTTCACATTTTTGGGCAACCATCACTCTCCACAGTCCTCCTGGAAGTCTTCCAGTGCAGTGATCAAATGCTGGAAAGACAAACAGGGGTCAATGGTACCATATCAGGGTCCAGTCAGCATGGACGTGACTTTTTCTAGCCCTGCTGCACCAAGGGGGGACCTCTGTCCTTAACCGCGGTCTCATGGTTACCTCTGCCAAGGAGGTTATGTTTTCAGGAGAGTTTGTCTGTCCATCCGTCTGTCCGTCCGTCCATCTGTGAACAAAATAACTCAAAAAGTTGGGGATGGATTTGGATGAAATTTTCTGGAAATGTTCAGCATGGGAAAAGGAAGAACTGATTAGATTTTGGTGTTGATCCGGATCAGCGTCTGGCCGCCATGACAAAAAATGTGATTTTCGTGAATAACTACTGAACTAAAATAGATATCATGATGGATCCAGTTGCTAATGGTATGTTTTCATGGTCAATGAATCTAAATATTTACATGAAATAAAGGAAGGACTAATATTTATGGTCAAAATGACAATATGACTGAGGACTGTGGCGCTGGCGGAGGTCTGCGCTCTCCGAGTGCTTTTCTAGTTAATGATTTATTAAGGATTCAGGTTTTGGATAGTTAGAAACATGATTGACAGCTACAAGGCACATGAATTCGTCCAGTTTGAGCACAGTTGCACCAATTTGCTGGAGAAACTCCACCTCAAGGAGCCTTTACCCAAGACAATCTAGAAATGTGTTTTTCATAGATGTTTGAGGGACTTCTATCTGACTGGTAGAGACTAAATTATTGTTTTACACTCTCTGTTTATTCCAGCATCAAGTATAATTATACAGTTCAGTTAAACTTAAATTCAGTTGATAAAAAGGCTGACAAAAACAGTGTTATTTTAGTACATCAAATCATCAATAGCCTTTACTAGGAGTGATTCAAGAGCACAAACCTCTGCAAGGGCATTTTCAACACTGTGAGGAGGGTTGTTGTCAAAAATGTGGAAAACTCTCCTGTGTGTTAACAGAGTTTCTGGATCCAGATTCAGATCGTCTGTGAGTTTTGAATGAACAGTTTACCAAACAGAAAAATAACACCTTTGACAGAGCAAACAAAACACCATCGTTTTCAGTATTTGAACATGTCATCAGGGGCGTTTCTAGTCACCTTGGGGGCCCTAGGCAAGAGTGACCACGGGGGCCCACAATTTTTGTTTTTACATAATACCCACAATGTAAAAACAAGAAAAGACATACTGTAATTTTTTTTTACATTTAATTGTGTTATTGCATTAAATCATATAGTATCATGACAGATATAAAAGGAGAGAAAATCCCTGCAAACTTTATTTGATTAAACAAAAAAACAGTTCCTACCTTCATTTGTAGAGGAACCTCTGAGGTGGAAAAAAATATGCACAATGTATTTCGTCAGCTGGCTTTATGTTCATGCTGCAAGAATTGTGTCTGCTACACTCTCAACATGAAGAGCTGTTTGGAATATGAACAGCCAGCTTCACTGTTCCTGGTAATATTTTTGATTAATGTCTGTGACATAAAGAAGATTCAAGGAGATACATGATATCGTCCTCTTCCAAATACAAATTAGTTACTAGTTAGCTTACTGATAATTACCGACTTTACAGTTTAAAGCTGTGGTCTATGATTTGAAACCGCAGCCTGCCCCCCCTTCCCTCACCTCTCCCCTCCGTGTTCGAAGATCCCGCCCCCAGCTCGTGGCGCCTCATATAAGCCCCCACGGACTGAGCTACGAGCGACTAGCATAATATATCAGCAGCAAACTCAATCAAAAACAGCTCAGCTCAACTGAAAGTATCAAACACGACAGTCATCCCCCTTGTAACACACAGCAGCAGCCATTTCAATTGGACCGGCTCAATGCGGGTTTGGCGCCGCCAGAGCGGAGCCGATTGTGGGGGAGGATTTATCTTTCTCAGCCTGTCCTCCACAGCTCAGCTTACAGTGCTAACGATTAGCGGCTAACAGGCTAACCCGCTCCGCTACAAGTCATTAGCCAGGCCAGGCACGGACTAACCAGAGTTATTCAGCAGACATCTCCCACTGTAGTAAACAAAGCCATTACCTGATCAACCAGGGGCAAAACGGCCGATGCTGAAGGTCTGACGGCCGGCTGAGGCCATTCGTTAGCCGTTAGCCCGCTAACAGGCCTCTCCCGCGGGCAGAGCTCCGTTGGGCCCCGCGGGAGAGGGAGGCGGCTTCCCGGTTTCGGGGCTAGGCTTTTCCGGCTCCATGATAGTTCAGTAGCTAACGCTGCTAGCTGCTCACCGGAGGTAGAGGGGAGGAGGCGGGACCATGACACACTACGCATGACGCTGCGTAGTGAGGGAGACAGGGGATTGGATGGATTCACGGACCAACTCACGGATCAATTGAACCTTACAGGCTTCTAGGCTTGATTGGTCAGCTAGTATGCAGCTTTTCAGCGGATATACTGAATGGATTTTTTTCGTTCTTTTTGGTCTTTATACTGTGTAGATAGGACCATAGGACCATAACAGCCTTATAAACGGTGTTATTAATATGTACAAAGCTTCCAAATCGTAGACCATAGCTTTAAATAAGTTAGGCTAAGGTGCAGTAAACATGTCATGTGCAGACAGTTGTGCTTCGTGAGATTACAGACTGGGACAAAGTGCATCATAGCTTTTTCTAAATAATGTCAAATTATACACGTTTGAACCACTTTCCCTTTTCTTTTTTTTCATCCTCTTGTATTTTTTTTTGTCTTTTGCGTGTCCAGACGGGTACACTCGCTTCATTTTGAAGGAAAGAGCTTGCCTGGGCCCACGAGGGGGGTTCCAAATGTGCCGCAGCAGTGTGTTTGGAGGTTTCAGATTGTGTCATTGATAAGGAGGATCGATATTGGCATCTCGGCAGTGACAGCTAGTGGGGGCCCCAGGGGGTTTCCCAATGCATCGACGTTGCAGTTGCTCAAGCAGTTCAGTCATTTTGTCATTGACAGAAGGTCCAATGTCCGCTCTCACCCGGTGCCCCTTCCAGCTTGGGGCCCTAGGCAATTGCCTAGTATACCTACCCCATTGCGGCGGCTCTGCATGTCATTAAGCAAAAAGTGTTATTAACAGTTTCACTTTTTTTAAATTAACATTTTAATATGTTAACAGTGTAATTCGTTTAAACATATTTCTTTTAACTAGTTTTTTTATGTATTTGTTGGGCATTTTGTGCCTTTGTTGTTAGGAGAGAACGACAGTGGATCGGCTTGTGAAAGGAGTGAGAGGGTGGAGAAGACACTCTGCAAACTGCAACTAGTTTAACCATAGACTGTTAAAAACATGGAGGTCATGACGCTGGGCTCGACTTGAAGTCACCACAAAAACTGCTCCCCCTGGTGACTGGCTGCAGTATAGGTCAACTCTCCGTCTCCCCCATTCATCTCAACGGGCCGTAGTGAAACTTCAAAAAATTAAAACACCTCGTAGAAATATTTCTCCCATCCGTATGCTGTGGTGATATGAAAGTATTATTGGGCTGCGTTTTTTCCAAGTCCTGTTTTTTCTGAAAAGTTTCTTTTTCATCAGTTATTAGAGTTTAAAAATAACTGCGGTTTACGGCAGCTTCACAATGATTGTGTACGCTGTATGCTGCAGAGTTTTATGACTGCCATTTACAGCCAAGGCCCAAATATGGTCCAGATTCTCTACTGGCTGCACAATGGCGGCGCCTTGACTGGGGATATTATGGCTTCAAAACTGTTACATAGTAGAAGGCGGAGTTCTTATAACACATCCATGGTTTTGACCCTATACGAGTTAGGCAGGACATACAAATTTTAACTTTTCCTATTTATTATTCTATTTTTTTCTGATATTTATTGTTCTTATTGTAGTTGTTGCTTTTAATACTTTTTAATATATTTTTATTAGCCATTTGTTTTTTTTACTTGTCTGTGTTTTAATCTGTACAGCACTTTGGTCAACTGTGGTTGTTTAAAATGTGCTATATAAGTAAAGTTTGACTTGACTTGACCGGAGCCTTTTAGATGACAGCAGTCTGAACAGGTCATCATGATCCACAATCTGTGCAGGACTGCTGCTGCTGAGTTTTAAAGCTATCTTTAAAAAAATCACAGTTCATAAGTGCCTGCTTTGCACTCAAGATATGGTTGTCCAACGTTGATTAAGGCTGGGTTTCATACTGGTCCCTGCTTCAACTGGACCAAAATCGGCCCATTGTGGGTCAGAATCAGCTTATCAAATATGTTGACTTTCACCGTC
Source organism: Scarus forsteni (assembly GCA_036419115.1). Lineage (NCBI taxonomy): Eukaryota > Metazoa > Chordata > Actinopteri > Labriformes > Labridae > Scarus > Scarus forsteni. The sequence continues at coordinate 2,601,151 of JAZDUH010000283.1, forward strand.
CAAATCTGGGAACAGCTCCACTGCCAACATCCTGAACTGACCCGCTGATGAACTGAAATTTTCTGTTGTGCTTGTGTAACGTTTTAGCAGTCCTGTTTGTTTAAGAACTGTTATTTAGTCTTCTGGTAAGTGAACAAAGGGGATTTCTTTTTTTTTTTTTAACCAAGTTTTATTCATTTTTCAAGCTTTACAATATGTACAATCCTTACATATTATTAATGTAGAAAGCTACATATTTTTTTTTAACGTAAAACAAAAAATAAATAAATAAATAAACATAACATCTCGGCAAACTGGTAACTCAAATCAATATATTGTTACAAGGAAGAAAAAGTCTTGTTTGCATACCTAATATATCTGCCTACAATTATTTTAATAATTTCATAAAAATATAAATAATACCTCCCCCCACCAGACTCTTAAGTGCTACAATTTAAAATTCAAATGGAATTATCAAAGGAATCCACCTCTTCTTGAACAAATTAGTGGTAAGGTTTAGATTTGCTGTTATTTCTTGAATAAAAGATTTATTGTTGGAGGAAGTGGTTTATACCAGGATACAGTTATCATTTTTTTTCTATCAAGACAAGAATTTTCAAAAGATATTCTTTATCCTTATTTAAAAGATTTGCAGGGAGCACTCCAAAGACAAAAATCAGTGGGTCAAATTCAATGTGAGTGTGTAATATTTTGAAAAGTTCCCCCCTAATTCCCTCCCAGAATGATTTAAGTTTCGGACAGTCCCAAAAAATGTGTGTGTGATCTCCAATTTGCCCACAATGTCTCCAGCATAAGTTTGTTTTAGTTTTGTCAAACCTAGAAATAATAAATGGTGTTTTAAAATATCTAACGTTCACTTTCCAAATAAGTCAGATTGCTAGTCAGATTGTGTCCTTTTTCACACAGTTGTTCCCATTCTTGGTCCCCAATCACTACATTCATTTCTCATTCCCACTTCTCCTTAACCTGAAGAGTACTCCCCGATATATTTAAATGTAAGCATTTGTAAAGATTTGACACAATCTTGTCACATTTATCTTCTTTCAAAATCTTTCCAAGTTAGTGGCTTGTGTTTGAAGAAGTGACCATTCTTTGTGACATCAAGTAACTTCTCAACTGCAGAAATCTATAAAAATCAGATGAAATCAAACCATATTTTTCCTGAATCTGACTAAAGGATTTTAAATGTTCTCCCTCAAACAAATCATCTATCACCATAAGACCATTCCTCTACCACTCACGAAACAGTGAATCCAATTGACCAGGCAAAAAGTCTATAATGTGAGAAATTTTCATTGCCCTAGATGTAGGCTGAGGAGTGTTTGTCTGTTTTCTAATACTGCTTAAATTTTTTGAGTGCATTTCATCCAAGTATTTGTAATGTTACATTTGGTCCATAAATCTTTTGAGCAAAAAACATAAGCCTGCAGTGAAAATCTAGGGCGTGAACTTTGCTCCAAAGTTAACCATGTAGTCTCTTTACTCTGTTTTATCCATTCCACTGCACCACGTAACTGAGCTTCCCAATAGTAAATTTTCAAATTTGGTAGATTAAGACCTCCACATGTTTTACTACTGGTCAGCTGTTAGAATTTAACTCTAGGTTTTTTTGTTGCCAAATAAAAGCAGAAATCATTTTCTGTATTTTTTTTAAATTAACTGCTGGGATCCAGAGAGGAAGGGACAAAAACAGATACAGAATCCTGGGGAGAACATTCATTCTAATGGTTTCCATTCTACCGAAAAAAGAAAGTGGCAGTATTTCCCATCTCTGTAAATCTTTTTGAATTTGATCAATTAATTTCCCATAATTTGCCTTATACAGATGAGAGGCATCTGGGGTAATAATAATTCCTAAATATCGAAACCCATTGGGAGACCAGTTACATTTAACCCTTTTAGATTATTCCGAGGGCCAAACCCCCTTTATCATCATGGCTTCTGATTTTGACTCATTAACTTTGTATCCTGAAGCAACACTGAAATCCTTTAAACACTTTAAAAGTGCAGGTACAGATGTTAATGGATCTCTAATATACAATATGACATCATCAGCGTACAATGATAACTTATGGGTCCTAATCTTATCTGATCTACCTAAAATCGATGGATCATTCCTCATTAATTCTGCCAAGGGTTCTATGCTAATAGCAAATAAAATTGGTGACAACACCCTTGGCGTGTTCCTCTTTTTAAAGGAAAAGATTTGGATATATGACCATTAACACGTACTCTCGAGGAAGGACTTGTATACAATACTTCACACCACTTGATAAAATTTTTATAAAAACCCATTTCAACCAAAACATGCTTCAGGAATGTCCAGTCCACCCGGTCGAATGCCTTCTCAGCGTCAAGGCTGAGAAGCATTGACGGGTGTGGACTCACTTGAGCTGCTGTAATTATATTCAGTGTACATCTTATTTTATTTATTCCTAGTCTTTTAGGTATAAAACCCGTCTGATCGGGGTTAATGAGTTTATTAATAATCTTTTGAAGTTGTCTAGCCAAAATGGCTGTCAGTATTTTAAAATCATTACAAAGTAAGCTTATAGGCCTATATGAGGTACACTGTGTGGGGTCCTTTCCTTCCTTATGGATCACAGAAATAATTGCATCGGCCCATGTTTTTAGTGGTTCTTCAGCACTTAGAGCATAATTAAACACTCTGTGTAGAAGAGGAATAAGTTCTGTCTGAAAGCATTTATAGAATTCCCCGGGGAACCCATCTACACCAGGTGATTTATTATTTTTGAGTTTTCCGATAACAAATTTTATTTCTTCTTTTTAATGATGGTCCCACTGTAGCTTTAGCCTCTGTCTCACCAAGTTTGGGAAGGTTGATTTGTTTAAAGATGCTGTGAGGAGTTTCTAAGTAATTACAAAAAAGTCTCACTTTTTGATATATGCCTGATCGAAATACGCACATATTGATGAGTTTTATAGCATCAAAATAGGTTATCTATAAATGCTATTCCTTAGCCTTCCGTTCGGGTCGGACAGGGCTTGACTGGCCAACTTCCGGAACAAGACAATTAAAACTAGAGCAAATTTTTTATTATTTTATTATTCATATTACACGTCTTAGAGCACAGGGCTGTAAGTAGTGATAAATAGCCAGTTACAACTACGATAACAAGTTTTCCAAAAAGTGCTTGTTGTCACACATCAAAAACTACCGCTACGTAACTAGAAAGAGATACATTACCTCGTGGCTTTGCATCCTGTAAGTTGTTGAAAAAATGAAGTTGTAAAGCAATGCAGAGTTCTGAGGAAGGTCCTTATTGCATCCATTAGCCTCAAAACATACACACACTGTGGATGTAGCTCCGAGTAGGAAACTGCAACTGGAACGTCCCCCGAAGTGTGAATTTCCTACTGGGAACTCGGTGAAACCTCGCCACCCCCGAGTTGACAATGGAAGATGGATGCCCCCAGTGTGAACAGTTATTTAGCTCCTGTAATAATCAATTTATTTGCACTTCTGACTGGGGTGTGTCGCTCTAGATCAGCTGTATACATAGTATTGTTAGACTTATATTTACAAAAATGCTGCCATAGTGATAATCACATTCTTCATGTGATATTTGTGAACAACAACGCAGGGCGTGCTAACAACAGCTAACAATAGCCTGGTAGATCGGCATTTTTTCCGACTTTGTAACTGGAACGCTGATAGCTCTGAGATGATGTCACTCCCAGTTCTGAGGTTACTGTAACGCAGCATTACGACAGTCACCGCGCGGGCTCATGGGTAGCAGAGTCTTAACGTTGCCGGTAATAGATTCTCCTCATAGCACCTTTAAGAAATTGTGTAATTTTTTCTGTTTTATTTTGAATGGGTTCTGAATCGTACAGATGTTTGCAATAACTAGAGAATGCATTGGCTATAGCTCTTGGGTCTGACACCATCTTTTTGGATGTGGGACACAACTTTTTGGACAAAGGGGATTTCTCGGGAACTTTTGCTGAAAATGAATCACTGATAGCACTGTGGCTACATGCCACACACCAATGTGTGTGTGTGTGTGTTAATAAACGATCTAATAAAGGACGCCAACTTTCACAGTGCAGATCAGGAAAGAAACGTAGAGACATTTTAAACGGTATCGGTCCTGATCCTGTTCTTTTTACTAAAGTTACCCATTTTTTCTAGTTTCATGTTTTATCCTGTGCTTCCTGTGTTATTTTGAAAAATCTACCTGTCTCCCCTTGTCTTCACAGGTTTTTTTGTAAAAGGTCAAAAATAGACTATGGTCAAGTTTATAAACTGTTGGTCCTGTTTTGACTGTTAACAGCCACTAACTTAGCTTAAAAAACATTATGTTTTGTTTTTTTGCTCAAATCTCATCATCAAGGTTCCTTATCAGAATGACTGAATATTTAAAAATATCAAAATCTAAGCCCTTTATTTTAACCCTTTAAATGCCATATTCACTGTTGATGTCACTTATTTGGTGGACAAAAGACATGGTGATAATGGGAGTCAATGGGAAATAAAAATGAAGCTGCACAAAAAATAAAAATGCATCGAAGCCAGTGTTTTACTAATCTTTGCAATATCCAAGGCAAGTAAAGAATCTCCACCCTCTGAACAGTTTTTCATATTTAAAATCTGTCATTTTGTGCAACTTTCCCACCAAATCAGTGACAACACCAATGGAATTTTAAAGGGTGAAATTTTTAAGTCTTTTAAAGGTTTAAAATCCATAAATTAAAAAAAGGAGATATGATTGATCACGGCCGAGTTTGATGAAGAGGTTTGAACACAAACATGTTTGTCTGATATTTTTTACTGCAGCCAAAATAAATGGCTGGAACAGCTCAGTGCAGTGATTTGATCCTGTCTTGAGGAGATCAGTGTAAATGAAATGATCAGCTATGTCAAAAACTGAGATCTAGAATGTTCAAATATGTCCCTCCTCTCTGTCTGATGCTAAAACATCATCACTGGTGCCCCTAAGGGCCGCCTATTGAGCAATAGGAAAGTACCAGGCTTGTCAACATGTCCAAGGAAAAAGGGAAGTGAGACTAAGCCTAGCTGAGTGAGGGATGATGTCAAAATATTGCCCAAAAATGATTAATAATGAATAATCCATGTATGAGAAGTGATCTGTGTAAAAGTTATTGGTTAAAACAATGACCTGATATGCAAAATACGGGCGTGAGATGGACAATAGTATAAAATAGCGAGAATCTGGGGACTGAATCTTTGTTCTTCTACCCCGGACGCCCCAGGATCAGGATCAAGACTGAAGAGGAAGTATAGGATAGCTTCTCCACAGTTATTCTATTCTGCTGCTTTTCTGGACCGAGTTTGGAGAGACTTTCAGAAAAGAACTCTTTTTGCCACTGTTGGATTATTTTCCTGAGGATCGTCAGATCGGGGTGATTAACCATTTTCTTCCAACTGTGGTTTACAACTTGGATCAAGTTCTCTTTACTCTCCAGCCATAAGGGATTACTTTGGGTCAATTTATCTGACCCAATAGATGTGTTACAGGACATTCACATTGGGTTTGTTAATTCCAAAACAACGTGTTATCCAAGAACCATTCTTAGCTGAAGAACCATTTTAAAATGGTTCCTTATAAAACCAATGGGATCCACCAAGAACCATTATCAGAATTTTTATTTATATAGCTCCAAATGTTTTCTGAAGACACCATACGAAGGAGCAGGTTGATGCCACACTCTTCGATTTATAAATATTTGTGTATCCTGTTGTTGTTCAATAATCTACACTCTAAAAAGAAATGTTTAGCCTCAACAAAAAAAAACAACGCAACAGTTTCCATTAGTCTTTCTTAGTTATGATAACTTACTTTGAAATTGCGTTGAACCAGTAAACAATATTACATCGGACAAATTAGTTTTTCCTCTTCAGTCAAAGCCTATTTTAAAGGAATACTACACCCAAACAACGATTTGGCCTCATTTTCTACTCACCCTCAACAACACTGTGGAGTAGTTTTGGAACATCTAGGATGCAGCCGGAGATCTGGGGGTATACTCGCTGTCCACTGACATTGATATCATGACTTAGATAAGAGCCCGAACAAACAGTGTTAATGTTGCTTCAGCCTCCTGCACTTTCTTATTCTGTTGTTTGGGTAGGAGATGGAATTTGAAATTGAAAAGTCAATACTGAGAAAAATTAAGTTATCAAGCTAAGTTTATGAAGTTATGGCAACTTGAATTTTGATTTAAGCTCACCAGTTACGTAATTTGAGTGTTCATGACATGTTAGATTAAGTTTATGTAATTACCAACATTATTATTTGATCACAACTTAAAAAATAAAGTTAGCAACTTAGAAAGTTTATCTAAATCATTTAATTACATTTTTTAAATTGCATGTATGTATTTAATCAAGTGGTGTCAACAGATACTCTGAATTATAAGACTCTAAGTTAGACGATTCAGTGAGGGAAACCTGCAGTGCAGCATTTTTCATTCAGACTGTAAAGTCCTGGATGAAGCAATGTGACGTCAGCTGACTGATTATCACAGGAGCCTTTGGGACGCTGTGGGGGAGTCAAATCCAGTGAAATCAATCATCAGTCAACCTTCCTTATCCCTCCCAACATTAACCCTTCAACCCTCATCAAAAATCAATGCTTTAGAGGGAGTTATCTGATTGAAATATGTCTGATAAAAGCTGACATGCTCATTTCAGAACAGAGTGGACCACAGAAAACCAAGTGACCATGTATGATGAATATGATGCAGAAGAGACGTCCTCTAAGGCCATTCAGGCTATTTGTGATGATGTGAGTATCAGTTTACATCCACTCTGATCCACTGTTATGTTGTTATGGTCCATGTCACATGTATGTGATTCTCCCACAGGTGAAGAGTGATGTGGAGAAACAAACAACCCAGGCATATTCGGCCTTCCGGGCAATCAAATTCAGGAAAAGGATTGTGAATGGAACCAGCTTTCTCATTAAGGTAAGAGACGTCTGACTCTTATTCTTTAAAGGAAGACAAAGAGCTGAATGTGTTCTGAACTCAAGATGAATCTTCAATTTGTCTTCAGGTGCACACGGGAGGTCGTCAGTACATTCATGTGCTGGTTTTCCAAATCCCAACTGGAGTGAACTTCCTTACCGGTGTGCAAGAAAATCACACCGACGTGAGTCCGATTGAACCTTTCTAAGGAGATCAGTCTGCCTCCACAGCTCAGAGCTGCCTGCTTCTTCTTCCTGAGATGATTTAGTCAGAAATATTCCTTTAGAGTCATGTAGAGAGCAGCACTGCTTCTCCAACACTGATGTGAATAAGACAAACCAAGAAGTCCTACAATAAAAATGATTTAAAGTCTTCTCCTTTTGCCTTCATCATGTCTCATCTGTCATTAAGTCTGATGTGTAGCTGGTCACATGTGCTCTTATTGTGTGTTTCACATTGTTGAAGTAGTTTTTTTTGTTGGAGTGTGAAATAAGAGACGTCCAAATTCTTAATAGAAAGTAGGTCTGACAAAACTGTTTCTAAAAACTAAAAGTACCTAAAAGAATGATGTAATGAAAAATAAAACTGTCAACAACTAAAAACACTTTAGAATTAAAATAAAGCTTTTTCTACCTTAATCCAGCAGGCCCAAGACCATAGATTATAGCCAGAAAATTGTATTTTTTTGGAGCTGAAATGTTTGTTTCACTTTCTGCTACGATACTAAAAATATTAAAATGTCCATAAAATTCAACATATAGATTTTTTGTATCTCATTTAATAATTAGGTGTTTTTGGCAACTGATAATCCATCTGAGGACATTTTTATCATTAATCTGATTGTATTCAGATGTTTTTTTTGTAATTTGTCAATCATATTGAATAGATAGAGGTAGGATGACATCAGGTAAAATGGGCCATTTAAGCTTTAGATGTCCCAGCCCCTCTGATTTTAAGAGCCAATGACAGCAAATGGTTTAAAATGGTTGACACAACTGTACTTGACAAGAAACAACAGATTTGTTTGGTCTGTAGTTGTTATTGTGGGAGGATCTAAGATTCAAATCCACACTGCACCAGAAAACTGCATGGTGAGTTGACTGGCATAGGGATTTCTGATAAAAATGATAAGGATGATAAGTCAATTTAAAAAACGTGCATATATAAAATTTTTGATGCATAATATCTGTCTTGATGACACCTATTAGAAATAATGTTTAAAGTGTGGTACTTGGACATATTTTTTGGAATACTGATGCTTTTGTTAGTGGCCCATTTTGGCTTAACCTATTTAGGTTTCAGCTTAAATTGGCCGCCCTTTTTATCAGTAACAAACGCACACACGCACATGTTTGGAGGGAATAGGGCCTATATGTGGCCTATATGTGAAGAGGATGCATCTGCCTAGAAATAATGATAGATCTTTTTAGTAACAATCCACTGACTTTATCTGCAGTGAGTATGTCCAGCAAGAAGCAAGTGAGAGGAAAAGAGAGAGGGACTGAGAGATGGAAGAAGAAGAAAGGTGACAAGCAGAAACAGAAAGTGAGAGAACAGTTGAGGAGAGATGAGCATATCAGTTGGTGTTCATTTATTCATTCATTTATTCAACATTTATGATGTAATTAATTGTCCTGATAATATGAAATTGTTCTAACAAAGTATGTTGCCATATTGACAGTTGTTTTACAATATAAATTAATGACTATCCCTTTGCAGCTGGACTGGCCCAACTTACCTGATAAGCGTCCCATTTCACCTGATCGGCTGGTCCATTTTACCTGAACTCTGCTTGTGTAAAAAAGTTGGCTCAGCTGACCTATCAAGACCCATAGGGCCTAAAAACATATATTTACTGCGTAATTCCAACACAAAATGTAAAGAAAACAACCATTACTAGCCATAAAACCACATTTTAATAGAACACGTTTTTTGTACGTGCCTGAAGCTATTAACCAAAAAGTGGCCCAATTTAGCTGATATCACCCTATTATAAAAGTATGTATCAGATATGATACAATTGGCTTTACAGGGTTAAAACCAGTTGCAGTTAGCAGAGTGTCTTCCCCTACTCTCTCACCCCTTTCACAAGCCGATCCACTGTCGTTCTCTCCTAACAATAAAGGCACAAAATGCCCCAAAAATACATAAAAAAACTAGTTCAAAGAAATATGTTTAAATGAATTACACTGTTAACATATTAAAATGTTAATTTAAACTAAGCTAAACTGTTAATAACACTTTTTGCTTAATGACATGTTCAAATACAGAAAATGATGGTGTTTTGTTTCCCCCGTCAAAGGTGTTATTTTTGTGTTTGGTAACAGGTTTATTCAAAAGTCACAGACAATATTTGATTAAAATTTCAGGATCAGTCAGCAGTGGGCTCTCAGAGAGGTTTAAGGGATGATCAGGACACAGGAATGTCCCAAAGGGTCTGATGACCTTGGACTTTTACTACATATTTGCTAATAACTAAAAAAGTTTAAGACAGATTTAGATGATATTTACAGAGAATGTTGACCACAACACGAGAGAAGAGACGAGATTTTGACGGGGATCTGAATCTGGATCCAGAAACTCGGTTAACAGAGTTCCACATTTTTGACAAAAACCCTCCTCACAGTGTTGGAAATGCCTTTGCAGTAAAGGAATCAGAATCTTTAATTTGTGTGGCTGTTGATGATTTGATGTACTATAATAACACTGTTTTTGTCAGCCTTTTTATGAACTGAATTTAAGTTTAACTGAACTGTACAAGTATACTTGATCCTGGAATAAACAGAGAGTGTAAAATAATAATTTAGTCTCTGCCAGTCAGATAGAAGTCCCTCAAACATCTATGAAAATCACATTTCTAGATTGTCTTGGGTAAAAGCTCCTTGGTGGAGTTTCTCCAGCAAATTGGTGCAACTGTGCTCAAACTGGACAAATTCATGTGCCTTGTAGCTGTCAATCATGTTCCTAACTATCCAAAACCTGAATCCTTAATAAATCATTAACTATGAGACCATGGTTAAGGACAGAGGTCCCCCCTTGGTGCAGCAGGGCTGGAAAAAGTCACGTCCATGCTGACTGGACCCTGATACGCTACCATTGACCCCTGTTTGTCTTTCCAGCATTTGATCACTGCACTGGAAGACTTCCAGGAGGACAGTGGAGAGTGATGGCTGCCCAAAAATGTGAAGACTCTGCAGCAAGAACTGCAGAGGACATCTGCTCAGAGGACATTTTATTTAAAAAATGACACCACACTGGATAAATGTTTAAGTCCTCATGCTTTACTGTAACCCTAAAGTCATACATGTGGAGAATAATGGGATCAAACACGTCCTCAGATCAGGTATCAATGGTAAACTAGAGGCACAGAGCTAACAGGGAAACAGACAGACAGTGACCCCGTTTACATGGGTCAAACAATCCTATTTACAATCAGATTGAAAAGTCAATCAGATTAGAAATGTCTCATGTAAACACCTTAGCCAATCGGATTCACCAGATCGAATTGTAAGACGTAGTCTACGCCGATTGATAATCAGCTCTATGCTTCATGTGAACGGCTGAGTGGAGTGGATTGGGTTGATAGAGAGGATTGTTCGGTCTGCTCAGGCAATCTGAAGGACAAAAGAGGCACGTAGTGACATACACAGAGCGTGCCCAAACAAAAATGGTGAACAAAAAGAACAAACTAGATGGTGGAGAAAACAAACTTTTTTTAAAGAAAATCCAACAAAGGATCCATCTTTCTAGAGGTAAACAGGAAGCAGGAAGTGCACCTCTTCTTCTCTTACACATTTACAGGTAGTGGCAGTGACCTTCTGCACATGTCAAAAAAACAATACAATTGGATTCAGCTGGGGCCGTGCAAACACAGATTGAACGTGGATCTCTTTACTCAAACTTCATGAATACAGATCGAATCAGATTCTCTTAATCTGATTGATTTCAATCAGATTGAGGAAAACTACCCATGTAAACGGGACCAATAAGAAGCCAAAATGAGCTGAAGAGACTGATCTGATGACAGTGTGACTGCTATAAATCTTCATATTTGAGTCAGTTTGGACACTTGTGTAAAGTTTGAACACTTTAAGAGTTTAGATATTCTGAATGAGAATGGTTCAGAAAGACAGATGAGCTGAAAACATGAAGCCTCTGGCCCAGGAGATCGCTGACAAATTCAGGATCCACAACAACCAGAAAGGGACACAGCCTGGGACGAACAAGATACAAAGACATCATCAGATCCAGCATTTATGAGAGGAGACCCAGAACCACAGCCCCTCCCCCAAAAACACTGACAGAGACATTTAAAGGAGAAGGACGGCAGCAACAGGAGACACAGATGAGTCTGAGGCACCAGCAGGTTGACCTGCATATCTGCTTCCTGATTGGGTAATCTGAAAAATAAAACCTGAAATGTTGCTAAATTAAGAGGCAGGAACAACAAATAACTTGTTGCAAATGTATTTCTTAGGTTGAAATACAAAGGGTTAATCTAACTAGTAGTACTAGTAAAGCCAAAAGTTTCACTAGTTGTTCTAAGCAGCCTTAAAGAAAATGAAGTAGGAGGGATTATAACTAAATCCAGCACCCTGGATGGTTGTAATATTTTCAAAAGCCAATGAGCAGCCTGAAATGTTTGTTTTTTTTCCCCTCGTCATTATTAGAATATAAGTTAGACTACTACTACTTCTTATGCCAAATAACAGCTTAACAAGGTATCACTTAGGATATATAACTTCATACTTAGCATTTAAATAAACTTGAACAGCAATAAATTATAACTATTATTATCAAAATGGCTTCCTTGCATTTAAAATGTACATATTTAGCCAAAACAAACTTCAAAAAAGCGATCATTAATATCTGTTATTTTCAACATCATCCACTTACCTCTTCTGAGGCATAGTGTGGGGTACTGAGTAAATATTAGTCTATTTACATAACTGTAATGCACACAAGCTGAAGTGGGAGAACAGTTAGTTATAATGCAGGCATAGAAAACTGATAATATAAGGAATAGCTGCAGGGTGAACATTATTATTACCCAAGTTCTGCATATACGTATCTTACTATATATCAAGTGGAAAACCTCGTTAATCACACACGATGATGACCAATCATTAATAAATAATAATAAATGTTATGTCATATCATAAGTCATAAGTGATACTTGGTGGTTAAAATTGATGAATAACAACTAACACCCAGTAAAGTAAGAAGCTTACACTTCGTTTCAGACAAAACTATAATAGTTTTGTAAGATTATTAGCCCCCATTGTTGGAATGAAAGACCTGCAATATATCACTATCTAAGTTAGTGGGGGTAAAAGTTCAGCGTGACTTTTTTTTTTCTTTAGAAAAATATTCAGTAAAAAAAAATAAAATTGGACTCTTTTTTTTTCTCAGTGGCCCTAATCCTCTTCCGTATATATGAAAGATATAATGTAAAACGTTAAAATGGTGACCTCATAGCGTAACAGATGACGATGAAAATTTTGGTGCACCTAGTTTTTTGTGCTGGTGCACCTTGAAAAATAAAGAAGGTGCACTGTTGCAAGCTATGCAAAAAGTTAGTACGGAGCCCTGTAATAGCACGTTCAATGTTCTGGTTCGTTCACGCAATTAGCACGGGGCAAGGTGCAAGGTGCATTTTGGTTGCATATGCAACCAAAATGGTCGCACTCAAGAGCCCTGTATTAGTAGGTGTGTTGCAGTGATCTACTATCACTGTGTGCACAGTTGATAACAGGAGTAACAGTGGTGTGGACCGCCCTCTTTAAGCTGGACTTTGCATGTGCTACCAGCTTTCTCCATGGAGAGTTTGGGAGAGCAGCAATGAAACATAATCTAAATGGCAGCATTCACATAGCTGTACAGCTTCATCATCATTAACCTCTCATGTGAAAAGCAGTCTTACAGTAACGCACACAGACTGAGCGGCTAACTGTTGCCTTTACGCACGAACTGCATCACACTCTGCGCACATTGACAGACTCTAAACTCTGTCAGTGAGTGGAGAGTGTGATGCAGTCAGCTCTGAGTGACAGGCAAAGTGAATATGGCTATAAAGGTTGTTTTTGATTTTTAAAATAAATTAAATGACCTCCTCCATGCTGTAGAGCAGAGAGGGTTTACTTTACGCTTGCGTCTTTATGGCACACTGGACCATCCCTCTTTCTCCAGTCCATCAAAATGACAGCCTCCAAGTCTCTGTTAAAAAATGAAGTCAGTGAAGGAAAATATTCAGTTAATGTGACCCCTGTCTGCCACTATGATCACAGCCTCCTGTTCGTAACACTGTGCCCTTTGTTGCACCTACTTTTCAAAAACACAGTGCACAGTCAGTTGTGGGTCTGATTTATCATATTGTGGGTGCATAATAGTCACATTTGCATCTCCTCCAAGTATTTTGCTCATCTGAAAGATGCAATCCTCGGTGCACCCTGTTATTAGATCAAGTTTGCACGTGTTTTAATGCACGCAGACATTTAGTAGATCAGGCCCTCAGTGAATACACACAGGCGGACATGCACACACAATGTGTGATATAATGAAGCAATGGAAGATAAGTCTCTTTCTGACTTTTATTTAAGTGTAATTAATTTGGTTCTCTTAAGATTTAACCTCAGTGAAATAATAAAAATAGTGCTACAGTAAATCTTTATAAACCGGTTCAAACAGGTTGAAATAAAACTGGAAAAAGATCTCAGTTACATCATCTAACATCTAACATGTTCTTAATCGTTCCACTCAATATTTTCACAAAAGTGTTTTTTTCTTTGTGATTTTCAAGGTTGAAGTCACAAATTAAGAGAGCTTTTCTTCCACAGTTGATTAAAATTGTTCCTGCCAACAGAAGTTGTCTGACTGAAGTGACCCGGTTTGGCTGCTCTGATTCTGATTGGTTTGTCGATTGACCTTTCAGCGTGAATTTTTTCATAAAAATGTGCTGCATGAATAAAATGACAGGATTGGATTAACTCCTGTACAAACAGTGCTGTCTAATATTAACTTCTTTTTTGTATTTAAAAACCAGTGTGTGAGTGTGAGAGCTAAGGGCAGAGGTCGGCCTCTAGGGGGCGCCACAGAATAGGTAAAAAATTCACTCTCAGTACAGTCATATGACAGTTTTTCTCCTTTGGTGTGGCTCATTTCTTGACACAGAAATTCTCAAAATAAAATGGACAAACCTCCAAACCACTTGGCAGTTTTTCACAACAGAATTGTGTTTCTCATTTATTTCATCAAATAGCAAATATCTTTGTACATGTCTCAATGTCTCAGAATCAGAAATACTTTTATCAATCCCCAAGGGGAAATTTGGTTGTTTCAGTTGCTCTAATTCACAGAATAGCTGTCGGAAATATCAGATTAAGAAATTAGAATAGACAGAAGCAGGAGTGTAGAATTGGGTAGGGATGCTAAGGACATGTCCCTATCAATATTATAGCACTACATAAACACAAAGCAAAAGCATAGTGTAACGTAATAACTAAAAAATGATTATATTTAATGCCAAAGCGATACGTGTTTTGGTTATTTCATTTATTATCCATGAATTATTTGAGTATTGAAAGGCAGCAGCTGTTTAAGACCAACAATAAAAGTTTGTGGGGAAAAAATACAATTAAACCTCAGATTAAAACATGACTTTACACATTCATATTGTTGTGGAAAATACTTATCAGCAGTCCTGTTTGGTTTTTGTTATATACTGTATTTATCAGATTATAACCACACCATCAAAATTTGATTGGTTCCAAATTTGTCCCACTGTTCATGTGTCATGCATCAATATATTTTTAGTGAAGGAGCAGACCGTAGAGATTTAGGAGGAGAGGCTGGAGGTTAATTATATACATGTAGAATAGTTTTTTCTGAACAAAATAGTTTGCTTGTTTGTTTGATTAGCTCTACATGACATGAAAAACAGTCATAAATGCAAAACACATCAACTTTCAGGGGTGCCATCTTGGTAATGTCCCCACCAATGTCAAAATCAAACGCCCTTGGATAGAAGTATTAATTTAAATACAATAAAGTAAAGGTAAAAACAATAATAATAAAATAAAATACATGAAAAGAGAGTGGAAATTAAGTAAACAATTTAACATCTTTGAAAAAGAGTAAGTACAGGTAGCTTACACTTTGCACACTTATCCTACATTTGATGATTAAAACTGATTGTTGATTCTCAGCCTGAAGGTCTCCGAAACATGTCAACATCATCTCACTGTATTCACTTTCACACAACAGTCTGTTCCACTGTCAAAATTAGTCAAGAACATAAGGGCCCGACCGATTTATCGACCGGCCGATTATAGCCCTTTTTAAAGTGATCAACATCGGCCAGAGTTTTGCCGATGTTACGCCCATATATTCTTAATTTCTCATAAAACAATAAACGCTGTTCGGTGTCAAAGCCACGCGGAATGATGACGTTGTGAAACATGGAGACGAGCATCGTTGAAGCGGCTCATAGGGTGCTTCCCAGTGTGCCAAAATGCAGTCTCCTCTCTCCTCTCTCCTCTGCGACACCAGAAGTACTTTGTGAGCAGCCATATTGAAGGACGTTCCAAAGCGCCAAATGCGCTCGGAGGAGAGAGGAGAGAGGAGAGAGGAGACTGATCTGGAGGAGGTATAATCGAGGAAACACAAGTGCAGGCTACGCGGAAGTCTTTTCACTGACAGACACGCCCCCTTGTGACGTATCAGCAGCCGGCTGTAAAGTGTCAGCTGGCCACATGTGTGAAGTGTAAACACCATGGCGCAAAAGAAAGTGTTAAAGTGTAATTAGCAACTTTTGGGAGTCATTGTAATGAGTATATCCACATTTCACACAAAGCAGCCGATGTGTAGGCCTAATGTTCCCTCTAATTGTGAGCAGTTACTAAATTTCAGTGTCTCTTTTATCTATTTTTTTATTTTCCTCACTGTGCAAAGAAATATTTACTCATCATTTAAAAGAACTCTAAGCTGGTCATATTGATATCACAGAAAATATTGAACTCTATCATGGGGCAGTTCTTCCAGGTTTTCCATCTGTAGTCTGTCCTGATTTATCTGTGTTGTTTGTGTTTATGTCTGTAACTGTAAGGCTGCTACAGTAGACAGGTCTGTTCAGGAAAACACATTTTACATTAGATTAGACAATTTTATTTTTTCCAAAGGGCAATTCAGTTTTTTCAGTCTACCCAGACCATACATACATTTACAAACAGCAAACATGGACAATAATAAATAATAATAATAAAAGAGATGCTCATTGACAAATATCAGCACCCAATAGACCCTGGGGTCAGGCAGATTAATGCACATTAATGAAAAGCAAGTTTTATGTAGTTCCTGATCTAACCAAGCTAAAATAAGGAGAGTGAATTGTACATTGTTATCTCAGGCCTTTACATTTTTTCTATATAAATGCGCAGAGAGGGGGGTTTAAGTGCTTATAGCAGAATAAAAACATTATTCATGAACACAAAGTGGCTGCAATATAACAATTTAAAACTCCTATCATTCTGTGCCTGGGAAAACTTGACATTTTTCTTTTTCATTCATGAACATATTCACTTTAAATTGATGTCAAAGTGTATATGAATGTACCGCGGTCGAGCGTCCTGGAGTTTACATTATTTTCCTTAAAGGAAAAGTTCGGTTCCTGCAGCTTTTACATTGTTTATAGAATGAAGAACAACAATACACTCACCCAGAAGGCTTTCCTGATGCAAACGGTGCTTCGGGAGATATTTAGATCCAAAATCGAGCAGCGGACACCGATATAATGGTAGCCCGTAGGGCATAGATCGCCGCTCCTAAAAACTGCATTAATCGTCCAAAAACTCATGTTTTTCACCAATATTCCATCATGATTTGCTCCGAAAGGACCGCCATTGCAGCCTGTGTCTCTCCACACAGCGCTGTGTGGCTGAACTAACCTCTGAACTGACGAGCTGTTTACATGCTCTTCACAAGATGCGCAGTACTCTCTGGAGCGTTGACGCTTCCTTATCTGTATATCTGTATACTGTGGCTCCAAACTGTAAGGACGTCCATCATATTCAAAGTCCTCCTCCACAACATCTTCATCCCATAGACATTCGTCCATTTTGCACAAAACTGGAAGAAGAAAGTTGATTTATAGCTGCCGATCTTCCCCTGAAACAATGAGCCGCACTGCGGATGCGCGAAGAGCATGTAAACAGCTCGTCAGTTCAGAGGTTAGTTCAGCCACACAGCGCTGTGTGGAGAGACACAGGCTGCAATGGCGGTCCTTTCGGAGCAAATCATGATGGAATATCGGTGAAAAACATGAGTTTTTGAACGATTAATGCAGTTTTTAGGAGCGGCGATCTATGCCCTACGGGCTACCATTATATCGGTGTCCGCTGCTCGATTTTGGATCTAAATATCTCCCGAAGCACCGTTTGCATCAGGAAAGCCTTCTGGGTGAGTATATTGTTGTTCTTCATTCTATAAACAATGTAAAAGCTGCAGGAACCGAACTTTTCCTTTAATTCAGTTTCTCCCGTGCACTCAGACCGGTTTATCCAGCTGTGACGCCGTCATCACTAAAAGACGTCGCTTCATGTGACGCTCCGGAGGAGAGGACATCTCAATGCTCATAAAATGAACCTCCTCGTTTCCTCTCTCCTCTCTTCGTTTCCTCGCGTCTCTGGCATGCATCTCTGGTGGGCGGGACTAAGACGCAAGTGGAGGAGGCGAGTGGAGGAGGCGAGGATGCAACTTTGGAGCTTTGAGAACCAACCATAGGGCCTTTTTCAAACCGGCCCCTACACACTCCCCCTCCGTAACGGAGTGCACTCCGTCACTGAGTCACACTTGCAGCTGAATGTAGTTCACTTCATCACGGTGAAGGGTAAGGCAAGGCAAGTCTATTTGTAGAGCACAATTCATACACAAGGCAATTCAAAGTGCTTTACAGAACAAGAAAAATGCATTAAAATCACAGTACAAAATAAAATCAACATTAATCATTATAAAATAAATTTAAAAAGAAGAGTGCAGATCAGATCCTTTCAGTCATATACACAGTTAAACAGCTGTTTTTAGCCTAGATTTGAACATTGTCAGAGTAGAGGCCTGTCTCACATCTTCAGAAAGACTGTTCCAGATTTTAGCTGCATGAAACTGAAACCCTGACTCCCCATGTTTAGTCCGGACTCTGGGCACCAGCAGGAGGCCGGCCCCTGAGGTCCTCAGAGTCCGAGATGGTTCATATGGCACTAACATGTCAGAGAAGGGTCGGACTACAGCAGTAAGCTTTGGGATAAACTTCCCTCCCTCAGGTGGAAACAGGAAGTGTATGTTGCCATGGTTTCGCAGCAGCATCTTGCATGAGCAGCAGTTCTTGCATTGATCCAGCAATGACTGAAACATGAACAGATGAGATCCTCCAAAAGGCGCAGAGGTTTAAGACGTCTTTTACGTTTGATTACGCAGCAGTGGAATGTGAGCCTCTGGACTTTTGTTGCACACATTCTGTAAAAACTCTCTCTGGATATTGATTTTGTTCATCTTTATTAAAGTATATGAGATTGAACAAAAAAATCGTCCTTCAATGCATAATTTAATATCAGGTCAATCTATTAAAAGTTTCCCAACATATTTTAAACCCTGGCATAATAATATTTATCATTAATATTTTGAGACTGAACTTGAACCCTGATGGTATGTTATGTTTTAATTTTTAATATGTTTTAATGTCAGAGAAGCAAAAAGCAGCTGGGCTATTTTTTTCCTGTACTTTGAGTTTATGAAAAAAAATCCTAAGTACAGAATAAAAATAAGAAAAGGCCTAAATATTAGCAGAGAACCTTTCTGCAACAATTTTGATCTGCCTATATGTATCTCAGTGCTGAGATTTGCCTAATTAACATGTCTCAGGTAATTAAAAAAAATGTTTTTATCCTAGGACAATACAAATTATCTCACTTATTCTTTATTATTCTTTTCTTACTGAAGAGCTTTCATTTTTCACTCACATTTTTATGAATTATTTGGTTTTCGTTACATTCCTTGTAAATATAAAACATTTAATCAAATTAACTCTTTTTTGGACTAATGCAGGAAAGGCCTTAATTTCATAATCTCTGACATGCACAACTTCAGTTGTAAACATCTGGATGACAATCATGAAATATTTGTCTTAGTTCAACAGAGTTTGTGCAGGCACTTGCGTGGAACTTACATTTGTTTGTTGCTTCCTCTATGAGTGTGTCCGGACACACTTTAGCGCTGCACGTGTTCAGCGAGTCGGCATCCGTGCAGACTTGGGCTGCGGTCGAATAGTCACCTCCTAAATCCTTTCCTATCTACTTTTCCTTAACCCTGATGGAAAATGTCATGAGGTTAAGGAAAGGAGAAAGGAGAATTCAGAAGGACCTAGGAAAGGAAAACTGCCGTGCAGAGAGAATCCGACTACACTTTCACTACGTTACGTCATCATGTGACGGCGGATGTTACTGCTGCGGTTAAACTACAATTTTCTGAAAGTGGACTACAAAAGACGCATCATGATTCATGTATCATGACAATGTTGTTCCTTTAGACAACATTGAACATAAAAACCTGATTAAAATGTTGTCTGCATAACTGATGTGTAAGTGTGGATTTAAATAAATCTGTCCTCTCATTATCGACATGAACACCAATCAGTGCATGAAAATAAATGAACTGAAGGAAAGAAAGGCATAAACTGTTAAGACCACAATCTAATGGTGTACAAATGATTCATTGAACCAAGTTTAAAACAGAATCAACATCAAATGTCTCATATCCTGCTCTCTTCAGAGAATCAGACAGCTGGAAAGTTAAGGCAGGTTTTGGTAAACTTTAGAAAGGATGAACAGCAGAGGGAACTCACATGGTCTGAGGGATTTGTTCATCATTATTCGGTTGAATTCAGAAGCAGTCGGAATACGCGCTGTTTATAAAAGCTGTTGCCGTGGTGAATTGTGGGACAGAATAATCTCCTCTCCTTTCGTAAAGGATGGTCCAGTGCATCCTATACTAAAGGAGATAATAAAGGAAGCACTGAGCCACCTTTCCTAAGCATTTAAACTATTCCAACAGCTCTAATCATGAACTACTTCCGGTTCATTTCACTCCATTAGGAACCTTCCTAAGCAAAAAGGACTGTTCGACCGCAGCCTCGCTTGTGGAGGGTTTTACAGCCCACTACCCCTCCCCGTGAATCGGTTTGGGATAGCCCTTAATATGGCCCTTAATAGGGTAAAAATGAATATATGAAATGTAAATCTAGAACGATGTGTAGATATGAAAAATGATATATGAGATTGTAAATATTAAATCAGGTGTACATATGTAAAATATGATATATGAAATATAAAAATGAAAGTATCTGTAAATATGTTAAGTATGTAAGTATTTAATAAAATGTTCCTACCTCTCATGCAGTTCTGATATCCAATCTGCCGACTTCTTTCATTTCTCTCAATTATTGCTGTATTATTGAACAAAATAGCTGCCCGATTAGCAACCCAAAGAACTCACAGAAGTATTTTACGTCGATAACTTTAAATGGGTGTCTGAAATGATGCTTGACATCCACGTTAATGCAAACGTTCTTGTTTTTTTATCAGAAAACACATCGCTTTAACGATGACATGTTTTGATTGACAGGGCTGACTTGACCGTCACAATATGGCGGCCGCGTTGACGTGTCGATGCGCTGGGCAGACACAGGCATATATATATATATATATATATATCTTTTTTTAATTGAAATATTTTCAATACAAAAACAGTTATTATAATGTACATTCGTACAACCAATTGACCATCAGCCAGGGGGTAGGCTACTAGATAAAAACTGAAAATACAGAGCACAATGATATGTTTTCATAGCTTTCTTATTGTTAGTCACAGATACTTTCCATGTACTGTTCTGTTTCCTTTAGCAATGCAATAAAACAGGGGTCAGAGTGACTAAATTTAGCTTTGTGTATGTGATATTTACCTATTATTATTAGGTTTATGACATACAGTTCTTTTTGTTTTTTACTTTTAATATCATGAACACCAAAAAATATATTGTTCCATTCTAAAAAGAAGTTTGAGTCAATCTTCAGTTTGATGTAATGCAGTATCTCTGTCCAGAAGGTGGCAGTATAGTGACATTTCCAGAACAAGTGCATCATAGTTTCAGGCTCAGATCCACACAAAGAACAATTCACACACACATCCCTCCCAAATCTCAACAAATAGTGTTTGGCAGGATAGTATTTATGGATTAATTTGTAAGACACTTCTCTAACTTTGTTTTTAATCAAATATTTGTATGGAATATTCCATATATGGACCCAGTTCAACCCATTAACAATGTTAGACCAGTACTGGACAACATATGGGGTGGTGGTAATATCAGTTTGAAACAGATCTGATAAGACCATTTTTTTTCTTAGTTTTGATAGAGAAACACATATGCCCCACTGGTGTCAATGTGGGGTCTAAGGGAAGACAAACTGGTTTTCCAGCACCTTTTAAAAGAGTTAGGATACCAGAAGGAACAGCATCCATTACAACTGCAAAGTCTTTGGGGGTAACAGGAATACCATATGTCTGAAGGAATTCTGTGTAATTTAGCAGATTTCCATTATCATTGAGTAGCTGGGTGACTAAAACTATGTTATTATTAAACCAGGAGTTAAGAAATAAAGATTTGTTTTTATATTTGATATGTTGGTTATTCCAAATAAAGCGTCTATGTGGAGAGAAGTTGTGTTTATAGATTAAAGACCATGCCAACAGCATTTGCCTGTGAAAGTTTGATAGAGTTAGGGGAAGTTATTCTATTTTATAATTACAAAGTAGCACAAATTCAAGGCCTCCAATGGTGAAAAGATATATTTGGGTATAAAGTTCCAAGTGGATGTAGGATTATGTAGAAACTGCTTAATCCAGTTAATTTTAAAGGTATTGTTGAGGGTGGTAAAGTCAAGAAAATTTAAACCAACAAGAGTCATAGGTGTTCATAACAACAGATTTTTTCACATAATGCGTCTTATTCTTCCATATAAAATTAAATAATAACTTATCAATGGCATTGCAGATCTGTTTTTCAACAGCCAGGGGAGTAGCGGCATAAGTTAGATGAGACAACCCTTCTGCCTTTGTCAGTAAAACTCTACCTTTCAAAGATAGATCTCTTTGAAGCCATTGATTCAGTTTTTTCCTCGTCTTGTCTAAACTCATATTAAAATTTTCAGAGCATCTATCTGTCTGATTTTTAACAATAGTAATTCCAAGGTAAGTGAGTTTGTTTTTAATAGGTATATTATAGATCGTGGAGTCACCACAGTCTTTGAGAGGAAACAGCTCACATTTCTTCAGGGTTAAACAAAGTCCAGAAGCTGCAGAGAATAAATCTGTTGTATGGATAGCAGTGGGAACCTCTGTGGCATTTTTTAAGAAAAGCGTGGTATCGTCAGCCAGCTGACTTATTATAATTTCTCTATCCGCAATAGAAATACCTTTTAATGAGCTATTTTTTATATGAGTGGCAAGTAGTTGAGTGCATAGGATGAATAGATAAGGGGAAGCAGGACAGCCCTGTTGTATGCCCCGCTGTAAATGAAATCTTGGGGAAGTCCCATTTTTTAGTCTGATGGAGCTGTTACCTTTTGAGTACATAGTTTTGACAGCTTTACAAAAGAAATCATCAAATCCAAAATGTTCAGTTGTTTGAAAAATAAAATTTTGTTCTACGGTGTCAAATGCCTTATAGAAGTCCAAAAAGAAGATAAGGCTGTCGTCAGAACACAGAGAGGAGTAATCGATTAAGTCTAAAACAAGGCGAATATTATTGGAGATATGTCTCCCTCTCATAAATCCCGATTGGGTCTCATCAATAATTGGGTCTAAAACATTCTTAAGTCGTCTAGCAAGTACAGAAGCAAATATCTTGTAATCAGTGTTCAGGAGTGAAATGGGTCGCCAATTATCAATAAGTAGGTGGTCTTTTTTAGGTTTTGGGATTAATGTAATCAGTCCTTGTGTTAGTGCAGGAGGTAAAGTTCCTTGTTCCACACTTTCTAAGATTACCTTAAGTAAAAAAGGAGTTATATCTTCAACAAATGTTTGATAAAATTCAGCGGAAAGACCATCGACTCCAGGAGATTTGTTTGAGACTGATGACAGTATTTGGTCTTATATAGCTCACTGTAAAAACTGGAGCAGAAGTCTGCAATTCTACTAGGATCATCAGTTAGATCACCATTAATGTTGAGTTGTTGGATTAAATTAAGCTTCCCATGATGTCTTTCGAGGTTAAAACAATAGGCTGAATTCTGTTCTCCTGCTTCGATCCATTTCTTTCTTGATCTTACAAATGCACCTTTAGCCTTTTGTAAATATATTTCATTTAGTTTAGTTTGTACTGAAATCAAGTCAGAACGCTCCCTTTCTGACATGTCAGCAGAATTTTTCTGAGATAATGAAATTATTTTAGACATTACTTTTTCTTCCTCTAGTCATTGGTTTTTGGAGAAGGTACTTCCATAGTTTCTCAAATACTGGGCAGCTTTAAATTTCAGAAGTTCCCAGTTGCTACCATAAACATCTTCAGCACTTGCTTTATTCCAAAATTCTGCTATTATCCTCTTTATGCCTAATTTAACTGCCTCGTGTTTTAAAAGAGAGCTGTTTAGCTTCCAGTAAGCATTTCTATAGATCTTTGTTGAAGCAGAGTGTAAGGGGATAAATATGGAGACTGCATTATGATCAGTTAGTGGAGTTGTAATAATATTAACTAATATTTTATCAATGTTCAGATTATTGGAAACTAACCAAAAATCAAGCCGCGATTTCCTGGTGGCATTTCTGTTACTCCATGTAAAGGCATTAGTGTTATAATGTTGGTGTCTCCATACATCAATTAAATTAAATTTTTGCATAAAAGCTTTCAGGTCTTTATTAACTGCAGCAGAGTTGCGTGGAGGCCAACAGTCCAGATTGTGATCAAGTATCCTGTTAAAATCACCCCCCAGTACAATACCTGAGATAGGAAAGTTATTAGAAGCATTTTCAATATGGTTTTCTAAAGTTTCCAGCATTATATTATCATCATTGTGCGAGTTATAGCCGTAAATATTAACATTTGCTATTATGATATTTTTAATGTCTATCAATTGGAGGATAAAATGGCCTGATGGATGAAATAGAAACCAGTTTTGTGCTTATTTCGTAACCCCCTGGCATTGAAAGTAACAATGGATAAAGACATAATAATAACAATGAATTGAATAAAATATGTATAAAGATAGAATAAACTCAGATAATATTATCCTTCTTAACAGGAGCTGATCCATCTTAGGTTCTATATGCTGTGAAACATATAACATGTAAACACAGAGAGGCACCTAGGTGTTCAGATTTTCCCTCACATCACATTAACTATGAGGCATCATATAAAGTGACCTGGTGTTTTTTTTTTTGTTTTTTTTTTTAAAGGGGGGGGTGGATTCATGAGTAAAATTGTCTGTGCTCATTTCTTCAGTGTAACATGAAGTAATTTAGAACAGTTAACTTGCACAATAATGAACCATGAGCATCAGGTGTCAGCGTCTCTCAGTATAAGTCTTGTTAACAGTTATGTGATCATCACCCTCAGGTAGTTGGAATCAGTTCAGTTCCTTCTGCAAAAGCTCTCCCTTCGATGTAGTACGCCGTTTTTCCTTGTTCACGTGCTTTGGCCACCAAAGGCCACAGCTGCCCCCGTCTCTCCCTGGTGGCCGGTGATAGATCCTCAGCGAAGCGCAGTTTCTTGGTCTGCAGATATGTCGATTTCTTTGCAGCTTTCCAGACTTTTTCGCGGTATAAGCAGGTGGCAAACTGCACGATGATCCCTCGCTTGGCGACATCTTTCCTTGGTGGACCAAGTCAATGCACTGTATCAATCGCGTCTGGAAGCTTTGTTTTGTACTCCAGTAGGATCGCTTGACAGATGTTTATCACCTCGGTACGGATGTCTTGCTCCTTATTTTCCGGCACTCCATATAGGCGCAGGTTCCAGCGCCGTGAGTAGTTCTGCAGATCGGTGACTTGTTGGTCCATAACAGACACTTTTTTCTCCGTCTCACTAGCTCGTGTATCAACTTGTGTCACCTTTCCTTTTATCTCCTGAATCTCAGCACAGGCGAAGTCAACTGTTTTTTTCAGACCCTCGATTTTCAGGGTATTGTCAGAAATCAGTTTCTCCACGTTTTTTTCTAGGCTGTCAAGTCTGGTGTTTAAGACATCGGATATTTTTTTCACTAAGTCCCCGTCATCCACGTTCAAAGAATGGTGTGTCTTCAACTTCTTTGAAGCAGGGGGTTTGGACGTCGTAGAAGATGGTGTGATGGGAAGAGGAGGGAATTCGGAATCCACAAGGGAAATCACAGGTGTATCTGCCATGCAGTAGTCATGCAGGTTGTGCATAAGCGGGTTGTCTCTTGGTAACGGCGCCTCCATGTGTTGTTGTGCGCTAGCTTACTAATGCACTTAGCAGATATTTTCCCTCGACGTATATCGTTGTTTAATGTAACGGTTCTCCACAAAATAAGGATGTTTTGCCAGTTCAACACGGTGTACTCACCACTGCTCTAAACCACCTCGAGTAGTGTGCAGTATAAAGTATGTTTCACTAAGTTCTTCGTTTGTTGGTGCTCAGCTCCCAAACATGCGTGCGCTCACTCCGTCATCATGAGGCGTCATCGGCGTCTAGTGTATATGTCTATGGCTCTTAGCTCTCTGTTGATGCTGTGTGTGTGAATAACTGGTCTACACTCACACGGAGTTGCTCTTTTAAGCCTGAAGGTCCGACATGACGAACAATTTCCCGCCGTGTACATGTCCCGCTGCTGCTGGACACAGAGAGGCCTCTGCTCAGCTACAGATCAGCCTCACAGACAGACCGGGCTCCGCCAAACAGTTTCCTGACGGTTTCCTCCTCTGTCATTCTCAATATTGACGAATTGGACTTTCTGATGGCAGGGTATCAGTTTAGCTATGACTGTTTTCTTGTGATTATGACGGAAATCTGGCTTTATCCGCTTATTCCTGACATGGCAGCTAAGCTAACCAGCTGCCCCAAGCATACAACGTCATCATAAGCAGACACATCTAGGAGAGACTTCACATAGCTGGGGGCTTTAATCAGCCTCTTTAAATAAGTTTGTGAAATATGTGCAGTATACCACAACATCTTTTGAATTTCCTCACGCACATTAACTCATGTTTAAAATAAAAAAAGAGGTTCTACCTGAACTAAAACCTGCTTCTGATGAACTAATAAGGACAGAACAGCAGGTGTGACAAAGAGTTCATAAATAATATTTAAAATTGTATTTTTTAAAAAGTTATTTGTTTTGTTTTGCAGGAATTTTGTTGCAGTTTTGCACACTATTTTTATTTTGTGCTTTTTTAGAAGTTGTTCTACCTTTAGTACATCCTACCTTTAGTTTTCATCAACAAAAAGTACAACATACAGAGTGACTTTTTAAGGTTATATAATTCATGTACCAGAAGTTCAATGCTTTTTATTTTCATGTTATTGTACTGTAAATTATCTTACTGGTGTAAAGTTAAACAAATACTAAAGGTCCAAAACTATAAACGTTCTGTCTGTAATTTATATATTCACTGTTGTGTTTTGGGATCAATTTTTTTTAAAATCACATTATATATATGTTACAATTAATCGGCCGATTAATCGGTTATCTGTATTTTTTTCTGCCAAATATCGGTATCGGCATCAGCCTAAAAAAATCCATATCGGTCGGGCCATAAACATACAGTTTTTTTTTTACAAATATTAGTTGTGAAACTCCAGCATTATTTACTGCACTGTAAGATACAAAAAACTGTACTTGTTTTTATGTTTATATTACAGTATATTATGCTGCATACATTTTATTTTTGCTCTGATGTATGGAAGTTACTGTAGGTGTGTGAACAACTTTTTTTAATTGCTAACACAATACTGCAAAATCAAATTTATTGCACTAATATTTCAATTGACACAGTGCACAAAACCTCCACTCAAGTAAACTCTCAACATTTTTCTTGCTTTGCACATTTTGCAATTCACAACAGCACTTTTTACTGTAAATGCAAGGAAAACTTTTTTTCTGCGTAAGACACAACAATCTGACATAAAGTGAAGTTTGCAGTTTTGAAAAACTGTTGCCAAATTATTTTTCCTTCCCCTTTGTTTCTTTATATTTTGTGTGTGTGTGTGTGTGTTTAACACAAATGTAATCTGTTAGTCAGACAAGAAAAAACACCCCAGTAACCACTGTCAGTGAAGGACTGGGCTCAGACTGAGCTGGACATGAGGGACATTTCAATGTTGGATTTGGAAGAGAGGCGGGGTACACCCTGAACCGGTCACCAGTCAATCACAGGGCCACATAGAGAGACAGACAACCATTCATGCTCACACTCACACCTAAGGGCAATTGAGAGTCACCAATTAACCTATTGAGCATGTTTTTGGTCTGTGGGAGGAAGCCGGAGTGCCCAAAGTGAACCCACGCATGCACGGGAAGAACATGCAAACTCCACACAGAAAGGCCCCTGTCCAACCCAGGATTCAAACCGGGGACCTTCTTGCTGTGAGGCACGTGCACAACCTGCTGCGCCACCTTGCCACCCAATACCAAATCAGTTATCATTGTTTATTCACTTTTATACAGGATTTTTTATCAGGGTATTCATATTGTACTTCAGATTTTTGTTTGTATTTGTAATTTGTTCTTCATGTAAATTAGTTGACATATTATCTTATAAATTAATGACAAACGCTGCTACATATGATGTCCAATATGTAGCGGCTAAAGGCAAGGCCAGTTTATTTGTAGAGCACAATTCATGCACAAGGCAATTCAAAGTGCTTTACAGAACACGAAAAAATGCATTAAAATCACAGTACAAAATAAAATCAACATTAACATTATAAAATAAATTTAAAAAGAAGACTGCAGATCAGATCCTTTCAGTCATATACACAGTTAAACAGCTGTTTTTAGCCTAGATTTGAACATTGTCAGAGTAGAGGCCTGTCTCACATCTTCAGAAAGACTGTTCTAGATTTTAGCTGCATAAAACTGAAACCCTGATTCTCCATGTTTAGTCCTGACTCTGGGCACCAGCAGAAGTCCGGCCCCTGAGGTCCTCAGAGTCCGAGATAGTTCATATGGCACTAACATGTCAGAGATGTACTTTGGTGCTAGGCCATGGAGAGATTTGTACACAAGCAGAGCTGCTTTAAAGTATATTCTCTGAGCAACAGGAAGCCAGTGAAGGGACCTGAGCACAGGACTAATGTGTTCGTACTTCCTGGTTCTGGTCAGGACCCGAGCAGCAGCGTTCTGGATGTACTGCAGCTGTGTTATGGCTCGTTTGGAGAGGCTGGTGAGAAGGCCGTTACAGTAATCTAACCTACTAGAGACAAATGCATGGATAAGTATCTCTTGGTCAGGTTTAGACACTATACCTCTGATTTTGCCGATGTTTTTTAGATGGTAAAAGGCTGCTGATGTTATTGATTTTATATGGCTGTTAAAGTTCAAGTCTGAGTCCATTATTACCCCGAGATTTCTAACCTAATTTGTAGGTTTTAGAGAGAGAGACTGGAGGTGACTGCTGACACTTTCTCTTTGTTTCTGTGGACCAAACATGATGACTTCAGTCTTGTCTGAATTTAGCAGGAGAAAGTTGTTTTGCATCCACACACTGACCTGATGGATGCAGTGACAGAGTGAATCCACTGGTCCACATTCACCTGCTGTCAGTGAGACATAGATCTGAGTGTCATCTGCATAATTGTGGTGGGACACATTAGTACTTTGTATTAACTGGCCTAAAGGCAGCATGTAGAGATTGAACAGGAGGGGTCCCAGGATTGACCCCTGGGGCACCCCACAAGTCAAGGCCATGTGGTCTGAGACACAGTTACCAATTTCTACAAAGTACTTCCTGTCTTCTAGATAGGACTTCAACCAATGAAGGGCAGTCCCCGAGATGCCCACCCAGTCCATTAGTCTCTGTAAAAGGATGTCATGATCGACAGTGTCAAAAGCAGCACTCAGATCTAGTAGGACTAAGACGGAGATTTTGCCTGCGTCAGTGTTCAGGCGGATGTCATTTGTCACCTTGATAAGAGCGGTCTCAGTGCTGTGATGGGGTCTAAAACCTGACTGGAAAACATCAAATGAGTTGTTCATTAGGAGAAAGTCAGTGAGCTGTTGGTAAACAACTTTTTTAGGGACTTTGCCTGAGAATGGCAGATTTGAGATGGGCCGGTAGTTGTCCAGTACTGTGGCATCAAGACTGCTCTTCTTTAGGAGAGGCTTTATGACCGCAGTTTTCAAGGCCTTTGGGAATGTTCCAGATTGTAGTGACATGTTAACTATCTGAGCGAGTGGTGGTAACAAACTGCTCAGCACAGACTTCAATAATCTAGTGGGTAACACATCGAGGCAGCATGTAGATGAACTCAGACTGGTGATGATCTCTTGGAGAGTTTTGTCAGTTACAGGTGCAAAATGTGTCAGCTCGAAGTGTTTAGGTGGCTGCAGGGTTGTTATTGGTGCTGTGGAATTGATGGAGTTTTTAATAGTCTGAACCTTGTTGCAAAAGAAGACTGCAAACTCATTACACTTAGATGTGGAGATTAATTCTAATGGAAGTTGAGCTGGAGGATTTGTTAATCTGTTCACTGTTGCAAATAAGACACGCGAGTTGTTACTGCAGTTTCCAATAATTTCAGAAAAGTACATCTCCCTTGTTCTATGTAAGATCTGATTGAACATGTACAGCTTTTTCTTTATAAATTTCATAATGAACATGGAGTTTTGCCTTTCGCCATCTCCGCTCGGCCCTCCGGCACTCCCTTTCTGTGCCCTGACCGAGTCGTCATTCCTCCATGGCGACTTCTGCTTATTTTTAACCATTTTAACTTTCACAGGGGCAATGGTGTCCAGAACATTCAAAACACTTGAAGTGACAGAGCTCAACAAATCATCAACATTAGAACATGAGACATTTTGAAAGTTAATCACTTCCATGAACAGAGCACCTGTGCTGTTATTAAGTGTTAGACAAAGAGGACTGTTAAAACGTTATACAAGCACAACAGAAAATTTCAGGTCATCAACGGGGCAGGAAGAAATATATAATCTTTGTTAATATTTATAATATTTGATTTCTACCTAATTGTCCTTGAAATAGGAGTTAACAAGAAAACACAAGAAAATCTAAAATCCACCCACTTAGGCCAGGACACGGGTTAAAATGAGACAATAATTTGCTAAAATATGGGGCTGATTGTTTTAAAAGCAGACGAAAAATTCTAAAACAATATATGTGCACGTGTGCCTGGACCTTCCAGATGTTTAAAAAGCAGGTTAAAAAGAGTTAAAATAGCATCATCCACCCCTCTCTTGCATGCAGAGTGATCGCTGATGTAGTACAAGTAGCTTCTGGAGTGTAAGCACCTTAAGGCTGTGTGTCATCACCACCTCAAAGTCAACCTTTGGGTCTCTATTTGGCTGTTTGCAGTTACTCTGGGGTAATATTCACAGCTTATTTGACTGTAACTTCCAGTCTATTTAAGAATGTTAGATCATTATTGATGAGGAAACTTACTTATATATAAAATTTGAAAATGTGATTTCAAAAATTTTGAAAGGTCAAAAGTACACTGTGGACAAATTTATTGCCTTTGGTTCTTTTTTTACTGTTAACAGTCACTAACTTAAGATGCTGTAAAAACATCAAATAAATGTTTTTTTAATCATTTATTTGCTAAAATCATTTGATAATCAGGTTATCAAATATGTCAACTCTCAACATCCAAATCTGGAAACAGCTCCACCGCCAACAGCCTGAACTGCCCCGCTGATGAACTGAAACTTTCTGTTGTGCTTGTGTAACGTTTTAACAGTCCTGTTTGTTTCAGAACTTTTATTTAGTCTTCTGGCATGTTAACAAAGGTAATTAATTTGTTGAATTTCTCAGGAACTTCTGCTGAAAATGAATCTCTGATGGCACTGTGGCTACACGCAGGCCTTCGGGCGAGGCGGGCCAGACCAATAAGGAGGCAGGCCAATGAAAAACAGTTAGTGGTCGGCTTTTTGGCAGACAGGCCAGAGACAGCAGCGCTAGACTGTGTTTACTACTTATTGTTGCGAGTGAGCTTAACTATAAAAAAGTAATCTTTACTTTAAAAAGTAAGTATTTTGCATTTTTACACATGCAAGTGATTGTTACTTAATAAATACTAGTCATAAAGGCATATTTTTGTTAACTTAGTAAAGTTAACTCATGTTTGCAAGTCAAGGCAGCTATTGGATTTTACAGTGTAGGCGCCACACACCAATTCATAAGTCTGCCCCCCTTTAATTGTTTCCTTGGAGCACTAAAACTAATCAACATCTCCTCTGTTTGTGTTAATAAATTATTAAATAAAGGACGACAACTTTATCAGTGCAAATCAGGAAAAAAACCTCGGAGACATTCTAAGGCCCAAGACCATAGATTATAGCCAGAAAATTCTGATTTTTTAGAGCTAAAATGTTTGTTTCACTTTCTGCCAAAATCCTAAAAATATCAAAATGTCCATAAAATTCAACATATAGATTTTTCATATCTCATTTGATACATTAGGTGTTTTTGGCAACTGATAATCCATTTGTGGACATTTTTATGATTTATCTGATTGTATTCAGATGTTTTTTTTGTAATTTGCTGATCATATTGAGTAGATAGAGGTATTATAAAAGTATGTATCAACTATAATACAATTGGCTTTATAGGGTTAAACAGTATCTGTCCTGATCCTGTTCTTTTTACTAAAGTTACCCATTTGTTCATGTTTTATTTGTGCTTCTTGTGTAACTTTGAAAAATCTACCTGTCTCTCCTTGACTTCATAAGTTTTTTTGTAAAAGGTCAAAAATACACTGTAGACAAATGTATAAACTGTTGGTCCTGTTTTGACTGTTAACAGCCACTAACTTAGCTGAAAAAACATCAAATAAATGTTTTGTGTTTTTGCTCAAATCTCATCATTAAAGTCAGCCCTTATCAGAATGATTGAATATTTAAAAATATCAGGATTTTAGCCCTTTATTTTAACCCTTTAAATGCCATATGTGACTTATTTGGTGGACAAAAGACATGGTGATAACAGGAGTCAATGGGAAATAAAAATGAAGCTGCACAACAAAATAATAATGTCTCAAAGCCAGCGTTTTTACTTATCTTTGCCATATCCAGAGCAAGTAAAAAATCTCCACCCTCTGAACAGTTTTTCATCTTTAAAATCTGTCATTTTGTTCAACTTTCCCACCAAATCAGTGACAACACCAAAAGAATTTAAAGAGTTAAAGTTTTAGTCTTTTAAAGGGTTAAAATCCATTATTTTCAAAAAAAAAAAAAATACATATTGTTGATCAGTTCTGAGTTTGTTGAAGAGGTTTGAGCAAAAACATGTTTGTCTGATATATTTCTACAGCAGCCTAAATAAGTGACTATTAACACACAGACATGACCACAGGGGATAATATTAAAATAAGAGGTGGCACAAAAAATAAAAATGTATCAGAGCCAATGTTTTTAATAATCTCTGACACATCCAAGAGTGTGATAGCATGTCAAACATCTACAGCCTATGAACATTTAAATATTGAAAATGTGTATTTCAGGGTTTTTTCCACCAAATCAGTGACATCATCTATAGAAATGGCTCTGAAAGGGTTAAAGCCCATTTTAAAAATGAGTACTGGTTTTGATCAGAGTGAGTTTGATGAAACAATTTGAGCAAAAATAAAAATATCTGATATGTTTTTACAGCAGCCAAAGTTAGTGGTTGTTAAAAGCCAAACAGGACCAAAGGGTCTGGTTTTAGGACGGTACCAAAGGGTTAAATCTTGTCTTCTTCTGTCTTGTTGCCAGTTCGTTTTAGTGTTTTTACCTCGCTCCAGCATTCGTTCAAGTCACAGTCAAGTCGTGTACGATCTTATTTATTTATTTATTTATTTTGAACATAACAAAAAATATTGAAAACAAAAAAATAAGAGGAATTAAAAAGAAAGCAGATAACTAATGTAAAATATTCATCTGAAGTTATAATGTACATGCTCGAAAAGGAGCAGGAAGAAGCAAAACTTATCTGGTCCTCTTATTCTCTGTTACATATTTGACTAATGTTCCACCTCTGTACTCCAATAGACTTATCATGAAAGCAAATTATACAGACTTATGAAATCTATTTAAACATTCACCTACCTATTTTATACACATATAAATACCTCTCTACCTATCTGATTACCTACTCATATCCATATATACTTAAACACCACACCTATATGTGCACCTATATACATGAAGATATCCATAAATTCATACATGAGTTTACATATCCATGCATTGTGTATGTATACATGTCTGCATACAGACTTTCCTTTGCACACACATGGACATCTTATTTTGTTTAGTTTTTTGGTTTGTTTGGTTGTTTTTAATATTAAATCACTTTGTTGACTGCACTCATCAGACTTGTTGTTCCCCCTTGAGATTCCTGTATTTCTCCAATATGACTGATTTAAATTTCATTTTAAACTGGATTAAGTTTCTGCTCTGCTTCAGAGCATCATCCAGACGGTTCCATATTTTGACTCCTTGTATTGTTAAACAAAAACTCCTCATTGTTGTTCTTATACTTGGGACTTTAAAATTAAACTGACCCCTTAACTTATACTTCTGTCAGAGAAAAATGTTTGTATGTGACTAGGCAGTACATTATTTCTTGCTTTATACATTATTTGTGCTGTTTTCAATTCTACTAAATCAAGAAATGTTAAAATTCTTGACTGTAAGAAAAGTTGATTCATGTGGTCATAATAGCCGACCTTCTCTTTTTTGGAGAATACATAACAGATTTAGTGAGCTCTTGTATTTGTTTCATCAGATCTCCAGGCAATAATCTAAACATGGAGCCACCAGAGAATTACACAGAATGTAAAGTGATTTATGGTTTATGACGTGTTTAGCTTTGGCCAGGACAGAGATACTTTTAGACAGTTTAGTACAAACATGTTTGATGTGAGGCTTCCAGCAAATCCTGTCGTCCACAATCACACCCAAAAATGTGTTTTCATGGACTCTCTTGATATTGACACCCTCTATTTGTGTTTGGACATTTGTATCTGACTTGTGTTTCCCAAATAACATGAATTTAGTTTTATTGCCTGTCATTTTTGACCTGAGCCTTTTTCTTGCCTTGCCGTGCATCAACCTTTACCCTGTTTAACCAAAATCCCTTTTGCTTTTTGATTCTCAAACTTGGAGCTGTGCATTTGTGTCCTGTCCTTTCTGAGCCAGGTTTCTTGATATTATCTCCTCCAAGTCTTGCATAGAAGACAGCAGACTGAACAGGTCATCATGATCCACAATCTGTGTGAGGCTGCTGCTGTTTTTTAAAGATATCTTTTAAAAAATCAAAGTTCATAAGTGCCTGCTTTGCACTCAAGATATGGTTGTCCAACGTTGATTAAGGCTGGGTCTCATACTGGTCCCTGCTTCAACTGGACCAAAACTGACTCGGTGTGGGTCATAATCAGCTTATCAAATATGTCGACTCTCACCATCCAAATCTGGGAACAGCTCCACCGCCGACAGCCTGAACCGCCCCGTTGATGAACTGAAATTTTCTGTTGTGCTTGTGTAACGTTTTAACAGTCCTGTTTGTTTCAGAACTTTTATCTAGTCTTCTGGCATGTGAACAAAGGTAATTAATTTGTTGAATTTCTCAGGAACTTCTGCTGAAAATGAATCTCTGATGGCACTGTGGCTACACGCAGGCCTTCGGGCGAGGCAGGACTTAATAAAGGACGCCAACTTTATCAGTGCAGATCAGGAAAAAAAACCTGGAGGCATTTTAAACAGTATCTGTCCTGATCCTGTTCTTTTTACTAAAGTTACCCATTTGTTTATGTTTTATCTTGTGCTTCTTGTGCAACTTTGAAAAATCTACCTGTCTCTCCTTGACTTCATAGGTTTTTTTGTCAAAGGTCAAAAATACACTGTAGACAATTTTATAAACCGTTGGTCCTGTTTTGACTGTTAACAGCCACTAACTTAGCTGAAAAAACATCAAATAAATGTTTTGTGTTTTTGCTCAAATCTCATCATTAAAGTCAGCCCTTATCAGAATGATTGAATATTTAAAAATATCAGGATTTTAGCCCTTTATTTTAACCCTTTAAATGCCATATGTCACTTATTTGGTGGACAAAATACATGGTTATAATTGGAATCAATGGGAAATAAAAAAGAAGCTGCACAACAAAATAATAATGTATCAAAGCCAGTGTTTTTACTTACCTTTGCTATATCCAGAGCAAGTAAAAAGTCTCCACCCTCTGAACAGTTTTTCATATTTCAAATCTGTCATTTTGTTCAACTTTCCCATCAAATCAGTGACAGCACCAAAAGAATTTAAAGAGTTAAAGTTTTAGTCTTTTAAATGGTATATATATATAGTTGTGCCCAAAAGTTTACACCCCCCAGCAGAATTTCAGATTTTTTGGCCTTTTCTCTGAAAATATGAATGATAACACAAAAACCTTTCTGTCACTCATGGTTAGTGGTTGGGTGAAGACATTTATTGAAAAAAAGATTAGTTTACTCTTTTTAAATCATAGTGACAACAGAAACTTCAAAAATTACCCTGTTCAAAAGTTTACACCCCCTGTTTTAATAACGTGTATTTCCCCCTTTAACATCAATAACAGCTTGAAGTCTTTTGTGGTTGTTGTGGATGAGGGTCTTTATTTTCTCAGATGGTAAAACTGCCCATTCCTCTTGGCAAAAAGTAAATTCTTTGGTTGTCTTGCATGAACTGCACATTTGAGATCTCCCCAGAGTGGCTCAATGATATTGAGGTCAGGAGACTGAGATGGCCACGTTAAAACCTTCACTTTATTCTGCTGTAGCCAATGGCAGGTTGATTTGGCTTTGTGTTTTGGATCATTGTCATGTTTGAATGTCCAAGAACGTCCCATGCGCAGCTTCTGGGCCTATGACTGTAAATTTTCCTCCAGTATTTTCTGATAACATGCTGCATTCATCCTTCCATCAATTTTGACCAATTTTCCTGTGCCTTTGTAGCTCACACATCCCCAAAACATCAGTGATCCACCTCCGTGTTTCACAGTAGGAATGGTGTACCTTTCATCATGGGCCTTGTTGACTCCTCTCCAAATGTAACGTTTATGGTTGTGGCCAAAAAGTTCAATTTTGGTCTCATCACTCCAAATATCTTTGTTCCAGAAGTTTTGAGGCTTGTCTGTGCTGTTTGGATTGTAAGCGGGACATTTTGTGGCATTTGCGTAGAAATGTCTTTCTTCTGGTGACTCGACCATGCAGCCCATGTTTCTTGAAGAGTCTCCTTATTGTGGATCTTGAAACATCCACCCCAATTTTTTTCAGAGAGTCCTGTATTTCAGCTGAAGTTATTTGAGGGTTTTTCTTTGCATCAATTTTCAATTAACAATTTTCCTTGCAGTTGGAGCTGAAATTTTTGTTGGTCTGCCTGACCGTGGTTTGGTTTCAACAGAATCCCTCTCTCTCCCCTTCTTAATTAGAGTTTTAACACTACGGCCACACCGGACGCGAATTGGCGAATTTTAACGCGCGTAAAGCCTGTAACGCGCGCTTAACGCCCGAAGCTGGACGCTGGACATTTTGGCAAGCTGTGGGACGGCCGTCTGGCGCATGCGCAGTAGAGAGCCGGAGCCGGTCGGACTCAGTGATGACCCGTGCAGGCAAATCCAGCTGGAAACGAATATTTACAGAACTTACCTTCAAAACCTGTCTCCTCAGAGACTTTCACCCAAGCCTGCTCCTTTTGTTCCAGTCTCTGTAGAGGACACATGCCGAGTAGTTTAGCTCCAGATGATAGCAAACACCGCAGATAAACCTCTCCTCCATCTTTGAGAGGGGGTTTAAGCAGGAGCAGGAGACCGGGGCGTCACACATCATTAAATCAAACCTGTCTCCTCAGCGACTTTCACCCAAGCCTGCTCCTTTTTGTTCCGGTCTCTGTAGAGTATACACGCCGAATAGTGTAGCTCCGAATGATAGCAAACAGGGCCGATAAACCTCTCCTCCATCTTTGAGAGGGGCTTGAGCGGGAGCAGGGGGCCGCGGAGCGTCACACGTCATCAAATCAATGACGTCGGGGGGGAATGTCATCGCTGATTGGCTGCCATGCCGCGAACTGGCGGCGAAAGTTCAATATTTTCAACTCGAGCGTCGAGGCGTTTGGGGCGTCAAAACGCCTCGACGCTCCAAACGCGCCGCGCCAAACGCGTCCAACGCTCCGGACGCGCCGCGCCAAACGCGTCCAATGCGCCGCCCAGGGCGAATTTGCGTCAAGACGCACCTTTGCGTTGACTTTGTATGTAATCTCGACGCGCGTCGGCGCAAATTCGCGTCCGGCATGGCCGTAGAGTAACAGTGCTTCTTGGCATCCTCAGTTCCTTAGATATCTTGTAAAATCCTTTTCCTGTTTTATACAGTTGAAATATCTTTTCTCGCAGACTTTTGACAATTCTTTTGCTTTACCCATGACGCAGAAACCAGAAACTTCAACGTAGCACTGAGTGAAAGATGCACGTGTCTGTCAGGAGCTCAGAAACTCACTGAGCTTTCATACACACACAGATTACAAGCTAATAGATCACAGAGAGGATGGTTACCTTTAGTAGACATTCAAACCCATTTATGTCAAATTTTGTGCATGTTATCAGGACAAAACTGCCAGGGGGTGTAAACTTTTGAACAGGGTCAGTTTTGAAGTTTCTGTTGTCATTATGATTTAAAAAGGGTAAACTAATCTTTTTTTCAATAAATGTCTTCACCCAACCACTAACCATGAGTGACAGAAAGGTTTTTGTGTTATCATTCATATTTTCTGAGAAAAGGCCAAAAAATTAGAAATTCTGCTGGGGGGTGTAAACTTTTGGGCACAACTGTGTATATGGGCCATTCTACCGAATTTGTCCAAACTGTGGTCCCACACTAAAAAAAACTATGTAACAAAACAATAAAGAATTCAGACTTTACATATTTACTAAGATTCTGTTATGATCTATTTAACACACAAGACAGCAAATAGATAGTGATAAGCTAAATATGTACAAAATCATCATTTATAGTGTACTTTCTATTGGGGAGTGGTTGTCCCAACCCCTAAGCCCTAAATTTCGACCTATGAAAATAATACTTAAAACAATTTTGTATTTTTTTTCAATGATGTTTTTTAAAATATCTTGTTGATTTCTTTTAAACAGCATTAAAAAGATTTGGATGTATTGTGGGTTTATTTTTTTAATTAAAAAGATCATTAAAAAAATGCTGTCCCACGCTTTCATGTCACTCCTGAAACACAGATAGTTTTACCACATAGGTTGAGCCTGTTTTTAGCCACAGCCCTGCATTTTTGATCAGGCAGAGACTCAGCATCCCTCTACCTCATGGCATCATGGTGAGTAGTTACCTCTCATCATTTTGGAGTAAATGTGTTCCAAAATCTGAAAATCTGTCAGGAACATTTTTAATTGTCACTACCAAACACATATTCTCTGTAATTAGGTAAACTTTTGGAGGTTTAATGCAACACATTATGTTTTTATGGGTGTACACCTGTTCAAACATCCATTTGCTGGCCATGTGCTTAGTAGCATTTTTTAGTTATTAGCTAAAATTAGCTAAAATTGTCACAACCGAAACAGATGGTAGAGTTTCGGTTGTGACAACATGTAATGGTCCACTCACTTAAGTCAATGTTTGATCATTATTACCTCTTAAAACATGTAGATAATGCTGATTCATGTTTTATATTATAAAGCATCAGGAGAAAGCAACAGGGAGAAATGAAAAAAACACCAATATGGCAAAACAAAATATTTGAAAAACTAGACTTTAAGCCCAAGGGTGTCCACCAGGTTATTCTTAAGAAGTTGTTGTTTTGTTTTGAGTTCATTAAAGTTCTTGTGTAACACTTTCTGGTGTGTGTTTTAAAAAAAAGATGTTTTAAAGGGACTGTGAGGAGTTTCTAAGTAATTACAAAAAAGTCTCACTTTTAGATATATGCCTGATGGAAATACACACTTTAAGATGAGTTTTATAGCATCTAAATAGGTTATCTATAAATGCTATTCCTTAGCTTCACGGTCAGGTCGGACAGGGCTGGACTGGCCTGGATACTCAACTTCAGGAACAAGACAATTAAAACTAGAGCAAATTTATATTATTCAGACACGTCTTAGAGCACCGGGCTGTAAGTAGAGATATATAGCCAGCTACAAAACTACAATACTAAGTTTTCCAAAAATTGCTTGTTGTCACACATCAAAAACTACCACTACGTAACTAGAAAGAGATACATTACTTCGTGGCTTTGCATCCTGTAAGTTGTTGAAAAAAGAAGTTGTAAAGCAATGCAGAGTTCTGAGGAAGGTCCGAGCTGCATTCATTAGCATCACAACAAACACACACTTTGGCTTGTGGTGCGTTCCAGTTGTAGTGGGAAGTTGGAATTTCTGAGTTTCGAGTAGGAGACTACAACTGAAACGTCCCCCAAAGTGGAAATTTCCTGCTGGGAACTCGGTGAAACCTCGCCACCCCCGAGTTGACAATGGAAGATGGATGCCCCCAGTGTGAACAGTTATTTAGCTCCTGTAATAATCCATTTATTTACACTTCTGACTGGGGTGTGTTGCTCTAGATCAGCTGTATACAGGAGCTGCTGTCGAAAAGTCTTTTTTGCTGAGGAAGGTTCCTAATGGAGTGAAATGAACCGGAAGTAGTTTGTGATTAGAGCTGTTCGAATAGTTTAAATGCTTAGGAAAGGTGGCTCAATGCTTCCTTTATTATCTCCTTTAGCATAGGATACACCGGACCATCCTTTACGAAAGGAGAGGAGATTATTCTGTCCCACAATTCACCGCGGCAACAGCTTTTATAAACAGCGCGTATTCCGACTGCTTCCAAATTCAACTGAATAATGACGAACAAATCCCTCAGACCATGTGAGTTCCCTCTGCTGTTCATCCTTTCTAAAGTTTACCAAAACCTGCCTTAACTTTCCAGCAGTCTGATTCTCTGAAGAGAGCAGGATATGAGACATTTGATGTTGATTCTGTTTTAAACATGGTTCAATATGAATCATTTGTACACCATTAGATTGTAGTCTTAACAGTTTGTGCCTTTCTTTCCTTCAGTTCATTTATTTTCATGCACTGATTGGTGTTCATGTTG
Organism: Scarus forsteni; assembly: GCA_036419115.1. NCBI lineage: Eukaryota > Metazoa > Chordata > Actinopteri > Labriformes > Labridae > Scarus > Scarus forsteni. Next base: position 2,641,461 of record JAZDUH010000283.1, read on the forward strand.
ATAATGAGAGGACAGATTTATTTACATCCTCACTTCAACAATGGTTATGCAGATGTAATTTTTACCAGGTTATTATGTTCAGTGTTGTCTGAAAGGAACAACATTGTCATGATTAATGAGCACTTCAATGATGCATCTTTTGTAGTCCATCTTCAGAAAATTGTAGTTTAACCGCAGCAGTAACATCCGCCGTCACATGATGACGAAGCGTAGTGAAAGTGTAGTCGGATTCTCTCTGTATGGCAGTATTCCTTTCCTAAGTCCTTCTGAATTCTCCTTTCTCCTTTCCTTAACCTCATGACGTTTTCCATCAGGGTTAAGGAAAAGTAGATAGGAATGGACTTAGGAGGTGACTATTCGAGCCATAGTATTGTTAGACTTATATTTACAAAAATGTTGCCATAGTGATAATCACATTCTTCATATAACAACACAGGGCGTGCTAACAACAGCTAACAATAGCCTGGTAGATCGGCATGTTTTTTTCAGACTTCAACTGGAACGCCGATAAGTCGGAGATGATGTCACTCCCAGTTCAGAGGTTACTGAAACGCTGCATTACGACAGTCACCGCGCGTGCTCATGGGTAGCAGAGTCTTTATGTAGCCAGTAATAGATTCTCCTCATAGCACCTTCAAAAGCAATATCTTCAGAATGTTCAATAATTATAACTCATGTTTGACCCTCTAACTCCCAGCTCAGCTGTTTGGCAGAAGTCAATACATTCAGGAATGTTTAATGTTTAAAAAAAAATCATTGTTTATTTGTGACAGAAAAAACTGCTTTAACTGCTTAAACTACTTTTTAATGTTACAGTAGATGTGTTGTGATGTTTGAGTAGGCTAATGCTGGCCTTCAAAGTAAATGTCATTTGATTGATTATAAACATTTGTGTTCATAATATTCCCAATGTAAGACATGTTTGAAGTTAATATTAAGCAATAAGGTGGAGGGAATATGATACAACCTTGCAAACAAAAAAATAGTGGTCACTACCAAAATAGTGCAGTCACAACCGAAACGGTGCAGTCACAACCGAAACACTGGGTGTTTTGTAAAAAAATAAAGGATATTGAGTCATCAACTAACATTTTATGATGCCTATTCTTTAAATGCATGTTCAATTTCATAACTCATTAACTCTGAGATCTATATAATCAGTGGAATTCATTTTACAAGAAAAGATTGGATTTTGATTTTGATGAGTCTTAGAAATTGAACTTTGAAAAATGTTTAAAATATCATTTTTATTGATTTTGTTGTAAAACCCTTCAAGAAAAATTTGTAAAAATATTCTTTAGAGGGGGCACGGAAGTACAATATTAACAGATTAATATAATACCTTTTATAGCAGTGTGCTGCTATGTCTCGGTTGTGACACATTTTGGGAGTAGAAAAAACATTTCAAGAACAGGCAGAAATTAAAATATGAATATTGACTGCACTATACAAGATATATGTACCTTAGATATGGTACAACATATGTATGGACAAAATTTTGGGAAAAAAAAAGACTTTAAAAAAAATTTTTCCAACCCTGCACTTTGGACAAATTCGGTAGAATGGCCCATATATATTTATATATATGTCTCTGGCAGGCTGTTCCACAGACGAGGGCCATAATGGTGAAAAGATGCCTCACTGTAAGTCCGTGTTCGAGCTTTGAGAATCAGAAGAGGCCAGTGCCAGAGGATCTCAGGGTCCACGAGGGTTCATATGGTAAAAGCAATTCTGAAAGATAAGAAGACCCCTAAGGCATTTAAAAACCATTATAAGGACCTTAAAATCAATCCTAAAACACACAGGGAGCCAATGCAGTGATTTTAAATCCGGTGTAATGTGTGCCTGCCTTCTGGTCTTCATCAGCACACGTGCTGCTGAGTTCTGTAATAATTGTAAACTTGAGATGTTTCTTTTTGGAAGACCAGAAAGCAGGGCGTTACAATAGTCAATATGACTGGAGATAAAAGCATGCATTAGCATCTCCGTGTTAGCCCGGGAGAGAAACGGGCGGACTCTGGCGATGTTCTTTAACCCTCTGAATCCCAAGCCATTTCTGAGCGTTTTCTGCTTCTGTCATATTTTTACTCACTGTGGTCTCATTTTTCTCTGTAAAGTGAAGTCCAGCACCTCTATGGATTCAGGACAACCATGGCTATAAGCTGATATAACTCAATTATGTCTTTATGCAGTGTAACAAAATTTAAAGGCTGTAAATCATCAGAAAAAAGAGAAACGAAAATTTAATTTTTCTGATTTTCTGATTTTAAAAAATTCTAAAAACAGGGTGGGAGTATATACAACACACTTCCAGGTACCCTCAAGCATAAGGAACACAGGAAAAAAGTGGTGTGGTTCTACCCTTACAGAAACTACACATTCTGGTATGGAAGCGTATTGCTGCCAATACTAAAATGAAAATGCAAACATGAAAATGAAAATGGAATACACTAAATGCATTTTCAATTCAAGATTGAAGGTGCATTATTTGAGTCAAAATGAAAATTGAATGTCAAATATACCATTAGCATTTTCATTTTCATCTACAAGACTGCAAACTGTGCGACATAATTCAAATTTAAATGAAAAAGGGTGTTTGCATTTTAATTTTCAAGAAATGGTCCAGTATATTCATGACATAATTCAAATGAAAATGCAAACATGAAAATGAAAATGCAATACTGACGTAACATTTACATTTCAGGGTCAAAGGTGCGTTAAGTGTGACAAAACTCTAATGAAAATTCAAATGACTCCTTGGTTGTACATCATACTCAACACTAGGTGGCAGTGTGTACATACGGCACTGTCATCAATCCAACAAGTAGCCTACAAATATGTCATACTTGGGCAGAATTAAACTTTCCATCGAGGAATCGGCTCTTTTGGTAGAGCAGAATGAAATCGGCAAATCAGATGTCTGATAGTGTGTCTCAAATCGCATACTTCCATACTCAAATACTCAAAATTTTGAGTATACTGCGTCAAAATGAAAAACAGTATGCGACGATGGCAGCGGTGAGCTGTGGCTCTGCGCTGACTCCAGAGGATGTGACTGCGCTGCACAAATGTAAGTTAAAAACACGCGTTGTTTCCACCAAGCACCATACGCTGTTGTCCTTTTGAGTGCATTTTTTGTGTTCTTTGTTTTTCTTGTTTGTTTTGTGCCATGAATGGTCGGCTATCAGTTATGCTAACGCTAGTTGGACTAGCAGCTATCTCGAATGCTAACGCTAGTTGGGCTAACAGTTGCCGAGGTCCGAGCATTACCCTGAATAATCGAGTAAATAAAATGAACCAGCGGGCTATATCCTGCACAGGGACTATGTGATCAGAAGCACCACTTGGACATCTCTGTTTATTGGTGTATTTTAATTGTCGCGGCGCCCCTCGTAGCTCTCGGTTGCCTCAGTCAGCTGCAGATACCTGTAAACACAGGTATCAGTAAAACACCGATATCTGTAACTCTACACCGCTGTTTGTGATGTTGTTAATATGGGATTTATTTTCGCTTTCACTGTAGAGGATACTGATGTTAGAAGTGTGGGGTGAGCTCTATCGGTCATAAAAACTCGTCAGACACGGCAGCTATTAGCTACCTTTAGCTTGGCAGATAGCCTGTGAATAAAGCCAGTATCCGCCACAGAGGTTAATCTGTAGCATATCATGTCATTACTGTCATGTTTCCCCTTCGATGTCTTATCTGTAAGGTTAAATGTTTTGCTCCTTCTAGGGACGGATGAGTAAACCAGGGGCCTGATAGCCTGGAGGGTTGCTGCCTGTTCACGGGGAGGCATAATGCCACAGTTATTACCTGCTATGAGTAAGTGACAGCTCAGGTTATCATACAACACTATTGTTATGGTTTGTATATAACTTTTTCTATAAAATCCTGTAGGGGGTTCATTGCAGAAAGGGGGCTGGAGGGGAAATTCATCCCAGCCCTTGTCAGTAAAAACATGGGAAAACTTTGGTTTGCTGTGATGTGATCAACAAGTGGATTCTGTATGATGTGAGTGTACAGTCATAATTACATAATTCTGTTTTTCTGTACTGTGTTGTCCTTCCTGCACAGGACCTAAAGTGCCCCAAAACCAAAGATGGACCTCCACCTGGTCTTTGGGGTACCAAAAGCTCTCCACCACACATCTGGCTCTGGACAGGTGACCATTAAATTGCTGGTTTTGGAGAGGCTGTCTGTGGGGGGTGATGAGGGCACTGCTTGAGGCAGGGGTAGCCACCATCACCAAGGATGCAGAAGCCTGGCAGAGGATACTTCTGCTGCAGGTAAATGGGGCTGTGCTTCAGCACCCTCTTGTTGTGCTGACCTGGAAAGCCCACAAAAATGTTCTGAAATTTTGTGATCACACACAGCCTGAAACTGAACTGATTAAAAAAATTTAATGAGCAGGTAACATGCTCCATGCTGGGCTGATGGCTTCACCCACACATCAATGCTGCCAACAACCTTTCTGAAGGCTGCTGATCCAGCCAACCAGGTGAAACCTGCACCCGGTTGAAGTCGGTCCTCTGCTGATGGTCCCTTTGGGTGCCGAGGGGAACCATCAGACCCCCAAAGGACTCCCTGGTGAGGTGAAGTCTGGCCGCAGGTCACTCTCCCCATCGAAGAGCATCGGCAGGAGTGGCACTAAGCTTACAGTGCAGCCTGGGGTTTGGAGGCTGGGGAAATGCAGCACTAATGTCTTTAAATAAAATTAAATTAATATTAATGGTGGTGTGTTTGTCATATTCTTTGTGGTACATTTAACATGCTGATCTAACACTGATGCTTCAATATTAACCCTTTACTACCAGCTCAACTGCAGAGAATAAGACATAAAGCGATCTATATCTATGTATTTCATAAATGTATATTCTATTTCTCATATATATATATATATGTATATATATATATGTATATGTATAGATAAATATATATATATATTTATATTTATATGTATATATATATATATATATATATGTGTGTATATATATATATATATATAAAAATATATATATATATATACCGAACAGTTTCTAAGTAGTTAAAGGTTAATTCTGATCAAATTTTTCATGTTTACTGTTATTATTTTAATCTGTGATAAAGGTCTGCATTGTTTTTCCCATGCACCTTGACTGTCGTCCTTGAACTTTTGAATACATTTCACTGTGTGTGTATATATATATATGTATATGTATATATATATGTATATGTATATATATATATATATATATATATATATATATATATATATATATATATATATATATATATATATATATATATATATACATATATATATATATATATATATATATATATATATATATATATATATATATATATATATATATATATATATATGTGTGTATATATATTTATATATATATATATATATATATATATATATATATATATATATATATATATATATATATATATATATATATATATAATTTTTTGTTAGCACTTGATCAAATCAAATTACCATGCTTTCATATATAAGTCATATTTCATTATAAAATAAAATCGATGATAGGTGTTCCCAGACTGTCATCCTGGAGATTAATTATGAAACATGACTAAAATAATCAGGCATCTCAATCCAATTTGAACAGATTACTCCTAAAATAATAATTTAAAAAAACCTATAACGTTAATGCTGTGAAAAACTTAAGAGACGACTGTCAAGAGAGCGGGGGAGCTAGAATCCAGTTACCCTTGTCATCTATCACAGATCCTTTCAACCGTATAAACGACTTAGAAACTGTTAGGTAAAATCTACTGAAAATCTCCAGGATGACAGTCAGACACCAGAGAAAAGAATCCTGTGTGAGATTTTTGTCACCTATCACAGGTTTGGTTATTTGATCAGAAATGAGAAAAATATCAGAGCTCTCATTGATATTTGACCGGACTGAAAGAAGTAATATGTTAAAAACTTTTTGGACTTTAAACGTGAAGGTCTTTATTAGTTGATTTGACTGTTTTGTTTCACCTCCGTGTCATATTCAATAATAATGTTTCAAAATACGGGACAATATTCATGCTGTTTGGCCGTCGTGAAAACGTTTTTTTACGTGCTACCCCAGGTGCTCTGAGTATGAAAAATGCACAGAAACATACAAAGGTACATGGAATTAAAATCCAGATGAGCGATCCACTCGGCGTGGCCGCGCAAGACGATCCTTGTGTGAGCGCAGCCCAAACAAATGAAGAGCAGCAACACGAGAGCATTTCCGGTCGTGACGTCATCGTTGGAAAATAAAGTGTATAACATCTATAAAACCGTAGCAGCGGTTTGTGACGAAGCACTAACAAACGGCACCATTTCGGGTCTGTTTGGAGGAAATGGGGGGCTGGGTGAACTCTGGATGACCTATAAAGTAATATGTAATAACTTAAAAAACATAGCAGCACAAACGCCAAACTTACAGCACAAACCAGCACAAACGAAGCACTAACGAAACTGACAATTTCCCAATATTTTGCGTGGGGTGGGGGGCCAGCTTCACGCAGGTGATAGCAGAGTATTCTGCCAAGTTTTCAATCAGCATTGACAACCGGTCGTGGACATCTGATTTGGGGATTTCATTCTGCTCTACCAAAAGAGCCAATTCCTCAATGGAAAGTTTAATTCTGACCAAGTATGACATATTTTGTTGCTGACTTGCCATCTCTCTGCCTGTCCTCTTTCCGCTCGCGGTAGAACTTGGCGCTTCCTTTTCTCATCTTTTGGTACGCTACTTGTTGGATTGATGACAGTGCCGTATGTACACACTGCCACCTAGTGTTGAGTATGATGTACAACCAAGGAGTCATTTGAATGTTCATTAGAGTTTTGTCACACTTAACGTACCTTTGACCCTGAAATGTAAATGTTACGTCAGTATTGCATTTTCATTTTCATGTTTGCATTTTCATTTGAATTATGTCATGTATTGACTGGACCATTTCTTGAAAATTAAAATGCAAACACCCTTTTTCATTTAAATTTGAATTATGTCACACAGTTTGCAGTCTTGAGGATGAAAATGAAAAATGATAATGGTATATTTGACATTTAATTTTCATTTTGACGCAAATAATGCACCTTCAATCTTGAATTGGAAATGCATTTAGTGTATTGCATTTTCATTTTCATGTTTGCATTTTCATTTTAGTATTGGCAGCAATACGCTTCCATATTCTGGGCCCTTATAAGTTGATTGGAATTTTAGGCCGTTTTTGCTTCTGTCACATTTTTACTCACTGTGGTCTCATTTTTCACTGCAATATCAAGTTCTACACCTCTATGTGCTCAGGAGAACTAGGGGCTGAAGCCAGATATAATTCAACAATGTCTCATAGCAATATAACATAACCAGAATGCAAGAAACTATTCAATAAAGAAAAACGGACAGTGACATTTTCTGAATATTTATTTTCAGAACAATGAAAACTGTGAAGAACTATGTACTAGGCGACAGGACTCCCCTGAAACTGTTTCAAGGGACTTTGAAACTGTTTCGGGGGGTCCTGCTGCCCTGAAACAGTCTCTGGAGACACAGAGCAGACGTATGGAGCATGCTGATTGGTGATGAACAGACAGAGGCTGAAATGACACCAGGAAAATGGAAGGCAATATTCAAATAATTCTTTAGAAGTAAATACAGGACGTATATCGATCATTCATGGCTTGTTGAAAGCTGTAAGATGTGTAAAATTATTTGTTTTTTACAGAATAGAGCTAGAGCAAACGGTTTATTTTCTGCAGATTTTTGAAATGGACGTGTGAATAAATGCGATGTTGACGGCAGTCGCGAAAAATCATCGGTCTTTTCCGCCATTGTTCGGAATGTTGCCGACGTCATGTGTGATACATTCAGGTACCCTCGGAAACTTGAGAATCTGACGAAAACGCCACTTTTTACGGCTTTTTAATAGGACAAACGGTTTGTAAATGCCAGTCGTTTAAAGATAAGTGCGTTTTTGAACCCGCCGGCGGGTTTGGGATCCAGAGGGTAAATGATAAAACCCTGTTTTTGTGACATTTTTAACATGTGGAATAAAGTAGAGCTGAGAGTCAAAAATGACGCCCAGATTCTTCACCTGATTGGATGGAGTTAAAGACAGGGTTTGGAGTTTTGATAAAAGTTTCTCTCCCTGAGCCTGAGGATCAATAATTAAAACCTCACTCTTGTCCTGGTTGAGCTGTAGGAAGTTTTCTAACATCCAGGATTTAATGTCTAAAATACAATTAAAAAGGGCATCAATAATAATATAATAATAATAATACATTTTATTTATAAAGCGCTTTTCTAAACACTCAAAGACGCTGTACAGAGGCTAAAAACATATAAACAACACAATAAAAACATGAAAGAAACAAAAACACAATGCATAAAAAGCAGTCATACATTAAAAGCAATTTTAAAGAGGTGGGTTTTGGTGAGGGTTTTGAATGTGGGCAAGTTGGAGCAGTTTCGGATGTGTAATGGTGGTGCATTCCAGAGGGTGGGGGCGGCGACAGAGAAGGCTCTCCCCCCAGGTTCGGTGCTTAGTGTAAGGTGGTAGGGAGAGGAGGTGGGCGCCAGAGGATTGGAGGTCTCTGGAGGGGGTGTAGTGGTGGAGCAGGCTGGAGAGATGGAGGGGGGCCTGGTTGTGGAGGGCTTTGTGGATGAGGAGGAGGATTTTGAAGTTCATTCTATGTTTTATGGGGAGCCAGTGGAGGCTTTGGAGGACAGGGGTGATGTGGTCTCGGGAGCGGGTGTGGGTGAGCAGGCGGGCGGCAGAGTTCTGGATGTATTGCAATTTGTTGAGCTGTTTGGAAGGAAGGCCATAGAAGATGCTGTTGCAGTAGTCCAGTCTGGAAGTGATAAAAGCGTGGATGAGGGTTTCAGCGGTGGAAAAGGAGAGCGATGGACGGAGACGGGCAATGTTTTTCAGGTGGAAGAAGGCGTTTTTGGTGAGTTGGTTGATGTGATGTTCCAGAGTGAGATGGGAGTCAAAGATTATACCATTTGTATTTGACTTGTGTTTCCCAAATAACCTGAATTTGGTTTTATTGCCTGTCATTTTTGGCCTGAGCCTTTTTCTTGCCTTGCCGTGCATCAACCTTTTGCCTGTTTAACCAAAACCCCTTTTGCTTTTTGATTCTCAGACTTGGAGCTGTGCATTTGTGACCTGTCCTTTCTGAGCCATGTTTCTTGACATTATCTCCTCCAAGTCTTGCATAGATGACAGCAGTCTGAACAGATCTATGGAGTTAGATCAGTCTCATAATAGATAAATGCACACAGAAGGATTCACAAATGTATACAGGGATTAATATATAAATGTCTCTCAACTCACAAATATTTTTCAAAGTTCACAAATGTATTTCTGATGCACACACAAATATTACTTGTTTTATATATTTGTAATGGAAATCCACAAATGTCTATATTTAAAATAATTTGCAATTTTCATTTAAAACAAATATTTATATTGTGATATTTATTCACAAACTGTTGAATCTGCATTCACAAACTGTTCTGCATTTGTGAACATCGCTGCATTTGTGTGTGAATCTTTTTGAGACTCCCCTGACGTGTCTCGATCCACAAATGCGTTTTTTTCAACAGGGAAGTATCTGTAGCCAATCAGATGTCTTCCTCCTTTCAGCCAATCACAAGAACGCTACTTTTCAGCCAATCGTATGAACGCGTTCGTACAGCTTAACCGACACATTGGACTGAGAGAACGAAGTTGTCATCCAGGTGGACATGGCGTCAGCACCTGGTTATCTGCAAAGTGTAAATGAAACATTATCCAGGTTTTCTTTGCTCTCTCTAGTTGGGAGGTTTGCTGAGATAGGTGGAGAATTGTATGAAATGTGTAACCACCGCCAGTGCCAGCAGGGTAACCCGGTCTCTAACGCCGCCAGTGCAATCAGGGCTAACACTGAATCCACCACCGAAAGTGCCGCTAGTACCCACCCTCCCCTGCCGCCAACAGTGTGTGCCATCACGGCCACTGGTGTTATATACACACCGCCAACCCTCTCCATCCCGCTGCCCGTGCAGCCATCACGGCCACCGGCGTTAACGTTATCCGTCAACCCTCTCCATCCTGCCGACAGCAGGTGCTGTCATCTCCGCCTCTGGTATTATGTGCCCGCCAGAGAGCACAAGTGTGTGCCTATATTTCACATCGTGCATCCAGCCTTGCTCATGTAATGTCAGTAAATGTTATTGCATGTAATTATGACATTATTTGGCTTCATTCACTGAGTGGAGTCCATATGAGAACACAATGAATATCACAGGTATTTTTTTATATCTCCAACATAGCAGTGAAAAGGAAATACATGACTGGGGTTTACATTTGTGTGTAAAATTAGCACCATGAGAGGGTTTTTTTCACCACGGACATCAGATGCTTATACAGAAAGAGGCTGTCAGTATTTTCTGTGAGCATGCAGCATACTGACATCACTTATAGACTTTTTGTAGACATATTTTACTCACAGAACATAAATGCGCTGTATGCGATCCTCTGAAATATGATGCGCATTATTATTGATTTAAATATACAAGCATGAGCAGATTCACGCAGCACTGACAGTAATAAAAACATACATTTGAAAGGCTGATATTTTACAGCAATGATAGCCTACTTATTCTTTTTTCATCAGTTACTGTAACAACAGGAGTGTTTATATTATTATTATTAATATTATATTATATTATTATTATATATTGTTTGTTTATAGATTGTTATAAGTAGTGCCATCCCAGGCAACATTGTAAATAGAACACTACTGTTGCCAGGTTACAGTATCACCGGTTACAGCTGTTATGTGAACCTTCTTTGTGTCAGTTATGATTGTCAGTTGATAATAAAACAAGTAAGCAAGTTTGTGCTTTAACCATACATCCTGTAGTTGATTATTGAACTGAAGACAACAGGACAGGATGAAACACTTACGTTTCTTTATTACCACAATGCCCCAAATTACTCCGTCTGCCCATTTTTTTCATCAGCTGTGAGGGATAATAGGAGCTGTGAAGTAGCTTTAGTTTTGAAGTCACTGAAACATGTGTGCTGCATTCTCACAGAAAATACTGACAGCCTCTTTCTGTATAAGCATCTGATGTCCGTGGTGAAAAAAACACTCTCATGGTGCTAATTTTACACACAAATGTAAATCCTGTGTGAATCAAATGTGAATCCTTCTGTGTGCATTTATTTATTATGAGACTAATCTAACTCCATACAGGTCATCATGATCCACAATCTGTGCGGGACTGCTGCTGATTTTTAAAGATATCTTTAAAAAATCACAGTTCATAAGTGCCTGCTTTGCACTCAAGATATGGTTGTTCAATGTTGATTAAGGCTGGGTCTCATACTGGTCCCTGCTTCAACTGGACCAAAACCAACTCGGTGTGGGTCATAATCAGCTTATCAAATATGTCGACTCCCACCATCCAAATCTGGGAACAGCTCCACCGCCAACAGCCTGAAACGCCCCGTTGATGAACTGAAATTTTCTGTTGTGCTTGTGTAACGTTTTAACAGTCCTGTTTGTTTCAGAACTTTTATCTAGTCTTCTGGCATGTTAATAAAGGTAATTAATTTGTTGAATTTCTCACGAACTTCTGCTGAAAATGAATCTCTGATGGCACTGAGGCTACACACCACACATTAATCAAAAAGTCTGCCCCATTTAATTGCTTCCTTGGAGCACTACAACTCATCAACATCTCCTCTGTTTATCACTTTATCAGTGCAAATCAGGAAAAAAACCTGGAGGCATTTTAAACAGTATCTGTCCTGATTCTGTTCTTTTTACTAAAGTTACCCATTTGTTCATGTTTTATTTTGTGCTTCTTGTGTAACTTTGAAAAATCTACCTGTCTCTCCTTGACTTCATAGGTTTTTTTGTAAAAGGTCAAAAATACACTGTAGACAATTTTATAAACCGTTTTTGGGTTCAAATCTCATCATTAAAGTCAGCTCTTATCAGAATGATTGAATATTTAAAAATATCAGGATTTTAGCCCTTTATTTTAACCCTTTAAATGCCATATGTGACTTATTTGGTGGACAAAAGACATGGTGATAACAGGAGTCAATGGGAAATAAAACTGAAGCTGCACAACAAAATATTAATGTGTCAAAGCCAGTGTTTTTTCTAATCTTTGCTATATACAAGGCAAGTAAAAAATCTCCACCCTCTGAACAGTTTTTCATGTCATTCTGTCATTTTGTGCAACTTTCCCACCAAATCAGTGACAACACCAATGGAATTTTAAAGGGTGAAAATTTTTAAGTCTTTTAAGGTTTTAAAATCCATGAATTAAAAAAAAAATAGACATTATTGATCACGGCCGAGTTTGAAGAAGAGGTTTGAGCAAAAACATGTTTGTCTGATATTTTTTACAGCAGCCAAAGTAAGTGGCTGAAACAGCTCAGTGCAGTGATTTGATCCTGTCTGGAGGAGATCTGTTTGAATAAAATTATCATCTGTGTCAAAGTAACTTCAATAACTTATCCTTTGACCACCACATCATTGACATCCGTAAACGCTCACAGCAGAGGCTACATGCTATCCGCACACTCAGTGCACTCTCTGTTGCCCCTCGTCTTTTGTTACTGCTGTACAAGAGCATCATCCAGCCCATCCTGATGTACTGTTCTCCTGCTTTCTATAACATGCTGTCTGTCTCCAACAAAAGTAAACTCAATAAAATCACACACACAGCCTCAAAAATAATTCACACCCCCACACCCAGCATCTCAGAACTTAAAGCTGGGGTTGGCGATTTTTGAAAACTAGCATGAATTTGAAAGTAGCATCTCCTCAGGGCTCCGCCTAGCCCCACCCCCTGCTCACATGCACACGCGCAGCCGCTATATCCAGAAGACTGATTCAACTCCAAACCCTCAGCACAACGTGTTTGTTTTACACTACACTAAGTCATGTCTCAGTCAGCGGTAAGAAAACACCAAACAAACATGTAAAGTTAGTTAGTGCTCACAGCTGATGTTGATCGGGGTATAGGTAGTTCCTCTGACATTCTCCACATAGCTGTCAAATCTCCTGTTTTGGCCATGAAACTACCGTATTTTCCGTATTTTCTCCTCTTTTCTCCCGTCCTCCTGTATCAGTATTCTCCTGTAAATCTCCCGTGTGACGATATAATAATAAAAACATTCCTCTGCCTCTCCAAACTGAACTCTGTCTCTAGCCTGAAGGGGGCGGTAATGCTCCAAAATGATGGATGCCAACCACCAAAGAAGAAGAAGTCTCGTGAGAACGTCCACCTGCAGTAGGCTGGATGGCAGTTCTCGCGAGATTAGAGCCAACAGCGGAACAAACTCAGAAAAACAAAGAGTTTATTTTAGATTTCTTGTACATCTGTCTTAAATGTGAGGGATACTGGAGCTTGGTTGGGGTTGTGGGACGGCTCACAGCGGGCTTCCCTTATTTTCAAAGACAAAACTTGAAAGGTAAGATTTCTGTTCAGGAGTCTGTTCCCTACACGCTACATGCACTGTCTGTGCACGCCGGGAAAATGAACGCGCAGCAGGCACGCAGAATGGCGACGGGATTTGATTGGTGTAAAAAAAGGTATCCCTGCAAGATTATTGGTTGGTGTTTTCCCTGTTTTACTCCTGCTGTAGGTAGCAGATATTTTTCGCTCTGTTTTAAGAACACATTATGAGTTGATTACTATCGGGTCATGAAGACCATTTTAACCAGTATTACAAAAAGTGTATCTAAATCAGATTGCCAACCCTAGCTTTAATGAAAGAGCATTAGCACGCCTCGGTAGAACAATAGCCATAGACATAGAGCACCCTCTCAACATCCACTTTCAACTTCTGCCCTCTGGCTGCAGGTACAGAACATTGAAATGGAGAAGGGCTCGCTTTAACAAGAGCTTTGTACCATCTGCCATCTCCATCCTGAACAAGACAACCCACTGACCAATGGGTTGCTCTATGGTTTCTATAGTTTTACACAGTTTTACATGTAGTATCTGTTTCCTTAACTGTATGTTTTTCTTGTTGTATATGTCATTCTTGTTTGGCAGGCTGTGAAAACGAATTTCCCATTGGGACAATAAAGTTAACTATCTAAAAGCTGAGATCTAAAATGTGTGTTTTTAAATCACCACAACCTTGAAATGGCCATCCATGCTCTTATAAGCTCCAGACTTGATTATTGTAATGCTCTCTATGTTGGTGTCTCCCAGGCTTCTCTTGGTCGCCTCCAGCTTGTGCAAAACGCTGCGGCCCGTCTTTTAACAAGCACGACGACAGCACATCACTCCTGTTCTTAAATCACTTCATTGACTTCCCGTCCAGTACAGGATTGATTTTAAAATTCTAATGTTTGTTTTCAAAGCTCTTAATGGTCTCGCCCCAGTGTACTTAACTGAGCTTTTAACTGTTCAGGAGCCTGGTAGAGCACTGAGGTCGTCAAACCAACTTTTGCTGGAAGTGCCCAGGTCGAAATACAAACAGTGGGGTGATCGAGCCTTTTCCATCACTGCTCCAGACTTTGGAATAAACTCCCTGTTGAAATGCGTCTCATTTCTGACCTGGGCCTTTTCAAATCCAGACTGAAGACATATTTATTTAGGATGGCTTTTAATACCCAGTAGTGTGGTGACACTTTTACTTTTAGTCTGTTTTTACTTTTTTTATTGTATTTTATTGCTCTTATTGCTTTTATTGTTTTTATTACTGTTATTGCTTCTATTTGTTTTTAATTGTTTTATTTATTGCTTTTTTTTCCAACTATTGTAAAGCACTTTGGTTCACCGAAATGGTTGTTGTAAAGGGCTGTATAAATAAAGAACATTTACTTTTACATTTTAAAATGTTCAAAAATCTCCCTCCTCTGTCTGATGCTAAAACATCTCTGGTCCCCCTGAGGGCCGCCTCAGGGCTGTGACCTGTGACATTTACCAGAGAGGTGACTATTATGAAAGACAAAGCTGTGTAGAAACCACCTTCTCTAATAGTTTAGATGAAAAGTGAAGTTTTAAAGTGGGTTTAAAAGTATAAAAATCAGAGGGAGATAGCCCCTCTGCAAGGGGACTGGTCGTAAAGGATAAAGATGATAAGTTCTTCAGAAGGCCTCAGAGCCTTTTGCTCTCATGCTGTGATTGCCAAAAGTTAACTAGTCCAAACCACATCTGCGTGGGTGTGTGATCAGGTTGTGAAATGTGCTGACTGATGGGTGTGGGACGTCCTCCTGCTCTCAGGAGTGAGACAGGTATAAATCTCGGCCCGTCTTCACCTGGATCACCTTCTCTTCTCAGAAGATCATCTGAAGGTAAGCAGAGGAATCATCCAGGACAGGTGTTACTCAGCTAACAGATTTTTCTGACTGCATGTTCTTCACCTGGTTAGGCAGCAGACAGGGTTACCTGTTACTTTAAGAATCTGCATGCAAACAGGACAGCAGAGACAGGGACACATTTCTCAGAGATATGGAGGGATGAGGGTTTGATTATTCAATCAATCTTTATTTGTCTATCTCCAAACACATCAAGACACCATACGAAAGAGCAGGTTGATGCCACACTCTTTGCTTTATAAATATTTGTGTATCCTGTTGTTGTTCAATAATCTAAGTGATGAAGAGATGAAGGATGACAGATCGAGGTAAGGAAGGTTGACTGATGAATCACTGGGTTTGATGCTTCCACTCAACATTCAAACTCATGTTGTTTTTTACATAATTTCCAAGCTAAACTGTTCAGAGGTGATTTTAAGATTAGACTGATGATCAGACTCTAAGTTAGACGATTCAGTGAGGGAAACCTGCAGTGCAGCATTTTTCATTCAGACTGTAAAGTCCTGGACGAAGCAATGTGAGTCAGCTGATTGATTATCACAGGAGCCTTTGGGACGCTGTGGGGGAGTCAAATCCAGTGAAATCAATCATCAGTCAACCTTCCTTACCCTGATCCTTCTTCTCTCAGCTATTTATCCCTCCCAAACTTAACCCTTCAACCCTCATTTATTAAAAATCAATGCTTTAAAGTGATTTATCTGTCTGATTGAAATATGTCTGTTAAAAAAATGACATGCTCATTTCAGAACAGAGTGGACCACAGAAAACCAAGTGACCATGGCTGACGTATATGAGAGTGATGTGGTAGCCTCTGCAGCCATTCAGGCTATTTGTGATGATGTGAGTATCAGTTTACATCCACTCTGATCCACTGTTATGTTGTTATGGTCCATGTCACATGTATGTGATTCTCCCACAGGTGAGGACTGATGTGCAGAGCCGCACCCAGACATTTGCAGTCTTCAGGGCAACCAAATCCAGGAAAAGGTCTGTGAATGGAACCATCTATCTCATTAAGGTAAGAGACGTCTGACTCTTATTCTTTAAAGGAAGACAAAGAGCTGAATGTGTTCTGAACTCAAGATGAATCTTCAATTTGTCTTCAGGTGCAAACGGCAGAGAATCAGTACATTCACCTGCAGGTTTTCCGAACCACAGATGACATTAACAACCTTATCGGTATTAGACAAGGTGTAAGCAACGGGACTTCAATTGACGCTTTCTAAGGAGATCAGTCTGCCTCCACAGCTCAGAGCGGCCTGCTTCTTCTTCCTGAGATGATTTAGTCTGAAATATTCCTTTAGAGTCATGTAGAGAGCAGCACTGCTTCTCCAACACTGATGTGAATAAGACAAACCAGGAAGTCCTACAATAAAAATGATTTAAAGTCTTCTCCTTGTGTCTTCATCATGTCTCATCTGTCATTAAGTCTGATGTGTAGCTGGTCACATGTGCTCTTATTGTGTGTTTCACATTGTTGAAGTAGTTTTTTTTGTTGGAGTGAGAAATAAGAGACGTCCAAATTCTTAATAGAAAGTAGGACTGACAAAACTGTTTCTAAAAACTAAAACTACTTAAAAGAATGACATAATGAAAAATAAAACTGTCAACAACTAAAAACACTTTAAAATTAAAATAAAGTTTTTTCTACCTTAACCCTTTAAAGCCTAACACCAGTGGTTCCCAACCTTTTATGTCTTGTGTACCCCCTGTGCCTTTTTGTCATACCATGAGCCCCCCTCACACATGTGTGTTGAGGATTCTTATAAAACAAAATGTAACAACAGATTAATGAATGAAAATATCTTTATTTTATCTCCTTAATTTTAAGATTAAGTTCTCATAAATGTTCTCCTTTTTAACTCAAATAAAGCAAAATAATTAAAAATGTACTATAAATAAATAGATACAAAATCAAAATAATCAACCTGCCTTTGTTGCATTTAACTGTTGTAATGTTTACCACAAAACACCAAACACTCCTTTGAGCATACATTTAACTTTAAAAATCAGGAACTAAACACTCAAAATAATTTCTCTGTGGGCTCGTCTGAATAAATTATTACATTTTTCAACGTACCCCCTGCAATGTTCTCACGTACCCCTTGGGGTACACGTACCACTGGTTGGGAATCACTGCCCAAGACCATAGATTATAGCCAGAAAATTCTATTTTTTTGGAGCTGAAATGTTTGTTTCACTTTCTGCTAAAATCCATAAAAATCAAAAAGTCCATAAAATTCAACATGTAGATTTTTCTTATCTCATTTGATACATTAGGTGTTTTTGGCAACTGATAATCCATTTGAGGACATTTTTATCATTTATCTGATTGTATTCAGATGTTTTTTTCGTGATTTGTTGATCATATTGAGTAGAATGAGGTATTATAAAACTATGTATAAAATATGATACAATTGGCTTTGTAGTCAAGTCAAGTCAAACTTAATTTATATACTGTAGCACATCTTAAACAACCACAGTTGACCAAAGTGCTGTACTGCTTAAAACACAGACAAGTAAAAAAAAAACAAATAAAAATATATTAAAAAGTATTAAAAGCAACAACTACATTAAGAACAATAAATATCAGAAAAAAATAGAATAATAAATAGGAAAAGTTAAAAGGACCTCTTTCACAATACATGTAATTTTGCCCACAGCCCATTTTTTTGTTTATTGTGTGGTATTTGTAGTACACCCTGAGACTCCCAAGAATATACCTTTAGAAAATCCAAAAGTCATCCAGGGCCTGTACTATGACCTATTTTATGATCATTGCCATAGGTGTGAGCCAGGGTGCACACTTTACCCCAAAACTTACTCAAACACAAATAATAAATCATCAGATTGGGTCAAATCACCTTCACTGAAGTCTGGTGCATCTTTTGAAATCAAATGTAAAGCTAAGTATTACAATTGAAAGAAGTTATTGAAGTTTAACTGGAAAAAAAAGTTTTTTTTATGATTTTTTCAACAAATTCAATTCTTTAGAGATGTGTCTGACCAACTTACAGTTGCTGTACAACTACAATACTTACAAATTATTTGGCCACATATATATTCTCAAAGTGGGAAAAAAAATCATGTAATTCTGAGACCGGTAAAGTTGTTCAATTAACATGTTGGGTTACTGTGGAAGAATCAGGATACTGTTCCATGTCTTGTATTATATCAAGGGTAATGTTTTATTTCATGCAATTTGCAGCAAATGGATGTTAACTTTAATTTAGTATTGTGCATTCAATTGAATTATATATTTTTTCATGTATTCTATATATGAAGTATATATATTATATATATTCTACATGAAGTATCCAAACATGAGACATCACCCAAACTGAAGTTTGAAACCTTGTCAGATTCTGACTGCCATGCATGGACTGGCTGGACATTGGTGCAATTTCAGAACATGTATGACATGTGTGAATCTGATCTTGTTTCAGGTTCAAGTGATAGTTCCAGAGCAATAGATTTGCTTCTTTACTTTTGGGCAAAACTGAAAACAAACCTTTCATGGAATCAAATGACCATGCTTACTAATCTTTCCCAAGCTACACTGTCAAGATATTTTCATACAATTGAAGATATTTTGAACACAATAGTTGTTCCCAAATACCTTGGCACAAATCATATTTCACGCCACGATGCCACAACTCACAACACTGTCTTTACTAAAGCTTTTTATGGTGACCAGGTCACTCTTATCTTAGATGGTACATATATCTACCTCAACAAATGCAGTGATCATCAGTTTCAAAGGGCATCTTACGGAGGACAGAAAAAAACAAATTACCTAAAATTCATGTCAGTTGTACTGCCTGATGGATATGTTTTAGACACTATTGGCCCCTACCATGGTAACGTAAATGATGCAACAATAACTCGGCTCATCATGGAAAAAATTGAAATATTGAAATCTTGGTTAGAAGCAAATGACAATATGATTGTAGATCGCGGTTTCAGGGATGCCTTAGATCTTCTTGCTAAGTTGGGGTATGATGCTAGAATGCCGTCATTTTTACCAACTGGTAAATCCCAATTGGATTCCTCAACAGCCAATAGTGATCGTTGCTGTGCCAAAACAAGATGGATAGTAGAGTCCTACCACGGGCGTTTAAGAAGTGGATGTTGTTTAAGGAACAACTTACCTCAAATTATTTCATTGAGGTCATTGGCAAATTAGTGCGCATAGTAACTGCATGTCTCAATGCCTTCAGAGGACCAATATATGTTTCAGATCCAGATCGAGAGGAACGAGATACTAAGATGGCTCAGCGTACGCTTTCACTTTTAAAGAAAGACAAGTTTTGGCAAAATGAGTTGCAGAAGATCCAAATATGTCACGTAGAGCTCGTAGTGAATGGCAGAAGCTTGAAGCATCTGATATCTCGTTCCCTCATGTGGATCTGGAATACCTTGAGACCATAACATGCGGTACATACCAAATCAAACAGTCCCCTGGCTACATTGCTGAGCATGAAAAAATGATGGTGACTATGAGATTTGGGTTTACCAGCATGATGCTGATCTCATTAGGGGACAGATTCATTCTGGTCACAGATCTCAAATAAAATACAATGTTTGGATTCAATTTGACAAGAATGCATCAGATGATCCTGTGAAGGCATATTATTGTCTCTGTCCTGCTGGAAAGAGAACCTCTGGCATGTGTGCACATGTTGCATCTGTAATCTATTATTTGGGATATTATAAACATTTTCAAAATCAGAAACCCCTCCAACCATACACAAGCAAATTCAAAGACTCCATTCTATGAAATAACCAGCCAATCATACATCTTATGGATTTCTCAGATCCCCTTTCCCTCACTATAGTTCCAGTCTACAAATTAAAATTGTCCAAGCCGTTGCTATGCAAAAAGACATGAAGGCCATAAAACAGATTACATGTATATATAAGTACTAGAAACAGAAATTGACAGAAGTAATGTTTATGTATTGCTGTCATTGTAGATATATACAATCTGATTACAACAATCCAAAACTGCATCGGGTTTTACTTGTATCAATGGCTCATTATTATCTCATCACAAAGGCATAATATACAGGCCCTTTGTGGCTGTTCAATATTAAAATGAATAACATTTCATGTGAAATGTTTGTTTTGAATCTAGCATTCAAATTCTAAAAGAAATCATACTTAAAGGATGAATTCTGAACAAATCTTTAAAGGTTCCTGATATACAAGACATGGAACAGTATCCTGATTCTTCCACAGTAACCCAACCTGTTAATTGAACAACTTTAGCGGTCTCAGAATTTGATGATTTTTTCCCACTTTGAGAATATATATGTGGCCAAATAATTTGTAAGTATTTTAGTTGTACAGCAACTGTAAGTTGGTCAGACACATCTCTAAAGAATTGAATTTGTTGAAAAAATCATTAAAAAAACTATTTTTTTTTCCAGTTAAAATTCAATAACTTCTTTCAATTGTAATACTTAGCTTTACATTTGATTTCAAAAGATGCACCAGACTTCAGTGAAGGTGATTTGACCCAATTTGATGATTTATTATTTGTGTTTGAGTAAGTTTTGGGGTAAAGTGTGCACCCTGGCTCACACCTATGGCAATGATCATAAAATAGGTCATAGTACAGGCCCTGGATGACTTTTGGATTTTCTAAAGGTATATTCTTGGGAGTCTCTGGGTGTACTACAAATACCACACAATAAACAAAAAATTGGGCTGTGGGCAAAATTACATGTATTGTGAAAGAGGTCCTTTATATTATTCAGACACGTCTTAGAGCACCAGGCTGTAAGTAGACATATATAGCCAGCTACAAAACTACGATACTAATTTTTCCAAAAATTGCTTGTTGTCACACATCAAAAACTACCGCTACGTAACTAGAAAGAGATACATTACCTCGTGGCTTTGCATCCTGAAAGTTGTGGAAAAAAAGAAGTTGTAAAGCAATGCAGAGTTCTGAGGAAGGTCCGAGTTTCATTCATTTGGCATCACAACAAACACACGCTTTGGCTTGTGGTGCGTTCCAGTTGTAGTCGGAAGTTGGAATTTCTGAGTTTCGAGTAGGAGACTACAACTGAAACGTCCCCCAAAGTGGAAATTTCCTGCTGGGAACTCGGTGAAACCTCGCAACCCCCGAGTTGACAGTTGAAGATGGATGCCCCCAGTGTGAACAGTTATTTAGCTCCTGTAATAATCCATTTATTTGCACTTCTGACTGGGGTGTGTCGCTCTAGATCAGCTGTATACAGGGGCTGCGGTCAAAAAGTCTTTTTTGCTGAGGAAGGTTCCTAATGGAGTGAAATGAACCGGAAGTAGTTCATGATCAGAACTGTTCGAATAGTTTAAATGCTTAGGAAAGGTGGCTCAATGCTTCCTTTATTATCTCCTTTAGCATAGGATGCACCGGACCATCCTTTACGAAAGGAGAGGAGATTATTCTGTCCCACAATTCTCTGCGGCAACAGCTTTTATAAACAGCGCACATTCCGACTGCTTCCAAATTCAACCGAATAATGATGAACAAATCCCTCAGACCATGTGAGTTCCCTCTGCTGTTCATCCTTTCTAAAGTTTACCAAAACATGCCTTAACTTTCCAGCAGTCTGATTCTCTGAAGAGAGCAGGATATGAGACATTTGATGTTGATTCTGTTTTAAACTTGGTTCAATATGAATCATTTGTACACCATTAGATTGTGGTCTTAACAGTTTCTGCCTTTCTTTCCTTCAGTTCATTTATTTTCATGCACTGATTGGTGTTCATGTTGATAATGAGAGGACAGATTTATTTACATCCTCACTTCAACATCGGTTATGCAGACGTCATTTTAATCAGGTTTTTATGTTCAATGTTGTCTAAAGGAACAACATTGTCATGATACATGAATCATGATGCATCTTTTGTAGTCCACTTTCAGAAAATTGTAGTTTAACCGCAGCAGTAACATCCGCCGTCACATGATGACGAAGCGTAGTGAAAGTGTAGTCGGATTCTCTCTGTATGGCAGTATTCCTTTCCTAAGTCCTTCTGAATTCTCCTTTCTCCTTTCCTTAACCTCATGACGTTTTCCATCAGGGTTAAGGAAAAGTAGATAGGAAAGGACTTAGGAGGTGACTATTCGAGCCATAGTATTGTTAGACTTATATTTACAAAAATGTTGCCATAGTGATAATCACATTCTTCATACAACAACACAGGGCGTGCTAACAACAGCTAACAATAGCCTGGTAGATCGGCATGTTTTTTTCCGACTTCAACTGGAACGCCGATAAGTCGGAGATGATGTCACTCCCAGTTCAGAGGTTACTGGAACGCAGCATTACGACAGTCACCGCGCGTGCTCATGGGTAGCAGAGTCTTTATGTAGCCAGTAATAGATTCTCCTCATAGCACCTTTAAAAGCAATATCTTCAGAATGTTCAATAATTATAACTCATGTTTGACCCTCTAACTCCCAGCTCAACTGTTTGGCAGAAGTCAATACATTCAGGAATGTTTAATGTTTAAAAAAAAATCATTGTTTATTTGTGACAGAAAAAACTGCTTTAACTGCTTAAACTACTTTTTAATGTTACAGTAGATGTGTTGTGATGTTTGAGTAGGCTAATGCTGGCCTTCAAAGTAAATGTCATTTGATTGATTATAAACATTTGTGTTCATAATATTCCCAATGTAAGACATGTTTGAAGTTATTAAGCAATAAGTTGGAGGGAATATGATACAACCTTGCAAACAAAAAAATAGTGATCACTACCAAAACAGTGCAGTCACAACCGAAACACTGGGTGTTTTGTAAAAAAATAAAGGATATTGAGTCATCAACTAACATTTTATGATGACTATTCTTTAAATGCATGTTCAATTTCATAACTCATTAACTCTGAGATCTATATAATCAGTGGAATTCATTTTACAAGAAAAGATCTGATTTTGATTTTGATGAGTCTTAGAAATTGAACTTTGAAAAATGTTTAAAATATCATTTTTATTGATTTTGAGGTAAAACCCTTCAAGAAAAATTTGTAAAAATATTCTTTAGAGGGGGCATGGAAGTACAATATGAACAGATTGATATAATACCTTTTATTGCAGTGTGTTGCTATGTTTCGGTTGTGACACATTTTGGGAGGAGAAAAAACATTTCAAGAACAGGCAGAAATTAAAATATGAATATTGACTGCACTAAACAAGACATATGTACCTTAGATATGGTACAACATATGTATGGACAAAATTTTGGGAAAAAAAACACTAAAAAAAAAAAAGTTTCCAACCCTGCACTTTGGACAAATTCGGTAGAATGGCCCATATATATTTATATATATGTCTCTGGCAGGCTGTTCCACAGACGGGGGCCATAATGGTGAAAAGATGCCTCACTGTAAGTCCGTGTTCGAGCTTTGAGGCCAGTGCCAGAGGATCTCAGGGTCCACGAGGGTTCATATGGTAAAAGCAATTCTGAAAGATAAGAAGACCCCCAAGGCATTTAAAAACCATTATAAGGACCTTAAAATCAATCCTAAAACACACAGGGAGCCAATGCAGTGATTTTAAATCCGGTGTAATGTGTGCCTGCCTTCTGGTCTTCATCAGCACACGTGCTGCTGAGTTCTGTAATAATTGTAAACTTGAGATGTTTCTTTTTGGAAGACCAGAAAGCAGGGCATTACAATAGTCAATATGACTGGAGATAAAAGCATGCATTAGCATCTCCGTGTTAGCCCGGGAGAGAAACGGGCGGACTCTGGCGATGTTCTTTAACCCTCTGAATCCCAAGCCATTTCTGAGCGTTTTCTGCTTCTGTCATATTTTTACTCACTGTGGTCTCATTTTTCTCTGTAAAGTGAAGTCCAGCACCTCTATGGATTCAGGACAACCATGGCTATAAGCTGATATAACTCAATTATGTCTTTATGCAGTGTAACAAAATTTAAAGGCTGTAAATCATCAGAAAAAAGAGAAACGAAAATTTAATTTTTCTGATTTTCTGATTTTAAAAAATTCTAAAAATAGGGTGGGAGTATATACAACACACTTTCAGGTACCCTCAAGCATAAGGAACACAGGAAAAAAGTGGTGTGGTTCTACCTTTACAGAAACTACACATTCTGGGACCTTATAAGTTGATTGGAATTTTAGGCCGTTTTTGCTTCTGTCACATTTTTACTCACTGTGGACTCATTTTTCACTGCAATATCAAGTTCTACACCTCTATGTGCTCAGGAGAACTAGGGGCTGAAGCCAGATATAATTCAACAATGTCTCATAGCAATATAACATAACCAGAATGCAAGAAACTATTCAATAAAGAAAAACGGACAGTGACATTTTCTGAATATTTATTTTCAGAACAATGAAAACTGTGAAGAACTATGTACTAGGCGACAGGACTCCCCTGAAACAGTTTCAAGGGACTTTGAAACTGTTTTGGGGGGTCCTGCTGCCCTGAAACAGTCTCTGGAGACACAGAGCAGACGTATGGAGCATGCTGATTGGTGATGAACAGACAGAGGCTGAAATGACACCAGGAAAATGGAAGGCAATATTCAAATAATTCTTTAGAAGTAAATACAGGACGTATATCGATCATTCATGGCTTGTTGAAAGCTGTAAGATGTGTAAAATTATTTGTTTTTTACAGAATAGAGCTAGAGCAAACGGTTTATTTTCTGCAGATTTTTGAAATGGACGTGTGAATAAATGCGATGTTGACGGCAGTCGCGAAAAATCATCGGTCTTTTCCGCTATTGTTCGGAATGTTGCCGACGTCATGTGTGATACATTCAGGTACCCTCGGAAAACGCCACTTTTTACCAAGACAGTCTGGCTGCAGACCGGACCCAGCTCTGCAGACCTGCACTGAGAGGACCCGCTGCACTGAGAGGACCCAACGTCACGTTACGCCAACGTCACGTTACGTTGCCTGCACTGACAGGACCCTACGTTGCAGATGTCCCAGACCTCCGACGTCACGTTACGTTTTTTTTTATACTTTTTTAAATTCTTTTTCATATACGGATCGGGTAGTGACAAGCTAACGACAGTTAATGACCGTTAACCGCTAACTTAGCTGCTAACAGCTAAGGGCCTAATACTATCGTCTTACACTAAATTGTATCACACAGATGATTCATTTAATTCTTATATGTAACATGAACCTTGTCAAAGACAATCCTTACAAGTAAACTTCTGAGGAGGGCAGATTTCGCCAAGTTTTACTAAGTATCTATGACAGGAGTCACTACCCGATCCGTACGTATTTCTATGTCTGAATCCACCGTGTATATATCTATATCGCTGTCACGGCTCGAGAGGAAGTGACGCAGTGTTCGCGCATGCGCAGTACAAATCGGGTAGCCGTACGGATCAGGTAGTGACAGTCTGCAACGTAGGGTCCTGTCAGTGCAGGAAACGTAACGTGACGTCGGGTCCTCTCATTGCAGGTCTGCAACGTAGGGTCCTGTCAGTGCAGGTCTGCAGCCAGACCCCTCTCCTTTTAACGGCTTTTTAATAGGACGAACGGTTTGTAAATGCCAGTCGTTTAAAGATAAGTGCGTTTTTGAACCTGCCGGCGGGTTTGGGATCCAGAGGGTAAATGATAAAACCCTGTTTTTGTGACATTTTTAACATGTGGAATAAAGTAGAGCTGAGAGTCAAAAATGACGCCCAGATTCTTCACCTGATTGGATGGAGTTAAAGACAGGGTTTGGAGTTTTGATAAAAGTTTCTCTCCCTGAGCCTTAGGATCAATAATTAAAACCTCACTCTTGTCCTGGTTGAGCTGTAGGAAGTTTTCTAACATCCAGGATTTAATGTCTAAAATACAATTAAAAAAGGGCATCAATAATAACATAATAATAATAATACATTTTATTTATAAAGCGCTTTTCTAAACACTCAAAGACGCTGTACAGAGGCTAAAAACATATAAACAACACAATAAAAACATGAAAGAAACAAAAACACAATGCATAAAAAGCAGTCATACATTAAAAGCAATTTTAAAGAGGTGGGTTTTGGTGAGGGTTTTGAATGTGGGCAAGTTGGAGCAGTTTCGGATGTGTAATGGTGGTGCATTCCAGAGGGTGGGGGCGGCGACAGAGAAGGCTCTCCCCCCAGGTTCGGTGCTTAGTGTAAGGTGGTAGGGAGAGGAGGTGGGCGCCAGAGGATTGGAGGTCTCAGGAGGGGGTGTAGTGGTGGAGCAGGCTGGAGAGATGGAGGGGGGCCTGGTTGTGGAGGGCTTTGTGGGTGAGGAGGAGGATTTTGAAGTTTATTCTATGTTTTATGGGGAGCCAGTGGAGGCTTTGGGGGACAGGGGTGATGTGGTCTCGGGAGCGGGTGTGGGTGAGCAGGCGGGCGGCAGAGTTCTGGATGTATTGCAATTTGTTGAGCTGTTTGGAAGGAAGGCCATAGAAGATGCTGTTGCAGTAGTCCAGTCTGGAAGTGATAAAAGCGTGGATGAGGGTTTCAGCGGTGGAAAAGGAGAGCGATGGACGGAGACGGGCAATGTTTTTCAGGTGGAAGAAGGCGTTTTTGGTGAGTTGGTTGATGTGATGTTCCAGAGTGAGATGGGAGTCAAAGATTATACCATTTGTATTTGACTTGTGTTTCCCAAATAACATGAATTTGGTTTTATTGCCTGTCATTTTTGACCTGAGCCTTTTTCTTGCCTTGCCGTGCATCAACCTTTTGCCTGTTTAACCAAAACCCCTTTTGCTTTTTGATTCTCAGAATTGGAGCTGTGCATTTGTGACCTGTCCTTTCTGAGCCATGTTTCTTGACATTATCTCCTCCAAGTCTTGCATAGAAGACAGCAGTCTGAACAGATCATCATGATCCACAATCTGTGCGGGACTGCTGCTGATTTTTAAGGCTGGGTCTCATACTGGTCCCTGCTTCAACTGGACCAAAACCGACTCGGTGTGGGTCATAATCAGCTTATCAAATATGTCGACTCTCAACATCCAAATCTGGGAACAGCTCCACCGCCAACAGCCTGAACCGCCCCACTGATGAACTGAAATTTTCTGTTGTGCTTGTGTAACGTTTTAACAGTCCTGTTTGTTTCAGAACTTTTATCTAGTCTTCTGGCATGTTAACAAAGGTAATTAATTTGTTGAATTTCTCAGGAACTTCTGCTGAAAATGAATCTCTGATGGCACTGTGGCTACACACCACACATCAATCAAAAAGTCTGCCCCATTTAATTGCTTCCTTGGAGCACTACAACTCATCAACATCTCCTCTGTTTATCACTTTACCAGCGCAAATCAGGAAAAAAAACCTGGAGACATTTTAAACAGTATCTGTCCTGATCCTGTTCTTTTTACTAAAGTTACCCATTTGTTCATGTTTTATCTTGTGCTTCTTGTGTAACTTTGAAAAATCTACCTGTCTCTCCTTGACTTCATAGGTTTTTTTGTCAAAGGTCAAAAATACACTGTAGACAATTTTATAAACCGTTTTTGGGTTCAAATCTCATCATTAAAGTTAGCTCTTATCAGAATGATTGAATATTTAAAAATATCAGGATTTTAGCCCTTTATTTTAACCCTTTAAATGCCATATGTGACTTATTTGGTGGACAAAATACATGGTTATAATTGGAGTCAATGGGAAATAAAACTGAAGCTGCACAACAAAATATTAATGTGTCAAAGCCAGTGTTTTTACTAATCTTTGCTATATACAAGGCAAGTAAAAAATCTCCACCCTCTGAACAGTTTTTCATGTCATTCTGTCATTTTGTGCAACTTTCCCACCAAATCAGTGACAACACCAATGGAATTTTAAAGGGTTACATTTTTTAAGTCTTTTAAAGGGTTAAAATCCATAAATTAAAAAAGAAAATAGGTATTATTGATCACGGCCGAGTTTGAAAAAGAGGTTTGAGCAAAAACATGTTTGTCTGATATTTTTTACAGCAGCCAAAGTAAGTGGCTGAAACAGCTCAGTGCAGTGATTTGATCCTGTCTGGAGGAGATCTGTTTGAATAAAATTATCATCTGTGTCAAAGTAACTTCAATAACTTATCCTTTGACCACCACATCATTGACATCCATAAACGCTCACAGCAGAGGCTACATGCTATCCGCACACTCAGTGCACTCTCTGTTGCCCCTCGTCTTTTGTTACTGCTGTACAAGAGCATCATCCAGCCCATCCTGATGTACTGTTCTCCTGCTTTCTATAACATGCTGTCTGTCTCCAACAAAAGTAAACTCAATAAAATCACACACACAGCCTCAAAAATAATTCACACCCCCACACCCAGCATCTCAGAACTTAAAGCTGGGGTTGGCGATTTTTGAAAACTAGCATGAATTTGAAAGTAGCATCTCCTCAGGGCTCCGCCTAGCCCCACCCCCCGATCACATGCACGCGCGCAGCCGCTATATCCAGAAGACTGATTCAACTCCAAACCCTCAGCACAACGTGTTTGTTTTACACTACACCAAGTCATGTCTCAGTCAGCGGTAAGAAAACACCAAACAAACATGTAAAGTTAGTTAGTGCTCACAGCCGATGTTGATCGGGGTATAGGTAGTTCCTCTGACATTCTCCACATAGCTGTCAAATCTCCTGTTTTGGCCATGAAACTACCATATTTTCCGTATTTTCTCCTCTTGTCTCCCGTCCTCCTGTATCAGTATTCTCCTGTAAATCTCCCGTGTGACGATATAATAATAAAAACATTCCTCTGCCTCTCCAAACTGAGCTCTGTCTCTAGCCTGAATGGGGCGGTAATGCTTCAAAATGATGGATGCCAACCACCAAAGAAGAAGAAGTCTCGTGAGAACGTCCACCTGCAGTAGCATGGATGGCAGTTCTCGCGAGATTAGAGCCAACAGCGGAACAAACTTAGAAAAACAAAGTTTATTTTAGATTTCTTGTACATCTGTCTTAAATGTGAGGGATACTGGAGCTTGGTTGGGGTTGTGGGACGGCTCACAGCGGGCTTCCCTTATTTTCAAAGACAAAACTTGAAAGGTAAGCTTTCTGTTCAGGAGTCTGTTCCCTACACGCTACATGCACTGTCTGTGCACGCCGGGAAAATGCACGCACAGCAGGCACGCAGAATGGCGACGGGATTTGATTGGTGTAAAAACAGGTATCCCTGCAAGATTATTGGTTGGTGTTTTCCCTGTTTTACTCCTGCTGTAGATAGCGGATATTTTTCGCTCTGTTTTAAGAACACATTATGAGTTGATTACCATCGGGTCATGAAGACCATTTTTTTTTTTTTTTTTTCAATGTATTTTTTGGGCATTTTGTGCCTTTATTGATAGGAGAGAGACAGTGGATAGGCTTGTGAAAGGGGGAGAGAGAGTAGGGGAAGACACTCTCCAAACTGGTCACAGGCGGGATTCGAACCTGGACCGGCAGAAGCAAGTACATGGGGTGCCTGGTTGCTAACCACTCCGCCAAACCAGCACCCCATAAAGACCATTTTAACCAGTATTACAAAAAGTGTATCTAAATCAGATCGCCAACCCTAGCTTTAATGAAAGAGCATTAGCACGCCTCGGTAGAACAATAGCCATAGACATAGAGCACCCTCTCAACATCCACTTTCAACTTCTGCCCACTGGCTGCAGGTACAGAACACTGAAATGGAGAAGGGCTCGCTTTAACAAGAGCTTTGTACCATCTGCCATCTCCATCCTGAACAAGACAACCCACTGACCAATGGGTTGTAATGGAAATGTGGGCTCTATGGTTTTCTATAGTTTTACATGTAGTATCTGTTTCCTTAACTGTATGTTTTTCTTGTTGTATATGTCATTCTTGTTTGGCAGGCTGTGAAAACGAATTTCCCATTGGGACAATAAAGTTAACTATCTAAAAGCTGAGATCTAAAATGCGTGTTTTTAAATCACCACAACCTTGAAATGGCCATCCATGCTCTAATAAGCTTGAGACTTGATTATTGTAATGCTCTCTATGTTGGTGTCTCCCAGGCTTCTCTTGGTCGCCTCCAGCTTGTGCAAAACGCTGCGGCCCGTCTTTTAACAAGCACGACGACAGCACATCACTCCTGTTCTTAAATCACTTCATTGGCTTCCCGTCCATTACAGGATTGATTTTAAAATTCTAATGTTTGTTTTCAAAGCTCTTAATGGTCTCGCCCCAGTGTACTTAACTGAGCTTTTAACTGTTCAGGAGCTTGGTAGAGCACTGAAGTCGTCAAACCAACTTTTGCTGGAAGTGCCCAGGTCAAAATACAAACAGTGGGGTGATCGAGCCTTTTCCATCACTGCTCCAGGCTTTGGAATAAACTCCCTGTTGAAATGCGTCTCATTTCTGACCTGGGCCTTTTCAAATCCAGACTGAAGACATATTTATTTAGGATGGCTTTTAATACCTAGTAATGTGGTGACACTTTTACTTTTAGTCTGTTTTTACTTTTTTTATTGTATTTTATTGCTCTTATTGCTTTTATTGTTTTTATTAATGTTATTGCTTCTATTTGTTTTTAATTGTTTTATTTATTGCTTTTTTTTCCCAACTATTGTAAAGCACTTTGGTTCACCGAAAGGGTTGTTGTAAAGGGCTGTATAAATAAAGAACATTTACTTTTACATTTTAAAATGTTCAAAAATCTCCCTCCTCTGTCTGATGCTAAAACATCTCTGGTCCCCCTGAGGGCCGCCTCAGGGCTGTGACCTGTGACATTTACCAAAGAGGTGACTATTATGAAAGACAAAGCTGTGTAGAAACCACCTTCTCTAATAGTTTAGATGAAAAGTGAAGTTTTAAAGTGGGTTTAAAAGTATAAAAATCAGAGGGAGATAGCCCCTCTGCAAGGGGACTGGTTGTAAAGGATAAAGATGATAAGTTCTTCAGAAGGCCTCAGAGCCTTTTGCTCTCATGCTGTGATTGCCAAAAGTTAACTAGTCCAAACCACATCTGCGTGGGTGTGTGATCAGGTTGTGAAATGTGCTGACTGATGGGTGTGGGACGTCCTCCTGCTCTCAGGAGTGAGACAGGTATAAATCTCGGCCCGTCTTCACCTGGATCACCTTCTCTTCTCAGAAGATCATCTGAAGGTAAGCAGAGGAATCATCCAGGACAGGTGTTACTCAGCTAACAGATTTTTCTGACTGCATGTTCTTCACCTGGTTAGGCAGCAGACAGGGTTACCTGTTACTTTAAGAATCTGCATGCAAACAGGACAGCAGAGACAGGGACACATTTCTCAGAGATATGGAGGGATGAGGGTTTGATTATTCAATCAATCTTTATTTGTCTATCTCCAAATGTTTTCTCAAGACACCATACGAAAGAGCAGGTTGATGCCACACTCTTTGCTTTATAAATATTTGTGTATCCTGTTGTTTTTCAATAATCTAAGTGATGAAGAGATGAAGGATGACAGATCGAGGTAAGGAAGGTTGACTGATGAATCACTGGGTTTGATGCTTCCACTCAACATTCAAACCCTTGTTGTTTTTTACATAATTTCCAAACTTAACTGTTCAGAGGTGATTTTAAGATTAGACTGATGATCAGACTCTAAGTTAGACGATTCAGTGAGGGAAACCTGCAGTGCAGCATTTTTCATTCAGCCTTTGGGACGCTGTGGGGGAGTCAAATCCAGTGAAATCAATCATCAGTCAACCTTCCTTACCCTGATCCTTCTTCTCTCAACTATTTATCCCTCCCAACATTAACCCTTCAACCCTCACTTATTAAAAATCAATGCTTTAAAGTGATTTATCTGTCTGATTGAAATATGTCTGTTAAAAAAATGACATGCTCATTTCAGAACAGAGTGGACCACAGAAAACCAAGTGACCATGGCTGACGTATATGAGAGTGATGTGGTAGCCTCTGCAGCCATTCAGGCTATTTGTGATGATGTGAGTATCAGTTTACATCCACTCTGATCCACTGTTATGTTGTTATGGTCCATGTCACATGTATGTGATTCTCCCACAGGTGAGGACTGATGTGCAGAGCCGCACCCAGACATTTGCAGTCTTCAGGGCAACCAAATCCAGGAAAAGGTCTGTGAATGGAACCATCTTTCTCATTAAGGTAAGAGACGTCTGACTCTTATTCTTTAAAGGAAGACAAAGAGCTGAATGTGTTCTGAACTCAAGATGAATCTTCAATCTCTGTCTTCAGGTGCAAACGGGAGAGGGTCAGTACATTCACCTGCAGGTTTTCCGAACCACAGATGACATTAACAACCTTATCGGTATTAAACAAGGTGTAAGCAACGGGACTTCGATTGAACCTTTCTAAGGAGATCAGTCTGCCTCCACAGCTCAGAGCGGCCTGCTTCTTCTTCCTGAGATGATTTAGTCTGAAATATTCCTTTAGAGTCATGTAGAGAGCAGCACTGCTTCTCCAACACTGATGTGAATAAGACAAACCAAGAAGTCCTACAATAAAAATGATTTAAAGTCTTCTCCTTGTGTCTTCATCATGTCTCATCTGTCATTAAGTCTGATGTGTAGCTGGTCACATGTGCTCTTATTGTGTGTTTCACATTGTTGAAGTAGTTTTTTTTTATTGGAGTGAGAAATAAGAGACGTCCAAATTCTTAATAGAAAGTAGGACTGACAAAACTGTTTCTAAAAACTAAAACTACTTAAAAGAATGACATAATGAAAAATAAAACTGTCAACAACTAAAAACACTTTAAAATTAAAATAAAGTTTTTTCTACCTTAACCCTTTAAAGCCTAACACCAGTGGTTCCCAACCTTTAATGTCTTGTGTACCCCCTGTGCCTTTTTGTCATACCATGAGCCCCCCTCACACATGTGTGTTGAGGATTCTTATAAAACAAAATGTAACAACAGATTAATGAATGAAAATATCTTTATTTTATCTCCTTAATTTTAAGATTTAGTTCTCATAAATGTTCTCCTTTTTAACTCAAATAAAGCATAATAATTAAAAATGTACTATAAATAAATAGATACAAAATCAAAATAATCAACCTGCCTTTGTTGCATTTAACTGTTGTAATGTTTACCACAAAACACCAAACACTCCTTTGAGCATACATTTAACTTTAAAAATCAGGAACTAAACACTCAAAATAATTTCTCTGTGGGCTCGTCTGAATAAATTATTACATTTTTCAACGTACCCCCTGCAATGTTCTCACGTACCCCTTGGGGTACACGTACCACTGGAATAACAAATAGGAAAAGTTAAAATTTGTACGTCCTGCTCAACTCGTATAGGGTCAAAACCATGGATGTGTTATAAGAACTCCGCCTTCTACCATGTAACAGGTAGAAGGACGCCGCCATTGTGCAGCCAGAAGAGAATCTGGACCATATTTGGACGCAGCTGTCATAAACTGTCGCAAAACTCTGCAGCATACAGTGTACAAAATCATTGTGAAGCTGCCGTAAACCGCAGTTATTTTTAAACTCTAATAACTGATGAAAAAGAAACTTTTCAGAAAGAAGAGGACTTGGAAAAAACGCAGCCCAATAATACTTTCATATCACCACAGCATACGGATGGGAGAAATATTTCTACGTGGTGTATTAATTTTTTTAAGTTTCACTACGGCCCGTTCAGATGAATGGGGGAGACGGAGAGTTGACCTATACTGCAGCCAGTCACCAGGGGGAGCAGTTTTTGTTGCGGCTTCAATTTGAGCCCAGCGTCATGATGTCCATGTTTTTAACAGTCTATGGTTAAAACTAGTTACAGTTAGCAGAGTGTCTTCTCCTACTCTCTAACTCCTTTCACAAGCCGATCCACTGTCGTTCTCTCCTAACAATAAAGGCACAAAATGCCCCAAAAATACATAAAAAAACTAGTTAAAAGAAATATGTTTAAATGAATTACACTGTTAACAGATTAAAATGTTAATTTAAACTAAGCTAAACTGTCAGTAACACTTTTTGCTTAATGACATGTTCAAATACAGAAAATGATGGTGTTTTGTTTTCCCTGTCAAAGGTGTTATTTTTGTGTTTGGTAACAGGTTCATTCAAAAGTCACAGACAATATTTGATTAAAATTTCAGGATCAGTCAGCAGTGGGCTCTCAGAGAGGTTTAAGGGATGATCAGGACACAGGAATGTCTCAAAGGGTCTGATGACCTTGGACTTTTACTACATTTTTGCTAATAACTAAAAAAGTTTAAGACAGATTTAGATGATATTTACAGAGAATGTTGACCACAACACGAGAGAAGAGACTGGATTTTGACGGGGATCTGAATCTGGATCCAGAAACTCTGTTAACACACAGGAGAGTTTTCCACATTTTTGACAACAGCCCTCCTCACAGTGTTGGAAATGCCTTTGCAGAGGTTTGTGCCCTTGGATCACTTCTAGTAAAGGAATCAGAATCTTTCATTGTGTGGCTATTGATGATTTGATGTACTATAATAACACTGTTTTTGTCAGCCTTTTTACTAACTAAATTTAAGTTTAACTGAACTGTACAAGTATACTTGATGCTGGAATAAGCAAAGAGTGTAAAACAATAATTTAGTCTCTACCAGTCAGATAGAAGTCCCTCAAACATCTATAAAGAAAACATTTCTAGATTGTCTTGGGTAAAAGCTCCTTGAGGTGGAGTTTCTCCAGCAAATTGGTGCAACTGTGCTCAAACTGGACAAATTCATGTGCCGTGTAGCTGTCAATCATGTTCCTAACTATCCAAAACCTGAATCCTTAATGAATCATAAACCATGAGACCATGGTTAAGGACAGAGGTCCCCCCTTGGTGCAGCAGGGCTAGAAAAAGTCACATCCATGCTGACTGGACCCTGATACGCTACCATTGACCCCTGTTTGTCTTTCCTGCATTTGATCACTGCACTGGACTTGCCATTTTTTAAGTAAATTTTTAGAAAAACTTGTTTTTCACCAAGTAAATTATTTTTTAATTCAGAACAACATTTTAGAGAAGCATCAGTCTGGTTTTAGGAGGAATCACAGCACAGAGACGGCTCTTTTAAAGATTTTAAATGATATCCGGTGCAATTTAGATAACCATAAACTCACAGTCTTGGTTCAGCTGGATCTGACGGCCGCCTTTGATACAGTAGACCATCACATTTTATTAAATAGACTGAAGCACCTGGTTGGCCTCTCTGGTACTGTTCTGAAATGGTTCAACTCTTACCTGACTGATCGAAGCTTCTTTGTCAGTTTGGATACATGTTCCTCAGGAACCCATGAGATAAAGTGTGGGGTCCCCCAGGGGTCAATTTAAGGTCCAACTCTTTTTAATCTTTACATGCTTCCCCTGGGGGATGTCATCAGGAGGCACGGCATCAGCTTCCATAGTTATGCTGATGATACCCAGCTGTACATCGCCATGTCTCCTGATGACACAGGGCCTATTGATGCCCTTTTTAACTGCATTTTAGATATAAAGTCATGGATGGCAGCGAATTTCCTACAGCTCAACCAGGACAAAACAGAAGTTTTAGTCATTGGTCCTGAAGGCCAGAGAGAGAAACTTTTACCAAAACTCCAAGATCTTAAACCAACAAATTCTGTAAAAAATTTGGGTGTGATTTTTGACTCTGAGCTTTCTTTTATTCCACACATTAAGAACATAACTAAGATTGGTTTTTGTCATCTCAAAAATATAGCCAGAGTCCGCCCGTTTCTCTCTCAGGCCAGCACGAAGGTGTTAATGCATGCTTTTATCTCCTCTCGTTTAGATTACTGTAATGCCCTGCTCTCTGGTCTTCCCAAAATGACAATATCCAGTCTCCAAGTATTACAGAATTCAGCCGCACGAGTGCTGACAAGGACCAGAGGGCGGGAACATATTACTACAGTTTTAAAATCGCTGCATTGGCTCCCCGTGCGTTTCAGGATCAATTTTAAGGTTCTTTTACTGCTTTATAAATGTCTTAACGGCCTTGGGCCTTCTTATTTATCTGACCTGTTTTTACCGTATCAGCCCTCGCGGACCCTGAGGTCCTCTGGCACTGGCCTTTTAACCATACCAAAAGTTAGAACTAAGACACACGGGGAGGCGGCTTTTAGTTATTATGTTGAACAGTCTGCCAGAGAATCTCAGGGCTGCAGAGTCTGTTGATACTTTTAAATTGAGGCTTAAAACCCACCTTTTTAATCAAGCTTTTAATTGATTTAATCGAGTTATTTATTCCTTTATCATTTATTGTTTTATTGTATTACTGTATATCTTATTCATTCTTTTAGTCAAACTTCTTATCATATTCAATTCTTAATTTTTTACGTTATTTCACTTATCCATTTTATGTTATTTTATCTCTTTTCTTATATTTTTTTTACTGTTTTAGTATGATGGTTTTTAGCTCCAGTGTTTTCTCATGGGGGCTCTCCACTCTGGGAGCTGCTCCTGGTCCAATTCTGGGGCCGCTGCCGGGGGACGGCCCCGCCTGCATGGCCAGAGCCCCCTGCACTGTGGTGTGGGGCCTCGTGTCTGTGCAGGGCGGGGAAGTCCCTGGCTGCGCTCCTTGTAGGCCGGGAGCCCTCCTCAGTGTTGATGGCCCCCAAAGGTAGTTTATTCCTTACCTCAGTCCTCGGTGCACAGCCATGTCTCTCTCTCTTCTCTTTACAGCTAGTATGAATGTGTGTGGGCACAGGTGTGTGTATGTTGATGTCTGCGAGTGTGTGTCTGGATATGTCTCTGTATTTGGGGGGGGGGGGGGGGGGGGGGGGGGTGGTTCTGTTTTTATGCTGTTTTTAGCCTCTGTGAAGCACTTTCTGTTTCTTCTAAGTATGGAAATTATTCGTAGGACTACTGGACTTCTTTCAATCTACTAGTAAGTACTAGCTTTGCAGAGCAGACAGACATGCTTAATGGCCCAATCAGGGAAGAGAGGCGGGAGCTTCAGACGTGACGACAAACAGGAAGTGACTGCATGTTTGAAAATAATGGCGGCTTCTGAAGCGTCTCAACAACTGTGTTTTTTTTTTTTAGCAGAAACAGACTCAATTTTTTCTTTAAAAGGGGAGAAAAGAATGTCACTTGTCTTACGATAAATCATGTTTTTGCTCTTCTCCTGACCGGGGATCACTGCTGGGAAACTGGGAGAGAACTAGGAAATCCTCCACGGACATGATGGTTAGCCTGTGGTCGTCATGGTTACTCAGTGATACTTGGTGAAATCTGCTCTCCTCAGAGGTTTAATGGGAAAACATGGCAGTGATCGTCGTTGACGAGGTTCTTGGCACATGTAAGTGTTAAATGATTCATCTGTGTGGTACAATTTAATATAAGATGATCTTTTAAGGTAGTTTAAGCAAACGGCTAACTGTTATTAGCTCTTAGCTGCTATGTATACAAAGCATAGCTGTCAAGTCTCCCGTTTTGGCCGGGAAACTACCATATTTTACCCCTCTTTCCTGCCATCCTCCTGTATTACTATTTTCCTGTAATTCTCCCGTATTAAAAAAAAAACATTCCTCTGCTCCTAACTGAACACTGTCACTAGCCTTGCGAGAAATGCCACCTGTAGTAGCCTGGGTGGCATTTGTCGCGAGGTTAGTGCCGACAGCGGGAACAAACCCGGGACAACAGAGAGAGATGGATGGATGTGAGTATAATGTAGGAATGTTCACAGCATTTCAATGTCAACAAAGGTAGGCCAATCACATTCTGATCACCTAACTAATTAGTAAGCTGTTGACAAGTTGATTTTAGATATCTTGTACTCCTGTCTTAAAATGTAAAGAATACTGGAGCTTGGTTGGGGTGGTGGGACAGCTCACATCAAACGCTGGAAAATTTCCCTTATTTTCAAATCCAAAACTTGACAGGTTTGATACTAAGTCATAAGTCATACATAGTAGCATTGCTTTATGTGGATTGGTCTGTGATGAGTGTGACGAGCCAAACGATCGTCCAGTCACAGGTTGTTGTTGTTTTTAAGGTTCTGCCCCTGAAAACATTTTCAAACAGCTCTTTCACAGATGGATTAGTGAAATATTTCCATGGCGGGTATATGGAGCTGTTCGTCTGGCGTGTCAGGTTAGTACTAAGTAACCTTAAAGCAAATTAGGAGGGATTTTAACCAAATCCAGCACCCTGCTTGGTGGCAGTATTTTCAAAAGCCAATGGGAAGCCTGAAATTAGCTTATTCCTGCCTCTTTATTAGCATAGAGGGCTTACTAGTAGTACTTGTGAACATTTTTCAAGGTACTAGTAAGTACTAGTAAACCAAAAATACTCTACTAGAAGTACTAGAATTAAGGACTTTCTTCAAATTTGAATACTAGCACAGCTGGACTATGGTTGATATTACTGATATCAAATAGCTCTCCATACTGGTTTACTAGTTGGCAGTGACCTTGACCTTCTGTGCATGACCTTCAGCCCTCTCAGGGAGGAAGCTGGAGGACCAAACTCCACATAGAGAGGACTTTGCCTGATCATGAGAACCTTCTTCCTCCTGTTGAAGTCATCTGCTGCACTCTGCTGCCCTCCAGTGACCGATATCTCTCTGTAAACACTCCTCTGTTGATTCATAGGCTCTAATAAGAGGGTGAAGGAGGGAAATCACCACAAACTGAGAGTTAAATCCCTCCTGAAGCTGATGGATGAGTCTGCAGCTGCTGCAGAGGGAGGAGGTGATTTAACATCAGAGCCAGAGAGCAGCAGAGAAGATAGTGAGACTGTGTTTCAGTCTTTTTCATTCTCAGTGATTTATTTGACATTTCAGTCAAATAATTTCTTTACACAAACACCAACTCCATAATGTTGGGATGTTGTTTAAAGCATAAATAAAAACAAAACACAATCTAATCCTTTTTGATTTATAATCAACTGAAAAACAGCACACAGACAAGACATTAAATCAAGGGTGGGCAACTGGCAGCCCGGGGGCCACATGCGGCCCTCACCTCTGTCAATGCGGCCCCCTTATCATTTCCAAAAAAAAACACCAAGGTTGAAATATGAGGAAAATTTATCAGCAGCTGCTAAATATTTCATCATGAGTGACAAGTACCTTATAATGCATGAATTAGGATAGGTGGTAAATAAACTTAGATTGCTAGTGCATGCTTTGCTTTTTACAAGTCATTAAAAACAGACCTTTCTAGATCGTGTCTCTAAATATCTTTATGAGGCATTAAAATAAAACATATTATTCATGTATTATTAGTAAAAACTATATTTGGAAAGAATGTTATAGGCAGGTGATTTTTTTATTGAGTTAGAAAAAAAGCTTAAAGCGACTTTAGTCGTGTTTTATTAAATTCAGAATTTTTCATTGTGTTTGAAATTAAAAATGTTAATGTTGGTATAATCCTTTTTTGGAAGTTCATTGGGAGTGCCTGTTACAATATGTAACAGTGCGGCCCTCAGGCACAGAAAAACAAATCTGTGGCCCTCTTGGTGATCATAGCTGCCAACCCCTGCATTAAATATTCAAACTGATAAACTTTGGAGTTCACTTTTCACCAACTTTGTGAACTGAGGACTCTAACTGTTGAAGCTTTGTAGGTGAAATTATTTTATTGTGTTCAGTGGAGACAGGCGTGGACTGCAGCAGGTCAGTCTAGTCCCTGTTCAGTGGAGACAGGCGTGGACTGCAGCAGGTCAGTCTAGTACCTGTTCAGTGGAGACAGGCGTGGACTGCAGCAGGTCAGTCAGCATTAATGACATTAAGGACTGCAGATGATGAAATCCCTGAATTACACGTTGATAAAGTCATAGACACAAAGTGGGAGGTAGCATGAATTTGAGCTAACATCATTTGTAAGCTGACCTCTGAACTGAAGAAGAGGAACGAATGTACCGCGCAGGCGCAGTACACTCTGGTCAGCTGTTCTTCTCTTTGCCTCCGCGTCCTCCTTTCTATGAGCTCCTCATCTGTAAACTCTGGCTCCAAACTGTAAGGACACCCATCATGTTCAAAGTTCTCCTCCACAACATCTTCATCTGATAGATATTGCAAATTTAATCATTAAGCACCGCAATGTGATTTATTAAAACCTGCAAGTGACTGCACGCTGTGTTTTTGGGTCTGAATTTAGTACGTTTGAAAAGCAGGTGCAAGAAAGGGCACAGTGTTACAAACAGGAGGCTTTCATCATGGTGGCAAACGGGGGTCACATTAACTGAATATTTTCCATCACTGACTGAATTTTTTTGATGAAAAGCAGAAAGACTTGGAGAAAGGAAAACATCATTTAACTCTTTAATAAATAACACACCTATTATCCTCAAATTTTACTTTGTGCTAACACATTTTACCCCTGGGGTCAATTTGACCCCAGGGATATTTGCCTCCAAAAATGGTTTACATAAAACTGTTGACCAAGTTTTTTGTGTCAGGCAATTTGTGTATTTGTTGAATTCAAAAATAACTCCTTGATAATAAAACCAGAGAGTTGACATGACCTCAATTGCCACCATCAGGTCAAACTCGAATTTAAATTAGAATGAAAGTATCCTGAAAATCTTTCATCCAAATCTTTTCTAATTTTGGGGTGCACATTCATCTCTCTCACAAAATGAACCATATTGATTGGAATGATAAACTTTGAATGGGGGTCAAATTGACACCAAGGATAATAGGAATGTTAAATAAATGTTTATACCTGGTGAAATAAAAATCAGGTCTTTAGGTTAACGCCTGTAAACACTTATATTTGTTCCAGTAGTCTTATAGTGCTATAAAATATGGCATATATTATACCTCATATTTCTTATATAACTTATATTAGTGTAACCCTTGTGTACCCGTCCCGGCAAGAACACACTGAGGCACGTCTGGGATGATGGGGTTCTTTACATGTAGCAGCAGCAGCGGGCTACAGAACTGCTGACAGCTTCCGGTT
Source organism: Scarus forsteni (assembly GCA_036419115.1). Classification (NCBI taxonomy): domain Eukaryota; kingdom Metazoa; phylum Chordata; class Actinopteri; order Labriformes; family Labridae; genus Scarus; species Scarus forsteni. The sequence continues at coordinate 2,682,579 of JAZDUH010000283.1, forward strand.
TCCGGTCACATTTGTAGACCTGACATCTACCAGCAGATGGCGCCAACTCACTGCTCATTACAGGAGAAACTATATATAGAGACTATGTACATATTCTAGCAGGAATTTCACTAATATAAATAAGGTCATTCTTCAAACTGTTACATTGGATCTAATGACAGTTAGCCATTAGCTTAAACTACCTAAGAAGATCATCTTATATTATACACACAGATGAATCATTTAACACTTACATGTGACATGAACCTCGTTAACTGTGCACTTGGTTACACAGATACTGTATATTTGCTGACCAGTAGTCTGTCATTTCCGTCCTTCTCCTTGATCAGGAGCACAGCTTGGTTTGATTAGTCCACCTTGTTAATCTACTTTTTTAGTACTGGAACTAACTGTGCGCCAATGTCTATACTGCTCCTATTATCATGTATGTTTTTTTATGTTTTTATGTCTGAATGTGAATCTGCTGCAAACCAATTCGCCCTTCAAGGGACAAATTAATAAAGTGAACTATGAACTATGAACTGATTGGGCCGTTAAGCATGTCTGTCTGCTCTGCAAGGCTAGTACTGACTAGTAGATTGAAAAATGTCCACTAGTCCTACAAGTAAGCTTCATATGCTATTCGTGAGGCAGGAAAAAAAAACAAATTTCAGGCTGCTCATTGGCTTTTGAAAGTACTACAACCAACCTGGGTGCTGGATTTGGTTATAATTCCTCCTGCTTCATTTGCTTTAAAGCTGCTTAGAACAACTAGTGAAACTTTTGGATTTACAAGTACTAGTAAGATTGAGCCTTTGTATTTCTAAAGTAAGAAATACATTTGCAACAAGTTATTTGTTGATCCTGCTTCTTAATTTAGCAACATTTCAGATTTTATTCTTAGATACCCAATCAAGGTCAACCCGCTGGTTGACTTGCTCATTAAGGGTGATCCTAAGTGTGCATGGACTAATTTTATTCCTACAACAAATGTTTACTTTCTTATTTTAAAAACATCACAGTGAGCAAAATTTAGATGTGAACATTATTTTTGAAGAATCATAGACAATTTTTCATCCCCAAAATGATTTCCTTCAACTAAAATAGAACTGTGAGAGGATCTGTGAAAGATGTTTTCTTACTCTGCTGTTTGCTCTTAGTGTTAGATTTCTGAGGAGGTATGACTTCTGATTTTTTCTGTTTTTCATATAATAATATTCATGTATAGCAGCACTTGGTTTCACAAGTTTCACAAAAGCGCAGAAAGGTGAACAGGAAAAACAGACAAAGATGGGCTTTCAGAGTTTTGGCGGCAAAAAGTCAACCGCACGGTTACAATGCCAGTCGGAGGGGTTAAAACTGTCTACTACAGGGGTGGGCAACTTTAATGACCAAGAGGGCCACATAAAACCATTATTCCCAGAATGCAGATGTGACAACAACTGGAAGTTAAGAGCGGACATGCCGATTAGCCTTTTGTCCTCATGGCTACTCAGTGAAACTTGGCTAAATCTGCCCTCCTCAGAAGTTTACTTGTAGAGATTGTCTTTGACGAGGTTCATGTCACATATAAGTGTTAAATGAATCATCTGTGTGGAACAATTTAGTGTAAGACAATAGTAAAAGGCCGTTAGCTGTTAGCAGCTAAGTTAGCGGCTAACGGTCATTAACTGTTGTTAGCTATTAGCGGCTAAGTTAGCCGCTATGACTAACATCCACGAACTGTTGTTAACTGTTGTTATCCATTAGCCACTACATTAGCAGCTATGTATGCTACATTATAGGAGGCAACCCTGCTTGTGGATTGGTCTGTGATGAATGTGACGAGCCAAACGATTGTCCAATCACAAGCTTGTTTTTTTTTTAACGTTCTGCCCCTGAAAACTAATTTAAAGGGCTCCTACCCAGATGGACTAGTGAAAAATTCAAGTACTAACGGCTGCAACCTGCGGGAAGGCGGGGCTAGACATCCAGCTCCACCTATGTCACCTACGCCACAAGTCCAGCCCCGCCCACATCCACTACGCCATTGTGGTTTGTTCAGGGACAGTCGGGATTTCAGAAACTCGATTGAAACAGCGTACTATTTGACTGAAGGCCGACTTAGAAATAATAAACATTCAATGAACATGAATGAACATGAAAACTGTGTAGGGTGAGGGTTAGAGTAACCCTAACCCTATATTTGGAATTGTTGGGTGGGGCTGGACCTTTGTGGATGGGGCTGGACATCCAGCCCCGCCTTCCCTCAGGCCGCAGCCGTTACCCTCTAGAAAAATTTCTGTGGCAGATATATTGAGCTGTCCATCTGGCTTGTCAGGTTAGGCTGCCACTTGCCCACCCCTGGTCTACTAGTACTACTACTGAGATATTTTGAGTTTATAAGTAAACAAAACTTAGTTTTACTTTTAAAGCAAAAACATCTACTAACAGACAATTTTGTGTTACAGGTAGGACAAGTAGATTTAAGAAATATTACTAGTAAAAACTCAAAGCTTTACTAGAAACACAAATTGTCTTCTAAAAGATTATTTAACCCATTTTGCTCCACCGGCAACAATTGTTGCCGAAGTGTATCACTGTCATTTTCTACTCACAACAAAAAATGTCAGCGGTAGTAATGCAACTTTTTTGCACTTATGTGTTCGTAGACAACTAGAATAAGGATTTCAGTTTATAAAAGATAGTTTTCAAGTGGTCCCTGTCACATGACATCATCTGCTTCCTGCTCCTTCCGGTGGAAGACATGGAGAATGCAAATTGTCCTGAATAGAGGTCATTTTCATAAATTTCTAAAACTTTCCCCAAAAACATTTTCATGATTATTTAATCATTCAAGTCTCTAGAGTAACCCTCTACCATTTTTTTTTTTTTACCTGGGATAAATATTTATTTGTTCATGGGCTTATTTCTGTGAGTGGCAACAAAAGTTGCCAGTGGGCACATAGCTTGTAACTAACTAAAGGAAAACACTGTCTGCAGGATTTCTAATTTAATTTACTTAATTTACTAATTTCAAACTGTAGAATGATGAACATTGGTGCATTTAAGTCCTCTTAGAATACTCTTCCAAACTAAATAAATTCACAGGTATTCAAGGTCTGTGTCTGTAGGATTTTGATACGTTACCATACATTTTCTTACTATTTGTGAAACAATCTTTCTCTGTTGACTAACATCAGTATGGAAACCCGTTTACGCAACCTCAAAAAAAGGGAATCAGGGAACTAAAAATAAATAGATACATACTAAGTCATAATAATGTGATAAAAAGTCAAAAATGTTGATGTGCAGTTGGAGGTGCACCTTTCTTGACACACAAGTACTTATCATAGCCAATGGCCATTCATACCCCCCCCCCCCCCCCACACACACACACTTTTCATAAAATAACAGGCCAAAATACAAATTTATTATGTACAGTATGTTGTTCTTTCCTTGGGTACTCTGTACCAGAGGTCCTGGCCATGCTGCAGGACTCTGAAACAGTGACCTGGTTGCCAGTCATAAAAATGCTAATTCCTTCAAAACTAAGTACAACATGGAAAAAAGAAAAACATAAAATGTTTGAGAGGGACTCATCTGATAAAATTACATGCCTTACAACTCAGAAAAAAATTTGGGGATAAATGGGTTAACATTACTAGTAAAGTTGACTCACACTGGTGCAGCGAAAACATTCACTGGTAAAACAGAATGTTTCTTTAATAGAACTACTTGTAAACTCAAAATATCTCACAAGTATAAGTAGTAGATTGTTATGCGATGCAAATGATGTAGGAAATATTTTTACTAATAGTACCAGTGAACATTTTTAAGTCTACTAGTACTGTTAGTAAACAGCTTCCTGTAGAAGAAAGCCCAAAGATCCACCTGTCTTGGTTTAACTTCATGTTTATTTTTTAGAAGTCTGCATGTTGGCCAGCAGAGGGCAGTAGGGCTTCATAAATCCTGGATCATGTGGTCTCTGTTCAGTGGCCTGTCCATGCAGAAAAAACAGTCACATGGCCACAGTCACATCTCTGTGTGTCTGATATGAAAAATGAAAAAGCAGCCGAGGGGTCAGACTTCTGAGGAGGGTTTGGATATCCTGACACGAGCCGCCTTTGGGTGGAATGAGAGATAAAGAGCTCGGATGAGGAGGGTGACGCAGCTTTTTCTCCCTGATCATGAATTTATAGAGAGCCTGTTGGAGCACAGCTGGATTAAACTGCTGTTCATCCTCACCTCAGACCAGCGAGAGCCCGGGGTGGTCTTTTTCAGCTCACTCCTCAGTTTGTTGTTTTAAGAGCAGGTGACACGTTACAGGCTGCAGGTTATAAGAAATGAGTTAAAAGCTTCAAACGGAGCACGGCGAGAGCTCGGGGTGGTTTGAGGAAAAGTGATGCCATACTGGTTCAACACCTGCAACAGGTTTTTGAGGATCCAGGATGGCCTTCTTGGAATTTAGAGCTTCATAAATGTGCTTGGTGCGGGAAGATTCTGCCTCTGAAGGCTCTTGATTTAAATAAACTATTTGACTCACATATGAACTTAAGTGACATCCCATTCCTAATGCATAGGGTTCAATATGAGGGGCTGCTGTTATTTTTAACTCTATTATTGCTAAACAGTTTGTCTAACCTTGATTTTTCTCACCAAAAAGACATTTGAGGTTCTTAACTAAGTTTTATTTTAATCCTCTACAGCTTTATTAAAGATGCTGTGAGGAGTTTCTAAGTAATTACAAAAAAGTCTCACTTTTAGATATATGCCTGATGGAAATACACACTTTAAGATGAGCTTTATAGCATCAAAATAGGTTATCTGTAAATGCTATTACTTAGCTTCACGGTCGGGTCGGACAGGGCTGGACTGGCCTGGATACTCAACTTCAGGAACAAGACAATTAAAACTAGAGCAAATTTATATTATTCAGACACATCTTAGAGCACCAGGCTGTAAATGGTAAATGAACTTGAGCTTACTTAGCGCTTTTCTAGTCTTTGACTACTCTAAGTCTTCAGTTCAGAGGTCAGCACAGTCAAAAAAACATGTCTGGAGTGACACAGACTGTAATGGAGGAGTAGCCTGAGCGGACCATGATGAAATATTGGTGAAACTAATGAGCTTTTGGACAATTAATGCAGTTTTAGGAGCGGCACTATACATGCCCGGTGTGCTACCATTATATGGATGCTCACTGCTCGATTTTGGATCTAAATATCTCCTGAAGCACTGTTTGGATCAGGAAAGTCTTCTGGGTGAGTATATTGTTCTACTTCATTCAATAAACAATGTGAAAGCTGTAGAAACCAAACTTATCCTTTAAGCTGCGTTCATGCCACAAGTGACTCTGCCATCAAAATCGCTGCGCCCACTGAAGTATCATTGCGTGTCCATAAAAACCTCATTTTGGTCACCGTTGCCATTGGCCATTGCTGGGTGACATCACGTCTGCCTGAATTTCACAGCAATCATATGATATAGCATATAATAGGATGTATAAGCGGACATTATTCCAGCTGTATCCTTTTCATTCACTTATCAAACACAAAACACTGCAGCTGATGATGCAGCAGCAGCATTATCTGTGAGTTTGTCAAGGTGGAACTAATGTCCTCACTGACTAATGTTTCCACACGGACATAAATTGTTCCTCTGTAGTCCGGATGAAAAACTAGCTGGGTTCAAAATCGTCCACTCATTCACTCACTAACTATCCCCTCTGTAGTTTAAATGAAATAGTGGACTACACAGGGAATGACCAAACGACATTTCGGATACTACACTGAAATTTTCTAAACTTCATGGTGTCAGTATCCCTGTGACGGAAGTGGACGTGTTGAAATTTACGTAAACAAACCGGGCACTCGGGAGGATAAGTAGCAAATTTCAAAGCTGTTTACAGCCGCTAAAAGACGTTCAAGAGCTAAGCTATGCCATGTTAACGATACTTTAACATTTTTTTTATATTTATGAATGAAAGCAGCGCCTAACAGCCTTCCTTCTCTTCTTCTTCTATGGAAAAACATGACCCCATTGTATTGTGGTATACGGGAGTACAATAAAGGGTACATCGTATGTACACTCACTTTTGCTGTGCATTGTGGGCATGTTGTAGTGCACTATATAGTGAATGAAATTAACTGCTGAGAATTCAAACAACACTACAAAATGGCGAACACACTATATAGTGCACTATATCCGTGATAGTGAGCAATTTTGAGCACAGCTACTGTCTGTCACAGGTATTGTCACACACGTACACCGTTCATTGGCTGGACACAGGACATCGCCTGAAAAGATCAACTTTTTTTTAACTTTGACATTGCGCGATATGTGAAGTGATCATCTTGTGTGCAGCAAAACGCACTGCGGGAGGGTTCGTGCCACTCCATTGTGGCTGTACATTGACTTTGCATGGAGAGTGATCACGAGGTAGTACAAGTAGCGTCCGGTGTTTAAGCACCTTTAGTCTTTGATACCATCATCAGACTCATCCTTCCTTCATTAAATGAAATGGATCATTTTTTAATTGGCTGTTAATGATGACAGTCCTTCACCAAAATCTTCCGTGCTGCCCCCTCTGAAGGTCGCCATCTTTCCTCTAGCTGCCTGTCCGATGAAGAAGACGGCTGACTTTGTGATTTTAATCCTTCCTCCCTGAACATCTGATAACGGCTCACACGTGTGACGTCTCCTCCGATCGATGGAAACTCCTCCTCAGGGCTTCGACCTCTCAACGATCCTCATGATAATGAGATAAAGAGTGAGGTAGTCAGCACGAACATACTCCGCTAACACCTCAGCGAGTCCACACGGCTCCTCTGATCCCCAAGGAGGTCACCAGACATGCTGCAGGGTGAGGTCAGAGGTCACGATCGCCCGTGCAGCAGCAGCTTGTGAGGAGCTGCTGGAGGACTCGGGGTCTTCAAGGACTCATCAGGAGGCCGCGGATGGAAGATGGTTCCCACGGTGGCTTCTATGTCCTTGACACTTTTATGTGACTTTATGAAAGCTTCAACTTCCTCATGTTTTAGAAACAGTTACAGAAGTTATTTAGCTCTCAACTACAAGGAGGGAAAATCATTTTACAGATAATATAATAAAACACAGATCAATATGACCCAGGTCCACTCAGTTTGGTTTGGGAGTGAAGCTGCAACATTGTTTCATTCCTTCTTGGTTTGATTTACTTTCAAATTTAACCTAGTCAGGCCGACCAAGAGCAATCCAGCCTCCAGACACTAGGTGGGGCTGCAGCTGTGGTCTTTAGTTCTGACATCCGGGCCACTGATGCACCGTGACGTGGAGACTCACAACCAGCTTTGAGAAATAACATTATTCAGCCCAGAGTTGCCCTTACATGTTGATTGGAGAAAAGCATCACAACTGGTCTTGCACTTGTTCAAAACAGCAGGAACTGGAGTGAAACTGGATTAAAATGGTAACATACTGGATTTAAACTGGATTAAAATGGTATCAGACTGGATTTGAACAGTAACAACTGGTTTCACCCTGGATTTAAACAGTAACAACTGGATTCACACTGAATTTAAACAGCAACAACTGGAGTCACACTGAATTTAAACAGCAACAACTGGAGTCACACTGGATTTAAACAGTAACAACTGGATTCACAATGGATTAAAATGGTAACTCACTGTATTGAAACTGGATTAAAACAGTAACAAACAAACTAACATTGAACTGAAACAGCAACAACTAAACAGCAGGACTAAACAGGAGTCACTCCGGAATAAAACAGTAACAACTGGAGTCACACTGGATTTAAATGGTAATACACACTGGATTTAAACTGGATTAAAACTGTGACACATTGGCTTTAACAAGTAACAACTGGATTAATATCTGATTAAAACACTTAAAACTGGATTCACACTGGATTTAAATAGTAACAACTGGAGTCACACTGGATTAAAACGGTAACAACTGGAGTCAAACTGGATTAAACACTACCAACTAGATTTACACTGGATTAAAACAGTAACAACTGGATTTACATTGGATTAAAACAGTAACAACTAGATTTACACTGGATTAAAACAGTAACAACTGGAGTCACACTGGATTAAAACAGTAACAACTAGATTTACACTGGATTAGAACAGTAACAACTGGAATCAAACCGAAGGAAAGCTAATAACTGGAGTCAAACTGGATTAAAACAGTAACAACTGGATTCACACTGGATTAAACCAGAAACAACTGGAGTCAAACTGGATTAAAACAGTTACAACTGGAGTCAAACTGGATAATAAGGATAACAACTGGATTCACACTGGATCAAAAAAACAACAACAACTGGAGTCAAACTGGTTTTAAACAGTAACAACTGGATTTAGACTCAATTAAAAACGGTAACAACTAGATGGCACTGGATTAAAACAACGACAACTGGAGTCAAACTGGATTAAAACAGTAACAACTGGATTCACACTGGATTAAAGCAGTAACAACTGGAGTCAAACTGGATTAAAACGGTAACAACTGGATTCACACTGGATTAAAACAGTAACAACTGGAGTCAAACTGGATTAAAACAGTTACAACTGGAGTCAAACTGGATAATAAGGGTAACAACTGGATTCACACTGGATCAAAAAAACAGCAACAACTGGAGTCAAACTGGTTTTAAACAGTAACAACTGGATTCAGACTCGATTAAAAACGGTAACAACTAGATGGCACTGGATTAAAACAAAAACAACTGGAGTTGCACTGGATTAAAACAGTACCAACTAGATTCACACTGGATTGAAACAGTAAAGAGCACATTTACAGTGGATTGAAACAGCCACAACTGGACTTAAATTGGACCAAAAGAGTAACATATAGTTAAATTATAAAGGTCATAACTGTTTCAATTTGTAAAAAACTATGCCAACTAAGTTTATACTGGTTTAATTCTGTAAAATCTGAATTCACACTGTTTTAAAACAGTAACCTAGATTTCAGACAGTTGAATAGATTTGTTTAAAAACAAAATTATCAGGATTTAACTTGTTTTATCTAGCTATAAAAGCAACAACACATCACAGCTGTAAATAAATAAAATAGATGAAAACAGTGACAACTAGACTCACACTGACTTAACAGAGTAACATCTGGATTTTTTTTATTTGTATTTATTTATTTTGATCAAATTAACAACAAAAGAGGAAATAAGAAAGCAGATAACTAATTTATAATATTCATCAAAGTTACAGTGTACATGTTTGAAATGAAGCAGGAAGAAGTCAAACTTATCTGGTCCTACCCCTTAATCTCTGTTACATATTTAACTTATGTTCCGCCTATGTACTCCAATAGCCTTATCATAAAGGCAAATTGTATAGACTTATGAAATATATGTTAACATTCCCTACCTACTTTTTTATACACATATAAATATTTCTACTTATCTAATTACTCACTCATATCCAGATATAATTTAACACCACACATATATAAAAGCAGATATCCATAAATTCATACATAAATTTACATCTCCATGCATTGTGTATGCAAACATGTCTGTATACACACTTTCCTTTGCGCAGACACATGGACATCTTGTTTTTCTTTTTAAATATTTCGGCACTTTGTGTAACACACTCATAAGACTTCTTGTCCCCCCCCGAGATTCCTGCATTTCTCCAATATGGCTGATTTAAATTTGTTTTTACACTGGATTAAGTTTCTGCTCTGCTTCAGATCATCATCCAGACTGTTCCATATTTTGACACCTTGTATTGTGATGCAAAAACTCCTCATTGTTGTTCTTATGCTTGGGATTTTCACTTGTTCAAAGGAGTAACAGCTACGTTGGCACTGATTTAAAACAGTAATAACTGGATTTACACTTGAATAAAAGAGTGATAACTGAGTTTGCACCGGTTTATGTAGTAAAAATATTGTTTACACTGGATTAAAAAAAGTTTAAGCCGAGTTAACAGTGGGTTAATGTTGTAAAATTAGACTAAACCTTGGACTAAACCTTATTTTAAGACCTCTTCACATCATCACTTGTCACTAAAGCCAATGGTGTCGTACTGACGTTTCTGGATGCTTCCCAGAGAAAAGCCTCCCCAATCACATCTACCAAACCAATCAGCCTCTCAATATCCCTCAAGTGTTTCCTCTGCTGAACCTAAAGCTCATAAAGGTAGCCACACATCCACCCACGCATCGTTATCTGCGTCATCGATCCGCTCTCCAGCCTTCAGATTACGTCAACTGCCATGGCGAGCCTCCCACGGCGAGCACGCCAAGGATGAAGAGGCGAGATCCGTCTGAAGGGCAGCTCGGCCTGTCGGAGCGTCACAACCTCAGCTTCAATTAAACCTTCTGACAACGAGGAGAGAGGACACAAGGAAGGGAAGACGAGGAAACATGCTGAGGAGGCTTTTCCGTTAAAGAAGACGTCAGTGGAGATGAAGTGTGAGCAGTTTTCCTTTAAAGAAAATGTATTTCTGCGGTTGTAGCACTTCAGAATCAATATGCTTCACAAAGAGACAAAGACGCTGAGTGCTGCTGCAGAAAAAAAGAAGAGCTTTTATTTTCATGTTTTAGATCAGAGAGGGAGAAGAAAGGAGGACAATCCAAGGAAGAGATTGAGCAAATAACGGAGGCTTTAAATCATAAATCAGACGGATTTAATGTGAGCTCAGAGGGGACACGGAGAACTTCAGCTGAAATAAAAGGACTGAGATCAAAACGACGACTCAAGAAACTTTCTCATGTTTGTTCATTTTCTTCTCTGCCTGTTTGATTTCATTAAAAAGGTTTGACTTCCATGAAACAAAAAGATTTGACAGCAGAACATGCACGATGACTGTGGCTATAAAGTTGAAATTAATGTATGGTTTAAAGAAGGTGCAGATACATTTTAAAAGTAACAACTGGGTATTTATTGGTATACATAGTGATAATTGGGTTAACACTAACGGCGTGTTCACACCGAAAGCGTCGCAAATTTTTCGCGCATTGATATTATATACAAAGTCAATGTAAAGACACGAATTGACGCTGCAGCAGGGCGTGCACAGAGTGGCGTCAAGCGTTGAGCAGCAAGCGTTTTTTCGCTGGAAAGCTCACCGCTCACCGCTCGACGCTTGATGCTCGAGTTGAAATAATTGAACTTTTCGAGCGAGCGAGCGTCTTGACGCGCCGGGACAGCCTAGCAGCATGGCGATCGTCACTGACGCAGGGCATTCTGGGATTCGGAGTCTTGCTAATCTGACAAACTGCTAGACAAACTGCTAAACTGGAGACAGATGGAAAGGCGCTCCACAGCTGAAATGGAGCGTCTGTAGTTGGTATCCAGGCGGGAGATCCTGGCACCAACCCTGGCTAGCAGGTCTTCAAACTGGGCAACAGTCAGCCTGAAGTACCGCTGGAACCGGCGCCGTCCAGAAGCAGCTCCTGCAAGAGACGGTGGAACTTGCCAAGCTTACACCGCCTCCTTAGGGTAGAATGCATCCAGTACCGATGTCGGCGCCTAGCCCGCAGCTGACTTCTCCACAGCAGGTACAGAGCAGCGATGGTGGTAATCAGAGCCATGTTCAGCGATGAAATTATATGATGGAATGATAATGACGGACGATGCCACGGCAAGCGGCGAGCGCTGAGCGTTTTTTTGCATATTTGTACCAGCGTCTAAACTCAAGCGTCTAGCACGGCGCGAATTCACTTGACGCGCAAATACACTCGCGTTCAACGCTTTCAGTGTGAACACGCCGTAAGGATGCACCGAATATTCAGTGACCAAATATTGCAAAAAAAGCCATATTCGGCCTTCGGTGGAGTGAGGTAATAGCAAGGCCGAATAGTACCGTGTGACACAATGACGAAATCAAATACATCATTACGTGACTGGAACAGTGGCTAAGCAGACTTGTGTCAAAGACAATAGTTCATTTGTTGAGGGTTTATCCACTTAAATGCACTTTAGTTTTTTTTTATGCATGTTCTGTTTTGTTTGAAGGCCTAATATGAATGAAAAGCTTTGTTTTGTTTTTCTTGAAAAGCAAAGGCTCCTGGAATGTTAAAGAAACTATAAGGAGTTTTTAAGTAATTACAAAAAAGTCTCACTTTTAGATATATGCCTGATGGAAATACACACTTTAAGATGAGTTTAATAGCATCAAAATAGGCTATCTATAAATGCTATTCCTTAGCTTCACGGTCAGGTCGGACAGGGCTGGACTGGCCTGGATACTCAACTTCAGGAACAAGACAATTAAAACTAGAGCAAATTTATATTATTCAGACACGTCTTAGAGCACCGGGCTGTAAGTAGACATATATAGCCGGCTACAAAACTACGATACTAAGTTTTCCAAAAATTTCTTGTTGTCTCACATCAAAAACTACCGCTACGTAACTAGAAAGAGATACATTACCTCGTGGCTTTGCATCCTGTAAGTTGTTGAAAAAAGAAGTTGTAAAGCAATGCAGAGTTCTGAGGAAGGTCCGAGCTGCATTCATTAGCATCACAACAAACTCACGCTTTGGCTTGGGTCACATCTTTACCACAGTCACCGGAAACAGATTCTCCTCATAGCACCTTTAATAACAATAAAGTTTACCAGCTTGAACATTACATATCTTGTATTATTGTAATATATTCAATTAACTTTAGGTTGAAAAGCATTTGCAAGTCATTGATTTCTGTTTTTGTTTGTGTCCCAGCTTCATTGGAATTAGAGTTTGTGTTTGGAAACGGTCTTCTCTCTTTGGGGAAACTCTCTAAAGGACAAAAACGTCCTCCGGTCCTCTACCACCTCCCTCTGAATGTTTTTTTGTTCTCAGAATGAACTTCCACACAAACTCTGACAACAGTTTGTTTAGAGGATTTGATCTCCCGTCAGTCGACAAAACAAAAGACAGATGCTTAACTTTGCGTGACGTGATTCTGAGACGACTCCATGTGAACGCCAGCCGCCTGCCTGCCTACCGCTTTTGAAAGAAAATATCTCCCAGCATGCTTCGGGGCCCAGGGGCACTTCAACCATGACATGATTAATAACGGTGCTCTTAAAACGGTCGTCAAAAATAATTACGGGAGATGGATGGGGGACGTGCTGATTCTGAATCTGAATCAGTTTAATTACAGAGTACAAAGAACAGGGAAGGATTTGTGTCGGCGGGATAAGTGCTGGAATAATAACCACAAAGTGCATGCTGGGAGTTCTGACACGAGCCCGACCCACCGGGGAGTCAGATGTTTGAGAGAGGCAGTCGGAGAGAGGAGGTACGAGGACGAAGATCACCAAGTTCATTTGAAAGTCAGTGATGTTCAAATGACTGAAGAGGCAAACTGAAGTTCCGTATGTGGCCACTAGAGGCTGCGTCCAAAGTTAGCCAGTACACATAGAGTACCATGTTAAACAGTGCTTCTTTAAATTTGTGGTATTGGCTCGAATTGACTTGTCTAAAGTGGGGTCCACGGAAAGATTATCAGGCTGCTTTTGTCCCAACTTTCCCCCTTTTTGACCACGGACTGTAAACATCAAATTATCTTATGTCTTATAAGATTATCATATAAGATTATCCTTCGGTCTGAGGGGTGTCAAGAGTGAAATTGTCAGCTCCGAAAACAGGTCAGGGCCGGCAATCACAAATATTAAACTTGTCCAACTTTTGCTTAAACTTTTCAAATGTAAAATCGCATGTTTAATGGCAGGTGAAATTTGGCGAACATCTATAAAACTTTTAAAATTAAAAAAAAAAAACAGATTGGGATGCACATAATTAATTTTTTTTTCAACATACCGATATCTTAAAACTTATTTTAGCCAATACCAACATTTATGCTGAAATACTCCTTATCTATTTTTCTATTAAATGCAAATTATACTTTTGCAAACTGATATAAAAACCAGCCGTGTTTTGACCTTCTACATTTAGTTTACGATCAATATATACAGTCATGGAAAAAATTATTAGACCACCCTTGTTTTCTTCAATTTCTTGTTAATTCTAATATCTGGTACCACTAAACGTATAATACAATGAACACAACAAAAAATGCAGCTGGTCACATAATACTTTATGTCCTATTTGACATTCTTAAGCTTAATTGATTCCCAGGGTATATAAGAGGCCATTTCATGTCACAAGCAGCACTGCACATGCAAAGGCCTAGAGTGGTTTCCTGCTTACATTCAAGCCGTAGCACAACTCAGAAGTTGTCAGCTCTCACATAATGCCTAAAACAAAAGAATTATGTGAAGCCACAAAGGCAGCCATCTTGGCACTGCTGGAAATTGGCATGAGTGAGAGACAGGTAGCGAAAAAACAGAAGATCTCCAAGACAGCCGTTCATTACAACAAAAAAAAAACAAGCTGGACATGGCACTACCAAATTGTTACCTGGCCGTGGCAGGAAACGTCTTTCTACCCCACGAGATGACCGTGCACTCATCCGTTCCTGTGTCAGGAATCGTCGTCAGACCTCCAGGGACCTTAAAAATGAGTGGGCACTGTCCAGAAATGTGACTTGTTCAGCAAGGACAGTTCGAAACCGACTTGTTGAAGCTGGTTTGAAGTCACACAGAGCACGCAAGAAGCCCTTCATCAATGAAAGGCAGAGGAAGGCCCGGTTACTCTTTGCTCGAGACCACAAGGATTGGACTGTTGATGATAGGGCTAAGGTTCTCTTCAGTGATGAATCCAATTTTGAATTGATGCCCACTCCAGCCAACTTACTGGTTAGGAGGAAGCCTGGAGAAGCTTACAACCCAGACTGTCTTGCCCCTACAGTAAAACATGGGGGTGGATCAGTCATGATCTGGGGTTGTTTCAGTCTGAGTGGAACAGGGCAAATGCAATTGTGTGAAGGCCGAATGAACCAGGTCATGTACAGGACTACCCTTGAAAACAGTCTTCTTCCATCAGCTGGAAAACTCTTTCCTGCCTCGAATGACTGGATTTTCCAACAAGACAATGCCCCTTGCCACACGGCAAGGTCAGTTAAAGCCTGGATGGAGAACCACAACATTCGCACCATGCCTTGGCATGCTCAATCACCAGATCTTAATCCAATCGAAAACCTGTGGAAAATCATCAAACTCAAAATAGAGAACCACAAGCCCAAAAACAAAGAAAATTTGTTTGAATTTGTCCAACAGGAATGGGCTGCTGTGACAGCAGAACAATGTCAGAAGCTGGTGGAGAGCATGCCAAGACGCATGGCTGCAGTCATCAAAAACAATGGTTATGCAATCAAGTATTAACTCTTGTGTGTATCATGTGTTTAAAGCAAACACATAGCTATAGCTATTGATGTAAGAATTTAAGAATTTAAGTAATTTTGGTTATTATCAAGAAAACCATGGAAAATGAATAGTTCTTAGTTCTTAAATTAAACTCTCATGAGCTATTTTTGTTGTTATCATTATAATTGTCCAAACAAATGTACCTTTAGTTGAGCCACAATATATATATATATATATATATATATATATATATATATATATATATATATATATCCATATATATATATATATATATATATATATATATATATATATGTATATATATATATATATATATGTATATAAACCTATTAATGACACATAAAGCTTACATTTAAGCAGTCAACATTGGCAGTAATTCTCCGATCTGCAGCTAAAGAAATGTAGATTTTAAAGCAATTATCTTCCAATACTGATATAAGGCCTGGTGCATTACAAAAAAATATTCAAGAATTTATTTTTGAAATGTCAAAATTCTGAAAACATTTTACACTGCTGTAACACTTTTAGAATAAGACAAACTAATTAATAATGTTGTAATATGAACATTTTTTAATATATATATATATATATATATATATATATATATATATATATATATATATATATATATATATATATATATATATATATATATATATATATATATATTTTTTTTAGCTGTTTATGGATTTATTCCAGCTGCAGTCTGACTAATTGGTCTTCCATGTTTTTTTGTTTTGTTTTTTGTATTTTTGCATACATTTGATGGCATGTTAAATGTGACAAACTATAAAACCTTTTAAATATATCCACAAACCGGACTGGGATGCACATAATTGGATTTTTTGAAAACATAATATTTTAAATACCACTCTGGCCAATTCCCCTTTTTGTACTGATATATACAAACTATATATTTAGTGATAACCTTGAGAAAAATTAGACTTATTTTAATTATACTTTTATGGTTGTTTGTGGAAAAAAATTACAGCTACAGTTTGACTTAATTAAAAACTCATCTGCTGCTGTGTAGTTGTACTAACGCCCAGGGCACACCATTTGACAACCGATGGCCTTAAGTGTTAAATATTGGTATAAACAGTTCTACAAATTTCTGCCGATATTTAAAGCCAATATACGTATATTTAGGGTTAATGGACAAAACAGATGGGAGGCTCTGAGCTGCTGAAGAAAATCCAAATGAATGTAAAATATTATTCAAATGTCTTCACAATCATATCACTGCACACCGTGTATTAAAAAGCAAACCTCCAGAGACCTTAGTTAGAAATTAAACTCCTGTTTTCTTTTTCAGGCCTGAAGCTGCTGCAGCAGAGTTAAATCACAACCCCAGAGACAAACACTGATTAATATTAAGACAAAATGAAAATATTGACTTGAACAGAAACCTGAAAAGGCTGAGTGGAAAATCTGATGGAAAATTAAATCACGAGAGATGAAAAACGTTCCAGATCAAATATTTTTCAAACTGAAATGAGTTTGTTTGGATTCACTTTGTATTGAAGCATCAGTCCAAACATTTTTTTAATACATTATTAATCTATAATAGGGCATTTTGTTTCAATATTTAACAAAAGATGGTCTGAATATTTAATGAGAAGAATAAAACAACAAAAGAGAATGATGAAGGGCCAGTTTCTGGAAATAAATATATCATCATTTGTCTAGTGCTTGTACACTCCCTTCACATTCCTTTTTCTGAGCTTTTTGCTCATTATTATACTATATTATCTGCTTATGTCATGATTATAACATCTATTATTTCTGACCATTCCTATTGTTGTCTTGTATCTATTATTGAAGGTATTATTATTATTGTTTTTATCTTATTAAAAAATGAAGTTTATCATAAAAAGAGGCCATGCTTTGCCTTAACTCGGGTTCATAAATAAGATTTTCCAGGCTGCTGGAGCATTCTTACAATCACAACAACCCTCCCAATTTAGTTTTCATAAAGTGAGTATCCCTGATCCACCTCTGTGCTCTCTCGGTCAGGAGCTCCTGTCACTTTAAGATGCCTTCCCCATGTTTGCTCTGATTGGTTGACTGGTCTGCTCTGTGGTAACTGGTCTTTCTCTCTTTGGTCTGGGCTTGTTAATAAGAGCCAGTTAGCTTAAACTATGACAAAAAAAATAACGGTATGACAGGTGGTGTAGACTGTTAAGGACGGTTATAGCTGTTTGGTAGACTTTTGGCCTACCCCCCCCCTGCTGAGGTGGGGCAGCGGGCAGGTGCGTATGCAGTTATAAAATGAATAAACAATTTTTAGTCTAGGATATTGAAATGTTCTTAAATAAAAATATTGAAATGAACGATAAATACATTAAAATGGTGTTCTGAGACATGATGGGGGTGCTCAGAAAACACCCCCATTTCACTTGATACGTTTCTCCTGATGAAATTAACTGCAGGGGAAAAAAATAAATCAACACATTTGGTCGACCAATTAGTCGACCAGTCGACTTGGACTTTACAGCTCTAGAGGTTTTATGTTTGTATTTGCACTGTAGTCTAAATAAGGGGAAAAAACTACGATTTTTTTTTTTTTCAAAGAGCATTTATTTTGTACTGATGCAGCAATATTTTTTGTATGTCTGCATCAGGAAGAAAATGAGATTTCTGCACAACTTCCTACTTTTGGGGATTTTCTATAATCTTTATTTTGCATTGTGAATATTTCGTATCGTGAGCCCTGTTTCCTACTGTTTCGTGAGTTGACCATTTAGTTACACCCCTAGTTGTAAGTTGTGAATTATTTCAGTCGTTTACATGAGGTCATACGGTCATTCTTCCAAAAGATGGAAGATGAACTTTCCCACAAAACCTCCCTCAATTAATTGGATGCAAATTGTTTTGTAAAAAACAATACTTTGTGCGCAAAGAAGAAATCCAGAGGCAGTTATATCCGAGTTGTTCTCATTCCTGTGAGTAAACTTAATGATAGACGTTGTTTGCGGATGTAAACCTATAAAACATGTTTTTTTCTCAGCTGGCTCTGAATCCTGCAGTCTAACATTTCCTTTCAGATCTGATGAAACAGGAAGAAAAAGAAGCAGAAGGGGAGATTTTTTTGTTTGAAGCAGCTCAGTTTGAACATCTCCTAACAGACCCCGTGTTTATCCGGCTGCCTGGCAACAACCGTGTGGAGGAGGCACCAAAAACAGCCCTGCTATAAAACTACTTCTTTTTAAAATAATCGTAAAAAAAAAGAAAAAACTCAACTCAGTTCAATGTCAGAGTTATCTGAACATCCCTGACTGGTGAAAAACGGGTGATGTTTTTGTTCAAGTCACTGCAGGAGGAAGAAAGGTTGAAATCAAGGCTGGTTTTTCATCTTTAGTGTTTGGTTATGTAAAAACTCTGAAATTAGGTCATCCATACAAACTATCAATAAGAAATAAGGAAGAAATCTGAGCTGTGGAAAAGAGTTAAGTAAACTATGTAGATGCCAGTGGGCTAATTATTAAAAACAGAAAATATGGATCATGGGAGCCTTCAGTAGTTACAAACAAGATATTTTAAACTTAACAAGACATATTTCTCTGCATGCTTTAAGCTAATAAGGTCAAGTTACAGCATAGACAGGGGCCACGGTTACATGATGTTTTTCAATTCAAAATTAATAATTCCGAATAATGGATTACATGGAAAACATGTTAATTCGTCTTTATTCAAGGCCTGGTGGCTGGGAAGCGCTCTCCAAGTGCTTTTCTAGTTTTTTAACATATTTACTAGGGGTGCAACAATACACATAATTCACGGTTTGGTTTGATTTGATATGTTTCTGTCACAGTTCGATACTTTTTCGATACAAAATATGAGAAATTTCAATGCCTTTTTTACTTGTGGTTTATTAAAATAACCAACATCTGTTTCAACTCAGAGTACATATTCATTAAATTGAATTAAATGTAATTCTTGCAGCTAAACCAGACACATTCTTCGGTGCATACTTAGAATCATAAAAAAACAAAACATCACCATGTAAAAATAAGAATAAGTAAAAAAATAAATGTATCTAATGGAGAACTCACCCATCTTATGTGGTGCATTCTTAGCAGCAGAGTAAATATTACAAAGACAGAGCTATAAGTGTATCAAGTGTCCGTACCATGTCCTGAAACCCGGCGTTCTCCACAACAGAAAAGGGTCTCATGTGGACAGCAATAAAAGTAGCTATGGCCCGGTCGATTTCCTTTGCCCTCTTTGAATCATGTGCTAATGGCTGTCTAAATGACCCAGGTAAAGTCTGTAGCATGTGTGCTGCTTGTTGTTTTAACTCCGGGATGATGTCGGCGTTTGTTGCATTTCCCTCGACGTAGTTTAGCATCGTGTTGCACTTCCGACATACTGTTGTGTTTTTGTCCATGACACGCTTACCATCAGGGTCATACTTAACACGGAAGCCAAAGTAGTCCCAAACACCAGATCTGAATGATAGTGGAGGGTCTTCAATTTCAGCTGAAGGTGAAGCACTCTCCATGTTGCAGCGTCCTAGCGTATGTAGCTTCTTCTGTCTCAGCAGCTTGGCCGAATGAAAGGGGAGGTGCTGCGCAAGCAGCTCAGCAGATCTGTGCTCGACAATGCAGCCTGGAGTAGTCGAACACAGATTCACTGAACTTTCAGCGCATAGTGCCTCGTCAGAAGTTGATCAAATAAATAAATACAAAATTGCGTATTGTTCGGTTCATAGGGTGTACCGAACCGAGGCCACTGTATCGAATGCTCCAATACAGATACATGTGTTGTTGCACCCCTAGTATTTACTTACTTCCTGCAGTAGTAGTATGTTTTGTATATATCTGTTTCTATGTCTTTGTATGTTTGCATAAATAAAACTAGAAAAGCACTCGTAAAATAAGTGAAATATTTTGTCTCGCCAACATCGCAGTAACAACACATCCGATACAAAAAGCAAAAATATTCCCTTTCTCCGGCCAAACTTTTGTAATGCTTATAAACTGACTGTTAAACTGTTCTAAATCAATGTTTTGGGTCTTAATTAGTCTACCTTTGTATATAGATCATTTAATTCTCCGTGTTACGGTACAATCTGCATGGTTTACTTGTCTCTCTGGATGTCCTGTTGGCTTCTCCTCCCTCTGTATGTCAACAAATGCAGGTTGGTGTACGACAGTGCAGTTACACTCAATGACCACAGAGGGCACTGGGGCGCAGAAAGCCAGAATCTTACAGACTAGGGCTTTACAAATCCAAAGACGAAGACGTTGCCACTGCGACTGCATGTTATTTGCCCTTAACTAATGTCAGAAGGCCGGTCACATCAGGTAGCGGTACACTGCTGCTTATCTCCATCGCCTTGGAGCAGCGAAAAAAAAAAAAAAAAAAGATATGACCTTAACTTCACAACCGGTCATTCCTTACCAGCATTAAGAGTGTTTAGAGAGAGCTGAGTTGAAAGAAGTCAGGAGTATAACTACGATTCTGTAATCCTGCTGTGAAAATGTAAAGGTGATATTCATGCTGGTGTAAATAAATAAGTTGATTACAATTACCATATTTTTTTATTTTTTGCTAAGCAAAATTTTGTAAGAAAGGAATTAAACGCCTGCTCTGCTCAGTTATTGAAACAAATAAACGCCCCGGCTATTATTTGGTATTTTATGGTAATTTGAGCACATACATATACAGCCTTTACTTCCGGTATGTACTAAGATCAGCACAGCACTTGGACTGCTATCTCAAATTAGTCACACTACCTGTTTGTCCTCCTCCCAGTTGTCTTGTCTTGTCCTGTCTGTCACTGTTTCCCCTTCTTTCACACTGTGGTGTGGCACGGCCCTCCCCTTCAGCTCACATCAGGGGTTAAATAAGCTTTAATATGATGGAGTAGCCTACGGGGAGGGCTGGTGATGGTCACCGTAGCAGTGAATCATATCTACTTATCTCTCACTGCTAGAAAAAAAATGCATTGGTCTTTCCAACGCTGCCACCGGACACAGTGCTCAGCTGAAAAGATAATGCAGACAAGGGGAAAAAAAAAAAATACAACTTTGTCATTGCAACAAGTACAACGAAATTGCACAAACCCTTCAGTCAGTGCAAAACAGTGTGAGAGAAATACGATAAAGACTAAGATAAGATAAGAAATAAAAATAAGATACAATAATAAGATAAAAATATTATGAAATAATAAAGGTAAGGTGCAAAATAGAATAAAGTATGATACAGTAAGTTAATAAGGTTCAAGAGGGAATGGAGTGAATTGTTACCGTAACAAAAATAAGGTGCAAAATAGCTGCCATGTTCAGGTGCATTAATGACATGAGGTATTTATTTAATTATTATGACATGAGGTAGTGATATTAGCAGAATATTTCTTATTATTATTTCAGAATATTTCTGTTTGAGTTTCCCCTTGAAGGTCAGGGCTCTGTCCCCCCTCAGCAGTAAATAATCTCTCATCGTGTCACCTCGTCTCTGCCGCAGTGATCATGGCTGCGATCATAAAACCATCACAACAGTGTCAGTAAAAGTCATCTCTGCGTTAAAGACATCGACCGGCTGACGATCGACTCTCTGACATGAAGCATGAAAGTCACACTGAATCACTCGCTGCCATCGCTCTGACATTTGTTGGTGAGGAGAATCAGATGATGGGCTCGGTGACACTTCATTCATTAACATACTGTAAAGCCGGGTGGGCAGCATGGGCGGCATGTTTCTAACAGCTCTCTGACGGCAACAAAATGATTTATTTTTTTAGGTTTGATCAAAACAATACGCATTTTCTGATTAATGAATTATCAAAACAGATAGATTAAAAAGTTTTTTCTCTGTGATCATCCCTCAAACTAAGAGAAAAACAAACACAAGGAGTCCAAACTGAACTAAGGAAGGGAGAGGAAAAGTGATTTAGGGCCTTCAATGGTCAGAAAAAGAGAAAATATCCACTGAGCATCTCATGAAGGGGTACAGCATTTTTTTTCCTTTTGTTTCTTGCCTCACTCCTGAGTCCATGACAAGCAGATTGACTCCATTCTTTGACTGTGTGCAGAGCTCATCCATTGCTAGTTAGCTTTACTCAAACACTGGAAGTGAATGGGAAGTGTTAGCCTGCCTTTGCCTACAGTCATCAGATAAACTTATTTAACCCTTCCATGCATAAATTATTAAATCACAAAGGAATACATTTTAAATTGTTTGTTTTTACTTTCAAAAATGTAAAAAAATCATGTTCATTTTTCTCAGTGTTATATTTTGAGGGAGTTATGCAACTGTCCGCTACAGTGGACACTAGCATCAGCAGTATAAATTGTAATTTAATGAAACTTAAAGCTATGGTCTACGATTTGGAATCTTAATTTCTGTTTATAAGGCCGTTATGGTCCTATGGTCCGATCTACGCAATATAAAGACCAAAAAGAATGAAAAAAATCCATTCAGTATCTCCGCTGCAAAGCGGCATAATAGTTGACCAATCCGAACCGCTGTTCCCGGCGGTTGGGATTGGTCTGTGAGTCCATCCAATCCCCTGTCTCCCCTGCTCCGCACCGTTCCGCCTCCTCCCCACTACCTCCCTCATATACCGGTGAGCAGCTAGCTGCACAGCTACTGAAGCGTCACGGAGCCGTAGTAGACCAGCACTGAAACCGGGAGGCCGCTTCTGGAACGGGTAGGCTCTGTCAACAGATTTTAGCATAAGTTAGCCACTCATCGTTAGGACTGTAAACTGAGCTGGTGAAGACACGCCAAGAAAGGTGAATCCTCTCCCACAATCGGCTCTGCTCTGATTGGCTGACAGTGGTGACGCCAGACCCACTTCGCCGCCGGTCCAATTGAAATGGCTACTGCTGTGTGTTACAAGGGGGATGACTGTCGTGTTTGTTACTTTCAGCTGTGAGAAATCTCATTTATCTTCAACACCAATGAATATTTTCTGCCAGCCGGCTTGTTGCTCTATTGGAGGGGGCGTGTTGTGAGGAGGCGACACGAGCTGGGGGGCGGGATCTTGGAACACGGAGGGGAGGGGTGAGTGAAGGGGGGGCAGGCTGCGTTTTTCAAACCTGTCTCAACAGCCAAACTGGTTTTCAGATCGTAGACCCTAGCTTTAATAAAAATCCGCAAACACACGTCTTTGACAAACATTTATTTAATGTGAGTGAAAGAAAAAGCAAAATCAGGAGTACAATCAAAATATTCACTTGTGATATACACAAAAAATTTAAATAAAAAATACCAAATTAGGTGAAATTTGAATAAAGGTATAATATCCAATTTACCCTTTGTTGACTATTTTGAATTCATGATGGTAATTTTTTTTTTTTTAATTTAGAACCTGTTAGTTGAACATGGTAATGCAGTCCAAAGGGTATAAAATTATTCCAAATATCCATCTACTGTAGTGGACACCATGCATGAAAGGGTTAAAGAGTTAACAAAAAAATAATTAAATTCTGTATTTAATATTGTGATTAGCTCTGAAGGTGATTGGGGAAGAAATGTTGATTCATTATTTTTGTATTGCAGGTTTTGAAAGAGGACATTTTTGTCCTGTTTACTTGAAAAGGTACTAAGTTGGGAATTTGACACTACAAAAAATAACAATGCATTACATTCTTTATTTTTTTTTTCCTATCTTATGTTTATTTATGACTGATCTTTAAAAAGAATCACCAGCACTCCAACATTTACTTCACGGAAATAAGTCATTTAAAGTCTATGTTTTGAAATAAAACAGTCCCATCATGTGAATCAAATTGGCATTTAAAGAGTTTAAACAAAATATATATATAGAAATTCGCTATATTTTTTTCATCCATCGGGCCAGTAAGCATTGAGAAGTCAGCTCGTCTACCGCCTTCAGGTGGGTCAGCTGACCTGGTAAATTAACTTTTAGATGACGCCATAGCCGCATGGCTAATAAAAGGTACAGTTGACCTACTTTAGCTGGCATTAAGGAGCAACATGGCAGAATATCATTTATCTGATGTCAAGAGTCAGACTACGCACGACCGTAGTTTGAGTCTGAAAGCACACGGTGGACTCAGAGCTCACTGAACCGAAGGGAGAGAGACGAAAGCTGGCTCAGAGCAACAACCGGAGTATTACATGTACCAATGCTAACTGTCTGGCTGCGAGCCAGGGATGTGTCACTATCCCACAGAGGATGCTACGTTTAGGTGGACTTTGTGACAGTGTCGCCGAGCTGACCTGACATTGCTCAAGGACAATGAAGCGAGCTGGACTATATGAGACTGGGCTGATCGCTGGATGGAGCTCTATCCAGGAATATAGCTGCAAGCAGACAGGAGACCGGCTGATTTAATGACAAACCGGTAGACATTTTGCAGTAGAGATTATCTGCATCGCTCCATTCAAGGCTGAAGCTCCATTGGCCCCCGTGCCATACGCCAGCTGTGCCAAATTGGCATAAAATTAATCTAAATCTACGTTCTGAAGGACTCCGAGCTGCATCGCTGGCATTGCTGACACGGTGTATCTGGAGGATGCACAAACCTAAAAATAAGGTCCAGGTGTCAAAAAACCGGAGTTTCCCTTTAAATTATTTTTTTTGCTGATATATGACTGATCTTTAAAACAAAACAGTTCCATCGTGTGAATCAAATTGGCATTTATAGAGTTTCAATAAAATACATACATAGAGAACATTTTTCCCATTTAAATGAAAAGGTACAAAGAAAGTAAGTTGACACTACAAAAAAAATGCATTAAATTATTATTATTATTTTGCTTATATATGACTGATCTTTAAAAAACCCAAGCCCTCCAACATTTATTTTATGGAAAAGTAAAGATATAAAATGAGTGACATAATCTCCGACTTATCGGCGTTCCAGTTGAAGTCAGAAAAAAACATGCCGATCTACCAGGCTATTGTTAGCTGTTGTTAGCACGCCCTGCGTTGTTGTTCACAAATATCACATGAAGAATGTGATTATCACTATGGCAGCATTTTTGTAAATATAAGTCTAACAATACTATGTGTACAGCTGATCTAGAGCGACACACCCCAGTCAGAAGTGCAAATAAATGGATTATTACAGGAGCTAAATAACTGTTCACACTGGGGGCATCCATCTTCCATTGTCAACTCGGGGGTGGAGAGGTTTCACCGAGTTCCCAGTAGGAAATTCAGACTTCGGGGGACGTTCCAGTTGTAGTTTCCTGCTCGGAACCCGGAAAAATTCCTACTTCTGACTACAACTGGAACTCACCAAAAGACGTGACCCAAGTCAAAGCGTGTGTTTGTTGTGATGCTAATGAATGCAGCTCAGACCTTCATCAGAACTCTGCATTGCTTTACAACTTCTTTTTTCAACAACTTACAGGATGCAAAGCCACGAGGTAATGTATCTCTTTCTAGTTACGTAGGGGTAGTTTTTGATGTGCGACAAAAAGCTATTTTTGGAAAACTTAGTATCGTAGTTTTGTAGCCGGCTATATATCCCTACTTACAGCCCGGTGCTCTAAGACGTGTCTGAATAATATAAATTTGCTCTAGTTTTAATTGTCTTGTTCCTGAAGTTGAGTATCCAGGCCAGTCCAGCCCTGTCCGACCCGACCGCGAAGCTAAGGAATAGCATTTATAGATAACCTATTTTGATGCTATAAAACTCATCTTAAAGTGTATATTTCCATCAGGCAGATATCTAAAAGGGAGACTTTTTTGTAATTACTTAGAAACTCCTCACAGCATCTTTAAGCCCACAGGAGCTGCTGACGGTCCTGAGGTGAAGTCAGCAGTCTTCCTGATGATCACGGATGTTTCTGCCTTGTCCACCTGTGGAGCAGCGGTCCTGCCTGTCGGGGGCTGTTGACTCACATTGATCCCGTCCCAGCGTGGTGGTCTTCACTCGGTGGGGGGTGATTGACACACAATCCCACTGCCCTGCTTCAGGAGCCGACAGGAACATGGAGTCAGTCAGAGCGAGGTAGCGTGTTTATCGGCCGAGGTGACGGATGTGTGAGGTCTGATTCTCCTGACGGACTTCACCGCTGACAGACCAGAACAAGAAAAACCCGAGTCATCACTCTGGAGTCTCTGCTCACTCTGCCTCTCCAAGAATTTAAGAAACCAGCTCCACAATAAATGAAAAATCCTGCTCGGCTCATAATGTGTTCAATCACTGCAGCTAAGAGTAAACATGGGGGGACAGAAATGGCATGGAGGACCATGTCTGAGCAGCCACAGTAAACATTTGAGCAGCGATCATCACTAAAACAAACCCCAATTCCCATCACGTAGAATAAAAAGTAACAAAAATAGAGAACAGTGATTTCCAAATCCTTGTTTACCAAAACTCAACTGAATACAAAGAAGATATTTAAAGTTCAAAATGATCCACTTTATGGTTTTGACACAGAAATTCACTCATTTAAAATTTTATGGAGGTAAATCCAGGAAGCCTTGGAGAGGAGACGTACCTGCCTGATTCTGAAATCATACATCTCCGTCTTGCCAGCCTCCACTGTCCAACGGTTTCACTCGGCTAAATGCTTAACAGGCCAATCAGGGAAGAGAGGCGGGAGCAGCGGACGTGATTACAACAGGAAGTGACTTGACAGGAAGTGAAGTCCTGTTGTACAAATAATGGCAGCTAATGCCGCTTAGCCTGTAGTTATACTTGATGAAATATGCCTTCCCTAATAAGTTTACTTTGTAGGGATTGTCCTTGACGATTAAGTTCCACATAAGTGTAAAATGATATATCTGTGTGGTATAGTTTAATGTGAAACGATAGTCTTAAGGTAGTTACGCTACCGACTATCAATGGTTAGCTGCTACAGCTAATGGCTAACAAAGGTGAACAGCAGTTAACGGCCGTTAGCCATAGCCACTAATGTTAACAGCCATTAACTGTTGTTACCCTGAAATATAACTTGACGTGAAAAAATCTTTAAAAAATCCAGGTCAAAAAAGTTAAAATTTGAACATTAAAAAAGATAGAAAAAATACATTTTGAATCTGAAATTATAAGGAAGTAACTTCCTGTTATACAAATAATGGCAACTAATGCCGGTTAGCCTGTGGTTGTCATGGTTACTCAGTTATACTTGGCGAAATATGCTCTCCTCATAAGTTTACTTTGTAGGGATTGTCTTTGACGAGGTTCATGTCACATACAGTACAAGTGTTTAATGATACATCTATGTGGGATATTTAATGTGAAATGATGGTCTTGAGGTAGTTATGCTAAAGGCTGACAGCCATTAGCCATTGCAGCTAATGCTAACAGCCATTAAGTGTTGTTACTCTGAAATATAACTTGACATGAAAAAATCTGAAAAGGATCCATGTCAAAAAAGTTTAAATCTGAAAATGAATTATGTTTGTTCTTGAATTAAAAAAACAAAATTGAATTAAATTAAGTGGAAGAGAACATGTCGTTTTCATTTTTAAACCCTGAAGCACATTTTAACGTATCTTACTATATATTTCAGAATAAAAAATTAAACTAATTTTAGGAATCTACCCCAAGGACCAAAATATACAAAGAAAGGAAATAATTTTCATAGATATCTGCTTTTTACAAGCAAAAAGAACAATAGCACTAACTTGGAAAAACAGTGAGAGGCCTAGCATTAAACGTTGGTTTCATGAAATGTCTGTTTCTACCCTTGGAAAAAATAACTTAAACTCTAAAAGATAAACAAGATCTTTTCCACAGCATTTGGGAGCCTTTTATTCAATCTCTTAGGGACAATGACTTGTCTGGTTTGCTCTAGGAGGATAGGGAGAAATGATATATGTTGCTAATGCTTGATTTCTCTGCAGAAGGAAATGTTCCTTTGACCACGTACCTTCAAAGTGTAAATATCTACAATATTGTTTAAATATTATGTTTTATATATTTCATATAAATCCATTTAAATTTGTATTTGTTATTACTTATTTTTATTATTCTTTTTTCTCTACTTATATTATCTTATTTTATTTTATTTTTTTAATGAAGTTAATGGTTTACAATGTTTTACTCCGTAAATGTCACAAAACTCAATAAAAACATGGTTTAAAAAAATTAAACCAATTGTTTCTTTTTGGAGTTATTACAGAGCTGAATCAAAAGTTTATTTCAACTGAAAATAAATCTGTGACACTTTTTTAAATTAAATTTAGTTTTTTTTATTATCATTCCAACATTGAAATTTCTGTTTCAATTTTTTTTCATATTACAAAACTTTTGGCCTGGATTTAGCTCCATTGAATTTGATACCTGCAGCATGTTCCAGAAAAGTTGGGACAGTTTAAGAGTGCTCGATATCACCTGTTTGGAACATGTACAGGTGAGCATGTTAGGTGATAAAGTGTTTTATTTATTCATTCATGCATGAGAAAGAAGAGTGATGGATGTTTTATGAAGGATCCTCATTTGGAGAGTAGTTAAACCTGAGCTGATGACTTTAACGGTTTCCGTCTCGTGGATAAATGAAGTCAGACTCCTCTCCCCTCCGCCTCAGTGGAGAATCTCTGTATTCTGTCGGCGTCTCTGTGGAGGAGGCCGGCAGGGCAGCGTGGCTTCTTTTGATGAGCGTCTGAACTCTGAAATCTGGGCTAAATCCGCGCCCTCCTGCATAGGTCAATCCTCGGCCCGCGGCGGAC
Organism: Scarus forsteni; assembly: GCA_036419115.1. Taxonomy (NCBI): domain Eukaryota; kingdom Metazoa; phylum Chordata; class Actinopteri; order Labriformes; family Labridae; genus Scarus; species Scarus forsteni. Next base: position 2,711,391 of record JAZDUH010000283.1, read on the forward strand.
CGGACGGCAGCCGTGAGATGGAGAGCAAAGAGACTTTTGAAGTTCACGTGGAGCTTTGAAATGTGCAGGAAATCATTAGGATGTGGATTCAGAGGCTGTGAGGTGCTGCAGGATAAAAAGCTGCTGAGGCTTTGTGTTCGTCTTAAACTTCGTCCACACTCCTGACCCCACGGCCTCAGGACTGGGCACCGCATATTATTAATATTATTCCCCCCGCCAAGGAGGTTATGTTATTGCCAACGTCTGTTTGTTTGTTTGTTTCTCTGTTAGCGACAAAACTCAAAAAGCTGTGGACAGATTCTGATGAAATTTTCAGGAAATTTCCGGATTGGGACAAGGAACACATGATCACCGTCTGGATCCAGGAATTTTTTAAAGGATTCTTTAACATTGTGAGATAGGACCATTTTCGGCATTTGTGCATATTACTCCAGCAAAAATAGTCAGGGCATTCAGTAAAAAAATACAGGTTCTACAAGATATCAAAGACTGATCTGGATCCCAGTAAAATTCTGGATTCTCTGATCCAGAACAAGAAAAATTTAGTTATCCTTTTTTAAAATTTTCGTCATAGCAAGGGAACAAATAAAGATATAGACTTGCAACGGACACCAAAATATAGCCAAGATACTGTGGAATCTGGAGTGTTCTATCGGATTTGTTGTATTTTCAAAACTTTGGAGCTAGATCCAGAAGAAAACACCATGACGAAAAATGTGATTTTCATGAATAACTACTGAACTAAAATAGATATCATTATGAATCCAACTGCTAATGTTATGTTTTCATGGTCAATGAATCTAAATATTAAGATGAAATAAAGGTGGGACTAATATTTATGGTGAAAATCACAATACAGGTGAGGACTGCGCTCTCAGAGTGCTTTTCTAGTTTTTTTTATTTTACTATATTGTTTAATTTTTCATTATAATACAACTCATTTATTTACGTGCTCAATGTTGACATGTTGTCTATACATACAACTTGTCTGTAACTGATGAGCACCTCTGCACTATGTCTTGAAAAATAAAAAGATTTTGACTTAAAGGTGCTCTGAGGAGAATCTATTACCGGAGACATTAAGACTCTGCTACCCATGAGCACGCGCGGCAACTGTCGTAATGCTGCGTTCCAGTAACCTCGGAAATGGGAGTGACATCATCTCAGACTTATCGGCGTTCCAGTTGAAGTCAGAAAAAAACATGCCGATCCACCAGGCTATTGTTAGCTGTTGTTAGCACGCCCTGTGTTGTTGTTCACAAATATCACATGAAGAATGTGATTATCACTATGGCAGCATTTTTGTAAATATAAGTCTAACAATACTATGTATACAGCTGATCTAGAGCGACACACCCCAGTCAGAAGTGCTAATAAATGGATTATTACAGGAGCTAAATAACTGTTCACACTGGGGGCATCCATCTTCCATTGTCAACTCGGGGGTGGCGAGGTTTCACCGAGTTCCCAGTAGGAAGTTCTGACTTCGGGGGACGTTCCAGTTGCAGTTTCCTACTCGGATGTCGGAAATTCCTACTTCTGACTACAACAGGAATGCAACAAAAGACGTGACCCAAGCCAAAGCGTGTGTTTGTTGTGATGCTAATGAATGCAGCTCAGACCTTCCTCAGAACTCTGCATTGCTTTACAACTTCTTTTTTCAACAACTTACAGGATGCAAAGTGACGTGGTAATGTATCTCTTTCTAGTTACGTAGCGGTAGTTTTTGATGTGTGACAACAAGCAATTTTTGGAAAACTTAGTATCGTAGTTTTGTAGCCGGCTATATATGGCTACTTACAGCCCGGTGCTCTAAGACATGTCTGAATAATATAAATTTGCTCTAGTTTTAATTGTCTTGTTCCTGAAGTTGAGTATCCAGGCGAAGCTAAGGAATAGCATTTATAGATAACCTATTAGGATGCTATAAAACTCATCTTAAAGTGTGTATACCAGTGGCGATTGCTCTAAGACTGCAAGTGAAGCTCAGCTTCCCCTAAAATGTCCTCCAAAAAAGTGGTGATATGTCCTGCTGTGTGTTCATTTCATTGACTAAATATGCGCTAGAATACCTTCATCTTTTGTTCAGAATCAGCTACTTATCACAGGTAACTGGAGCGACTTCCTTCTCATTCATCCCCGCAGCGTCTCAGCGCTTTAACACAGTTGGACGCTGAGCGTCTTCTGACTTCGATGGGGAAGCGTAGAGTGGGTTGTTCCACGGTGGAAACTGGACGGTCATTGGATAAACGCTGGGCTTTGTCCCGCCCATCGGACGCTCAGCGTCTCTGGGGGTCTATGAGGCAGTGGGCTGGCCTGGACGCTCGGCTTCTGCATGATGATTGGATGATCTGTCTGAGGCCGAATCCCTTTTTGATTCACAGTGAAATGAGCCAATCAGCGATTGGTAGTATAACTCTCCACCGGAGCATCTTCTAAGTTTTACATTCAGTTGTTCTGGAGAGGAGCTTCTCCTGTTTAAAGAGGCTCAAGTCTTACACCCACAACACAATGGGCCAAGGCCGTTAAAGCAGTCTAGCTCTGCTGGCCATTGAGAGAACACTGGTAAAATCCCTGGAAAAGACACCTAGTTGGTACGACAGGGTCACAGATCATTTTCTTGAAAAGGAACAGAGGGTAGAATTTACATTTAAATAAATGAACAAATTTATGATGTAGGCTAGAAAAAAATGAGCTTCCCCTCCTCGACTGACCAGCAGCCGCCACTGGTGTATTTCCATTAGACATATATCTAAAAGTGAGACTATTTTGTAATTACTTAGAAACTCCTCACAGTCGCTTTAAAAAAGAATAAACTCTGGTCAGAAAATGCAATCACGACGCCTTTAAAAATGAGACTAAATTTCAATAAGTGTTTTTTTCTTCCTTTGTCTATTAAGACACAACAAATTAGCATTGGCGAGGCTGCTGACCCTTTTAAGTGATTTCTCGCCCGCTGACCGGCCTCAGGAAAAACAAGTCCCTCCTGGTTTCAGACTTCTTCACACATCCTCGGCTCTGCTCTTGAAGCAGCTGTTTTTTATTTCCAAAACTCTAATTTATGTATCTTGGCACATTGTTGTTGTTGTGTCGGCCCCCAGGGTGGCTGCAGACAATGTCAGAGAATACTAATAACATGCAAATCCTTTTAATTAAACATGGCCCGGCTCTCCCTCCAGCTATGGTTTGATTGTGGAGTCTGAGTCGTCCTTTAGTCCGAGGAGCAGAGATGCAGACTGAACGCTCTGAATCCAAAAACCAGGTCTGTATGATCAGACCTACAGACTCTGCTGCAGCACTGAAGCTCAAACAGCTGAAGAAGAAAAAGAAGACGGAGAACCACGACTCCTTTAAAGCAGAGTTCTTAAAAAACTTGCTTGAAAGAATCACATTGTGAAAAATCAGGTCATAAAAACTTTATCAGGTTCAGCCCGAGGGCAACAGAGAGGACAATCAATCGTACTCTGGCATTTAGTGCTACTCAGACTTCAGAGAAGTTTTTGTTTTTCTGACATTTGCCATCTACCATTTCATGCAGTTCCTTGACAGGACAATACAAAACTGAATTCATGCATTTTTCATCAGTGCAGTGAGAAATTTCAAAGTTAGGACTCCCCCGCGAAAAATATCTTTTTTCATCTGGTCAAATACGTCGACAAAAAATCAGCATCAGGAGGAAATAAGTGAGGAAAAGTAAGCACTTGACACAAGGCCTTTATACCTGCTTTGACATACAAACCCCAATTTCCAAAGAAGTTGGGACGCTGTGTAAGACAAATAAAACAGAATAAATGATTTTTAAAGGGACTGTGAGGAGTTTCTAAGTAATTACAAAAAAGTCTCACTTTTAGATATATGCCTGATGCTATTCCTTAGCATCACGGTCGGGGCGGACAGGGCTGGACTGGTCTGGATACTCAACTCCAGGAACAAGACAATTAAAACTAGAGCAAATTTATATTATTCAGACACGTCTTAGAGCACCAGGCTGTAAGTAGAGATATATAGCCGGCTACAAAACTACGATACTAAGCTTTCCAAAAACTGCTTGTTGTCACACATCAAAAACTACCGCTACGTAACTAGAAAGAGATACATTACCTCGACGCTTTGCATCCTGTAAGTCGTCGAAAAAAGAAGTTGTAAAGCAATGCAGAGTTCTGAGGAAGGTCTGAGCTGCATTCATTAGCATCACAACACACACACGCTGTGGATTGGGTCATGTCTTTTGGTGCGTTCCAGTTGTAGTCAGAAGTAGGAATTTCTGACATCTGAGTAGGAAACTGCAACTGGAACGCCCCTCAAAGTCGGAATTTCCTACTGGGAACTCGGTGAAACCTCACCACCCCCGAGTTGACAATGGAAGATGGATGCCCCCAGTGTGAACAGTTATTTAGCTCCTGTATCAGCTGTGTACATAGTATTGTTAGACTTATATTTACAAAAATGCTGCCATAGTGATAATCACATTCTTCATGTGATATTTGTGAACAACAACACAGGGCGTACTAACAACAGCTAACAATAGTCTGGTAGATCTGCATGTTTTTTTCTGACTTCAACTGGAACGCCGATAAGTCGGAGATGATGTCACTCCCAGTTCCGAGGTTACTGGAACGCAGCATTACGACAGTCGCCGCGCATGCTCATGGGTAGCAGAGTCTTAATGTCGCCAGTAATATATTCTTCTCATAGCACCTTTAAATCCATTTTGAGCTATAAATATTTAAACCACCACGAAGACAAGACTGATCAATTTCATTGTGTTGTTGCAAATATTCCCTCATTCTCAATAAGGGAATATTTCAATACATTCCAAAAAAGCTGGGACAGGGGCAACAAAAGACTGTGGAAGTTGAGAAATGTTAAAAAAAAAAAAAACACTTGTTTAGGACGTTTAACAGGTTAATCTGAAACAGATTTGTTGTCAAGGGAGGGGTTAAACCTGCAATAATGATATAGGGATGTAACAGTTACCGGTAAAATGGTAAACCATGGTAAAATTTCCCATGGTAATCATTATCGTGTCCTGTTAAAATGGCCGTTAAACCGTGTTTGATCACCACACTGTGTCAGTAACTCACGGTGATGCTGCTCTTTGACTGGAAAAGCCTGAACTATGTGTGTCTGCTCCTCGGTGAAGCAGCCGTCTCTCACAGACGGAGGAGCAGTTTGTAATGTTTGACCTCTAAAAGTCCAGCAGTTGGAGCCTCGCTCAGACTCTTAAAGGTTTTCACACTCAAAACAGACAAAGTCTAAAGTCTGGTCAAAGTTTGGATTTTAAAGGATGTCGAGGGGAAACTGATTGACTACAGTCACCCTGTCTAAAACACCAAGCTGTGGTGAAAGACAAAAATGTGTGTGATTAAAACTGCTGTAACTCCTCGAGTAAACGAGCAGAGAGAGAGAGAGAGAGGATTCAGAGAGCCATACCTGAGTGAATTATAGGAGGTTTATTAGAATTTTCTGAGTAAAGAATGCATAAAGGTTGTAAATAACAGCATTAGTATAATTCTGGAGTGTGTTCCTGTTGTTCTTTCGCCGTTTATTCTCTGTGTTTTGCCGTAATAGATCGTCTTTTTCCGTCATAGTTTGTGTTTTATTGATTTAATAAATCGTAATTTGTAAATATTAAAGAAGGAGATGTGGAGGAGATCTGTCAAGGAAAGTGGAGACCAGAGGAGAGTCATGAAGGGGGCTAACTGCTTCAGGGACTATCGTTGGTAAAACAAAAATAAATAAAAAGGCCTGGACATGGTCTAATATAACGAGCCGTAACATGGACACTAAGGCAAACAAAAATTTGCATTTTTTTGGACTTGAAAATTCCTCTGTGTTGGAAAGTCAAACAAATACTTACAGACAGACTATTGTAAAGCAGTAAAATGTTCTGCCTGTGATTAGTATATATTCATTGTTGTAAGTGTTTTGGGAACGATTTTTTTTTAAATGTATTTTATATTTTTTTTCTGAATAGGCTGATTGATCAGTAATATATATCAGTATATGTTTTTTAATTTTTTCAACAGAACAATAAAGTTTATAAGTTTGGACATCAAGTATCTTGTCTTTCTTGGGTATACCAGTGAAAATAAGTCAAAAAGCATTTGCTAATCAGTGCATCATGTTTTATTAGCGTTTAACACGAGGTCCCAGCTGCATTGGGACAGGGTTTGTACAATAGGATGAAGGATTATCCTTTTTATTTCTCTGGCATGAACGCAGTAAAGCGACGCTCCCGTTCCTCAGACTCCTCTATGTCCCTTTACTACATGTCCTGTGACTCTTTTTATGATTTCACAAGACAAATAAACCTCATCGACTGAGGGATTAACGTCGACCTTGTGTGTTATTGTGAACAGACTAACAGCAGCATCTTAATCCTGAGCAGAATCACCGCTCAGAGCCGAGCTGGGACGAGCTCGCCGTAATAACAAGCTGCCTCAGCAAACGTTGGGCGTGCAGATAAAGGTTAAATGAGCAGCCGGAGACAAAGCGTTCGCCGTGTGCTGACTCAGGCGCTCGCTGTTACTGCTGCCCTTGGTGACTGCAGGGGAAAGGCCACGGCTCAGACCTCACCTGAGGAGTTAAGATGCCGATACTGCTCCGTTAGAGCTTCCAGCAGATTCAACCAGAGGGAGGAGTTCTGCTGATAGAGACAAATCAACACTTCTGACATTTATACAAATCTACCAGGAAGTCACTGCTTTACGCTATGATGCAACGTGTGTACGCATAAAATTGATGTCAGTCATATCAACCAGCTCTACTTTTACTCAAATGGAAAAACGTGTACTCAAGCTTGGTCAATTATACCCCTTTAAGACTGGCCGAAACATCCGTTTAACCCTTGAAACCAAAGCTTGAAAGCAAGCAACACAGGATTTTATCGGCTCACCTACAATCTGCTTCAGTGGGAACATCGCATCCGGGTCAACCCACTAAGATATGTCATGAGGTTGGCATAACATCGCACCTGCCCCCTCCGTCTGTAACTTATGTGACTCTTTACCGTGGGAGCAACTAATCCACTGCCACATCTTCAGCGCTGAGTTTGTACATTTTTAAAGACGGCAAAAGTGCAAAGTAAAAAAAAACTGTGTCCACGGCTTCTGCTCCTTTCCATTGTTTACATGGGCATGTTTTGTCACGCTAACAATGTCATCAATGTGACGTTTAGACACTACGTATGCTTCGTCATAGCAGCGCTGCTTGACATGGACTGGTCTGTGATGAGCCGTACAATCGTCCAATCACAAGCTGCTGTTGTTTTTACGGTTCAGACCCTGAAAACATTTTTGCAAGGGCTCCTTCTCAGACGGACAGACGGTGAATTATTTACAAAACCCAAAACCAGTGAAGTTGGCACGTTGTGTAAATCGTAAATTAAAACAGAATACAATGATTTGCAAATCCTTTTCAACTTATATTCAATTGAATACACTGCAAAGACAAAATATTTAATGTTCGAACTGAGAAACTTTATTTTCTTTTGCAAATAATCATCAACTTAGAATTTAATAGCAGCAACACATTGCAAAAAAGTTGTCACAGGGTCATTTTTACCACTGTGTTACATCGCCTTTCCTTTTAACAACACTCAGTAAACGTTTGAGAACTGAGGAGACCAATTTTTGAAGCTTTTCAGGTGGAATTCTTTCCCATTCTTGCTTGATGTACAGCTTGAGTTGTTCAACAGTCCAGGGTCTCCGTTGTTGTATTTTACACTTCATAATGCACCACACATTTTCAATGGGGGACAGGTCTGGACTACAGGCAGGCCAGTCTAGTACCCGCACTCTTTTACTACGAAGCCACGCTGTTGTAACACGTGCAGAATGTGGCTTGGCATTGTCTTGCTGAAATAAGCAGGGGCGTCCATGAAAAAGACGTTGCTTGGATGGCAACATATGTTGCTCCAAAACCTGTATGTACCTTTCAGCATTAATGGTGCCTTCACAGATGTGTAAGTTACCCATGCCTTGGGCACTAATACACCCCCATACCATCACAGATGCTGGCTTTTGAACTTTGCACCTATAACAGTCCGGATGGTTCTTTTCCTCTTTGGTCCAGAGGACACGACGACCACAGTTTTCAAAAACAATTGTAAATGTGGACTGGTCAGACCACAGAACACTTTTCCACTTTACATCAGTCCATCTTAGATGAGCTCGGGCCCAGCGAAGCCGGCGGTGTTTCTGGGTGTTGTTGATAAATGGCTTTGGCTTTGCATAGTAGAGTTTTAACTTGCACTTACAGATGTAGACGAACTGTAGTTACTGACAGTGGTTTTCTGAAGTGTTCCTGAGCCCATGTGGTGATATGGCCACTTGTGCCAGCTTTTTTGAAACATGTTGCAGGCATCAAATTCCAAATTAGCTAATATTTGCAAAAAATAACAAAGTTTACCAGTTCGAACATTAAATATCTTGTCTTTGCTCTGTATTCAATTGAATAGAGGTTGAAAGGGATTTGCAAATCATTGTATTCTGTTTTTATTTATGATTTACACAACGTGCCAACTTCCCTGGTTTTGGTTTTGTACAATATGGACTTGTCCATCTGGTGTGTCAGGTTAACTATAACCTACCTTCTGGGGTGCTGGTTTGGCGGAGTGGTTAGCACCCCATGTACTTGCTTCTGCCGGTCCAGGTTCGAATCCCGCCTGAGACCAGTTTGCAGAGTGTCTTCCCCTGCTCTCTCTCCCCCTTTCACAAGCCTATCCACTGTCTCTCTCCTATCAATAAAGGCATAAAATGCCCAAAAATATACATTAAAAAAACAAAAAAAACAAAAAACTATAACCTACCTTCTTCTTATTACCAACAACAAGAAGTACAAGATTAAGAGTGACCAATCACAATCGGCTCCTGTTGGCAGTTTGTAAGGGTTTAATCAGCATTAAGGGGGCAGAAAAAGAAATGTCAGGCTTCCCATTGGTTTTATAAAATATTACAACCAATCAGAGTCATTCCCATTAGGTCTACTGGTACTACTTCATAATCTTTGGGCTTTACTAGCTCTACTATGAGAGTAAAAACATTCTAATAGCACTACTAGTGAGATATATTAAGGTACTGTGCGGAGAATCTATTACCGCCGACATTAAGACTCTGCTACCCATGAGTACGCGTGGCGACTGTCTTGATGCTGTGTTCCAGTAACCTCGGAACTTGGAGTGACATCTCTGACTTATCTGCGTTCCAGTTGAAGTCGGAAAAAAACATGCCGATCTACCAGGCTATTGTTAGCTGTTGTTAGCACGCCCGCTGTTGTTCACAAATATCACATGAAGAATGTGATTATCACTATGGCAGCATTTTTGTAAATATAAGTCTAACAATACTATGTATACAGCTGATCTAGAGCGACACACCCCAGTCAGAAGTGACAATAAATGGATTATTACAGGAGCTAAATAACTGTTCACACTGGGGGCATCCATCTTCCATTGTCAACTCGGGAGTGGCGAGGTTTCACCGAGTTCCCAGTAGGAAATTCCGACTTCGGGGGACGTTCCAGTTGCAGTTTCCTACTCGGAACTCGGAAATTCCTACTTCTGACTACAACTGGAACGCACCAAAAGATGTGACCCAAGCCAAAGCGTGTGTTTGTTGTGATGCTAATGAATGCAGCTTGGACCTTCCTCAGAACTCTGCATTGCTTTACAACTTCTTTCTTCAACAACTTACAGGATGCAAAGCCACGAGGTAATGTATCTCTTTCTAGTTACGTAGCGGTAGTTTTTGATGTGTGACAACAAGCAATTTTTAGAAAACTTAGTATCGTAGCTTTGTAGCCAGCTATACATTGCTTACAGCCCGGTGCTCTAAGACGTGTCTGAATAATATAAATTTTCTATAGATTTAATTGTCTTGTTCCTGAAGTTGAGTATCCAGGCCAGTCCAGCCCTGTCTGACCCGACCACGAGGCTAAAGAATAGCATTTATAGATAACCTATTTTGATGCTATAAAACATCTTAAAGTGTGTATTTCCATCAGGCATATATCTAAAAGTGAGACTTTTTTGTAATTACTAAGAAACTTCTCACAGTCCCTTTAAGTTATTCTTGTCTTGATGGAATAAAAATTCTACATGTGTAGGTTGATTTAGCAGCCTGTCTTAGGTTAACAACTTTAGGGTTTCACTTAATTAATCAGCCTTTTTACAGTTCTGGCGTCTGTTTTCAGTGAATTTAGCTGACCAAATCAGTGAAACTTTAAAGTTATTAACCTTAGACAGGCTGCTAAATCAATCCATACATCTAGAAGTTTTATTCAGTGAAGACAAGACGACTGCATAAACTCACTGGCCTCAGACTTCATATCATCATAAACTCTGCATCAAACATGTAACGCTCACCTTGAGCAGCAATGACACAGCGAGGCACGCCGTTTACGGGTCTGCATCAGTTTATAGAGCAGGCGTCAGATCAAAACATGCTTACATAAAGCTGTAATAAAAGAGTCGTTTGTTGCAGCTCCATTACTTTACACGTGACAGCCTCGATAAAGCAGCGACGACGAGCCGTAAAAAGACGTAAAAGCTAAAAGTGCCGTCACCGGCAGAGCAAACACTGCTGCATGAGGGAAGTATGTGCTCAAAGTCACGGCTCACATTAATCTTCATTTAGCTGAACACAAGAGTTTCACGTATGAAGGTGATCCAAAGGGAAATTAGACGAGCAGCATCACATGCACAAGAGGCCTTTGACGAACAAACCTCAGAGATTAACTCAGGCGGACTCGGACTCCTTAATCAGTAATCTGGTTCTTAACTTAGGCTTACATGTAGAAGGTCAAAGTCACTGAGTGTCACTGTATGAATTGATGACTTTTGTTTTCCTCACTTATTTGTACTGTATTGAGAGGGGATGTATATCGTTATGATTTTATCAATACCCATACAGACACCAATACTCCTTATCGGTATCGATACTTATCTATACTGTTATCAATACTACAGCACGTAATTTTGTGTAAACAATAAAGACTTTACAAGATATTAAAAGATTCAACCTTTTTTTATTACCACAAGGTAATAATGAAGCTTCAGCAGAATAGAAGTAATGCATTACAAATGCTTCTCAAGGCAAAAAGAAAGCTGAAAGTGAACTGGGTCATCTGCGATGTTAGCAGAGCTGTGGTTGTTGCTGCCTGATTTATGCTGCCTACAGGATTAAGGTAATCCATCAGTGGTGCTAAAATCGATGCTGTAATGATGACTACAAACTAGACTAAAAACTTACTGTGACTTAACATGGCAGAAACAAAACCGGGTGCCGCCACGGTGCTGCAGTCTTAAGTGTTAGCCGGGCTGCTAACTTTACTCGTGCTGCTATAGCAATCAAACAGCCCACACTCCTTTAGCTTTATACTATGCGCGCGCTCCAAGTGTTTGGTGATGTTGCTAGTATTTCCCCCCTTGGACGCAACTTCTCTGACAAAGATTGCAAAGAGCCGAGTTCATTAACTTTGCTTAAGCCCAAACCTTCGAGCGCTTAGCCCTCACCGACATGCTTGAGCCAGACAGCGGTAGTGTCATAACTACTGTACGTGACAGTTGAAGAGACGTTCAAGCACTGATAACAGTACCGTTTTTCCAGATTCTTAACAGTATTGGTATCGACCCAATTAGGGATTGGTACATTAAAGGACTGGTACGCGGTATACTTCCCTAGTGTTGAAACTGTTTTTTGCTGCTATTCTTGGTCCGGCTTCCCTCGGAGAAGAGGTCAGCTGATCTCAGTGGAACTAACCTTGTTAAATCAAATAAAATGAATAAACTGTGACCTCAATCTTGTATCAAACAGCATTCATGACATGGCTCTGTTGATCATATCATCTCAAAAAGCCAACACAGCCCGTCTTCCTCACCATCACTGCATTTCACAATCTGACAATTTTATACTTTAAAGGTACAGTGTGTAGTTTTGAGCGACATCTAAAGGTGAGGTTTGAGATTGCAGCGCTCCCCCCTCCCTGATGGAGAACCCCGGAGCTACGGCGGCCTTCCAAGGACAAAAAGTGTTTTTTCAACATGGCATCGTCAACAAGTGTTTCCAGCTACCAGGCTATCAAATATCTCTGTTGATTCGCCACATTTGAAAATTCAGAGAGTATTTCAGGCACGAAAGTCACCACGTAGAATACCAAAATGTGGTCATTTGAGCCATAAAACGCACAGATTCAAATTTCATTTCGGTATTTCGGACATTCTGTTATGCGCGCCATTATGCTATTGAAGAAACTTCCGGTCGGCTCCAAAACAAGAGCCTAATTTACAAAAGCGTTAAAAAACTAATAGGAGATAATGAAGAATGCTTTTATTTTGAAAATGGGAAGTTTGCTAGTGGCTGATTTTTAGCTGAATGCCGTCTCAAGACGACTTGACATTTATGATATTACGATGATTATGATATTGTTACGACCTGAGGCTGTTTTTTTTTTGAGTCCGTTTTTCCAGTATTTTGTCTGATGACTTTCATTTTGAAGCCTGAGGCCGTATTATCTGACGGAGGTTTTATTGAGGGGGGTTTTTCTGATGCCATTTGGTCTGACAAATGACACAGAGGTTTTCCTGAGACCGAAGATGTCCTAAAATATACACCTTACCAATGTGTACATGTGCTACTAAATAACAAATTAGGAGCAAACAATAAAATTAAGGAGTACGGTGAAAATCTTTATCTTTGTCTCATCAACAGCGCTATATAGCTCAGTTATCAGCCTATGTTTTGTCTTACTGCCACAGAAAATTGCTTGTGGCCGTGAAATAAGCCTCTCATAGCAGATACATTCTCTGCGTCTTACTCCGACTTCTCCCGAAATTCTGCTCCACATAAGAGTACAATTCGACACTTAGTCTTACCTGTCCAGCAAAAAAAAGGCAACTTCTGCATCTGTCTGCAAACTTATCCTTCAGGGACTTCCATCTGGGAAAGGCAGCGCTGATGTTGACCCTGTTTTTTTTTGTCTCAGCCTGTCCCGATTGCGTTTGGCTTCATCCCGTTTTCGTTTCTTTGACAATGATTCACGCTCCACTGCTGGCAAATTGTACGTGTGGTCCTCCATGTTTGTTTGTATTAGCACAGCTGCTTGGTAATCACTCTCTTCTTCTTCGTCTATTTCACAACTGTGCATTTCCGGCGTCAACAAAAAAACGCGAAAGCGTTTCATTTGTCCGTTCTGAGTTACGGTAGAAAAGATGGCGACGCAAGATGGAAGCCACCATAAGAGACGACCCGCTCCTATGTAGATATAAATGACTTATTCTAAAGTAACGAAAACAAAACATGAATTATTTAAGGCTGATTAGAAACTGATTTAAATATAATTTTATGTAATCTATTTCATTTTTACCAAGTCTGTCATTTTATTTTTTTTATTTTAGCATTTAATAATACACACTGTACCTTTAAGTTGGAAAAAGGAACAGTGGGGTTTTTTTAATTTCCTAAATCTGTGAAACTGGCCTACACTTTCTGTCACATGAGCTTTATCACTGTTTATTCACTGTCTTCACCTCTGATATTTGTTAATATGTTAATAATTGCCAGGGCTTGACGCTTAGCATTTCCCAAGTAGCATGGGTGCTACAAAATTGAAAAATCAAGTAGCACACAAATATTTTTAGTAGCACGATGAAAAGTTACCAAAGTAGTGTGTTTTTCTTTAATACAAAGATATACGGTCAACGAGGAAACAAACTTGTACCTCTTACGACTAGTGTTGGGGAAGTGACTTTTAAAAAGTAGTGTTTGCTGGTTACTTCTGAAATAAGTAACTCATTACTTTACTTAGTTACCCTCTATGAAAAGTAACTTTTCACATTACTCGTTACCTTTATGTTCCTTTACATTGCTCAACTTTGGACAGAACCCCATACCTGTTCCTAAATGTGAAGGCCTACAAAAAGTTCTACTACAGAGAACATAACAGTTATTTCTTTTGTGCTCTTTATTTTACAAAATGTCACATACCCTGTGGAATCAGAGCTCCTGCCCAGTGTTTCCACATTTTGCTTTTGAAATAAGCAACCAGGTTGATAAAAACAAGCCCAAAATAAGCAACCTCCAGCTATTTCCTTTCCTAATGTGATATATTATTTTTTTAAAAGGAGAAATCTACATAAAGTGCGTTAATTTTCGTCTACATTACATTTCAATATCACAGAGCCAAGCATCTATTCAAGAAAAGAACATTGCCTATAAGAAGCAGACCTGGCAACTTTGGCTCTGGAGCATGCTCCATGTGCGTGAGTGTGTTTGATAACCAGGAAACGAGGAAGTGGACAAACTGCCTACTGCAGTCGTGTTTTGTTTTATTGTTAGGAGCTGGAAGATAATCAGGGGGATTCACACAGACAGAAGAGCCCCAAGAAGAAACTTCACAATTAAAAACAAGCCCAAAAAAAACACAACCCACAGCTGTGACTCACGAGGTTTGCGGCCCTTAGACACAACGAGCAGACTTGTGTCTAATGCAGCAACTGAGCAGGCAGCTTCAGTGTCAGATCTGTCAGTGAGAAAAGTAACGTTGCGCCGCACTAAAAAAAGAACTAACGCGTTACATACAACACTGCTTACGACTGGGAAAGGCAGCGGCGTCTTTAACTGTCTCTCCGGCGTCTTGAGACACAGCGTCTGAAGCTAACACTAACTCTTCCTCACCGTCAGTTTCGCCTCCTTGCTCCATTTGGTCCTGTTGCCTCAATTCAGAGTCCACATGTTCTGGTTTTGTTGGTCTTTTGAAATAATAACTGATAGGCTTCATAGTTGTTTGGTTATTGCTCGTCTTGTCTTTCTTCTAAAATAGTTTAAAATGTTGCTCGCCGTTCTATCAGTGTACGTTTCCCAGCAACCAGTCCTACTGATGCGCTGTGATTGGTTGAGATGAAGCTTTGGGAGCGCCTGCTTATGTTCGTCTGTACCTCGCGCAGGGCGGTGCAGGCATGTCTGGTGTACCGAAGGCTAGCTAGCATTCAATGTCCGTAAAAATGTTGGAATTTTTGCAAGGCCTTTTCAGTGTTTGTAAAAGTTTTTTTCTGTTTTTCTCGCTGGACCTAAGTCCCAATCACATTGATTTCGGGCCACTCGAGGGTCGCTGCCGGGCCGCATGTGGCCCGCAGGCTGCTAATTCAATACTTTACTTTTTCCACCCTGCACTGTGACAAAAGGCCCCTGGTGACAAAAGACTTAACGTACGGCTCCATATCCTTCACCAGAATTGGTTACTGATGCAGCTTCTGCGGGCCTTTCAGTCCACAAAGTATTTCACATCGAGCCGTCATGGCCGCCGATGATTGAACATTTGATAAAACTCCAGAGGGACTGAACGAGATCTGTGCTGCAGCTCAATAACAACACCAACAGGTCTAATGACCGGGTCAATGACTGCAGAGAAATGAGACGGCTCCATGGCATTTGACAGAAATTAAAGTCTCTCTCGCATCTTTAAGAGATCTCTAATGGTTGATCTTTTTAAATGTCACTCAGACTTCTTCTTCTCTGTTTTCGAGCCGAGGGCAGATGACTTTGTTTGGCTGGACTGAGATGTCCAAACGTGACGAGAGCTCATCAACACGCATCCAGAGAGGCGGTGATGATGGTCACGAGTGGATAATTAGTCTTTTGTTTTGCTGCACTGCAGAGAGAGAGCAGGACTTCATTACTAAAGACTGTAACCATTTAATTATCACATTAATGCCCAAGAAGGCCGGGACGACAAGAAATACTTCAGAGCAGAGCCGGCAATTAAGCTTGGCCTTGGGTCAGAACATGATCAGAGATTAATTAAAGAGATGATTGAGAAAGATTGTTACTTCTGTTTCTCTAGAATAGAGTCTTAGCTGATTTGTCTTTACAAGAATTTAAAATCAATCCCTAAATGAGAGAGAGAGCAGAGAGTGATCTAGACTCGATGTTTCTGTGCACAGAATAAAAAAAGACAAAAAACTTCTGTTAACCCTTTTTGGCAGAGGTCATCAATGAATTTAGGGATATTAAACATTTTATAACAAATCAAATCATTGTTTGATTCTGTTAACACCTCAGGGAGCAGAGAAAACTAAAAACAAACCAAAACCAGGACCAGATATTTACTTGGTGTGGATTTAAAGCTTTAAAAAATTAAAAGCTGATTGAGATGACATAAAAATGCACAAATATTTTGGACAAAAATCAACTACAAAAATGGGTTTGGAAATAAAGTAGCAATCAAAAATAACTTAAAATAGATGATACTATACTGAGTTTGACAAAGGCACAAAAATGTTTATGATAAATTTAAGACTTTATATAAATCATTTTATCAGTAAATGGTTAATTTAAAGCTGTGGTCTACGATTTGAAACCGCAGCCTGCCCCTCCTTCCCTCACCTCTCCCCTCCGTGTTCCAAGATCCCGCCCCCAGCTCGTGACGCCTCATAAAGCCCCCTCCGGCAGAGCTACGAGCGACTAGCACAATATATCAGCAGCAAACTCAATCAAAAACAGCTCAGCTCAACTGAAAGTATCAAACACGACAGATATCTCCCTTATAACACACAGCAGTAGTCATTTCAACTGGACCGGCGGCAATGCGGGTCTGGCGCCGCCAGAGCGGAGCCGAGTGTGGGGGAGGATTAATCTTTCTCAGCCTGTCCTCCCCAGCTCAGCTTACAGTGCTAACGATTAGCGGCTAACAGGCTAACCCGCTCCCCTACAAGTTATTAGCCCGTACAGGCACAAACTAACCAGAGTTATTCAGCAGACATCTCCCACTGTAGTAAACAAAGCCATTACCTGATCAACCAGGGGCGAAACGGTCGATGCTGAAGGTCTGACGGCCGGCTGAGGCTATTCGTTAGCCGTTAGCCGGCTAACAGGCCTCCACCCACGGGCAGAGCTCCGTTGGGCCCGCGGGAGAGGGAGGCAGATTCCTGGGTTCGGCGCTAGGCTTTCCCGGCTCCATGATAGTTCAGTAGCTAACGCTGCTAGCTGCTCACCGGAGGTAGAGGGGAGGAGGCGGGACCATGGGCAAGATGCTGCGTACTGCGTAGTGAGGGAGACGAGGGAGAGGGGAGAGGAGAAGGGTGGTCTGCAGCCAGACTGTCTTGGGAGAGGGAGGCGGATTCGGGTTCGGGCGCTAGGCTTTTCCGGCTCCATGATAGTTCAGTAGCTAACGCTGCTAGCTGCTCACCGGAGGTAGAGGGGAGGAGGCGGGACCATGGGCAAGATGCTGCGTACTGCGTAGTGAGGGAGACGAGGATTGGATGGACTCATGGACTAACTCACGGACCAATTAATAGTTGCAGGTTCTTAGGCGTGATTGGTCAGCTAGTATGCAGCTTTTCAGCGGATATACTGAATGGATTTTTTTCATTCTTTTTGGTCTTTATACTGTGTAGATAGGACCATAGGACCATAACAGCCTTAAAAACGGTGTTATTAATATGTACAAAGCTTCCAAATCGTAGACCATAGCTTTAAGTATTTAAAATAATAATGAAGGTTTTATAATAATAGCTTTTACCTTTTTAAACCTTTAAATCCTACACAAAAAATCAGTTCTTTTGGTTTGTTTGCAGATTTTTCTGTATCCTAAGAAATGGACAGAAACAAACATGGTTTTTAAGACATTAAACATATTACTAAATGTACTGAGTTCTGCCAAGCAGTTGAGCCGGGAGTAAAAGGGTTAAAGAGATGATTGAGACAGATTGCTACTTCTCTTTCCCTAGAATAGAGTCTTAGCTGATTTGTCTTTACAAGAATTTAAAAAATAAACCCTAAATGAGAGAGAGAGCACTGGAGTGATCTAGACTTGGTGTTTCCATTATGCACAGAATAAGACAAAAACTTCTCTTAAACACTTGAATCGTCTGTTTTTAACTGTGTTCTGATATTTGATAAACTAATTTTATTAAAACTGCACCAACACTGTGGGATCTGTGGGAACACCAGTGGGATTTATCAGGCTGAAATCAGTTTCCAGGTCACAGGCATTCATGTTGTCATCAATTATCTGAGTACGGAGGAAAATTCCTTGGATGGTTATGTTTAGCAGCCATTCAAACGTGCGTGAAGCTGCCCTCCCCACCCCACGCAAAGTTTCCTGAAAATAGTCTGTTTGCTCAAAATCTCCAGGATGACAGTCAGGGACCAGAGACAGAAGACTCCTGTGTCAGACCTTTGTATTACTGCCTGTGTTATAAGAACGTGGAAGTGTTTGGGAACCACAGAAACTCAGCCACCAAGTGGTAGGCCACGTAAACTGACGGAGCGGGGTCAGCGGATGCTGAGGCGCATAGTGAGAAGAGGTCGCCAACTTTCTGCAGAGTCAATCTCTACAGACCTCCAAACTTCATGTGGCCTTCAGATTAGCTCAAGAACAGTGCAGAGAGCTTCATGGATGGGTTTCCATGGCCGAGCAGCTGCATCCAAGCCTCACATCACCAAGTGCAATGCAAAGCGTGGATGCAGTGGTGTAAAGCACGCCACCACTGGACTCTAGAGCAGTGGAGACGCGTTCTCTGGGGTGACCAATCACGCTTCTCCATCTGACAATCTGATGGACCAGTCTGGGTTTAGAGGTTGCCAGGAGAACCATACTTGTGGGACTGCATTGTGCCAAGTGTAAAGTTTGGTGGAGGGGGGATTATGGTGTGGGGGTGTTTTTCAGGAGCTGGGCTTGGCCCCTTAGTTCCAGTCAAAGGAACTCTGAATGCTTCAGCACACCAAGACATTTTGGACAATTCCATGCTCCAACTTTGTGGGAACAGTTTGGAGCTGGCCCCTTCCTCTTCCAACATGACTGTGCACCAGAGCACAAAGCAGGTCCATAAAGACATGGAGGACAGAGTCTGGTGTGGATCAACTTGACTGGCCTGCACAGAGTCCTGACCTCAGCTGAGAGCCAGGCCTTCTTGTCCAACATCAGCGTGTGACCTCACAAATGCTCTTCTGGAAGAATGGTCAAAAATTCCCATAAACACTCCTAAACCTTGTGGACAGCCTTCCCAGAAGAGTTGAAGCTGTTATAGCTGCAAAGGGTGGACCCACGTCAGATTGAACCCTATGGATTAGGAATGGGATGGCACTTAAGTTCATATGTGAGTCAAGGCAGGTGAGCGAATACTTTTGGTAATATAGTGTAGTCTCTGATGTGCTTCTCTAAAAGCAGCAGAAGTCCATCTGAAGCATATCTGATGGTATTGACAGACCGACGCTCATAAAGATTCGATCATCTTGTTCTCTTTTGTTCGTCCACATAAATTCATGCTGTGAACTGACAGCCCGCCCTGCTCGGCTGCCCTCGCTGTAAGGTGAGAGGTGATCAATAAGGGAAGACAAAAGATCTAACCAGGGTCAAATCAGAGGGTAAACAGTTCTCCACGAGGAGATGCACGCCCAGGCACATCTCAGAAGAGGATAATGAGAGGAGAGACCGCGGTTCCTATCACGGCCGGAGTTTGGTGAATATTTTAGCAGCAGCACCGATGAAAGTTTCAGTCTTGAGTGAATTAAGAGGAGGAAGGGAGATCAAACTGAGCAGCGACATGAGAAGATGAGAGGCCTCACCGTTCACTTCACTCTCAGATAATTAAGGAATTCCCTCGGGGTCGCCGAACGAGGCTGGGACATAAATTACTCCAGACAAATTAGAAGTGAGCGATACACCAGCGACATGTTCTGGATTTATTACTTATTATATTACTGATTAAGTGGAAGACAACTTATACATGTGGATGTTTAAGCTCCTTTTAAGGTGCCCAACAATCACGGTGAGACAATTAACCCCCCTGCCAACTTAATACGTTCATCCATTTAGAGACTTGATAAGGCAAATAGCTTCTCAGCAAATCAGGCTGCAGCAAATCAATGCACTTAGACATGTAGGCATGCTCAGGACAGCCTGTTGAGGCTCAAACCAAGCATCAGCGTGGACAGGGAAGGTGATTTAAGAGACTTTGGCGTTATTGTTGGTGTTGTAAACTTTTGTTGTAAAACTGGACTAATTAGTTAAAGTCCTGTGACGCTCAAAGCACCAAAAATAAAAACCAAAACCAATGTCTCATTCAAAAATCAGGACCTGGCTGTTCAAAATAATCTGTACTTTAACATAGTAACTGCTTTTTACCAATACATAAATATGTGTTGTTAATTTTTGGGATCCCATTCATGCTCAAAATGTTCAAAAAAGGAAAAATAAGTCATTAATTTAAGAGACTTGGCTTATTTTCTGCTTGAATGTCACTGATGCTTTTCAATAGTCAAAGTGATTCATTGCAAAAAAACTGCAGTGAGTGTAATGTAGCTGTTACTCGATTAATCACCAAAATACTCGATAAAGTACTCGTTTACGAAGAGAATCAATAGTTGCAGCCCTAGTTGATATCATTAGTTAAGACAGATATTGAGCAAAAATGACCATTCGCTAACAGCGGTTTTCTGGATCACCACAAAGAATGTAATCATTTCTAAGTTGGACTATTACCAACACCTCCTGAAAATTTCAGCAAAATCCATCCAGTAGTTTTTGCGTAATCTTGTAAACAAACTAACAAAGTCATAAACATAATAACAAATAGTCAAATTACACTATAGCAAAGTATTATTAGAAAATATGGTTTAATACCAAAACAATTTGTTAGCATAGAAGTTTAATAATGTATATCATCACAGTGAATAACATCAACATATGCAAATATTTATATTAAATAACATAAAATGAAGTTTAGAATAGATGTACGACAGAGAAGTTTAGTGTATGTACAGCGTGTCCATAAAGTCTCTTACAGGAGATATCTTAACCAGATTTGTTTTATTTTAATCCGTGTTTATTAAAGTTTTTATTCACAGATATTCTGTAAATGGGAGGAAAGCCTTGTCTTACATGTTTGATGTTTTCCTCAGATGTTCTTGGTCGCTCACTCCTCCCTTTGATCCAACACTGTCCCTGTCTCCATAAATTTCTTGTGCCATGCACAAACTGAAGGACGTGATGGTGGATCTCTTCCACACTCAGTTCTGTAGTTTTGCTGAGTCTGCACATCTGATTTTGTCTCAATAAACCAGGATACACATTGTGCTTTCTCTTGAAGAGTAGCCATTTTATAGGGGTTCATTTAACAGCTGTCCTTCCTTTAACAGATTATCTGAAACGCAAAATTTTAATGTGAATAAAAACTTTGAAGGGACTGTGAGGAGAATCTGTTTCCGAAGACATAAAGACTCTGCTACCCATGAGCACGCGTGGCGACTGTCTTAATGCTGCGTTCCAGTAACCTCAGAACTGGGAGTGACATCATCTCCGACTTATCAGCGTTCCAGTTGAAGTCTGAAAAAAACATGCTGATCTACCAGGCTATTGTTAGCTGTTGTTAGCACACCCTGTGTTGTTGTTCATAAATATCACATGAAGAATGTGATTATCACTATGGCAGCATTTTTGTAAATATAAGTCTAACAATACTATGTATACAGCTGATCTAGAGCGACACACCCCAGTCGGAAGTGCAAATAAATTGATTATTACAGGAGCCAAATAACTGTTCACACTGGGGGCATCCATCTTCCATTGTCAACTCGGGGGTGGCGAGGTTTCACCGAGTTCCCAGTAGGAAATTCCTACTTCGGGGGACGTTCCAGTTGCAGTTTCCTACTCGGAACCCGGAAATTCCTACTTCTGACTACAACTGGAACGTACCAAAAGACGTGACCCAAGCCAAAGCGTGTGTTTGTTGTGATGCTAATGAATGCAGCTCAGACCTTCCTCAGAACTCTGCATTGTTTTACAACTTCTTTTTTCAACAACTTACAGGATGCAAAGCCACGAGGTAATGTATCTCTTTCTAGTTACGTAGCGGTAGTTTTTGATGTGTGGCAACAAGCAATTTTTGGAAAACTTAGTATTGTAGTTTTGTAGCCGGCTATATATCTCTACTTACAGCCCGGTGCTCTAAGACGTGTCTGAATAATATAAATTTGCTGTAGTTTTAATTGTCTTGTTCCTGAAGTTGAGTATCCAGGCCAGTCCAGCCCTGTCCAACCCCACCGTGAAGCTAAGGAATAGCATTTATAGATAACCTATTCTGATGCTATAAAACTCATCTTAAAGTGTGTATTTCCATCAGGCATATATCTAAAAGTGAGACTTTTTTGTAATTACTTAGAAACTCCTCATAGCATCTTTAATAAAGACTGATTAAAATAAAACAATTCTGGTAAAGATATCTCATTAACTGCCTTGGTAACTGGATATACTGTATATTATGTAAATATATATATTAACATAAAATATTTAATTTACTTTTCTTAATTGCTTACTTATTATGTTTTGTTTAAGAAAGGATCTGAGATGTTCATCAAACTCAAAGCAAACTTCTCATCTTGCTTGTTTAGACTTTGTTAAAGTGTCTGACATCCAAACTGCTCCATCAGACAGGATATAAATGTGTTTCACTTCGACTAAAATCATCTGGATGGAGCAGAAAAGGCTGTTTTAGTGTGTTCATCAGGGTTTAAATGAGGCTCAGGTGCACCTCTGAATCAGGGCAGTGATGAAAACCATCAGATGATTGGATCATTCTCCTGTAGTTTTCACATTTAAACGACCGGACTGGGAAAAGCTGTTAAACATCCATGAACCTGGGCTCCCTGTGGACTTCAGTATTGACAGAGGGCATCTGGTAATGACTGTGTTCTTGACAAAGAAGGTCATTAATGAAGGCAGCAGCTGGTATTGATGATCAGAATCAGCCTGAGAGGGCAGCTGGGGGGAGACACGGGCTCTTCAAGTGCTCTGAATTAAACATGAAATCATTTAGTCGACTCTCCGAACATGCAGAATTGATTAAAACGATTAACTGTGTGACTGAGGCCGAGCTTTGGATCAGCGGCTGATTTCCCCGCGGTTTAAATGTCATTGTTGTTTTACGGAAAATCACAGAAACATCTTTGGCACGTTTTGGTTCGCCCACAGCTGGATGCTTTGTTGACTCTGAAGGGAGAGTTTAAGGACTTGTCATTGATAAAATGAAAGTAGACAAAGAGCTTGATGCTCCACCTACACCTACACCTAACTGTCTGATACATGTGAAGCAGGAGTGAGGGGCTTTAAAGGGATACACCCACTGTTTTTATTTTTCATGTCTTGTCTCACTTCTATTTTGTAAGTCCACGACAAGCAGCTACACACCATTAACTGTGCTGCAGTAACAAGAAAGAGAGACAAGTAGAGCTCGCCCACCGCTAATTAGCTTAGCTCAAACACTGGGAATCAATGGAAAGTGTTAGCCTGCCTGTGTCTACAGTAATCAGATAAACTTTTCAACTCTTAAGGGTCCTGTATGCTTTGTGCCTATGTCTTTTTTATATTATCTTCTACTTCTAACAGATGCTTTTTTTGTTGACCTACTTCTATGGTAGGTTGAGCTGGAAATTAGGGCTGCCACAAATGACATTTTTGATAGTCAACGACTATTTTTGCAATTAGTCGACTCATCACATCCTGCATGAACTGCAGCGTACTGCACCAGCATGCAGCTGGTGGCCCAAATATTTATTATGAGCAGACCTGGCAACTATGGCTCCTACGTAGTTGTGCATGCGCCACTTGCGTGAATGTGTTTGGGGGTGTGCTGGGTTGATTCTTGCGGGCGTGATAACCAGGAAACGGGGTGAGAAAAGGACAAACTACCAACCACACTCATGTCTGCTTTGTAGTGGCAGCTGGGTGATCATCACGTAGGATTCACACAAGTAGAAGAGCCCAAAGTCATTTTCAATGAGCAGACTTGGCAACATACTGAAATGACACATTTTCAGGGGCAGCTTTAACCAGGGACAGGTCATCCCAAACAGGGACTGTCCCCAGAAATCAGGGACGTCTGGTCACCATACTGTTGATGCTAATGTTAGCAGCTAACAAGCCAATTAGTCACATCGCCAGCATCATTGTTTCTGTCAATTTTTTACACACAGAAAAAAACTGCAAACAAACCAAATGAACTGATATTTTCTTTGTGCGGGATTTAAAGGTGCTATGAGTAGAATCTATTACCGGCGAAATAAAGACTCTGCTACCCATGAGCACGCGCGGCGACTGTCGTAATGCTGCATTCCAGTAACCTCGGAACTGGGAGTGACATCATCTCCGACTTATCGGCGTTCCAGTTGAAGTCAGAAAAAAACATGTCGATCCACCAGGCTATTGTTAGCTGTTGTTAGCATGCCCTGTGTTGTTGTTCACAAATATCACATGAAGAATGTGATTATCACTATGGCAGCATTTTTGTAAATATAAGTCTAACAATACTATGTATACAGCTGATCTAGAGCCACACACCCCAGTCAGAAGTGCAAGTAAATGGATTATTACAGGAGCTAAATAACTGTTCACACTGGGGGCATCCATCTTCCATTGTCAACTCGGGGGTGGCGAGGTTTCACCGAGTTCACAGTAGGAAATTCAGACTTCGGGGGACATTCCAGTTGCAGTTCCCTACTCGGAACCCGGAAATTCCTACGTCTGGCTACAACTGGAACGCACCAAAGACGTGACCCAAGCCAAAGCGTGTGTTTGTTGTGATGCTAATGAATGCAGCTCGGACCTTCCTCAGAACTCTGCATTGCTTTACAACTTCTTTTTTCAACATCTTACAGGATGCAAAGCCACGAAACAATGTATTTCTTTCTAGTTACGTAGCGGTAGTTTTTGATGTGTGACAACAAGCAATTTTTGGAAAACTTAGCATCGTAGTTTTGTAGCCGGCTATATATATGGCTACTTACAGCCCGGTGCTCTAAGACGTGTCTGAATAATATAAATTTGCTGTAGTTTTAATTGTCTTGTTCCTGAAGTTGAGTATCCAGGCCAGTTCAGCCCTGTACAACCCGACCGTGAAGCTAAGGAATAGCATTTATAGATAACCTATTTTGATGCTACAAAACTCATCTTAAAGTGTGTATTTCCATCAGGCATATATCTAAAAGTGAGACTTTTTTGTAATTACTTAGAAATTCCTCACAGTCCCTTTAACACATTAAATATTCTTGAATATACTGAGCAATGTCAAACAGTTGAACTGGAGTTAAGGGGTTAAGAGTCAGACAAAGAGTGCAGTAAAATGCTTCCTAAATGTGTGTTGTTTCTGTTTTTCTGAATGAATCCTGAGAACAGCCCAAGTCATAAAAGATTTCACTCAGTTTATTCAGATTGATCGACGTGTCTCCTCCTCCTCGCTGGATTTCCACAGATAAGCGAAGACGTGATGTGTCAACTAAACGAGTGTGAGGCGTAACCATGGCGTCACCTCAGTGATGCAAAAGCCTGTAAAATGAAAAAAAAAAAACAGCAGAAGTCGTCCTCATGAGCAGATCAGATTCATCGGCCTGACTTTAGAGGATGAGACGGGCACGTCTGAACCAAGAGGATGTGACGGGGACGAGTGGAGACACTAACAGAAGGAAACAAGTTGTGCTGCTCGATGCTGATTTAGCTGAGGATCAAAGATGTCCAGCTTCAGAGCTTCATCTCCTTTAAGATGATTTAAATGTTAAATAAGGTCTCTTTGAACAACAGAAGCCCTCAGGCTCATGTGTGCCATGAAAAGATCTATTTAAAGCTCCGCTCGGATTGAATGCTTAATCTCTGTGGCATCTTTTTACATAACTTGTTGGGAGAACTTTTGAAGTATGAAAAATAATGCTCACAGCGAGGGAGTGATAATCACTTACTCTGCTCTTCAAAATGTGGCTGTTGTATTCAATACAAACTTCAATTTTCAAATCCTTTTCAACCTATATTCAACTGAAAACACCATAAAGACGAGATATTTCAGGTTCAAACTGATAAACTTCAGTGTTTTATTGCAACATGTTCCTCAAAAGGGGAAACAAAAGGCTGGGAAATATGAGGAATGCTCTAGAACACCTTTTTAAAGGGATAGTTCAGTATTTTTGAAGTGGGGTTGTATGAGCTCCATTTGGCCACTAAGTCCATTAGATACAGTATAAAGTTCTCTCCTCTCCCTCAGTAGGACACAGTCTGTAAGAGTCTCTGACAAAGAAATAGCCGCTAACAGGAAAGTACCGTTCCAAGAACAAAGATTATTTCTCCGGCTACAAGAACTCAAATCAAAAAGTAATACCACAGTTTAAGAGTACGCTACATATGAGTGTTATTAAGTGCATACAACCCTACTTCAAAAAAACTGAACTATCCCTTTAACTTCCAGCTCAACTGTTTGGTCAATAAATGCAGGAAGTGTTCATTTGTTAAAAAAAACATAACACATCTTTCCTTTTTGCTGTCATTGATTATAGATACAGAAAAGAACGAGTATTTCCTATGTGTAGGATTTAAAAAGCTAAGTTTTTATTATTACCATCAGTATTTTTAAATACTTATCTTAACCATTAACTAATGTGATGCTTTATATAAATATAAAAACATAAATATTAGGGCTGGGACGATTCACTTTTCTCCCGATTCGATTTATTGCGATTTTTTAGGTGCCGATACGATTTAAATTGCGATTCTACGATACTGCAGACTTTTGCAATCTTTAGTTAGCTTTTTTAAAACCAGTGAAAAAGATGAACAATGATGATGCCTACAGACTATCAGGAAAAATACACATCACATGTGAGTCTGTTTTTAGGATTTATTCAGCAATATATTTTAACCAGCTGGTTATGCTCCCTCTCTTCAAAAGCCTGGACTTCATATAAAAAGTGGCTTATTATCCCTTCAGGCAACAGAGTTTTTTCAAGAAATATTCAATTTTGCTATCAAGATTTAAAAAGGCTATAGTTTCAAAGTGGTTGGTTTTCCCAGCTGTTATGTGTGGTGGCAGCTGGGGTTTCCTCTCTCTGTCTCCCCCTCCCTCCTCCCTCTACCTGTGTGGCTGCAACACCTGTGTGCTGTTGGCGCTCAGGTGTGGCAGGTCAGCATTTAGTGGAGCAGGGAGAGGAACTTGGCAGAGAGAGCTGGGAAGCTGGGCTGCACACACACACACATAGATTTACCTGCAGACAGGTTTGGAGGTTTTCTACTTGTTTTCTTTTGTTTAAATGTTCCTCCTTTAATCATGTGTTTGTTTTCTCTTTCTTCCCCAGGAATATCAGATTGCTGGGTTTTGTTGTTTTAGTTTGGCTGTAGTGTGCTGGTAGTCCCATTTTCGCGGCTTATTTTCTTAAAGATAGGGTTATTTTTTTGCTTAAGCAGTTTAGTTACGGGGTGGTGGCTGGTTCGATGGCCCACTGTGTGGTTAGCCATGTCCACCATCCCTCTTTAGTTCTTTTTGGCCAGCACCTGCAGCCTTTTTATTTTCTTTCCTTTGCTTAAGTAAATATTTAAGTTGTTTTGTGCTAAATAAAATATACATTCTTTTGAAAACTCCTAACATCTTTGTTTGTGTCCTTTTATATGCTACTGGTCTCTTTGAGTTGAGCCTTATAACTTTAATTGGTGATTGATTATTATTTTTATGCTCCAGAGGCCGTAACACCAGCCATCATCATCACTGTAATTTACGGGCCGAGCATGAACGCCTCTGCTGCCTGCACTGTTTACCCCCGGCTTCTCCCTCGTCTGACCAGAGCTCTGCGGTCTCATTCTCCGCTAACACCGGTGTGTTTGAGCTTCCTGCATCCCAGACCATGTACCCTCTTCGGCAGTCCGCCATGGAGAGGAAAAGCTCTCGGTATGTACTGCTCCGGGACTGTAGGTTCTCACTGGACCGTCATCCTCAGAGAGTAAATATTCCTCAGATTCAGAGTCAGACAGTACTTGACAAAGTACTCTCGGCATCGTGAGTACTCTCTATCACTCTGTCTCTCTCTCTGCTCCGCTCCACAGCCTCTACAGCCACACTCACGTCCCTCGGTCCGGTGTGTGTGTTTTAAAATAAATATACGCCAAAACTTTGAATAGAAACCTGTCACCTGTCCACTATCTGCTGGTGAAAAGTAGTAAATCTACTCAGCACTATTTTAACAGCTATGGCCTATTTTATCCAGCAATGTCGCTTGCCTCAGTTTGGCGACTTTAGCGCCTATAGAGTGTGAGTGTGCGTGTGTGTTGGGGGGGGGTATCGATTTTTGAATTAAAATATCGATTTTAAAATCGGCAGACAAAAAATCGCGATACTTAGGTGTATCGATTTTTTCTCCCACTTCTAATAAATATAAATATATATACAAGGCCTGGGACGATACACTTTTCTCCCGATTCCATTTTTTACAATTTTTAGGTGCCGATTCGATTTAAATTGCGAATTTATGATATTGTCGATTTTTGAAATCTTTAGTTAGCTTTTTTAACACCAGTGAAAAAGATGAACAATAACGATGCCTACAGACTATATCAGGAAAAATACACATCACATGTGAGTCTTTTTTTAGGATTTATTCAGCAATATATTTTAACCAGCTGTTTATACTCTCTCTTCAAAAGACTGGACTGCATTTAAAAGTGGATTATTAACACAGACTAAAATGAAGCATTTACATTTGGGAAAAAAATCAATTTCTGAACAAAAATTTCTTCGATTTAAAAATTCAAACAAGGGGTGCTGGTTTGGTGGAGTAGTTAGCAACCAGGCACCCCATGTACTTGCATCTGCCGGTCCAGGTTTGAATCCCGCCTGCGACCAGTTTGCAGAGTGTCTTCCCCTACTCTCTCTCCCCCTTTCATGGGCCGGTCCACTGTCTCTCTCCTATCAATAAAGGCACAAAATGCTCCAAAAAATACATTAAAAAAAAAAAATCAAACAAACAATCCTGATACTTATTTGAATTATTTATTTTTTCCACCTCTATTATACATATGTAATCTATTCATAAAACCTTTTTGTATGTGTTTGTAAAACTCAATATCATCTATTGAAGTTGTTAGTGTTTATTTATTTACAAACATTTCTACCTTTTCTAATTTACTTGTCCCAAATTTTTGTGCATTTTTATGTCATCATTTGATCACCTGTGGATTTTCAAACCTTTAAATCCCACACCAAGAAAAATTTTTGTTTTGTATTTTGTTTGTAGTTTTATTTGTTCACTGGTGTTAATGGACTCAAACAATGATTTGATTTATTCTTTTTTTTTTTTAATTTTTATCCCTGAATGTATTGCTGAATGCTGAAAGGTACAAAATGGTTTAGGAGCAACATGCTGCCATCAGGGACGTCCTGATG
Source organism: Scarus forsteni (assembly GCA_036419115.1). NCBI lineage: Eukaryota > Metazoa > Chordata > Actinopteri > Labriformes > Labridae > Scarus > Scarus forsteni. Next base: position 2,740,576 of record JAZDUH010000283.1, read on the forward strand.
AGACATGAAGACACATTCTGCTCGAGTTACTACAACAGCGACTAGACTGACCTGCAGCAGTCCACGCCTGCCTCCACTGAGCAGGGACTAGACTGACCTGCTGCAGTCCACACCTGTCTCCACTGAACAGGGACTAGACTGACCTGCAGCAGTCCACGCCTGCCTCCACTGAGCAGGGACTAGACTGACCTGCTGCAGTCCACACCTGTCTCCACTGAACAGGGACTAGACTGACCTGCTGCAGTCCACACCTGTCTCCACTGAACAGGGACTAGACTGACCTGCTGCAGTCCACACCTGTCTCCACTGAACAGGGACTAGACTGACCTGCAGCAGTCCACACCTGTCTCCACTGAACAGGGACTAGACTGACCTGCAGCAGTCCACACCTGTCTCCACTGAACAGGGACTAGACTGACCTGCTGCGGTCCACACCTGTCTCCACTGAGCAGGGACTAGACTGACCTGCTGCAGTCCACACCTGTCTCCACTGAGCAGGGACTAGACTGACCTGCTGCAGTCCACGCCTGCCTCCACTGAACAGGCACTAGACTGACCTGCTGCAGTCCACGCCTGCCTCCACTGAACAGGCACTAGACTGACCTGCTGCAGTCCACGCCGGTCTCCACTGAACAGGGACTAGACTGACCTGCTGCAGTCCACGCCTGCCTCCACTGAACAGGAACTAGACTGACCTGCTGCAGTCCACGCCGGTCTCCACTGAACATGTGTGGAGACTCTTGAAGACTAACAGAGACCTTAGACTGTAGATGTTGAACATGAAGCAGGAATGTGAAATGAGCTTCATCTACAGTTCTAAACAGTTGTTTCCTTGGTTCACAAACACTTAAAAAGTGTCCCAGCTCTCTTACTTTGGTGTTTGTATCAGAACATCAGTCTGTGATAGAAAAACAGGCTTTGACCTTAAATGTCTCCCCCACCTGTCTGTGACCTGTCCTCCATGTTAAGCTGAATATTCCATTAAAGAAGACGCTGTTATTCACTGTTTTATTCTATAATTACATAATTTATTTGTGCTTCTGAATTCCTTCTCTATGCTTGTCCTATTTTTGGTAAAAATGTTTTCAGCAGAGCGAAACGAACTCTCCGACATCCATAAAACATGACCACCAGAGTGAGAACAAGCACTCTGTTTCTGTTCCACATGGTAAATTTATTGTTGTTTTGTTCTAACATGGACTCAATTCTGAGATTTTACTCCAACAAGCTCCACTTCCTTTGACTAATTTCAAAGAGCATGACCAGAGCGGTTCATTCTGAGGCTGTTATTGCTCTCTGGTAATAAAATAATTAGCTGTAGTTACTGTTGATTTGTGAACCAGCTGCACAAACAGGCCACTGATCCAAAATGTCTGACATTAAACATCTGGAAGAGCATAAAAGTTGAATTAAAGGGCGTATAAATCAAGGTTGTGATGTTGTTTTATTCACCAAAAATGGCTCAAAAATCTGGCAGGCCCTCAGGATGAAAAAGAAAGTCTTTCGATCCACTTTTAAGGCTCTTTTGAATCCATAGTAGACGGACATGAAGCCGGTTAATCCTCTTCTCTTGCTCAAAGGATTGTGACGAATGTTTCTTCAAATCAATTCCTCCCACAAGCGGAGAATACAAACCTCTTTTTTGACGGTGAATATATCGCGTCTGCCTCGGTGCAGTCCATTTTCCTGTCTTACTTTTTACTCTGTTTAGTTAAACTGGCAGAAAATCATCCGTCAAGGTGCTCTAACTGAGGTCAAAGACTCTGTTTTTAAGGCTCTGTGCTGGAGTTGGTGGAGAATGGAGGCTTTGTAGTTTTGGGTTATCCATCAAGGTTGGTCTTTTTAGGGCTGTCAAGTTAACCTTGATAATTGAATATGTTTGAGCACGGGGTACAAGTTCTGCAGCATGCTGAGGCACCTGCACCAGTATATATTAACCTTATTTAACCAGAATAGACTTTTAGCAATAAAAGGTCTCATTTGCAAGACTGTTGTGGCCAAGACAGGCAGCAGTACATTTACAAAGTTACAGACATATAGGGATGGGTACTTTTCACATTTGAACCGATACCATACCGATGCCCGGTACCTGGGAATCTGTATCTGTACTCAACGGTACCAATTTTCGGTACTTTTGTGTGTGTTTATGGGGTGATAAATATTAATTTGTTTAATATTAAGATCTCCAATTTTTTCAATGTAAATTTATTTCTCAATATATAAAATTTGAAATATATATATCAAAACAACATTCAACTGTTTGTATTGTAACATTGTAGTTGTTCCAAAAATGTCTTCAACATGAAAACCAGAAACTAAAATGAACCACAACTTAATAAATTAACTGCAGCCCTCACTTTAACTTTAGGGCAGTTTAACAATGGGTCAGACAGAGCTGTAAATAAAAAAGCATTTACATTAATGTTACAAAGTACGAGGAACCGACCTGATAATGATAACTGATGCACATTAAAATACCAAGCTAATACCATCTTAAACACGAGGCTTATTTACCTGGACCAGGTATCCTCCTTGTCCCATTTGCTGCCATCACCAAATGTTAAAGCCATTTCTTTTCCTGTGTTTCTGGCTGCAGACGACTAGTCTCCATTGGACACAGGCGTGCTAACAGTGCTGAATGAATCCTTTGTGCTCGTAGATCTGAGGCTATCAAAAATTGTGCACTCTTCAGCTTTAAGGAAAATTTTGTGCGTCACCAGGTGCTTCCTCAGATTTGAAGTATTTCCCCCGCTGGCCTTACACTTGGTGTCACAAATATTGCAGCGAGCATAATCTCCATCACATTTAATAAAGTAGAGCCATACTTTAGAGCACTTTCTCTCAGCCATGCTTGCTTTGTTGACTGAGCCCGCGGCTGCTGATGTCATTATGCTATTGCTGTGCTGCGTTCAAGTCCGGTATGGAAATTCACCTACTCTACCCAATAGTATGCCTGCTTCTTCCACTCCCTCACAGTCACAAGGATGTGTTTAGGTATCTAAACATGGCACTGTTTGATTTTACGTGAATCGGTACTCGGTAGTACCTACAGAATTCAGTCGGTACCTCTTAAAGTACTGAATTTGGTACCCATCCCTACAGACATATGAACCAATCATGTCAAAGTCACAGAGCTGCAAGTTTATCAGTCAGAAGTGTGAACAATCATCCATCACTCTTTAAACCTCAACAACAAGAATATACACCGCCTGGCCAAAACAAAAAAAAAAAGTCTCCACCTGGATTTAACTAAGCAAACAGGTCTGAGCCTCCTGTTGGATAATTACTGCATGGGTGATTATCAGCTGGAAACAAGTTATTTAACTCCAGCTGATGTAATGAGCAGCTTCTCATTTCTTCAACAACCATGTCAAAGACTCATCCTGTGGTCGTGGAAAAGATGTTAGTCTGTTTAAGAAGGGTCAAATCATTGGCATCAAGCAGAGAAAACATCTAAGGAGATTGAAGAAACTACTAAAACTGGGTTAAGAACTGTCCAACACATTATTAAAAACTGAAGGATAGTGGGGAACCATCGTCTTCAAGGAAGAAATGTGGTCAGAATAAAATCCTGAATGATGGTGATCGGTGAATCACTTATTTAACGCTGATGCCAAATCAAATCAAAGAAAAACAACAGTAGAACTCAGGAAAGGTGTGTTTAATAGTGAAAGTAAGAGCATTTCCACACACATAATATGAAGGGAACTCAAAGGATTGGGACTGAACAGCTGTGTAGCCTTAAGAAAACCACTAATCAGTAAGGCTAACCAGAAAAAAGGCTTCAGTTTGCTAGGGAGCATAAAGATTGGACTGTGGAGGACTGGAAGAAGGTCATGTGGTCTGATGAGTCCAGATTGACCCTGTTCCAGAGTGATGGGAGCATCAGGGTAAGAAGAGAGGCAGGTGAAGTGATGCACCCATCATGCCTAGTGCCTACTGTCCAAGCCTGTGGGGGCAGTGCTGTGATTTGGGACAGATCTGTGACATTGGAGGAGCTTAAAGAAACAGAGAATGAGACTGTGATGAAAACTAAAGGTGGTTCAATGAAATATTAGAGTGTGACTTTTTTAGGCGGCAACTTTTTTTTTGGCCAGGCATCTTTAGAAACAGAAAAAAGGCAAAGCCACAACACTGAAAGCACCACCAGTGGAAAAAAAAGAAAACAAGACCAGCCCATTTCATAATGTGTTACATTATTGGGAGAAATTTGTAATAAATCACGTTCACTAAATTAGACGCCATGCATCACTGGCTATATTCTAACTTCATCAGGTTAGCTTCATTAAAATGCTTTTATTTCATAGTTTCCACACAATAAATAAATTTCTGCTACAAGTTGGTTAAATACATTTTTGTTTGGTGTAAAAAATCAAAAGTCTAAATTCCTAGCTGACTTTGGGGGAGAGGCTGTATGGTAGAATTTGGTGGTCAAAGTTGGAGCCAAAGTCCATATCTATTAGGGGTGGGAAAAAAAATTGATTCACATAAGTATCAGGATTTTTTGTTTGACGATTTTTAAATCAGTTCTTTTGATCAAAAATTGATTTTTTTTCCACATTAAAATGCTTCATGTTAGTCTGTGTTAATAAACCACTTTTAATGCAGTCCAGGCTTTTGAAGAGAGAGTATAAACAGCTGGTTAAAATATATTGCTGAATAAATCCTAAAAACAGACTCACATGTGATGTGTATTTTTCCTGATATAGTCTGTATGCATCATCATTGTTCATCTTTTTCACTGGTGTTAAAAAAGCTAACTAAAGATTGCAAAAATCAGCAATATCGTAGAATCGCAATTTAAATCGAGAAGAGCGTGACGTCCCAGCCCTACTATTTATATTTATACTACCTAAAATGTTTCACTAGTACAATATCGAACATGTACAGAACCACCGTATTATATTTATAATATCTTAATTACCCATCTGTAACATACAAACATGTATATAACCACTGTAAATACCACTTACTATATACTCTATATTTTTTATTTTATTTTTAATTACTTTATTTTTCATTGTAAGTTTCTTTCTTATATTTGACTTGTATCCTGCTGCTGCTATAAATCTGGAATTTTCCAGACTAAGTTTCTGCATTGGTTGCATCGGTGCACCTAAATTTTTTCTTTTAAGATGCACCAGCACAAAAATTAGGTGTACCCAAATGTTTCATAGTGTCACCTTTAACATCATAACGTCACCATTTTATCACTTTCCATAACTTTTACATAATGTAAATTATTTAAAAAAAGAATAAGATGTGAAGAAATACTTGTCTTTACTCGAGGCAAACATGTTTATTAAAAGATAAACAGAGCGTTTAAAGCAGCACTACGGAAGATTCTCGCTTGACCGGAACCTGAATTTAGGTCTCAGACCAGCTCTTAATGAATATTGATTAAATTTGAATTTTGAATGCTTGGAATTTTTGTTGTTGTATTTTTTGAAAAAAAAAAATTGACTTGAATTTTATTTGTGATAAGCTGCATTATAAAAAAAAAAATTGACTTGACTGCCAATTGACTTGAAGCACTAAGACGCACAATTGACTGACTTAGCACCTGGCGCACACTAGAGGTTTTTAAGCATCTGCTAAAGTTCTTGCTTGAATTGTAGAATGAAATTACAAAAAGCATCTGATTAAATGAAATAAAATTTAGTAAATAAAATTGAAAAACAAAGCAAAATCAAAATCAAATAAAAGTGCTACTGAAATTAAATGTAACAAACTCAAACATGCTGCATTTATCATGGGAGAATGCATATCCGTGTGTAATGCTGTAGCTGGTTAATAGTGATTGTTTGAAACTGTATCAAAGAAAGTCATGCCGATCTACCAGGCTATTGTTAGCTGTTGTTAGCATGCCCTGATTGTTGTATGAAGAATGTGATTATCACTATGGCAGCATTTTTGTAAATTTAAGTCTAACAATACTATGTATACAGCTGATCTAGAGCGACACACCCCAGTGGCAGCTCGAATCAAACTCAAAGCTCTTCTTCTGGCCTACAAAACAGTGACAAAAATGGCTCCTGCCTACCTGGACTCCCTCATCCAGGTCTACACTCCCTCTCGCTCACTTTGCTCGGCCTGTGAAAGACGCCTGGTGCTCCCAGCCCAACATGGCTCTAAATCTCGAGCCAGACTCTTCTTTTCTGTTGTTCCCAAATGGTGGAATGAGTTACCTAACTCCATACGATCCACAGAGTCCCTTTCTACTTTTAAGAGATGTCTGAAGACTCATCTGCTCAGGGAAAACTTTGGCACTTAATCTGACCTTCTCCTCTTTGTCCTCAGAGGTAGGATGAATCAGAAGGTCTCAGATCAGCTCTTAATGAATATTTAGCACTGAATTTTGAATGCTTGGAATGTTGATCGATGTTGTTGACTTGAATTTTTGTTGCTGACTTGAAATATTCTTTGTGACTTGAATTATTTGTTGTGATAAGCTGCATTATAAAAAAAAAAAAAGCTGGCACTTCTTCTGGCACTAGATGGCAGCACCTGTGGCCAATTGACTTGAAGCACTGAGACGCACTTGCTAAGGTTTTTCCCCTCAGTCCGAATTCTTGCTTGTGTTGTACGTCGCTTTGGACAAAAGCGTCTGCCAAATGAAATTGTAGAATTGCAGAATTGTAAATTCAAACTAAAACATTAAGCAAAATAAAACATTTCCAAATAAAAGTGCTTTACTGAAATTAAATGTAACATTTCAAACTCAAACATCTGAATTTAAATAAAATATTGAAAAAATAAAAAGAGCTAATGTTTAAGGTGCTATACTGAGCTGAAAAATGAAATTAATATCCAGATTTTAACAACCAACAACAGACCATTTAACTGGATGGTCTTATTCTCCAATAAATTTGAACCTAGAATAAGACTTCACACAATATAGTCAATATTTACAAAACTAAAACCAAGGTAAATAATAATAAAAAAAAACAATTCTCAAGTTAATTTATAAAAGGACAGGACATTTCATTTTGACTTCTTTTCTTTATTTTCTTTTCTCTTTTTGTGGCTTTTTTTTATTTCAGTCATCAGTGGACGTGGACACACATCTCTGTGCCTGTGTGACTAAGAAACTCCCCCTTAACAGGAGAAAGGACTGAGCAAATATAGATGTTATATTAATCCTTACTTTGTTTTACTTATTTTTGTTGGTAATTATTAATTATCTGACAGCCACTAAGAAGAATTTGTAAGAACTTCGCTGCTTCGTAAGAGTAACCGCTCCGTGCTGAAACCTGACATCACAGTCTGGGCTCATTTGCATACTAACAGCTGATTGGATGATTACTGAGGGCTGTGTGTGTGTGTGTGTGTGTTTGGGCGGGCCTACAGCCTGGGAAGATAACGCAGGGACATAGAAAAGAGAGAAAGCAGGTGCTGTCTTGTCCGTTTTCGGCTGATTTTTCCACTACTGCAGTTACGTTTGTCAACCTAAATTTGTAAAAGTGCACCTAACATTTTTTCTTGGTGCACCAGTGTGCCCAAAATGGTTGCACTTTCTGAAAGGAATATCTTATCTTATCTCAAGTTGGAGCCAGTAAGCCTTATATTACAGAAATAACAAACAAACAAACAAACAAAAACATCCTTCTCGACTAATCCCAGTTCTTCCATTCAGCCATTTAACACCTCGTGAAGACACAAACTGAAGATCTGGTTCTTCCTCGTCTTGACAAATAAAAAGTCCAGAATGAACCGCTGACCTGGACCCCCCGCTGTCTGCCAGAACTCCTCTGATCTATAACGACATCTGCTGAACGTATGGAAAACTAATATTCACATCAACTGGGCGCCGTGCAGATTTAAGCAGTCAGTGATCTCATAAATCCACCTTTGGAGATGAGAGAAGTCTCGGCGTAGCATTATTTACTCAATCTGCTCACGCTTTCTGCAGCCGCTGCACACCGAGCCTCTCCTCTGCCTCGCTGATTTATGCGCCCTCGACTTATTCCAGCCTCTTTAATGCTTTTCATAATGGATACTGTATTTCATGGTCCAGAGGCTCAATGCAGCGCCGGACACTCAATTCATCTCCACCAGAATTACTGATTATACACTTAATTTTATACTTTCTTTATTGTGCAAAAGCTTTTTTTCTAACTTTTTATCTGATAGTTTTGAGAGTATTAACAGGAAATAAACCTGCAAAATGTCAATATAAGTGACCATATAAGCATTACAAATTAGGGCTGAACGATTTGAGAAAATAATCCAATTGTGATTTTTTTCCCCAATATTGCGATTTACTCTGTCTTATGTATTCTTAAACAAACATAAGCAGTAGATCTTTTTATAGTAAAACCAATATGACGTTAAATTAATCTAAGGATAAAGATTTGAGAAAAATTGAAGAAGTGAACAACAAGCAAAATAGGTATGAAACTGTAAAAACTGGGCAAACATGGTATGAAAGCGGAAAAAGGTTAAGAAATAGGTGCAAAATAGGTATGAAATTGCAAATTAAAATTGGGAATAATTTGAAAAAAAAAATCCCCCCAAAAAAAGTGGCTTAGGAAAATTGATTATGGCAGCAAAATTGGGAATTAAATTTGAAATTAAATTTCAAAAACCATGTCAAATTTCCAAAAATGGTTCTAACAGTGGCCAAAAAAAGATGAATGGGGGCAAAATAGGCATGAAGTTGTAAAAATGGGGTTAAAAAAGGTAAAAATGTTCCAAAAGTGGGAAAAAAAAGTGTATGAATAGAGGTAAAAAAAAAATAAGCATGACATTGTAAAAAACTACATCACAATGCCAAAATCTTCAACACATTTAGGGCTAAAAATATTGAACCTTCTGCAATTTGAAAATTGCAACAAGCCAAATTGTGATTTAATCTAATTTGCAATTAATTGTTCAGCCCTATTACAAATTACATGTACGTTATACTTTTATGTACTGTATTTTTCAGACTATAAGTCGCACTTCTTTTCATAGTTTGACTAGTCTGAGACTTATAATCAGGTGCAACTTATAAATCAAAATACAAATCATTTAACAAACTGACAGACTTGAACCAAGCAGTAAACATCACCGCCTACAGCCACAAGAGGGCGCTCTAGGCCACACATAATCAAAATGCCCCAAAAATGAAAAATTGAGCAAAAGTAACCGAGAAACTCGTGAGGGACTGACTAAAAGCAGAGGTAAGTCTTACTCCAAGTAATAAAATGAAGAAGGCTTATCATTCTGCATATTTCCAAGGAGGTTTTATTATTGCCGGTATCTGTTTGTTTGTTTCTTTTTTGTTTGTTGCTTTGTTTGTTTGGCCCCTGCTTATAGAACAACGTACCTGAAGACCTAAGGGCAACAGTAAATGTTAATGTTAATTCTAATTACAGCTCACTTTTATTATTCTAACTTATTTTATTTTATTCTATATTTCCTTATTTTATTTTCTATTTTTTTCTATTCTTCTATTGTTATAATGATTTTTTAAAAACTGTTTTTCTTAATTTATTTTATGATATATTTAATTTTACACTGAAACCTAACCTCCAGTGTTTTTCTCATTTTTAAACCTTTAAGATGGCGTTTTCTCAGTACGTACTGGGTACAGCTGTGTGGTTTATTGTTGCCTTTTTTCTATGATGCTTTTTATCAACACTGTATTATTGCAGTGTGGGTGGGTTCAGGGGCTGGGTGGAGTGGGTTTGGGTCATAGATCCTTCATTTTAATTCATCTGTCCTTTTGTAAAGCACTTTGAGCTACATTTTTTGTATGAAAAGTGCCATATAAATAAAGTTTGACTGATTGATTGATTGATTGATTGTTTGTTTCTCTATTAGCAACATAACTCAAAAAGTTATGGATGGATTTCGATTAAACCATGACTGTCTGGATTCAGGAATTTTTTAAAGGATTATTTAACCCTTTAAATCCCAGCTTAACTGTTTGGCAGAGGTCAATAAATTCAGACATATTTAATGTGTCAAAAAAAACACAATGTTGTTTGTTTATGTCAGTGTTTTAGGATATAGAAAAAACTGCAAACAAACCAGAAGAACTGATATTTCCTTTGTGTGGGATTTAAAGGTTTAAAAAGCTTAAAGCTTATTATTTAAATACTTAACTTTAATGACATAATACAGTTATTCACCAAAAACATTATTTAGTGTGTTTGTTAAACTCAGTGTCATCTATTTTCATGGTGCCATGAGGAGAATCTATTACCGGCAACATAAAGACTCTGCTACCCATGAGCACGCGCTGCGACTGTCGTAATGCTGCGTTCCAGTAACCTCAGAACTGGGAGTGACATCATCGCCGACTTACTGGCTTTCCAGTTGAAGTCGGAAAAAAACATGCTGATCTACCAGGCTATTGTTAGCTGTTGTTAGCACGCCCTGTGTTGTTGTTCACAAATATCACATGAAGAATGTGATTATCACTATGGCAGCATTTTTGTAAATAAACGTCTAACAATACTATGTATACAGCAGATCTAGAGCGACACACCCCAGTCAGAAGTGACAATAAATTGATTATTACAGGAGCTAAATAACTGTTCACACTGGGGGCATCCATCTTCCATTGTCAACTCGGGGGTGGCGAGGTTTCACCGAGTTCCCAGTAGGAAATTCAGACTTCGGGGGCGTTCCAGTTGCAGTTTCCTACTCGCAACTTGGAAATTCCTACTTCTGACTACAACTGAAATGCACCAAAAGACGTGACCCAAGGTGTGTAGTGGTAGCTTTTGATGTGTGACAACAAGCAATTTTTGGAAAACTTAGGCTACGTTTACATGGAAACTCCTGACTTAAAGACTCAAAGATTTTTCCTTTGCGTTTTAGAATTCTTCTGTGTTCAGACGACAACACTCGGAGACAAGTTAATCCGCTGTAATGTGCATGCCGTTTCAGTAGATGGCGGTGTAGGTCTGCCGAGAGGCAGTGCTGCAACAATACATGTACAAAGAAGAAAAACTTTTCACAAACAACAATGGTGAATGGACGCACAGAGACGCAGGAGTTTCTTTTTTGGACAACAAATCTGTCTGGATGGTTGTGACTGGATAACAAACCAAGCGCAGTAAGATGGTCACATGTTACTCGGCAGACTGCCGACACTGTTGTTGTTCCTGGTATGTGCGTGCGGTCTTCATGTGAAAAAGTACTGCGCATGCGGTGACGCCGGCGTTTCACCCTGAAACGCTCCGATGCAGGTTTACACGGGCTGCATGGAGAGCATTTTGGAAACTTTCCACCCTGGAGCCTGTTTTCAAAAGTTTCCATTTTCGACAAGTTTCCATGTAGACGCAAGGCCAAAACGCAATGAAAACTTATCGGATTTGACCATTTTTGGCGCCATGTAAACGGCCCCTTAGTATCATAGCTTTGTAGCCGGCTATATATCTCTACTTACAGCCCGGTGCTATAAGACGTGTCTGAATAATATAAATTTGCTCTAGTTTTAATTGTCTTGTTCCTGAAGTTGAGTATCCAGGCCAGTCCAGCCCTGTCCGACCCGACCGCGAAGCTAAGGAATAGCATTTATAGCTAACCTATTTTGATGCTATAAAACTCATCTTAAAGTGTGTATTTCCATCAGGCATATATCTAAAAGAGAGACTTTTTTGTAATTACTTAGAAACTCCTCATAGCATCTTGAAGTCATTTTTTTTGCTATTTTATTTCCAATATTCATGCTTTTTTAATTGATTTTGTCCCAAATATTTGTGAATTTTAAGTCATCAGGTAATCAACTTTTAACTTTTTATTGCTTTGAATCTCACACCATGAAAATTTCAGGTTTTTGGTTTATTTGTAGTTTTCTCTGTTCCCTGAAATGTTAAGGGAATTGAACAATGATTTGATTTGTTCTGATTTATATAACATTAATGTCCCTGGGTTTATTTTTTTGTCTGGTAACCAATTGAGCTGGTAGTTAAAGGGTTAGCATTGCGAGATAGCACCATTTTCAACATCTGAACATATTACTCCACCAACAATAGACAGGGGAAAAAAATACAGGACAAGTTTCCAACAGGTTCTACAAGATATCAAAGACTGATCTGGATCCCGGCAAAATTCTGGATTCTCTGATCCAGAACAAGAAAAATTTAGATATCCTTGGAATTTTCGTCATAGCAAGGGAACAAATAAAGACATAGACTTCAACAAATGCCAAAATATAGCCAAGATACTGTGGAATCTGGAGTGTTCAATCTGATTTGTTGGATCTTCAAAAACGTTGGTGCTCGATCCAATAGAAAACAAAACGCCACGATGAACTAAAATAGATATCATTATAAATCCAGTTGCTAATGGTATGTTTTCATGTTCAAGGAATCTAAATATTTAGATGAAATAAAGGTGGGACTAATATTTAACTTTGGAGTGGCAGCAGCATTTTGAACTGAAGAGTATTTTGAATTATTGATGATCTGGAGATGTTCTGCTGAGGCATGTTGAAAAGCAGAAGCAGGTTTCTGTGAGCCAGAGTCTGATGACGAAACCCTGCACCCCACACCACCGTGAGGCCGACCCCCCCCCCCCAACACCCCCACATTAACCACCAGCTCACGTCCCAGCGCTGCCTTTTTTATTTTTTAACGGGCGGCCTCTCCCCGCCCGGCTCTCAACAGGATATGAAAGATGAGGAGATCTCAGACGGAGACGGGGGCTGAGACACAATGGGAGCGATGGCTATCAGCCCGTGAGCCGCCACTAATTCATGACGTAGCAGGAAACTTATTTAGCGGTGCTCATGCCCGGGCCGTTATTGCAGACAGCAAATAAGCAGCGGGGAGGAGAAGGCGAGCGGATTCGCCGGGTTTGTGGAGCGGGGGATGATGAAAGGCTAACAAGCTCTGAGCATGAGGAAACAGACGCAGAAAGTGAATGGCTGATGTCGTTTCCACTCTAACGTCTCACGACAGGATGTAGTTTCCACTGGAGAGGAGGGAGAGCCCTGAAATATCTGCTGTTACGAGACTCTTTCTGCTCCATTCTCATCTAACAAGTCCAGCCTCAAAGACCCAAAAACATGGATGATCTTACCCGAGTGACCTTTAACCACAAACCTGACGCCACACTAAAGAGTTAATAATATTTTATGATCTGATGTATGGAGCTACGGACCAGCTTCATCTAAACCAGAGCTGGAAACAGAGAGTTGAATCGATGCTACGTTCACACTGCAGCCCTTATTGCTCAATTCTGATTTTTTGGTTTGGCTGTTCAGATTACACCTGTAAATGTGGCCTGACTGCAGACTGTGATGTGAACAGCTCAGTTTAACATGAATGACATCAGGCACAGCACAGAGTGATGAGGGTCGACAAACACGGACCAAACTGCTTCACAATGCCGGAGAAGTTTGTTCCCATAACACAGAGCCTGATGTTACAGCAGCTCTTATTAAAGTAATTATGGCTATATTTCATTTCTTATGATCCTAAAGGCATCTGTTCATATGTTTGTTAGTTTGTCTGAGAGCAGATCAGACAGGAGCAGACTGCTCACTGACTGACGCTGTCTCGTAGGAACATACAGGAGCAAATGTGCACGGGTGAGATGGACAGCAGAGGATCATCAGTGTCCTGTAAACTGTTATTTTAACCTTATGAAATCATTCAAAAAGTGCAGTGCAGTGTTAAAGGATAAGTTTGGTTTCTACAGATTTCACATTTTTTATAGAATGAAGTAGAACAATATACTCACCCAGAAGGCTTTCCTGATCCAAACAGTGCTTCAGAAGATATTTAGATCCAAAATCGAGCAGCGGACATCCGTATAATGGTAGCACACGGGGCATGTATAGCGCAGCTCCTAAAACTGCATTAATCGTCCAAAAACTCATTAGTTTCACCAATATTTCATCATGGTCCACTCACGCTACTCCTCCATTACAGTCTGTGTCACTCCAGACATGTTTTTGTGACTGTGCTGACCTCTGAACTGAAGAAGAAGGTTTGCCTCCGCACATGCGCAGTACGGCTCATTGTTTCAGGGGAAGACCGCCGGCTACACAACGACTTTCTTCTTCCAGTTTTGTGCAAAATGGACGAATATCTATCGGATGAAGATGTTGTGGAGGAGAACTTTGAATATGATGGGTGTCCTTACAGTTTGGAGCCAGAGTACTGCGCAGGCGTGGAGGCAAACGTTCTTCTTCTTTAGTTCAGAGGTCAGCACAGTCACAAAAACAATGGTGGAGCGACACCGGACTGTCTTGGAGGAGTAGCGTGAGCGGACCATGATAAAATATTGGTGAAACTAATGAGTTTTTGGACGATTAATGCAGTTTTAGGAACGGCGCTATACATGCCCCGTGTGCTACCATTATACAGATGTCTGCCGCTCGATTTTGGATCTAAATATCTCCTGAAGCACTGTTTGGATCAGGAAAGCCTTCTGGGTGAGTATATTGATCTACTTCTTTCTTTAAACAACGTGAAAGCTGTAGAAACCGAACTTATCCTTTAATAAACTAAGATTATCAGATATCATAATACAAACGTATGATTCATTCACGCGCGCTCTCACTTTCTCTTATCACTCCTCCCTTTTTATGCATTGTTTAATGTTTGTAGATAGAAAAACAACTAAAATCCATTTTTTTAATGATCATGTCTATATTAATCTCTGATTATGTTCTGTGCATGAAGTGACTTTGAAAACATTTGTCCCAAAGTAAACTGCTGCTCTAGTGTGACGTCAAAGTCACATTAAATGCGACCTGCTGTTCAGATCGCGGTCACATATGTATCTGATTTAGTACCACATTTGAAAGTGGACTGAATCTGATTTGAAAATGTCAGATTCAATGCCACTTGTGCTGTTCACACTGTCAGAAACAAAGCAGATACAGGTCGCTTTTGACTGCAGTGTGAACGTAGTCAAGAACTCAAAAACGTGAATGATCATACCCGAGTGACCTTTAACCACAAACCTGATGCCACAGTGATGAGTTAATAATATTTTATGATCTGAATTATTGACACTAGGGCTGTAATCAACCAAAGAAATTGTTGGTCGACTGAAACACAGCAATTGGCGACCAAAAACCAACTACTTCTGCTGTTTTATCCCAGCATTTTTTATTATTTTTTTTTTTTTTTTTTTTTTTTTTTTTTTTTTTTTTTTTTTGTGAGTTTTGACCGTCTTCTGTTTTTCTTTTTTGTTTCTACATGCAATGTTTGCAATATGAATGTATTTGTCAGGTTCACTGACATAAGTTGTTTGGCTTTAATAAATCAGACACTGATTTTTACAGCACTGTACCTCTTTTTTCTTCCAAAAATGTTTTGCCAGTGTCAGGGGGTACTTTACCAAAAATATATTTCTAAGGGGGTACATCACTGAAAAAAGTTTGAGAACCACTGGACTAGAATATTGAAATGTTCTTAAATAAAAATATTGAAATGAACGATAAATACATTAAAATGGTGTTCTGAGACATGATGGGGGTGCTCAGAAAATACCCTCATTTCACTTGATACGTTTCTCCTGATGTATTGAACTGCAGGGGAAAAAAATAAATCGACACACTTGGTCAACCAATCAGAATTTTGGTCGACTGAGCACGCTTCGACCAATTAGTCGACCTGTCGACTTGGACTTTACAGCCCTAATTGACACTGGGGCTAAAGAACAACTTCATCTAAACCAGAGCTGAAAACAGAGAGTTACGTCAATAGGCTACATAGAGCTGGGCGATTTCTCCCCCCAAAAATCTTTGATTAAATAAAAAAAAAACTTGATTCACGATTCAATGCCCCCGCCCATTTATCTATACTTAAAATACACATTTAAAAATAAAAAAATCAACACAGAAATCGACACAAAATGCTGCTACTACCACCAACGACAACCGCCTACAGACACAATTTGCAGCGAGGTGTTGTTTGGACGCTGCAAAGCCAAACCAATTCCAAACTACGGACGTTGAGGGACCTTTCTTGGGCAGGAGCCCCTCTTCCTCCTCGCCGGTTACAGCCGCTGCCGCCATGTTGTCTATGTTGTTTATGCGCGTGACGTCTCGGGGTAGGAGAGTGACACACAGCAGGAAGTGCACTACAGAAAGCCTCGGGTCCTCACGAATGTGAAATGAACGGGCTTGCCGACTTGATTTTTAAATCTTATCGATTTTTTTGCCCAGGCCTAAGGCTACGTTCACACTGCAGTCAAAAGTGGCCTGAATCTGACATTTCAAATCAGATTCAGGAAGAAATAGAGAAAGAAATAAGAAATAAAATATACCTATAATTACTTTAATAAGAGCTCAGTCAAGGTGAGCTGTTGTAACATCAGGTTCTTCTCCAGCTTTGTGAAGCACAGTTTTGTTCTCTCGTGTTTGTTTCCCTTCATCACACCATGATGTGCTCGATGTCATTAATGTTCAACTTTTCTAGTTTTTATATCCTGTATATTTTATTAATACTTATTTTTACATTTGTAAGTTTCTTTCTGATATTTCTCTTGTATCCCGCTGCTGCTGTAAATCTGGAATTTCGCCTTTGGGACTAATAAAGGAATATTTAATCTTATCTTAATAAGTTTATCCTGCACTTTACTTTTGTTTGTTAAATGTTAGCTGTAATGATCACAAGCTTAAATCTCTACTGAATGTTAAAAAACAGCACTGTCTGCCCATTATCAGCCGGCCTTTCCATCGTTTTATCTTTCATTGTTTCCTTTTCTAACTTGTTTTTCAATTAAACTCCAAACAGACATTCATCTCCATTTACGGGCAAAGATTAGGCTTTACCGCAACACTAAAAAATAAAACTCACAGTAAACACAGACTCTCCTAAATTAGACTCATTTGTGTTAACAAGCTGGAAATGATGCAGATTACTTCTGTTGTATTAAAACACAAATTTCCTGTTCACTCATTAACCGAGCCTCTAACATTCATTCATTAAAATAACATAAAGAGCTTTAGTTAGTATGCACATACATCAGAAGAGCCAATCTGAGCTCTCCTTACTGATCACCAAGGGATCCCAACTATAACTACTTCAATAGAATTATTGCTAAGTTAGCTTTTAGTGATCACTCCTGCCTAATTATTCAATTAAAAAATCACTTAAGTGACGGGAGAAACTACTGGGATCTATTTTACCAGAAACCACTGCAGGTGTTTGCGAATACAAACACACAAATTAATGCAGAACGGCACCACCATTAAATCCTGTGATTATTTTTTACTGCTTATTTGGTCCATTTAAACTTTGCAGGAGGAACAAATTGAAACAAAATGGTCCTAAAGTGCAAATGCTTCCTGCTTGTGTTTCTGAATTTATTTTCTGTCTCACAGCCACTTCCAGAAAGCAGCTAGAAAAGACTAAAAACATCATTAAGTACGGTTTATGCTTGGTTGTTATTCAAACACTGACTCAGTGTCTACAAATCATCGAGGACAGATGGTCCTACTTTTCTGTTAACGTGCAGAAAAAAACAGAAAATTAAAGTTTAGTCCAGCCTGGACAACTCTGATTAGAGCCTGAGGGCCTATCACTAAAGGCCCCGGACACTCACACTGTGTTTAAATCACTCTGGTTAAATAATATTTGCTGTGTTTCCTCTAAATAAATAAGAAGAAAAGATACCTCAAAGGCCAACCTGTGCCAACCTCCAGGAAGCTTTTGGGAGCATTGCTCTAAGTGGTGAAGATGGCTTCATGAAGGGCATCAACTGTCTGGAACTGATGGCCATTTTTATAAACTTCCCTTGACCTCCATCCCCAAATGTTCTCTATGGGATTTAAATCAGGGGAACATGCGGGATGGTCCAAAAGAGTGATGTTATTCTCCCTGAAGAAGTCCTTGGTCAAGCGAGCATTGTGAACTGCAGCGTTGTCCTGTTGAAAAACCCAGCTGTTACCACACAGACGAGGGCCCTCAGTCATGAGGGATGCCCTCTGCAACATCTGCACGTAACCAGCCGCCGTTTGACGACCCTGCACCACCTGAAGCTCCAGTGTTCACTGAATGAAAAAGCACCCAGATCATGATGGACCCCCCTCCACTGTGCCGGGTAGAAAACATCTCAGGTGGGATCTCCTTGTCATGCCAGTAACGTTGAAGCCATCTGGACCGTCAAGGTTACATTTTTTTCTCATCAGAGAATAAAACTTTTTTCCACCTTTCAGTGTCCCATGTTTGATGCTCCAAAGTCTAAACGGGCAGTTTTGTGGCGTTGAAGGAGACGAGGTCTTTGAATTGTTTTTTGTTTTTGAAACCCTTTTCCCACAGATGCCGTCTGATGGTTATTGCGCTGCAGTCGGCACCAGTAAGGGCCTTAATTTGTGTCGAGGACCGCCCTGTGTCTTGATGGACAGCCAATCAGATCCTCCGGCTCAGCGCAGGTGTAATTTTTTTGGAGTCTACCACTTGACTTTTTTGTTCCATAATGCTCAGGATCTTTCAAAACATTTAGAATGACTGTCTTATCAAGGCCCAACCTCAGCAGCAATGGCACGCAGTGAGAGGCCTTGCTTATGCAGCTCGACGATCCGACCACGTTCAAGAAGAGAAAGCCTCTTAGCTTTAGCCATCAGGAGGGCATGACCGCGTGAATGCCTGACAGAAAATGAACATTTTGAGCAGATTTTGGCTTTAATAGCCTGTGGTCTTAAACTTTTGATCAGCTGATAAACAGCCTATTTCAGTTTACTTGTTGTTTTCAATAAATTACTTTTTCAAAGTGCTTTATGTCACACTCCCCCTTCTTTCTTTTGCATATTGTAGCTCTTTTTAAAACCTCAGAAGGTCCAAATGTGCAAAATTCATATTCTAGCAATTTTTCAACTGGTCTTAAGATTTTGATCAGGTCTGTGTTTGTTGCATGAAAAGTGCAATTATAATAAAGTTTGACTGATTGATATTATTTGTTTTACAATAATCACCAAAACAAATCATTATTAGCTCTATTTATTTGTTTATTTTGATTATATTATTACTTATATTCTGATTTTTTGTTTCACTTTTAGCTCCAGCTTTTCCGCTGTTCCTCACTCAAATGCTCAAGGTCTTTGATTTTATTTTAAATATTTTGTTTAATTTTATTCATGTAACATTTTTTATTTGTTTTATTCTATTTTATTATTATTGTTTCACATGATTTGGGTTTGCTTGTTCTTATTGTTGTTATTTAAGTTTATTTTCCTGTTTTGTCTGTATTTATGTAAACCACTTTATGCTACATATGTTGTATAAAATAAAAAAGTTTGGTGGATTAATTCATTGATTTTATGGATCACAACTTTCTGATGCTGAAACTCAAATGAATCAACCTGATGACTACAAATTTTCCAAACATCCAAACTCTGAACATCTGCAGAGGTTATGGCGCAGAGGAAATGTTTCTGAAGCAGTGAACTGAGTGTTTTTGGTCTATAAATGGATTTATTGATTATAAATAAAAGTACAGCAGCAGCCTGGTTAAACGCTTCGATGGTTTAAAGACTGGATCTGAAGTTTTTCACTCTTTAGTCTGTTTCCTCTCTTTCTGCTCACCTGTCTGTGCTGATTGGTCGACGCTCGTGTGTTTGTAAGTCAGTTCAAACCTGAATGTGGCGCCGGGGTCATGGGGGGAGGGGCTTATCCGAGGCCCTCAGTAGACCTCCGATCCTCCACATGTAGACGGAGAACAGCGGGAACTCTTTGGACAGCAGGAAGACCCGCTGCTCCAGGTGACCCAGGAAGCCTGACTGATCTGACCCCGCCTCCACCCAACACGGTACCTTAGACTTCTGCAGGAGCTCCTCCACCACCCCGAACAGGAAGCACGAGTTCTGGTACTGATCCACCGGGAAGGAGTCCAACCCTGAGGAGGCGTCCTGGTCCTGGAAAGGAATATTCCTTTAGTGCTGTGGTTTCCGGTTGGTTCCCATCACCACCCCACCAATGAGTTTCGATTTATTCATTATACACGTAGCTGTTAATGGAGATATTAGCATGATCCCTCTATCCATGGTTGGTCCATCTATAGTAACTTTTTTTTTTATCACCACATAGACATGAGGTCCCTCTGAAAATGGGATGTCACATCTCAAGAGGTCTTTAATACATTTATACTTAACAGAGACAAATATGGTTGGGGTGCACTTGTGGTCTGGGCACCATGAGTTTGTCACTACCATAAATTCTTATTTTCAGTAAGAATATCATTGATTATACTTCTGTAAAATTAAAACTACAACCATTCAGACATGAGTACCCTCCATATATGTATATCTATATATATCTATATATCTATATCTATATCTATATATCTATATATCTATATATATATCTATATCTATATATATATATACATATATATATATATATATATATATACATACATATATATATATATATATATATATATATATACACATATATATATATATATATACATAAGCACTTGTGGGCTGCAGTTTTTTGGGCTTCTTCCAAAACTACAGTTGCTCATTTGGACCTGTTGTGCCCCCAAACTCATGAGGGATCTGATTCTGACTCTACTACCAATATTAGCTAAATTCAAAAGTTACACAAATTATTTTCTCCCACTCTAAACACAAATCTATCGATTATTTTTGTAATCGATTACTCTATCAATTTTTTTGTCGAGTAATCGAGTAATCGGATAACGGTTACATTGCGCTCAATGCTACTTTTTTTTTTTTTTTACATTGAATCACTACACATTATTATTATTAGTTACACACAAAGCAGAAAAGCCAGGTCACTTAAATTAACAACTTACTTTTCTTATTTTGAACATTCTGAGCATAAATGGGATCTCAAAATCAAAATCTATACTTTTATTTTTACTCTGGGCCATATCTTGCTTTTTTCAGTATTTTTATTTTAAGTTTGGTTATTTTTATTTTATTTGTATACATGCCTGTCTCTTTTTGCTAAATTATTGCCTTTACTACTGTACCATATTGATGATCTTATTTTGCTTACTTTATTTCTAGGACCAAATAATCTCATACTTAGATACTAAGATCATTTAACTAGCTAATGTACATTTCTATAACATATGAAAGCATTCCCTACACCTGCTTCCTCTACTCACTGTCAGTGTTTCCTCTTCTACTCTCTGCAATCAAATTAAATGTAAAGTTATTGGATGTGAAAAGTATGTGAACAAAATACACATGATTCTGAGCAAGTAGCCTCCGCATTGATTTACGTTCTGAACCAGCCTTTACACGGAGCCATAATCAAAGTAGGTTATTTACTAGCCCATATCTCAGTTTATTGATCATATTAGCTGCTTCTGTTGATGTATCATGAGTGTCATCCTGTTGTGTCACTCTGACGACGAACAGAACGGATGTTTACTACTGCAGCAGTGACGACGTGCTATCATGCTAAGCTACGTGCTTAGCTATCTCTGTTTGACATCAGACACACTGCACTGTGTTTTCTTTTCGTCCCTTCTTGTAGTGACCACACACTTGGGACACTCTGCAATTTCTTCTGTGGACTCTCTCCTTTCTGTCCCTCTCTTTTCTCTTCCTTCATGATTTTACAAGCCGCGCAGCAGCGGAGGTAGCAGGCGCGTTGTGCCACAGAAATGACCGTCCGTGTCAAACACCGTGCGCTGTACAGTAGTCCAAATATATATTTTGCATGTATAATTATATTTAAACGAGGCTTCGAGGCACACAATTTGCTTCGAGGATATTTTGTAATCGAATACTCGCGATTATACGAGGAATCGTTTCAGCTCTACACAAATGTACATTTCAGTGTTAAAAGACAGGGAAATGATGTTTTCATCAAAAAATTGACAAATCGCAAAAAATACTTGTTCACTAGTTGACTATCAAAAAAGTAATTTGTGGCAGCACTAATATATAAATATACGTATATATCTTTAAAATTTTGTGAGGAGTTTTAGCTTTTAATCCATTGTTTTACTATGATCATCTCGTTATTATTGTTGCTGCATTGTTAGAATTTATACAACTTGCTGGATTTTGTTTTTTTTTCATTTTCAAATCTCTTTGTTTATATTTGTCTGTGAATGTCGTGGTGTTAAGCTCATGGTACTCAATACAGGGCCTGCAAACACCTCTGTGTATATTTGTATCATCTCTTGTCTTGGCTCCTTGAAGCGAATGATGGACTTACTGTGTGTAATAATTGTAAGAAATGTTTGTTCTTCAGAAGGAACCAATAAAATGTACATTGGAAAAAAAAAAGAGGAAGAGGGCTGAGTGTTGGTGATCAGGTCGTGTGATTTTCTTGAAGCAGCCACAAGTGTCCAGATGAGTTTGACATCTTGGATTTAACTTCCTGCTAATTAAGGATTAATGAAACCATCCTGTAACGTAAAATCTCCCCTCGTATTTCTGCTGTGGACCGACTGGATCTTGGCTCGCTGCCTCTTTGGCTCCGGATCAGAGCGGCAGCCTCCACATGGCAGCTCTGAATCCTCACATGTTGGCTTGTGTCAAAACTTCCTACAACATCCTGGAGGTCAACCAGCACAAATATCATCTCTGCCGGGAGAGGCTGCTGCCGACGTGCACAAATTAAAGAAGAGGGAGATGGAGTCGAAGGCAGTGAAGAGGCTGAACTATTACTCACACAAACAGTGAGACGATCCTTCAGGGACGATGGATTGATACATGATGTAACACGCTGCAAACACTTTTAAACAAAAGACGACAACAATGAAGCACGAGGAGCGAGGTGCGGATGCTTTCAGAGCGAGTTCAAGGCCTCCAAAACACGAGGAACCAGAAGTTAATTATTCAAATAAACAGACGCTGGATTTGTTCCAGGCAGCATCTCCGCCTTTCCGAGCGTTCGTGTGTTGTGAGAAATGTCAGAGGAAAAAACAACTCCCAGATGGCTG
Source organism: Scarus forsteni (assembly GCA_036419115.1). Classification (NCBI taxonomy): domain Eukaryota; kingdom Metazoa; phylum Chordata; class Actinopteri; order Labriformes; family Labridae; genus Scarus; species Scarus forsteni. The sequence goes on from JAZDUH010000283.1 coordinate 2,763,406, forward strand.
TCAGGTGTTTCTCCAGGCTTTTAAAGAGTTGACAGGAAGTGACAACAACACCGCCACAAACCCACACTGACACTCGGCACGTAAACCCCTTCACCGGCGGGTCACTTGGCATTTTGTTCGGAGCGACCTCGACACAATTTCCTTTTCTTCTCACAACCCCATCCATCTATTTTCTTCCACTAATCGGGTGGATAGAGAGAGCTGGTCCAGACCAAGAGTCAGCCTCGTGATAAATGAAGCCAACGTGGGACTGCAAAGGACTTCGGTTTCTTAAATCCCACGGTCTGCATGAGCACCAGGAGTCGCCCAAACTAACCCTCCGTCGAGAAAACCAACTCAGATCAAATTACGCTGTTGTACAAAAGGGAAGTAAACCAGATGATTAGCAAATCCTTCTTGATCCAAATTCAATTGAATATCCCACAAAAACAAGATATTTAATGTTCAAACTGATGAACTTTGTCGGTTGAATTATTTCTCTTTCTTGCTTAATGTTAAACTTCAGTTGGACAGTTTCATATACAATAAAATTGCCAAAAGTATTCACTCACCTGCCTTGACTTGCATATGAACTTAAGTGACATCCCATTCCTAACCCATACGGTTCAATCTGACGTCGGTCCACCCTTTGCAGCTATAACAGCTTCAACTCTTCTGAGAAGGCTGTCCACAAGGTTTAGGAGTGTTTATGGGATTTTTTGACCATTCTTCCAGAAGAGCATTTGTGAGCTCACACACTGATGTTGGACGAGAAGGCCTGACTCTCAGTCTCTGCTCTAATTCATCCCAGAGGTGTTCTATGGGGTTGAGGTCAGGACTCTGTGTAGGCCAGTCAAATTGATCCACCCCAGACTCTGTCCTCCATGTCTTTATGGACCTGCTTTGTGCTCTGGTGCACAGTCATGTTGGAGGAGGAAGGGGCCAGCTCCAAACTGTTCCCACAAAGTTGGAGCATGGAATTGTCCAAAATGTCTTGGTGTGCTGAAGCATTCAGAGTTCCTTTGACTGGAACTAAGGGGCCAAGCCCAGCTCCTGAAAAACACCCCCACACCATAATCCCCCCTCCACCAAACTTTACACTTGGCACAATGCAGTCCCACAAGTATGGTTCTCCTGGCAACTACCAAACCCAGACTGGTCCATCAGATTGTCAGATGGAGAAGCGTGATTGGTCACTCCAGAGAACGCGTCTCCACTGCTCTAGAGTCCAGTGGCGGCGGTTTTTACACCACTGCATCCACGCTTTGCATTGCACTTGGTGATGTGAGGCTTGGATGCAGCTGCTCGGCCATGGAAACCCATCCATGAAGCTCTCTGCACTGTTCTTGAGCTAATCTGAAGGCCACATGAAGTTTGGAGGTCTGTAGCGATTGACTCTGCGGAAAGTTGGCTTCTCCATATGCGCCTCAGCATCCGCTGACCCCGCTCCGTCAGTTTACGTGGCCTACCACTTGGTGGCTGAGTTTCTGTGGTTCCCAAACACTTCCACGTTCTTATAATCCAGCTGACAGTTGACTGTGGAATATTTAGGAGTGAGGAAATGTCACCACTGGATTTGTTGCTCAGGTGGCATCCTATCACAGTTCCACACTGGAATTCACTGAGCTCCTGAGAGCGACCCATTCTTTCACTAATGTTTGTTAAAACAGTCTGCATGCCTAGGTGATGATTTTATACACCTGTGGACATGGAAGAGACTGGAACACCTGATTCTGATTATTTAGATGGGTGAGCGAATACTTTTGGCAGTATAGTGTATGTCACGGAAATACAGTGCCTGGCCAAAAAAAAAAAAGTCCACATCTGGATTTAACTAAACAAACAGGTCTGAGCCTCCTGTTGGATAATTACTGCATGGGCGATTATCAGCTGAAATAAGTTATTTAACTCCAGCTGATGCAATGAGCAGCTTCTCATTTCTTCAACAACCATGTCAAAGACACATCCTGTGGTCATGGAAAAGACGTTATTCTGTTTAAGAAGGGTCAAATCATTGGCATCAAGCAGAGAAAACATCTAAGGAGATTGAAGAAACTACTAAAACTGGGTTAAGAACTGTCCAACACATTATTAAAAACTGGAAGGATAGTGGGGAACCATCGTCTTCAAGGAAGAAATGTGGTCAAAATAAAATCCTGAATGATGGTGATTGGTGAATCACTTAAACGTTTGGCCAAATCAAATCAAAGAAAAACAACAGTAGAACTCAGGGGTGTGTTTAATAGTGAAAGTAAGAGCATTTCCACACACACAATGTGAAGGGAACTCAAGGGATTGGGACTGAACAGCTGTGTAGCCTTAAGAAAACCACTAATCAGTAAGGCTAAGCAGAAAAAAGGCTTCAGTTTGCCAGGGAGCATAAAGATTGGACTGTGGAGGACTGGAAGAAGGTCATGTGGTCTGATGAGTCCAGATTGACCCTGTTCCAGAGTGATGGGAGCATCAGGGTAAGAAGAGAGGCAGGTGAAGTGATGCACCCATCATGCCTAGTGCCTACTGTCCAAGCCTGTGGGGGCAGTGCTGTGATCTGGGACAAATCTGTGACATTGGAGAAGCTTAAAGAAACAATGAGACAGAGAATGAGACTGTAATCAAAGCTAAAGGCGGTTCAACGAAATATTAGAGTGTATTAAATTGTACCACAGAGACGTATCATTCATCCAATTATATTCTAAGGGGAGCAAATTTGACCAGGTATTTCTGAGACCACGTCATTCTGCTGAAAATGACATAATGACATATAAAAAAAGGCCAATGTGGAAAAGGACATTATGATATAAAACATGACTTTAACAAAGTTTTTTTTATAATTATTTTCCAAAAGCTTGGAAAATACATAAAAAGTTATTATTTTAAAAAGTGTAAAATTGTTAAAATAATCATCATAAAATGTTTAAGTATAATAATCTGATATTTAAGAATAATAAAACATATTTCATATTTTAGAATTTAAAGGCCAGGTTATATATTTGTCTGTTATTTTTCAAAATAGAATTTATATCAAAATGTTGTTTTTATTTGTTTAATTATGAATCTTTTGGGGTTCCTAAGATCATCTTTAAGCAGGGTTTATACCTGAACAAGACATTTTTCATGCTGCCATCCCCTTACAAACAGCATTCTAAAGATCTATTTAACTTGTTTAAGAATCATAACTGGCAAACAAACATGGTGCAGCATTAAGAATATAATAAAATGCTTCAGGTAAGCTCCTGTTCAAGGACTTTTTAAATCATTTGGCTTCATGTAATCAGTATAACTTTGAAATATTGTATTATACTTTTGTCTGAGCTCTGAAAAAAGGCCTCTCTGCTGCAGCTGCTGTCAATAAGACGGAGAGGCTGAACTCCATCTGGGCTCACACGCTGCAGTGTGATGTGAATCTGCAAATCTTCATTAAAAAGACGATTATCTGAGCTCCATCCAAGCACAAACCCGAGATGATCAGACGGACCGTCTCATCCAGAACATTAAAATGATTTCTTACACAGTGTGGTTGGTTGATCCTTTTAAAACCGACAAACTGAGAAAAAAGAAAAATGTAAAATTAAATGAAGGCGCTGCCGGAGGAATTAACTTTTATTTCATGAAGGATTTAGTGAATCCAGAATGTGAATCAAACAGAGCGGATCCTGTTTGCTGGCTCTGCGTTTGATTAATATGCAGATTTTCTTGTTTTACACCAGAAAAGAGACAAAAACTCAACATGAAAGGGAAGCTGTTCAGTTTTTTCAGCTTTAAGAGGCACCGAGCTCCACTGATGATAATAAAAGACTTTTTGATGTCAAGGCCAAGGGCTGCTGTTAACAACTATATTGGCCTCTTTATTACAATAAAAATAAGAATAATATATAAATAATAATGAACAATAATAATAACATTATAAATATTAAATCTAATAAATATGAAAAAATAATGTCAAAAATTAAATGATTTTTAAAAATAAATAAAAACCTACCAGTATCATAATAGATAAATAATAATAAACAATTAGAAAAAACAATACAAATAAAATAAAAAATAATAAGTATGACAAAAAAATGAAAGAAAAAAAATTAAAAATATATATCTTCCACTGAGTATTATAATAATAGATAGATAATAATAAACAACAAAAAGCAATAAAAAATAGAAACTAATAAATATGAAAAACAAAACAAGAAAAAAATTAAATGAAATAAAAAATAGTAAACTAAAATAATGTGTGTAATTTCTCAGTTATACAGGTCACAATTATCAAATTCTTTGTTAAAAGGGCAAAAGTTAAAGTTTCTCTGTTAGATGCAAGAACCTCGAGCATCTAACAAAGAACTTTTAAATAGTTAAAATAGTCAAATATAATCAATAACAACAATTATAAAATTATGATTATTATTATTTTAAAAACGTATTTATTCAGTCTGTCTTTTATGTAGAACTAATATAGAGAAAATAGAATATAATTATTTATTTCTAAGTGACAATACTTATCTTACCTTATTTTTTAATTTTTAGTTTTATATTTCTTATCTGATGTTGTATCCCATTTTTTATATTTGCTTATATATTTTGATAAAGTTTGATAAAGTCTTTTAGGATTTTTTTATTTTAGTGTAATTTTAGTCTTTTAACATGTTTTATTTGTTTCAAATGTTTTTATAGCATTTTATTTATTTGTCTGATATTTCCTGTTTGCTTTTTCCTGCATCTGTTCTTATTAATTTTATAATTTATTTTAATTGAGCTTCTGTGGCGTGCATTAGCCTACACCAACTATTCTTTACAACTACAGTGGAAAAAACTTAGTAGATGGACCTCTGCTGAGTGTTTATTTGCTGAGTGGTTGAAAGAAAGTGATTATCATTATTCATGTATGTGTATGTGTATGTATAGGTATGTATATATAAATGTCTTGATGCACTTTGAGCTGCAATTTAATTTGTAAGAACTGTGCGATATTAATAAACTTTGATTAAAAGAATATCAAAAATAATTTAAATGAACTAGTAACTTAAAATAAATAAATAACAAATAATAGTCTAGACTCCATTGTCAAACAATAAAAAGCAACATGCAAAAGTAACCATAAAGTCTTCATTTGCTATTTTAGATTCGGTTTTGATGACTGCCGAATTATGTTTACATTCAGATTTTCACTTATAGAATTCCCCTGCGTTTATCCGATGACTGTCAGCAGAGGCAGGCTAACATTACCCATTGACCCCCAGTGGTTGAGCTAAGTTAACTGCTGCTTGTCACAGTTGAAAGACTCAAGTGTAACTGCCTGTCGTGAACTTCGGAGGCAAGACACAAAAACAAAAAAAGCGGCATATCCCTTTAAAGGTGCGATGAGGAGAATCTATTTGCGGCGACATGAAGACTCTGCTACCCATGAGCACGCACGGCGACTGTCGTAATGCTGCGTTCCATTAACCTTGGAAATGGGAATGACATCATCTCAGACTTATCAGCATTCCAGTTGAAGTCAGAAAAAAACATGCCGATCTACCAGGCTATTGTTAGCTGTTGTTAGCACGCCCTGCGTTGTTTGAAGAATGTGATTATCACTATGGCAGCATTTCTGTAAATATAAGTCTAACAATACTATGTATACAGCTGATCTAGAGCGACACACCCCAGTCAGAAGTGCAAATAAATGGATTATTACAGGAGCTAAATAACTGTTCACACTGGGGGCATCCATCTTCTATTGTCAACTCGGGGGTGGTGAGGTTTCACCGAGTTCCCAGTAGGAAATTCAGACTTCGGGGGACGTTCCAGTTGCAGTTTCCTACTCAGAACCTGGAAATTCCGACTTCTGACTACAACTGGAACGCACCAAAGACGTGACCCAAGCCAAAGCGTGTGTTTGTTGTGATGCTAATGTATGCAGCTCAGACCTTCCTCAGAACTCTGCATTGCTTTACAACTTCTTTTTTCAACAACTTACAGGATGCAAAGTGACGAGGTAATGTATCTCTTTCTAGTTACGTAGCAGTAGTTTTTGATGTGTGACAAGAAGTTATTTTTGGAAAACAGTATCGTAGTTTTATAGCCGGCTATATATGGCTACTTACAGCCCGGTGCTCTAAGACGTGTCTGAATAATATAAATTTGCTCTAGTTTTAATTGTCTTGTTTTCTACCATTTATAGATAACCTATTTTGATGCTATAAAACTCATCTTAAAGTGTGTATTTCTATCTGGCATATATCTAAAAGTGAGACTTTTTTGTTATTACTTAGAAACTCCTCACAGTCCCTTTAAAGATGTTTCGACTGCAGATTTAAGAGATGAGGTTTTTCCCCTTGTTGTTTGGATTGTTAATGATAAGAGTCCAATATCTACTGAGCTACAAAGCAAATAAACTGTTTTATCTAAATTTTTGTGTTCTTTAATTCCAAAAGAGCAGAAAAATGCTAAACTACCTCGTCAACCTTGATCAAAAACCACCTCTATTAGAGGAACGCTTTGCTCATCAAGGACATTCATGATTAAAAAAACTCGGCTGAATCTGACAATGAATTCACAACAAAAAAATACAAGTCGACCTTCAAAAGAACGAGGACTGAGGCACAAGAACAAACTGTGAACAGATATCCTTCAAAATGCAGCAAGATCGATCAGAAACAAAATACTCTTCAGAGAACTTAAACTTTTTTTTCTTGGTCAAACTTTCGCTGACGCATCAAAATCAAAAACTGATCGATGACTTTATCTGTGTTATGACTCTTTGTCTTCTTTGAGGAGCAGTGATGAGAGAATCTGCACAGGCTGGACGATGTGGGGTTTTTATTTACTCCTCTGAACAACCACGGCCATCAGTTCTCCTCTGAGTGAAACATAAACAGACTGCTCTGTCAGTCAGGGGGGTAAAAAGGAGCCCGGGACAGTCTTACTTTAATCTCCAAACTGTCAAACACTCACAAATCCACAGAATTTATGAAGCCGTGAGGACGGACCAATGGAGGGCAAAAATCAATAAGTGGAACAAAAACCTGCCTGGAGCTGTGATGGAGCGCTGGAGGAGGAAATACACAAACTACGACTTCACGGAGGAGGCCAGAACTTCACCTCCACCGCGGTCTTCATCATCTCATGTAACTTCTTTAATTATCTTTTCCACATTAACGGAAGGGGGAGTTTATTTTTTCTGTGATGTGGTTTGTGGTAAGTTTATTACTTCAACAGATTTAATGACCAAAGATTTGTAAAACCACGAGACTGCAGAACATCCAAAGGGCAGCTAAAATTAAACTGGATTATTAGCTTCAGGCTGTTTTCAAGACAGCCTACAGTATACTTATTTTAATTACATTCATGAAATACCGTAAAATACCAAATAATAGGGGCATTTATTTGTTTCAGTCACTGAACAGACCAGGGGTTTAATAACCTGACACGCCAGATGGACAGATCCATAATGAAAATATTTCATTCATCCATCTGGGAGGAGCCCTGAGAAAATGTTTTCAGAGGCAGAACCTTCAAAAACAACAGCAGCTTGTGATTGGACCATCGTTTGGCTCAAAACACTCATCACAGACCAATCCATATCAAGCAACGCTGCTATGATGATGATGTCGTGGCTAAACCTAGCGGCTAACGGTAAGCCGCTAGCTGCTACATCCAACAGCTGACAAGGGCAAACAACAGTAAATGGCCGTTAGCCGGAGCTGCTAACTGTTGTTAGCGGCTAACTGTTGTTAGCTGTTACGGCTAACGGCCAACTGTTGTTTGCCCTTTTTAGCCGTTAGCCGTAACGGCTAGTGGCAGCTAGCCGGAGAGGCTAACGGCCGCTAGCCTTGAGACTATCGTTTCACATTAAATTATAGCACATAGATGTATCATTTAACACTTATAAGGGACATGAACCTCGTTAAAGAAAATTCCTACGGAGTAAACTTATGAATAGAGCAGATTTTGCCAAGTATAGCTGAGTAATCATGAGGCTAACTGACATTAGCCACCATTATTTGTACAACAGGAAGTGACATTACTTTCTGTTAAGTCACTTCCTGTTGTCGTCAAGCCCGCAGCTACTACTAATCCCGCCTCTCTCCCTGATTGGGCTGTTAAACATTTAGCCGAGTGAAACCGTTGGACAATGGAGGCTGGCAAGACGGAGATACATGATTTCAGAATCAGGCAGGTCCATCTGCTCTGCAAGTTCAGGAGTTTAATTCCTTTCTCACAAAAATCTTGCTTTTATGTATAATGTATTTAAATATATATATATATATATATACTAAACACGGATGCCAAAAGTAGTCCCAAACACCAGATCTGAATGATAGTGGAGAGATCCCCAGTTTCAGCTGAAGGTAAAGCACTCTTCATGTATGGCGCCCTAGCATGCCAACTTCTTCTGTCTCGGCAAGCGGCTGGATGAAAGGAGAGTGCTGCCGCGCAGCTTCAGCATGATTTCAGAATCAGGAGTCCACTACCTGGTTCCTGCAAGTATAATGTATTTATATATATGTATATATATATATATATATATATATATATATATATATATATATATATATATATATATATATATATATATATATATATATATATATATATGTATACATATATATATGTATATATATATATATATATATATATATATATGTATATATATAGTATATATGTATATGTATATATATATATATATATATATATATATATATATATATATATATATATATATAATGTAATCAAGTTGTTTATTTACACCAGCATGAATATCACCTTTACATTTTACATCAAGATTACAGAATCAAAGTTATACTCTTGTCTTCTTTAAACTCAGCTCCTTCTAAACACTCTTCATGCAGGTAAGGGACTACGGTAGCGATCAAGATCACCAGCAACGTACCGCTAACTGACGTGACCGTCCTCCTGACGTTAGCTAAAGGCAAATAACATGCAGCGGCAGTGGCAACTTCTTCTTTGGATTTGTAGAGCTCGAGTCTGTTAGATTCTTGCTTTCTGCTCTCTAGTACCCTCTGTTGACCTTGAGTGTAACTGCACTGTCATGAAACAGAGTGCCGTACGCCAACCTGCATTTGTTGTTACACAGAGGGATGAGAAGGCCACAGGACGTCCTGAGAGACAAATAAACCATGCAGACAGTTAAGCAGTTAAGGTTCTGTCTGATCATGTTTCTTTTCAAGCATGAACTGTCAGCTGTTAGCTCAGCGTTCACATGTGTGTTCTGTAAACTTCTTCGACCGTAGCTTGTAGGCTGTGCTGAATAAATTACACCCGGCAATTAATTGGACCCTGTCTAAAAAGGTAAACCGCGGTACCTTTTTAGTAATCACACCTGATCAAGCCTTTTCTGACAGTCCATACTATAAAATAATAAAAGTTTGTATGATTCCTGCTGATATCACATAAGATCAATATAGGTATCATAACAGAGGTGAAAAAGTTGTATCGGGACATCCCTAGCCAGAATTTTTTACTTTTATTTCACATTATAAAGGAGTGAAAAAATTACTCAGACATTTCCTTAAACATTTACTGACTAAAAAGCTATGATAGTAATGATAACCGTGTTTATTTTGGTCACAATAACCGTGATACTAAATTTCCATACCGTTACATCCCTACGTAGGATAAATGCATGAAGCTGCAGCTCAGTTTGTCTCTTTGCTTCGAGCAGGTGGACACAGAAACACAAAGTCTTCCGACAGGAGAAGCAGAAAATCAGGACAGAGGGGCTGAGAGAGGATGGCAGCAGATGAAGTGATGTTGGGCCATCTGCATGTCCTTTCTCTAAACGAGAGGATGGAGCAGCGGGGCAGACTGATGGAGCTGTTGGCAGCTGAAGTGATGTTGGGCCTCTGCATGTCCTTTCTCCTGAGGACTACAACAAGAAGACTGATGGAGCTGTCTGTCTGTTAGTACTTCTGATTACCTGAAGGCTGACCAAAGGTTTGTTTGGGCTTTTTAATAAATGCTGATAAACTACCAGCTCTGTCTGTGCCAGCAACACGACGTATTTTCACTCTGAGGCCGAACCACAAAGTCAAAAACAACTCAGTCCTCGACATCACTTCACTGCGAGGAAGAGGAGGATGGAGGTGGGATACCAGGGCTTCATATACTAAATATTCCACAGTCAAGTGGTAGGCCACGGAAACTGACGGAGCGGGGTCAACGGATCAGCACATCAAAATAAAGGTGTAGTCAGCGATGTGGGAGAAAACAAGTGGAGAGGTTGTTGATAAATGAATTTAGATGCCTCTTTCATACCTCATGGCTCCACAAAGCTGATGCGTGCATCGTCAAAGAAATGATGTGACTTGCTGTGTTTTAGACTCTCAGATAACTCGACTTCCATTATTGATAACATCACAACAACAGAACATTCTGTCAGATTATCTGTGAATGTCTGATGAATGGAGAAGCACACCTAATGTTGCTAACCTATCCAGAAATGTGCCTGTACATCCGCATTATTTCATCTTTAAATTGGCGGAGTTCTCCACCATCGGAAGAACACCAATGTTGACCCGTGTAGCGATATCAAAGTGATCAACTTTATCGGTTGCAGAACATTCCTCTCTGACTCTGGGCCTCCCTGGCCCATGACTTTAAATCATCAAGAGGCCTGTGGCGTCATGAAGCCTGAGTTTTTCTCCTGAGGACTACAACAAGAAGACATAGGCATCTGATGTGTTTACTTCTGATTGGCTGAGACCAAATGGTGTGTTTGAAGAGAGTCCGTTCCCAATGTCATAAACAATTCTTAGGTGGCACCTAAGTTGACCTTGGACCTCCCTGGACACGTAGACCCCTCATCCGCTCCAGATGTGGTCTCTGTCTAGCACAGAAAACCACAAAACTTTTAAACTGTTTAAATGAAATAATGGACAATCTAACAATGTGATGTTTTATCCTGTCATGACAAATGCTTTCTAATGATGTGACTTGTGTGTTTTTAGCTCTAAAAATGCCAAAGATACAACCTGGGGGACAGAGCCTTCTCTGTTTATCTTTGGAACTTCTGAACACATCCGGGACACCACTGACCTTACCGCCTTCAAGTCTAAATTAAAAACACACCTGTACTCTGCATTATTTCATCACTCTGATTATCTGAAGAATGCTATAATAGGATTTCTATACTTTATTTTTTGCATTTACTCATTTTTAAACTGTTTTTCTGTCTTTTTGTAGGTCCTCTTGTTGGCTCTATTTTGTTTGTTGCCTTGTTTTTCTATGTATATTGTTTTTAATATGTACTTTTATCCTTCTATCCTTTAGATAAACAGTTTTTGGTATCAAATTGTATAAATAAAATGTATTATTATTATTATTATTATATTGGATGTTTAATCAAAATACAACTTAATATTGGCCAAGTATTAGTTGATAAAGCGTTGTTAACTCATCCAAAAGCCCTCCCCCTGCGAGTAGCTTAAAACAGAGAGACATGCAGTCTTGCACTCTCTTCTCTCTTCTCTTGTAACCTGGTCTTTTTGTTGTCTCATCTCTCTCTTCTTCTTCCTCTTTATCGTCACCACTTTTTGATTTCGGCTCCACATATTTTTCCTGAACTTTTTATCTAAGCTTTGTAGCCCGCCGATTCTTTCTTTATACGCCAGTAAGACTTCAAAGATTTGCTTCATAGTAAATGGACTTTTGTTATTAATTTCAGAAAAGTATTCGTTTGGCCAATGAATTCTTGATTTTTGGAATTAGTTACAAATCAACTTTTTATACAATCGAGACACCAACGCCCAAGCTCCAGCTTCACCTTGTGAGAACCTCCAAGTCCAATCTAAGACTTCTCTCCCAGGGAATCTGGGACAGATCAGCTCGCATCAGAACATCCTCCACTGGATCCATGGCGCTGGATAAAGTGTTGACTTCACCCTCTGGACCGACTCCAAACCAGAAAGTCCTTCAGAATCTCCAGTAGCCCCAGTCTGAGATCCGATCATAAAAGCTTCACGAAGTAAGGCGTGGTTCTCCAGTCATTTTCAGATGGGCTTGAGTGTGTCTTGGTTCAATTCTCCAATAGTTTCCCTTTTATCTGACCTTTTACAAGTAGGTTAATTCGGAAATTAATCCTCTATAACCACTCCATATGCTTGAATGTTCCTTGAGGGTTCATATCTTCTTTCCTGATCGACAGCATCATTGATTTAGTATATCTCTGACATTTATTCCTTCTTAAGTGTTTATTTTATTTTGTTTTGTCTTATATATTCATTTTAATAAATCACCCTTATATATTTAAAGTTCTGTCTGTTGGTATTCTATTTGGAAGATTGACATCACTGCATGAGAGTTCTGTCTTTAGATTTGAGATTGATTAAACTGATAAGTTTGACTTAATTGATTTATCTAAATCAAATAAAATAATTAATAAATCAATTAATTAAGTTAATTTTGCCTTTTTTGTATAAAAAGGATGGTGCCCCTTTTAATTAACGAGAGCAAACCTGGTTATTAAATGAATATTAATTAATTTAATGAATATTCAGTAATATCCAGAAAATAATCGCTACACCCGGGTCTTCGCTCTTTCATGGTCATAGCCCTTCTTTTTCACTTTTCACTCCTCTGATCTTTTTCTTTTGGGCTGTTTTTCAGCCATTGCTGCTGCACCTATTGTATCTCTCTCTAACGCTAACTGCGCACGCTACGCAACCTATAACTCCCCCTCCCCCCTCTGTCTGATCTGTGCAAGAGTATGATCGCCCCCTGGATGTGGGGGGTGTACCCTGTTTTGGTGACTCGGCCCGAGCCACAGTATTTACCTGCTGAAATTCAGAGCCAAGGCTGTGTATTGAAACCGGACTTTTTTTCAACATGCTGTCAGTGGTGACATCTTGTGGATGGAGAGGAGAAATACAGTGATTTTGAATAATACTGCATTAGATTAGAAGATTAGAAGATCGCTGACTACACCTTTAAACAAGAAAAACTCAGCCACACAGACACATAAGCCATTATTACAAACAACAAACACAATTATAACATCAAGCAAAAAAAGTCAAAGAAAAATCGAAATCTGTAGGGTGCCACCTGGTGGAGCCTGGCATCACACTGGACACATTTTCACAACACGTTCCGACCTTCAGTAAGCTACACACACAACAAAACATCTGCTGGAAGCTGAGACCGAGACCTTTCCATCAACACCAAATACTCAAGAAACAGGCAGACATATAGCCTTTTACATTTTACCATCTTAGGCCTCAACTAAGGTATCACATTATCAAATATTACAGTTTTTAGGCTTATTTATAGGCATTTTTGAGTAAAAAATGTCAGAACAATGATCCAAAACAGTTTGGGGAGGTGCAGCATTCACATTAAAAACACTTCTTTAAATTAAATTTGGCTTTTATTTGACAAAATACCTATATTTTTGACCTTTGGCTCAATATGAACTGTTTTTCTAATTCCTCGTCTGACCATATTGTTATAAAACAACAATCCTTTGCAGAGATGATGTAAACATATTTAATTATTAATTTTTAGAGTTTAACAGCCACTCCAGAATCATTTCCAAGAGATATTCACATTAATGTGAAATGTTTTTTTGTACCAGGATGAAACTTTCAAATGATTCCGACTTCTATCTTCATTTACTCTGTCCCAGTAACACAGACTGATAATTCACATCTGGACAAATCTCTTCAGTGTTACTTTATTATGACACCAAAATAATTCAGACAGACCTTATGGTTGCAGAGATACACTCTTTTCTTTATGAGGATGCCACTCTGAAGCTGTCCTCCTGGTCTAGTCAGACTTCCTTATGTTCTTTACCGCTACGTCTCTTGCGGTTGCGGTGCGGTCTGATCGCTCTGGTGAATCATCTCTGTTTCTCCTAGTACCATCACAGTCCTCAGAGTCACTGCTATCATCTTCTTTTTTCTTCCTGCAATTCTTTTCGATGTGGCCCAGCTTACCACAATAGTAACACTTCACAAATTATTTATTTTGGTCTCTGTCCTGATTTCTGTCTTGTTTTTTTTGTGGTTTTGGTTAGAACCGTATTTTGGTCGAGCTCCTTGGGCCATAAAAGCCACAAAGGCTTGTTCAGCATCAGTTTTGATCTTTTTCTCTTTTGTCTGAGCATTTTCAAAATGATGAGTACAGTGGTTTAAAAATCCTTGTCTGGTGCAGGAACTCAGCGCAGTGCAGGTTAATTTAAGCTTAGCCTGTAGAGTTTGAGGAAGACAATCTAGGAACATTTCCAGGTGTAATACCTGCTATTGCATCAGGCTTTAATGGATATTGTCTCTGTCTAGGCCTCTGTTCATTTTTCTCTTTAAAGGGACTGTGAGGAGTTTCTAAGTCATTGCAACTCACTTTTAGATATATGCCTGATAGAAACACACACTTTAAGATGAGCTTTATAGCATCAAAATAGGTTATCTATAAATGCTACTCCTTAGCTTCGCAGTCGGGTTGGACAGGGCTGGACTGGCCTGGATACTCAACTTCAGGAACAAGACAATTAAAACTAGAGCAGATATATATCATTCAGACGCATCTTACCTCCAAATTCCACTGCACGTGAAAGCACCGCGCCGCGCAGCGAAGCGGAGTGCCGCGGTCTTGCTCTGACAGGCTAGCCCCACTGAAAGCGGCGCGCCCTGAAGCACCGCAGCGGTGCGCCCCATAGGGGGAGGGCTGCTCCCCGGAGAGCTACAGGCTCTCATAAGAATAGCGATGTCACACGCTCATAAAACATGCTATAGACTGAGAAAAGAAATAAACAACACCTTGCTTCACTTCTCTAAGGTCCCTTTGCTGGTCCCAACCACACAGCTTCGTGAATTATTCAACTTCTGTCCGTCTTTTTCCATGTAGGAAAGATGTATGGTGTCATGAATACAATGTTATATATTTCTGTACCTCTACGATTCACTTTTCTTCGTCTATGGTGTCGTGTTGCCTCTGGGACCCTCTGACCGACTGCTGACCTGATGCTCATGCCTCCAGTTTTGAAGTAATGACAAATAATTGAGGAACATTACGTGCAAGAGTCCGTGCATTGTGTTTTATTTTGAAACTTCAGGTTACTCCACACGGTGACTTCCTGTCTGGTGCTTTCTTAACGACAGTGAATTTACGAGGTTTGGAAGCGGCCATGCAGAAAGTAGACCTGAAGCGTATCTCTCGTGCCTTGGCCCGCGCCGGCGCTTCAGCAACGCGGCGCTGACATGCCGCATCCCTGCGTGCAATGGAATTTGCCCGATAGACTACAATGGAAGCGAAGTGCTCCGCAGTACGCTTCAAGGATGCTGCGCGGTGCTTTCGCGTCCAGTGGAATTTGGGGGTTAGAGCACCGGGCTGTAAGTAGCCATATATAGCCGGCTACAAAACCATAATACTAAGTTTTCCAAAAATTGCTTCTTGTCACACATCAAAAACTACCGCTACGTAACTAGCAAGAGATACATTACCTCGTGGCTTTGCATCCTGTAAATTGTTGAAAAAACAAGTTGTAAAGCAATGCAGAGTTCTGAGGAAGGTCTGAGCTGCATTAATTAGCATCACAACAAACGTACGCTTTGGCTTGGGTCACGTCTTTGGTGCATTTCAGTTGTAGTCAGAAGTAGGAATTTCCGGGTTCCCAGTAGGAAACTGCAACTGGACCGTCCCCCGAAGTCAGAATTTCCTACTGGTAACTCGGTGAAACCTCGCCACCCCCGAGTAAACAATCAAAGATGGATGCCCCCAGTGTGAACAGTTATTTAGCTCCTGTAATAATCCATTTATTTGCATTTCTGACTGGGGTGTGTCGCTCTAGATCAGCTGTATACATAGTATTGTTAGACTTATATTTACAAAAATGCTGCCATAGTGATAATCACATTCTTCATACAACAACACAGGGCGTGCTAACAACAGCTAACAATAGCCTGGTAGATCAGCATGTTTTTTTCCAACTTCAACTGGAACGCCGATAAGTCTGAGATGATGTCACTCCCAGTTCTGAGGTTACTGGAACGCAGCATTACGACAGTCGCTGCGCGTGCTCATGGGCAGCAGAGTCGTTATGTCGCCGGTAATAGATTCTTCTTCTTTACAACTTTCATTAGGCCTACAGCCACAGTGGACCATCTTCTGATGGAGACTTCAGCAGCTCCATGTGTCAGAGCTCAGATCAGCTCACACTGCTTTAAATTCACTCTACTCAGATTTCAGTCTGCGATGCTATCATAGAGATCTCTGGGGATGTTTCCACCTTATTGAATTTTTATTCCATTAAGAATGCATTGCTTGAACCAGCAGGGTGTACTAAATGAAGTGGTTAGCAGGTGTAGACTATATGTTACAGACTTGCTGTATATTTTGGGATGTGCTGGTTCATTCGAGGCCGAGTCTGAGGAGAAGGTTATTTCAGTAAACAAGGTTCAAAGTGAGCGTGCTTGGTGGCTCGCTGTGTTTGAAGCTTGGCAACAGGAAGCTGCAGAGTTTGTGTGAATCTGCAGGGGGCTGCACCTGTTACACTTGAGCCTATGCCCTACAACTGAGCCCTCAGAAGGTGATAATTATTATCCTGCAGAAGGAGTTCATGGAGGGAACACAGTCACGGGTTTGCATTATGCTGCTGCACGGGGGAATCATCCTGTCTGATATACAAATTAATCCTGTCGATATTTGCCACCAGTACAGCACCTTCTAATTCAGTTTTAGTTATAGTCTATTGCCTCAAATATCTTCTAGTTTCAGTCATAATTAGTCATCTTAATAGTTTTAATTTTAATCTAGTTTAAGTTGACGAAATCTGCTGCAAATTTAGTCGACTAAAATATAAAGTGCAAAGTTTTCCCTGAATTCTGAAGTCATGTTTTACTCTTGGATAAAATCAAACATCTAATAACCCTTTATTGAATGTTAGTAAAGTCTGAATGTCTAAATGAACAGAAACAAATGTTCCTTTAGTGTGAAATGCAGTCACCTTTATTGAGGCTACCTTGGATTGGATGGATTTGAATCCAACCTTTCCACACAACCAAAGTAGCTGTGATTGGATATATTTCTAACTTGTCTCTACTTTCTCCAAGGCTGAACCATTTGAGAAAATAATCCAATTGCGATTTATTTCCCCGATATTGCGATTTACTCTGCAATTGTTTTAATGTTAAAATTTTAAAATGGTATGAAAGCAGAAAAAGGTTAATAAATAGGTGCAAAATAGGTATGAAATTGAAAAAAAAGGGGAAAAATTGGCAAAAATCCAAAAGTGGCTTAGGAAAATTGATTATTGCAGCAAAATTGGGAATTAAATTTGATATTAAATTAAAAAAAAACATGTAAAAATTCCAAAAATGGTTCTGACAGTGGCCAAAAAAAGATGAATGGGGGCAAAATAGGGATAAAGTTGCAAAAACGGGTTAAAAAAAAGGTAAAAATGGTCCAAAAGTTGGAAAAAAGTGTATGAATAGAGGTAAAAAACAAAATAGGAATGAAATTGCAAAAAACTACATCACAATGCCAATTAGTTCAACACATTTTGGGCTAAAAATACTGAACCGTCTGCGATTTGAAAATTGCAACAAGCCATATTGCGATTTAATCTAATTTGCAATTAATTGTTCAGCCCTACTTCCTACATGACCAAATTAGGTCTGATTGGATTAAGTCTGTGTCAGGCATTTTAGCCTACTTTAAAAAACCAAATAATAGCCGTTTATTTGTTTCAATCACCGAGCAGGACAGGTGTTTAATTCCTTTCTCACAAAAATCTTGCTTAGCAAAAAATGAAAAAATTAGGTAAACGTAATCAAATTTACACCAGCATGAACATCACCTTTACATTTTCACAGCAAGATTACAGAATCGTAGTTATACTCTTGTCTTCTTTCAACTAAACACTCTTAATACTAGTAAGGAAGTAGTGGTAGTTAAGTAAAGGTCGTACCTTTTTTTTTAGCTGCACCGGGGTCATAGCAATCAGCGGCAATGTAACACTAACTGACGTGACCGGCCTCCTGACGTTAGTTAAGGGCAAAAAACATGCAGTCGCAGTGGCAACGTCTTCTTTGGATTTGTAAAGCCCTTGTCTGTAAGATTCTGGCTTTCTGCGCCCTAGTGCCCTCTGTGGTCGTTGAGTGTAACTGCACTGTCGTACACCAACGTGCATTTGTTGACATACAGAGGGAGGAGAAGCCGACAGGACGTCCAGAGAGACAAATAAATCATGTGGACTGTTAAGGTTCAGTCTGATTATGTTTCTATTCAAATAAATCACTTTTCAAGCGTGAACTGTCAGTTGTGAGCTCAGCATTCGCATGTGTGTTCTGTAATATTGACCGTAACTCATAAGCTGTGCCATTTATTTGGGACCCGCCGATTAATTAGAACCCGGATTTTATTTGGTATTTTACGGTAGGTTTTATTTGTTGTTGAAAATGTCAGCTAATTTAGTTTTAGTTTTTGTCCATGTGCACTTGTTTTTATTAATTACCTCCGCCAGGAGGTTATGTTTCCTGGAAAGTTTGTCTGCCTGTGAACAAAATAACTCAAAAAGTTATGGATGGACTTTGATGGAATTTTCAGGAAATGTTCAACATGGGAAAAGGAAGAAGTGATTCAATTTTGGCGTTGATCCGGATCACCGTCTGGATCCGCCATGACGAAAAATGTGATTTTTGTGAATAACTACTGAACTAAAAAACATTATGAAGCTAGAAAAGCACTCGGAGAGCGCAGACCTCCGCCAGCACCATAGTCCTCTCCCATATTGTGATTTTTATCATAAATATTATTCCTACCTTTATTTTATCTAAATATTTAGATTCCTTGACCATGAAAACATGACATTAGCAATTGGATTCAGTATGATATCTATTTTAGTTCAGTAGTTATTCACAAAAATCACATTTTTCGTCATGGTGGATCCAGGCGGTGATCCGGATCAACGCCAAAATTGAATCACTTCTTCCTTTTCCCATGCTGAACATTTCCTGAAATTTCATCAAAATCCATCCATAACTTTTTGAGTTATTTTGTTCACAGACAGACAAACTCTCCCGAAAACATAACCTCCTTGGCAGAGGTAACCAATAGCTAATGGTATGTTTTCATGGTCAAGGAATTTAAATATTCAGATGAAATAAAGGTAGGACTAATGTTTATGGTAAAAATCACAATATGGGAGAGGTCTGTGGTGCTGGCGGAGGTCTGTGCTCTCTGAGTGCTTTTCTAGTTACTGTCTAATTTCAGCAGAAAAAGGTTGTTGACAAAAACTGAGTAAAATAATTGATGGAAGCGTTAGCCTGGTGCTGAATCATCCTGAACAGACAGCCTCCTCACACCATTGGCAAACTCTGTTAGTTAAAACTGCCGGGATTTCCGCTGTTTCCCATCTTTTATTCCAAAGAGATTCAGGACTTGGTCTAAAGCAGAAAGAAACTCAGGATCTGTATTCTGAGTGAGCCTGAAGCTCTCTGACCCAGATAACATCCACTGCACTCAGACTATAAAGCTGCTCTCTGACGGGATTTAATCGGCCGTTTGATTGGACGAGGAGCTCATTACCGCTCTGACTCGGTCACAAGACGCTGACGGAGGGACCCCAAGTTCTTCGAGAGGGAAGAAAGAGAAGAAAGAGTTAAGATGGCAGATATAGAAAGGCACAGAAATACTCCTGCCCCCAATTTCAACCCTCTCTCTAAATCAAGATGCTATCACATGAGGAGGATGAAAATGTTTTAGACTGAGCCTGAACCCACATCACATCTTTCCCAACACCGCGCAGGCCGAGTCTAGACCAACAAATTACCTCTAAAGGTCTATTAGTCTTATAATATTCATAAGATATTCTGACGCAGATAAATCCTGTCTTTATTTTTGAAATAATGGGGTCAACATTTGCCATTACAAGTTTTAAAAAGTCATTTTCTACATAAAAAGTTTGACTTGAGTCTCGACTGAAAGATGATTCACCGTGAAAATGAGCAGAGAAACAGTTTAATCTGTGGCGCTGTTTAGCTTGAGTCATGGTTGTTAAAATATCTGACCATTTTAACAGTGGAAACATCCATCAAAAAATGTGCTGGACTATGATTTTTAAACTACCTGACACTTTGGTCGGTGAGTAAAGATGTTAAACTTGGGAGCCTGCATCCAATCAGATAAAAAAGTTCATTTACTTAAGCTGAGGGCCAAACAAATTTCAGTTTATATCATCCTGGATTAGAAATGTGCAATGAAGAACAATAAAGAACTTTATGACATAATACAGTTAATTATAAAAGCATATAAAGGCACTACTAAATCAATCATTTCCAAACTTTACCAAATCAGAAACGGTTGAGGAAATACCAAAAATTATATCAAAATAAGTGGGGAGAAGGAACTAAATGAATCAATTACATGTCATCAGAGGGAAAATATGTGTGAAACCATATTCACGACCTCATATTCACGACTGGTGTGAGTTTGGCTGGAAAAACCATGTTAGCTATTTTATTACTCCTAAATTACAGAAATATCGAAGAGCTGAGATGTAAATGTTTAAGAGATCGTGGAGTGATGAGGCAGATCACCTTTTTTGAAGACGTATAAAGGTACAACTGCTTTGGGAAAATTTTTGGACAACCATGCAACTGGTTCTTGGACAGTCGTTCCCCCCCGACTTTTACGTCATTTTATTTAGGAGATCTACCTGAAGAAATAAAGGCATCTGATTAGGGATGAAGCGATTCCTCGGATAATCCAGATTATTTGATTACAAATATCCTCGGGGCAAATTGTGTGCCTCAAAGCCTCATTTAACATATAATTATAAATATAAAATATATATCTGGGCTACTGTACAGTGCACAGTGTTTGACACGGACGGTCATTTCTGTGGCACACCGCGCCTGTAGGGATGTAACGGTTACCGGTAAAATGATAAATCGCAGTAAAATTTCCCACGGTAATCATTACCGTGTCTTTTTAAAATTACCGTTTTACCAAGTTTGATCACCACCCTGTGTCAATAACGCACGGTGATGCTGCTGTTTGCCTGGAAAAGCCTGAACTATGTATCTGTCTTCAATTAAGCAGCCTAAACCGATGAGCGCATGCGCAGTTGGCATTGTTCGCAGTGTTGCCAACTTAGCGACTTTTCAGACCCCTTTAGCGACTTTTTTTCAAAAAAGCGACTAGCGACAAATCTAGCGACTTTTTCTGGTGTCAGTGGAGAGTTTTCTGGTGTTTTGGAGACTGACGTGAACGTATCGTTCTGCAGTTACTGTCCTCAACGAACAACGGGCGCTCGCTGCCGTAAGCCCCTCCCCCGTCCCAAAGCACTCACAGGCGGTGACGTCTCACAGCCTCGTGCAGCAGTCCCAGCTGCAGGCAGAGCAGAGAGGAGACCCTCACCCCTCCGAGTCCAGATTGCAAATGAAATGGGCATGCGCAAAGCCACTTTTGGCTTGCAGAGCTGGATCACTCTATCGCTGCAAGCATTTCACTCACTGCCAGTGTGTCTTTTTTTGGTCACTTTGCCGGTCCCAAGCCCGGATAAAGGAGGAGGGTTGGTTGTAGAGCTAGCAATTCCACCCCACATAACAATCATGTGATTAAATTTGCTATTATAACATTTAACAATACAGGACAAAACGAGCATTAAAATCATTTAATGCTGTTAATGTTGAAGTTATTTTGTTTATTTGTAGTTCTAAACATATTTAGGGTGTTTTTTACTCACTTTTGTCTCTCCCATGATGTTATTCCTCTCTCCTACAGCGTCCATTACAATTCATGCAAATTGCCGATTATGCAAAATAGGTGATGACGTCATTTAGTGACTTTTGGGACAGCCAATAGCTACTCTCCTTACTGAGGAGTTGGCAACACTGATTGTTTGGCCTCTGAGTCTGAGAGCAAAAGTTCGAGCCACAGCGGAGTTTTGTTGAAACGGACTCTGGAGTCTGGTTGAATTTTGGATTTTTACAAGGATCCTGAGGAGAAACTGATAGAAGACAGTCTCCCTGTCTAAACACGAAGCTGCAGCAAAACAAAATGATGTGAGCGATTTCAACGGCAAGAACTCTTCGAGTAAATGAACTGATGGAGCTGCAGGGAGAGACAGAGAGAGAGAGAGAGAGGACTCAGTGAGCCATACCTGAGAGAATAACAGGTAGCTTATCAGTAATTCAATCCAAAAATGTATGAATCTTATAAATAACAGAATTACTATCATTCTGTGTTCTTGCCTTTGATTTGCCGTGTATTCGCCGTATTTTGAAATAGATCGTCTTTTTTCGTCAAAGTTCGCATTTTATGGATTTCATCGATCATTATTTGGAAATATTTAGAGAAGAAAAAACCGAGGAGATCTGCTGGGGAGAGGGGAGACCAGAGGAGAAACATGAAGGGGGTTAACTGCTTCAGGGACTATCGTCATTTAAAAAAAAAAAGTCCTGGACATGGTCTAATATAAGGAACTGTAACATGGACACTAATGCTGCAGGAAAACTAAAATGTGTGAGTGTATACAAAATAGTTTACAGTCATTTTTTGTCATCTCAAAACTTTGATCATGTTCATTTATAACTGTTTATAAAGAGGATCCTGTTTAAAGTTCAAATAAGTTGTTTTCTTTTCTTGTAATCACACTGTTTATAACATGATAATGACAAATACTTTCCAGGATTGTTTATTTTTATTCCTCATGAAAGAAGGGTAAAAAATCTCAAGCGCGGCTTGTAAAATCATGAAGGAGGAGAAAAGAGAGGGACAGAAAGGAGAGAGTCCACAGAAGAAATGGCAGAGAGTGTCCCGAGTGTGTGGTCACTACAAGAAGGGACGAAAAGAAAACACAGTGCAGTGTGTCTGATGTCAAACAGAGTTAGCTTAGCACGTAGCTTAGCATGATAGCACGTCGTCAATGCTGCAGCACGTCAACAGTAAACATCCGGTCTGTTCATCGTCAGAGCGACACAACAGGATGACACTCATGATACATCAACAGAAGCAGCTAATGTGATCAATAACTGAGATATGGGCGAGTAAATAACCTTCTGTGATTATGGCTCCGTGTAAAGGCTGGTTCAGAACGTAAATCAATGCGGAGGCTACTTGCCCAGAATCATGTGTATTTTGTTCACATACTTTTCACATCAAATAACTTTACATTTAATTTGATTGCAGAGAAAATAACCAAACTTGGAGTAAAAAGAAAAGTATAGATTTTGATTTTGAGATCCCATTTATGCTCAGAATGTTCAAAATAAGAAAAATAAGTTAATTGAAGTGACCTGGCTTTTCTGTTTTGTGTGTTACTAATAATAATAATGTGTAGTGATTGAATGTAAAAAAAAACATAGCAGTGAGCGCAGTGTAACTGTTATCCCATTACTTGATTAATCACCCAAATATTAGATAGAGTAATCAATTACAAAAAGAACTGATAGTTGCAGCCCTAGATCTGATAGATACTAAAGGTGTGAAAAAGTACAGATACAGCAATATATCACGATATTTCAAATTTTAAGATCGATTTTTTTTGTAAAAACAAAAACTCATATCAGAGTTGGAAATAAAATTAAAAAAGACCATATCGCCCAGCGCTACCTAATAGTTGGAATAAATAAAAAGTGTGCAGTTGAAGTCTTTATTCTGGCCTGACTCTTTGGCAGCGTCAACAGAGGCTTAAAAACCAAATGAGTGTCAATACTAAATGAACAAAAGATGATCAAACTACTTTTCTGAATCAGTCTTACTCACACATCGTCTCTTTTGGATGAAACGTTTCTGATTGATGCTCTAAACACATGACGTCAACGATCTCCATCTGTTCCCCGAACACGACGCACACTCACCAGGAGAGAGAACAACATCGTTACTGCGACTGAATGTGACTTTACAGCCACGCTGGGATTGTGCAGGAGTGACATTGTGGCTCGGATATTTGACCCGCTCTGCTTTAAGACTTGTGCTGCTTTAAAAAGACCTCACATATCAAAGAGCTAATTACCAGAACCTTTTTACAGCTGATAAATGCTGCTAATTAGCTTTCAACCTCCTCTGACTCTCCAATTTACAGCTGTTTGTTATTCTGACGGAGTTTAGGAAGTGTCGCCTTACTTTGTCTACTTATTTATAGCCTCTTATGTGGAGAGGGATGTGGAGAGGGAAGAAGGCGAGAGAAGAGAGAGCGATGTGTAGAGGAAGATCTGGAGAGGAAGAACTTCGACGAACAAGGAGGCAGCGCTGGGAGATAAAGACAAGAAATATCAGGTCTCCTTTTTCCTGAAGCTAAGTGGTTAAAGAAAACGTTTTATTCCAATAAAATCAAACCAACGGACCACAGAACACAACATTTTAAGACTTTGTCGTGGTCCAAGTGAAAATAAGAGCTGAACTCCAAAGGGCTGGATCGCTGCAGCAGGGTTCGAAAAACAATTAGCATTGTCCATCATCCATCCATTTTCTACACCATGCTGTCATCCCTAACCAGCCAATCACAGGGGCCACATAGAGAGACAGATTACCTGATGAGCTTGTTCTTATGTTGCATTCTAGGCAACCCGAAACTCGGAAAATTTCCCAGTTGAAATCACAGAAAGAGAACAAATTTTGCTGGACTATAACTGTCCAAAAATTGTTACCGACAAACGATGTTATTGTCAATATTATTATAATTTTTTTCATTACTGTAATCATAATATATGTCATAATAAAGTGAGTACTCCATATCAAAAGCAATAAACTTTAATTTCTTAAGAGTATTTAACTGTAATTGGAAGGTCAAGACCTTCAAAATAAAATAAACAAACAATATAATAAAATAAACGGGGAAAAAAAGGGAAAAAAAACAATGAAAATGAAATAGACTCTCTTTTAGGAAAAATTGCATGTAAATAAAAATCATAAGGGATACTCCAAAACCTCCAAAAAACTGCAAATTGCTGCAAATTTGTAAAATAGTTCATGTAACAGTTGACACAGCAGATCCTGGGTCAGTGTTTGGTGATCACGATTGCATTGTCTGAAATTCTGATCTGAAGACGATAAATCTTTCAGCCTGACTCAACATCAACTTTTACAGACTTCACCTCCAGCATGTTAGTGATGATGTCTGACTTTACATCTCTCTACATTTTAAAAATCACGACTTTGTCCAGTCAGACAGGGAAGCAGCACTATTCTTACAGAAGAAAGCAGACATAGAAAAGCAGAGAAAAGGAAAGACGGGTCGACAGCCGAGGAGCGAAGGCGCCGACAAAGAGTCCATAATGAAGCTGTGCTCGGCGGGGAGTGTGAAGGGCAGTAATTTACTGATGAAGGACAGGGATTGATTTGTCACCAGAGGGGAAGAGAAAGCCCTCAGAGTGTGAAGCTTCGGCTCTTTTCAACAGAAACACGGTCAGCTGGCCGACAGTGTTTCCATTTCAACGTGCAGAAACTCAGCGTGTCCGGGTCTGAACAGAAATGGACCGACAGCTTCAATCCGATTGAATGTCTGCGGCCCCTTTTTTCAGCCTTCTGCTTCAAAATGACATCCTCATAAAGAAAAGAGTGAATCTCTGCAACCACAAGGTCTGTTTGAATTATTTTAATGTCATAATAAAGTAACACTTGACAGATTCATCCAGATGTGAATTATCAGTATATGTGTTACTGGGACAGAGTAAATGAAGAAAAAATTAAGTTTTTATAATGAATATCTCTTTGGAGTGATGCAGCTGCAGCTTTAGAACTCTATGAATGAATGTGAAAATATGTGAACATTACTTCTGCCAAGTTTGAGTCTGATAAAGTGATGCAGAGCAAAGTTAGAGAGGTTTGACTCCAGAGTGGTCAGGCCCAATCTTGGCAGTTTGGCTCCATTAGTCCCATTCGACATTTCTGATATACCAAACTTTAGATTTCACTTTTATGTCACTTTTGGTGTTCATTACACCAAATTACAACAGCTTTTATCTTCTTCTGTGTATCTGTGGCAGTTTTGGACTGTTTTTGAAAAAAAAAAAAATAGAAATAAATGTAAAAAAATAAATCTTTTTTTTGTTTATTTCTGGAAAAAAACAACCAGAACTCTCTACATTTTCCCATTCAAATAAATCCATACAAATAAACCCAAGTCTGAATCAAAGTGATACAGATTTGGATATTTGATAATTCATTTGCTTGGTGTTGACGTTGTGTTTGGTGTGTGTAAAAATGGCTTATATGGTTGTGTAGCTCAAAATGTCCTGTTTAATTTGATGTGCAGCATGACTACATTCCTACATGAATAGTTTACTTTTTTTTTAACGTTTTTCTTACGTTTATGTCAATAAGGCTGGGAGCTTTGGCCTAAAAATAAAATCTCTGTTTTATTTTTCACAAAACCAGATTTCTTCCCTGATCGGGTCCAGTTTTTGGCTGATTAACTCATTGGAGGTTGGAGTTTGGCAAGATGGATTTGTGTGATTTCAGACGATGAATCATTCAAAGAAAAATAAGTTTAACACAATATGATCAAAATATATTCAAGTGCATGTAGGTACACGCTGCAATTTTGTCATCAAGTGTTGATTTTGTAGTCTGGTCATGTGCAGGCTTGTTGACATTAATCCTATTTTCAGGTATGAAACTAAAATAAACAAATACCACTTGCTTCATATTATGCCCCAGTCACACATTCCCGTTTCTCATGGCGTTTGTGCACGACTGTACACGATTGACGAGGCTGGTGTGGTCGCTATGATACGGGATGAAATGACTGTCCCACCCCTGGACATACCCCGTAAATACACCGTCAGTAGGGCTTCTACAGCGGGGCGGGGCGTTTGTCCCACTCCAGCTAAGTTAATATAACAATAGCCCTTCAGCCCGGCTTGAGCTGAGCCCTGTCGCTTGCGCCGTCTTGAACGGACACAGTCGGGGCACAAACAGATACATCCTTGTCAGTCGTCCTCACAAAGCTTTCAGGATTGAGCCACGATCGGCCCGACTGAGCTCCGTACATGCCACGCTAATACCGTTCGCATTAGGACTGCATTAGGCTTCCATCCCACTACACTGACAACGGCGATTCTCCACGACAGTTTTGAACAGTTCAAAACTGTCGGGACCCTTCCACGTTCCCCGCCGTTCATCCACGACTATACAGGTTGATCCAAGTAGCACATGCACCACAACCAAAGCACGTTTTATCAGGATTATGAAAATCGTGCACAATCGCCATGAGAAACGGGAATGTGTGACTGGGGCTTTAGCTAGCAAAAAGAACATTAATGTAATTTTCATAAAGTTTTATATCAACATTGATGTTTTAAGTTAATTGTGAGTAGTATTACCCAATAAGTGTGAGCAAAACTCAAGCTTTTTTTGTAGCTACTTTCTTAGTGCACGTCACATTACCCCTAAACTCCACATGACGTGAAAGCGCCACCGACAAACCTCACAGAAAGCCACAGGCTCTCATGAGAATTGCGATGTCACACGCTCATAAAACATGTTATAGACTGAGAAAAGAAATAAACAACACCTCACCTCACTTCTCTAAGGCGCATTTGCTGGTCCCAACCACACAGCTTTGTGATTTATTTAACTGCATATATGCTAGTCGAAAGGATGTTTGGTGTCATGTATACAAAGTTGTATATTTGGGTACCACTACGATCCACTTTTCTTCGTCCATGGTGTCGTGCTGCCTCTGACCAACTGCTGACCTGATGCTCGTGCCTCCTATTTTGACATAAGGACAAACTACTGAGGAAATTTATGTTTGAGAGTCCGAGCAATTGTGTTTCAGATGCACATGTTGACTTCCTTTCTGGTGCTTTCTCAACATGAGTGAATTTACAATTTGGAAGTGGCCGTGCAGAAAATAGACCTGAAGCGCATCTCCAGCGCAGTGGCGGACTTGCTCTGATGGACTAGAGTGGGAGCGAAGGGCTCTGCAGTACGATTCAGAGGCATGGCGTGGCGTTTTGGCATAATGTCGAATTTGGGAGGTTATATTAAATAGGTATAACTTGAGAATATGTTGCATACATTTCTTTTGTTTTTCTTGCAAAATGTTTTAGAAATGAATATTTTTTTGCAAAACACCAGCTCTTGGGAAAATTACATATAAAATTCAAATAAGTATCAGGATTTTTGTTTGATGATTTTTAAATTGACTTTTTTTCTTCAAAAATAGTTTTTTTTCCCCAAATTTAATTATCGTCTGAGTTAATAAGCCACTTTTAAATGCAGTCCAGGCTTCTGAAGAGAGAGTATAAACAGCTGGTTAAAATTAAAAACAGACTCACATGTGTTTTTTTTCCTGATACAGTCTGTAGGCATCATCATTGTTTATCTTTTTCACTGGTGTTAAAAAAGCTAAGTAAAGATTGCAAAAATCTGCCATATCATAGAAGCGCAATGTAAACCGAATCGGCACCTAAAAATCATAAAAAATCAAATCAGGAGAAAAGCATATCGCCCCAGCCCTAAAAACTTTAGATATTTAAACGTCACTGCTGGGCCAAACTTCAGATAAAGAAGTTTTGCTATCAGCCATCTTCATCCCCCTCTACCTAACTTTCTGTACTGAAATCTGCCTCTAATTCAACAATTTTTTGTCAATCAAGTACATCGTAGGAAACTCCAAGGGGTCAAAGAATCATCTTTCTCACAATAAACTCAATTTTTAATGTCATTAGAAAATGAAAATGTTAAATTTTAAGATAAATGTCATTTTTAAAGAGTATGACAAAGACTGAGACGGAACAATTTTGTGTTTTAATTTGTAAATTAGAAAAACATCACCACAGAAGTGAGAAATGATTAAGAAGGACTCTCTGTTCCAGTTATAATTCCTGTTTTTCTCAGAATTAAATCAATAACCATCCAAACAGCCTCGTCCTGTAGGGACTGCGTGTCGGACACTTTAATATCTGTCAAATCCTTCTCTGTACTTTAAAGCTGAATTTTTGTATTGATCTGGAACAGCAGTGCTTCACAAACCCTGTTCACTTCCTTTTTTGTCATCAATTTAAAATGTATTGATTGAAATTCAGAATGTGTGCATCATGCAGCACTTTTAACGAGGTCCGGCATTAAGATTCAACCGTACGAGCGGCCGATTCACGAACAAATGAGGCTGAGCTAAAAAACAACAGCGTGACAGCAGGAGACGTGACACGCTGTTCTCTCAGAGGTTAAAGTAAAAACATGGTTGTAATACAAAAATGCTTCTGGTTTCAGTTACAGCCAGTCTCAAACTCCACCGGGCTGACCGACAGCTGCAGCCATCGACGGACGAGCTCGGCGTCCATCACAGATGGCCGATCTGGTACGACAGCTTCCTTCGCTCAGAGAAAGTCTGGATCGATGTGAGAATGTTTCAGAAGCAACGAAGCAAAATAAATGTCGGACTGTCTCAGGCAGATTAGAAATTCAGAGCAGAGAACACTCAGGCTTCAGCTCTTTCATGCTTAACAAACTTTGGCTCATAAAAATGAGTTTTTAAAGTGAGTTTTGAGCAGACGTGTCAGAAATGACAAACCAAAGTGATGAACGATTAGTGAGACAGTGTGGACGGAAACTGATATGACGTCTTTATCAGGGATGCTAATGTAGCAGATGATAAAGTTGCAGTTTGTGAATTTCACAAAACACTAATTTCTGACCCTTTTTTGTACTTTTTTTCCAGTTACCAGTCTTCCCTCGTACCTGTATACAGGGCCTCAGTGCGTGACGTCAGTGTGCGTGTGTTACATGCAAAGCTGTTTGAGGCATGATCAGAGGTAGGCAATATCAAGCAACGCTACGCCGATAAACTTTTCTAAAATATGTTATTCTAGAGTAAAATGCCTATGAATTGCTGTGTTGAGTTTCATATGTTTGATTTATTCTGCATCAGCTTTGTAACTTTATGACGTCTCTAAATGAAGTTTTGACAAGGTTTTTTCAGAAAGCTAGAGTTAATGCTAAAGGTTTGCAGTAGCTTTTATGCTAGGTCTCCCATTTTTAACGCACAACTGTTTTTAACAGGGACCTGAATAGGAGGGTTTCAGTCACGTGATTATTATGACGTATGAAGAGGGCGTGGTTTCAGATGGAGAGCAGGAAGTAAACATGGAGTCTATGAAGAAGACCGGCGAAAGTTCGTATTGTGCTGATCTAGA
The DNA here is from genome assembly GCA_036419115.1 of Scarus forsteni. Taxonomy (NCBI): domain Eukaryota; kingdom Metazoa; phylum Chordata; class Actinopteri; order Labriformes; family Labridae; genus Scarus; species Scarus forsteni. The sequence goes on from JAZDUH010000283.1 coordinate 2,793,462, forward strand.
TCCAGTTTCAAGAAACAGATATAAGCAGTTAATCAACAGATACGGTGGGCGTGATCCATGTCTCATGAAGATGAGCGAGTTTTCAGCAGAGACAAAAGATTTACCTGCAATTGAGGCTATCGACATCGCAAACTATCTGGTTCTTCAAATGTCGTACTACACCAAACAGCAGATGAAAGCCTACCAAAGTATGGAGGCATACAACTTTTTTGTCAGCGGATGGCTCCACAACCTCGGTACCAAACTACTACAGGATGGTTACTGTTTGGTCTTCGCAAGGGTGAGTTTGTCTTCTTTTATTGTGTTAAGGTGCTAGCAGCTAGCAGTCGCGGCTATGATGTACACAAACCATGGAAACAAACACGCAACAAATCTGAACGGCGACGTTAGCCCAACAGTCAAAGAACACAAGGACGTTAATTTGTGATATACTTAAAGCACCCGTAAACAACACAAAACATTGGCATCTTGATTGCTTATCACCGCAAGTTCTAACGTTACTTTATCTCCTGCCCTCCATCTGAATTGCACGCTGTCGCTATGCGACAATGTGACGTCACGTGAAACCAGCTATTCTGCAGACAAGAAACACTGATCTGAGTCATGGATTTTTGTATTTTTTGTCGATGAATACAGGTATGGAAACATTTCTTACGTCTTTCAAAATGAATTAAGTTGTTAAGATGAGTTAAATGTTGAGGTAGCTGTACTTTATACTTTTTTTTTTTATTCAGATGTTTAAATGAGCTTCAGTGCATAAAATGCATGTGTTTAAATGTTATTTCAATGTTTAAGGAAACTTACAAAAAAGGTTTTTGACTTCAAATTATAAATAATTTTGTGGCACGTGTATATTTTCTGCAATATGAGAGAGCTGTCAAGAAAACTAAAAGTCATAATATTTATTTAAAGATAAGGTTGGTAATTTGATTCTGATACTACAAAAGAGTATTAGGAAAAGGTCAGATGGAGAAAATTTCAGGGAAATCGACATTAAAGTGGAAATTTCAACAATAAAGTTGAAAACGACAAGAAAAAAGTTGAATAACAATTCCGAGAAAAAGTTGAAATGTCCAGAATAAAAACATAAAGTACATTGTATGTCAACGTTATTCTCAAAATTTCGTTTTTTTCTTGGCACTTCGACTTTTCTTTTTTCAAAATTTCGACTTTTTTCTCAACATTTCAACTTTCATGCCAAATTGTTTATTCAATTTTATTCTTGAATTTTCAACTTTAATTCCGAAATTTCTACTTCAATGTCAACTTCCACAAAATTATTGTCTCCATCTAACATGGCCCTAATACTCTGCCATACAATAAACTTTTGTTATACTAGTTAATATGATCGTTATTTTCCGATGGTAATAACTAAAATAATTTTGGGGAAGTCGACATTAAAGTGCTTAAAGTGGACATGATATTTTTTAATTGATTTTTTTGTTCAAAAATCTTTTTTTTTTTTTTTGCAAATGTGAAAGCATCATTTTAGTCTGTGTTAGTAAGCCACTTTTAAATGCAGTCCAGGCTTTTGAAGAGAGAGTATAAACAGCTGGTTAAAATATATTACTGAATAAATCCTAAAAACAGACTCACATGTGATGTGTATTTTTCCTGATATAGTCTGTAGGCATCATCATTGTTCATCTTTTTGGTGGTGTTTAAAAAAGCTAACTAGGGGTGCTGGTTTGGTGGAGTGGTTAGCAACCAGGCACCCCATGTACATGCTTCTGCCGGTCCAGGTTCGAATCCCGCCTGTAACCAGTTTGCAGAGTGTCTTCCCCTACTCTCTCTCCCCCTTTCACAAGCCTATCCACTGTCTCTCTCCTATAAATAAAGGCACAAAATGCCCAAAAAATACATTTAAAAAAAAAAAAAAAAAAAAAAAAGCTAACTAAAGATTGCAAAAATCTGCAATATCGTGGAATCGCAATTCAAATCGAATCAGCACCTAAAAAATTGTAAAAAAAAATCGAATCAGGAGAAAAGCGTATCATCCCAGCCCTAGTGATGAACGATTACAATATGACCGAAACATCTTTCTCAGGGATGCAAACACTGATTCTTTTCCTCATTGCAAGATCACCAAGTTTGGTTTTCCAATTTCAATCAATGTATCCAATCAAGACAACCAAAAGTCAAAATATCTATTTAAAGCTAGGGTTGGTAATTTGATTTAGACACTACAGAAGAGTATTAGGGCCATGTTAGATGGAGAAAATAATTTTGGGGAAGTCTACATTTAAGTGGAAATTTTGACTTTGGTTTATTTGTCTCTTGGGACGTCCTGTCGGCTTCTTCTCCGTCTATGTCAACAAATGCAGGTTGGTGTGCGACAGTGCAGTTACACTCAATGACCACAGAGGGCACTAAAGAGCTCAAAGCTTGAACCTTGAGCTTGATATAAGCACTCTGATACAAGCAGCCCTTTTTAATTCATCTTTTTTTATTTATTTAATTCAGTTGTAGAATATGCTAATGTTTAAGTTGTTTATTTTGTGGTTATTTTGCAATTTAAAAATACATGTTTTAGTTTAAACTGGATTTTTTCAAGTTACTTTTCAGGGTCTTCTTACTTATTTTTCCTTTTTTAATGTAATTACTGTATACTATATTCTTATGTTTAAGATTAAATTCATTGAACCCATTGGTTAATAACAAATGGGTCAGTTTTTCTCATGCCTACTGTTGCTAACTACTGTTCTCTGTTTGAGTAATCTCACCTGATCAAGCCTTTTCTTACAGTCCATACTACAAAATAAGTAATAAAAGTATGTATGATTCCTGCTGATATCGTATCTGATTGATATCAGTATCTGCCAATACTCAAGGCTGCAATATTGGTATCGTATCGGAAGTGAAAAGTTGCATCTGGACAGCCCTAGCTTTAAAAGAGCTGTTCAAAATACTGGACTTGTAGGGGAAGATAATGTAACATAACACGGTGTAAAACAACTCACAACAAGAACACAGGAGGGTTTAGAGATGCTGAAGAGTTTATCTGAATGTACACAAGCTAATACTTTCCACTGATTTCCAGTGCTTTGAGCTAAGCTAATTAGCTAAATCAACACACAGTTGAAAGAATGGAGTCTACCTGTTTGTCGTGGACTCTGCAGTGAAATAATGGCCCTTTTCCATTAGCCCGACTATACTCTACTCGACTCGACTCTACTCGCCTTGTGCTGCTTTTCCATTAGCCCCAGTCGCCTGCCCAACAGGGTGCAGTGTCGCTGTAAGCAGCTGCGGTGACGTCATTTTGAGCGCGACACAACAATCTGTGGCTTTTTGTCACAAACTGAGTAAAAAAGGAAAGCAGAAGAAGGCTGCAGGTGGTAAGAAGAAATACCCCTTGAGAAGCACAGGAGAGTTTTGGAAGCTATACAACAGAATGAAGCCGAGGACGAGAGCAATCCAGCTGCAAAGAAAAGACGTATGAGGGTAAGCTAATGGTAGGACTATGGATGGCTAGCATGCTAGCATGCTAGGTCGTCGTGCTCATGACTCATTGATGACGACATTGTCTGACCAATCAGTAGCCGGCAGTCGGTGATGTCATCTTTTTAGGGCTGTCACTTTATATCAGATATTCGAATAACTGCTCAAATATGGAGATAAATATCCATTACCAAATTGTAAATAAATATTCAAATGTAAAACATTGAGTGTGGCGGCACATCCGGGCGCTTGGAGCAGTGGACCGTTCCGTCCAGCAGAGGGTGCTCTGAGTACAGCTTGATCGTCAGCCACATTCGCTGCTCTCTTGACCTCAGTAAACAAAGAGTTTCCACTCCGAGCCGAGCGGACATTAACAGCTCTGAATCATCTGAGGAGAGCTGTGTGGGTGTAGTTTTGGTTCTACACCGTTGATGGCAAACTTAAAAATCAAAGATCAGGGTGTGTGTTCTGTAAAAAACAGTTTAGTCACTTGTCCTCTACATCAAATGTGTGTACTCATCCGAGCTATACGGCCAAGTGCTGCGGCGCTTCGTCAAGAGTTTAACCCCTGTGTGACTGTTTTATTCGGGTAAGAGAGTCTCTGTCCCTTATGCCAGGGGGAGGGGGGGAGCGAGGGAGGAATAATTGAATATCTTCGATTATTTGGGTGCATGTCTGAAAACCGTTCGACTTTGATTGTTTTGAAAAGTGACAGCCTTACATCTTTTAATATCGACTCATCTCGCTTGAAACCAGAGGGGAGTAAGTACTAAAACTAGCTTGTTTTAGGAGGTACCAGGTTAGTGGAAACACGCTGCAAATCGAGTAGAGCCAAGGCGTGCTAGTGGAAAAGGACCATTAAACATGGAAGCAGAGAAGAAATTCCCTTTACTTTTTGCTTTCCAAGTTCTCAAACATTTGACGACAAATGAATCTCTTGTGCGTCGTTTGCAGAGAAATGTGGAGTATTTCCTCGGCTGCAGAGAGAGTGAAAGCGCAGTGCTTCAGGTTTACATACAATACCACCAAACACACTTACAGTTAGCCCGGAGCACACAACAACTCCTGGGATTGATTTCTCTCTCCCTCTGTCTTGTAGGAACGTCCTCTTGTAGGCTTTTATTTTTTCCCCTGACCGTCTCTTTCAAGGCGTTCTGACAATGGACTGATTGAACCGACAGAAAATCGATCCAATCTCGTCCAAGTCGGCGTTCGCCCGCCTCATATCTTGACATCTTGACTGCCTGGAGGAGGTGGAGGAACACGCGTTCAGAGGGGAAGGAGTGCTGCGCCGTGCTGTTTTCTGAAGCTTTATCTCGGCTTCGCTGAGGTCCGCCGGGTCGGGCGATGATTTTCTTTTTTGTTAAATGTTCTGATGAGGCGGCGCGGGGGTCACTGCTGTCACGTCTGATCTGACAGCTCAATATTTACCGAGTTCACGCGAGCAGAGACGAAAGCTGACAAAAGAGTTTCACCTTTGACACGATAACTTCGACAGCTTCACTCCTTCTCTCTGTGCGAGTCTGCTCGGCCCCCACAGTCCTGAGCTCTCAGCGGAGAGCGGTGAAGTCTGCCGGGAGCGGTTTGATAAAGAGACTCTATCAGCAGCATGAATCAAACTCCCAAACAGACCTGTGATGTAGGGCTGGGCGATACGGCCAAAAAATAAAATCCAGAATTTATTTCTACCACAGTTGATTTCTGACTATAACCACTTTTTTCCCTCTTACAAAAAAAAAATAAAAAATTAAATTGACACAAAGATGACTTGAATCAAATTTGTATGTTAGAAAAATATATTCCCAAATAGGCCTGTCACGATAACTAATTTTGCTGGACAATAATTGTCCCAAAATTATTGCCGATAAATGATATTATTGTCAATGTTATTTTGAAACATCATTTTTTTCATTAATGGAATTATATGTCATAAGAAAGTGAGTACAACATATCAAAAGCAATAAACTTTAATTTCTTAAGAGTATTTAACTGTAATTGGAAGATCAAGAGCTTTTAAATAAAAAACTAAACAATACAATAAATTAAACAAAAAAAAAGAAGAAAAAAAATGACAATAAAATGGACTCTCTTTTGGGAAAAACTGCATGTAAAAAAACATTAAAAAATCAAAAACAACAAAAAAACAGACCCCGTCTTTGTCAAGAAAAAACAAAACTCCAATAAAAACACACAAAACAATAAAAACAATAAATCAAATGGAGTTTATACAGTTCCTGAATTGTTTGTGGCATCTGCTTTCTCCCAGTCAATTTCTACTGTCTGTAAAAGGTATTTAACATTTCTGGCTTTTCAACCGTATTGAAGGGTTGTGAGCCATCTTCTCATCCAGCCTGTTTGGTAGAACGAGAGGAGGGAAACAAACTAGAGGTAAGATCAGGCCTAAAAAATCCAGCCCGACCCGATCCAGGCCCGCGGGTATAAAGCCCGACCCGGCCCGAGCCCGATCAGTAAACTCGATTTGCAGGCCCGAGCCCGAAAAAACCCAAAATTTTATATTTTATTTGTGAGGACTCAGGAGGAGGAGGAAAGGGAGGGGATGCGTCAGTCAGTCCCGGACAGAGCACTGCTCCGGTGATCACATTTGTGACGATGCCTGTGCATAATGATAACAAATTAAAGCCTGTCTTTTGTAACGAATTCTCCCAGTTAAACAAGACTGTAAGCTGCATATTCAATAAACATTTATATCTTTTATATTTGTGTGTCTGTTCTATCAGGTGTGATAGTTCATGCTTCATTTCGTCCGCAAAATGCAGCAGCCCATTTGACATTTATTTTAATTTCTTCGAGTTGGCAGAAACAAACGCAAGTTTTCTTAATGTTAAAATAATCTACATATTTTTATGATCATTATAAATGCATTTACACAATGAAATAACGCTGGAAAAGTTTGCTAAAAATATTTCTGTGTGTCATATTGTGCTCACATGGACGCGCCTCTCTGACATGGTGAGGAACAGCAGCAGGAGCAGGTCTCTGGGCTTCATTGTAGATCACAAGGAAGGGCATCTGAGATACACGGGGTAAAGCCTCCAGAGCGCAGCACGTTCGCTAAAGTCTTCGTTACCAAAGGCGGAAACAAACAGACTTTAAAAATCCTCCGCTGGAGACTGCGCGCACGGATGAATCCATTCATACATGTTTCTGGACCGGCTGCTGTTTGCAGAAGTCAGACCTGCTGAGGTAGGTGGTCCAGGGCAGTCATCTCGGTGTAAAGTGCGTATTGTGCGGGAGTTCAGTCTCGGGTCTCTTCTTGAACATCTGGCATTGAGCGCTGCATGCGTAAAGCGCACGCATGTCCCAAGCCGTGTTTGGTTATTGCAGACTTCAGTCAGCAATGGCTCGTGAAACAGGTGCCACTGCCTCTGGTTGAAAAAGCGGAGCCCTAAAGCTTCCTAGTATGCTTTTGACTGTGAGTGTGTACGGTCGGGAAGGTAAAGGGACAGGAGGAGAAGAATAGATAATACATAAATATATATTTATTAAAAAAAAGTTGGCGCGAGGGAAGGCCGGGCCCGACCCAACCCGACCCAAACGTAATAACTGACACCGGGTCGGGCTCGGGCGTAAGATCTTACCTCTAAAACAAACACGCATGCATGTGTCAACCTATCGAGGCCGGCAAACTATACCGAGGAAGTTTTTGAAGTCAATAAATTCAGGAATATCTTATTTGTTAAAAAAAAAAGTAAGTCATTGTGTTTTTTTATAGGATACTGAAAAAACTGCAGACAAAACAAAATTACTGATGTTCTCTGCGTGGAATTTAAAGGTTCAAAAGCTAAAATATTTTATTAGAAGTACCGTGATTATTATTTAAATACTGAACCACTTACTGATATGATTTATTTATATAAAATCTGTTACTCATAAAAAACATTTTTGTATGTCAAACACAGTATCATATACTTCAAGTTTTTTTGATTGCTACTTCATCTACAAACGTTTTTGCCTTTTCTGATGGATTTTGTCCCAATGTTTGAGCATTTTTCTGTCATTACATTATCAAACGTCAACTGTTTAAACCTTTAAACCCCACACCAAGAAAATATCTGGTGTTTTGCTTGTTTGTAGTTTTCTCTGTTCCCTGAAATGTTGACAGAATCATATTAATGATTTAATTTGTTCTGTTTTTTAAAGCATTAAATGTCTCTGAATTTGTTGATGACCTCAGCCAAACAGTTGAGCTGGTAGTTAAAGGATTAAAGTATAAGTGTGTGTCAAAATGTCGATTATATACTTTGTTCTTTTCATGAAGTATTTCCACAGCACATTAACATGATTGTTAAAAAATCTTATTTAAAAAAACAAATGCAAGCCTATAAAAGTGCTTGAGCAAAATCTGACAGGGCCTTCCATCATAAAACTGCAATTTTTCATAATTAATATGTCAACTATTGTTAAAACTTAAAATTGCATTAAGTCAAGGAAAATAATCTTGATTTTTAATTTTCAATTGTACTGCTGAATATAATTCAAATTAATCCATTTAATCAATATATTGTCAAGTCCTACTATGGTGTCTGCATCTATGGAGCTAAATCCAAAAAAAAAAAAAAAAAAGAAACTTTTTTTTTGCAACATTGCAACAACCTCAAATTGGGGCAAGCCAGGAAAAAAAATCCTGATTTTTAACTTTTAAATTGTCTGCAGATAAAAGTTCAAATTACTCTATTTAATTACTCTATTTGCCCAGTCCTACTATAATGTCTGCATGTCTGAAGCTAAATCAAAATTGAAAATAACAAGTGAAAAAAAAAAAAGAAATTTCAATGGTTGTTCTTGGACTTTTTTTACCATGGCCAACAGTTTGAAAGGAAAAGAAAATCCAGATTTTAAAGTAGAGCAGGGAATATTTTGATTACATACTTAACAAAGACATTGCAGCAACCTGAAATTGGAGAAAGTCAAAAAAAAACAACTGATTTTTATTTTATAAATTGTCCGCGGAAAAATTTAAAATACATCAATTTAATCAATATACTGTCCAGCCCTACAATGATGTCTGCATCTATGGAGATAAATCCAAATTGAAAACAAAAAGTGAAAAAATAAAATGTGAAACTGAAATTTCAATGGTTGCTAATTATTTTTTTAAGCATGACCAACAATTTGAAACTAAAATAAAAATAGGATTTTAAGCAAAGCAGTGCAGGGAATTAATTGATTAAATATTGAACAAAAACATTGCAACAACTTTAAACTGGAGTAAGTAAAAAAAAAAAAATCTGGATTCTTATTTTTTAAAACTCTGCTTTTAAATTAATTGATTTAATCAATAGACTGTTCAGCCCTGATGTGATGTCTGCATCTATGGAGCTAAATCCAAATTGAAAATAAAACGTGAAAAAAATAATATCTGAATCTGAAATTGCAGCAGTTGTTCTTGAATTTTTTTAACATGACCAAAAGTTTGAAACTAGAAGAAAAAATCTGGATTTTCAATTTCTAAATATTCTGCAGAAAATAATTTGAATTAATCGATTTATATATTTCCCTGTCCTACTTTCTATCATCTCTCATCTCTGGCATGATAGAGGCATTTTGTACCAGTGAACTGCAGCTCACTTGATATGTTCTCTTTTTACGACCATTCTCCGTCTGTCTGTGTGTGTAAATCTCTGAATATCAGCTGAAATGCTCGGAATAGTCAGGGCTCTCAAGTGCGACCATTTTGGTCGCATATGCGACCAAAATTTGTAAGAGTGCGCCTAACTTTTTTTGTTAGTCGCACTGGTGCACCCTGCACTCCCCGGGTGAAAAACAAACAAAGGTAACGGCGGTAGCAGATAATCCGCTAAACCGGACAAAACACCGCGCCTGCAGTCTCTCTCTGTCTCTCTGCCTCTCCGTTCAACAGCAGGACCTGCACACACACGCAGGCACGCACGTACGCATGCACACACACAGCCCTCAGTAATCATCCAATCAGCTGTCAGTATGCAGAGGAGCCCAGACTCTGCGGTGTCAGGCTACAGCAGGAAGACACAGCGAGGCTCCGCTGAATCGTCTAAGGCCCTCCTCACACGACTGTTTACACATCGTATTGTACATAGGCTTGTGTATTTACTTGAGAACGCAAAATCCACGCCGGGACGTACCTATGGGTTCCCACGCATGCTCCCGACCCATACTGCATGCTGGGTAATGTAGTTCTTGGGTTACTACACTTGTAACATCACAGTTCTGCTCCGAGGTGTATTCCACGTCAATAAGTGCTCATGCACACGTAACATGCTTCATCTCTGCGTGAGACCTTGTTGCTGTTGTTGCCAAAGGTGGTGCTGTTGGTGATCTGTGAGTAAATGTTGGTATAAAAGTCGTAGCAATATTTAAAAAGTCAGAAATATTCTGCCCTTAAAGTCATTTTCATAAATTAGTCTGAAAATTGTTTTTTTTATTATTTACCTTATAGTTTCAGTTTTGTAAATATTGAATACAGTGAATGTAGTCTTATTCTAGGTTCAAATTTATTGGAGAATAAGACCATCCAGTTAAATGTTATGTTGTTGGTTGTTAAAATCTGGATATTTATTTCATTTTTCAGCACAGTATAACACCTTAAACATTAGCTTTTATTATCCTGAAATATTTTATTTAACTTGAGATGTTTGAGTTTGAAATATTAAATTTCAGTTCAGTAAAACACTTTAACTCTATAATGCCAATTGTACCATATTTGATACATACTTTTATAATACCTCTATCTACTCAATTTGATCATCAAATGACAAAAAACATCTGAATAAAATCAAATAAATGATAAAAATGTCCTCAAATGGATTATCAGTTGCCACAAACACCTAATGTATCAAATGAGATATGAAAAATCTGTATGTAGAATTTTATGGATTTTCTGATTTTTGTAGGATTTTACCAGAAAGTGAAATAAAAATTTAATCTCCAAAAAATAGAATTTTCTGGCTATCATCTACGGTCTTGGACCTTAAAGGGTTAAGAACAAGCACTTTTATTTGAAGATGTTTTATTCTGCTTGATGTTTTAGTTTAAAGTTGTAAATTTCATTCAGTGAAGCACTTTAAACGCTCTGTTTTACATTAAATGTATAATTTTGCTTCAAATAAAGACAAGTATTTCTTCGTCTTATTTGAAAAGCATTTACATTATATAAAATTTATGGAGAGTAATAAAATGGTGACCTTATGGCGTTAAAGGCGACACTGAAAAACTTGGGTGCATCTAAATTTTGTGCTGGTGCACCTTAAAATTTTTTTTAGGTGCACCGTTGCAACCAACTTAAAAAGTTAGTCGAGAGCCCTGATAGTCACATTAAAAATCACATAAATCACTTTTCTGTTCCATTCTGATGCTCAGTTTGAACATTAGCACGTCATATTGACAATGTCGACATGCCTGAATGCACATAGTTGCTGCCATGTGACTGGCTGGCTTGCATTTTGTGCTTAAATATTAATACCAAAGTGTTTTCTTTTCTAAACTGCTCCTTTGTCTAACAGTCCTCTTGTATTATCTTTTTTAAATCCACAGTCGTCTGTAAAAGCTGTAAACCTTTTCTCGGGGTTTCAGAGACGTGGTATAATTATTATTCTCCACATTTTTATGACTCTGACTCGTGAATTTGAGATTGTTTGAATATTCATCTCATCTGTCCGCTGAGCTCTAGAGGGTCTGGCGAGGTCCTGAAAATTATTTAAAACAGTATAAACACTAAAATAAGAGAGAATTTTCTGACTTCTGCTTCATGTTTGACTGTTTTTAGGCACAAATGGAAAATACCCATGAAGCAGCCGCAGTGAAACCACCTATTGTTTGTTCCCATGGAAACACAGGTCTGTAGATGTCACATCTTTTTGATTTTTCACAAAGGGGCATCACACTGAGGCTGCTGTTATAATGTTAAAAAGAAATAAATCTTGTATATTTCCTTTCCTTCTTTCAGCTCCTCTTTTCTGTCGGTTTGCTCTTTGAATCGATCTGTGAACCTGCTCTCTCAGATTTTCTCTTGAATTCCTGAACAGACGATTTGCCTTGAACTCCGTAAGAAAACTGCAGGATGGGAACGTACAGGAGAGGATTTGAAGAGAGAAGGAGCATGATGTTCGCTTCTCACAGTGATCAAATCGATAATTTTACTAGGATTTAGTCTAGCTACCCCGAGGCAAGAGTAGTTATAAAACAAAAAGACAAAATTTCTTCAAATGTTTAAGTGAAGCAATTTTGAATTCACAGCTGTATCGGTGGCATCAGTAGATAATCTGTCTTAAAACAACTTTGTCATCTCCGATATGATAACAATATTGCAGCCTACTTACTTTGCCGACCAAACGCCTCAGTAAGCGTTGACTGTCAGGACGAAGGCTATGCTGAATCTCCCCTTCTTCGTTGCCACTACTTTCAAACATGCGACATATCCATTCGTCAGTGTTCATGAGCTCACACCTTGTTCATTCTGTTCAAATCCAAAATATTCCCAAACTTGGGCTGTGGCATTCGGCTTAGGAACCGTAGCTTTTGTGCCTTCATTCATATTAGTGTTTGTTTCCTTGTTACTCCTCACGACTAGGGATGTATAGCGTTATGATTTTAATGATACCGATACAGATACCGATATTCCTTGTAGGTATCGATACTGTTATTGATACTACAACACCTAATTTTGTGTAAAAAATAAAGACTTTACAAGATATTAAAAGATTCAACCTTTTTTTATTACCATAAGGCAATAATAAAGCTTCAGTAGAATAGAAGTCATGCATTACAAATGCTTCTCAGAGGCAAAAAGAAAGCTAAGGAGATGGCAAAACCCCTTCATGTCGCCCAACAGACTGCACGTACAGACAGACCCATATATCAGTGGGGCTAAAATCAATGCTGTAACGATGACTACAAACTAGGGCTGTCACTTTATATTGGATATTCAAATAACCGTTTGCATATGGGGATAAATATCTGTAACCGAATAGTAAATAAATATTTAAATGTAAAATATTGAGTGTAGCAGCACATCAGGCCTGGAGCAGTGGACCGTTTCATCCAACAGAGGGTGCTGTGAGCGCAGCTTGACCATCAGTCACATCTGCTGCTCTCTTGACCTCAGTAAACAAAGAGTTTCCACTCCGAGCGGACATTAACAGCTCTGAATCATCTGAGGAGAGCTGTGTGGAAGTAGTTTTGGTTCTACACCGTTGATGGCAAACTTTAAATCAAAGACCAGGCTGTGTGTTCTGTGAAATGCAGTTTAGTCACTCGTCCTCCTCTCATTTGCGGGCTCAGCCGTCGGCTTTTCATCCAAGTTATACGGCCGAGTGCAGCAGCGCTTCATCAAGAGTTTAACCCCGTGTGACTGTTGTTTTCGGCAGGGTCTTTACCGAAGGGGCGGATAATAGAGTCTCTGTCCCTTACTACGTGGGGGGGACTTTGATTCTTAGGAAATGTGACAGCCTTAATGACTACAAACCAGACAAAAAACTTACCGTGACTTGACATAGCAGAAACAAAACCGGGTGCCGCCGCCACAGTGCTGCAGTCTTTAGTGTTAGCTGGGCTGCTAACTTTACTCGTGTTGCTATAGCAACAAACAGCCCGCACTCCTTTAGCTTAACACTAAGGGCGCACTCCAAGTGTTTGGTGATGTTGCTAGCATATACCCCCTTGGCCGCAACTTCTCTCTGACAAAGATTGCATCAGACTGAGTTTTCATTAACTTTGCTAAAGTGAGCCCAAACCTTCGAGCGCTTAGCCCTCACCGACATGCTTGAGCCAGCTACGTCATCACCTGTAGACGGCGGTAGTGTCATAACTACGTGACAGTTGAAGAGACGTTCAAGTACCGATAACAGTACCGTTCTTCCAGATTCTCAACGGTATTCAGAAACCGACCCAATTAAGGGCTGGTACATTAAAGTACCGATCCGTGGTATACATCCCTTCTCACGACGCTCACTTGCAGCTCTCTGTGTGTGTACGCGCGGGCGGCCCCGCCTCCCCCACAAAGGTTGAATGACTGACAGATGGTTCACTCTGTTCATTCCGCTAAAGAACCGAATAGCCCAGTCGTTGAGACAGATGTATGGAGTGAACCATCTTCTCATTCAGCCTGTTTGGTAGAAAGAGAGGAAGTAATGCACATGTCAATTTATCAAGGCCGGCAAATTTATCGAGGATGTTTTATGTGTCGTGCAGTTAATTGATTTATTGATTATCATGACTGGCCTAGAAACCTCTATCACCCCGACAGGCAGGCCTGCGGTGGTCCAGATCCAGCCCAGAAGCTCCCTCGTCTGGGGAGAAGAAAGCTGTGGGTGTTGGGAGGAAGCAAGTGACAAGCTTCCATGTTCCAATCGTAATTTGTAAATATTAAAGAAAGAGATGTGGAGGAGATCTTCCATGGAAAGGGGAGACCAGAGGAGAGTCATGAAGGGGGCTAACTGCTTCAGGGACTATTGTTAGTAAAACAGAAAATAAATAAATAAAAAGGCCTGGACATGGTCTAATATAACGAGCTGTAACATGGACACTAATGCTGCAGGCAAAATAAAATGTGAGAGTGTTTGTAAAATAGGTTAAATTTATTTTTGGTCATCTCAAAACTTTGAACATGTTCATTTACAACTGTTTATGAAGAGAAACCTGTTTAAAGTTCAAATCTGTTTTTGTTTTTCTTGTAATTACAAACAGTTTAAGCATTTATAACACAATAATGACTAATAATTGGCAGAATTGTTTACTTTTATTTCTCATTAAAAAAATGTAAACAAATTTACTTATAGGACATTTCCTGACACAGTTATTGACAAAAGACAAAAGAACTGTTAAAGTTATAATATTAAAGGGGTTAAATAATTTGAAGATCATGTTAAAGTACTTTTTGAACATTTTGAGCACACTGCAACAATACCGCGATAATAATGATTCATTCATTCATTCATTCATTCATTTTCCATACCCGGCTATCCCTTTCGGGGTTGCGGGGGGCTGGAGCCTATCCCAGCTATCATCGGACGAGAGGCGGGGTACACCCTGAATCGGTCGTCAGTCGATCGCAGGGCCACATAGAGAGACAGACAACCATTCACGCACACACTCATACCTAAGGACAATTTAGAGTCACCAATTAACCTAATGAGCATGTTTTTGGTCTGTGGGAGGAAGCTGGAGTACCCGGAGAGAACCCACGCATGCACGGGAAGAACATGCAAACTTCACACAGAAAGGCCCTCCCGACCCGGAATCGAACCGGGAACCTTCTTGCTGTGAGGCACGCGCTCTACCAGCTGCGCCACCGTGCCGCCCGATAATAATGATAACCGTGATAATTTTGGTCACAATAACCGTGATATGAAATTTTCATACCGTTACATCCCTACTCAAGTCCATGTACTGACCGCCCTGATTGTGTCTCAGCTCGTCTCAGGTTTAAGTCGGGGCGGGGCTCACTGCAAAAAGGTCAGAAACTCCCTGATAAATCAGGTAAGAAAACATCAGTCTGCATTTCTGCAGCTCAGTAAAAGACTGGACTGCAAAAGGATGCAGATGATATGAAGGACCTGCTTTGTATGTCCGTGGTGTCCGTGCAGGACTCAGAGGATCACAGCTTGACAGAGACGACCAGGTTTAGTCTGAAACAGCGACTTTGATCAGGCGGGTTCATTTTCCCTCCCTGTTGGACTTTTAATGAGAGCGCAGCACTGTGAGGGTGGAGGACAGCTTTGATCCTCGGCTAATTGTCCATCAAATTTATTTTCTCTGCATTTGGTTTAAATCTGATGAACGGTGACGCTGCAGAGCCGCTCCGGATAGGAACAGAAAGTCAGTGTTTCCCACAGAGTTCACTCATGCAGCCTGACAGTGAACGGTTCAGCATTTTGTTTACAGGCTGTGTAGTGATATGGCTGCAGGCCGCCGCGGAGTGCCCTGCTTCTCACCCACTGTCCCCGAGGGGCCTCGTACTTCCACACTCTCCTGTAAGCATTAGTGAACTAGAAAAGCACTCGGAGAGCGCAGACCTCCGCCAGCACCACAGTCCTCTCCCATATTGTAATTTTCACCATAAATATTAGTCCTACCTTTATTTCATGTAAATATTTAGATTCCTTGACCATGAAAACATACCATTAGCTATTGGATTCATAATGATTTCTATTTTAGTTCAGTAGTTATTCACGAAAATCGCATTTTTCTTCATGGCGAATCCGTACCGTCACGCATGAACACACCACTGATTGGCTTTTGCCGCACAGCCACACAAGACATCGCCTGAAAAGATCAACTTTTTCAACTGTGGCAATGCACGATGAGTGAAGTGACCGCCATGAACGCAGCCAATGTGTCGCTGGAGGGTTAGCCCCGCCCCATTGCGGCTGTACATTGACTTTACATGGAAAGTGATTGCGAAGGATGCTTAAGTCACGTTTGGTGTGTAGGTACTTTTAGCCTCGCTTTGCTCCTGAGAAGAGGGAAAAGTTGGCAATAGGGCTGTCACTTCACCTTAAAATGTAATTCAACCATTTTTGAGCCTGCAAGCTAATATTCGGATACATTTATACCTTCCCCATCACCAGCTCAGACACACAGCTTTTCCATTTGATCATTTCACTGACTTAGAAAACCTTTAACACAAACACATACTGTTTACCTGTCCTGAAAGGGATGTCACTTTTCAAACTTATCCACTTGTCAAGCATACAGGCCAAAAACTGAAGATATTCAGCTGCCATCTGTAACATCGAGTTCCCTAATTTGATGCAAAGCTTTTTATTTTGTTTACATGATTATCTACAATTCAAGTGGGGATGGGAATTGATAAGATGTTATTGATATCAACAGTTGGCAACTGTTGGTCTGTAGATTTTCAGTGTCAACAATATCAAACACACGTCACAGCATAAATGCAAGTTGCTGGTGTTTCCACTCACTTAAGGTTGTGCGGTAGGTGCTTCTGAACTCTGTCAGTGGAAGGAATTGATAAGGGAATTGATTAGCAAAAAGACTCATGATATCGATTCTTTGACGGAGCTGTTAACGATCCTCAACTGGAATTGGTTTTCGAAAACGATTCCTAAATTCAAGTCTGGATTTTTCGCCCCCACCCACAATCAGATATTCACATTTCAACTACAAGGTGACAAACTGGCATGTTGATTCGTTCCACGTGAGGAGTGGGCAAGCTCCTTTTTTTTCTAACCCTTATTTATCCAGATAAAAACCCACTGAGATCAAGATTTCTTTCACAAGATTGATCTGGTCACACACTTGCACATAATCAGTATACAATAGAGCCCAAAGTGCTTCCATGCAGTACTTCTCACATGTATCTGTGTTGTTATTATCCGCTCGGAGTTGCTATTTTATCGAGGCAACTTTTTCTATTGACTTCTGGCAGACAAGACAAAACCAAGGTCTATTTCTGCCCTCCACAGTTCATTGACTCTTAAAGTGTACTTCCCATTGTTGAGGTCAAGAGGGCAGTGGACGGTCGAGTTTTCTCTGCTGGATCAGGTGTTACACTGGTCAAGGTGCCCTGATATGCTGCTGAGCTATATTTTTATATTCAAATGTATATTTACAGTTTGAGTATGGATTTCCTACTTACACAAACATTTGAATATTGAACGTAAGGTGACAAGTGGGCCTCCGATTGGTTGTGGATGAGGAGTGGGACAGCTGCTTTGCACATAATCAACGCAGTCAAAGTGCTTCCATGCAGTGCTCCTTATATGATTCTGTGCTTGTCTGTAATTTCTCAAGGTGTTTTCTCCTTTTGCTGATTTCTGGCAGACAAGGCTTAATATGTCCATCCACTGTTCATAGACTCTCTAAGTGTGGCCCCTATTTTTGAGGTCAAGAAAGCACTGGATGGTCGAGTTTCCCTGTGTGCCCTACCAATTGCACGACATAACTGCAAATTTTTAATTTGAATCTATATTTTCAGTTCAAGTATGGACTTTAACCCCTTTGCTCCAAAGAATATATTGAGAGTAAAGTGATACTCATCATACTCGACTATGGTGCACCTTTGCTCTTATTTAATTGATTTCCAAACAGTAATTACCATATAGGGTAAAACAGGAACTTAATTGATTTTCATGCCCCGTCTGCTGTCACGAAGAGTCTTTAAAGAAGTGAAAGTTGAGGCCCTGAGAGGATCTTATGAATAAATAAAGTGTTAAACAGCCTCTGTCCATGCACGGCCACAGTTTGGATTCTGATTTTGGACTTTCTGCCAGATTTAATTTATTCCTGGGCCAAATTCCTGCTCTTTAAATGTACTTGGAAAGGATGCCTGATGGTCCAAATATTGGCCCAATTAATTTCGCAAATTTCTCCAGCAATGACGGCCAAACTCGCTCTGCTTTGCATAATTAATATAGCTGATAAACCAGGGGGGTGTGAGAGTGTTTTCTGCTCTGTATTTTGGATGATATAAGTCGGCTCTGAGCAGATTTGTAGGCCAGTCAGACAGAAGCTCAAACTAAAATGCCAACGACATTATGACTATAAATGTGAAGTGCTGTAAGCTATTATTCAAGTTGCCTGAGAATGCAGAGCCGACTTTAAATACGGCTCTGTGCATTAAAAAAAGTCAAAGTTAGGGAGATAAATGTTGAATGGCTTCACTGCCCGAGGTCTTGTCTGCAGAAATTACCCATAATGTGACAGGAAGGCCCTGATGATAATAAAACCATTTTAATTCAATGTGCTGAGCCCTGTTCAATCATACATTTATCCATTTAAATGAACTGACCGCACATGATTTTAGTTTTAGCTGAAGCAGCCGAGGAGCAGAGGATTATTTCTGCAAAAGCAGAGACAGGCGAGCGCTGTGGGAGGACGGTGACGGAGAGAGACAGACAACAGGCAACAAGAGAGCCAAGAATACTAATTAATAAAACTGTCACCGGCAAAGCCTCCAAACAGGAGATACACAAAGAACCACAAATATCAGAAAAATACCAACAAAGTATTTCTCCCTCACATTTACACCTTTCAGGTTCCAACAGCCAGATTTGAAGATGCTGCGAAAAATAAAATGAAAAGTGATAAAACACAGTCCATCATGATTTCTGAAGGATGTCTTACTTCGCAGGTCACAACAACGAGAGCTAAGCATCCAGGAAAATCGCAATTTCACATCGCAAAATCCCAAATTCAGCATGACCTTGCAACTTTGTTCAAGATCATAACTTAGGCCAATCATCTCTGCTCTTGCCCTCTCTCAAAGCTCAGCACATTTCAGTCTGACTTTGGTTTACGGTTAAGAGGATGTTCGGTACAAACAGAGCACATTAAAACAGAATTATCACCGTTATATAGACAGATGAATGAATAGATAAACTGATGAATTTATTGATGGATGGATAAATGATAGGTTGATAAATGAATTGGCAAACCGGGGAATAGATGACATGATGAATAGAAATACTGATGGATAAATAAACAGCTAACTGAATGGCTTGATCGATCAATTAAGGGCAGATGGATGCATGATGGATGACAAAGTGGATGGTTTGAAGGTTGAACTGTTGGACATATTGACGAATGGCCTGATGGATAAGTGGGCAGATGGATGTCAGGGTTGGTACAGACCAGGCAAGGACGACATGATGAATGGATGAATGACTAGATTAGACGACAGACTTGATGGATCTATTAAAGGACTGATGGACAAACAGGAGGTTGGATGCTTGATGGATGAAGAAGTGGATGGTTTGATGGACAAACTAGTGGACAGACTGATAAATAGCTTGAGAAACTGATGTATTAATTAATGGCATGATGGATATATACATGAATGGATGGATGGATGGGTGGGTTGGTTGATTTATGAATGGATAAAATGGTTGGATTACAGACAAATGAATGACTTGATAGATGGATTAAAAGCTTGATTGACAAACAGATGGATGCTTGATGGATTGGTGTGTGGATTTATGATGAAAATAATGGCTTGCTGGGTCATCGGACTTATCGATGCATGGCTTGATGGATAAATTAATGGACGGATGGATAGACCACTGGATGGATAAATTAGAGGATGGATGGGTGGATAGATGATTTCTGTATTTGAGACAGAAATCATCTTGATTCTCTTCCTGTGAACATCCCAGCTCAAAACTTTTGACTTTTCAAACCCAGCTTCTTCTTTAGCTGGACCGTTGTCTTAAGGCTGCTCTTTTCAAACCCAAGTTTTAATCCTTAAACTACTTTCCAAACCCCTTATCCTGCCTCGGCCTGGTCTGTTGTGAAGAAGTGGTTCCCTCTTTAAGACCCTGATATCCCCTCTCCTGTCTCCCATCATAAAGCCGAGCTTCCTACAGATCCGTACAGCAGGATAAAACCAAAGCGGCAGCGTCATCAGTGTGTTTCTTTCCCCCTGTGAAGGTGTTTTATTGGATTTCTCCCTCCCCTGAGGACGGAGCGGAGCTGGTGAGCAAGGATAAAAAGAAGCAGAGAGTCCCTGACCAAGCTTTTTGTAGGAAGTGGAGCCGAGGGGAGGGGGAGCTGCTTGTAATCCTGCTGGAGCGTCGGTGTTGAGCATCGAGCCGACACACCGAATCATCAGGCTGGATGCTACAGAGCAGCGTTCCTCTGGTGTTTGTGCAAAGACTGAAGGAGACGCACCACTGTCAGAGAAGGCCTAAAAATAAAATCAGCTATTTATTTCCACTACACTGGACTAACAAAGTTTTTCCTCTCAAAAAGTAAAATATGTCGTCAACATTTATTACCAAACCAAACAGAATTCCCCTCTTAAAGTGTTTGTCTACATAATCACTAAAAGTGGAGGTATTTTCACAGAATATTAATCATCCAAAAAACAAATATTAGCCTGGAGAATTTCTCATTTATAACATGCACCCACATTTTACCAATACGTTACTCTCTTGGACAACTAAAAATTACCTTTACTCAAAGTCTTAGTCAATGAAATTTCAGCATTTTCAAACACTGTGACAACTTACAATTGGAGCAAGTCCAGGGAAATGCAATCTTGATTTTTAAAACCATCTGCAGGGTGTAATTTGATAATAAACTGTAACTTAAATCCCCATTTTTCTTCTCACAAAACTCAATTTACGTCTTAAATCTATTTTTTCTCTTTCAAGGGAGAAATGTGCAAATGGCACAAAAAAATAGGAAGCAAGTTTTGCCTTTATGTTGTAAAAATATTCTTTAACTAAATATAATTTCTCTCGAATAGTTAAGTTGCATCATGGATTTTTTTTGGAACATGTTTATAATGTAATTTGAATTTAGACAGGTTTGTCCACATGAACAGTAAAGCTGTTTTCACAGAACATTAAATCATTGAAAGTGTTTTCACAGAATATTACACAATAAACAAAATTCTATCATTCTTTTTTCTTTTTTTTCACCCACATTTTGCCCAAACTTTACCCTCTTGGACAACTCAAAACTATGCTTATTTAAAGTTTTAATCAATGATATGTCAGTATTTTCACAATATATACCGTACAGTATTTTCTAGGGCTGGGACGATTCACTTTTCTCCCGATACGATTTATTACGATTTTTTAGGTGCCGATACGATTTAAATTGCGATTCTACGATATTGCCGATTTTTGCAATCTTTAGTTAGCTTTTTTAAAACCAGTGAAAAAGATGAACAATGATGATGCCTACAGACTATATCATGAAAAATACACGTTACATGTGAGTCTGTTTTTAGGATTTATTCAGCAATATATATTAACCAGCTGTTTATGCTCCCTCTCTTCAAAAGCCTGGATTGCATATAAAAAGTGGCTTATTATCCCTTCAGGCAACAGAGTTTTTTCAAGAAATATTCAGTTTTGCTATCAAGATTTAAAAAGGCTATAGTTTCAAAGTGGTTAGTTTTCCCAGCCATCGTCATCACTGTAAATTACGGGCCGAGCATGAACGCCTCTGCTGCCTGCACTGTTTACCCCCGGCTTCTCCCTCGTCTGACCAGAGCTCTGCGGTCTCATTCTCCGCTAACACCGTCACTTTTCGCGGTGTTTTGGGCTTCCCTGCATCCCAGACTATGTGCACTCTTCGGCAGTCGCCGGAGAGGAAAAGCTCTCGGTATGTACTGCTTCGGGACTGTAATGGCGGCAGCGAACGCTCCGCTCTTGGCCTTTTCGCTGCCAGTTTAAATCCCACACTGGACGACTGACCGTCATCCTCAGAGTAAATATTCCTCAGATTCAGACAGTACTTGACAAAGTACTCTCGGCATCGTGAGTACTCTCTATCACCGTGAGTACTCTCTATCACTCTGTGTCTCTCTCTCTGCTCCGCTCCACAGCCTCTGCAGCCACACTCGCATCCCTCGGTCCGGTGTGTGTGTTTTAAAATAAATATACGCCAAAACTTTGAATAGAAACCTGTCACCTGTCCACTATCTGCTGGTGAAAAGTAGTAAATCTACTCAGCACTATTTTAACAGCTATGGCCTATTTTATCTAGCAATGTCGCTTGCCTCAGTTTGGCGACTTTAGCGCCTATAGAGTGTGAGTGTGCGTGTGTGTTGGGGGGGAGGGGGGGGGGATATCGATTTTTGAATAAAAATATCGATTTTAAAATCGGCAGACAAAAAATCGCGATACTTAGGTGTATCAATTTTTTCTCCCACTCCTAGTATTTTCTCTCTCAAACGGATATGGAAATACCTTTTGCTTCACTCATGCACGCAGTCGTTGTGTACCAACCAATCAGAGAGCAGCTATGAACAGGGTGATGTCTTCGACCAATCACAGCAAAGCTATTTCAGTCCCATTGCTCACAAGATGGCAGCACCCAGTGTGTTTACACATGATACTGCAACATTTGATAATTACGGGATATCATTACACAAAGGTAAACTAATTAAAACCCAAAATATTACGTTAGAACAGGTCAACAGTCAGTTTAATGAGAATTAAAAAAGTTTGGCGGTAACGTTCCACAGAGAAAGAGGATATTTTGGCTTTTAATATCAGATGTGTTGTTGTTGGGAAAAATATTTTACATATTTTCTTGTGTTTGTGTATAACACGCATCCGAAAATTAGGTCTTATTTAAGAGCCAGAGTTTTTTTTTAAGCCTAATATCTATTTTTTTCCTTTTCAAGACAGAAACCTCCAAGTGGAAAAAAAACAGGAAGCAAGTTTTGCCTTTATGTTGTAAAACTATTATGAAATTAAATATAATTTCCCTCATATAGTTAAGTGACAGGCTGGTATTTTTTTTTCCAAAACGTTTTTAATGTAATTTGATTGTAGATGTAGGTTTGTCTACATGACCAAAAGCTGTTTTCACTGAATATCAACATGAAACTCTCTGATCAGTATTTAATCTACAAAAAAATTAATAAAATTAAATTGAAAAAAAAAAACCAAGCCTATAACAGAGCTCATGCAAAGCCTGACAGGGTTAACCACAATGAAAACTGTACACCTATCTTTAAAAAAAAAAAACATTTTGCTAATTTCCTTTTATGGGTTCTCCATTCTTTGAATAATCTATTTATTTTGACTCTTTTATAAAATTAAAAAAAAAAATTTTTGTTTAATTGTTTTTATCTTACTCTGTAGCACTTTGAGATGCAAAAATGTAAAAGAAAAAAAGTGCAGTACAAAATAAAATGTATATTATTACTATATTATTATTATTATTTTCTATATTTATATTTTAAAACATTGCAATAACTTACAATCGGAGGAAGTCAAGAGAAAAAAAATCTTGATTTTATATAGCTAATCTATAATTTAATAATTTGTTTTATGGATGTATTTCCCGGCCCTAGGAGACAGCTGTCCGATGGTTTGTGTTGTGTTGACTTTCACTCAGAAACCAAACAGATGGATCCACCTGCTGTGCCTCAGCAGGAGGAGGTGATGTCCTCTGATTTCGGGGTTGGTGTCCGACCCCCCGCTCCACCTGTCCAGGTGTCAGAGCGACCTTGAGTGAGACCGTGAACCTCGTATTGAGCCCCGCGGTCAGACTCAGTAACGCCATCAGTGCCAGCTCACTCCAGATAAAAAGAAACTTTCTGAAACTAAAAACAAACATCAGCCTCATGAACAGAAACAACTGCTCCTGTATCATTAAAGAATATAACAGCCAATCACATGGCTGCAGATCAATGCTTTTAGGATTGTAGACAAGGTCGAATAGACCTGCATGAACCTGAAGAAGAAAAGAAAATGAAGAGAGTTTAAACAACGTGTCTAACGAGCTGGTCTTTATTTTTTTTAGCTGATCTATGGGGATTTTTATGCCCAGCTATTTCCACGGCTAACAGAGAATGGTCCAAAAAAGAGAGAATATTCAATGAGCAGAAGATCTCTGAATCAAAGTGCCTTGTTGATGCTTGAAAATAGCCAGAGCAAAATAATAAACATCAGAAACTGTTGGAGGAGTACGGCTGTACGATCAATTAACTTAATTATTTTCTGCAGAAGATAAAAAAAAAGTTAAAAAAAAAACATATATATATATTTTTACGCAACTCATTCAGATCATTAGTTGTTGCAATGTTTAAATATTTGAAAATATCTACTCAACTACTATCTTAAACTAGCTACAATACCTGTTTGTTCTTCTCCCAGTTGTCTTGTCTTGTCCTGTCTGTCACTATTTCCCCTTCTTTCACACTTTGGTGTGGCACGGCCCTCCCCTTCAGCTCACATCAGGGGTTAAATTAAGTTTTATATGATGGAGTAGCCTACAGGGAGGGCTGGTGATGGTCACTATAGCAGTGAATCATATTCACATATCTCTCACTGCTAGAAAAAAAAATGCATTAGTCTTTCCAACGCTGCCACCGGACACAGTGCTCAGCTGTAAAGATAATGCAGACAAGGGAAAAAATATATATATATAAAATATTTGAAAATATAATTACTGACAACATAAAGTTTTCATGGCCTTGTCAGGTTTTGCTGAAGCACATGTTTTGTTATATAGAACTTTATTAACTATATAACTTTATTATATAGCACCTTTTGAAGACTGCTGCAGGGAAATTAGAATTCAAGTATAACAAATACAGAGATAAAAATAAAAAAGAAAGATATAAAAAAAATTAAGTAAAAGTAAATAAAAATAAAAATATTGCTACAGGCTGGTAACTGCTCCTTCCTGTTCTCTGTCTTTGAATTTGTTTCATAAATGACATTAAATTAAATTAAATGTTAATATGATCAAAATAACTCATCTTAAAGTGTTTATGTATACAGCCCGTCCTACATTTGAACTTAAAACTTAGAGGGTATGTTTAGTTTTGGATCATATTTGACAACATAAAGGCAGAACTTGATTTATTTTATTTTTGTTTCCCTTTCTTTCCTGCGTTGTGATTGGTTAATAACCACATAAGAGGGGAAATTCATGTAAGAATAATGGTGGGATGATGAACAACTTGCTTTTGTTGGTTTTATTTAATTAATCAGAACAGTGTACTAACGAAGGGAAAAACATGAAGCCTGGACCCTAAAAAAATGTTTTAGTTTGACATTTAATAACTTTGCTTTTTTATCCAAATAATATATAAACCATGTCCATTTTTACACTTATTTTGACATCATATGTCTCGGTTAATGCTGTTAAATCTGGATGTTTTCTGAAATCTTCAAATGTATAAATATGTTTGTTGCAACATTGTTTTTAACTTTTTAAAACAGTGTTGTTCAGAATACTATTTTTAATTTATGTGAGGACATGAATTTTTTTTCTTTTCTAAGTAATATTTAATTGAGAACTTTAAAATAATAATAATAAAAATATTAAGTTTGAATACTCCTGAAGCTGTGAGCTGGCTTCTGCGTTGATGTCCCGTCTCTATTTTTCAAAAAACACCAGGGTGTGCCTAATAAAGTGGCCAGTAGGTCTCTCTCTTCATGGCCCGTTAAGATATTATTTTATTTTACTGCTCCTTGACTTCTCTCTGCACCATCAGCTCAAAAATGATAAACTTCAGCAAAACAAAGTG
Source organism: Scarus forsteni (assembly GCA_036419115.1). Lineage (NCBI taxonomy): Eukaryota > Metazoa > Chordata > Actinopteri > Labriformes > Labridae > Scarus > Scarus forsteni. The sequence goes on from JAZDUH010000283.1 coordinate 2,818,858, forward strand.
CAGGACGAGACATTTATGTGAAAACCTGATCCTTCACGTATCCTCCTGCTTTTGTCATGATGCTCTTTAAAAGCTCTCAGAAAAGATCAGATTACTGCCACTGAAGGATTTTGATTTCTCCGTGTCCTTAAATGGTGCCTTTATTTCTGCTGTCATGGTCACACGTGCAAATATCAGCAAAAGCCAAATGTCTGTATTTATTAGCAGAAGGGAAGCTCACACTGCAATGACAGCTCTCTGTTTATTAAAAAGAAATGCAAAAAAATATTTATATAATTAACCAGGGATGGGAATCATTAATGATACTGATTAGGGCTGGGCAATATGTTAATTAAAACAATTAATTAAATTATTTTTTGCAGATTTAAAAGCTAAAAATTGAGTTTCTTTTTCTTGACTTGAACTAACTTTTATTGTAAGTTATCAATCAATCAATCAAACTTTTTTGTGCTACGATTTTTATTAAAAAAAAAAAAGAAGTATAAAATAAAAAAATAAATGGCACAAAAAGTAGAACATTTACTAAATTAATCAAACACACAAAGAAGTAAAAAGAAAATTCTAAAAAGAAAACAGAATTAAAAGACTGAGGAAAGATATCTTTAATTAAAAGTGAGAATAAAAAGGAGCTAAAACTTAAATTATAATTAAAAATCCTAAGAAATTTGATAAAAAATACTATAGGGAAAGGAAGGTAAATAATTAAATAAATTAATATAATAAAATCTAACTAAATGATATGGTAAAATGAGATAACCTAAAACCAGATGTGTACAAAGAAAAAGCAGTTAACAGAGAATAAAATTCCAAATAATGAATCTGAACTGAAATATAGAAATAAAACAGATAGAGGATTAAAAATACATAAAAGGGTAATGAGACACAGTAATAAGTGTAATCAGCTAAAAGCTAGATTAAACATGTAGGTCTCAAGTTTGCTTTTAAAAATATGATTAGTAGGTGCTGTGGTTAGTTAAGTAGTTATTGCAGTGTTTGAAAATATAAATACTGAAAATGTGGTAGGCTTTGTTAGGTTTTGCACAATAGATGTTGAGGCTTTATTTGTGATTTTAATGAGATTAAATACTGAAGTTCATGGTAATAAATTGTGAAAACAGCTCAGATTTTACTGTTAATGCTGGCAAACCTGCCTTTTATCAAACTACATCATCATCATTTCATGCAAAAATTACCGACATGCAACCTAAATATTGAAGGAAAAATCTGTCTAATCTCAGAATATAATTTTTATAACATAAATGCAACACTTGATTCTCATCTTTTTGTGTTACTTGGGGGCTTTTTCTTAAGAGGGAAAAAATGATTAAAACCACAAATTGAGTTTTGTGAGAAAAAAATTGAATTAATTTTTTAGTCTATATTGCCCAGCCATAATATCAACCCCCCTTCCTCCTTTCTGTTTATCCCTTAAGCCCAAATTCCACTGCATGCGTATCCGGTCCGTTTCCATTATAAGCAATGCGTGTACTTCCACCAGCTGCGGCACGGCTCCGGCACGGCTGCGTATCTGCTCCCCCGGCCTCCAGCAGACGGAGCAGATCATGAAACTTATTTTGCGGATGCGGGACCACGGCGCAGCAATTTAGCACACAGAATATCGTGCGGGACAGGAAGTTCAGCACAAACACAAAATAAAACATCCGTAGATGTTTCAAAATAAAATAAACCGTGTCAACAACGGAAAAGTATTGTACCTGGAAAACGTCATTTAGGGCGGAGACAGACCTGGTTTCAAAAGTTCAGTCTCACCCCACTTCACCATGGATGAGGAGCTTTTGATTTTGGAGGTGCAAAACCACAAAATACTTTATGAGCTCGTTGACCCGCTGCAAGGCGGAAGCAATGCCGATCGCAGAGCGGATCCAGTGGGAGTTGACGTGCGTCAGATGACGGAGCAGAGCGGAGAAGGACCGGATACGCATCCTGTGGAATCCCCCAGTTAGATACCAGGTCTTGCTGGCGGTATCAAAATACCATTAGTATTTAAATGAGTGGCATTTACAAACCATTTGTACTTTTCAGAGACGGAAAACACTGGTGTAATCATTAGATTTTCAAGTTACCAAGAGTACCTGGATGTATCACAGGTAATATTGGCAACATATTGGCCGATTTCACAAGATTTGATCTACATCACTTTAATTCTTTGCTCCAGCGAAATTCTATAAAAAACAAAAAAAAATTACACTTCTTACCGCATTCAACAAGACCTGAATGATTCACACACTTCTGGAATTCGCCGTTCAAAAAATCTTTTAATTTTCATCATACAGCAGTGTGTTGCAGGCTCATATTCCTGCTCAGAGCCATTCAGCACACCTGCTGTCAGTGCACTGAAGACGAGGTACAGGGCAATTTCTTTCCAGCAAACTATGTTTTTTACAAAGGAAAGAGTGCTTAATATATAGCCTCTACAGTGTAGACCAGGGGTGGGCAAATGGCGGCCTGGGGGCCAAGTGTGGCCCTTCTCCTCACTAAATGTGGCCCGCCATTCATTCCCAAAAACCAGCAGCTGTAAATAAGAAGAAAACTCAGATATCCAATAGAAATAATTCTATATAATCTAGACTGATATTTTCCTTGGTTCAAGTTGATTATGACCTAACTTTGCTATAATAGTGTCTCTAAATCTCTTTTATGAAACCTTTGAACATTATATCAAGTATTACTCAATACCATAATATTCAATGGCAGCAGCAAAAAATTTGAGCTTTAAAAATTTGAAAAACACATCATTTAATTGATTTGAAAATAGCTTCATTGGCTTTAATTTCATGTATGTTAGCTAAATTTGCTTGAATTCTATGCCAAGTTCATTTGATTATGCATAATAATTGGTAATATATGAATATTGGTAATGTAATTTTGTGTTTATCCAACATTCTTTTTCCACATCGAGAGTTTCTGAAAATTTGTAACAATGTGGCCCTCAGGCTGGGGAAAATGGTTTTATGCGTCCCTCTTGGTCATTAAAGTTGCCCACCCCTGGTGTAGACTGCAAATTAATAATATTAATGCAATTAATATTAATAATATAATAAATGTTTAGATTTTTTTTCATTTGCAATTTTCTTTTAATTTCGAGTTTTTTTTTTTTTATTTGCTTGTTAATTTTGTTACGCTGACATATTTGAGTTACATCAGCCTAAAGCTATGGTTGTTCTGAGTCTCTAGAGGTGCTGGACTTCATATTGCAGAGAAAAATGAGACCACAGCGAGTAAAAATGTGAGAGAAGCAAAAAACGAGCAGAAACTGCCTGGATTCAGAGAGTTATTATGGTGTTTTGTCATTTAGGGGAGGTATTTTAATAAAATGTGTTTTAATAGAAAACAATGTAAATAAAGAATTATGAGTCTATCCTACATGATTGATCCGTCTTTAATGGGCTCTTGAAAGGAGCTTAACGGGAGATAAATGGAGTTTTTGGATAATGTCATCTTTCTTTCTGCACAGCAGCTCATCTCACACCTCCTGAGGACTTCGTCTTGTTCTTCCAAATATCACTGCCACTCACGGCGACAGAGCGGCTCCATTACAGCCTCGACTCACAGAATGAATTCACCTCAGAGAAACTGCGGAGCTCTCACAGAAACGCTGGAGTGGCCTGATGCTCTGACATGAGAGGCGATGTACTTGAGAAAAATATTCCCTGAGCGTTGACTGAAGGCTGCAGCGCCGGAGGGTGTAAATTGGACCGGCAGCGAGCTTAACAGGCATCAGCTGTGCTGTTCGCTTCACCCAAAAGACAGATTAAATATCCCCAAAACAAGCCTAATATCATTAAGAGCACTCAGCCCGGGCTGCGGACAGATATGAATCATCAGACGGTTTTAATGAGATCAGAGCGGCGAGAGGTTTCAGGGCAGCTCGTGCCAAAGTAAGTGATAACAGGGAGTTAACTAAAGTCATCGGTGCACACTGGGAACTTTTAATGACTGCATGCAAACACAAACAAGAGCTTAAACATATTATAATCATTATGATCCTCATTAGAGGCCACAGGACAAGCAGGTCGAAGAGTTTTTTATCCAGAGAAGCAGCCGGATTTGCCAGATTAGACATCAATAAGCCGAACATCTCCATCAGGTGCTGCCTCGGCCAAGGGACCAGTGTGCAGGGACTCAGGGCGTTTTCACATTAGACCCACTTGTTTCGAACCGTGCCGCGGCGCAGTTCGCCATGGGTTCGCCCCCCTCCCCCTCCCCCGCTGGCTTCCATTCACACTTGCAACGTCGAACCGTGCCCGGACCCACTTGTGTATTTACTCAGTTTGAAACAACAGGGGGCGATATGCACGTAACTGGTTACCAAACCTGCTACGGAGGAAAACAAAGAAGAGGTTACCATGGCAACCATTTCCTACAACAGACAACCAATGTTTACATTTCACTTGCTTCTACATTTTCCTTCAAATGTGTTTTTTTTTTTATCGTGTTTGAGACGGCATCAGCGACCTTCTGGACCCTCGTAAATCATCGTAATCCTCAGACAGAATAAATAAGTCCACAAATTGAGTAAGCAAAAGATTCAACCGTGGGATTAACAGGAAGTAATGCATCAAAAGTAGATTGGTTCGGACCACTTTGTTTCACACCAGTGAAACCACACCAAATGTAGGGAGGTGCAAAGTGCGGTGGTTGCATTCACATTGATACTAACGTACCAAGCCCTGGGCCAAAACTTCTTTGGTGAGCACTAAATATGGTTGGTGTGAAAACGCCCTCAGAAGCCAGGATCCAGATCAGTCTTTGATATCTTGTAGAACCTGTATTTTTTTCCCAAATGCCCTGACTATTGTTGGTGCAGTATTATGCACAAATGCCTAAAATGGTCCTATCTCACAGTGTTAAAGAATCCTTCAAAAAATTCCTGGATCCAAACGGTGATCCGGATCACTCCCAAAATTGAATCATTTGTTTATGTTGTTTTATGATGTCTTGGTCATAAATCCTTTATTTTAATTCATCCGTCTGTTCGTAAAGCACTTTGGAAAAAAAAAAAAAAAACGTTGGTAGTTTTTCTTCATTAGACGTGCAGAGAAGCAGCCTGTGGCATCAACCCTGCTAGTCTGGCGTGATCAGCGTTTAGCCCTGCTTTCCACTGAACAAGATCTCGTGAGATGTTACTGCAAACAGTTAAAAAAAGATGGTGGAAGTGAGCAGCACTATAGGGGAACCACCAGCGAGTTTAAAAGCTGATGTTTAGATGTATTTAAAAAAAAATTGCTCCTACCTTGACGTGCATCTTAAAAGCATATCCAATTCCTATAAGCGGTAATCTCGCGGGAATTCGTGCTCACATGACCAGGGACTGAGCAGTTTTTGTAGTTTTTGAGTTGAAATGTCTTTTCTTGTGCCAATTTGAATTATTAAAATGTACAAAAACGTATTTAAATATGATGATTAAAGATGCTATGAGGAGTTTCTAAGCAATTACAAAAAAAGTCTCCCTTTTAGATATATGCCTGATGGAAATACACACTTTAAGATGAGTTTTATAGCATCTAAATAGGTTATCTATAAATGCTATTCCTTAGCTTCACGATCGGGTTGGACAGGGCTGGACTGGCCTGGATACTCAACTTCAGGAACAAGACAATTAAAACTAGAGCAAATTTATATTGTTCAGACACGTCTTAGAGCACCGGGCTGTAAGTAGAGATATATAGCCGGCTACAAAACTACAATACTAAGTTTTCCAAAAATTGCTTGTTGTCACACATCAAAAACTACCGCTACATAACTAGAAAGAGATACATTACCTCGTCACTTTGCATCCTGTAAGTTGTTGAAAAAAGAAGTTGTAAAGCAATGCAGAGTTCTGAGGAAGGTCTGAGCTGTATTCATTAGCATCACAACAAACACACACTTTGGCTTGGGTCACATCTTTACGACAGTCGCCGCACGTGCTCATGGGTAGCAGAGTCTTAATGTCGCCGAAAATAGATTCTCCTCATAGCACCTTTAAAGGGGTAGGTAAAGAAAAGTGTGAAATGTGTAAATTATAAATAAAACTCATGTTTGATGAAAAGTTATGTAATTGATTACGCCCAGGAGGAGGGGCTTCTGCTTTAAAAGATGGCTGCCTTGGCTTGCTGGATGAGTTGGGAACTGGTTACAGAGCAGGTAACAGCCCCAAAGGACATAAAGTTGAGTTATTGAGGAACTCTGTGGTTTATTTACCTGATTTTTCCCTTGTTTTGTAAATATTGTGCGTACATTTTTCCACGTCATTTTTTTGTTTGAGTTTCTTGCACTGCCAGATGGGAGGCCGGCAGGGCTTGACAGTACGAGGAGGTACCCACATTTGCAACTAAAAATATTACAGTGCGAGTTGTGATTTGCATTTGGTAGCACCCGTGCGACTACGAAAAAATGACCGTTGAAAACATGTTTTATCTTGTGTTGAATACATTGGAAGTTGTGTCCAGTGGTATTCCTGAACGCAGCCTCAGCTGAAACATGTTCAGCTTTGAAACGTTTGTTTTATTGACCTAACTGCGCCGCTAGCTAGCCTTCAGTAACATGCCTGCACCGCCCTGTACAGATGAACATAAGCAGGCGCTCCCAAAGCCTCATCTCGACCAATCACAGCGCATCAGTGGGACTGGTTGCCAGGCAACATACACTGACAGAACAGCGAGCGACATTTTAAACTATTTTAGAAGACCAAACGAACAATAACCAAATAACTATGAAGCCTAGCAGTTATTATTTCAAAAGACCAACAAAACCAGAACATGTGGACTCTGAATTGAGGCAAGAGGACGAAATGGAGCAAGAAGGCGAAATTGACGGCGAGGAAGAGTTAGTGTTAGCTTCAGACGCTGTGTCTCAAGACGCCAGACAGTTAATGACGTCGCTGCCGTTCCCAGTCGTAAGAGGTACAAGTTTGTTTCCTCATTAACTGCATATCTTTGTATTAAAGAAAAACACACTTTTTGGTAACTTTTCATCATGCTACTAAAAATATTTGTGTGCTACTAGATTTTTCAACTTGGTAGCACCCGTTCTACTTGGGAAAATGCTAAGCGTCAAGCCCTGGAGGCTGGTATAAATAAATAACACCAAACACATTCCTCTGACTGTGCCTGTGTTTTTGGAAAATTTGGGGTGTTTAAAGAAGGACCCCATGAGTAAGTAAGAACTTTTAGTCCCACACAAGCATAACTGTTTTGAACTTTGAATTTTAACTGCTTCCTGAGAAAGAACTGTTAAACTTTAACCTGCTAAGTGCCATTGCCGTCTGTCATTTTGGGTTATTAAAGAGTAATTTTCTCATTTCATTCTTCCGCTACAGGGTCAAACTGGGATTTCAGAGTATTTTTTGGATCTCTCAGTCTCTCCGTTGAAAACCGCACGGCGAGGATGCGACAGCGAGCCGTTGACCACCCACAGTCTGTCTGAAAAGCCGACAGTGGGATGCTGACAGCTGAGGGTGAATGGTAATGTCTTCAGAGCGACGGTTCTTCTGCCCACTGGTTTAGCTTTGGTGCTGGTTTTGTGTCGGCCGTGTCCTGAGGGGCTGAGGATGTTTGCCGCTGACTGTCACGCCCTCTGACAGAACATCGTGGCGCCCAGATGGCTCAGCTGATCTGTATGCCGCGCTGCTCCAAGGGCAGAATCACCGGGATGGTGTGTATGTCAGACGGGAGGAAACTCATGACTGTAACACCCCAACACCTCGTACCAGAGGCTCTGAATAATGCAGCAAAACACCTTCAGCTCCAAAAGTAGCTGTTTTTTCATTGTTATGGTGCTAAATAAAAAAGTCTGAAACTCCCCTGTCCATGAGGGAGACCCCACTGCACGCCACGATTCATTTAGAGAAGAGCCGTCTCTCCTTTTACCTCCTGATTCAGCTCTGATTTTGTTCAAAAATATCCCCTTCATACTGGCCAAAAAACATGCGAACAATCAGCTCCTGTTGGCAGTTTGAAAGGGATTTCGACTGTATTTTGGCTTTTATTTTGCCAAGTTAAAGCCAAATTTAATAAATAAAGCGTTTAAAATGTAAATGTTGCACTTTCTCCACTTAAACTCTTTTGAATTGTTCTTTTGTAGGGCTGCCACAAACAACTATTTTGATAGTCAACTAGTCAACAAATATTTTATGCGATTAATCAACTAATCACATCATGCATGAATTGCAGCTTACCGCACCAGCATGCCGCTGCTCTTGTATAACAATCATTAGCTTCCAGCTTGAAGTGTTTTAAGACTCTGCATTCCTCTGTTTTTTGCTGTCTAGTATGGCAGTTGTGTTTTTCTCGAGAACAATGGCAAGAAAAGTCTCCGTCTCCTCCTCTATCCAAACGTACTGTTTGTTTTTTTAACTTTAATACGTAACTATTCCGAGTTCAAAACAAAAATTATCAAATCAAATTCAACGAGAAAAGCACTCGGAGAGCGCAGACCTCCACCAGCGCCACAGTCCTCTCCCATATTGTGATTTTCACCATAAATATTAGTTCTTCCATTATTTCATCTAAATATTTAGATTCCTTGACCATGAAAACATACCATTAGCAATTGGTTTCATAATGAGATCTATTTTAGATCAGTAGTTATTCATGAAAATCCCATTCTTTCCCTTGTCCCAATCCAGACATTTCCTGAAAATTTCATCAGAATCCATCCATGACTTTTTGAGTTATGTTGCTACTAGAGAAACAAACAAACAAACAGATGTTGGTAATAACATAACCTCCTTGGCGAAGGTAATCAAAAAGAGTTAAAAAACAAAACTACACACACTTAGGAAGTGTTAACATTAACTCTGAGGATTTTGCTGAGTCTGAAAAATATGGTTGATGGATTAACTACATTCAATGAGGAGGTAATTAAGGCCAAGGCAACAGGTTATCCCCCCTGCTATATGCCACTGATCAGGCTCAATGATTAAATTAATCTAAAGTATTCCACAGCACACATAAATGCCTTAGAAACACTTTTACTGGAGTAATGAAACCACTGGCTTCACCTTCACCCTGGGCAACAACCTCACACTGCAGAGTAAGGCAGCTTTGTTTCTATTTTCCACCTGACGTGCTTTTCATTTTCACGCCAAGCCAGAAATGAAGTGGAGCCTCTGCTGTTAGTCCTGCATTAAAGTTTTGTCAGGCTCCTGCAGGTTTGTTTGTGTGTGTTTTTATTTAGCACAGTTTATGCATATGGGCCGGTTTCCTGATAATGCATTTGTTTCAGCTTATGGAAACACATTTTTCACACACAGAACATTTCCCTTAGTGTATCTGAATGTTATTTTAAATTTGCATACGTGTGTGTTTGCAGCTCTGCTCCCTAATGGGAATCATTCAGAGCTCTGTGGAACAAAAAACAAAAAAAGTTTCTACTAGGGATGTTAAAGTTACAGGTAAAAAGGTTAACCACGGTAAAATTTCCCACAGTAATCATTACAGTGTCCTATTAAATTTACCGTTAAACCGTGTTTGATCACCACACTGTGTCAGTAACTCACGGTGATGCTGCTCTTTGACTGGAAAAGTCTTAACTATGTGTGTCTGCTCCTCAGTGAAGCAGCCGTCTCTCACAGACAGTCTGTAATGTTTGGCCTCAGCAGTCAGAGCCTCGCTCAGACTCTTACAGGTTTTCACACTCAAAACAGACAAAGTCTAAAGTGTGGTCAAGTTTGGATTTTAAAAGGATGTCGAGGGGAAACTGATTGACGACAGTCACCCTGTCTAAAACACCAAGCTGTGGTGAAAGACAAAATGTTCATGATTAAAACTGCTGTAACTCCTCGAGTAAACGAGCAGAGAGAGAGAGAGAGAGAGGATTCAGAGAGCCATACCTGAGTGAATTATAGGAGGTTTATCAGGATTTTCTGTGTAAATAATGTATAAAGGTTGTAAATAACAGCATTAGTATCAATCTGGAGTGAGTTCTTGCCATTCTTCCACTGTTCATTCATCGTGTTTCGGCAAAGAAGATCGTCTTTTCCTGCCCTAGTTTGTGTTTTATGGATTAAATCAATCATAATTTGGAAATATTAAAGAAGGAGATGTGGAGGAGATCTGCCATGGAGACCAAAGGAGAGTCATGAAGGGGGCTAACTGCTTCAGGAACTATCGTTAGTAAAACAAATAAATAAATAAATAAAAAGTCCTGAACATGGTCTAAAATAACGAGCTGTGACATGGACACTAATGCTGCAGGCAAACTAAAATGTGTGAGTGTTTGTAAAATAGGTTAAATTTATTTTTGGTTGTCTTAAAACTTTAAACATGTTCATTCACAATTGTTTATGAAGATAATCCTGTTTAAAGTACAAATCTGTTTTTTCTTTTCTTGTAATTACACACAGTTTAAGCATTTATAACATAATAATGACAAATACTTGCCAGAATAGTTTACTTTTATTTATAATGAAAAAAGTTTAAACAAATTTACTTACAGGACATTTCCTGACACAGTTATTGACAAAAAAGACAAAAGAACGGTTAAAATTATAATATTAAATAGGGCTGGGACAATTCACTTTTCTCCCGATTCGATTTTTTACGATTTTTTTTTAGGTGCTGATTCGATTTAAATTGCGATTCTGCAATATTGCCGATTTTTGCAATCTTCAGTTAGCTTTTTATCACCAGTGAAAAAGATGAACAATGATGATGCCTACAGACTATATCAGAAAAAATACACATCACATGTGAGTCTGTTTTTAGGATTTATTCAGCAATATATTTTAAATATTTTATTTTAAATATCTCCCAAAGCACTGTTTGGATCAGGAAAGCCTTCTGGGTGAGTATATTGTTCTGCTTCATGCTGCAGAAACCAAACTTATCCTTTAAAGGGGTTAAATTATTTCAATACTGCGTTAAAGTAATTTTTAAACATTTTGAGCACACTGCAACAATACCACGATAATAATGATAACCGTGATAATTTTGATCACAATAACCATGATTTGAAATTTTCATACCGTTACAACCCTAATTCCTACACAAAATAAAGTGTTTTTTAAGTTTCAAAAACATCAAGCTTGGGCTGGGTGATATGGCCTAAAAAGTAAAACCCCGATTTTTTCCCCACAAAACTTGATTAACGATTTTAATGGAATATTTTTCCTGTCAAACAAAAAAAAAACTCCAAGCGACACAAAAATGACATGAATCAAGTTCTACCTTTATGTTATAAAAATATATTCCTAAATCAATCAGAATTTCCCTCTTAAAATTAAAGTGTGTCATAAAATGTTGATGATGTAGTTCTAACGTAGGCAGGTTTGCCTAAATAAACACTGAAAGCTGAGGGACTTTCACAGCTTGTTAACATGTTTCCCTCTGATCAATATTTAATCTAATTAAAAAAAATAAAAACAAGCCCATAAAAGTGCTTGTGCAAAACCTGACAGGGCCACCATCATGAAAACTGTCAAATTTGAGTACTTATATATATATTTTTAAACTTTGCAACTACGTAATATCCAAGTAAGTGAATTAATAAAATCTTGATTTTTTTTATTTTAAATTTTCTGCAGAAAATAATTTGAATTAATCAATTTAATCGGTATGTTTCCAAGCCCTACATTGAGCACACTTAAAAATCCTCCTCCCTGCTCCTTGTTATCCGTCTTCTTGAGCTGTGTGTCTGCAGACGAGCCCTCAGAGGAGCCATAAAGGTCTGATAACAGGATCGAGGTGTGGCCATGTGTGGACGGCACAAAGCCCTTCAACCACCGCCGCTCGTCCTCCTCAGGACGTGAAGGCCTGAGTCAGCGGCGCACAGATGGAAACGATCTGCTGCGTTAACGGGCAGCTGGAGGAGGGCAGAGCGGGTCCGAGGCAGGTGGCGTGCTGATGACTATTACAGTAACGATGATATAACTGCCTCTCTGGGGGTTTAACGCAGACGAATAAAGGCCGTCGGCCCAGAACATCATGCAGCACAGAGATCATGGTTTAATGTAAAGTGTGAGTTAGAGCCAATTTAACTAAAGCAGCAGAGGAATCATTATTTTATCCATTTTTACACTTTTCACTCCAACAAATCGCTGCCATAGAGCTGAGGATGGCAGAGAAACGGAGACTGAAAAGCACATATTCTGCTTCTCTGTTTTATTATGAACACGAAGAAATACTTAAACATGGAACGAAATATAAATAACTAGAAAGTACTCACCAATCGTACGGATGGGGCTAGAAAAGAATTCATCTATACCAATGCTGTTAGCAATCTAGGGATGAAACCGTATGAAAATTTCATATCACGGTTACTGTGACCAAAATTATCATGGTTATCATTATTATCATGGTATTGTTGCAGTGTGCTCAAAATGTTCAAAAAGAAGTTTAACACAGAATTGAAATCATTTAATCCATTTAATATTATAATATAATATTTTAAACTTCTGGCAAGTATTTGTCTTTATCAATCAATCAAGCTTCATTTATATAGCACCTTTCATACAACAATGTAGCACAAAGAGCGTTACAAACAGACAGGTGAACTAAAATAAAGGAATTATGACCCACCCACACCGCAATCCATACACAGTGTTGATAAAAAGCATCATAAATAAAAGACAATAAAACCTACAGTGCGTCCTGAGAAAACTCCACCTTAAAGGTTTAAAAATGAGAAAACACTGGAGGTTAGGTTGAAGTGTAAAATTAAATATATCATAACATAAACTAAGAAAAATAATTTATAAAATAATTAAAATAAATAATAAATTGAAATGAAGTAAAAAAAAAAGGAGAAAAACTACAAAATAAAATAAGGAAATACAGAAAAAATTAAAAATTAAATAAGAGAAAATAATAATAAAAGTGAGCTGTAATTAAAATTGGTAAAAACAGTAAAAGGTAATCCAGGTAAAAGCCAGACTAAAACGGTAGGTTTTGAATTTGTCTTTAAAGACATTATGTATAAAAGCTTAAACAGCGTGTAATTACTAGAGAAGAAAAAAGGTTTATCTTCATAAACAATTGTAAATGAACATGTTCAAAGTTTTTAGATGACCGGAAATATCTTAACCTATTTTACAAACACTCAAACATTTTAGTTTGCCTGCAGCATTAGTGTCCATGTTACAGCTCATTATATTAGACCATGTTCAGGTCTTTTTATTTATTTATTTTTGTTTTACTAATGATAGACTCTGAAGCAGTTAGCCCCCTTCATGACTCTCCTCTGGTCTCCCCTTTCCATGGCAGATCTCCTCCACATCTCCTTCTTCAATATTTCCAAATAACGATTGATTAAATCCATAAAACTCAAACTATGACGGAAAAAGATGATCTATGAAATACGACAAAATACGGCGAATAAACATTGAAAGAACGACATGAACTCACTCCAGAATGATACTAATGCTGTTATTTACAACCTTTATACATTATTTACAAAGAAAATCCTGATAAACCTCCTATAATTCACTCAGGTATGGCTCTCTGAATCCTCTCTCTCTCTCTCTGCTCGTTTACTCGAGGAGTTACAGCAGTTTTAATCAGGCACATTTTTGTGTTTCACCACAGCTTGGTGTTTTAGACAGGGTGACTGTTGTCAATCAGTTTCCCCTCGACATCCTTTAAAATCCAAACTTGGATCACATCGAAGGAGAAGACCCAGAGAGAGCAGGCTTGTGGGTCAAAAGCACGTAATGAAGGAGCTGTACAACATGGCTCTACCTTTGATTAAAGATAACCAGGAGAAAAACTGGGCATGGGACAGCATTTCTATCGAAGAGTGTTGGGAAGGACTTTTGGGCGAGCTCTGCTGTTCCATAAGCCGAATCACCTCCCCGTCACTGCCGCCTCGTGCTCTATGCTCGTAGCGCAGCAGCTTTAAAAAACACATTTTGGGGGACTCTGACGGGCTTTTATATTTTACTGGATGGTCTTTAGCTTTGTTACGTGCCATAAGGGAAGAAAAAATCCACTGATTGAACCACCTGGCCATTCAGTCTATTCAGGCAGTCAGCTGAGCTCATTCTTTGGGCCATAATGTTGCTGAATGAAGCCCCAGATCATAGCACTGCCCCCACAGGCTTGGACAGAAGGCACTAGGCATGATGGGTGCATCACTTCACCTGCCTCTCTTCTTACCCTGATGCTCCCATCACTCTGGAACAGGATCAATCTGGACTCATCAGACCACATGACCTTCTTCCAGTCCTCCACAGTCCAATCTTTATGCTCCCTAGCAAACTGAAGCCTTTTTTCTGCTTAGCCTTACTGATTAGTGGTTTTCTTAAGGCTACACAGCTCAGTTCAGTCCCAATCCCTTGAGTTCCCTTCACACTGTGTGTGTGGAAATGCTCTTACTTTCACTATTAAACACACCCCTGAGTTCTACTGTTGTTTTCATTTGATTTGATTTGGCCAAACGTTTAAGTGATTCACCGATCATCATCATTCAGGATTTTATTCTGACCACATTTCTTCCCTGAAGACGATGGTTCCCCACTATCCTTCCAGTTTTTCATAATGTGTTGGACAGTTCTTAACCCAGTTTTAGCAGTTTCTTCAATCTCCTTAGATGTTTTCTCTGCTTGATGCCAATGATTTGACCCTTCTTAAACAGACTAACATCTTATCCACGACCACAGGATGAGTCTTTGACATGGTTGTTGAAGAAATGAGAAGCTGCTCAAAAAAAGCATCAGCTGGAGTTAAATAACTTGTTTCCAGCTGTAAGATAATCACCCATGCAGTAATTATCCAACAGGAGGATCGTACCTGTTTGTTTAGTTAAAGAGACTGTGAGGAGTTTTTAAGTTATAACAAAAAAGTCTTTCTTTTAGATATATGCCTGATGGAAATACACAAGATGAGTTTTATAGCATCAAAATAGGTTATCTATAAATGCTATTCCTCAGCCTTTCCGTCAGGTCGGACAGGGCTGGACTGGCCTGAATACTCAACTTCCGGAACAAGACAATTAAAACTAGAGCAAATTTATATAATTCAGACACGTCTTAGAGCACCAGGCTGTAAGTAGCCATATATAGCCGGCTACAAAACTACGATACCACGTTTTCCAAAAATTGCTTGTTGTCACACATCAAAAACTACCGCTACGTAACTAGAAAGAGATACATTACCTGGTCGCTTTGCATCCTGTAAGTTGTTGAAAAAAGAAGTTGTAAAGCAATGCAGAGTTCTGAGGAAGGTCCGAGCTGCATTCATTAGCATCACAACAAACACACACTTTGGCTTGGGTCACGTCTTTTGGTGCGTTCCAGTTGTAGTCAGAAGTAGGAATTTCCTTGTTCTGAGTAGGAAACTGCAACTGGAATGTTCCCCGAAGTCTGAATTTCCTACTGGGAACTCAGTGAAACCTCGTCACCCCGAGTTGACAATGGAAGATGGATGCCCCCAGTGTGAACAGTTATTTAGCTCCTGTAATAATCCATTTATTTGCACTTCTGACTGGGGTGTGTCGCTCTAGATCAGCTGTATACATAGTATTGTGAGACTTATATTTACAAAAATGCTGCCATAGTGATAATCACATTCTTCATGTTTTATCTGTGAGCAACAACGCAGGGCGTGCTAACAACAGCTAACAATAGCCTGGTAGATCAGCATGCTTTTTTCTGACTTCAACTGGAACGCCGATAAGTCGGAGATGATGTCACTCCCAGTTCCGAGGTTACTGGAACGCGGCAATACGACAGCCGCCGCGCGTGCTCATGGGTAGCAGAGTCTTTATGTGGACGGTAATAGATTCTCCTCATAGCACCTTTAAATCCAGGTGGAGACTTTTATTTTGGCCAGGCGGTGTATTAAACAGAATCCATAAAGTTGCTCAGTCTTAATCCAGACCTGATAAACCTGCCTCTTCCTCTTTCCTGCAGATCCAGCTGCTGTGCGAAGTTACATCTATTCATTATTTTTTAACTTACCCCCTGGCAGAGCAGCATTCTTCAGTTCCTCTCTGTCTTATCTTTTATTGTTGTTGATGAAGACCACCAATCAGCGGCTCCCTGCGCTCACCTCTTTGTTAAGCGGTATATGACAAAGCCTCATTCAGCCTGTGTGTGTCATTATTATTCAGAGAATACAGCTGGAGGACATAATTGAATTTCTTGAGGAGAGACGCGGTAAACGTCCCTGAGTTTGCACAAAGATCGGCAGTGAAAAAGTTTCAATCACTTCACCTCCTGAAGAATGTACCGACTTTTTCAATTTGCAGTTAGCATGACTAATGCCCTCTGTTTACGGCTGTAATCAATGTGTTTCAGAGAGCAGACACCTGATGACGCATGCAGCTCAGATAACCTACGCTGAACACCACGCCGCTGCTGCAGGAACACACAGAGAGGCTGTTATTGCTCAGGATGAGGCCTCTCAGCGGTGCAGGGATTTCATCCTCACTGCTGTAGGGCGGCTGCAGGCACGTCTGCACACGCTGCTTAGGTATACTGTTAAAGGCTAAACCTGCCGCGGATAGTGACGGAAAGAAAAGACACCTGTAGGTGAGCTTTCTGACAGAGGAAACCAATTACAGAGGTGCCTTCAAGGTCAGGCTTGGTTCATTTAAGGCTGGTGTTACAGATGATCTTAGTGACAGAAAACCAGCTGTGCTGCTCACGGATGTTTCTGGAGTCGGTGGTGGAGTCACCAGATAACATCTGTGCAAGATCTGATGAACGTTTGTGTAAATAATGACGCTGTGTCACAGGCTCGACAGATAGTAATTATTGTGCTGAAGTAGGGGTGGGCAATATGGCAAAAATATCATATCACGATTTTTTAAAGGAGACATATCATGCTTGTTTCTCCTTTTCACTATGCCAGACTAGGATGCCTGTAAAGCATTTCTGCCCTCAGTACAAGTCATTTAGTTCCTTCATTGCCCCACAATAGCGTTCTCAAAATCCTCATATTAGGCCATTATCAAGCTCTCGTTGAAACGCTCGGTTCTCAGGCTGACCTACAGTAACCTCGCAACGTCACAGCCCTTCGTGCTCTGATTGGTCAGTTCTGTCAGAGCTGCCGAGAGGGCTGAGCCAGCCTGTCCTTCTTCTTCTACTGTATTTTCCAGCAGGCTCCCTACAGGCCAGAGCTGGTAATGAGTGAGTGTGAGCTAGGGAGCTATATACTGCTGCTGGGTGGATGTGTTCCTCGGTGACGGTTTTGTGGCTAACGGACATCACAGAGGAGGAAGTGTACGATCAGATTACTCCAATAAAAAGAAATGTACCTCATGTCGTCACGACGATTGAAATCTCGCGGACATCTCGCAATGACCTATTTTCAGAGGCATCAAATCTCGTTCTAGGATATCAGAAAAAATACAATATCTCATTTTTTGAAAATTAAGGGGGTGTAAGGTCTTGTTTTCAAATTTATTATATTACATGTAAGTATTAAATCATGCATCAGCATGATATGTCTCCTTTAAAAATAAAATCACGATCATGATTTTAACACGATTCTTTTTTACGTTGATTTTTCTAGACTAATTTGCATGTTTGACCTTTATCCCTATGTTTAACATATAAAACATGAAAAACCCTAAAAGAAAACAAAAAGACAATTCAAGCTAAAGAAACTTTCTGAACAGGTTTTAATTTAAATGGCGCAGTTTTTATAAAAATGTGCAATAAATGTAAACATAAATGGTAATGAACAACAATAAAGTGCACTTTTGTAACATAAAACTAAACACATCAAATAGCTTATTAAAAAGGGTCAAATATAAATACAAACTTAAGTAACTGGTTATCTCTTAAAGCAGGGCTCCAGACTAACTTTTTGCATTGGTTGCAACGGTGCACCTAAATTTTTTTTTAAGGTGCACCAGCACAAAAATTAGGTGCACCCAATTTCTCAGTGTCACCTTTAACACCATAAGGTCACCATTTTATCACTCTTCATAACTTTTATATGACATAAATGCTTTTAAAACAAGAATAAGATGTAAAGAAATACTTGTCTTTATTTGGAGCAACATTTTATATTAAAAGAAAAACAGAGCGCTTAAAGTGCTTCGCTGAATGAAATTGACAAACTCAAACTAAAACATGAAGCAAAATAATGTGCTAATGTTTAAGGTGTTACACTGAAATGAGAAATGAAATTAGCATCCTGATTTTAACAACCAACAACATAACATTTAACAGGATGGTATTATTCTTCAATAAATTTGAACCTAGAATAAAACTTAACACACTATAGTCAATATTTACAAAACTAAAACTAAGGTAAATAATGAAAAACAGTTCTCAAACTAATTCATTTAAATTTAAATAAAAATCGAATCTAAATCGAATTTGTTTACTTATTTAAAACGACATACAGGGCAGATCATTTTTATGACTTTTTTCTTCATTTTTTTCTCTTTCTTTGGCTTTGTTATTGTCATTATTATTATTATTATTATTATTATTATTTACAGCACAGCTTAATGTTCAGTCTGGAGTTGTCAGTCCAGTCAATTGTCCTCAGTGGAAGTGAACACTCATCTCTGTGAGACTGAGAAACTCCCGTTCAACAGGAGAAAGGACTGAACAAATATAGATGTTATATTAAACTTTACTTTGTTTTATTTGTTATTGTTGTTAATTATTAATTATCTGACAATCTCTGAAACAAATTCGACAGTTTTGCTGCGTCTTCCGACTTAACCGCTTGGTGCTGAAACCTGACACCACAGTCTGGGCTCATTTGCATACTAGCAGCTGATTGGATGATTACCGATGGCTGTGTGCGTACGTGCGTGTGTGTGCTGGCCCTGCTGTAAAACAGAGAGACGGAGGAGGCAGGCGCTGTGTTTTGTCCATTTTTTGGCGGATTTTCCGCGACTGCAGTTACTTTTGTCAACTTTAATAGGCTATATTACGTTTGTAGGTATATTGAAATGTGCTTTCTCAACTTCTAAACTTTTGATTTGAGAGAGAGAGAGAGAGATGAGGGGCTTGTGATAGAAGTGAATGCTTTCACCCGTCGAGTGCCAGGTGCACACAGACGATTTGACGATCTTTCTGCTTTATAGGATCATCCCCACGTTATAATTCTTAACAATTTTATATCATCATATCGCACACCACTATGTTGAAGTATGGGGTAAAACCTACAAAACCAGCCTACAACCACGCTGCACAATTCAAAAAAAGCAATAAGGATAATTAAAGCTGCAATAGGGATGTAACAGTATGAACATTTCACATCACGGTTATTGTGACCAAAATTATCATGGCTATCATTTTCACAGTATTGTTGCAGTGTGCTCAAAATGTTCAAAAAGTACTTCAACACAGTCTTGAAATCATGTAATGCTTTGCTTTTAAAGGTCAGTGTGTAGAACTTGGCATTTTAGCCACATCTAGTGTTCAGATTCTAGAATGAACCTAACCGTAGCCAAAACGTCACATCGCTGAGCAACGGAATCCTGTGAAGACCAAAAAGGATCCTGAACACAGCACACAATTTATGTTGTGTGTGTGTTTATACACACATTTGAATCCTTAGGACAGAGTAACAACTTTCTAAGCATCCACTGCCATCCTCTCCTCTTCTTTACCTGCATTCCAGGTAGATTTCAGAACCGGCGGACAGATTCGCGTTTCTTTCTTTTTGTCCCTAAAAACCACCCGTAGAAAACATGGCGGACCAATGTCAATGACAATGTCAATGTCAGCTTTATTTATATAGCACATTTAAACAGCCAGCGGCCTACCAAAGTGCTTTACTTTAGAAAAGGCAGACATGATAAAACAATAAAAAACAATAAAAGTAATAAAAACAAATAAAAGCAATAAGAACAGGGACAGTACAGTTTAAATATGCATACTGCTCAGTAAAACCAATATAAGTCCCAAATAAAAGTGGCTATACTCCACCAAAGGCCAAGGTGAACAAGTACGTCTTTAGCTGTGTTTTAAAGGTAGAGAGGCTGTTCGCAGTCCGCACATGTACAGGTAGTGCGCTCCACAGTTTGGGTGCCACAACAGAGAAGGCTCGATCTCCTTTGGTTTTAACAGAGGATCAATATGTCGGCCTACACGAAACAGCGGCCCGCAGTCATGTAATTTAAAAAAAAAAGATTTTCTAACTAAATAAAAATAAAACAAATGTTTTATGGAGATGCTTGTACTCCTATTTTGACAGACTTTACATACAAATAGAAACATATATCCCCTATATTCATCGTTTCTGTTTGGCGAAATGCGATGGATGTATAAAATGCCACATTCTACACACTGCACCTTTTATTCTTAAAATTCATTTCAATTCCTTGGCTTTTAGTTTAGCATGAGAGTTGTGCTATCTCTTTTCTTTTTATGTCTTTTATGGTCCTAATTAGGGCTGAACGATACGGACAAAATGTCATATCTCAATATTCATGCCAGATATCTCGATATCGACACAATATGACTACAGGTTCAGTGGAAACCAAGCAGTGCATTCAAGGGCAATCGTAAAACTGAAATTTATTGTGACTTCCAGGACTGTACATGCAGGGCAAAAATCTATTAGGGATAGGAAGATACACTTAAACTCACGATATGCTGCACCTTGATATGCCCGGGTCACGATACGATATGTCACGATGCAATATCAAAAAAGTAAAAAAGAAAAAATATTACTTTGTAATTACAACTTATTTGTTTTTGTTTGAGTTGCACACAGGAAAACACAAGGCCTAACAGGCCAAACACAAACAATAACACTCTCTCTAACCCTAGAGAGGTTAGAGAGAGTGTATGCTAACGAGCGGTAGGCTCGTTTTCGCCGTCTTCGTCTTTTTTAATGAGAAAGCCAAAATACTGCCAGACAGATGACTTGTATCCAGGTGGAGCGTCCACAATTTCGACCTCATTAGACTCCATCATTCGGCTTCTTGGAGGCAAGGTAGTTGGTGCTAATGTTTGTTGTCGTCACTTCTGGTCACATGCGCTATTACCGGACGTGACGTCTTTATTTCGTGATCCATTTTTTTCAAACTCGATGCATTTCGTCATGTACTGTATTGCGATATATTGCCAAACGATATTTCATCCCATCCCTAAAAAATCTATATCGTTTATATTGTTGCTTTTTCAATATTAATATCTTGAATGTTTATGTTTTATCGCTTGTATTTATTTTATGTTTCTTTGTTTCTATTTTTACTTCTGTAGTGTTTATTGCCTTGATTCTTCTGTGCAGCACTTTGGTAAACTTGAATGTTTTTAAAATGTGCTGTAGAAATAAAGTGGATTGGATTAATCAGGGCTCTCGACTAACTTTTTGAGTTGGTTGCAACGGTGCACCTAAAAATTTTTTTAAGGTGCACCAGCACAAAATTTAGGTGCACCCAAATTTTTCAGTGTCGCCTTTAACGCCATAAGGTCACCATTTTATTACTCTCCATAAATTCTATATAATGTAAATGCTTTTCAAATAAGACGATGAAATACTTGTCTTTATTTGAAGCAAAATTATACATTTAATGTAAAACAGAGCGTTTAAAGTGCTTCACTGAATGAAATTTACAACTTTAAACTAAAACATTAAGCAGAATAAAACATCTTCAAATAAAAGTGCTTGTTCTTAACCCTTTAAGGTCCAAGACCGTAGATGATAGCCAGAAAATTCTTTTTTTGGAGATTAAATTTTTATTTCACTTTCTGGTAAAATCCTACAAAAATCAGAAAATCCATAAAATTCTACATACAGTCATGGAAAAAATTATTAGACCACCCTTGTTTTCTTCAATTTCTTGTTCATTCTAATATCTGGTACCACTAAACGTATAATACAATGAACCCAACAAAAAATGCAGCTGGTCACATAATACTTTATGTCCTATTTGACATTCTTAAGCTTAATTGATTCCCAGGGTATATAAGAGGCCATTTCATGTCACAAGCAGCACTGCACATGCAAAGGCCTAGTGTGGTTTCCTGCTTACATTCAAGCCGTAGCACAACTCAGAAGTTGTCAGCTCTCACATAATGCCTAAAACAAAAGAATTATGTGAAGCCACAAAGGCAGCCATCTTGGCACTGCTGGAAATTGGCATGAGTGAGAGACAGGTAGCGAAAAAAACTGAAGATCTCCAAGACAGCCGTTCATTACAACAAAAAAAAAACAAGCTGAACATGGCACTACCAAATTGCTACCTGGCCGTGGCAGGAAACGTCTTTCTACCCCACGAGATGACCGTGTACTCATCCGTTCCTGTGTCAGGAATCGTCGTCAGACCTCCAGGGACCTTAAAAATGAGTGGGCACTGTCGAGAAATGTGACTTGTTCAGCAAGGACAGTTCGAAACCGACTTGTTGAAGCTGGTTTGAAGTCACACAGAGACGCAAGAAGCCCTTCATCAATGAAAGGCAGAGGAAGGCCTGGTTACTCTTTGCTCGAGACCACAAGGATTGGACTGTTGATGATTGGGCTAAGGTTCTCTTCAGTGATGAATTCAATTTTGAATTGATGCCCACTCCAGCCAACTTACTGGTTAGGAGGAAGCCTGGAGAAGCTTACAACCCAGACTGTCTTGCCCCTACAGTAAAACATGGGGGTGGATCAGTCATGATCTGGGGTTGTTTCAGTCTGAGTGGAACAGGGCAAATGCAATTGTGTGAAGGCCGAATGAACCAGGTCATGTACAGGACTACCCTTGAAAACAGTCTTCTTCCATCAGCTGGAAAACTCTTTCCTGCCTCAATGACTGGATTTTCCAACAAGACAATGCCCCTTGCCACACGGCAAGGTCAGTTAAAGCCTGGATGGAGAACCACAACATTCGCACCATGCCTTGGCCTGCTCAATCACCAGATCTTAATCCAATTGAAAACCTGTGGAAAATCATCAAACTCAAAATGGAGAACCACAAGCCCAAAAACAAAGAAAATTTGTTTGAATTTGTCCAACAGGAATGGGCTGCTGTGACAGCAGAACAATGTCAGAAGCTGGTGGAGAGCATGCCAAGACGCATGGCTGCAGTCATCAAAAACAATGGTTATGCAATCAAGTATTAACTCTTGTGTGTATCATGTGTTTAAAGCAAACAGAAAAGAAAACATGGAATGCTTAAAAGTAGTGTTTTTGGCAGTACAATGCCATAGCTATTGATGTAAGAATTTAAGTAATTTTGGTTATTATCAAGAAAACCATGGAAAATGAATAGTTCTTAGTTCTTAAATTAAACTCTCATGAGCTATTTTTGTTGTTATCATTATAATTGTCCAAACAAATGTACCTTTAGTTGAGCCAGACATTAAAATTAACAAGAAATTGAAGAAAACAAGGGTGGTCTAATAATTTTTTCCATGACTGTATATATTTTTCGTATCTCATTTGATACATTAGGTGTTTGTGGCAACTGATAATCCATTTGAGGACATTTTTATCATTTATTTGATTTTATTCTGATTTTTTTTGTCATTTGATGATCAAATGGAGTAGATAGAGGTATTATAAAAGTATGTATCAAATATGGTACAATTGGCTTTATAGGGTTAAAGTGTTTTACTGAACTGAAATTTAATATTTCAAACTCAAACATCTCAAGTTAAATAAAATATTTCAGGATAATAAAAGCTAATGTTTAAGGTGCTATACTGTGCTGAAAAATGAAATAAATATCCATATTTTAACAACCAACAACATAACATTTAACTGGATGGTCTTATTCTCCAATAAATTTGAACCTAGAATAAGACTTCATTCACTGTATTCAATATTTACAAAACTGAAACTATAAGGTAAATAATAAAACAATTTTCAGACTAATTTATGAAAACGACTTTAAGGGCAGAATATTTCTGACTTTTTAAATATTGCTACGACTTTTATACCAACATTTGCTCACAGATCACCAACAACACCACCTTCGGCAACAACAGCAACAAGGTCTCACGCAGAGACGAAGCATGTTACGCGTGCATGAGCACTTATTGGCGTGGAATCACCTCGGAGCAGAACTGTGATGTTACGAGTGTAGTAACCCAAGAACTACATTACCCAGCATGCAGTATGGGTTGGGAGCATGCGTGGGAACCCATAGGTACGTCCCGGCGTGGATTTTGCGTTCTCAAGCAAATACACAAGCCTATCTACAATACGATGTGTAAACAGCGATACATGTTTTGATGCCGACGCCAAGACAATACGGTGCCGTCCTCGTGTGAGGAGGGCCTTAGACGATTCAGCGGCGCTTCGCTGTGTCTTCCTGCTGTAGCCTGACACCGCAGAGTCTGGGCTCCTCTGCATACTGACAGCTGATTGAATGATTACTGAGGGCTGTGTGTGTGCATGCGTACATGAGTGCCTGCGTGTGTGTGCAGGACCTGCTGTTGAACGGAGAGGCAGAGAGACAGAGAGAGACTGCAGGCGCGGTGTTTTGTCCGGTTTAGCGGATTATCTGCTACCGCCGTTACCTTTGTTTTTTTTTTCACCTGGGGAGCGCAGGGTGCACCAGTGCGACTAACAAAAAAAGTTAGGCGCACTCTTACAAATTTTGGTCGCACTTGAGAGCCCTGTTAATTACAGCAAACTTGACGAATCTGTAACATCACTCTTTTACAATGACAACAATAAAACTGCTCTGAAGCATATCAACAAAACAGTAAGAAACTCATATCCAGGCTGTACCACGGTTTCCAGAAGCAGAAAGGAACTAGAAAGCACTCGGAGAGCGCAGACCTCCGCCAGCGCCACAGTCCTCAGCCATATTGTCATTTTGACCATAAATATTACTCCTACCTTTATTTCGTCTAAATATTTAGATTCATTGATCATGAAAACATACCATTAGCAACTGGATTCATAATGATATCTATTTTAGTTCAGTAGTTATTCACAGAAATCACATTTTTCACCATAGCGGCCAGACGCTGATCTGGATCAACACCAAAATCAAATCAGTTCTTCCTTTTCCCATGCTGAACATTTCCTGAAAATTTCATCCAAATCCATCCATTACTTTTTGAGTTATTTTGTTCACAGACAGACAGATGGACAGACGGATGGACAGACAAACTCTCCCGAAAACATAACCTCCTTGGCGGAGGTAACTAACACAGGATACATTAAACATAGAAATATCGGAGGAGGATTGGTGTTCATTGTGGAACATACAGCACTTATCCACAAGTAGGGTTGTAACGGTATGAAAATTTCATATTACATTATTGTGACCAAAATTATCACGGTTATCATTATTATCGTGGTATTGTTGCAGTGTGCTCAAAATGTTCAAAAAGTACTTTAACACAGTCTTGAAATCATTTAATCACTTCAATATTATAATTTTAACAGTTCTTTTGTCTTTTTTGTCAATAACGGTGCCAGGAAATGTCCTATAAGTAAATTTGTTTTAACTTTTTCCATTCCAA
This sequence comes from Scarus forsteni, assembly GCA_036419115.1. Taxonomy (NCBI): domain Eukaryota; kingdom Metazoa; phylum Chordata; class Actinopteri; order Labriformes; family Labridae; genus Scarus; species Scarus forsteni. The sequence continues at coordinate 2,844,182 of JAZDUH010000283.1, forward strand.
ATAAAGGTAAACAATTCTGGCAAGTATTTGTCATTATGTAATAAATGCTTAAACTGTGTGTAACTACAAGAATAGAAAAAACAGATTTGTACTTTATACAGGTTTCTCTTCATAAACAATTGTGAATGAACATGTTTAAAGTTTTAAGACAACCAAAAATAAATTTAACCTATTTTACAAACACTCACACATTTTAGTTTGCCTGCAGCATTAGTGTCCATGTTACAGCTCGTTATATTAGACCATGTCCAGGACTTTTTTAATTTATTGTTTATTTTTTGTTTTACGAACGATAGTCCCTGAAGCAGTTAACTCTTTTCTGGTCTCTCCTTTCCATGACAGATCTCCTCCACATCTCCTTCTTTAATATTCCCAAATTACGATTGACTAAATCCATAAAACACAAACTATGACGTAAAATGACGATCTATTACAACGAAATACGGCAAAACACAGCCAATAAACAGCAGAGGCACAGCAAGAACTCACTCTAGAATGATACTAATGCTGTTTTTACAACATTAATACATTATTTCCACAAAAAATCCTGATAAACCTCCTGTAATTCACTTCAGGTATGGCTCTCTGAATCCTCTCTCTCTCTCCGGCTCAGTCAGCTCACTCACTCGAAGAGTTACAGCAGTTTTAATCATGTGCATTTTTGTCTTTCCCTGCAGCTTGGTGTTTTAGACAGGGTGACTGTCGTCAGTCAGTTTCCCCTCAACATCCTTTAAAATCAAAACTTCGACCAGACTTTAGACTTCGTCTGTTCTGAGCTGCTGGACTTTTAGAGACTAAAAATTACAAACTGCTCCTCTGTCTGTGAGAAACGGCTGCTTCACCGAGGAGTAGACACACATAGTTCAGAGTTATTGACACAGTGTGGTGATCAAACACGGTTTAATGGTAATTTTAATAGGACATGGAAATGACTACCATGGGAAATTTTACTTTTTGACAATATCAACAACAAAACTACTCTGAAGCAGCTCTAGTGTAAATCTGACCCTGCTTAAACCTTCTTTGTGGTCTTCCTGGGCCCACCTCGATCTTTAATGCCTCCTCTGAGCTATATTTGAATCTCAGCGAGCAGATGGACCAAATGGTATAGATGATGGCTAACAGGTGCAGACTGATTGAACATCTTGTGCATTTACAGTCTTTCTAATGAACTCAGCGACGCGTCAGACTCACAGTTCAGGCGAGGTCGAAGCGTGTAGTGACGTGCATACCTGTTGCCATGGTTGTGAGACTATTTGCATCAATGTACATATATATGTGTATATATATATATATATATATATATATATGTGTATATGTATATATATATATATATATATATATATATATATATATATATATATATATATATATATATATATATATATATATATATATGTGTAATATATGGCTTTAAAGGAGCCTGCAGTCGTCATTATCTCCTGATGGAATTTAATCATAATCACTTTGCTAAGCTGCATGAAAATCTGTAATCCTTTTCAAGATATGTTGATGTTCAGTTTGTCCTCTTCAAACCACCAGAACAGCGCGTCTTCTGAATCTGCAGCCTCTCCTCTCCACTGTCATGTTGATCCCAAAAACCTGAAGCATGGTGACTGAACAAAAGGCAGGCGGCGGAGCCACCGCTCTGCCACAGCCATGACACTTTGTGCACAAAGGAAAACCTCCACGCTGGGAGTACATTTCAATCTGCTCCATCTGCGATGCGGGATATTAAAGCTCGCGGACGGGCTGGAGGCTTCATGGTTTTCAAACTGGGGAGGATGATGAGCTCCCAGAGGGTTTTATGGAGCCCCAAAAGGTCTTCTGCAAAGTCACAGTGCCTCACAAACGGTGTTTTCATATTTTTAGACCACTGCATTGGAGACAGTGGAGGCCAAAAACTCGATATTCTGTCCATTTGTCCATCTGTCTGGCAACACGTCTCTTCAGGCTATTTTCATGCTGCGAATCCCAAGAGCCCTATGAGGGAGGATTTCAACCTTTAGAAAAATATCCACTCTGGATGTCACCTTATATTCAAATTAGGGCTGCACGATACGGCCTAAAACCAATATATCGAATAGGGGTGTAAATCAATTAAAAATATAAAAATATAAAAAAATAAATTAATATGAAAATCATCAATGTTCTAATTTTGAACATGAGAAATGTTTTGATTTAATTACAATCAAAAATGCTCATTTTTAGTTTGATAGAGCATGGTCAAATGTTGGAGGTTAATAATAATAAAATTAAAATAATAATTCAATAATTTGTATTATAAAGATGCATCATTACTTGATATAATATACAAACATTACAATGTAACATTAAAAATCCATAAGGTAACTGTGAGTACAAAAACAGCACCTTACCTGAATTAAACCAATTTTAATTTTAAAATATGATTAGATCTTACTAGAGCTGAAACGATTCCTCGAATATTCGCGAGTACTCGATTACAAAATATCCTCGAATTAAATTTTGTGCCTCGAAGCCTCGTTTAATATATAATTATACATATAAATATATATCTGGACTACTATACAGTGCACGGTGTTTGACACGGACGGTCATTTCTGTGGCACAACGCGCCTGCTACCTCCACTGCTGCGCGGCTTGTACAATCATGAAGGAAGAGAAAAGAGAGGGACAGAAAGGAGAGAGTCCACAGAAGAAATGGCAGAGAGTGTCCCAAGTGTGTGGTCACTACAAGAAGGGACGAAAAGAAAACACAGTGCAGTGTGTCTGATGTCAAACGGAGTGAGCTTAGCACGTAGCTTAGCATGATAGCACGTCGTTAGGGCTGCAACTATTACTATTACAGCATTTTAAATATGCTCATCACAGACATGCGTCCTCTTTCCATGGTGGAGGACACAGGATTTAAGAACATGATCAAGGATTTCAATCCAAACTACACAATGCCCTCCAGAACACACTTCACAAATATAATTGCAGAATTATATCACTGCTTTGTAAATCAGTATTGTATTGGCTTTGTTTTAAGCCAGTACTGGTTTAAACTTTGAAAGTTGTTGAAATAAAAACCCTTTTCTGAGGAATAAACGGCATTTGGTTGCTCAATTTGAAAGCACTAACATGTTGCATTGTATACAATTGATTTATTTGTTTAAAAACAAAAAAGTATATTTTGTTAGAGTATTCGAGTACTCGAAGAAATAATTGACAGAGTACTCGATTCCAAAAATACTCGATAGTTGCAGCTCTAGATCTTACAGATGGATATAATCCTCTATAAACTATCATGCCCAAAGGTCAGCACATCGTTTCACATTTCAGAGGTACAACTATCAAAATTGATTTGTATTTCTTTCTTGCTTCAGTTTAAATGTTGTTGATTATATTCAGTGAGTTCTTAATATTGTCTTAAATCGATCGAAGGCCCTGGAATCGAATCGTGGCAGACTTTGTGATATCGGCAAATATCATATTGTTTGTCAAAGAATCAATATCGTCATGAAACTGGTGATTTACACCCCTATTAATTTCCCTGATAGAGTCTCCCAGAGGTTAACATAGAGTTTGATATAATCTAGTGTAAATAATAGGAGTGGGAGAAAAAATGGATTAACAAAATTAGTATCTGGATTTTTCTACGTAATCCGTCTGGATTGGTCTGCCGCGGCTTATGTAGTGCAGGGAGCGCGCGTAGACGTGCACTGCGGAAGTACGCTATAACACTGTTTAGGCTCGAAAAATGTACTAAATGACCTCGTTTCGAATTAATTCTGGACGTTACCCGCTCAGGACACTTGGATTACAGCGGACGAGCAGTATGAAGGAAAATAGGCACGTTTTTGTGGACTTTTATGGACCTTTTTCTTACGGGCGCCGTCGTCCCCTGTTAGATGGAAGTTTGTTGACAGCAAAAATCCCCCCGGACCTCCGGCTGCATTTGAGACATCAAAAAAGTGCTCCAGAGTGTTGCTCAGCATGAGGGTGAGTAGAAAATGAAGGCATATCATTCTTTGGGTGAAATATTCCTTTAAAGCCTGACTGATTAAATCGGCTGATTATAACTCTTTTTATAGTTTTGTCATCAGCCTGCTGCGGGGGGACCCATTCAGGGGAGACTTCATCATGGCGAGGAACTTTAATCAGGCCTTTTTAACAAAGTTTGTGCAATATGTGCAGTGTCCTACAAAATAATCAGATTTTCTCACGTTACCTGATGTTTACTGCAAAAAAAGGGTTCTACCTGCACTAACACCAACTTCTGATCCACTATCGAGGACTCTAGGTACCAGAATTTTTTGTTTGACAATTTTTAAATCGATTTTTGTTCAAAATATTTTTTTCCGAATTTAAATGCTTTTAAATGCAGTCCAGTCTTTTGAAGAGAGAGTATAAACAGCTGGTTAAAATATATTGCTGAATAAATCCTAAAAACGGACTCACATGTGATGTGTATTTTTCCTGATATAGTCTGTAGGCATCGTTATTGTTCATCTTTTTGGCCGGTGTTAAAAAAGCTAGCTAAAGATTGCAAAAATCGGCACTATCTGAGAATTGCAATTTAAATCGAATTGGCACCTAAAAAATCGGAAAAATCTATTCAGCAGAAAAGCGTATCGTCCCAGCCCTAATAAATAAACAGAAAAATAAATATTTTTAAAAAATACGTCTACAGCAGGGGTGGGCAACTGGTGGCCCGGGGGCCATGTACGGCCCTCCGCCTTACTAAATGTGGCCCACCAATCATTTTAAAAAATCATCAATTGTAAATATGAAGAAAACTCCAATATCTAATCAAAATAATCTTATATGATCATATTGATATTTTCATTGGTTTTTGTAAGTTATTTACGACCTTACTTTGCTATTATAGTGTCTCTAAATCTCTTTCATGAAGCATTGGGACATTATATCAAGTATTACTCAATACTATATTTAAAATATGGCAGCAGTAAAATCTTTGGGCTCTAAAAATTTGTCAACACTCATCATTTCATTGATTTGAAAAGCTCCGTCGGCTTTAATTCCATGTAAATTAGCTAAATTTGCTTGAATTTTGTGTCAAGTTCATTTAACTATGCATAATAATTTTTATTTGTGTTGTAATATACGAATATTGGTGTGCTAATTTTAGGATTCATTAATATTCTCTAATGGTATTTATCCAACATCCTTTTTCTCCTTGGAGAATTTCAAAAAATTGTAACAATGCGGCCCTCAGGCTAGGAAAAATGGTTTTATGTGGCTCTCTTGGTAATGAAAGTTGCCCACCCCTGGTCTGCAGGCTGGATGCTGCTCGGTCTCGTCTTCAGTCCTCTCTCTGACTCAGAATCAGCAGATCCTCATAGTTTAAAAACTGGATCAATATCAGGGGCAGAAAAAGCCGATCGAGGCCTCTTCACCTGTTTGCTTTAACACATCCACCTATCAAGCTGCCACGAGAGCCTTGGTATTATCTTTGTGAAGAAAAGAGCGATGAAATGTCACAACACCACATTAACAGAGGTCTCCTCCCACATGTTGTTTAATTTCTGTTCGCTGTGACAAGCTTACAGACGGCGTCGAGGTCGATGACGGCGCTCCGCTGCTCCCTGACAGTTTGAGGACGAGTCAGCCTTCAGATTCTCGCTCTCAAAAAACCCCATTACTGCTCGGTTTGTTGGAGACAATGGCTCCCCGGCAGCACAAGGCTGTTTTTGCATTGTCGAAATCTCCAGTGAGCTCCGTGTTCAGCTGTTTCTACTCTTAACTTGGCCCTAAAAAATGCAGTGTTGATAAAATCCTCTTCCTGATGGGGGGGAGGAGGAGGCAAGCGAGCATGACCGACCCCGCTGAGTGGGAGTGGAGCTCAGCAGGAGGGGCGAGGAGAGGGGAAATCATCTGGATCCTTTTTCTTTTTCACACATTTTCATTTCCAAGAGCCCCCCAGCGGGTTGACGCTCGGCTCTGGCTTTCACACCGAGGCTGGCAGCGGGCAAACGTGGTCGTTTGAACACACGGCAACAGGTGGGACGCCGTATTGATCGTGTAGGTGCAGCAGTGACCGTGGGAAAAAGTCGATAGAGCAAACTGTTTACACCTGAAGCCTCACAAAAAAGGCTGATTTCCTAAAACTACAGAGTGGAAAATAAATGATGTAGAGGGAGAGAGGGAGGCCGCTTGGGAGGATGAAGTGCTTCAGTGTAGAGCATGACACAGGAGCGAATTTTAACTCCTGTCCCGTCCCAATCCAGGCTGGAGTAAAAAAAATAGTCCTGTCCCTCTCCCGTAGAATGACTCCCACCCCCATCCCGCTCCCACTCAAAATTACTCCCACTCCTGTCCCGTTCCCGTTTGAATAAAACCAAACATGTTGGAAAAATATTTCATTTTTTATTTTAGGTAAAAGTGCAGAGCATATAAAAGACATTCCCTTTAAAGGTGCAGCATGTAGAATGTGTAGAATTTGGCAGCATTTCGCCAAACATAAACGGTGAATATAGGTTATAATGTTTCTATTTGTATGTAAAGTCCGTCAAAATAGGAGTACAATCATCCCCAATAAACGTTTCTTTTATTTTTACTTAGTTAGAAAAAGCTTTTAAAAATTACGTTACCCCAGGCCACTTTCATGAAGGCCGACATTACGATCCGCCATGTTGTCTACGGGTGGATTTTGAGACGAAAAGAACGAAACGCGAATCAATCCGCCGGTTCTGAAATCTACCTGGAATGCAGGCGAAGAAGAGGAGAGAGGATGGTGGTGGTAGTACAGACAGTTGTTACTTTGCACCAGGGATTTAAAATGTGTGTATTTTACAGTTAAAGCTTTGGAAATGGAAGACCACATTTATTCAAAATCACTCGAGAGTCCGATCAACTTCTTTCGAAAAAAAAAAAGCATGACGAAATGAAGCGGAATTGTGACAGAAAACGTCAGAAAACAAGGATAAACATTGGGGTTGCTTTTACAAGGTGGAGAGCCTTGTTTACAAAGTTATGTCTGAAGACTGACGCTGAAGTTGCTTGTTTACTGCTGGACAGGTAAAGGTGCAATATGCAGTTTTATTACGTTTTGTAACTGTGTTTATTATGTTTAAATTGCATTGTTTATTGGATCAACACACACTGTAATCCACTGAGCTGCTACACAACTCCCGTATTGTGTTGGTGTTGTAAACAACGCCCATAAGCGGTGGAAAATAAATACTCCATTAATCATATTACAAAACTCTCATTCGTCCGGCCCAGCTTTCCGCCACATAAAACTCTCTCTCTATCTTCTTCATCTTATTTCACCGAATCCACATCAGGCTTGATCTGATTAGCTTTAATGCGCTAATGTTTGTTTGTGTTACTACAAGCTCACAAAACCTACAATCTGCAGATCACAACTGACCTATAATCTATAAAAATAATGGTTACAAACCTCGTCACTTTAGTAAATGATGCCGTGTTTAGGATCCTTTTTGGTCCTCACAGGATTCCGTTGCTCAGCGACGTGACGTCTTGGCTACGCTTAGGTTCATTCTAGAATCTGAACACTAGATGTTGCTAAAATGCCAAATTCTACACACTGCACCTTTAAGTTTCACGAGCGTGACATTTGGTCGGTGTAATCAGCTCTCTTTTCAACGTGTCGTCTTCCGCCTCCATGTTGTTTTGTTATGTGTGTCGCCGGCAGCCGCTCCGAGTCGCTTTTCACTTCCGGTGGTGACAGGAAGTCAAACCACTTTTGTAGTTCTTTGTGTTGCTAGCGCGGTCAACAATGTTGGCTCTCACTGAGAGATGACTACAAAAATGGACGCGTCTGTTCATCTGGTTGTTTAACACGGGTGAAAATGATAATCTTTTAATGTCGCTCCCGTTGCTTTTTTTTCCCGTCCCGTCCAGATCACGTGATTAATTAAAAAATGACTCCCCTCCTTCGGAATTCCTGCGGGAATCACATGACCCACGGGAATTCATGAAAAATATCATGTTCTACTTCAGTGTGATATTAGATATTAAGATTAACTAAATTGTGTTTTATGCTAACATTGTTCCAGTCCTTTGTAGTGTTGTGCTCAAGACCACTCTATCCGAGACCAATATTTGCCCAAGACAAGACCAAGACTTCTGGGAGTCGAGACCAAGACTGCGGTAAGACCAAGACTAGGGGTGTGCGATATGAGGATATTAAATCGCTAAGGATTATAACGTGGGGATGATCTCATAAAGCAGAAAGATCGTCAGATCGTCTGTGTGGGCGCAGAGACTTTGACGAGCGCCCGACTAACCAATCGTAGCACATTACGCGCAGTGCATGGTGGGATCTCCTGTTTGGTTATGTAGCGTGAAGTCATGGCAGAAAGAGAAAAGTAGATAAAAGCTTGAAGATGTCTGAACAAAAATCTGTTCTAAAGCAGCTGTATTATTCACTCAGATTATAGACCTTATAGTTAGATAACATTTGTTTTGAATTGTTGCACTTTAAGAGATAATGTTGATATTGTTCATTACCTTTTATGTTTACATTTATTGCACATTTTTATGAAAACTGCACTATTTAAATTTAAACTTGTTCAGAAAGTTTCTTTGGCTTTAATTGTCTTTTTTTTTCTTTTAGGGCTTTTCATGTTTTATATTTTAAACATAGGGAAAAAATTGTCAAACATGCAAAATAGTTTAGAAAAATCAGGGGTACTGGTTTAGCGGAGTGGTTAGCACCCCATGTACTTGCTTCTGCTGGTCCAGGTTTGAATCCCGCCTGTGACCAGTTTGCAGAGTGTCTTCCACTACTCTTTAACTCTCTTTCACAAGCCTATCCACTGTCTCTCTCCTATCAATAAAGGCACAAAATGCCCAAAAAATACATTTAAAAAAAAAAAAAAGAAAAATCAATGGTAAAAAAGAATCGTGATAAAATTGTAAACATGATTTTATTTTTAAAATATCGTGATATGATATTTTTGCCATATCTCCCACCCCTAACCAAGACCATCAAATTCAATTTTAAAAACCATGACAACGTTGAACAGTTAAGGGGGGTGTCCCTCAGTCACAACACCAGGAAGGTTGCAGTCATCACAGGGGGAAAAACAACTAAACTGAAGCTTTTTGTTCTTTTACCAAGTGCTCCTCCTCATTCACATCAATAAAGTTGAAGAGCAGCAGATCAGTGCTGGTCTTGATGGAAAATCCCGAGTCCAAGTCCAGTCCAAGATCAAGACATGACCAAGACCTTCAAAATGTGGTCTCGAGACCAAGACTGGTCTTGAGTAACACAACACAAGTCCTTAGTAGGGCCCAACCGATTATAGCCCTTTTCAAAGTATTCAACATCGGCCAGAGTTTTGCCGATGTAACGCCGATATATTCTTAATTTCTCATAAAACAGTAAACGCTGTTCGGTGTCCAAGCCGCGCAGAATGATGACGTTGTTGAGCTCTCTGCTGATGCTGTGTATGGATGACTCGCCTACACTCACATGGAGTTATTCTTTTAAGCCTGAAGGTCCGACATAACTTTCAGCGGTGCACAATGTCCTGCTGCTGCTGGAAATCTGGCTTTATCCGCTTGTTCCCGACACAGCAGCTAAGCTGACTAGCTAGCGAGCTAACTATGCTAGTGTTAGCATAGCTGCTCGGAGCTCTACAACGTCACCAGCAGGCTCATCCAGGGGAAACTTCAGCGTAGCTGGGGACTTTAATTGCCTGTTTAAATAAGTTTGTGAAATATGTGAAATAAGTGTCCCACAAAATCTTTTCATTTCCTCACACACATTACTTCATGTATCCAATAAAAAGTGTTTATACCTGCACTTAAATCTACTTCTGATGTTCTAATGAGAACTGAAAGGCAGATGTGACAAAGAGTTTATAATCTATATATCTACATTTTTAAAAAGGTCATTTGTTTTTATTTTGCAGGAATTTGCTGCAGTTTTGCACAGCATTGTATTTTGTGCTTGAAAGCTGCAAAGAAAAAGAAGAACACCTGTGAAAAGAATGTTAACTTAGTGGTTTTGTTGCTTTCCTCTCACAGTGATTTGTTTACAACTTTTTAAAAAGTTGTTCTTCCTTTACCAACCTTTAATTTTCACTAAAAAGAAGTACAACATACAGAGTGATCTTTTTAAGGTTATATAATTAGAGTCCCAGAAGTTCAATGCTTTTGTGCATATTATTGTACTTTAAATTATCTCTCTGGCGTAAAGTTAAACAAATACTCAAGAACCAAGTATTGCTAATCTATAAAATGTCAGTAATCCATATATTCATTGTTGTGTTAAGGGAAGAATTAAAAAAAAACAACATTTTATACATATATATTTCAAATTTATCGGCCGATTAATTGCTAATCGGTATTTTTTTCTGCCAAATGTCCGTATCGGCGTCAGCCTCAAAAAATCCATATCGGTCGGGCCCGAGTCCTTAGTGTCCAGTTTTGTTTTGTACCAGGGCTGGGACGATACGCTTTTCTCCCAATTTGATTTTTTACGATTTTTTAAGGTGCCAATTTGATTTAAATTGCAATTCTATGATATTGCCAATCTCTGCAATCTTTTGTTAGCCTTTTTAACACCAGCAAAAATATGGATTTATTCAGCAATATATTTTAACCAGCAGTTTATACTCTCTCTTCAAAAGACTGGACTGCATTTAAAAGTGGACTATTAACACAGACTAAAATGAAGCGTTTAAATTTGGAAAAAAAATATTTTTGAACAAAAAATTGATTTAAAAATCGGCATTGTAGATTCTCACTGAAGTAATGATGACCACTCGTTTCTCTTAACTTAGCTGATTGGTTTTTGCCATAATATTAATTCTAACAGTTGTCTAATAGGGCTGTGGGCTGTGCATCAGCCTGACTTCTGAACAACACAAATGATGGTCCAACCCCATTAATAAGACAAGAAATTCCATTAATTAACCCTGGAAAGGCTCACCTGAGAAGAGAAAACCATTTCAGGTGACTACCTGTTGAAGCTCATGAAGAGAATGAAGAGTGTGCAAAGCAGTAATCAGAGCAAAGGGTGGATACTTTGAAGAAACTAGAATATAAGACATGTTTTCATTTATTTCTCATTTTTTTTGTTAAGTACATAATTCCACATGTGTTCATTCATAGTTTTGATAACTTCAGTGAGAATCTACAATGTAATTAGAGATGAGAAGGTGTGTCCAAACTTTTGGCCTGTACTGTATTTAAAAAATAATCATGGTAATAATAATAACAGCTTTTTGCTTTTTGAACCTTTAAATCCCACAAAAGAAAAATCAGTTATTTTTGGTTTGTTTGCATTTTTTTCTGTATCCTAAAAAAATGACAGAAACAATGACTTGGTTTTTTAATATATTAATTATTCCTGATTTATTGACCTCTGCCAAGCAGTTAAGCTGGGAGTTAAATGGTTAACAATGTTAACTTTTAGAAAAAATATAAATTTCTAAATATTTCCCGAGCTAGGTTTCTCAAACTATCCTGGAGTTTACTTTCAGGAGAAACGAGACTTTCATTCGAGCAAAAAGCAAACTGTTTGAAAACCATGGGTAAACTGAAGCAACAGGATTCAGTTATACTTGGCTAAACCTGACTCAGAAGATTAATAAGTAGAGATTGCTTTGCAGAGCTGATCAGCCACAGCGCTGATTTCAGAGAGGATGTGACGGATGAGGAAGGACTTTGACATGCCGCTGCTCCCCAAAGTAATCAGGTACTCTGTCAGATTCTCCGCAGACTGGAGCTGAGGGAGGAATGAAGTATTAGCTCACTGATACAAAGAGTTTAAAACCGTCTGATAATCACAGTTAACATAGAAAAACAAACTGGGTGCCACTTAATACTCAATATTCAAATATCTGTTTAAGCATGGGGGGTAAAAATTTGCACTCAAACTGTAAAAATTCTAGGGCTGTAATCAACCAAAGAAATTGTTGGTCGACTAAAACACAGCAATTGTCGACCAAAAATCGACCAAAGCCCCCCCCCCGCCGTCTTTATCCCCTGTGTGCGCCTCTCCTTTTTTTTCTCTCAACACAAGACTCTTTGCTTTCCAGTCTTCATCAATGAAATGGGCAGTCACTGTCATATAGGACTCCATTCGAAGAGACGTACACATCTGTTATCTTTATCTGTTAACTCGGAAACTTTCTCTTTTTTACTCCCTCATATTCTGCCGTTAGTGCATGTGTAATTGTCTGGCGCACTGGCACTGAATATCCAGGTTCCAATGTTTTTCTTGGCCTTCCACGACACCAATGGGCCTCATACCCTCAGAAATAAAACTGTCAATTCATTCTGTGATGTTGTTTTTGCATTTGGGTGTTTATATGTGGCATAAAATCCAGCGCAGACTGGGTGAGGGATGCCGCCGCTGCAGCGGGCAGGTGCGCATGCAGTTATAAAACAAATAAACGATTATTAGACTGGAATATTGAAATGTTCTTAAATGAAAATATTGAAATGAACAATAAATACATTAAAATGGTGTTCTGAGACATGATGGGGGTGCTCAGAAAATACCCCCATTTCACTTGATACGTTTCTCCTGATGAAATGAACTGCAGGGAAAAAAAATTTTTTGACACATTTGGTCAACCAATCAGACCAAATGTGTCGACCAATTAGTCAACCAGTCGACTAGGACTTTACAGCCCTTAAAAAATTCATTAAAATCTAAAATATACATTATCTCTTGACCTCAACAACAGGAAGTACACCACAAGAAAATGGAGGACAGGCAAAACTACTCCACTGAAACACAGTGGGCTCCACACCACCGGCAAATGGCATATTAATAAAAAAAAAAAACCTTCAAAAGCATGCTGTGTGACAATTATACACCCAAAGCAGCTGGCCTACTCCTTATTCCCATTTGTTGGCCTTCCACTGCAGTCCAGTGATGCCTCATCATTTATTTTTGTTTTACTAACGATAGTCCCTGAAGCAGTTAGCCCCCTTCATGACTCTCCTCTGGTCTCCCCTTTCCCCAACAGATCTCCTCGACATCTCCTTCTATAATATTTCCAAATTATGACTGATTAAATCCATAAAACACGCACTTTGACGGAAAAAGACGATCTATTTAAACCACCTGTTATTTACATCTAGGATACCACTGAATCTCTCTCTCTCTCTATACGTTCAGTCTACCATTTATTTCAGAGGAGATATAGCAGTTTTAATCACAAGATGTCTTTTTCTTTCGCTGCAGCTTCATTTAGACAGGGTGACTGTCTTCTATTAAATGATACATCTGTGTGGTATAATTTAATTTGAAACAGTAGTCTTAAGGTAGTCTTAAGGTTGCCCTTGTAAGCCGTTATCCGTAGCAGCTAACGATTAGCCGCTAGCCACTACGTTTAGCCGCTACACATGCTACATCATAACAGGGCTGCTTGATATGGACTGGTCTGTGATGAGTGCGATGAGCCAAACGATTATTCAACCAAAAGCTGCTGTTGTTTTTGAAGGTTCTGTCCCTGAAAACATTTTCTCAGGGCTCCTCCCAGATGGATGAGTGAAATATTTCCAATATGGAGCTGTCAATCTGGCATGTCCGGTTAACAACAAATGTTAACACCACAAAACTGTTTTTTTTTATTTGGTCATAGCTGCAAAACCGAGGAGCTCTGACCAAATAATTAGTCAACAAAATTATCACTGTTTTTTCCCAATCTTGTATCTGCTCCATGGCTTGTTTTTGTTAAACACACTGTTTTGGAAAAATTTTCCCCATGACAGCAGTGTTGATAGTCTAAACACATTGTCTTTTAAGCCAATCTCAACTTCAAAAATACCAAAATATCCCTTAAGGGCTTCAGACCAGCATCATCATGTTTGTGTGAAAGTTAAAATAAGTTAAGAAAAGTAAGTGTGACTTATCTTTTCCACTCTTGGTATTTTTTTATCACGGTTATTGTGGCCAAAATTATCACGGTTATCATTATTATCGCAGTATTGTTGCAGTGTGCTCAAAATGTTCAAAAAGTACTTTTACACAAAATTGAAATCATTTAACCCCTTTAGTATTATTATTTATAACACTTCTTTTTTTTGTCTTTTTTGTCAAGAAATGTGTCAAGAAATGCCCTTCGAGTACATTTTTTACCATTCTTTCATGAGAAATAGAAGTAAACAAGTCAAGCAAGTATTTGTCATTATTATGTAATAAATGCTTAAACTGTGTGAAATTACAAGAAAAGAAAAACAGATTTGAACTTTAAACTGGTTTCTCTTCATAAACAATTGCAAATGAACATGTTCAAAGTTTTGAGACAGCCAAAAATAAACTTAATCTATTTTACAAACACTCATACATTTTAGTTTGCCTGCAGCATTAGTGTCCATGTTACAGCTCGTTATATTAGACCATGTCCAGGCCTTTTTATTTATTTATTTTTTGCTTTACTAACGATATCCCTTGCTTAAAGTTAGCCCCTCTCATGACTCTCCTCTGGTCTCCCCTTTCCCCAACAGATGACTCAGAAATCTTACTTGGCGGCCAGATAGTAAATGAGGCCTGGGCTCCATGCTAATTTCTAAATACAAACAGTGAATCTAAAATTATGAATGCTAGTGCATTAACGACACAAACGTACTTTGACTAATGCTGTTAATAACAAGATTTATACATCATTTAGACAGAAAATCCTGATAAACCTCCTGTTATTCACTCAGGGATGGCTCACTGAATCTTCTCTCTCTCTCTCTCTCTCTACGGCTCGGTCTGCTCATTTACTAGAGGAGTTACAGCAGTTTTAATCACGCACGTCTTTTTCTTTCGCTGCAGCTTCATTTTAGACAGGGTGACTGTCTTCTATTATAACACTCAACTTATTTTTTAGTCAGCACTACAAAGAAAACCATGGGGACTCTTTTACAGAACTTAGAAAACCTCCTGAAGAAGAAAAAAAACATAATTATCACGTCAGAAACAACAATTGTGCTTAAAAAATGAATGAAACTCTCCACCAAATGTATTAATTTCAAAGCACCTCAACTTTACTCAATCTTCCAGCACCTGACGCCAGGTAAGATAAACCTCCAGTTTCTTGGCATGCGCTCCAGCGTCCACACGGAAAAGACCAGCCGGGGTCCTGTTTGGTGGGTATTTTTTGTAACTGCTAGTGTCTATGAATATATTGTCCTTTGGATTTAATTGATTACATACAGCTCGTTACATTTCTTTACATTCAGGTCCTAAACTCCAGGTCCGCCTGCTTCTTTGTCCACCTTCCCGGTGCTCTGCCTCTCCGCCCCTTCCCCCCCCGACACTTCCTTCCTTCATCACTTCGTCCGTTTTTCTAAAATTATTTTAACCTTACCTAAATATAAATATATGACAGCAGGAGCCCATAACCTATGCAACCATACAGGGATTTTTTTTATAAGATCAAAGAAAACCTTTCATTTTTCTTATACCTTAACATCTTCCTTAACAATATATATTACTCATTATTTTTTGCCATTTTGCCATTATTTTTTTGGTGACACTGTCTTCTATCAGTTTCCCCTCGGCATCCTTGTAAAATCCAAAATTTAACCAGACTTCAGAGTCCGTTTTGGAAGGAAAAGTCTCCACTGTAGTGTCTCTAACTTTCGCTCTCAGACTCAGAGGCCAAACATTACAAAGCCTCACGTGAGGCTGCTTAATCGAGGACAGATACATAGCTCAGGCTTTTCCAAAGATCAAACACAGTATAACGGTAATTTTAATAGGACACGGTAATGATTACAGTGGGAATTTTACCACGGTTTACCATTTTACTGGTAACCGTTACATCCCTAAGTGCAACATTAGATTCATTCATTCAATGTTCGTGAGATTGAGTCAGAATAAACGACAGCGCGTATGCTTGTAAAATGTGGCTAATTGTTGTGTTTTTGTCATTCCTGGACAACAATGGAGCTGCATGGAAAAGCAAAACGAGGATAAATCAGGCTGTGATAGACGGAGTTCTTATTATTCAGCGTTGTTTTGGCGGTCTGTAGAATGAAAGAAAAATCTAGAATATTGGCGAACACAGTCCTGGTTGTTACATTCTGGTGTCGAGCCGCCAGCACACAGTTAGCGGCTCCTGGAGGTTTTAATTTCTCTGATCCTGGAGGGCCTGTGTTTAGCATGCACGCTCACATTCGACAACAGGCTGATTCACATTCGCTTCGTTTTTCATGTTTTCTGCAGCCAAACAGCCAAACTGTCCTCTGCTGTGGTGCCAGCGGGCGGCTCCACGGCTGCAGCACAGGATAAAAACGTGTCGCTCAAGGGCATTAAGACCATCGCTGCTTTTCTGTTCGGTCTGAGAATCAAACTAAAAAACCTTAATGACGCACCGAGCTACAACATCTGCATATTCGGCGCTGATCAGATGGGCGTGTTTGATTGTTTTCTCCTCAGAGAGAAGGAGAAAGAGTGATGATAGAAAAAAATCATCCTGCAATTCAATTTGTTTTGTGATGCCTCTGCCGCTGATTGCCCCGCTGCTGCGTGATACAAGGACATTATGTGAAATTGTCTGTCTGATTATCCTATCAAGAGATTAATTCATAATTTGAAACAACTGAAGGGAGGAGATTGAGGCTCGGTTTTCATAAACAGATTTTTTTTTCAGGCTGATTGGTGAAGCCCTCCTCTTTGCTGTACTCGCTTTTTGTCTCTTTGCAGCTGGAGCCTGAACACCAGGACGGTTTAGGTACACAAACCTGGCTGTAACACACTTAAATAAGATCATTAGAGACATTTTTTAATTATAAGGCTGTCACGTTTCCCAAATATCAAATATACTTGGTTTTCCACAATATTAAAAGAGAGCAGGCTCAAGCAGGTACGAGCCTCCTGTTGGATAATTACTGCATGGGTGATTATCTTTTAGCTGGAAACAAGTTATCTAATACCGTTAGCTTCTTATTTCTTAAACAACCATGTCAAAGACACATCCAGTGGTCGTGGAAAAGATGTTAAGGTGCGTTCACACCGGGCGCTACCTGTATTACCTCTGCGATCAATCTCCATTCAAAGTCATTGTACAGCCACGATGGGGCGGGGCTAACCCTCCCGCGATGCGACAGCCGGCGACTAGACGACCGCTTCACTCGTCGCGCGATGTCAAAGTTAAAAAAAAGTTGATCTATTCAGGCGATGTCGTGTGTGGCTGTGCAGCATCAGCCAATCAGCGGTGTGTGTACGTGTGACGGTGCCGTTATTCATCCGGACTACAGGGCGGATGACTTCCTTCTAGGCGGAACTAATCTCAGTGAGGACATTTGCAGACGGACCGCGGTAAACTCACAGAGGATGCTGCTGCATCATCAGCTGCAGAGTTTTGTGTCTGATAAGTGAGTGAAAAGGACACAGCTGGAATAATGTCCGCTTATACATCCTATTATGTGACATACAATATGATCGTGGTAAAACTCAAGCGGACGTGACGTCACCGACCGACGGCCGACGCCAACGGCGACCAAACAGGTATTTATAGACGCGCGACACTACATCAATGGGCGATGCGACTTTGGTAGCTGGGTCGCTTGCGGTGTGAACGCACCTTTAGTCTGTTTAAGAAGGGTCAACACCAATGTTGACCGGGTCTTCGCTCTTTCATGGTATTCGCCCTTCTTTTTCACTTTTCACTCCTCTGACCTTTTTCTTTTGGGCTGTTTTTCAGCCATTGCTACTGCACATATTGTATCTCTCTCTTACGCTAACTGCACACGCTACGCAACCTACTACTCCCCCTCCCCCCTCTGTCTGATCTGCACATGAGTATGATCGCCCCCTGGATGTGGGGGGGTGTACTCTGTTTTGGTAACTCGATCTAAGCCACAGTATTTACCTGCTGAAATTCAGAGCCAAGGCTGTGTATTGAAACCGGACTTTTTTTTTCAACATGCTGTCAGTGGTGACATCTTGTGGATGGAGAGGAGAAATACGGTGAATTTGACAAATAGTGCATTAGATTAGAAGATTAGAAGATCGCTGACTACACCTTTAATGTATTAATGTAATAATTTTTTTTGTTTTTGTCCATGTGCTCTTGTTTTAATGAGTTACTGTCTAGTTTTCATCAGAAGAAAAAAGTTGTTGACAAAACTAATTACTCAACAAAACTAACTTTGAAGTCGACAATGTTGGAAATGCTCTGGTGGAGCAACAGCTAGTTTTTAATACAGTTCGTCTACATCTGTTAAGTGCGAGTTAAAACTCTACTATGCTAAGCCAAAGCCATTTATCAACAACACCCAGAAACGTGTCCAGCTTCGCTGGGCCCGAGCTCATCTAAGATGGACTGATGCAAAGTGGAAAAGTGTTCTGTGGTCTGACCAGTCCACATTTACAATTGTTTTTGGAAACTGTGGTCGTCGTGTCCTCCGGACCAAAGAGGAAAAGAACCATCCGGACTGTTATAGGGGCAAAGTTCAAAAGCCAGCATCTGTGATGGTATGGGGGTGTATTAGTGCCCAAGGCATGGGTAACTTACATATCTGTGAAGGCACCATTAATGCTGAAAGGTACATACAGGTTTTGGAGCAACATATGTTGCCATCCAAGCAACGTCTTTTTCATGGACGCCCCTGCTTATTTCAGCAAGACAATGCCAAGCCACATTCTGCACGTGTTACAACAGCGTGGCTTCGTAGTAAAAGAGTGCAGGTACTAGACTGGCCTGCCTGTAGTCCAGACCTGTCCCCCATTGAAAATGTGTGGTGCATTATGAAGCGTAAAATACAACAACAGAGACCCCGGACTGTTGAACAACTTAAGCTGTACATCAAGCAAGAATGGGAAAGAATTCCACCTGAAAAGCTTCAAAAATTGGTCTCCTCAGTTCCCAAACATTTACTGAGTGTTGTTAAAAGGAAAGGCGATGTAACACAGTGGTAAAAATGACCCTGTGACAACTTTTTTGCAACGTGTTGCTGCCATTAAATTCTAAGTTGATGATTATTTGCAAAAGAAAATAAAGTTTCTCAGTTCGAACATTAAGTATCTTGTCTTTGCTGTGTATTCAATTGAATAAAAGTGAAAAGGATTTGCAAATCATTATACTCTTTTTTTATGTAAGATTTACACAACGTGCCAACTTCACTGGTTTTGGGGTTGTATATTAATAGCTTAAGTGAGAAGAAAACAGCCTTTGTTTAAACCACAACATGGAAATTAAAGTCATTATATTAGGAGGCGGTTGGTAAGTCTTCATTTCACTGACCTAAATTAAGCTTTTTAAAGGTTGAATAGTGTAATAAATGTTAGAATTGGCTTCACTGGTTTTGAATTTGTAATAAAAAAAAATCTCCAGAAGTCTAAAAGCACTTACGCTTTGGTTCATCTCTTCAGTCTATTTCTGATTCACTGCCTGACCTCTCAGATCACCAAATCCAGGTTTTCAAACTGCACTGAAGAGCCAAAGACTCGATGAAGAAGCTTTTATCAGATGTGTGAGCGAGTGGGCGGGAGGTTTGTGAGACTTTCTTTTTTATCAGAGCTGTTTCCTCTTGCCCTTCACTTCTTAAATTCTTATGAAACTGTTGAGTGTGATAAATGATATTTGAAAAGAGTGATACTTTCAATGGGTCTAATATTTACCATAAAATAACTTCTATTATTTATTCTGTTTTCAAGTTTTTGAAGCAAGGATCTTTTTATTTTTCTATAACTCATTAGGAAGCCTTGGGAGACATTATCTTTCAGCAGTTAAGTTTCAGTAACAACTAAATAACTTGTCCAGAATTCATTAGTTTATACAGTGTCTCAGGGTCAATTAGGGCTGTAAAGTCCAAGTCGACTGGTCGACTAATTGGTCGATGCGTGCTCAGTCGACAAAAAATTCTGATTGGTCGACCAAATATGTCAATTTATTTTTTTCCCCTGCAGTTCATTTCATCAGGAGAAACATATCAAGTGAAATGGGGGTATTTTCTGAGCACCCCCATCATGTCTCAGAACACCATTTTAATGTATTTATCGTTCATTTCAATATTTTTATTTAAGAACATTTCAATATTCCAGTCTAATAATCGTTTATTTGTTTTATAACTGCATACGCTCTGCCCGCTGCAACAGCGGCATCCCTCACCGAGTCCGTGCTGGATTTTATGCCTCATATAAACACCCAAATGCAAAAACGACATCACAGAACGAATTGACAATTTTATTTCTTCGGATATGAGGCCCATTGGTGTCGTGGAAGGGCAAGAAAAACATTGGAACCTGGATATTAAGTGCCAGCGCGCCTCACAATTACGCATGCACTAACGGCAAAATACGAGGGAGTAAAAAGAGAAAGTTTCCGAGTTAATAGATAAAGATAACAGATGTGTACGTCTCTTCGAATGGAGTCCTATATGAGAGTGACTGCCTATTTCATTGATAAGACTGGAAAGCAAAGAGTCTTGTGTTGAGAGAGAAAAAATAGAAGAGGCGCACACAGGAGAAAAACATCGCTGCGCGATTATTAGTTGCCGATGCCTTCAAAGTTCCAGCAGAAAAAGTTTCTGTTGTAGTGAACAACGTGGTTAATATGAAACTCTGTGTGGGAACACTAAAAGAGTCCCATGAATATCCAGGTTCCAATGTTTTTCTGGATATTCAGTGCCAGCGCGCCTCACAATTACGCATGCACTAACGGCAAGATAGGAGGGAGTAAACAAGAGAAAGCTTCCTAGTTAACAGATAAAGATAACAGATGTGTGCGTCTCTTCGAATGGAGTCCTATATGACAGTGACTGCCCATTTCATTGATGAAGACTGGAAAGCAAAGAGGCTTGTGTTGAGAGAAAGAAAGGAGGGAAAGAGGCCACACAGGGGAGAAACATGGCGGGGGGGGGGGTGATTGGTCGATTTTTGGTCGACAATAGCTGTGTTTTAGTCGACCAACAATTTCTTTGGTTGATTACAGCCCTTGGGTCAATACTAAAAACCTAATTCTCAAAAATAAAGAATTTGGGAAAAAATAAAACAGATTTACAGGGCTCTATTCAGGAACACAGCTTGCAAGTTTCTTTCGTGGCAGCTACTTCACTTTAAAACCAGAAATAATCCTTCAATGTTATTTTCTTTAATAAACTCTGATTGCTCCTAAAACAAATAATTCATCAAAATATAATTAATTATGAATATTGACCTTATTGAGGCTGTAATAACCTTACACCAAATACTCCACTTTGTAAGTTATTTTTATTAAAAAAATGATATTTTAGGGTTTTCTGCATTGGAAAACAGAAGTTTTTATAACAAAAAAATTCATTGAAACATACATTACATTAAAAAAAAAATTAAATCAAATGTAAGATCAGGAGTTGCTAAAAAGATCTGAAGCATGGAAGTTTAAAAAAATATTAAGATTGAAAATTTTTATAACACTTTTATGAGATGAACCGTTTTGGCACACGAGGGACTTCAATGTTAATTTCTTGAATAAACTCTAATTGCTCCTAAAACAAATAATGCATCAAAATCTATTTAGTTATTAATGATTGACCTTATTAAGGCTGTAACCTCACACTAAATACTCCACTTTGCAAGTCATTTTTTCAAAAATATGCATATTTTAGGTTTTCTCCATTAAAAAAAAACAGGGGTTCTATAAAAAAGTCGATAAAAAACATAAATTACATTTTAAAAAAATAGCATATTTTATATCAATGGTTAGGTCAGTAGTTGCTGAAAAGATCTGATGCAATGAAAGAAAAAAAAATTTAGATTTAACTTTTTTATTACATTGTTATAAGGGGGGGCCGTTTTGGCACACAAGGGACTTTATTGTGATTTTTTTTTTGTTGGCCTCGAGGTTTAATATAGAAAAAGCAGACAGACTTAGATTTAAGAAGCAGCACAACGAAATCTCAAAAATTCCTGGTGAAGTGTTTGATTCACATTTTTTCAAGGATTTAGTCCGACAAAAAAGTCAAAGTGAAAGCACAGTTTTGAAACCACAGGCTCAAAAAGGCTTCAGAGATCTTTCTGTTAGAGGTGATTTAAGGTGGACGTCATGTTCAACTGTAAAAGTCCAAAGGAAACCAAACGCTCCCCTCGCTAAGAGGCTATGACATGAAACATGGAGGTCAAACAAAGAGACGGAGTGACATCTGAAGGAGGCCACTTGGGATTCAGGAGCTGCAGTTCCATCTTCTGAGCTCTTCATCCGGTCCAATCTCCCTCCTCCTCGACCGTGACTAGAGCTCTACAGCGAGAACAGCTCGGAGGGAGAATTGCCTCGGTTTCAGAGGAGAAGAGGAAAATAATGGAGGCTCACCAGGAGGACAAAAGCCACATCTAAGACTCATGATTTCAGATGTGGATTTTCTGCAGATGTAGGCCTGTCACAATAACACCTGTGGGCTGAATGATTTGAGAAAATAATCTAAGTGCGATTTTTTTCCCCAATATTGCGATTTACTCTGCAATTGTTTTAATGTTTCTCATCTTATGTATTCTTAAACAAACATAAGCAGTAGATCTTTTATAGTAAAACCAATATGACATTAAATTAATCTAAGGACAAACGATTTGAGAAAAAGTGGAGAAGTGAAGAACAGAAGCAAAATAGGTATGAAATTGCAAAAAAAGGGTGAAAAATTGGCAAAAAAATCCAAAAGTGGCTTAGGAAAATTGATTATGGCAGCAAAATGGGAATTAATTTGAAATTAAATTTCAAA
This sequence comes from Scarus forsteni, assembly GCA_036419115.1. Taxonomy (NCBI): domain Eukaryota; kingdom Metazoa; phylum Chordata; class Actinopteri; order Labriformes; family Labridae; genus Scarus; species Scarus forsteni. The sequence continues at coordinate 2,866,787 of JAZDUH010000283.1, forward strand.
AACTATGTAAAATACCCAAAAATGGTTCTGACAGTGGCCAAAAAAAGATGAATTGGGGCAAAATAGGCATAAAGTTGTAAAAACAGGGTTAAAAAAGGTAAAAATGGGGGTGCTGGTTTGGCGTAGTGGTTAGCACCCCATGTACTTGCTTCTGCCGGTCCAGGTTCGAATCCCGCCTGTGACCAGTTTGCAGAGTGTCTTCCCCTACTCTCTCTCCCCCTTTCACAAGCCTATCCACTGTCTCTCTACTATCAATAAAGGCACAAAATGCCCAAAAATATACATTTAAAAAAAAGGTAAAAATGGTGCAAAAGTGGGAAAAAAGTGTATGAATAGAGGTAAAAAAAAAAAAATTGGCACATAATTGCAAAAAAACTACATCACAATGCCAAAATGTTCAACACATTTTGGGCAAAAAATATTGAACCTTCTGCGATTTAATCTAATTTGCAATGAATTGTTCAACCCTAGTCCTAAACAATACTATTATCAACATTATTTTTAAGACCATTTTTTTAACGTAATGATAATATATGGCAAACAATGTGAATACGCCATATCAAAAGCAATAAACATTAATTTCTAAAGCGTGACATTGTGATTGTAATGCTAAGAGCTTTCAAATAAAACAAATTAAGCAAACAAAATAATAAATCAAATGGAGGTTATAGTTCAGGAATTACTGTTTGTGACATGCATTATCCCGGGCAATTAGTACGAGCCGCAAATATTTGTAACATTTCCCAAAATGCTGGCTTTCAACCGTTTTGAATGGTTGCATTTCTTTTGCAATGTAGCACTCAACATAATCCGCGAGGGATGTAACGGTTACCAGTAAAATGGTAAACCGTGGTAAAATTTCCCACAGTAATCATTACTGTGTCCCATTAGAATTATCGTTAAACCGTGTTTGATCACCACACTGTGTCAGTAACTCACGGTGATGCTGCTCTTTGACTGGAAAAGCCTGAACTATGTGTGTCTGCTCCTCGGTGAAGCAGCCGTCTCTCACAGACAGAGGAGCAGTTTGTAATGTTTGGCCTCTGAGTCTGAGAGCAAAAAAGTTAGAGATACTAAAGTGGAGACTTTTCCTCCCAAAGCAGACTCTGAAGTCTGGTTGAATTTTGGATTTTACTAAGTTGCCGAGGGGAAACTGATAGAAGACAGTCACCCTGTTTAAACATGAAGCTGCGGCGAAAGAAAAAGACGCGCGTGGTTAAAACTGCTTTAACTTCTCGAGTAAGAGCTGACCGAGCCATAGAGGTAGAGAGAGAGAGAGAGAGGATTCAGAGAGCCATGCCTGAGTGAATTATAGGAGGTCAGGATTTTCTGTCTAAATAATGTATAAATCTTGTAAATAGCATTAGGATCAATCTGGAGTGTGTTCTTGCCGCGTATTCGCTGTATTTTGAAATAGATCGTCTTTTTCCATCATAGTTTGTGTTTTATGGATTCAATCAATCGTAATTTGGAAATATTAAAGAAGGATGTGGAGGAGATCTGCCATGGAAAGGGGAGATCAGAGGAGAGTCCTGAAGGGGGCCAACTTCTTCAGGGACTATCGTTAGTAAAACAGAAAATAAATAAATAAAAACTCCTGGACATGGTCTAATATAACGAGCTGTAACATGGACACTAATGCTGCAGGCAAACTAAAATGTGTGAGTGTTTGTAAAACAGGTTAAATTTAATTTTGGCTGTCTCAAAACTCTGAACATGTTCATTTACAATTGTTTATGAAGAGAAACCAGTTTAAAGTTCAAATCTGTTTTTTTTCATTTTCTTGTAATTACACACAGTTTAAGCATTTATTACATAATAATTACAAATACTTGCCAGAATCGTTTACTTTTATTTCTCATGAAAAAAGTTTACACAAATTTACTTGTAGGACATTTCCCGAAACAGTTATTGTCAAAAAAGACAAAAAAGAACTGTTATGATTATAATATTAAGGGGTTAAAAGATTTCAATGTTCAACTAAATGAACACTGGACCCGCCCTGCAGTTAAAGTCTGAGAAAGTTTTTCAGAGAAAAGTCTGAACTAGGCCAGAGAGAGAAAAACTTTGAGTCGACAGAGAAACAAGGACCTGAACAAGCTCTTGTTCCTCCTCCATGTAGAGGACGTGTTCTCATGTTGTGGAGGGGCCTCCACAGCGAAAGGTTAAAAACATACATCACTTCAGACAGGCTTGTATGTTCACAGAGAGATGTATTACACTCTGCCCTGCATGACAACGAAGCCTGTAGAGACATATCTCCCGCAGCACCTCGTCATCCCGCTGCCTCAGAAACTAATTTCCCGCTCTGTGATTCATGGAGACCAACTTTCACAGACCCACTGCCTTTCTTCTTCCTTTACGGAGGAAAAAATGGGGTGTCACATAAATGAGAGTTACAGTGCACTCATATGGACACGCTGCTCTGTGATTAGGGCTGGGCGATATAGCCAAAAAATTAAATCTCGATTTTTTTCCACTGAAATCCGATATACGATTTTAATCGATTTTTTTCTGTGTAAAAAAACACAATTAAACATTATTCAAAATTGCTATCTTTTATGGATGCCACAGCATCAGTATTTAACTGTATAGGCAATATAGCTATTGCTGAGGTAATTTTAACAAGAACACTTGCATGGGCACTGCATTGAAATATATAAATGAAAACTGGAGAAAAAAAGCATTTTATAAATTATAGCTAACAAAAATAAAATGTTAATTATTCTCCATGGAAGTGCCAGCATATACCAGAAGAAAAACAAGAACAGCACCATTAACTTTGTGCTTCTGTGCAGGTATTTCTACCAAAAAAGAAAAAAGTATTTGTCTTTACGTAGGAATACACAACAAATGGGGGAAAAAATCCCAAGTGCTAGAATAGACCACAACAAGTCAGTCAATATGAGACGTATTTTCCCTCTCAGACTTACTAACAGGAAGTAATGTAACTATTAGTCCAAAAAATTATTGCCGATAAACGATATTATTGTCAATATTAATTTGATTTTTTTTTTAATTTTTTCATTAATTTCTTAAGAATATTTAACTGTAATTGGAGGGTCGGGATATTTTAAATAAAATAAACAAAAAATATTGTAAATTTAACAAACAAAAAAAAAGAAAAAACAATGAAATTGAAATGGACTCTCTTGAAGGAAAATTGCATGTAAATAAAAATAATTATACTAGTCAAAAACAAAAAAGAAAAATAGACCCTGTCACTGTAAAGAAAAAACAAAACTCACACAACAATAAAAACTCTGGTCTAAATGAAATGGAGTTTATACAGTTCAGGAATTGTTTGTGACATGTACTTTCTCCCAGTCAATTCGTACTATCTGTCAAACGTTTGTAACATTGTTGGCTTTTTAACCGTGTTGAAGGGCTGCACTTCTGGCAATGTAGTGAACGACACTGTCTGTGAGAGCGCATCATTTTGCTCTGTTTTATTTATATTTACTTTACAGACCAAACACCTCAGTAAGTGTTGACTGTCGGGACGAAGGCTCCGCACCTGCACATCTTCGTCACCACTACTTTCAAACAAATGCGACATATCAGCTCGTAGGTGTTCATGAGCTCACACCTTGTTCATCCTGTTTAAAACCAACACATTCTCACACTGGGGCAGCCGGCTTAAGAACTGTATCTTTTGTGTTATCATTCATATTAGCGTTTGTTTCCGCGTTACTCCTCAGGACGATCACTTCAGCTCTCTCCGTGTGTCCGCGCGAGCGACCCCGTCTTCACCCCAAAGATCGCATGTTCGACAGATGCTCACTCGGCTATAAATCCGCTAAGTCCGCTATAGAACCAATGCACCCCGGTGTTAAGAAAGATAGACGTAGTGAGCCATCTTGTCATTCAGTCTCTTTGGTAGTAAAAGAGGAGGAAAACAAACATGCAGGCTACTGCAGGTGGCATTGCTCGCGAGACGAGTGACAGTGTTCAGTTAGGAGCAGAGGATTTTTTTTTTTTTTAATAGGGGGGAATTACGGGAAAATATTAATACGGAAGGACGGCGGGAAAGAGGGATAAAATACGGTAGTTTCCCGGCCAAAACGGGAGACTTGACAGCTATGCGCCTCACACATTGCTTCCACTCTGCCGGGTGCATCTGCTTGAGCTGCCGAAAGAGATTTGTAGTGCTACTTCCCTTTGTTTTCACCGTCTTTTTACAAAGTTTGCACAACACATCAGTCTGTTCCGGGTCCGACCTTGCATATCCAAACCATGTCCATGCCACTGAAGTCACGTAACCCATTTTTGGCACAGAATTGTCCTAAATGTCTTCTCTTTTTTCCGCCTGCTCCATCTCTCATGCCTATCCCTGTTGTATCTGTTTGTTTGTTCTTCGTCTATTGCTCATTTGCAAACGAATGTTGACTGTAGTCTGTGATACAGCGCCAGTCCTCCTAATATGGCGACTGTGTGTATTACACGTGTTGGTTAAAAATACCGGAGGGACAGGAAACATTAAACTCGATGTTGAGATTTAATTTTTTTAATATCGATTGAAAAAATAAAATCGAATTAATCGAATTAATTCGATATATCGCCCAGCTCTATCTGTGATGGCTGCCGTTAGAAAAGAGTTCACCCCAAACGCAGGAGTTACCTTTGGTACAAGACGGAGGACAGATGGAGAGAGGAGGTCGTCCAGATAACGTCATACAGCCAAGAATAATCCCATAACAGAGCATATTTTTAACACAATACTTGATAATTTTATCCCTGCACAGGTTTTTGCATAATACCTGTATAGTCTCCTAACTGTTAGGGGTATAATGATCCATCGATCTGGATCGATACATCAATTGGTTAAGCAATGATCCAATCACATCTTTAATAAACACCTTTATTTTGAAACCCCGACAGGACATGCATGTCACAGTTTCCGCCCAAACGCACGTCGTTTTGGAGTTTCCAGGGCTTTCAAGTTTGAGAAACACATTAATACCTTTTCAGTCTCTCACACATCACACCTGTAATTTCTCCTGCTTTGAAATGCATTGTTTAGCACCCACTGAGTTACGCCGCTGTAGGCGAACGTGTAGCTGGGCGCAAGGGGTGTAACGGTACATGTATCCGTGCCGAACCGCTTGAAAAGGACGTTCAGTTTGGTACAGTGCTGTACTCAAATGAGTACAGTAAGTTTGCGTTAGCCGCAGCACACGGCTCTTTAATATTCACAGGGATACTTGTCTACGATTGGCGTGGTTAGGGCAGGCTTTTAAATATATATATTCATACTCCTGAGGAAAGCGGTCAGTGATTCGTGCTCTTGACATCATGTACATATCATGTTGACATGACGTCTCACGGTGAGCCAATCAAAGAGCTTCCGTAACCAGTAACTAGTGACCAACCAGAGCTTGAAGACCCTCCCCCGTCGCTGAAATCTCCTGTTTGGGAACACTTTGGCTTCCTGGTGAAATATTGCAACGGAGAAAGACAGGTGGATAAAACGACTGCGGTGTGTCGATACTGTTCAACTGAGGTCTGGTATTTTACGACAGCACGTCAAACATGCTAACTCACCTGAAACGGCACCACTCAAGTGTAAAGATTTCCACGGTAAGGGAAAAAAAACACTGCAGTGCAAATTCAACTGCCATCTGCATTCAAGCAGCCTCTCCCTGACAGTTCAGATCAGGCCAAAGTGATAACAGCATCCATCAGCGTTTTTATAGCATCAGATCTAAGACCATATTCAGCTGTGGAAAATGCTGGTTTTTAACACATGCTAAAGGTGATTGAGCCCCGGTATAAAGTACCCAGTCGTCCACATTTAGGCCAAGAAGTTAAAAAGAAACTCATTATTTTTAATTTATACATTTGTTGTTTATTTATTTTATTTAACTTATTAGTATTACCAAGCACCACATTGAATTTATTTTGGTTTTAAGTTTCTATATTAACAATCTTTGGTTTAATAAACGTGCTAAACAAGCAAACTGGTTTGCGTTGTTCCCACACTGTACCGAAAATGTACCGATCCGTGACCCCAAAACCGAGGTACGTACCAAACCATCATTTTTGTGTACTGTTACACCCCTACAAGACGCTGTTAGCATCACAGAGCCCAGCGGGAGCTTGACATATCGACCAATCACAAAATAGCTCTGCTGCATCCAGGTAAGATACACTCTGCCTGACAGCAGAGGATGTATGCTGCACGTACGACAGGAGAGTATCATCACACGAGTGCAGTGACTTATCTCATCATTTGATTCTGTGGCGCACTCATTAATGAAATTTCATAAAGTTAGAAATTAAAATAGCAAGAGCTTAGTGTCATTCCATTAAACAGTGAAACAAAGTCTGATCACACTGACATACAAACTGTGGTTACCAGGCATCACAGTAAAACAAAATCATCAATGGTGAGTTAGTTAACAGTTCTAATTTTTAGTTTGATAGAGCATGGTCAAATGTTGGAGGTAAACAATAATAAAATTTAAATAATAATTAAAGAATGTGTATTATAATGTTGCATCATTACTTGATATAATATACAAAAAATACAATGTAACAATAAAAACCCATAAGATAATTGGGGGGCAAAAAAGCACCTTACCTGAATTAAACCAGTTTTAATTTTTAAAATGATTGGACCAAACAGTTGGTTATAATCCTCTATAAACTATCATGCCCAAAGGTCAGCACATCGTTTCACATTTCAGAAATAAAATTATCAAAATTGTTTTGTATTTCTTTTTGCTTCAGGTGAAATGTTGCTGTTGTGTTCAGTGAGTACATAATATCATCTTAAATCGATCGAAGGCCCCTGAATCGTATCGTATTGAAATCAATTTGTGATATCGGCAAATATCGTATCGTTGTCCAAAGAATCGACATCTTATCGTATCGTCATGATACTGGTGATTTACACCCCTATTTATCTGCAAGGTTGTTTTTCATTCACTTAGGTTCTATTTTTTTGTTCGAATATCTATTTTTTTCAAAATTTAAATGCTTTATTTTATAATGTGTTAATAAGCCGGACCGGAAAAAAGTTACCGCCTTTCTCCAGCAGAGGGCAACATGTTTTTTTCGTCCATCTTGACCATTTTTTACAGCACTCATTTAGTATTTACCCTTTTGCTATTGTTAAAAAACTTAACTTCATAATAAATATATTTTATTCAGCTACTTCACATTTGGTTTTACGTTACTCCCCTTTCCCGCCATGAGCTGGTTGTAGCATCTTTGTTATGGGCACTGATTCAAAATGTAACTGAAGGTTGACAGTTTTATTATTTTGACCCATCTTACTCTACAGACCTCTAAAAATAAAGCTGCCATGCAGATAATCCCAAATTCAAATGATCAGACAGCATTAGAACATGCTGAGAGACGAAAGAAAAGCAGCCGATAACCACTGCATCATTTATTTAAAAAAAAAGAAAAAAATACTGAAAACATTCATTTCGCTAAATTTGAATTTTTCTGCAGGATGGCCAGTTTTCACTCAGACTTGGCTGCATGGCCATTTTTTATGGGCCAAGTCTGGACAGTTTTCCACGATGGCTGATTTTTGTTCAGAACTGGCAACAGGCACTGTGTTATCAGTCTTGGGGCCAAATTTTTACCTTATCCAAGATGGCTGATTATAGCATCAAACTGTCGACAGGTGTGCAGCCTTTGTTTTTGAGACATATTTGAATGTTTTTAGTTATAACTGTTATGTGAGCCAAACCCAGACTTTTCCAGGATGGCAGATTTTTGCTCACATCTGTCTACAGGTGAGCAGTGATTGTTTTCTCTGCTGCATTTCGACTTCTGCCATGACGGCTGATTATGCCAAATGTTGGCAACAGGTGTGGAATCATTGTTTTCCAGGCCAAAATTTGTCTTTCTCCAGGATAAATTATTGTATTTCCAATTCTACAGCAGGCACACAGATGCTGTTTATGGCCAAAGTTTGATTTTTTCAGGATGGATAACTTTTACTCAGGGGTGCAGTCATTGGTTTTAGGGCATATTTAGACTTCTTTATGGGATAAATAATCTTCACTTAATTCTGGTGACAGGCTGAGGTCTTTGCTTTAGGGTAATATTTGAGATATTTACCAAGGATGGATGATTTTTGCTGTAAATTGTCATCTGTTTTGGGGCCATATTTGAATTTTTCTATGTGGCATTGTTTTGTGAGCCTAATATGGAAGGCAGATTTCTTAAAAAATTACGCTATATTTCCAAAAGTATTCGCTCACCCATCCAAATAATCAGAATCAGGTGTTCGAGTCACTTCCATGTCCACAGGTGTATAAAATCAAGCACCTAGGCATGCAGACTGGGAACCACAGAAACTCAGCCACCAAGTGGTAGGCCACGTAAACTGACGGAGCGGGGTCAGCGGATGCTGAGGCGCATAGTGAGAAGAGGTCGCCAACTTTCTGCAGAGTCAATCTCTACAGACCTCCAAACTTCATGTGGCCTTCAGATTAGCTCAAGAACAGTGCAGAGAGCTTCATGGATGGGTTTCCATGGCCGAGCAGCTGCATCCAAGCCTCACATCACCAAGTGCAATGCAAAGTGTGGATGCAGCGGTGTAAAGCACGCCGCCACTGGACTCTAGAGCAGTGGAGACGCGTTCTCTGGAGTGACCAGTCACGCTTCTCCATCTGACAATCTGATGGACCAGTCTGGGTTTGGAGGTTGCCAGGAGAACCATACTTGTGGGACTGCATTGTGCCAAGTGTAAAGTTTGGTGGAGGGGGGATTATGGTGTGGGGGTGTTTTTCAGGAGCTGGGCTTGGCCCCTTAGCTCCAGTCAAAGGAACTCTGAATGCTTCAGCACACCAAGACATTTTGGACAATTCCATGCTCCAACTTTGTGGGAACAGTTTGGAGTTGGCCCCTTCCTCTTCTAACATGACTGTGTACCAGAGCACAAAGCAGGTCTATAAAGACATGGAGGACAGAGTCTGCTGTGGATCAACTTGACTGGCCTGCACAGAGTCCTGGCCTCAACCCCATAGAACACCTTTGGCATGAATTAGAGCAGAGACTGAGAGCCAGGCCTTCTGGTCCAACATCAGTGTGTGAGCTCACAAATGCTCTTCTGGAAGAATGGTCAAAAATTCCCATAAACACTCCTAAACCTTGTGGACAGCCTTCCCAGAAGAGTTGAAGCTGTTATAGCTGCAAAGGGTGGACCCACGTCAGATTGAACCCTATGGATTAGGAATAGGAGGTCACTTAAGTTCATATGAGAGTCAAGGCATGTAATCGAATACTTTTGGCAGTATAGAGCATGTGATCCAAAAAAAGGACTTTTTTTTCCAGGATATTAAACTTTTGCCTCAAGATGGCTGATTTTCTCTCAAAGATGGCAACAAGCAAGGTGATTTGGACTTTTTCCACTACTGACAACTTTCACTAAAATGTATATGAAGTTGAGTTTTCAAGGATGGCCATTTTTTTTTTTTTTTTTTGGCCCATAATGGTTTGATGTTTTCTGGGCCAAACTGGACTTTTTCCAGGATGGCTGATCTTTGTCCAAGATTTGCTCACAGGTTCACAGTCATTGTTTTGGGCCAAGTTTTGGCTTTTGTCAATAATGGCCGACCTTTGCTCAAAGCATTGTGACGGGGAATGATCATTAGAAGATGGGCACACCGAACGAGACCCAAATTGTGCCATGGAAAAAATATCCTCCACCATAACTCCTGTGAAGAACAAGTGTTTTGATCTTCCACATTAATTTCACCATAAAGCAGCATTATTAATGTAACAGCAGCAGTAAAAAAGTGCTCTGTCACCCCCTGTTAGTGTCCGATATGAGGAAATATTGTGTGAATCTGTATCCCAGCTGACGGCCTCTCGCTCCAAATCTGAAATTGTTTCTGAGCAGCGTGTTTGACAGATTAGTCCGGTGTCAGAATGTTTTAGAATCGCGTCTCTGGCGGTCGGCTTTCTCTGCTGGCACTGCTTGATCTTGTCGGGAGTCTTTCCAATATTATAATTACCTCTGCCCTTCATCTCCCACCCCCACCTCCATATCTGCACTGTCCCGAACAATCAGTTTGACTGGCAGAGCGATGGGGTGTTCACCGCGCGTCAGAAATATAAAGAATTCATTAACGCCTTTCCTCAAAGTCGCCGACATCATCCCTTTGGAGAAATTAAATCTTTTAAGAAAGACAGTGGAAGGGTTATCGTCGTATAAAAACGCTGAAGAAGCATGACACTGTGTGGTCAAAGTTAGAGAGGTGAGGTAGGGCTGGGCAGCATGGACCAACTATCTTACTTACATGTACTTTGACATGATACCACCTTCATACGCTTGATAATTTATTTATTCCTTTAGTTTATTTACTCATTTAAGATCCCTCATCCTCCTGTTTTCACCATCCTCTCTATTTTGATTTACTTTCACACCAGTTTTTCTTTAGTTTGTTTGTTCTTGTTTTCTATATTTGGTTCACTGGTGTAAATTTTTTTTTGGTGTTTTTCTGTTTTATCCAAAGTTTCTTCTAAATATTACTGCTTGTATTGTCATACTTTAAAAACTCTATTATTACCTCCGCCAAGGAGGTTATGTTTTCGGGAGAGTTTGTTTGTCCGTCTGTGAACAAAATAACTCAAAAAGTTATGGATGGATTTGGATGAAATTTTCAGGAAATGTTCAGCATGGGAAAAGGAAGAACTGATTCAATTTTGGTGTTGATCTGGATCAGCGTCTGGATCCGCCATGAAGAAAAATGTGATTTTTGTGAATAACTACTGAACTAAAGTAGATATTATGAATCCAGTTGCTAATGGTATGTTTTCATGGTCAAGGAATCTAAAGACTTCAATGAAATAAAGGTAGGACTAATATTTATGGTGAAAATCACAATATGGGTGAGGACTGTGGCGCTGGCGAAGGTCTGCGCTTTCTGAGTGCTTCTCTAGTTGTTTTAATCTCAAGAACTTCACGTTTGTCTTCTCACACTAAAAGATAAGCAAACTACAAAAGCACTCGGAGAGCGCAGACCTCCGTCAGCGCCACAGTCCTCAGCCCTATCGTGATTTTCACCATAAATATTAGTCCTACCTTTATTTTATCTAAATATGAAACCATGAAAACATGCAATTAGCAACTGGATTCATAATGATATCTATTTTAGTTCAGTAGTAATTCACAAAAATCACATTTTTCGCCATGGCAGCCAGACGCTGATCTGGATCAACACCAAAATTGAATCACGGACAAACTCTCTCGAAAACATAACCTCCTTTTTTTTTTAAATGTATTTTTTGGGCTTTTTTTGCCTTTATTGATAGGAGAGAGACAGTGGATAGGCTTGTGAAAGGGGTGAGAGAGTAGGGGAAGACACTCTGCAAACTGATCACAGGCGGGATTCGAACCCAGAAGCATGTATATAGGACGTGCCTGGTTGCTAAGCACTCCGCAAAACAAGCACCTGTGTCCTCTCTTCTTACAAAAAACTGATCAAATCTGGGAAGTCTGAGGTCAAGGTGACCCACCACTGTGCTTTGACACACAGATAGTAAATACACTATATTACCAAAAGTCTTTGCTCACCTGCCTTGACTCATATATGAACTTAAGTGACATTCCATTCCTAATCCATAGGGTTCAATCTGACGTCGGTCCACCCTTTGCAGCTATAACAGCTTCAACTCTTCTGGGAAGGCTGTCCACAAGGTTTAGGAGTGTTTATGGGAATTTTTGACCATTCTTCCAGAAGAGCATTTGTGAGCTCACACACTGATGTTGGACGAGAAGGCCTAGCTCTCAGTCTCCGCTCTAATTCATCCCAAAGGTGTTCTATGGGGTTGAGGTCAGGACTCTGTGCAGGCCAGTCAAGTTGATCCACACCAGACTCTGTCCTCCATGTCTTTATGGACCTGCTTTGTGCTCTGGTGCACAGTCATGTTGGAAGAGGAAGGGGCCAGCTCCAAACTGTTCCCACAAAGTTGGAGCATGGAATTGTCCAAAATGTCTTGGTGTGCTGAAGCATTCAGAGTTCCTTTGACTGGAACTAAGGGGCCAAGCCCAGCTCCTGAAAAACACCCCCACACCATAATCCCCCCTCCACCAAACTTTACACTTGGCACAATGCAGTCCCACAAGTATGGTTCTCTTGGCAACCTCCAAACCCAGACTGGTCCATCAGATTGTCAGATGGAGAAGTGTGATTGGTCACTCCAGAGAACGCGTCTCCACTGCTCTAGAGTCCAGTGGCGGCGTGCTTTACACCACTGCATCCACACTTTGCATTGCACTTGGTGATGTGAGGCTTGGATGCAGCTGCTCGGCCATGGAAACCCATCCATGAAGCTCTCTGCACTGTTCTTGAGCTAATCTGAAGGCCACATGAAGTTTGGAGGTCTGTAGAGATTGAATCTGCAGAAAGTTGGCGACCTCTTCTCACTATGAGCCTCAGCATCCGCTGACCCCGCTCCGTCAGTTTACGTGGCCTACCACTTGGTGGCTGAGTTGCTGTGGTTCCCAAACACTTCCACGTTCTTATAATCCAGCTGACAGTTGACTGTGGAATATTTAGGAGTGAGGAAATGTCACGACTGGATTTCTGGAATTCACTGAGCTCCTGAGAGCGACCCATTCTTTCACAAATGTTTGTAAAAGCAGTCTGCATGCCTAGATGCTTGATTTATTTATTCTTCTGTCTTTCGGGGCACTTTTAGATCCTTCTGTTCCACATTGGACTCACAGTAACACCTGAGCTAAACATGTTCAGAGAAAATCCAAAATCAAACTAAAGAGGGAGAGCTGGAGCGGCCTCGTGAAGGCAGGAAACATCAGAAACACTGAAGATCACAGATGGGTGATATTAATCCAGCTGGTATCAAAAGAGAGGATATTTGACTTCAAGCAGGGGAACCTCGCTCAAATAAAGACGGTCGATGATGAAAAGCTGGAACACATGCTGCATAAATTAACCAAAGAATCTCCACGGAGGCTGAAGCTGTTTGAACAAGATGGAGAAGGAAATCACAGCCGCTTAGAGGCTTTTTAAAAACATCCAGAGTTACTGATGCTCAAAGACGGGCATCAAGAACCATCATTTTTATAAAGCACACCAATTAAACCACCTGTGACACAACTAACTCATCAGTCGACCACATGGCAGCAACCCAATGCAATTAGACGTGGACATTTTGAACCAAACTGAGCATCAGAATGGAGAAGAAATGTGGGTTAAATGACTTTGCATGGCTGTTGCTGGTCTGATTATTTCATAGGCTGCCGATCTATGGGGATTTTCAACCATCTCAAAAGACTGGAGATAGTGGTCAGACAAGAGAAAATATCCAGTGAGCAGCAGTTCTCCTGCTTTAAGTGGGTGATAGGGCTAGCACGATAAGCTTTTTCCCGATATTTTTTACAATTTTTTAGGTGCCCATTTGATTTAAAACATGATTCTACAATATTGCTAATTTTTGCTATCTTTAGTTAGATTTTTTAACACCAGAGGAAAAAGATGAACAATGATGATGCCCACAGATTATATCAGGAAAAATACACATCACATGTGAGTCTGTTTTTAGGATTTATTCAGCAATATATTGTAACCAGCTGTTTATACTCTCTCTTCAAAAGACTGGACTGCATTTAAAAGTGGCTTATTAACACAGACTAAAACAAATCTTTTTCCTTGGTGTTAAAAAAGCTAACTAAAGATTGCAAAAATGCAAAAAAAACGTCAATATCGTAAAATCGTGACTTAAAATCAAATTGGCACCTAAAAAAATCGGGAGAAAAGCGCATCGTCCCAGCTAGGGATGTAACAGAAAATTTCATATCACGGTTATTGTGACCAAAATTATTACGGTTATCATTATTATGACGATATTGTTGCAGTGTGCTCAAAATGTTCAAAAAAAGTACTTCAACACAGTCTTGAAATCATTTAAGTCCTTTAATATTATAAATTTAACAGTTCTTTTGTCTTTTTGTCAATAACTGTATCAGGAAATGTCCTATAAGTAAATTTGTTTAAATGTTTTTCATGAGAAATAAAAGTAAACAATTCTGGCAAGTATTTGTCATTATTATGTTATAAATGCTTAAACTGTGTGTAATTACAACAATAGAAAAAAACAGATTTGAACTTTAAACAGGTTTCTCTTCATAAACAATTGTAAATGAACATGTTCAAAGTTTTGAGACGGCCAAAAATAAATGTAACCTATTTTACAAACACTCACACATTTTAGTTTGCCTGCAGCGTTAGTGTCCATGTTACAGCTCGTTATATTAGACCATGTCCGGGACTTTTATTTATTTATTTTTGGTTTTACTAACGATAGTCCCTGAAGCAGTTAGCCCCCTTCATGACTCTCCTCTGGTCTCCCCTTTCCATGGCAGATCTCCTCCACATCTCCTTCTTTAATATTTCCAAATTACAATTGATTAAATCCATAAAACACAAACTATGATGGAAAAAGACGATCTATTACGACAAAATATGGTGAATAAATGGCGAAAAAACAGCAGGAACTCACTCCAGATTGATACTAATGCTGTTATTTACAACCTTTATACATTATTTACACAGAAAATCCTGATAAACCTCCTATAATTCACTCAGGTATGGCTCTCTGAATGCTCGCCTCTGTTAGCAACACACGGCTGCTTCATCGAGGGGCAGGCACACATAGTTTTGCCTTTCCAGTAAAGAGCAGCATCACTGTGAGTTATTGACACAGTGTGCTGATCAAACATGGTATAACGGTAATTTAATAGGACACGGTAATGATCACCGTGGGAAATTTTATCGCGGTTTACCATTTTACCGGTAACCGTTACATCCCTAGTCCCAGCCCTAATTTCAAAATGGCAGTGAGCATTGTTACTGCAGTAAAGGCAATAATATAGCAAAAATAATTAAGCATGATTAAAAAAACAATTAAAAAAAATAACCAAACGACAAAAGGTATTATAAAAGCAAGACATGATCCAGGGAAAAAAATAAAACTATGTACAAAAAATATGTATTTTGATTATGGGATCCCATTTATGCTTAAAAAAAAAAAAGAAAAAGAAGTCGTTAATCTAAGAGACCTGGCTTATTTCTGTTTTGTATGTTACTGATGCTTTTTAATAAAGCCGAAGAGATTTAGTGAAAAAAACTGCAGTGTACATAATGCATCCGATTACTTGATTAAATGCTAAAATAATCAACAGAGTACTCAATTACACAAAGAATAGATAGTTGCAGCCCTCCAACCTACTTTTCTTTTCTGCAGGAGACAATTAGAACTGATCAATTTAATCAATATTTTGTCCAGTTCTCTAATAAGTGATGGGACTCCTGAGTGAAACTTTTCCCACTCCCTTAAAGACCTGCATTCACTGAATTTAATGGAAAAAGTGTCTTATTTCTGAGACAGTGCTCTGCATCAGGGCAATTCAAACGCAGACTGTGGTATTTTAATCCATGGATTATCTTGTTTCTCTGATCGTCCGACAACAAGCACGTCATTGACGATTTAATCTGTTACTGCTCCCCTCATAACGGGCAAACAGCCTTCACCGCTGGCCCTCGTTTCACCTCACACAGGAACATTTCCAATAAGATCTCAACACCGAGGCTTATTGATTTTACATTTGGAAAAGAAGAGAGCACAGTTACTGGACAAACAATCACACTCTCTCTCCGTCTCACCAGAGCACGACCTGCTCCAGACCGTCTCGTTTTTTTTTTCCTTCTTTGAGGTCGTTTCAGCCGCTTATAGCAGATATTTATTAACGCTGCAGCCTTATGGATATTACTGTTGTTTCTATGAGTAGTTGCTTTAGTGCCCACATCCCATCATGGAGAGGTAAAGCTAATTTTCCACCTCACTGGACCGAGCACTTTGTTCTGTTGTTTTATTCTCTGGATAAGTTTTTTTTAAAAACTTTTATTCCCAAACTTTAACCTGTTCAGCCCCTTATTCAAGCCTTCTGCTTGATAAATACATACTCATAAAGAAAAAGAGTATCTCTGCAACCACAAGGTCTGTTTTTATTATTTTGGTGTCATAGTAAAAGTAACACTTGGCAGAAATGAAGATAGAAGTCAGAATAATTTGAAAAGTTTATCCTCGCCTAAAAAAAAAACAAGTTTTAATTGTGAATATCTCTTGGAAATGATGCTAGAGTGGCTGTAAAACTCTAAAAATGAATAATAAAATATTTTTAAATCATCTCTGCGAAGGACTTTTATTATAAAGTGATGCAGAGCAAAAATCAGAGAGGTTTTATAACAATATGGTCTAGTGGTGTCCTGATAAAACTTTTTCTCATTTCATACTTAAACATCTGAATTTAAATGAAATATTTTAAAATAAAAAGAGCTAATGTTTAAGGTGCTATACTGACCTGAAAAATGAAATAAACATCCAGATTTTAACAAAGAAAAGCATAACAGTTAACTGGATGGTCTTATTCTCCAATAAATTTGAACCTACAATAAGACTTCACACACTATAGTCAATATTTATAAAACTGAAACTAAGGTAAATTAAAAAAATCACAAACTAATTTATAAAAAACGGTATATAGGACAGAACATTTCATGACTTTTTTCTTTATTTTTTCTCTCTTTTGTGGCTTTTTTTTCTTTACAGCTTTATGTACAGTCGGTGTCTGTCAGTCTGGTCATTAGTCCTCAGTGGACGTGAACACTCGTCTCTGTGCCTGTGTGACTGAAAAACTCCCCCCTAACAGGAGAAAGGACTAAACAAATATAGATGTTATAGTTACAGTACTTTGTTTTACTTGTTTTTGGTGGTAATGATTATCTGAGTCACTAAGACCAATTTGTCAGAGCTTTGCTGCTTCTTCAGATCTACCGCTTCATGCTGAAACCTGACACCACAGTCTGGGCTCATTTGCATACTAACAGCTGATTGGATGATTACGGAGGGCTGTGTGTGTGTGTGCATACATGCTTGTGTGTGCATGTATTTGGATGGGTCTATAGCCTGCAGCCTGTGAAGATGCAATGCAGGGACAGAGAAAAGAGAGGAAGCAGATGCTCTGTCTTGTCCATTTTCAGTGGATTTTTCCGCTACTGCAGTTACTTTTGTCAACTTACATTTTTTAAGAGTGCCGCTAACGTTTCTTGGTGCACCAGTGCGCCCAATAAAAAATGTTAGGTGCACTCTTACAACTTTTGGGTGCATGTGCGCCCAAAATGGTTGCACTCTGGAGCCCTGCAGACACTTTAATTTGAAGAGGGAAATTCTGATTGATTTAGAAATATATTTTGACAACATAAAGGCAGAACTTGATTAATTTTGTGTCTGTGTCACTTGGAGTTTTTCTGGTTTGAGAGGGAAAAAAAATCAATTGAAATTTTAAATCGAGTTTTGTGGGGGAAAAAAATCAGGGATTGTATTTATAGACCATATCCCCCAGCCCTAATGGACTGTTAGAAAAGGCTTGATCAGGTGAGATTAGTCAAACAGAGAACAGTAGTCAGCAATAGTAGGTATGAGAAAAACTGAGCAATTTGTTATTAACCAATGGGTTGAATACATTTAAACCTTAAACAGAATACTAGGGCTGTAATCAACCAAAGAAATTGTTGGTCGAGTAAAACACAGCAATTTGTCGACCAAAATCAACCAATTGGGGGGGGGGGGGGGGGGGCACATTCCTTCTGTGATGTCCTTTTTATCATTTGGGTGTTTATATGAGGCATAAAATCCAGCTTGAGGGTGAGGGATCCCGCCGCTGCAGCGCGGGCAGAGCGCATGCAGTCATAAAACGAATACGCGATTATTAGACTAGAATATTGAAATGCTCTTAAATAAAAATATTGAAATGAACGATAAATACATTAAAATGGTGTTCTGAGACATGATGGGGGTGCTCAGAAAATACCCCCATTTCACTTGATATGTTTCTCCTGATGAAATGAACTGCAGGGAAAAAATAAATTGACATATTTGGTCGACCAATCAGAATTTTGGTCGACTGAGCACGCATCCACCAATTAGTCGACCAGTCGACTTGGACTTTACAGCCCTACAGAATACAGTACAACTAAATAAAATAAATGAAAAATAAATTAAAAGACCCTGAAAAGTAACCTCAAGAAATCCAGTAAAACAAAAACAAGTATTTTTAAATTACAAAATAATCACTGTGCTTAACTTAAACATAAGCATATTCTACAACTAAAATAAATAAATAAATAAATAATTAATTAGAATGGACTGCTTGTATCAGAGATTTTAGATGCAGGCTGATATAATCCAATATTTGTGTTTCTATGATATTACCGATTTTTGCAATCTTTAGTTAGCTTTTTTTAACACCAGTGAAAAATCTGAACTAGGGATGCAAATTATCGAGTAATTCATTAATTGATAGTTGTTTCATCTTATCGATCGATGATCGATTAATTGATAAGCGGCAATTTTTCTGCAAAGCTGAATTTCCCTCTGAATCAATAGGTTCCTTTCTACGAAAATGCTATCTTTCTTATGAAAGAGAAAATGCAAATCACATTCCTTAATAAAAGATTTATTCTTCACAGCAGGGAACAACACATTCACAAATGGGACAATGCAATAACAAGACTACTTTGAGGCTACTTGAAACATGAAAATAAATAAGTGTAGGTAGAATATGGAGTCACACTTAAATGCAAAGAAAATTTGCTTTGAAAGGATTTTGTTCATGATGCATTGTAGTAAAGTGTAGTGTTTGGCTGTGGGGACAGGCAAGAAATGCTCTGTTTTGGATGCCATTTTAAAATATTAAAAAAATTATGTATCTGTAATTTCTACAAATATTAATATGTATGGTGTTTAGTATAATAGTAAAATACAATTTGTAATATATTACTACTTGTGTTTATACATTTAATATACAACAATATGCTGGGGACAGAAATGTCACTCTTTTGGCTGAATCGCCCTTTTATTAGCAGCATGTCTGTAACCATGTCACATATCTGCTGGGTAATGCCCTCTGCCTTCGTGGAGTCACATACTCGTCGTCCCAACACTGCGGTGATTGTAGGCTGAGAGCTACTCGCTCACCACGAGTGTGTCAAGGACGTCTGGCGTCAAGCGCGCCCCCATGCGGGCTTGAGGGGAATTACGGGTACAAAACGCAATTAATTGCAATTAATACACTTTAATCAAGTAATTTCTTATCGACAATTAATCGATACTCGATTAATTGTTTGCATCCCTAATCTGAACGATGATGATGCCTACAAACTATATCAGGAAAAATACACATCACATGTGAGTCTGTTTTTAGGATTTATTCAGCAATATATTTTAACCAGCTGTTTATACTCTCTCTTCAAAAGACTGGACTGCATTTAAAAGTTATCAACACAGACCAAATTAGGGCTGGGCGATATGGCCTAGAAATAAAATCCCCAATTTTTTTCCACAACACTCGATTTACGAATGTAATCGATTCTTCCCTCCCTAAAAGGAAACAAAACTCACAGTGACATAAAAATGAAACAAATCAAGTTTTGCCTTTATGTTGTCTAAATGTTTCCCTCTTAAAGTCAAAGTCTGGGTCATAAAAGGTTGATTATGTAGTTTAAACGTAGGCAGGTTTGTCTACATAAACACTAAAAGGCTGAGGTATTTTTACAGTATTAGCATGAAACTCTCTGATCAATATTTAATCTACTTAAATAACAAATACAAGTCTATAAAAGTGCTTGTGCAAACCCTACAAGGCTGACCATCATGAAAATTGTAATTTTTTTAAAAAATTGCAACTACTTAAATTTTTTAAATCTTCTGCAGAAAATAATTCGAATTAATCGATTTAATCGATTTTTTGTCCAGCTCTAGACTAAAATGAAGCATTTACATTTGGAAAAAAAAGCAAGTTTTGAACAGGAAAATTGATTTAAAAATCATCAAACAAAAAATCCCAATGTATCCCAAGAATGCATGTATAAATGTATATATTATATGCTTTTTTTTCTGTCTTTTTTGTTATATTTTCTTTTTTGGTTTCTCTCTTCCCTCTTAACACCATTAAATGCATAGCTTAAGATGCTTAGTAGATGGGCATTAATAAGCTTTGCTTCTGCGTGAGCCTTTTTCAGTCAAAATTGTGAATTGTCTTTTTTTCCTTTTGCTGCTTTGAAGTGTATATATGACTTAAACTAAACTAAATTAAACTTTTTCTTACGTTTTTGTTGGAGGTTGGGCTGGTTTTAGGGGGAAAATGCACTTTAAGTTCAAATAGAGTGGGAATAGCTTTACAATGAGATGTTTTATTCATAAAATCTGAGTCTATGAGAGGTTCACATCCACTTAAAATGATGAATCTCCTGTTCTACAGTCATAATAAAGCCTCATCCCTCTGCTATAACACCAGGCTGAGATGTACTGATGGTGCTCCAGCTCTTTTAAATGACTCGCCGTTATTGTGATTGGTCGTCTGCCTCGGAGCTTCTCGTCCTATCGGATGACTTGTCTCCGCGGGCGCATTAAAAGTTTCTCAGACGGATTGGAGCTCTGTAAATGGCTCGTTAAATCTAAATCATTTTACACCCTCCTCAACACAATCATCTGTTTTCAGCGACAACTGCCGAACATCATCCTGGAGAAGGAGAGAGGGAGCGACACGCCGGCAGCCTCCAGCAGAGTTCAAGTTGTTTTCTGAGTTTGATCAGAGACTGATGGGACGTCGTCGTCGACATCGTCCTGTCAGGAAGCCATTTTGACTCTTAAAGGAGTCACTGAGCTCAGAATAAAGGCCGCCACTCCTAAATGAGTGTAGAGGAAACACTGCTGTTAGGATTTAGATTTTAAAAACATAAACCTCAAAGTAACATGAGAGATATAACATCATTACAGTGACCTGGTTTAACATAAACATGAAAATAAAACATTAATTGACTACTGGAAAGTTATAAAATTATAAAGTGCAAAATATGACAACAGAGATGCCGGACTGTTGAGCAACTGAGGTTGAATATCAAGCAAGAAAAATACAAGTAGCTAAACTAGTAAGCTTCAGCATTTTCAGTTAATCACAAACTCTTCCTCAGTGTTGTTAAAAGAGGAGGTGATGTGTCTCATTTCAAAATTACTGAATATTTGCAAAAGAAAAACCCAATAAAATTGCCAGTTTGAGCGTTAAATATCTTGTCCAGTATATTCAATTGAATAAAGGAGGAATAGGATTTGCAGATTCTTGTATACCAGCGGACGGCAACTAACGGCCCACGGGCCAAAGCTGGCCCGTCTCCAATAATATCTGGCCCGCGAGATGAAATTGAAAATCTGATTTAAAAGAGGCAGGGACGTGCTGGCCATCGGGGAAACCGGGAAATCTCCCGAACGGCCGGCACACCTAGACGGCCGGCGACCGCAGCGCGCCCCACTGAAAATATCAATCAGCAGCCGCCCTCAGTCGGATGAACACAAGCCACCGCGATCGCGAACATCATGGCTGCGCAGCTGACTGGCTCTGACGAACAACATTCGGCCGGTCTGGTCCAAAAAAATCCTGGGCAGATTTTCAGCCCCAACACGTCCCTGAAAAGGACTATTTAAAAAAAAAAAAGTACAATTATTTAGCTGCTATCACAAAAAATGACAATCATAGCCCAATCCTGAAAATCTTTTTTTTATATAAATCTTTATTACAGTTCGGCTCAAAGAAGTGGTTATTTTCAAAATGGAAATTACTGACATTTTTATTAAATGTTTGGAGGAAAAATATAGTTGGCTATGGCACATTTATGATGACTTAAAAGACTCTGATTAGAGACAGCAGCTTTATTACCACCAAGTTACTATATTAAGCAGTTTTATAACGCAGCCACAGTGGAGCTAAAGCAGTAATAACACACTGATAGTCTGAGAAATAAAGTTTCTTTATTTAAAACAAATTACTTTATTAAATTAGCCTACATTTTGCATTCACACAATATAAAAGTAGCCTATAGATAAGGGAAAAGAGGTTGCTTTAAAAAGAGAGAGAGAGAGAGACAGAAAACATGTTTCTGATTGATGTGATGTTTTGGCCCACCATTCAGTTGCTTGGAAAAATTTTGGCCCAAGGCCAAACTTACCTGCCGACCCCTGTTGTATACTGTTTTATTTACATCCTACAAAATGTCCCAACTTCATTGGAATTGGATTTGTAACAATTCTGAGTGATTTTTTGACTTTCAACTGATTTGACTGGGACTTATGGATTGCATTATGACTGCTTTGTTCAAGATCATGTGCAAAAATATTCAATGATTAAAAAATGAATCAGTCAAAAAGTGGACTTGAACCTTAAAATGTTAGTGTTGTGCACTCTAATCCATGCACAAAGTTTTGTTTGGACTGAAAGTGAAAAAGAAACTTTTCTCTTTGAACAAATCAAACTGGATCTTTGTTCCGAAAGCCCGCATTACTTCAGCTTGTTGAAAACCACAAAGCTTGACAAACCTGCTGTGCTGCAAAGTCAAACATGTTCTGTCTCCAGCTCCAGCAGCATGTGGGTTTTCTCTTCCCCTTTTTTTATTTATTTTTATCGCAGTATACTCATTATTCCTGGGTTTTGAACTGCCGCTTCGCAGGGCTTAAGTAGTAATTTTCTGTCACTCATGATACATTTATCTGAAATTAATTTAGCAAAATAAACAATTAATTGGAAAAGGGAGAAAGTCAATTAGAATTATTTATTAGCCTCAGCTGTGGTGTATTTTCAGCTGTGTTTTAATCATAGCAATATTCATGCAGAAATGTATTTAACCCATTTTTACTGGATTGAAACCATTTGGAGGAAAATGATCCGTTTTGCCCTAAAGCTAAAAACATTAAACGGAGGCAAAACATACTTTCACACAACACCAGTAATTCTGCTCTGGCTTGAAAACAGAAAATTTAATTGCATTAATGATTCTCATGGGAAATTATGAACCATTTACTCTTCTTCTGAGTAAAGTTAGAGCTTATCCAACCTTTTCAATGCCAAACACTACTCTTAAAAAAATGTCTCCTGATGATACTGTGAGTATTTAGATGTAGATAAATCATTTTAAAGCAAGAATTGTCAAATAACTTTTTAAAGGATATAAAGTAAAATAAAATAAGAGCTGGAAACAAATCCATCAGACCAGTGGTCCCATTCAGTTATTGCACAACAGCCTGGTTTTATGTAATAAAGTGTTGGCCAAATAGTAGGCGTGGTCAAACCCCAATAATGGGCCTGGACACCTCAATAGTGGGCGTGGTTACACCCAGATAGTGGGCGTGGTTACATTTGCAGACCTGGCCTGGAATTTTAAGTGGTCAATCCTAAGTTCCAACCCTGTAGTCACATCGCATCATACTGACATCAACATATCTGGCATGGATATCGAGGTATGAGATATTAAATTAATTTTTCAATGTATTAATAGTCTTAATAGTCTTCTCTCTTTTAAAGGCTCTAAACTCTGGAATTCACCACCAACCGAAATCAAATTAACCACAGATTTAAAACCCTTCTCTACAGAGGTCAAGAGTTTTACTTATTTTGAACTGTTTGTAGAATTACTTGTTTCTTTAATGTGAACTTGTATTTTATTGTTATTCTGCAAACTTTTGTGTAAGTTTATGCTGTTAAATATTGCATATTTTATGATTTGTTTTTTTCAAAGGCATTAGCTATAAGCTCTCTGTGTAGCACATTTATGATTGACTTAAAAGACTCTGATTAGAGACAGCAGCTTTATTACCACTATCAAATTACTAATTAATTTCTTCAACGCAGCCACATTAGGAGCTAAAGCAGTAATAACACACTGATAGTCTGAGAAATAAAGTTTCTTTATTTAAAACAAATTATAAAAATGTTTGATGAAATTAGCCTACATAGTGCATTACACACAATATAAAAGTAGCCTATAGATAAGGGAAAAGAGGTTTTTAAAAGACCGCTGAGTCAACAGAAAACATGTTTCTGATTAAAGATGTGATGTTTTGATTACCTCATATTCAATGTTGCTTGGAAAAATTTGGCCCAAGGCCAAACTTACCTGTTCTACCCCTGTTGTATACTGTTTTGGATTTACATCCTACAAAAGAACTTCATTGTGCAATTGCATTTGTAACAATACTGGAAATGTTCTGCATTTTGACTTTCAACTTTTGACTGGGACTTATTTTGGATTGCATTATGACTGCTGCAATGTTCAAGATTATCACATATGTGCAATTTTCAATGCATTAAAAAATTGAATCAGTCAAAAATGTGCATTTTTCTGCATTTTGATTGATTCATATGTGCAATGTTCTGCATTTTGATGACCTTATATTTGCAATATTCTGCATTTTGTTTACCTCATATGTGCAATACCATTTTGATTATCATATATGTGCAATGTTCTGCATTTTGACTACCTCATATGTGCAATATGCTGCATTTTGAGAACTTCATATGTGCAATGTTCTGCATTTTGATTGCCTAATATGGCAATGTTCTGCATTATGATTATCACATATGTGCAATGTTCTGCGTTTTGATTGATTCATATGTGCAATTTTCTGCATTTTGATTATCACATATGTGCAATGTTCTGCATTATGATTGTCTCATATGTGCAATGTTCTGCATTTTGATTACCTTTTATGTGCAATGTTCTGCATTTTGATTATCTCATATGTGCAATGTCAATTAGCATTATTGATTAGCCTCTGCTGTGGTGTATTTTCAGCTGTGTTTTAATCATAGCAATATTCATGCAGAAATGTATTTAACTCTGCATTTTGATTGCCTCATATGTGCAATATTCTGCATTTAGATTTCCTCATATGTGCAATATTCTGCATTTTTATAACTTAAAATTTAGCACAATATACCTCACATTTGTTAAATGTCACCAGTATAGTTCTGCTCTGGCTTCTGAAAACAGAAAGATTGTTAATTGCATTAATGATTCTCATGGGAAATTATGCAACCATTTACTCTTCTTCTGAAGCAAAATTAGACTTCAAATCCAACCTTGAGAGAAATCAATGCCATAACACTACTCTTAAAAAATGTCTCCTGACTGATACTGTGAAGTATTTTTAGATTGTAGATAATATTTTAAAGCAGGAAATGTCAAATTCATATATAAGACCTGAACTGGTTGAAGACTTGAAAACAATAAGTTTTAATAAGAGCTGAAACAAACCTGTTTTGCCTGCAGGACTCGTGTGAATGACCTGCTCCATTCAGTTATTGCACAACAGCCTGGTTTTATGTAATACAGGAGGAACAGCTGTGTGAAAGTCAGCCCCAATTCTGGGCATGTCATAACTCCCCTGTCGAATGATGACTGTGCACACCCAGATAGTGGGCGTGCTTACATTTGCAGACCTGGCCGCCTCATGAACTCCACCGACGGCAGCCTCTGAGAGCAGACTGACATCAACATATCTGGCATGGACCCGCAGATATGAGGACCAGGTCTTAATCCCAGTCTTCAGGCGGACACCACAGAGTCCAACCGAAATCAAATTAACCACAGATTTAAAACCCTTCTCTACAGAGGTCAAGAGTTTTACTTATTTTGAACTGTTGGTAGAATTACTTGTTTCTTTAATGTGAACTTGTATTTTATTGTTATTCTGCAAACTTGTGTAATTTTATGCTGTTAAATATTGCACATTTTATGATTTGTTTTTTTCAAAGGCATTAGCTATAAGCTCTCTGTGTAGCACATCAGATTGATGCTCTCCGGACCTGAGACGGCACGTCCTATCAAATAAATAAATGTGGATTAAAAACAAAGAGACTGGATCTGAATTATTTAAACCATTTTCTGTTTTACAAGAAAAATTATTCAAATATTTGATGAAATTCAATAGTGATTACACTACCCTTTTTTTGTTTCTTTCCTTCATTTGCATCTTTTATGTTTTTTAGTAATTCTGACAAATGACTTTAACCACTGTGCAATGTTCTGCTTTTGTCCTCATATGTGCAACATTTTCTACCTCCAATTACAATAATGATATTCAGCTGCATTTTGAGTACTAAATATGTGCAATATGCCACATTTTGGTTACCTCGTATGTACAATATACTTCATTTTGAGTACATTATCTGTGCAACATGCTGCATTTTGGTTACCTTTCATGTGCAATATGCTGCATTTAGATTTCATCATATGTGCAATATCCTGCATTTTGATAACTTAAAATTTAGCACAATATACCTCATATTTGTTAAATGCTGTAGTATAGTTTGTCATGTTCTGATAATACAAGAATATAGTTTAAATAAAATAAATGAAAAGCATAAATGGTAGAAGACTTTCACAAAGTAGGCAAGAAATCCAGACTTCAAAACAAAAAAACATATATGATTTAATAAATATTGCAAAATAACACTGATATGAAGATTTTTATTGTGAAACATAAGTCATATTCCACCCAGGCCTGAATAAATTCATAAAAAATAAGACCTTAGAATGGACTGACTTGAAAAATGCTTACTAAGTTTTAAAAGTCTAATTAAAACCTGGTTTGCCTGCAGGACTCGTGTGAATGACCTGCTCCATCAGAGGGGGTCATATTTCCGGTTTGAAGGAGCTCTTGTGAATTTCCCCTTTTATCTGGTGTCATAGGCTACAACCCCATCAAGCTGATGACTGTGCAGCAGCATCCTAAACCTGGTCAGTATCCTGCTTTGTGTCTCAAATGCTTGTAAAAAAAAATACAAACAAAACAGACAAGAGAGCTGCAGGAGTAGGACAAGGAAGTGTGTGTTTTAGGGGTGTTCCCATCTGATATTGATACAATATCAGAGTCCAGGAGCCAAAAACAAATATGGGATCCCGCCTCCCCCACAAAGATTGAATGACTGACAGATGGCTCACTCCGATAAAATCCGCTATATAACCAATGCACCCAGGTATTGAGAAAGTTGCACAGAGTGAACCATCTTCTCATCCAGCATGAGGTCAGGGGTCTCCGAGTCAGAGGTCTGAGAGCCACACGCCATGCTTTCTGGACACTGAAAATCCACAGCTCTCTGGACCTGAGATTTGCCCACAGAGAGGAAATCTGCAGGAATCAAAAACAAAGAATTGGATTGCTAAAAGCATTTGTATTGATAAAATCTTATCAATTCCCATCCCTAATACACAAGATCTATTCACTTGGAATTTGTGCTAAGTGTAGGTTACCTGTACTTAATCATGTGCAAAGATGTACTGAGACATTGAGACATGTACCAAGACTAGGGATGCACAATATTATTGGTTTGATATCAGCCTAAAAAGTTAAGCATTGGTATCGACCAATATTGAAATTTTTGCAGATATTTACAGTCAGTGTATTGGCCACATCTACCAGCTGGAATACTTAAAATTAAACAAATGTCAAAAAGTGATGCATTCTCTCATCGCTGCATGGTTACGTTTAACTTATCAAGGGTTTTATTTTTGCAAGAGTTAAAAGCTGTTTCACCTCTCCATGCCAAACCTCAACATCCAGGGCTTGTTATTAACCAATAGGTTTAACAAGTTAACCTTAAACACGGAATGCTAGTACCAAGTTGAAAAAAATAAATGAACAAATATTAGAAGACCCTGAAAAGTTAACCTCAAGTAATGTAAAAACAAAAACATATGTGTATTTCCAGATTTCCAGCTGTTTTCTTATGTGTCATGCAGTCAAGGGCAGGGTTTGATTTTTACATTGGTGGGGACATAAAAGTTCTCCAGAATACATAAAAACATATGAATTCCAAATGGAGTGCTTGTATCAGAGTGCATTATATTGAATGTATATGCAGTTAACTAGACATTAAAAAAATAATAATCAGGACCTAGATTGATCAATTTCTTTGATCTTCAGTCCACATCGAGTGCAGAATTATCCTCTCTCTGTCTACATACACTGAAGATATGTTTGCACTTTTCACAAAAGAGTAACCTAAACCTGGTCAGTATCCTGCTTTGTGTCTCAATTATGTAAAAAAATACAAACAGGTTGAGAACCACTGCACTAGTACATTGTATTTGGCGCTTTATCCTTCAAAAAAAAATTTTATATCATGGACAATATGTGATGGAGGAGACCTCAGGATGAATTTATCATTTAGAAGACGGTTAGTGAGTGAATGAGAGCTGGACTGATGAAGAATGTTCAGTTTTGATCTCTTCATCAAAAGGCTGACTCTTCATTCTTGTCTTTGTGTTGCAGATAAACCATCTCCTCATCCAGCTCTCCAGACACCGTTAATTGATTTATAAATTATCACACAAAGTGACCGATGATCCCTCACTGTCCCAACGGCCAACATTTGCCCACACGGAAAATCTGTAGGAATCAATAAGGGAATCGTTCAAGAATTGGAGGATTGCTAAAAGCATTTGTATTGATAAAATCTTATCCATCGCTGCATCCGCTAATACACAAGACATTCACTGACAGACAAAAAGTGTAGGTAACAGCTGTACTTTAATCATGGAAAATATCTGAGGCCAGTAGTCCACATCTTGGCTACATCAGACGGGAGAATGCATCCTGGCGTAAAATATCAGCCTAAAAGCGCATTGGTGTGGCATAATATTGAAAGTTGTCCTAGCTATTTACAGCTCAGTGAATATTGGCCACAACTTCCAACGATTCAATACAAGATTAAAACAAATGTTTTGAACGGTCATTTTTCTCATCGCTGCATGGTGCTACCAAATGCAAATCACAACTCGCACTGTAATATTTTTAGTAGCAAATGCGAGTACCTCCTCGAACTGTCGAGCCCTGTCAACATCAGTCCATTTTTATAAAGCACAGAGCTTGTGTATCGACGATAATGAATCAACAAAAAGGTCGGTACAGTGGATAAAAATCCAATATCGTGCATCCCTAACTAAGACGTGCAATCTGATGAAATCAATGAGAAATTCAATTCTGTCTGGAGCAATTATCAAGTGCTTTGGAGGTTTGTCCATGTTATTTGAGAATGGAATTTCTGTAGCTTAAAAAGGTTCATACTGTCTTCTTAGTTTTACTGTTTTAAAGGGTTCTTTTTGAAAGACAGAGAGGTTTGTTTACCTGCTTAACTAGTTTCAACCCTCTTCCGGGGTCTTCGTCATTTATGAAATCCCATGCCTATCATGCAATAAAACATATGTGGGGGAGACAGGGAGACCATTCAGCACATGAAAGAAGGAGCATCAAAAGGAATGTGAGAAGGAGACAGCCAACAGACAAACAAGAACAATAAAAGAACAGGCATCCAGGGAGACTTAAATCAGCCATATCAGACTGCAAAAGAGAGACCACATCATGGATTGGGACAATCAGCCTGTTTAAATAACAAATTCCATCGCTGGATCAGAGAAGCCATCGAGATAAGGAAGCGAGCACCAACATCTATGAACCACTCATGCACATTAACTCATGTTTAAAAAAAAAAAAGTGATTCTACCTGAACTAAAACCTGCTTCTGATAAACTAATGAGGACTGAACGGCAGATGTGACAAATAGTTCATAAATAATATACATATTTACATTTTTAAAAAGGTAATTTGTTTTAAACAGGAATGGAATTTGCCTCAGTTTATAATGAAATTATTTAGTCAAAAATAAGGAGGAAAACAGAGAAGAAAAATAAAAGATGTCCATAAAACAAGCTCCCATTTGGAGAGGGTTAGAAACATGTTTCAGAGACACTCAAGCAAAGGGCAGTCAGTCCTCTTAATGAATAAGTTTAGGAGATGTCTTCTGTAGAATTATGAATATTAAAAATACCAAATAAATTCTGCTTTCAGGTGTCGTTATTATGGCTCAATAGAAATGCAGGTTAAAGGAGATTATGCTCAATAAGGGACTAGAGTAGGCCTGTCACGATAACAAATTTTACTGAACGATAATCGTCCAGAAAATTATTGCCGATAAACAATATTATTGTCAATATTAATTTTAGGGCCCGACCGATTTAATCGGCTGATTTTAGCCTTTTTGAAAGTATTCAACATCGGCCAGAGTTTTTCCAATGTAACGCCGATATATTTTTAATTTCTCATAAAACATTAAATGCTGTTCGGTGTCCAAGCCGCACAGAATGAGGGCGTGGAAGATGGCGACGCGCATCGGTGGCGGTTCTTTATAGCTCTCTGCTGATGCTGTGTGTGTGGATGGCTCGTCTACACTCACATGGAGTTGTTCTTTTAAGCCTGAAGGTCCCACATGACGAGCAACTTCCAGCGGTGCACAGTGTCCTGTTGCTGCTGGACACAGAGAGAACACTGATCTCTCTACCTCGCTACGGATCAGCCTCACAGACAGACCGGGCACCGCCAAACAGTTTTCTGACCGACGCCTCATCTGTTGTGTCAATACTGATGAACTGGACCTTCTGATGGCAGGGGATCAGTTTAGCCGTGACTGTTTTATTGTGATTAAGACGGAAATCTGGCTTTATCCACTCGTTCTTGACACGGCAGCTAAGCTAACTAGCTAGCGGGCTAACTATGCTAGTGGAGGTTACGTCATCATAAGCAGACTCATCCAGGGGAGGCTTCAGCATAGCTGGGGACTTTAATCAGCCTCTTTTAAACTATAGCATTTTTAAATCTTGCAGTGCACAATTGAATACTTTCTTGAAAAAACTCTGTTGCCTGACATTACCTCATGTTTAAAATAAAAGTGGTTCTACCTGAACTAAAACCTGCTTCTGATAAACTAATGAGGACTGAAAGGCAGATGTGACAAAGAGTTCATAAATAATCTATATATTTGCATTTTTAAAAAGGTAATTTGTTTTATTTTGCAGGAATTTGCCTCAATTTAACACACTCTTTTATTTTGTACTTTAAAGCTGCATAGAAGGAAAATAAAAGATGCCTATGAAAATAATGTTACCTTAAATGTCTTTGTTCTGTTCCTGTGGACAACTTTCTAAAAAATTGTTCAATCTTTACTATAATCCTCCTCTGATTTTCATCAACAAGAAGTACAAGACATAGAATGACTATTTTTTTGAGTTGATTTTGCATGTTTTTTGTACTTCAAATTTCCTCTCTGGTGTAAAGTTTAACAAATATATATATATATATATATATATATATATATATATATATATATATATATATATATATATATATATACATATATATATACATATATATATATATATATATACACACACATACATATATATATATATATATGTATATATATATATATACATTTATATATATACATATATATATACATACATATATATATATATATAATTTTTTTTTTCCAATTAATCGGCCAATTTATCAGTAATCGTTATTTTTTCAGACAAATATCGGCATCGGCCTCAAAAAGTCCATATCAGTCAGGCCCTAATTATTTTGAAACAGTTTTCATTAATGTAATTATAATATGTCATAATAAAGGGAGCACACTGTATCAAAAGCAATAAACTTAAATTTCTTTAAAGTATGTAACTGTAATTGGAAGGTCACTCTGCTAAATCCGCTATATAACTAATGCACCCCGGTGCTGGGGCAGATGCACAGAGTGAGCCATCTTCTCATCCATCCTGTTTTTATTTATCGTGCGGTTAATTGATTTATTGATTATCGTGACAGGCCTAGACTAAAGGACTGACAGGAAACTGACAAAACACGTCCAACAGCAACAAGAGAGCAAAAACCCTGTAATGTATGAGTAATCCTCCTTAATGACAGTCATATAATAACTCCATAAGCCTTAAATTTAGCACATTAAAACACGTCTGATATGATCCCTGCGACAATAACTTGGAGAATTTTTTAATCAACCTGGAACAAGCACATCTGGTCGTCAGCGGTGTGTTTGCTTCTCTTCTGTAAATTAGTATTTTTATTTCCACTCTACATCATAAACCAACACCGCGCCTCGTAGTCTGGAGGGATACTCGGCTAAATTATGCTCTCACATTTTCTCCAAACCCTAAATTGTTTGTTTGTTTCAGCTGCTCTGAATCACGACGGCATAAAAGGAGGAATATTAAGCGAGTGAAGTCAGGAGTGGAGATAAAACCGGCTCTTCTTTTATGTATTTTTTTACATAAATCATCAGAGAAAACAACAGAGAGTCTCAGCGTGTTTGCAGGTAAAGATGTATTTAGCCATTCTCTGGACAGATCATGATGTTTTGCTATATTTACGTCCATAAATCCCCTCCTGAAATCATAACAATGGAGGCTGCAGCTCATATTTCTCTGCACAGGTGGACCTCAGTTATTATTTTCTCAGGCTGTGCTCCCGAAGGTCTCCCCTCGGCCCTCCACGTTTTAGATTTAAGGGGGAGAGTGTTTTCCTTGAAGCATATGCTGCCATAAAGACATCTCCGTTTTAACTGCCTGTGATTTTATAAAGAGAGGGGACATGTTTCAAAATGACAGATCATCTTCTGGGAGCCTGTGCTGCTTTTCTACTGAGAAAATAAATGACAAAATAATTTAAAACCGTCACATTTGGCGACGAGCTGAAGGGAAGTAGATCCTGAACAGGTGAGTGGAAAGATAAAGAACAAAATATGAAGGTAAAAGTGCCTATTTAGCCCATCATCCATCCTATGAGTGCTTTACCAGGTGATCAGGCACCATGTAGTAGATTCACTTGTCACTTTAACATAAGATATTTAATATGACCTTAGGCATTCCTTATATTCCCAAGTGGAAAAAAAAAGATTTGTGAACAGCTACATTTAACTTCTCACTGTTTATGTTTTAATGTTTACAAATTTAAGTTTATATGAGTACACGTATTTGATTTTTTTTTTCTTTTGGGGAAGATTTCATGTTCACATCTGCATGTTTTTTACTTTACCTATGTCTTGTTTTTGTCTTTTACTTAATTTGTTATATACATATAGATGAACATATGTCTCATTACCCTTCTAGACAGAAGGAGAGAAGACTGTGGAGCATAAATATGTGATAAGCAATGAATATTGTTGAAACTTAATGAAAAGAAAAAGAAGTTAAAAAAAAAAAAAAGATAGCATATTCCTGTATTAGTCCAACAGGGGAATATTCCAAAATTACTGCAAAAAAGAATCTAAAGAATGAAACTAATGAATGAAAATGAAATAGACATATACAAGTGATATTTACAGCTGGAACGTACATGTTTGATATATCACCGTTGATGTGTTATACATAGGGGTGTCCCTTTACAACTTTTTACCTTTCGATACGATACTGATATTGCAGCCTTGTGTACTGGCCGATACCGATATCAGGAGGAATAAAACAGACTTTTATTACTTAGTTTGTAGTGTGAACTGTGCTTGATCAGGTGAGAACAAGAGAAAAAAACACGAGAAAAACTAAGCCAGTTGTTATTAACCAATGGGTTTAATCCATTTTAACCGTAAACATAAGAATATAGTACAATTAAACCAACACTATGTAGTTTTTCAAACATAATATAATCCTTCGATATTCATTGTGATGGTCCACCGCTTCACAATGAGTTCAATGAAACCTCTGTCATGGTCTGGAGTGGTCTGTATCCCTTTAAATGGCGCTATGTAACTTCGAGGTGGATGGTAGGAACCCTGCCACACTAAAAAACTACACGTTTGGACTGCTTTACGGCATACGTCACTTCCCCCGATTCGTTTACAGCACGGAAGTCTCGGCAAAAGCCATTCGTTAACGCGGAGCTGTAACCATGGCGGAGGCACCAACGTTAGGAAGAGAAAAGTTTTGTCGGATACAAAACAAAGAAAGCGAGAGAAAAACAAGCTGAATGCTCGGAGCAGAATAAACATCGGTTCGGCGTTCACTTGCTGCGTGAAATAAAAGACGAGGAGGGATGTCCGACTACTATCAGGTATGTTGGCCGACTAATTTATGACAAAGTTCCTCAAAAAACAACAAAGTACAGCACAACAAATCCAGAACGTACCAGTATGTAGTTTTGTTTAGACCTATTTCAAGTGTGTGATATCACCAGCTCGTGGTTGTCTTTACTTTTATTCACTTTATCGCTTCAACAGGACGGGGGCGACTTCACGGTAATAAAACCAAGTTGAACTTAGCGATTTTTAACATCGTCATTTAGTCAAAAATAAATACATTACCTCGTCGCTATCCATCCCGCAAACAGTCGCTGAAGACAGAAGAATACTTTTTAGTGAAGTCCTGGCTTCTGTGATTCGCCTACAAAACAAAAGCACGCGACCGCAGATCTGTATCCTTACCACAGTATGCGCGCGCTAGAGCTCATGGGTAGTTGAGTTCCCTATCCGGTCAAGCGGAGATCTTCCGTAGTGCTGCTTTAAATAAAATAAATGAAAAATAAATTTGGGTAACATATTTTTAAACTGCAAAATAATCATTCCGTTTAACTTAAACAAAAGCATATTTAACAACTGAAATATACAAGTAAAAAATAAATTAGAATGGACTGCTTATATCAGAGATTTTAGATGCAGGTCGATATAATCCGATATTTTTTTTTTTTTTGATATCAGACCGATATCAATACCCGATCGGGACACCCCTAATAATAGGGCTGGGACGATTCACTTTTCTCCTTACTTGATTTTTACGATTTCTTAGGTACCTATTGCGAAATTGCGATTCTACGATATTGCCGATTTTTGCAATCTTTAGTTAGCTTTTTTAACACCAGTGAAAAAGATGAACAATGATGATGCCTACAGACTATATCAGGTAAAATACACATCACATGTGAGTCTGTTTCTAGGACTTATTCAGCAATATATTTTAACCAGCTGTTTATACTCTCTCTTCAAAAGCCTGGACTACATTTAAAAGCAGAGATAATCAGTATATAAAGAAAAATTAATTTAAAAAATTTTCAAACAAAAAATCCTGATTCTTATGTGAATCGATTTTTTCTCCCACCTCTACCTAATAATATAATAATACAGTATTACTATTATTGTTAGATGATGGATGGACCCCTGCAGGGCTGAATATGGCAGTTAGAGGCTCAGATTAACAGGGTCAGTCTGACCTTTTGTTAAGGTCTCCACAGGTTAACCAGTCCGAACACCCTCACGGTAAAGAAGGTGAAACGTTAAAGCACCCGTCTCCACTTTGCGGTCACCCTCCAGCTCTGAAAGATCTCACAAAGGGACAATAAGTCATCTCAGAAGAATGATTGGGGCTGTAAAAACGTCCCTGCTCGCACTCGGGAGTTCCACTTGTTTGTGACAACTTTGCTCTTTATCATAAAAATGCTGGTTTCACCCTTGAGAAGTCGGAGTTTGGGAATAATTCATGCAGTGACCTGCTCGCTCTGCTCGCTGTTTCGAACAGAAGGTGAGCTGCTGTTGAAACGGAGCAGACACTTCATAAAGATACGGGAGCACATGGTGTGCCTCTACTGATGCCTTTAGCGGGAGGAGAGGATATCTCAAGGACGGGAACATCCTGACACAGACGAGCTAAGACCGTCATGACGCTATCTCACATGCAGCTAACGGTCACGGACAGAGGAGGGTGTATCACTGCAGCTGCTGCCTCCTCCCTCATAAGCTCACCTTTATTCCCCTGATGAAAACTAGACAGTAACTAATAAAAACAAGAGCACATTTTCATCAACAAATAAAAACTAGACTAAAATGTCTGACAGAGACTTAATCCAATCAGACCTAATTTGGTCACATTTATTAATAAATCAATGAACCGCACGATAAATAAAAACGTCCTTGGTAAGTTTGCCGGCCTCGATAAATTGACATGTGCTTGCATGTTTTGTTTTCCTCGAGAAGATGGCTCACTCTGTGCAACTGTCTCAACACCTGGATGTGTTGGTTATATAGCGGATTTAGCGGAGTGAGCATCTGTCATTCATTCAATCTTTGTGGGGGAGGCAGGGCCGCTTGCGTGAACACACACACACAGCTGCAAGGGAGCGTCATGAGGAGTAACAAGGAAACAAACACTAATATGAACGATGGCACAAAAGCAACGGTTCCTAAGCCGACTGCCACAGCCCCAGTGTGGGAATATTTTAGTTTAAAACAGAATGAACAAGGTGTGAGCTCATGAACACAGACGAGCCGGTATTTCGTATTTGTTTGAAAGTAGTGGCGACAAAGAAGGGGAGGTGCAGCGGAGCCTTCGTCCTGACAGTTGGCGCTTACTGAGGCATTTGGTCAGCAAAGTAAATATAAATAAAACAGAGCAAAATGGTGCGCGCTAACAGACAGTGTTGTTGGCTACATTGCAAAAGAAATGCAGTCCTTCAATACGGTTGAAAAGTCAGTAATGTTACGAACGTCTGACAGACAGTACGAATTGACTGGGAGAACGTACATGTCACAAACAATTCAGGAACTGTATAAACTACATTTTATTTATTGTTTTTATTGGAGTTTTGTTTTTGTCTTTACAGAGACAGCGTCTATTTTTTATTGTTTTTCATTAGTATAATGATTTTTATCTACATGCAATTTTTCCTAAAAGAGAGTCCATTTCATTTTCATTGTTTTTTTTCCTCTTTTTTTGTTAAATTCATTTTGATAAGGGGTGCTGGTTTGGCCGAGTGGTTAGCAACCAGGCACCCCATGTATTTGCTTCTGCCGGTCCAGGTTCGAATCCCACCTGTGACCAGTCTGCAGAGTGTCTTCCTCTACTCTCTCTCCCCCTTTCACAAGCCTATCCACTGTCTCTCTCCTATCAATAAAGGCACAAAATGCCCAAAAAATACATTTAATAAAAAAAAAAAAAAAAAAATTATTTTGATAAAAAGCTCTTGACCTTCCAATTACTAGGGGTGGGAGAAAAAAATCAATTCACATAAGTATCAGGATTTTAGTTTGCCGATTTTTAAATCTTAAATTTTTTCGTTCAAAAATCGATTTCTTTTCTAAATTTAAATGCTTCATATTAGTCTGTGTTAATAAGCCACTTATAAATGCAGTCCAGGCTTTTGAAGAGAGAGTATAAACATCTGGTTAAAATATATTGCTGAATAAATCCTAAAAACAGACTCACATGTGATGTGTATTTTTCCTGATGTAGTCTGTAGGCATCATCATTGTTCATCTTTTTCACTGGTGTTAAAAAAGCTAACTAAAGATTGCAAAAATCGGCAATATCGTAGAATCGCAATTTAACTCTGATGAAAAGTGAATCATCCCAGCCCTATTATTAGAGGTGCCCTAATTGGATATTGATTTCGGTCGGATATTGGCAAAAAAAATAATACAATATTTATGAAACATTTATTAAATCACCAATCAGTGTAAGGTTTATTTCACAGCTGCCCTGAATTACCAGAATTGTTAAATACAAAATCATTCTTTTATGTTTCTAGCTTAGTTAATACACCAACATTTAACTGAAATTATAATTTTATACGAAAATATAATCATTATTGTTATCCATGAATTTTCAAATTTACTCTTTTACAGAAGACAAAGACAACAGTATCAGTCACATTAGTATTTACTGATTAAGATGTCAGATTATAGTAGTGATGTGCGATATGACAATATTAAATCGTTAAGGATTATAACGAGGGGATGATCTCATAAAGCAGAAAGATCGTCAGATCGTCTGTGTGGGCGCAGAGACTTTGATGCGCACCCGCTTAGCCAATCGTAGCACATTACGCGCAGTGCATGGTGGGATCTCCTGTTTGGTTATGCAGCATGAAGCCATGGAGGAAAGAGAAAAGGAGATAAAAGCTTGAAGATGTCTGAGCAAAAATCTGTTCTAAAGCAGCTGTATTATTCACTCAGGTTATAGACATTGCAGTTAGAAAACATTTTTTTTAAATTGTTGCACTTCAAGAGATAATTAGTTACTAAAGTTTGCACTTATATTTGACCCTTTTCAATAAACTATTTGGTGTTTGTTTAGTTTTTATGTTACAAAAGTGCACTTTATTGTTGTTCATTACCTTTTATGTTTACATTTATTGCACATTTTTATAAAAACTGCTCTATTTAAATTAAAACCTGCTCATAAAGTTCCTTTGGCTTGAATCGTAATTTTTTTTCCTTTTAGGGTTTTACATGTTTTATATGTTAAACAAAGGGAAAAAAATGATCAAACAAGCAAATTATTCTAGAAAAATCAACGCAAAAAAGAATTGTGATAAAATCGTGATTTTATTTTTAAAAAATCGTGATATGATATTTTTGCCATGTCGCCCACCCCTAGATTATAGTTATTTATTTGTATTCCTGAACAGAAAGTTAGTTTAAGTGGTTCAATATTCTGCTTCAGTAACTTCCCTGAGGAGCCCAGTGAGGGGCTCAGATTTGAGTATTTAAAGGTGAAATCAGTTTAAACGTCCTCTTTCTTGTCCAAAATGTTTTATAACAACAAAAAAATCATCTTTAAATCAGCTTTTATTTTTTAAAAGATCTATATTTTGTTTTTTTTTATAACAGGTGGTCTGATAAATATAGGAAGCTCTGTAAGTAATAAGTATAAGTAATATTAATAAATAATACATTTATAATGATTTATTATTTTACAGGCTGTAAATGAATGAATGAATACAGTGTGTTTTTTTATCTGTTCAGTGCTGATTTAACAGTCTCATCTGAATATTCCTCCTCCACATGTCGCCCTCACAAACACAAACACTGAAGTCGTACCTGCAGCCTCAGTGTTGTTCTTAGAGCCGACCATCGCTCTGGAGATCAGTGACTCCTGCCGAAGCCTCAGCACCTCCTGCTGCAGCTCCTGAGCTTTTTTCTTCCAGCTTTCATCCTGACGCCTCAGCTGAGAGCCTAAAGCCTCAGCGTGCTCTCTGCCACTCGTACCCGGGGGCCTGGTCCTTATTAGAGCCACCGCCAGGGCCATTCGGGTCTTCTGAAAAATCACCGCCATCTGGCCCGCACCTGAGACA
The DNA here is from genome assembly GCA_036419115.1 of Scarus forsteni. Lineage (NCBI taxonomy): Eukaryota > Metazoa > Chordata > Actinopteri > Labriformes > Labridae > Scarus > Scarus forsteni. The sequence goes on from JAZDUH010000283.1 coordinate 2,905,568, forward strand.
CATTTTAGAAAAGCCAGTGAGAAAAAAATCCACAGTAACACGACACCATCCTCTAAATTCACCACCAATACAAGATTTATTAGACAAAAATTATTTAAAGTGAGTTTTCTCCTGTTTTCTCTCCTCAAACATTTTTAATTTACACTTTTACCCAATTAAATAAACAGATAATATTTTCTGTTATTACACAGACTGATAAAATAAGTGCTAAGACCACAAATGAAGCTCAAAGAAATTCTCCTCCGACTGTATTCGATGTTTAAAGACAGCATGAGTTACTAATGGGGCAAGTTACTAAAGCAAATAGTTTTGGTTAAAATAAACCAAAAATAATCTTAGTTTTTTGCAGTATGAAGGCTTTATAGCCAGAAGTATTTAGGCTGCTTATTAACTTGGTTCAAGAGTTAACATACTATAAATAAACATGCACCGATCGATCATTCAGCCGATCCTTACATGAGAAATGGATCTTATCCACCTCCTCAACGCTTTAAAGTCAGCCACTGCAGCTTTTTCCTCAACCAAACTGACAGGCCAGCGGTATTTTTACATTTAAATAACCACAAAGATGCTGCAATTGGGCATTTTTTCCTTTTGCACTACAACGAAACCTTAAACTTGGGATACTTTTAGTGGTTTAAGTGGTGTTGTTAGTTTGTCCTGTGGATTATTTTAATAACTACCTCAAACCTTGTGATTTTCTTTATTTGTAAAAGCAAAGTACTGCTGTGCACTTTATTTTTGGTAAGAGGCTCAAAATAGTTACTGTTTAATTCTGAATGTGGAAAATGAAAGACTGAAGGAACTGATCAACCGATAAAGTTTAGTTGTTTGGACAGAAACATTCAAAAATTTCATTTATATTTGAGAGAACTACCTCATGTGCAGTTAAAACAAGGTTTTGTTATAATAAGTACTGTTTAATGTTTTTCAATAAAATAAAATTGGAACATTGAAGGTGTATGCCGTCGGTTATAAAAACAAAACTGGTATTGGAAAAATCAGTATATAAAGTCACGCTTTTTAAAGACTGATGACCAGCCAGAAAATTGTGATCGGTGCACCTCTAGTTATAATCTGTGAAGTCAATCAAGGACTTGAGCCGGGGAATTTACTTCTCGAACCAGGGTGTCCGTAGAGGTATTAGCCAGTGTTTAATCAAAACTGTCCCACTAAACTGCCATTTTATTAGTGGACGAAGGTGTCGGCTGGATGTTGGTGCTGATAAAATATTTTAGGTGATATTAGCAACTCTGTGGTGTCTGTAAGTATTGGCAGTGCAGGAAACAGCACAGGAATATTGTCCTTAAAGTAAATGTACTGTTATTTAAAAAAAAAAAAAAAAAAAGTTTTTTATTCATTTTACGTACTGTAGAGATTAAAGACAATATATAAAACAAGAAAAACAATATTCAACTCTTGAAAAAAATTGAAACTCTTGATTTTTAAATGAACCCAAGAAGTGATGATAAGGTGGAGCATCATGGTGTATTTGTGTATCACAGACAGATAACATCATGCATCCCTGATTTCAGATAAGTACTGAGAAAAAAGGACAATGATCCTAGATTTTTGCCAATACTGACATTTTTTTGGACAAAAGTATGACTTATGTGGACCTATTTCTTTTTCTTTTACATATGATTCACTTTGGAAACAAAATAAAGAACACAAAAACATTTGTTTTTCTCTTAAAAAAAATTACTGTTGGTGTCTTATTGTAAAGTGAAACAGGTGAAATATTATATTACATTAAAACATTCTATTTTCAGTCAATTTAAGAGACATTGTCTGATTTTTGGTCAAAACATCATCTGAAAATATCTTAAAGAATCATCTGTAGACACGGATATTTACCTTTTTAAGCTATGATCTTTAAATACCAATATAAATATCATGCATCTCCAGTTAAAAAAAATACTGACATTAGCAAAAGTAAAAACAAACAATACCTGCCTTATGTTATGTTCTTTATATTTTCATTTGTTGCTATGTTCTCCATTGTTCTGTGGAGTCTCTTTCTTGTAGTGATTTGTTTATTTTACTGTTTAATGTTTGGTGGTGTTTCAGTATCAATATTATTTTGTTGGCTTTTTGTGTCACTCTGGCATTTATTTTTAAGCAAAATATACACAATCACTTTTAAAATATACAAATCAAAGGGCAAATAAAGAAAGACAATTCAGGCTTGGACTACTATTATGAGCCAACAGTAACTTATTTACTTGCTAAGACATTTTAATACTTTATATAATGTATAATATCTTAGATTAACTTTGAGATAGTCTACAGCTGTCACAACATTAGCCTTTACATCAATAAATCGTAATTGTTGGTTTATTCCAATGACATAGTCAACTTAGAAGCGACATTTAAGCAAACAAATGCCTGTTTTTTATGATTTATATGACCTGAAATATCATATAAGAGCTCACCTGGCTCTCGCTTTTACTTTTAGCCTAAGCTAGCTACCATAACAGTTACCATAACGGCAGCTAGCTAGCTAACAAGCGTTAGCTAACAAGCTCCGGTTTTATCTGATTTTTTAAAAGTTAATTCTTTATTTTTAAAAACAAGATGTGTGATATACCCATACTTTTCGAAGCGTCCCGTTGGTTGTCCATATCTACAGTCACTTCACCCCCTCATGGGCGTTACATGAGGTTTTTCAGACCGTCATTTCCCTCCCGAAGGCTGCGTAGGTGTTATCAGCGAAATGTTGACCCGTGAAATTCGATGCCACTCCGAGGCGCGGTCCGCCATTTTGGAAAGTTAAACCTTCTAAAAATGCCTGAATACATTTCAAAATCGTGTTTGTTTCGTTCTTAAATGTTTTAATACAATAAAATAAGATAACAATATATATTAAAAATAACATAAAACATAAAAATAAAACATAAAAAGCTAACAAATTTTACAAAAGAAGTGACGCTGCATTCATCATTTATTATATTCAAAATATTCGATGCTGATCTTTTTAAAGATTACTGCTGCCTGAAGTATCAATCTCATTTTCAGTAACAATTAATTTAAACATTTTTTATGTCTTATACAAATTAAGTTATGATTTCAATCGTGATCATTGTCATTATTAACAATATTATCTTTTTAAATAATTATTACAACTACAATGTGATATATCTGTTAATGATGAATAATAAGTAGTAGTACAGTTAAAAACAACGACCAAATACCATACAATAACAAGACATAGTGAAGAAATACAACTAATTTAGGAATAATAACTAATGATAAGGGGAACTTTGGGGGGTGGAGGGTTAAAAGTAGTATTCATGATATATATGTATATATATATATTTTTTACATATGTTGTTCTATTTAAAAAGTAAACAAAAACAGTTTTAAACATGAGTTACATCGATAAAGAAATTAAGCAAACATAAGCCTATATGACAAATGAAAAAAAAGGAGAATAATGGATCACAATAGGACAACTTTTACAAAAAAAGGCTTCAGCGTGGCTTTAAGAATCGCTGGCCACTTTATTAGGTACACTTTAGCTAGTATTAGGTTGGACTCGTTTTTAAGAGAAAGCCCCTCAAAGAAGTGGCAAAGACAGCAAAGCTGCTCGAGGGGCTGGCAATGTTTATTTGTTTTTTTTTTTGGCACAAAGAAGCAAAGAATACAAAGAGGGACATTTTTCACAGTACATTTTTTCAATAAAGTGTCTGTGGTTCAGTGTTTTAAAAAGTTACTTTACATTTTTCAAGAGAATCCCACTCCATGATGTATGTGGCTTAAATAAACTGGAGGACATTTCTGAACAAGCTCATTTAAATAAAGGGACAGAGATGATTTATTCCCACAGCTCTGTCAGACCTCTTTATTTAATGTGTCTGTGCCCCGGAGCTCATCCTGTCAGAATTCATTTATGCTCACAGAAACATCGCTCAGAACTCATACGGCTGAAATAATAAGATATTCTAATCAGTTATTCCTCAAGTTTGAGGACAAAACTCTGTGATATCATCGGGACAATAACAGATAGCTCTGACCGCTGCAGCCTCCCGAGTGGACCGAAGATGGGGAAAGAGTTGTCATCCAAAATAATATAAATCACAACTGCTTTAAAATAAATATGAAAGGCTACGTTCTCATGTAAGGATTGTTGCACAGTATCTAAAATCTAACCCCGTTTGGATCGCTTTAAAACAGCTTAAGCCAAACAACATGAAGTCTCATTTTATCTGCAGAAAAACATTTAAGATCAAAAATTGGGAAATGAAAGACATTATGACTCTTTAGGACATTAACGGGTAAATTCTGTCCTTAACTTAAAATAAATGTTTAAAATGTGAAGAATTGTTGGAAAATGGATATGGATAAATAAGATGAGTCTCATTCAACTTTAAAAACAGTTTGAGCCTATATGAAAGTAATTTTTTAAGCATTTTTTTTTTTTTTGCATATTACGTTGGATTAGGATCCTTTGCTTTATAACCTGTTTTGAAATTGCTGACATTTACAGTCATTTTTAATTGAACTAGCATTTTCCCCACTCCCCTCTTATCTCCATATTGTGTTTTTTAAATAGTTAAAATATCATTAAAAGGAAACCAATGGTAATCTGCTCCTTAGAAAGGAGTGATGTCTAACAGACGACATCACATCAATCCTTTTTTTGCTTCTTAACTGGTTTCCTGTTAGATTTAGAATTTAATCCAAGATTTTTCAGATCACTTAATACAGACCCACTGATAGTTTCATAGAAAAGCCTTAAAACTTAAATGAACAAACATTTTCTGTCATAGTCCCTCAACTTTAAAACAACCTACCTGAAGACTTAAGGCGGGCAAACATTACATCTTTTAAATCTTATTTTAAACTCACATTTATTGCTTTTTCTTTTGGCGTGATGCTATCTTTGCTTGGATGTTTTTTTCTTCAATTTGTTTTCCTCCTATTTGTTTTTTTAACCTTTTTAAATCATGTTTTTTAAACTCATGTTTATATATATTTTTGGCATGATGTAATCTTTGTTGCTTGGATGTGTTTTTCTTCAATTTGTTGGTCTTCTTTTTTCGTTTTTGAACTATATTGATGCATTGTTTAATAAGAATCAGCTGCTCCAACGCTTTTTACTGGTTATTGACCTTCTTCGTCCTGATTCTACTGTCTTTCTATGCTTTAAATTTGTCTTTTTTCAGTATTTCTTTTTATTTCTGAAGATTTAAAAATGAGGTAAATGATCATTTTAGAACTGAAGAAGCGTCTTGGATGTGGAGTGAAACTTTCTCTCTAAAGTCACTATAGTGCCTCGTTTTTGAATCCTCAGGATAACCATGACCTGGATGAATGGGAATCTATTTATTATTATACTTGCTCTCTCCGTCCTGCCTTTCTGATGTGATAACTTCTGTTTACTCGGTTTTTAATATGTACTTTTAAAATCTGATTTATAAACGATATTTATTTTATTTTATTTATTTGTTCCTTACATGAAAGCCAAAAACAGAATCCATACAGCAGTAGCTCAGTCTGTAAGGGCTTGGGCTGGGGGCCGAAGGGTCGCTGGTTCAACTCCCGCCGGACCATGTTTGGAAGTTGGTTTGGTAGCTGGAGAGGTGCCAGCTGACTTCCTGGGCACTGCCGAAGTGCCCTTGAGCAAGGCACTGAACCCCCCTCCAAAACACTGCTCGGTAGCGCATCTTCAGGAGCAGCAAGCCATCACTCTGACATTGTGGGCGTCGGTGGCACAGTTGGATGGTGCGCTTGGTCAGTGAACGGGAGGTTGCAGGTTCAAGCCCAGCTCCGGGCGACACATGGCGATGTGTCCTTGGGCAAGACACTTAACCCCAAGTTGCTCCCACTGCTGTGTCAGTGGTGTGTAAATGGGCATGAAAGGGCGTGAATGTGTTAGAAATACTGATGGATAACTAACATAGATTCTCTGAACCATCAGTGAGTGACTGTGAGAGCAAATGGGTGTGAATGGGTATGAATGGGTAGGTGTGACCTGCGGTGTAAAGCAGCTTTGAGTAGTCAAAAGACTAGAAAAGCACTATATAAGCTCAAGTCCATTTACCATTTACATCTCTCCATTGATGCATGATCTTAGGTTGTGTTTGCATGTGCATGTGTACTTCAGCCTGTGTTTGTGCAGCATGTTCAACAGAGTGGAAAGAATTGAATTTCCCCGTGAGGGACGAATAAAGGATGCCTTTCTTTCTTTCTTTTCTTTCATACACAGGTGCACAACACCCTCAAACACATTCATGATCAGAAAGGAGCATCAAGAAGAGAAACGTCTCTTATATTTGTCTGCACATACTTGAACAATTAAAAAAGAGAACAGATGGTCTGACATCACATACAGTTGATTTCAGCCTACATCAACCAGTCTTTGATTTTTACAACAAAAACAAATAAGAACAATAAAATAAAGAACCTGTAAATGTACAAATTCACATCTCAAAACAATTGATGCTTAACATCCAGTTTAAGTTTCAAGTGTTTATTGACACATTTTTTTGCATTTGTACATTTTTTTTAATTGATGAGTCTCTGTACAGCCCTTTAAGTCCTGTAATTGTGAATTCCATATTTTTGCACCTACAACTGAAATACACATTTGTTTTAAATTAGTAAGATTGACTTGGTGCTTAAAAATCAAATTTTCTTCTTTGATTTTGGTCTTCTGAAGTAAACACAAACAGCTTTTGTAGCTTTTCTGGTAAAACTCTGTTTCTGGCTTTGAACATGATTAGTAATGTCTGGAGTTCTATTATCTCTGAAAACTTCAATAACCCTGATTTTATAAATAAACTATTGGTTTGTTCTCTAAATTTGTCTTTGTGAATTATTCTGATCGCTCTTCTCTGCAATAAAAACAAAGGCTTTATATTACTCACATATGTATTACCCCACACTTCTGCAGAATAACTGAATAACTCAATCTAAAACATCATTGACTTTGTTCAAAATAAAAATATTCTTCGACAGCTTTTTCTTAACGTATGATACATGTGATTTCCATGTCATATTTTCATCCATTATGATCCCCAGAAACCTAAACTCAGCTCAATATTAACTCCATCCATGTGTAGTGAAACTTTGTTAGTTCTTTTAGAAAAAACATAAACTTCGTTTTTATCAGATTTAATGACAGCTTATTTACATAAAAACATATTTTAAGTTTCACCGTTTCACTTCAATATATTCAGATAATGTTTTTAAATTATCTCCTGAACAAAATAAATTTGTGTCGTCTGCAAACAAAACAAAACATAACACCTTCAAAATTTCACGAATGTCATTAATATATAAATAAACAGTTTGGGCCCCAAAACTGAACCTTGTGGGACTCCACATTCAATCTTCAAACATTCAGATGTAGTACCAGTAAACTGGAGATGTTGTCGTGTGGACATATAAACATCTCTGACCTGTACGTGTGCAGTATAACCTTTTTAAGATTTGCTGGTGTTATTTGTTATTACTCTTGTTTTCCAGGATGAGGGAAATGTAGTCCATAATGTAAATGAATATGATAAACACGGAGTATACTCCAGCCCAGCCGTTCCCGAGGGGGATTTTTCATTGTGTAAGTTGTAAATAATTCCTCCACAGCCATGCCTCTGACGACTAACACATAAATATAAATATCTACATCTCGTCTCAGGCCGTTGGAGTTTCCATTACGCGATGTTCTCCGTCACAGAAAAGGCTGCAGAAGGATCCAGGAGGAGCTCGGGTGCAGAACAGGGAGACTTTTCTTTTGTGACTCAGCAGTGAGATCGATACAGCGGCCGCTCCAGCTGCACAGTGAATGAATATAATGTTCAGTGTGGACGTACTGAGGGTGAAATGAGGTGTGATGAATTTTTAATGCCTTAAACCTCACTCCTATTGTGCTTGGTTGACCCTGAAAATAAGCTCGGGGAGAAGAAGAAAAAGTATTCTTTAGAAAAGTTTACATTTCAGTCCATGAGGATGTTCCACAGCACGCTCATGTCCACACTCATTCAGAGCTCTTTAGGACCATGTTTCTTATTATGTAATTGTTGTTTCTGAGGACATATTTCTACCATAAAGCTCTGTGTTGCAGTTTAGACTCCGACAGAGCAGGTTATGTAACTCTGGATGTTTCTACAAAGATTAAAAGCTGTGTTAGGTCCGTCTATTTTGGAGCATCCATCCCCCTCAGAGTTCAGGCTTTCTGATGCTGCACATCACAAAATGTCGACACTACAGGCCTTTAAACAGCCTTTACTGATTAATTTATACTCCGCATATGCACAAAAGTAAATCTTCTGAATGTGTTGTCCTTTTGTCCACATGTAAATGTTGTTAAAACTTTAAGAGTGCCTTTAATAAGCATACACTCTAACTGATTTTTGTAAACTTCACAGTATTTTATTGTAATATCTGCCTGGAATAAGTGGATTTTTCTCCTGATCGTTACCATTTTCAGTATTTACTGGACGTTTTACTGTAAATAACTGCCGGTTTTATGTTTAGTGTGGTAAATTTTACAAAAATCTGAATGTTTTTCCATAATATTTTGCCAAAGCAGAACTTTTATTGAGTTTTAATGATGATCTTTTTTTTCAGTTTTACTTAATGTCTGCAGGCTCAAATGTGGCTTCATTAGTCCGTAAACATCTGTCAATATGATGGAGGAACAGCATAAATATTATCAAGTATTGATTGTTTTAGTCAAGACTATGATCAGTGTCATGTGTTAACACGTTACACACAACACTAAAGTAACACAACAGTAAAGTAACACAACACTAAAGTAACACTAAAGTAACACAACACTAAAGTAACACTAAAGTAACACAACACTAAAGTAACACTAACACAACACTAAGGTAACGCGTTACAGTAACGAAACTACTTTTTTGGGTAAAAAGTAAAGTAACGCGCTACTTCTGAAAGTGTGGTAACAAAGTGTAGTTCCTTTTTTGATGCGGCGCGACGTTACTTTTCCCACGGACAGATCGTTATACGTTTTTAAGGGCTGTAAATCTCATGAGTCACAGCTGTGGGTCACGTTTTTTTGGTCTTGTTTCTAAACGTGAAGTTTCTTCCTGGGGCTCTTCTGTCTGTGTGAATCCCCCTGATTATCTTCCAGCTCTGAACAATAAAACAAAACACGACTGCAGTAGACAGTTTGTCCACTTCCTGGTTTCCTGGTTATCAAACACACTCACGCGCATGGCGCATGCTCCAGAGCCAAAGTTGCAAGGTCTGCTTATTATAAGTGACGGTCTTTTCTTGAATAGATGCTTGGCACTGTGATATTGAAATGTAATGTAGACGAAAATTAACACACCTTATGTAGATTTCTCTTTTTAAAAAGTAATATATCACATTAGGAAAGGAAATAGCTGGAGGTTGATTATTCTGGGCTTGTTTTCATCGACCTGGAAACACTGGACAGGAGCTCTGATCCCACAGGGTATGTGACATGATTTAGTAAATAAAGAGCACAAAAGAAATAACTGTTATGTTCTCTGTAGTAGAACTTTTTGTAGGCCTTCACATTTAGGAACAGATATGGGGTTCTGTCCAAGATTGAGCAATGTAAAAGTAATGTAAAAGTAACTTTTTTTATAGAGGGTAACTAAGTAAAGTAAGGAGTTACTTTTTTCGGAAATAACAAGTAACGAGCAAACACTACTTTTTAAAAGTTACTTCTCCAACACTGACTATGATAAAATATATTTTCCCAACTGTGTTAAAAATAATGTTAAGGCACAGCCTTCAGTTAAAGTTTCAGGTTTATTCCCATTGAAAGTTTACAAATTTGAAATTCATGGAATTTTGCAATCCCAGTTCCATCTTTTCTAAAACAGAATCGGATCATCTTTGTTTTAAGCTTCCAGTTTTTGAATATTTAGCCTTCTGACATTAGTATAATATGAATATCATAAGTGTTGGACTCTCGTTTATCTCATTACACTGTAACTGATTTTTGTAAACTTAACAGTAGTTAACTGTAATATCTACAGCTATCTACTGTAAACAGCTCTGCAGTAAATTACTGTAAATGGCAAATACTGTGGGAAAAACATTCAGATTTTGGTAAAATTTCTAGAATTTACCATAAAATCGGCAGTTATTTAAAGAAAAATCATTTTTCCAAGGAAATCTGACCAATAACAGGTAAGATTTTTTTTGTTAATGTTTCACATATTTGGATTAAACCATTGTTTAAGTAAATGCATCTTATTACATAAAAATGACGTATGTGATTTATATTTACAACATCATACTTTGCTACTACATAGTCAGTAAAATAGCAAAAAGCATTGTTATAGGAATTAAAATATAGCAAGTTCACTAGTTACAGAATAATAATACTCTAAATGGAAAAACAGTGAGGATGCAGTTATTTATAACACACTAATAATGCTTTAAATTAAAAGACTGTAATGATTCCTTTAATAAAAATACAGAAGTTAAACAATTATAGAAAATATTGTTCATTAAAATACAGTTATGCTACTGTAAAGATAGTTCCAGTAATTTACTGGCATCTTGTCAGCAGTAAATTACTGTTAAATTTCCAACAACCTTTATACAGTGCATGCTTTAATTTTTGTTTTCCTGATCAGAATATATCAACATAAATAAGACGGTTTGATCATCGGAGGCAGAAACAGAAGGAGAAGCAGTTTGATCTTTACAGCCTGACCTCAGTGAAGGACAAAGAGAGGAGCTGTGAGTAAAAACTGACAATATGATCACATGATTTTATCATCACTGAAAAGAATAAAAGCTCTGAGCACAGGAGGTTATGACCTCTGTTTTTATTGACTGAGAGTTTCAGGCCTGGAGGCTTTTAACAGTTTATGGTCCAGATTAAAAGCCTGAGTCCAGCATTTAAGAGGTGTGGTGTGGAGAAGCCGAACAGCAACAGTGAATATAGAATATAATGTTTCTGTTTGTATGTAAAGTCCGTCTAAACAGGCGAACAATCATCCTCATTAAAATTTGGTTTTCTTTTTATTAAGTTAGAAAAAGATTTTTGTATCTATGTACCACAGCTCTCCCCTCTGTGGAGGCTGACATAACGATCGGCCATGTTGTCTACACTGTAAAAAGGTTGTAAATTTTACAGTAACTTACCAACAACAACATGACAGTAAATTACTGTAAATGTCTTCCCACTTCTATAAGGACAATAATCCCACACAAAGAAAATACACAAGTATTTATTTATTTATTTATTATGTTGTATTTATTTATTTAGCCTTGTACCTTATTTTACCTTTTTTAATTTTTAATTTATTTGATTCATATTTCTATATATTTATTGTTTTACTTAGATCATTTTTTTCTTTTAAAAAAAATATTATACATCTTTTTATTTGTAATTATCAACTGCTACTGATTCCTATTTTCCACACAAAAAATGCACAACTTCTTTTGGTTTGTTTGCCATATATTCTATATGCTAAAACACTGACAGAAACAAATAATGACATGTTTTAACACATTGAATATTCCTGAATTTATTGACCTCTGCCAGACAGTTGAGCTGGAAGTAAAAGGGTTAAGGGTTGGTTAAGGGTTTTATATTTTTTTTAATATTATTTTATATTTTATATTATATTATTTTATATATTTATTTTGCATTTAATTATTTTACCCTACACCATATTTTACCTTTTCTTAATTTTTAATTTATTTTTCTTGATATTTCTATATATTTATTGCTTTATTTAGATCTTTTTTTTTCTTTTTTTAAAAAATATTTATACATCTTTTTATTTGTAATTATCAACTGCTACTGATTCCTAATTTCCACACAAAGAAAATACACAAGTTCTCTTGGTTTGTTTGTCTTTAATTCTACATCCCAAAGCACTGAAAGAAACAAATAATGACATTTATTTAACACATTAAATATTCATGAATTTATAACCTCTGCCAAACAGTTGAGCTGGGAGTTAAAGGGTTAAGGGTTGAATCACGTTTACATGTGAACAAAAGAAAAACACACAGAAAAAAACTTCTTTTGGGGAAAACCTGCCTACATGTTGACACAGATTTAGAGAAATGACTACAGGACAGAGATGCTTCAGCACCACGGACAGCTCCTGAAGACTCCCTCCACACTTCTTTAAAACATTTGTCTAAGTTAAGGGTTGAAGAAAAGAAATGAGATCATAAAATTAGAAAAGAAGAGCACCACTTTATCTCACACATATGCTGTTTCTGTTCATGGCTGTAAAAACACATCCTCCTCATTTCTTTACTTTACTTACGTTAATATTTGAAGTTAATTATCCGCCTGCTGAGTAAATATTCATCGTGTATTATGACGCCCTGATGCATGAAGACAACGACTCCCTCTCCATTTTCAAAGCAATCAAATCTGAAGCTGCCGAGCATCCAGACTGTTTCACCGTGAACTCTGTGACCAGAATCATCACAACACCTGGGCTGGTTTCACTCACCGTGTGTTTATTCACACGCTGAAGAAGACGGAAATATGGAGCAGAAATCACAGCTCAGGAGGACTCTGAAGGGTTTACATAATAATAATAATAATAATAATAACACTACTATTACCACTACTATGATAATAATAATAATAATGATAATAATAATAACAATAATAATAATAAAAATAATGATAAAAATAATAATAATAATAATAATAACACTACTATTACCACTACTACTACTATAATAATAATAATAATGATAATAATAATAATAATAATAATAATAATAATAATAATAATAATAATAATAATAATAATAATAATAATAATAATAATAATGATAATAATAATAATAATAATAATAATAATAATAATAATAATAATAATAATAATAATAATAATAATAATAATGATAATAATAATAATAATAATGATAATAATAATAATAATAATAATAATAATAATAATAATAATGATAATAATAATAATAACACTACTATTACCACTACTATGATAATAATAATAATAATAATAACACTACTATTACCACTACTATGATAATAATAATAATAATAATAATAATAACACTACTATTACCACTACTATGATAATAATAACAATGATAATAATAATAATAATAATAATAATAATAATAATAATAACACTACTATTACCACTACTATGATAATAATAATAATGATAATGATAATAATAATAATAATAATAATAACACTACTATTACCATTACTATGATAATAATAATAATAATAACACTACTATTACCACTACTATGATAAAAATAATAATGATAATGATAATAATAATAATAATAATAATAATAATAACACTACTATTACCACTACTATGATAATAATAATAATAATAATAATAATAATAACACTACTATTACCACTACTATGATAATAATAATAATAATAATAATAATAATAATAATAATAATAATAACACTACTATTACCACTACTATGATAATAATAATAATAATAATAATAATAATAATAATAATAATAATAATAACACTACTATTACCACTACTATGATAATAATAATGATAATAATAATAATAATAATAATAATAATAATAATAATAATAATAATAATAACACTACTATTACCACTACTATGATAATAATAATAATAATAATAATAATAATAATAATAATAATAATAATAATAATAATATGACTAATCCTACTACTTCTACTACTTCTACTACTTGTACTACTACTACTACTTCTACAATTACAACTACTACTAATAATAATAATAACATTAATACTTATACTACTACAATTACTACTACGAATTATAATGATATTAATGATAATACTAAATCTACTACAACTACTACTATTAACACTACTACTAATAATAATACTAATAATTATAACAACAATTTTAATAATAATAATAACAATAGGAACACTAATACCACAACTTCTACTTCAACTACTACTACAACAACAAGTACCAATAGTACTACTACTACTTATAATAATAATAATAACAATAACAATAACAATACTACTACTATTACTTCTACTACTACTATTATTACAAGTACTACTACTACTAATAATAATAATTATACTGCTACTACTACTACTTCTACTACTACTACAACTAATACTACTCCTACTACTACAACTACTACTATTAATAATAATAATTATACTAATACTAATACTAATTCTCGGTGTCATAGATTCAATAAGAAGCTGGAGCATTCCTCAGAGATGTTGGTCCATACCACCTTTAGAGCATCACACAGTTACTGAACATCAGTGAGAAGAATCTCCTGCTCCACCACATCCAAAGTGTCTCACTGGATTGAGATCTGAAGGCTGTTAGTAAACTTTAATAAAGTGGTAATCATGTTGGAGAAACCAGTTTGAGATGATCTGAGCTCTGAGACATGGAGCTGCTGAAGTGGGATGGACATGGTCAGCAGCAGTACTCAGGTAGGCTGTGGGGTTTGAACCATGCTCAGGTGGGACTGAGGGACCACCAGCAGCAGCCTGATCCAAAGCAGGATGGATCCATGCTTCATGAGCCTATACCATCTGAATGTGAAGCAGCAATCATTAAACCAATGTTTTTTCCTGATCTTCTGTCGTCCAATTTTGCAAACTGAAGCCTCCAGGTTGATCTGACACCAGAGAGCTGCCACTTACTGGGTATTTTCTCTTCTTTGGACCATTCTCTATAACCGTAGAGATGGCTTTGCTTGATTTTCCCAGTAGATCAGCAGAAAAGTCTGCCCACACCAACAGCCATGTTTAAATTAAATCTCCTCTTGCTTTGTTTGAACTTCAGCAGGCTCTGTTGGCCATGTCCACCTGCCAAAATGCACTGAGCTGCTTCTATGTGATTGGCTGATTAGCTATATGAGATATTAAATGGTTGTAGTTTATCATTTGATTGGTGCATAAAGAAAACATTTTCTCACCCTACATTGCAGATCTAGGCAAGTGTGCTCATCTCTTTTCAAGTCTAATATCCAAAACGCTTATTCTAACCCACATTATTTATTATTTTTATTATTCTTTTTATCATATTATTATCTTTTTATTATTAATATTATTACTTTTATTATTTTTTTATTTATCTTTCTTATTATTTTTTATTTTTATTATTGTTTCATTAATTATTATTATTATCATTATAATTATCATTGTCATTGTAAGTTATAATAATAATAATAATGTTATTATTATTATTATTATTATTGTCATTGTTACTGTTATAATAATAATAATAAAAATAATAATAGTAATAGTAATAATAATAAAATAGTATTATTATTATTATTATCATTATTATTATTATTATTATATTAATATTAATTATGATATTGTTATTATAATCATTGTCATTGTTACTGTTATTGCTATTATTATTGTTATTTTTTCAGTAGGGTGTATAAATGATTGAATGTGATTTGTTTTGATCCTGGAGAAACACCTTCTCATTCTTCTGAAACATTGGCATAAACAGAATGATCAGAATTTGGAATTTAAATTTGCTTAACCAGATAAATATCTGAATTTAAGGAAGGAAAGGCAAAAAATAAGGCACTGAATTGCTTGAAATGAAGAGAAAATAAACAAAGAAGTTTGACTCAGCGAGGCTCTTTAAGTAAGGTTCAATATCTGCTCAAATTTTAATTTATCATGTCTTATTGACAGACTATTTATGGGATTATTACAAGTCATTTAGGCCTCATTTGTAGTTCTCATACCTTCAAATAAGACATTAATCCACACATATCAGACTTAGCAGTCTGCTGCAGTCACACATGAGGAGAAAAAACATCTACTGACGTCCATTATTTACGTACATCACACCTTCTGAGGTTAAAGAAGCAGCACAAAGTGAGAAGAATCACATGAAGGAGGCAGATGGAAGAGAATCAGAGGCAGCAGAAACACCACAGTAAAATCAGGAGCATGTGTTCGGAGAGACGCCGGTACACCAGGTGAACACGAGCACGGCGGAGGAACAGCATGTGAATTCTGAGACGTTTCTGCAGAATAAAAAGGATTTATCTGTTTGTGTGTCCAGCATCAGGAGCACAGCTGGCTTTTATGCACCGGCTGTAAACGCTGCAGATGTTCGGGCAGAAATCAGCCGATGATGAGGAGAGAAATGTGTCTGCAGCTTTTTCCTCTTCACTTTTATTTTTTCAGATTTCCCTGCAGCAGGACTCCAACAAAAGGTGGAAATTATGATCGGACGTTCAGGCTTGCAGAGGGTCAAAGGGCACCCAGACATTTATGATAACAAGAATTATGATTATCTTCAACAGAACTTAAGTGTCATTTTATTGAGTTTGACCCTTGACCTTATGTTTATTTCTTGATTAGTGACAGTATGAATTCTATTGACGAGGGTCTAAGTGCTCAGTCTTCCTCATCACCCGATCAAAAACATGGTCAACACTCATTCATTATAGTTTTTAAACCCCAGCTGATGCAATGAGCAGCTTCTCATTTCTTCAACAACCATGTCAAAGACACATCCTGAGGTCGTGGAAAAGATGTTAGTCTGTTTAAGAAGGGTCAAATCATTGGCATCAAGCAGAGAAAACATCTAAGGAGATTAAAGAAACTACTAAAACTGGGTTAAGAACTGTCCAACACATTATTAAAAACTGGAAGGATAGTGGGGAACCATCGTCTTCAAGGAAGAAATGTGGTCAGAATAAAATCCTGAATGATGGTGATCGGTGAATCACTTAAACGTTTGTCCAAATCAAATCAAAGAAAAACAACAGTAGAACTCAGGGGTGTGTTTAATAGTGAAAGTAAGAGCATTTCCACACACACAATGTGAAGGGAACTCAAGGGATTGGGACTGAACAGCTGTGTAGCCTTAAGAAAACCACTAATCAGTAAGGCTAAGCAGAAAAAAGGCTTCAGTTTGCTAGGGAGCATAAAGATTGGACTGTGGAGGACTGGAAGAAGGTCATGTGGTCTGATGAGTCCAGATTGACCCTGTTCCAGAGTGATGGGAGCATCAGGGGAAGAAGAGAGGCAGGTGAAGTGATGCACCCATCATGCCTAGTGCCTACTGTCCAAGCCTGTGGGGGCAGTGCTGTGATCTGGGACAAATCTGTGACATTGCAGAAGCTTAAAGAAACAATGAGACAGAGAATGAGACTGTAATCAAAGCTAAAGACGGACCAAAGAAATATTAGAGTGTGGTGGCGACTTTTTTAGCCAAGCAGTGTATCAAATATTTGTATATAGAGCATTACTCTATTTTTATTTTTCTATTCAAGGTATCGTTACTGTCTTTTTATATACATCATATTGACAAAAACACTATCTTTACTGTTTTTTTTTATTTACAGTATCCATATGTTATTCTACAACTTCTTTGGACATATCTTAAATTGCAGTGAACTTGGTGTATTTTAATTTGTATGATTATATCTTTAATTATTTTACTGATCATTTATTAGGACAATATCACTTTGGAAAAAATAAAAATAAATATACAGAAATATTTATCAAATAAAATACTCTTTCTTAAATATTTTTTCTCCTCGATATGTGAAACATTCACTGAAAGAAATTTTGCTACTGTAATTTTTCCTGGTAAAAAATGAATTTTCTCTTTATCCATTATCCTTTCCAATAACTTAATGAATAGACATTTTACACGAGGTAGCTTTAGATTTGTTGGTTAAAGGGTGTTAATTGTAAACAAATCAGCTAGTTTTCCTCCAAAGAAAAATAACTGACAGTAATTAACTGTTCAGAATTGGTACAGTAGGTAGCTGTAGATATTAAAGTAAAATACTGTTAAGTTCTAAAAAGTTAAGTTACAGTGTAATTTCCATTTTCTAAAAACATTCAGGCCAATTTAAAGCAAAACTTGAACATGATGTACAGATGTCTTTGGATACATAATCCAAGAGTACACTGTAAAATGGTTGTTCTAAATTTTTAAACTACAATGTTAAGTTTTGGTTTTTCTCAAAATTTTGACATTAAAGTCAAAATTTCCAAAATGAAGTTGTATAACAATTGTGTGATTTCCAGACTAAAGTCAACATACAATGGATTTTGGCTTTATTCTCAAAATTTTGGCTTTTTCTGGACATTTTTACTTTTTGTCAAAATTTAAACTTTTTTCTCAACATTATTCACATCATTATTATTCAACTTTATTCTTTTCATTTCAACTTCAACCCCAAAATTTCTACACTTTTTATAAACTGTTTTTTTGTAAACTCAACAGTTTTTTTTCTGTAATATCTGCAGTTGCCTGCTGTAAATATCTATACAGTAAATAACTGTAAATGGCAAAATGATTGTGGGAAAATACTATTTTTTGTAAATTAACACTATTTAACAATCTACAGTTATTAACAGTAAAATGTCTATACTGTTAAAGGTGCTATGAGGAGAATCTATTTCTTGCGACATAAAGACTCTGCTACCCATGAGCACGCGCGATGACTGCAGTAAAGATGTGACCCAAGCCAAAGCGTGTGTTTGTTGTGATGCTAATGAATGCAGCTCAGACCTTCCTCAGAACTCTGCATTGCTTTACAACTTCTTTTTTCAACAACTTACAGGATGCAAAGCCGCGAGGTAATGTATCTCTTTCTAGTTACGTAGTGGTAGTTTTTGATGTGTGACAACAAGCAATTTTTGGAAAACTTAGTATTGTAGTTTTGTAGCCGGCTATATATGTCTACTTACAGCCCGGTGCTCTAAGACGTGTCTGAATAATATAAATTTGCTCTAGTTTTAATTGTCTTGTTCCTGAAGTTGAGTATCCAGGCCAGTCCAGCCCTGTCTGACCCGACTGTGAAGCTAAGGAATAGCATTTATTGATAACCTGTTTTGATGCGATAAAACTCATCTTAAAGTGTGTATTTCCATCAGGTATATATCTAAAAGGGAGACTTTTTTGTAATTACTTAGAAACTCCTCACAGCATCTTTAAGTAACTGAAAAGGGAAATAGATTAAAGGATTTTTTTCCCCAGGAAAATTGACCAATAGGAGGTCAGAATTTTAAGTAAATGTTTCATATCTTTGAGTGAAACAACTGTTTGAGTAAAAGTATTTTATTTGATAAAAATTCTGCACATGGGCAGCTGGTTTGGCAGAGTGGTTAGCAACCAGGCACATCTCATACACATACTTCTGCCGGTCCAGGTTCGAATCCCGCCTGTGACCAGTTTGCAGAGTGTCTTCCCCTACTCTCTCACCCCCTTTCACAAGCCTATCCACTGTCTCTCTCCTATCAATAAAGGCACAAAAATGCAAAAAAAAATAATAATAATAAAATAAAAAAAATTACATGATTTGGAAATCCCTTTAAGAAAATCTGCACATTTCTTTTTAATCTTCCTAATAAATTATCAGTAAAATAGTTAAAGATGAAGTAATATGAATTAATCAGTAAATTATTTAAGGATATAGTAACATAATTAAAATACAGCAAGTTCACTGTAATTTAATTTAAAATACAATTAGAAAGTTGTAGACTAAAACATGATAATGATACTGTAAATGAAAAGAGTAAGGATGCTGCTTTTAATAATGCAGTTATTATGCTGTAAATTGAAAGACAGTATAGATACACTGAATAAAACATCCAGCAGTAAAACTATTATAGAAAATACAGACTTATGCTATAAATTTGAATAGAGTTATGCTACTGAAAGGCATTTAAAGTAATTTACTGGCATTTTGTTGCCAATAAGTTACTGTAAAATTTACAGCAACCTTTTTACAGAGTAGACAACATGGCGGATTTATTTTGGACAAAATGTTACTAATAAATGTTCATTAATATAGTGAAGCAAACTAAAATACAGCGAGTTTACTGTGATTTAAAATGCATTTAAAAAGTTGTAATTTAGAATATGGATTTCATTCTGGAAATGAAAAAAAACTAGAAAAGATGATGTTTTTTAAAATACAGTAATTATTCTGGAAGTTGACAGACTGATGATACCTTGGAAAAAGGTACAGCAGTAAAAACATAAAGTAAATACAGTGATAATGTTGAAAATTAAAACAGTTATGCTACTGTAAAGACATTTACAGTAATCTACTGGCATCTTGTTGCCGGTATGTTCCTGTAAAATTAACAACCTTTTTACAGTGTTGTTTTCGTTCACTTTTTCTCCCTTATGTCTCATTCCATTTCCTGTAAAACTAAAAACCAGTCATGATGGAAAAAACAAGCAAGATTCCTTTAAAGTGTTTCAGAGAGAGAGAGATGAGGAGAGAGAGAGAGGGAGAGAGAGGGCAGTATAAAAGCAGAGTCAGACTAAAGCAGCTCTGAACTTGTGAGGAGACCTTGGACGGAATAAAAAAGACAAAAACACAAACAGAAAGTGATTTTCATTTTTCCCCCTTCATCAGGATTCTTTTTTGATTTTTGGAAAAAGCTGCAGAGCCACAGAGGGTCTGGTTTTGGATGATGGAGAGGCTTTTCCGGGCGTCTTTCTGCTCCAGACTCTTGGATATTTGATGTAACGCGGCGCGCATGGAGCGGTAAGATGAAGAGGAGGAGGCAGAAATGCGCCCGTGAGGAAACATCCATCTGCGCTCCGGTGGTTGGATGAGCGCTGCTGGAGATGGAGCCGCTCTCCTTCTTCTTCTCCAGGACACACGCAGACGCGCGCCCGGCGGAAGGATATCTGAGTGATTTCAGAGTGATCTCCAGGCTTTCCTTCGAGCTCAATGACAGGGGGATCTGACGGAGGAAGGTGGAGGGATGGAGAATGCCAGCCAGCTCAGACCAACGCCTGTCAGCTACGGAGAGCTCTTCAACGTCTCCACCAACTCCACCCAGGAGAACCTCACCTCCAGGGCGGAGGACAGGGACGCTAACCTGGCGTTCCAGGCGGGCGTCGCCGTGACCTTAGCGCTCATAACTTTCGCCACGACGCTCTCCAACGCCTTCGTCATCGCCACCATCTACCAGTCCCGCAAGCTGCACACCCCGGCCAACTTCCTGATCGCGTCCCTGGCCGTCACGGACCTGCTCGTGTCCATCCTGGTGATGCCCATCAGCGCGCTCTACACGGTCAGCCATACGTGGACTCTGGGCCAGGTGGTGTGCGACATCTGGCTCTCCTCGGACATCACCTGCTGCACCGCGTCCATCCTCCACCTGTGCGTAATTGCGCTCGACCGCTACTGGGCCATCACGGACGCGGTGGAGTACTCCAAGAAGCGCACTCCTGCGCGCGCGGCGGGGATGGTGGCCACCGCCTGGGTGATCGCCATCTCCATCTCCCTGCCGCCCTTCTTCTGGCGCCAGGTGAAGGCGGAGGAGGTGACGAGCTGCAACGTGAACACGGACCACATCTTCTACACCATCTACTCCACCTTCGGCGCGTTCTACATCCCCACGCTGCTGCTCATCGCGCTCTACGGGAGGATCTACGTGGAGGCACGGAAGCGCATCCTGAAGCAGTCGAGCAACAAGCCCGGGAAGAGGCTCACGTCCGCGCACCTCATCACCAACTCCCCGGGCTCCGTGGCGTCCACCACCTCCCTCAACTACGGGACGAACGACACCTCCTCGTGCGACACTACCTCCTCGGCGAACGTGAGCCAAGTCAAAGTCACTGTGTCCGACGCGCTGCTGGAGAAGAAGCGCATCTCCGCGGCGCGCGAGAGGAAGGCGACCAAAACTTTGGGAATAATCCTGGGGGCGTACATCGTCTGCTGGCTGCCGTTTTTCATTTACACTCTCTTAGTGCCTGTCTGCGAGTCCTGCTTCCACCCGGAATTATTTGACATTTTCACCTGGCTCGGTTACCTCAACTCCTTAATCAACCCCATCATCTACACCATGTCCAACGAGGACTTCAAACAGGCTTTCCACAAACTCGTGCGCTTTAAATGCTGCAGGGCATGAACCCTGATGAAGCAGGGGCGGAGCTACGAGGGGGGAGACCCAGGTGGGGAACAGCCCAAACTGAGGAGGGTCCCGGAGTTTGATCCCTCATAAATTATATTCTTTTAAGACGGTTTTATGCGTTATTTTAAAGCCATTATTGACTGAAACAGAGAATTTAAAATGTATTTAAATATTTATATTATTCTGCCAAACAGAACGACCCTTAAATCAAACATTTAAAAACTATGATGGATATAAAAGACACATTATATCAGAATACTTGCTTTTTGGAGGGATAATTTTGCTCTAATTTAATGTTGCCAACCTGCTTGTGCCGTTAAAACATTGCAGGTAAATTCCTGCACACTGTTTAGACATATAATTTATCACTTCTGCAAAATTCCTGGCAAAAATTGCAATCCAAGGCAGGGTCTAAATTGCACAAATAGGTAAGCAATGTTTGGACAAGGACGTCAAACTGATGTTGCCAACTTACTTGTGCAAATCAGACTCTACTCCTCACTTCCTGGTTAACATATTTTATGGATATTCTGTCTAAAAAGTTTGGCTCCACCCACTTTTCCAAACGTTGCCAACTTCTTTGCACAATTTTATCACAAACCAAAGCACATTAAACTATCTGGATATGTCCATAACTCACTTACTGCAAAAATCATACGCAGAAATTACAATTTAGGACATTGCCTAAACTTTTAGGTTGCCAATGTTTGGACAAGTGGGTGAAACTGAAATTGCCAACTAATTATTAAAGGTTAAGAAGGTACTCACACTCTTTTTGTTGAAAAAAAAAAGCAAGGGAATCCCAGCTCAACATTTTACTCATCGGTCTTCACCACGTTGCCAACATTCTCATAAGGCATTGCCAATTTGTCCGTGCAATTAAGGTCATGCTCTCTATTTTTCTAAACATGGAACTTATGCGTTTTGTTGCCAGTTCCCTCAACCTCCCATCATTGATCCACTATTTGTGCAAAAAAAAAGGCTAAACCTGCTTTTCCAACTGTTGCCAACGTTTTTGCTCGGTTTTACCCACAAACCAAAGCACATTAATCAAGATAAATAATTGCATCATGCATCACTGAAAAAAATGCAAGGTAGTTTCTGCACTCTGTCCAAGTTGCACAGAAAATCAGCCCCTCCCCCCCTTTTCAAAATATTGTCAACATTTTTTGCACAGATTTATGTCTAATTGAAGCAATCTAGCTGTTGAAAAACTGCATTATCAACTTGTTTATGCTTGCTCTCATTTGTTGGTACACTCATTAATGTTGGACAAACATTGCCAGTTCTGTCAACTTTTTTTTTGTTGATGGCTTATACGTGCAATATTTTCTCCCTTTTGGTCCATTATATTGCTGTTTTAATTAAATGTTTAAAATAAGTACGGCAACACCCACTTTTCCAAATGTGACTACATGACCTTTCACATTGTTGTGAAATCTTAAGCAAAAACTGGAATTGCTGACATTTCCAAATTGCACATATAAGTTGGCAATGTCTTTAAAAGTTGGGGACACTGACGTTGCCAAGTTACACAAAAAGGTTTAGATGGCACACTATCTTTTAATTAAAAAACCATGAAAGGAAATCTCTGATATCTGTTGCATGAAAATTGGCTCCTCCCGCATTTCCAAATATTGCCAATATTTTTGCACATTTTTTTTCCACTCACCGAAGAGAATTAAGTCAAGCAATTTTCATAAATGATGAATTGTTAAATAAAATCATGAGCATGGAAAGCAATTTCTGATACTGTATATGTAAGTTGGCAATGTTTGGACAAGTTGGTGACTGACATTACCAACTTACATGCAAAGGTGGTACTTCCTCCTTTTTAATAAAAAAACAAAAAGCAGGGAAATCCCTGCACTCTGAGAGGAACCAAACTTTTGTGCATTTTTGACACTTTCCCAAATGTTGCCAACATCTTTGCCCTAATCTGTGTCTGTAAAAAAAAAAAAAGGAAAGAAAACAATCAGACTGTTAAAGTTGCAATGCCAACATTCTAGTGCAATTCAGGCCATGCTTGTTCTTACTTATCTTGGTGGCAGTCTTTCAGTTTCTCTTTGGTTAAAAAATGAAGGAAAATCCTTGTTCTCTGAATTAATTGCACAAAAAGTTTGGCTCCACCCCTTTTTCCAAATGTTGCCAACACCTTTGCACAATTTTACACTTAGTAAGAGTTAACCAATCATTTAAAATTCATGGATTGTTAGGACAAAATGCAGGCAAAATCTTTTGTATGACATCATAACCAATCAAAAAAAGTTAAATTTGGAAAAAATCCCGTAAAGCTTCAAAAATTCAACAATTCAGCGAAGACCCTGAACATCCTAAAAACACCAATTAGTCGGTAATGTTTGAAAAAGTGAATAAAACTGGTACGATTCACCCACTTTTTCAAACATTGAGGACTGAGTTGTGCAATTTTAGCCTCTGCTCTCTTAGATTTAACACTTGCAAACAGTTTCAATTAAACAATCATATTGGCAACATTTAATAACATTGGTGAATGAAATGTTGGAAACTTTTCAAAAATAACTTTAAAGAAAGAAATGTTTCGAAAATTTCACTCTCTCTTTTTAACAATGATAACTTTTTGAGCAGCTTAGACACTGTTTTTTTTTTGTAAAAAACACGGCAGGTGAATTATCACAGCAAGGATTTCTTCGCAATCTTCAAATTGCACAAACTAGTTGAATAAAGTGACATAGCTGGAGATGCTCCTTGATTGAATTAATTGCAGTTTTTCAGCACTAATATGAGTCAATCATTTTAGAGATTACATTTCATAAGAAAAATAACTGAAAGCAGATTTCTGGCTCTGCCTTAATTGCACAAGTAAGTTGACAATGTCTTGATAAGTTATCAACTCACAAGATAAGTCGAGACAATGACATTTTTCTCGTTTATATAACTTGGATATATTGGTAACACTGGTGAAATTTCAATGCCTTTTGCCAGTTCTGTCCACTATCTGAAAAGTTACCAACCTTTCTGCACAATTTCATCCCAAATAGAAACAAAACAATCAGCAGAAATCTAAAATATTGGCAATATTTAGACAAGTGGGTGAAAGTGGTAATGACAGTACATACCAAAGTTCAGATGGAACTGTCTCTCTTTAATTAAAAAAAAGCAAGGATATTTTTGCTCTGTTATATTTGCATAATAAATTGCCTTCTCTCCTGCTTTTCCAAATATTGCCAACATCTTTGCACAATTCTTCCACAAACCAGAGCACATAAAGTGAAATAATTTTCACTTACCAATGACACTGCTTTTCCAAACTTCATGAACGTATTTTTGTAGTTTAAACAGAATTTTGTCTTTTTTGGACATTTTAGTGAACTGGTGATGCTTTTTTAAGGACCACTCTCTTTTAAATGTTGCAAAACCATTTAAGCAGTTACAGTTTTCATTTAAGGCAGATTATTTAAGAATATTTTCATATCTTTAATGCCGGCAAACACCTGATACGTATTGATATCCCCAAATATGTTGACAATGTTCTCAAGTCCAGACAGTGCAGTTTAGACATTTCTCTCTTCTGCTGTAAAATCATCATCTTTGTATTTCAATCGTAACAGCCTTCATAATATCATCCATGTGTTCTGATTGCTCCAGGCTAAAGAAAAGGCCTTGATTTGGGCCTCCATGTTAATACGACCGCCGCGATTACCCCACCCATGCAGGGAATGAACCAAACCCTCCGTCACCAAAACATCTCTCATTCTGCAGGTTCTTCCTGAAGGCAAATTGTTTATGATAATGTGGCTGCGCTATGGAGCATGCAGCTGACGGATAGAGCAAAGGACTCTTTGAAACTCCTTCAAAAAAGGGCATAAAAACATATTTTCAATAGTTGACTGGATGGCAGTGCCTGATATTTCATGATATAATATTCTGTAAGAAAACTTAAAAAGGTTGTCGCAAAACTAAAGTCAAAAAGCTTAAAAATCATCTTAAAAAATGTGAGAAATGGCTTTAAAGCTTCAATCTCATGCATTTGTCATCTTTATATCCATTATTAATTGTTTGCTCCTGTTTTGGAGGCAGTTCTTCTGCTGAAGTATCCAAGAAATGTTCACAATCTGCCAATAAATCCCAACAGACGACATCTGTGAGGCTAACTTTGCCTTCCTCGACTTAAGAAACAATCCACTTTACCACTTTTTTAAAACTTATTAAAAAATGCATGTAACTTAAATGTTGTCAAGTCGAATAAACTCCATCACTCACACTGATACACCCTGAAAATTCCCTGTCTGGCTGCTCATGCCATCACACACAGGAGGGTAAACATCATTATTTTACTGTAAAATACCCCAAATGATACCCTGTATGTACCCCCCACCCCTCCATTAAGTGATGTGCAAGGTGCACGTAAAAATGCACAAGTAAGAACAAGCAAGTCAGGGAATTTTCCGGGTTACCCTGATATTCTTGAGAATGTCAGGATTTCATTTGGGAAAAGGGCTACAGATTGTTTCTTAAGTTGAAAATAATGCAAAGCTACATCTGGTTCATAAATTGATATATTAATAGATAGACAATAGGGCTGAACGATTTGAGAAAATAATCTAATTGTGATTTTTTTTCACCAATATTGTGATTTACTCTGCAATTGTTTTAATGTTCCTCATCTTATGTATTCTTAAACAAACATAAGCAGTAGATCTTTTTATAGTAAAACCAATATGACATTAAATTAATCTAAGGATAAAAGATTTGAGAAAAAGTGGAGAAGTGAAGAACAGAAGCAAAATGGGTATGAAATTGTAAAAAAAAAAAAAATGGGGAAAAATTGGCAAAAAAAAAAAAAATCCAAATTGGGAATTAAATTTGAAATTAAATTTCAAAATCCATGTAAAAATTCCAAAAATGGTTCTGACAGTGGCCAAAAAAAGATGAATGGGGGCAAAATAGGCATAAAGTTTTAAAAACGGGGTTAAAAAAGGTAAAAATGGTCCAAAAGTGGGAAAAAAGTGTATGAATAGAGGTAAAAAATAGGCATGAAATTGCAAAAACTACATCACAATGCCAAAATGTTCAACACATTTTGGGCTGAAAATATTGAACCTTCTGCGATTTAGTAATTGCAACAAGCCATATTGTGATTTAATCTAATTTGCAATTAATAGTTCAGCCCTAATAGACAGTAGAGGTGGAGAAATAATAAATACACTTCCGAAATGGCTTTCAAATAAAGCTCTTAAGTCACACCTATGAAAAACATGTTTTACCATCATTTATAAGTCTGGGAAATATCAATTTTCTTCACAAATGCAACTAATAAATGCTGCAAGAAGAAATTAGTCAGGGTAGTCTGTCAATAATCAGGAGAGACCATAATTCCCAACACTTGTTAATAAAGTAACAGAAATTTCAGATATCTATATACGGCGGAAAAAAATCTACTTAAGCTCTGGGAGAATGAATTAAAAACTCAAGATTATTGTGCAATTTTCCAAGTCAGTATATGGTGTGGTGAAATATCAGTTCAGCATTTAATAACCTCCAAACTTCTTGGTTCAAAATAAGTAAAATCAGAAACTTATGTCCACACGATGCTGCTGTTGAGTAGATGGTGAGCAGGCGAGTAAACAAACATGGCTGCACAGGAGAGAGTGACAAAAGGAAGAAATTCAGCTTACTTTATAAAGAAAACAGCTCCATAACCTCACCATGGTGTGGAAACAAGGGCTTTTGTTACATGCTAGTTGGAGCTCAGGTATGTGCCTCCATCTCTACTTCTTTGGATGTAAATGTAGAAAACAAGAAGTTAAAAAATAACAAATGTTGCAATGTTGGGTATCACAAAAGTTGCACATTGTACAAAAGAAAGAATTGCAAAAAGAAAAAAAAGAATCAGGACTCAAGAATGGTGATAAGATATCCAAGATAAACAGCTCTTATATGTACAGAAGAATAATTTATTTGAATTAATGTGCTTTAAGGCTGTTTCTTGTCCCTAAAAGTACTCAGATGTTTGTCCTAGGATCTCAGTTTTTCTTAATAAATTTTAGCTTACTTAACCCTTTAACTCCCAGCTCAACTGTTTGGCAGAGGTCAATATTTTCAGGAATATTTAATGTGTTCAAAAGCATTTCTGTATGCTTGTCAAACTCAATATTATCTAGTTTAAGTTATTTTTTGCTGTTATTTATACACATTTCAGCCTTTTGTCCCAATTTTGGTGCATTTTTGTTTCGTCGCCTGATCAACTGTTTGCTTTTAAAACCTTTTTATCCCACACCAAAATAAAATATCTGTTTTGTTTGTAGTTTTTTTGTTCCCTGAAATGTAAACAGTGTCAAACGATGACATCGATAACTTCTGCCAAATAGTTGAGCTGGTTGTTAAAGGGTTAAGGGGAGTAATTTCTCTTGAATGCACGTCCCTAGTTTGTCGTATTTTTTTGACATCCCGGTAGCAAAAGCAGAAGCCAAGAGGTCCAACTGAGTGAGCAATATAGTCCAAGAAAACCCCCACATGATGCCCAATTTGCAGCAATTTTTGACAGTGTTTCTACATAATGAAGTTGTCAACCTCTTCTTTAATTCTGACTAACATATTGTGTTTTCAGGATCTTTAAATCTCAGTGAATTTGTTGATAGCTGGGCAGTTTGCTGGCATGCTCCATATGCTGAGCTGTCATCTCGCCCTCTTCTCAAATAAGCTAAAATAGACTTCACGCTGTCATGTCTACCCCGCTCTCTTCTGCTTTCCTCTGTCCTATCATGCATCAAAATCCATTTATGATCGGAGTTTTTAAAAGTTAAGAAATTATTATTTTATTATTCATATTCCTGAGAAAGAGAGAGAGCTGTCTAAACTGCACAAACATGCTGGAAAAGTGGGTTGAACTTGCCAAGAGAGTGAAACTTATTCTTCATGATTGATTTCTTCTCATCCTGAACCCCATTTAAAACAGGGGTGGGCAACTGGTGGCTCTTGGGTCCCATGAGGCCCCTCGACTCCATCAATGTGGCCCACAAGTCTGTTTTAAATGTGAAAAAAACATTATACTCATGACATAATCTGCCCAGAAAACATAACAACAGCAACATTTCTGAGCAAACAGGGATGCTATTGATTAATTTGTCCCGTAAGCAAATATTTTAAAACTTATGAGTACAAACTAAAACTTGCAGGCCTGAATTCTGTGTTTAGCTCATTAAATAGCTATTTTCACTTGAGTAAAATACATAAATCTTGATACTTTACATCCTTATTTGTCTAATTATGGGGGTGTCCCGATCCGATACTGATATCGGTCCGATATCAGCAAAAAACAAAACTAACCAAAACCAAAAAAATCAGATTATATCAGCCTGCATCTAAAATATCCAATATAAAAACTCCATATCAAGCAGTCCATCCTATTTTTTTTTATCTTTTTTTAAATTCAGTTGTAGAATATGCTTACGTTTATGTTAAACAAAGTGGTTATTTTGCAACTTAAAAAATATGTTTTTTTGAATAATTTCTGTTTTTTTTTTAAATTTTATTTTATTGTACTACATTCTTTAGTTTAAGGTTAAATTTATTTAACTCAGGACTTGTTTTTTTTAGGTTTAGGTTTTTTTATTGTATTATGTTAATATATAAACCATACAATACAAAAAAAAATCTCAAACATGTGAATGAAAGGAGCAAAATGAAGAAAAATTTCATTGAGTCTGCCCCTTTCTCACAAGATATTAAATAATTAAACACATAATACAAGTAAAAAAAGAGCTGCAGGCCAACATGCCTTTTTACAGTTCATTATTTCCTATGATCAAAAACAACCAACAAAACAAACAAACAAAAGGTCCACATAGGGCTGGGCAATATATCCATTAAATTAATTCGAATTGTTTTCTACATAAGATTTAAAAATCAAAAAGCAAGATTTTTTTTTTTCATTCACTTACTTAAATTGTAAGTAGTTGAAAAAATGTGCCCTGTCAGGTTTTGCACAAGTACTTTTATAGGCTTGTATTTATTTATTTATTTTAAATTAGATTAAATATTGATCAGAGAAACATGTTAACAAGCTGTAGGCAAACCTGCCTGCGTTAGAACCACGTAATCAACATTTTATGACACACACTTATATATTTATTTATATATTTTTTACAACATCGAAGGTAGAGCTTGATTCATGTCATTTTTGTGTCACTTGGATTTTTTTTGCTTTAGAGTAAAAGTTGATTAAAGTCATAAATTGAGTTTTGTGGGGAAAAAATCGGGGATTTTATTTTTAGGCCATATCTCCCAGCCCTATGTCCACATATAAATTGACATTTTTCCACGAAACAAACATAGCAAGACTTAGATGAACACATTTCCCTGTATTTATCAACATACTGGCTTTTTGAAGACTAAATTTGATTGGTTACTATTCTCTGTCTCACCAGATCAAGCCTTTTCTTACAGTCCATACTTCAAAATAAGTAATAAAAGTCTGGTTGATTTCTGCTGATATCGGATCAGATCGATATCGGTATCGGCCACTACTCAAGGCTGCAATATCAGTATCGTATTGGAGTTGAAAAAGGTGTATTCGGGACACCCTGACATCTTTGAAGGCTACGCCGCTCTTGCAGGATTTCTGTTTTTAAAGAAGAAGGCACCTGCTGCTGTGATAGAGGACACATGTCGATGGATGTTACCGTGCCGAAGCTCTCAGACTCTTTCGACTCGGATGAAGCCGCCATCTGTACGAGCTGCACCGGACTGCGGCCTACAGACTCACTTTGCCATATGAGTTTGACAGTCAACCTCAGTTGGCTTTAAGCACAAACAGCTTAAGACTAAGCTACCATGAGCCCCGCGGGCAAAAAATCCGTTTTGTGTTCCATTTTCCTGTCAATAAGGGGAAATATTGGTGCCTAAAAGTTCAGTTTTGTTCCTCAGATGTGCCTGGCCAAGACGGAGACTAAAGCATGACTTCAGTTTGAGAAAAAGAAACAGGTTTGGTTCGTTCTTGTGGCCAGTGTTTGTGTTTTTGTTCCTGTCTGAAATCACTTTAGGCGATGGTGCATTTCCACGTGTGACTTTGTTTTGCTTACTTTGATAGTTCCTCCACAATGTAGGCGCTGTTTTCATGGTACGTCCGTGTGAAGCTGCTGTGATGTCAAACACAAAACAGTGAAGGACACGGAGTTAAAGTAGAAAGTGCTTTTTTAAAGAAAGTAACAAGCAGAACATGTTGGAAAGTTCAGAAGAGGGTGCCAAACAGCCCTGGGACCATATTATCAAATCAGGGCTTTCAAACAGCCTGTGTGAGCATCACATCCCATAACACAGAATCTAGAGCACTAAACTTCATCAAACAAGGGCCAAATACAGAAAAGTACAAGCATAATCATTCTCACCACACCTTAATTTAAAGTTTTAGTGTGTAGAAGTTTGCAGCATTTCACCAACAGAAACAGTAAATATAGGATATCTATCAATCAACCAATCAAACTTTACTTTTAAAGCACTTTTCCTACAACATGTGTAACTCAAAGTGCTTGCAGAAACGAAAACAAGAGGAAAGAAGAGGGGAAAAAACAATTCCAAACTAGGCACCTGTCATGGAAGCACAGTGTGGGATTGGAAAAACAACACCTCAGCACATGAGCAACTTATGTGCTGAGGTGCACAGAGCAGGGGCGTTGATTTGAAGGAAGACCTGCGACCTTGTCTTAGCTCAGACCCCACAAAGTCTCTATTGTCTGATGAGGTAAATAAAGGATATAATGTTTCCACTTGTAAAGTCCGTTGAGATCGGAGAACAATCATGCCCATAAAACTTTGGTTTTCTTTGTATTAAGTTAAAAAAAGCTTTTTGTATTTATGTACCACGGGTCTCATTCGTGGAGGCTGACACAATGATCGGCCATGTTGTCTATGGGTTAGTTTTGGGGACAAACAGGATTTTTGAATATGCATCCACAAAACTTTACAAAACCTAGAATAATCATCTTAACTGACCCATGATATATCAAAATAATAGTTACAAATATGAATGAAAAACCTTCACCTTGTAACTGTTAATGATGCCATGTTCTCGATCCTTTTTGGTCTTCACCGGCTCTCGTCACTTTGTGAGATAACAGACGGGCTCATTACAAAATCTAAACACCAGATGTCGCTAAAATGCCTTTAAAATATGCTATTTTAAAGAAGACTTCTTTTAACCATAAGCCTTGCACATGCTTTGGTTAATAAAAGGCACAAAAATAAACACAGTATGGTTACACCTATGGTTTTTAAAGGAATAGTCTGTTTAATCAGTACAGTAAAAAAAAATCCCTCAATATGACTAGAAATTAAGAGGAAAGACAATTACAGAGCATCGGTGAGGAGACAAAAATGAATCAAATACTTGTTTTAAAGGCTCCACGGTAATAAAATACTATATACGTTTTATAGGATTTGTACCAAAACAAGTGTCCATGGCCTGTCCAGAACTACCCAAATATGAGATAAATCCTTCCACTCCTTCTAATGTTTGCTCTACTTTTATTTTTTCTACTTCTCAGAAAAGCTCAAAAGCTCAAGCAGTCCATCTGGAAACACTCCTCTTTTGTTCCAGTGCACAGATATAAGTATGTCAGTGCTGAAACAGCAAACATTAGAGCACAGAGCAGGAAAACAACAGCCTGTTCTGAGCAGGGTTGAAACCAAGGGGTTTATAGGCATGCCAAAATCAAACATATAAAAGGATTTCTAGACAAAGCCTCCAAAAGTACGTTTTTCTCCCAACATAAATAAGATAAACACAAAAACACCACAGTGTGCTCAAAACCCAGTGAGAAAAGAAAAGCCACAAATGTATTTTAAGCAGATATTTATTGATTAAATCCTTTTTTCCTGCTGATTACAACAAATAAAGGAAATGAAAAACTTGATCTTTAATGGTCGTATTAGGTATATAGAATAGAATTTGTAGCAGAGATACGCTATTCGCTTTGTGTAAAAGAATTCAAATTTTACAAACCGCAATGCCAATAAAGTTGGGACACTATGTTTAACATAAAATAAAACGAAAAAAAGTTATTTGCAAATCCTCGTTTATCTATATTCAATTAAAAACACTGCAAAGACAAGATATTAAATGTCAAAATTGATAAAATTTATGTATTTTTTTAAAACAAATATTCACTCATTTTGAATTTGATTTGATTAAAAAAAAATTATTTTAGCCTTGATGCTTATGTGCAGAAAATTCTCTTGATTATTTGAATCTTTTGATATTATGAACTGTAGATGATGAAATTTCTTGTAGCAAACTGGTGAACTTTGCCTCGTCCTTGCTCATGAACGACTGAGTTGAATGTTCCAAACAGGTTTTTAAGGAGCAATCAACAACTTCTCTGGTCTTTTGTTGCTCCTGTCCCAGCTTTTTTGGAGCCTGTTGCAAACAAAAAACTCAAAATGAGTGAATATTTGCAAAAGAACACTAAAGCTAATTAGTTTCAACATTAAATGTCTTGTTTTTGTCGGGTATTAATTGAATTGATGGCAAAAAGGATTTAAAAATTCTGTTTTTATTTACATTTTACGTTTTAAAAGCTAAAAAAGCAGAGCATATCAGCTGTGTTCAAACATCAGAGATACAATACCAATTACCAAAAATGTAATAAGTGCTGAAGTTAAAGTAAGGCCTAGTAATTAGAAAGTATTGTGTAAAATCAAGTGTTTTATATTCAAAGACATTTTGAAAGAAGCAAAAGGGAATTTAATAATAGTTAAAGTGAACCAAAAGCACAAACCTCCACCTCGGAAAATGCCCCAAAGCACATCACAAATCCTGTAAAAAAATAAAATAAAATACTGGATCTTCTTTCATATTAGGATGAGAACAAAAATCAGGATCGCTTCGTCATTTTATCACGACTAACATTCACTAAAAAAATATGTAAAAATCACAAGGACCTTTTTTAGTTACCCTGTTCCAAGATAAATCAACTAAATAGACAAAATAAAAATGACTTCTCTTTTTCACAACCTGCAAAAAATCTGCTCAAGAAAAAGTAACCAACTAAGTTTCCTTTTTTCATCAAGATGTTGTTCACATGGTCAGAACAGTTGTTAAAACTAGTCATTGTGTTTAAATAAAGTTTAACAAATAACAAGAACATGATAATGAGCTTAAAATGACCTACAAAAAATACTTGCAGCTTGCAATTAACCCTTTAACTCCTAGCTCAACTGTTAGGCAGAAGCCAGCAAATTCAGGATTATTTAATGTGTGGGATTTAAAAGTTTAAAACTTAAAATGTATGATTATTTTTATTATCAACATTATCATTTTAAACCATTTACTGATATTTTTATATAAAAAATCTGTTATTCATCCCAAACATTTTGAATGTTTTTCAAACTCAATATAATCTATTTTAAGTTATTTTGATTATTTTACTTACAAACATTTCTGCCTTTTCTAATTGATATTTCTGCATTGTTATGTCATCACATAATTAACTGTTAGCTTTTTAAACCTTTAAATCCCACAGCATGAAATATCTTTTTTGTGTTTGTAGTTTATTTGTTTCCTGAAATGTTAATTAAATCAGACAACAATTTGATTTGTTCTATTTTTTTAAATATTAAGTATCCCTGTTTTATTGATGACCTCTGCCAACCTGAGCTGGTAGCTAAAGAGTTAAAATTATTTCTCTCTTGTATGACAAAATTACATACAATCCTGGGTTAAAAAATCTGATTCTAGTTCTGTTTGTAAGTTTCGTATTTCAGTACTATTGGTTAGAAAATGTTATGGCATTGCGTTGTTTTATGTTCCCCCCCATTTGCATTAAAGTGCTCATAACATTAATGTTAAAAAAACCTGCTTGTTTAATCCACCGAGTTCCCCTGATCCACCTGTATTCTCATCTGCTCAGATTTGCTCTGCTGTAATTGGTCAACTCAGTTTTTCCTGTTTCCAAGATAATCAGTGGGTTTTCTAATTTTCTCTGAGCTAATGGGCTTAAACCGCTGATGTAACACTGGTAGTTTTATTCGGAGAAGCCGTGGAACGAGGTATGTCTTGTGCATAGCAGTGCATCATCACACTGAGGATACACGGTAAAGACATTAAGGGATATAAAAGAAAAACAAAAAAATAAACAAGCATGTTTTCATCCTCCCCAGTTAAAGGCTCCATCCACACGAAGACAAAACGCTTAACAGTTTCCAAAACGAAGGCGTCTCAGAAAATGTGTGCGTCTACATGAATGCACTCGATACGCATGAAAACGCTGTCAAACACATGCCAGACCTCTAGGGGCGCTGTAACGATATGACTGAAACAAGCGGAAACGGACAAATAAACAGTGGGCAGGGTCAATAGCTTCATCAGCACACATGCTACACTGTAGGCCGCCATTGTTGTTGTTGTTGCCGCGTGTGGCGCATGCGTGTCAATGACGATATGAAACTATGACGTAAGCGTATCTGAAAAGTTGCGGAGAGCCAGCAATCACGGAGCTGCGTATACGGCATTTCAAAATCTTTCCACTCTGGAACCTGGTTTCAAAAATAATTGTTTACAGACCCACAAAACGCCGTCTTCGTATGGATGACACGCAGATTCGCCAAAAAACGTATGTATTTAACGTACCTATTAAGACCTCGGTTTGTCTTCGTGTGGATGGGGCCTTAGGTAGATGGCATTTAATCTCCAAAAATAAGACCTACAAACATTTTACGTCACACATTAGCTTTGCTTAGCTTGTCAAAAATCCCACCAAAAACCATCTTGTAGGACCCCTAATGGAAAATCAGCTATAAAGATAAATAAAAGATGATTTAAAGCTGATCCCACATCATGGAAGTGCACCATCAGGCCTGAACATGAGTGTAAATGTTTGCATCAGTGTGGTTTTTACCTTTTGCTTTACGTCTGGATCCTGCTTGTTTGAATGAGTCTCACACTGTAAAAAAAAAAGAAAAATAAGCTGGTATGACTGTGAGGAACGACGAGCTGACTCTCTCCACCAGACCTCTCGTTAAGGATGCTTTTTTAATTGTGAATATTAGCGTTGGTGTTCCATTTCATGTCGAGCTAAAACTTCAGATCAGATCGAACGGGGCTGGCGGAGCACGCTTCCTAACGGGCACGCTGTCCTGGACTTTGGCATTTGTTTCTTCTGCTGCGGAGGAAAGGGGGACTTTTAAAAACGTGGGGAAATGTCACGGTATTCTGATTAAAATCACCGTTTTACCCTCCCACTAAAGCATCACATGGTAAATGTCAGGCTTTGGCTGCTGCTGAACCATGAAAAGCACATTTAAAGGGAATAATTCATCTGAAAATAAATCATCTCTGTGGGGGCTGTCAGACGGAGCTGTAAACATGTTCAGGGCTAAAGCGAGGAGGGAACTTTCTAGCATTATAGCAGATATTTAAATGCTCACAAATCACCCCAAGGGCTCTCAGAAAAACTACACACCCTCACTTTTCTTGAGCTAAAACACCGTCTTCATTCAAAAAGGCACAAAAGCCTCGATGTGAATCTCTAAAAAAAACCTTTTTCTGACCCTTTTAGCCCTCAAAGCTGCCTCAGCGAAGATCCAGCTGCAGATTTATTACCTGAACATCTATGATGAGAATCTTTCGATCCACTACATCCTTAAGGTGCTGTGTTGGGTTGAGATCTGGTGACCTTGGAGTCCAGTGAACTCATTGTCATGTTTAGGTAAGAAGTTTGAGATGATCTGAGCTTTGAGGAGCTGCTGGAGTCTCCATAAGATCTGTAAACTCATTTATTAACGCCACTAAGGAGGTTATGTTATTGCTGGTGTCTCTGTTATGGCCCTTTTCCACTAGCACGCCTTGGCCCTACTCTACTCGACTCTACTCGACTTCCAGCGTGTTTCCACTAGCCTGGTACCTCCTAAAACAAGCTAGTTTTAGTACCTACTCCGCTCTGGTTCCAAGCGAGCTGAGTCGATACTAAAAGATGACGTCACCGACTGCCGGCTACTGATTGGTCAGAAAATGTCGTCATTGATGAGTCATGAGCGCGACAACCTAGCATGCTAGCGGTAGCTACCATTAGCTTACCCTCATACGTCTTTTCTTTGCAGCTGGATTGCTCTCGTCCTTGGCTTCATTCTGTTGTATAGCTTCCAAAACTCTCCTGTGCTTCTCAAGGAGTATTTCTTCTTACCACCTGCAGCCTTCTTCTGCTTTCCTTTTTTACTCAGTTTGTGACAAAAAGCCACAGATTGTTGTGTCGCGCTCAAAATGACGCTCAGCTGTTTACAGCGACACTGCACCCCGTTGGGCAGGCGACTGGGGCTAATGGAAAAGCAGCACAAGGCGAGTAGAGTAGAGCCGAGCAGAGTAGAGTAGAGTAGGGCTAATGAAAAAGGGCCAATAGTTTGTTTGTTTCTCTGTTAGCAACATAACTCAAATGGTTATGATTTCGATGAAATTTTCAGGAAATGTCCGGATTGGGACAAGGAACAAATGATTTGATTTTGGGAGTGATCTGGATCCTGGATTTTTTTAAAGGATTCTTTAACACTGTGTGATAGGCCCATTTTCGGCATTTGTGCATACTCCACCAAAAATAGTCAGGACATTTGGAAAAAAATACAGGACAAGTTTCCAAGTGAGGCTCTGGCTGCTGCTGTTGTCTTTCCATCTGGTCTTTGCTTCACTTTGACCCAGAAAAACAAAACCAGGCACTAAGGAGAAGTGTTGGTTTGATCTGTAAGGAGGCCTAAAGATGGAGGCTGACGGAGTGAAAAATGTTACCGTTGTCCATTAAAGTTACGCTAGCCACATTTCACTGTCTTTAAGTTTGCATTTCTTGTTATTCTACAGGTCTGCCAATATTTGAAAAGGATCCCATCTTAAGTACTGTAATTTCTCAAATATAATACGCACTCAATTATAACACACTAGGGATGGGACGATACACTTAAACTCACAATACGCTGCACCTCGATTTGCCCGGGTCACGATACAATATGCCACGATACAATATTAAAAAAGAAAAAAAGAAAAAATATTACTGTGTAATTACAACTTATTTGTTTTTGTTTGAGTTGCGCACAGGAAAACACAAGGCCTAACAGACCAAACAATAACACTCTCTCTAACCCTAGAGAGGTTAGAGAGAGTGTATGCTAACGAGCGGTAGGCTCGTTTTTGCCGTCTTCGTCTTTTTTAATGAGAAAGCCAAAATACTGCCAGACAGATGACTTGTATTCAGGTGGAGCGTCCTCAATTTCGACCTCATTCGACTCCATCATTCGGCTTTTTGGAGGCAAGGTAGTTGGTGCTAATGTTTGTTGTCGCCACTTCTGGTCACATGTGCTATTACCGGATGTGAAGTCTTTATTTCGCGATCTATTTTTTTCAAACTCAATGCATTTCATCACGTACCGTATCGCGATATATTGCCAAATGATATTTCATCCCATCCCTGTAACACACACCTCATTTTTCAGGCTTTTTTTCAGGAAAACTTGGTGCTCAAATATAATGCTCACCCACATTTTGCTCAAACCTCTCTTAAATGCCCAAAAGTTTTCATGTTGGTCTGTCCTTCATTATCTCTGCTATCTTTTTCCTCCAAACACGAATGTTAGCTTCACTTACGCCAAATTTTCTACCAGCTTCTCTGTTGCTCACTGCCTCAGCCTCTTCAGTTTCCTTTCTTTTGAATGCTTCTTTGTAACTGTGATTGTATTTTACTGTTGTATGATTATTCTGTCCTCTACAACAAAAGCTAACGATCTTACGGTACTTGAAGCAGCAACTGCACGTCGTATCATATTTCACACATCCCAGCATGCTCAGTTGTAGTGTGCCGACCAATCAGAGCACAGCTATTTTGGCCCCCTTGCTTACAAGATGGCAGTGTCTACACATGAGTGGTACCGTGACACATAGAATTACACGATCATTACACAAAGGTAAACTAATTAAGACCCAAAATATTAGATTAGAACAGTTTAACAGTCAGTTTTATAGGACTTACAAAAGTGACATTGACTTGCATTAAAAAAAAACCTTCTTCATTCTTCTTCTACTTCAATATAGAAAATATTAATCCTGTACATTTGAGTTCAACCCTGTCACTCAAACTGCACAGCAAAATCCCAGGAAAGTTACGCCATTGTTTCATGTTTGCAGAGAAGTGTCGTGGAAAATAAAAATGTTTTTGTAAATAAACTGCAGCTTAGAGGGTTAAAATAATGAAAAGAAATTCACATTTGCTTAACTTTATTATGACTGGGCTTGATGACCAAAAAATTATAGTTTATTATTGTAAAACCAGTGTCCTAAAAGGGCCTTAAAACGAGGAAAGTGTGAGGTTATTTTTGTCATTACACAAACAGTAATAATCCATTAAAATGAATGTTGTT
The DNA here is from genome assembly GCA_036419115.1 of Scarus forsteni. Classification (NCBI taxonomy): domain Eukaryota; kingdom Metazoa; phylum Chordata; class Actinopteri; order Labriformes; family Labridae; genus Scarus; species Scarus forsteni. Next base: position 2,944,787 of record JAZDUH010000283.1, read on the forward strand.
ACTAATCACTCACATATCACAGACTGCATAAAAAATCAATTAAGCTTTCACAAAAAATTAAAATAATAATAATAATAAAATATTGAATAATTTTAAAAATTTCCAAAAAATAATAAATATATTTTTGGTTAAACATTGTGAAATACACCGAGTGTCCTAAAAGGGCCTTAATGGGGAAAGTGTGAGGTTTTTTTTTGTCATATAATAACCCTTTAAAGCCCAAGACCATAGATTATAGCCAGAAAATTCTAATTTAATTTTTTGGAGCTAAAATGTTTGTTTCACTTTCTGCTAAAATACTAAAAATATTAAAATGTCCATAAAATTCAACATATAGATTTTTTGTATCTCATTTGATACATTAGGTGTTTTTGGCAACTGATAATCCATTTGAGGACATTTTATCATTTATCTGATTGTATTCAGATGTTTTTTTGTAATTTGTTGATCATATTTAGTAGATGGAGGTATTATAAAAGTATTTATCAAATATGATACAATTGGCTTTATAGGGTTAAGTGTTGTTTCTAATCATGACATATCATAGATAATCCCTGCATGAATTAATCCATCTTTTATCAAACAAAAAAAAAACATTTTGTGTAAAAAAGTGGCATTTTCTAAACAAACTGGCACTTACAGGATTAAAATGACCAAAAAATAAATTAATACTTGCTGTACATAATGAGGGCTGGAGTCAATGACCAAAATTATATATATAGAAATATATAATTTTGAAATACATCCAGTGTCTTAAAAGGGCCTTATGCTACAGCCACACCGGACGCGAATTAGCGAATTGAAAAGCGCGTAGTGCCTGTGACGCGCCACGCCTAACGCCCGAGGCTTGACACTGGACCATTTTGACAAGCTGAGAGGCAATGCGCGTCACTGCGCAGGCGCAGTAGAGTGCCGGAGCCAGTTGTACTCAGTGATGACCTGTGCAGGCAAATCCAGCTGGAAACGTATATTTACAGAACTTACCTTCAAAACCTGTCTCCTCAGCGACTTTCACCCAAGCCTGCTCCCTTTTCTTCTGGTCTCTGTAGAGTGCACACGTCGAATCGTATAGCTCCGGATGATGGCAAACAGCGCAGATAAACCTCTCCTCCATCTTTCAGCGGGGTTTGAGCAGGAGCAGGAGGCCGGAGCGTCACACGTCATCAAATCAATGATGTCTGGGGGGAATGTTATCGCTGATTGGCTGCCGCGGCACAGTGTCACGTGAATTTGCGTCAAAAGTTCAATATTTTCAACTGGAGCATTGAGGCATTTGATGCCCCAAACGCACCGGACGCTCTATACACGCCACGCCAAATGCGTCCAACGCGCCGCCCGGGGCAAATCTGCGTCCAAAAGCGTCTTTGCATTGACTTTGTGTGTAATCTCAATACGCGTCTTTGTGAATTCGCGTCCGGTGTGGCTGTAGCATTATAGGGGAAAGTGTGAGATCCTTGAATAAGATAATAATCTATCAAATTCAGTGTTGTTGCTAATCATTGGCTTGACAGACTGATAAACACAGCAAAAAAAAAAAAACATTTTAATGTTGTACAATAGAAAATATCATTCTTTGTGGATTAAACAAGTTGCATTTTTGTGAATATACAGGGCTAAAAACCTTCCCACATATCCTAAAAGGGCTTTTGGAGTGACTGATTTTTTTATGTTAAAATGAAAACTGACCTGCTGGTTTTCATTCTGAGAGCCTGATGTAAAAGCTGACTCCACTGCTGGACTCATGACGGTCATTTATTAAAAAATAGATTCACACCAATGCAGCAGAACCAGGAATAGGCTCTTTCTGACTGCTGACAGTAATCTCAGATGTTATGCAAACAGAGGCGAGTACAGCCTGAAGATTCGCCGCAGGCTGCCTCGTAGGCTCACTTCTCTCCACTGCAGCTCCTCCTGAAGAACCATTTCTCATTTATAAAGTCCTGACCAGCACTGGCATCACTGAAGGAGATTTATCAGACATAATATAATATTACAGGCGTCTCCCTCATGTTTCCAGTAGCTGAACTCCCACACTGTTCAGGGAAATGGTTTTCTTTTTAAGATCAGCTGGTTTGGTATAAACTTCGACAAAGTTCCTCTTTCTTCCAAAAAGTATCCTGTACAGTGTGAGGGTTTAAATGGCCACATTTGCCTTTTTTCTACTCTGTCCTCACGCTAAAGTAGGTTTACTGACACTTGAGTCTAGATCTGCATTAAAGGGTGACGTAGATCCATTTGTTTTGAGTTGTGTCTGTCTTGTTTCGTGTTTCAGCAGCTCTGTAAAGACTGAAACTTTGGCATGGTTTATACTTCCATACACCCATACCATCTCGAATGCTGACGTGTCCACTGCTGAATCAGTTCGGTGGTGAATGTGCAGTCATATCCCAGCAGCCTTCACTTCTGTCACACATCCTTAGTCTCCTTCCTGGTAGAGACTTTGTGGCAGTGATGAAAGCCCTTGCTCTCCACATTCTGCGCTTTTTCCTCATTTCAGGATTCTTTCGCTGCATTGTTGACATTGTCCTATAACACTCAAAGTTGGTGTTGAGGACTAAAGGGGTCCTTTTTGGAAATTAAGGCAGCCTTGCAAATCTAAGGATCAAGAATTTATGGAAAAGAAGCAAAATCAAAGTTTAAGAAATGACTTCTTGTCCAGCATCCAGATTCCCCAAGTTACCACTGTGTATTTCAACAAATGAAAAAAATACAGCAAAATTAGCCCTCTGATTTAACTTTTGTCATTGATAAATTAAGTTTAAGTCCAAAGTGAATGAAATACACATTTCAGGTCAAATCAGTTTATCATAATTATATTTTTAACACTCAAATGTCCCAAGAAATGTGAAAATAGCCACAATACGCCTATGTTTCCCTCTTTGTCAAAAATAAAATTGAAAGGAATCCAGCTCTGGCACACCAAAAGCTCTTTCAACAAAAAGTGACAGAGTTAATTGATTGGTATGCATGGTCAGTAATCAATTAAGAAGTATCCCTTAGTTAGCTCGTCTCGCACAGTGATTTTCTACAACAACATGCCTCCAACAATAACTTTCTGCACCATAACTGGAAAAATATTAACAAACTAAAGGTGCTCTGAGAGCAATAACCTCTGCCAAGGCATTTTTAACACTGTTGGATGAGTTGTCGAAATTGTGGGAAACAACCTCATCGCCCAATGTTAACATATCTTTTAAAAAATTCCTGCATGAAGTCCTTGGTTTAAATCAGCACCAAATCAAACGCAATGATTTATTTATTGCGCTGGATACTCAGTGCTTGACGCAAAAACAGCATCAAAACTCCAAAGTCAGTTCAATGAGGTTTATCAGCACAGATGTAAAACTTCTGAAACTATTAATGTGAATTTCTGTTGAGTAAAACTTTCGTCTTTCCATGAGAAACATTAGCTGAAAAATTCACCCAGATCCAATGACAACTTTAGTTATTCTTTTTTTTTCACAGAACTTTATTAGAAAATATTAGCAATTACAATCGACAACACTTAACATGTTGGTGATATCGAGCAAAGTTCGGAATCTTAACTAAACTTAAAAAAAAGGAAAAATAATAAAGAAAAAGGGGCATGAGTACAGTATATAAATGTTAATAGTTTAACATTTAAAAACATGCAGTTGTATTATCAGTCATTTTTATACATTTTACATAGTTTTTAAAATCGAGTTGGAAAACTGGAAAGGAAGGTTGACATTAAGAGAACTTAGCTTTGTGGATGTGAAATTGTTTGTTTGGTTTTTATCATTATAATAAAACACATCCTTTGCTTCCACTTCAACCAAAATGCTGGTCTGCAGGGTGATATAATTCTCAAATTCTTTCCAAAACTTTAGGGGACTGACATTCAAAAAGAGGTGCTCAACTGATTCTTCTTCAGCCTGACAGAATTCATATTTAATATCAATACTGACAGATTTTGTCAGATATGTTAGATACACATACTTAACTTTTCAAATACCCCTTTCAGACTGGCCAAAAAAACATTTAAACCTGGCAACAGTCGGCTCCTGTCGGCAGTTTGAAAGTGTTTAATCTGTCATTTCGCTTATTTACGGATGAGGTCAGCGTATTGTCCCAACAGCATTAAATCACGCCCACCTCCTCCACCTGTGACTTACGTGACTCTGCGATTTTTAGCAGCAAGTTCTATCCACCTTTGTATCATCAGAGCTGAATTTGTAAATTTTTAAAGAGGGATAAAAGTATAACGTGCAGAAAACTGCGTCCATAGCCTCTTTGTTTACATGGTCGTGTTTCCTCGTGCCGATGATGTCATCAACGTGAGACATCAGCTTGATGCGCCAGAGGAAAAAAAACTGCCACACAGCTCATCTGCTGCCAATTAGACGAGGTCTGCTGGCAGTGGGAAAGGAATCACTTGCTGGTTGTTGGCAGGTTAAACCTTGATTAAAAAAACCGCTAATTAAGTGTGAAAGCGGTAAAAGTTTAGAGGAAATAGCAAATTTGTAAGGAAGGAGCCATGTTGTTTTCCAGAGAGATGGGAGGTCCAAACACGTCTTTAGTTCTTCTGCTCAGAGAAACAAACAAACATGTTGTCTTTGGTGGAGTTATTGATGAGTAAAATCATCTAACATGGCTACTTGATGCCCCCTCATCATGTAACTGACAGTCTCTCTGACAGCAGCCATGTTGGACATGCGATCCAGGCCTGTAGGCAGCGTGCTCAGCTCTCTGTTGATCTCCTCTTTGTGTACAGTATTGATCAGCTCAGTGTGAATCTCATCTGGTGGCTCCGTCAGTCCAATGGAAGTTGCATTTCATCCAGGTTGGCTTCTGCTGTACAACGCTTCTGCACACATCGGCGATGCACTGTAACCGCTCTGCTCTGAAAGGATGAAATCCAACACACCTGGAGCACAAAAAAGCACTGCTGCTGTTGTGAAAACTGAAAAAATACCAATAAAAGGTCTATGGCATCATGAGGTTATGACACTCCCACGCTGTCTGTCTGTTCTTTCAGTCTGGTTTCTGTGTGAGGCTGTAAAAGTGATGACAAAGGTGACGCTCTCGTATCGCTCTGAAAATCTGCTGTGGTGTTTTTGCTCTTCCTGCTGAGGATGAAATACTTCGCAGACGGGAGCTGATGGATGTGCTGCATGAACATTATTCACCACGAGGGAAAAATCCATCTCAGGAGACGTCGGTGTGAATGAATGATGAAACACACGACTGCTCTGCATCCTCTGCATGCATGAGGAGATGATGTATGGATGTGCTCAGCTCTGCTTCAGACCTGAAACAGGCTGCATGAAAAGATGGTTCACTCTGTGCATCTGTCTCAACACCGGGGCATATTGGTTCTATAGCGGATTGAACAGAGTGAACCATCTGTCAGTCATTCAATCTTTGTGGGGGAGGCGGGGCCACTAGCGTGTACACACACACACACACACACACAGAGCTGCAAGTAAATGTCCTGAGGAGTAAAAGGCGTCACACCAGACGCTACTTGTACTACCTCGGCGATCACTCTCCATGTAAAGTCAATGTACAGCCGCGATAGGGCGGGGCTAACACTCCGACAATGCGACAGCCGCTTTTCACACTACCACATAGCTTGTCGCGCAATGTGAAAGAAAAAAAAGTTGATCAGCGGTTTGTGCACGTGTGACGGTACCCTAAACAGACAGTTTTTCATCTGGACCACAGAGGAACAATTCATGTTCGTGTGGGAAACATTAGCCAGTGAGGACATTAGTTCCGCCTAGACGGACCGCGAGAAACTTACAGATAATGCTGCAGAACCATCAGCTGCAGTGTTTTGTGGTTGATAAGTCAGTGAAAAGGATACAGCTGGAATAATGTCAGCTTATACGTCCTATTATATGATATATGACAAGATTGCGGTGAAACTTGAGCGGACGTGACGCCACCGAGCGATGGGCGATGGCAATGGTGACCAAAATGAGGTTTTTATGGATGCGTGACACTACATCAGTGGGAGACGTGATTTTGGTAGCTGGGTCGCTTGTGGTGTGAACACAGCATAACAAGGAAACAAAACACTAATATGAATGATGGCACGAAAGCAACGGTTCCTAAGCCGAATGCCACAGCCCCAGAGTGGAAATATTTTGGTCTTAAACAGAATGAACAAGGTGTGAGCTCATGAACACCAACGAGCTGATATGTTGCATTTGTTTGAAAGTAGTGGCGAAGAAGAAGAGGAGGTGCAGCGGGGCCTTCGTCTTGACAGTCAACACTTGCTGAGACGTTTGGTCGGCAAAGTAAATACAAATAAAGCAGTGCAAAATGGTGCGCGTTTACAGGCAGTGTCGTTCACTACATCGCAAAAGAAATGCAGCCCTTCAATACGGTTGAAAAGTCTGCATTTCAGGAAATGTTACAAATGTTTGACAGACTGAACCAATTGACTGTAAGAAAGTCCATGTCACAAACAATTCAGGAACTGTATAAACTCAATTTTATTTATTGTTTCTATTGTTGTGTGTGTTTTATTGACGTTTTGTTTTGTTTCTTTACAGAGTCAGGGTCTATTTTTTATATTTTTGATTAGTACAATGATTTTTATTTACATGCATTTCTTTCCAAAAGAGAGTCCATTTAATTTTCATTGTTTTTTTTCCTCTACTTTTTGTTTAGTTTATTTTATTTGAAAGCTCTTGACCTTCCAATAACAGTTAAGTACTCTTAAGAAATTAAAGTTTATTGCTTTTTATACTGTGAACCCACTTTATTATGATATATATCATAATACATTAATGAAAAAATGTGGTTTCAATAGTATTGACAATATCATTTATTGGCATACGTTTTTTATCATCCAGCAAAATTATCATTATCTGATTAGCTTTCAGGGGCGGGACCTTCAAAATAATCAGTCGCTGGCGATTGGACGACCGTTTGAACCAAAGGAGAAGAAGATTGGACGACCGTTCTGATTGACACACTCACCACAGGCCAATCCACATCAAGCCCCGGTATGACATAGCTTATGTGCGTAGCGGCTAACTTAGCTGCTAACAGCTAACGGCCTTATACTATCCTCTTACACTAAAAATAAACTTCTGAGGAGGGCAGATTTCGCCAAGTTTTACTAAGTATCTATGACAGGAGTCACTACCTGATCCATACGTATTTCTGTCTGAATCGATCGCGTACATATCTTTATCTTTTTTTTTTATACACATCACGGTTCAAGAGGAAGTGACGCCACTTCCGCTCTTCCCGCAGCTCCCGCCTCTTTTCCCTGATTGGGCCGTTAAACTTTTAGCCGAGTGAATCCATTGGTCTACGGTGCGCTACAAGATGGGGATCTGCAGGACTTCAGGAACTGAATCAGGCAGGCCCGTCTGCTATGCACAGTTAGAAATTACCCAGAATATCAATAATACCAGGTAAGTTAGAACATAAGTTTGACTCTGAATTATTATATAGATATAGATTATAGGTTTTGTAATATATATGTGTATAATATATTTGCATCGATAGCAGAAATAATTTTTTATAAGACCCATGAGGAACAGTAATAAAGGATAAGAACTCAGGAAGCTTTTTTACTTCTTCCTACTCCTTTTCGAGCGTGTATAATTACCTTATTTCTTTTATTCATGTATGTGAATGGCATTTCTCTATTTTTTTTTATTTCTTTGCATACATGTTTTAATTCAATTAAAAAAATGAATTTAATTCCTCTTAATCATTACACACTTAAGTAATTTTAAATTATAATCCCTTATTTTATATTTTAATGTTTTTCGAAACTCAAAGAGATATACACAACATCAACTCATCATCTAGTCTATTCCATAACTTAACTCCCAAAAATGAAACAAACCTGTAACCTCTGTTCTTACATTGCTTTTTTCAAAGACACTAAACCCCCTTAAAATGTATTTATTCTCTCTAAATTAAAAAAAATTAATACTGGTGGGTTTAATTTTGTTTTTCACTTGAAATATTATTTCTAATGTTCTTAAGTATATTATATTGACAAATTTTAATGTGCCTTCCTGTTCCCCTTAGTGTCTTGGCCTCATAACGACAGAGCAAGGAAACGAGCATGCGCAGAACAACCAGAATTAATTTAAAGCAGAATGAACGTTTACATGATAGAGAATTATTTTTAAAAATAGAATTAAGAACAGAATAAAACCAGCCACTTACTTCAGATTTAAGTTTTATTCGGAATTATCACTCTCCTTCAGATTTAGCTGTTTACATGGTAATTTTTAATCATTTTAAAGAGGAATTAAGTTTTATTTGGAATTAAAGATGCTATGAGGAGTTTCTAAGTAATTACAAAAAAGTCTCACTTTTAGATATATGCCTGATGGAAATACACACTTTAAGATGAGTTTTATAGCATCTAAGTAGGTTATCTATAAATGCTATTCCTTAGCTTTGCGGTCGGGTCGGACAGGGCTGGACTGGCCTGGATACTCAACTTCAGGAACAAGACAATTAAAACTAGAGCAAATTTATATTATTCAGACATTATTATTCTTAGAGCCCCGGGCTGTAAGTAGCCATATATAGCCGGCTACAAAACTACGATACTAAGTTTTCTAAAAATTGCTTGTTGACACACATCAAAAACTACCGCTACGTAACTAGAAAGAGATACATTACCTCGTGGCTTTGCATCCTGTAAGTTGTTGAAAAAAGAAGTTGTAAAGCAATGCAGAGTTCTGAGGAAGGTCTGAGCTGCATTCATTAGCATCACAACAAACACACGCTTTGACTTGGGTCACGTCTTTACGACAGTCACCGCGCGTGCTCATGGGTAGCAGAGTCTTTATGTCGCCGAAAATAGATTCTCCTCATAGCACCTTTAAAGTTCTCATGTAAACGTGCTAAGTGTCCCAACTTTATTGGACTTGGGGTTTGTATTTGCATGGAGCACTTTGCCTAATGAAGTGGTAGGTGGCTATTTTTTCATTAATAGACTCTTTAACACAAGGTTATGCAGGTATATAATTGGTTTGATGGTTCTGTACAGCACAGATTTAGAGTCAGAGTTTTGTCTAAAAACATTTATGATGACTCGGCTGATTTTTCACTTTGTTGACAACAAGCCGACTAAAGAACCTGCTTCGACGTGTCGTCCATTACGATATTAAAAATGCAGCTTTGTGAAGCCTCGTTCAGCTACATTAGATGCCATCAACAGAACCACTGAGCTGCAGGTGTGCAATAAAAATGTCACTTTTTAATAAATGGATTTATTAATTTCCAGCCAAACTTCTCAAACCTGCCAGCGTGTACAATCGCTCCAGCTCAGATGAATCCATCACATCTCCACCCTGTTGGGAAATCTTCATCTCACAGACAAACAGCAAACTAAACGGCAGCATCGCTCTTCCCTTCAGTCAGAAATTAATATCTGCAGCTCCTCAGAAATCAATCTGCCCTCTGATTACTGCTCATGAGGTTTGATGTTGGGATAAACCAGGACAACAGGAGCCAGAGAGGCGAGGCCACGCCGCTGCACCTGCTTCAGAAATCATCAGCAGATTCTGATCAAAAACGAGGAGCGACGTGCCGCCTCCCTCCGAAAACAGGGACGCTGTTTAGGAGCAAACGGAGGCCGGCTGTGACTGTGAATATTTATCCTGCTGTCGATGGAAACACACATCAAAAAATAACATTTGGAGAGCATCAAAAAATGATTAACAGAAAAAAAATCAGAATAAATTCAGGGGAAAATGAATATACCAACTGGACTGAAAGATGAAGATTCAGCTGGTGAAGGGTTTAAACAGATGGATGGATGGATGGATGGATGGATAATTGTTATTAGATAAACTAGTTGACATACCTATATGGAAGTAGAGATGGTGGGATGGTTGGATGGATGGATGAATAGTTGTTATTGGAAAAATCAGAAGAAATGCCTGAATGGATATACATATGGTGGGATGGATGGATGGATGAATAAGTGTTATTGGATAAATCAATACAAATATTTGGATGGATGAACAGATGGTGGGATGGTCGAATGAATAGTTGTTATCAGATAAATCAGTTAACATTGCCTAGATGGATGTACAGATGGATGGATGGATGGCTGAATAGTTATTGGATAAATTAGTTAAAATACCTAAATGGATGTACAGATGGTGGGATGGATGGATGGATGAATGAAAAGTTGTTATTGGATGAATCAGTTAAAATACCTAGATGGATGTACAGATGGATGGATGGATGGATGAATGAAAAGTTGTTATTGGATAAATCAGTTAAAATACCTAGATGGATGTACAGATGATGGATGGATGGACGGATGGATGAATGAAAAGTTGTTATTGGATAAATCAGTTAAAATACCTAGATGGATGTACAGATGGTGGGATGGATGGATGTACAGATGGTGGGATAGATGGATGGATGGATGGATGAACAATTCATGGGTAATAGTTACCCCAATCTTCATATGAATCACCAAGAGAAAACAAAAACATCCTTTAAATAAGCATGCACTGCAGAAAAGTCAATATGTACTTTTATATCCATATTATATATATCTACATATTACAAATACAGTAAATTAATAATCAAACTATTCAAATGTCAACAGTATTCACGATCATCCAGCTCATAATACTTTATACATACAAAATCATCCCTTTATTATACCTGTTCAAAACTACATTTTATGTTATTTACTATAATTACTTGCATATGTTATTAACAATCAGTGTTAGTATACATACCTTAACTTACTTATAATAATATAATAACTAGAAAAGCACTCGGAGAGCGCAGAACTCCGCCAGTGCCACAGTCCTCACCCATATTGTGATTTTCACCATAAATATTAGTCCTACCTTTATTTCATCAAAATATTTAGATTCCTTGACCATGAAAACATACCATTAGCAACTGGATTCATAATGATATCTATTTTAAGGCAGCACGGTGGCGCAGCAGGTAGTGCACGTGCCTCACAGCAAGAAGGTGCCCGGTTTAATTCCCAGGTCAGACAGGGGCCTTTCTTTCTTTCTTTTTAAATGTAATTTTGGTAACACTGTACTTAAAGGTCTAGTTTATAATGCATTAGAAGCACATGCATAAGACGTTATAATGCATGTATAATGCTTCATAAGTGTCATTATAATGGTGTATAACCACGTATAAGAACTTGTACCAAGGTTTATAAAGTATTACAAGTGTGGACGTAATGTATTATAATCAAGCCTTTACAATGTTTTATAAAGGCTTTATAATGTAGGCTTCAGAAGGCTATAGGCTTTTTAATGTTTTATACCTGCACAGAGTATGCAGGTATAAAACATTATAAAGGCTTGATTATAATACATTACGTCCACACTTGTAATACTTTATAAACCTTGGTACAACTTCTTATACGTGGTTATACACCATTATAGTGACACTTATGAAGCATTATACATGCATGTGTTACTGTAATTTTTGGGCATTTTGTGCCTTTATTGATAGGAGAGAGACAGTGGATAGGCTTGTGAAAGGGAGTAGGAGAGTAGGGGAAGACACTCTGCAAACTGGTCACAGGCTGGATTCAAACTCGGACCGGCAGAAGTATGTATATGGGACGTGCCTGGTTGCTAACCACTCCGCCAAACCAGCACCCCCAGACAGGGGCCTTTCTGTGTGAAGTTTGCATGTTCTTCCCGTGCATGCGTGGGTTCCCTCCGGGCACTCCGGCTTCCTCCCACAGACCAAAAACAAGCTCATTAGGTTAATCGGTGACTCTAAATTGCCCTTAGGTATGAGTGTGAGTGTGAATGGTTGTCTGTCTCTCTATGTGACCCTGTGATTGACTGGCGACCGACCCCGAAAGAGATAAAGGAGTATCGAGAATGACAATAATAATAATAATAATAATAATAATACATTTTATTTAAAAGCGCCTTTCTAAGTACTCAAGGACACTTTACAAATACATCATAAAAACACAGTGCATTAAAATCACAATAAAAATAAATAAAAACAACATACAAGAGTGGCACAGTTGCATGACGGTGGAAAATTAAAGGGAATAGGCAGTTTGAAACAGGTGGGTTTTGAGTTTTGATTTGAAGCGGGGAAGGGAGTCGATGTTTCTGAGGTCCGGGGGGAGAGAGTTCCAGAGTTTGGGAGCAGAGCGGCTGAAAGCTCTGCTACACATGGTGCTGAGCCGGGCGGAGGGCACAGAGAGATGGAGGGAGGAGGACGACCTGAGGGAGTGAGAGGGGGTGGCGATGTGGAGGAGATCAGACAGGTGGGGGGGGGCGAGGTTGTGGATGGCCTTGAAAGTGTACAGCAGGATTTTGAAATGAATTCTGAACTTCGTGGGGAGCCAGTGAAGCTGCTGGAGGACGGGGGTGATGTGATGGAAGGAGGGGGTCCTGGTGATGATCCGGGCTGCAGAGTTTTGAACCATTTGAAGTTTATGGAGGGATTTGTGGGGGGCACCAAAGAGGAGTGAGTTGCAATAGTCATGAATGAATGAATGAATGAGTGAAATCTATTTTAGTTCAGTAGTTATTCACGAAAATCGCGTTGTTCGTCATGGCGGATCCAGACGGTGATCCGGATCACTCATAAAATCAAATACTTTGTTCCTTGTCCCAATCCGGACATTTCCTGAAAATTTCATCAAAATCAGTCGGTAACTTTTTGGGTTATCTTGCTAACAGCGAAACATACAAACAGACGTCGGCGATAACATAACCTCCTGGCTCCGGAGCATACGCAATGTGCGTGAGTGTGTTTGGGGGCATGCAGGACGACCAGGAAACGAGGAAGTGGACAAACTGCCTACCATTGTCGTGTTTTGCTTTATTGTTAGGAGCTGGAAGATAATCAGGGGGATTCACACAGAGGAGCCCTAAGAAGCAATGTCATGGTAAGAAACAAGCCCAAAAAAATGCGACCTGTGGCCGTGACTCACAAGATTTGTGGCCCTTAGAAGCTTTTAACGGGCGGAATTGGCAATGCTGCTCAAGTCCAATGTGGGTAGTAACGTTGTGCAGCATTAAAAACAGAACAACGTTCAGTTACCAAATTTTCAGTAGTAGTGTGTTACTTTACTTTTTACTTTAAAAAGTTACATTACTGTAACACGTTACAAACAACACTGTGTATGAATTAAATAATACTTGTCTGTAGTGTAATTCAATGATATGCATGTTATTGCACATTTTAAAGGGACTGTGAGGAGAATCTGTTACCGGTGACATAAAGACTCTGCTACCCATGGGCACGCGCAGCCACTGTTGTAATGCTGCGTTCCAGTAACCTCGGAACTGGGAGTGACATCATCTCTGACTTATCGGCGTTCCAGTTGAAGTCGGAAAAAAACATGCCGATCTACCAGGCTATTGTTAGCTGTTGTTAGCACGCCCTGCATTGTTGTTCACAAATATCACATGAAGAATGTGATCATCACTATGGCAGCATTTTTGTAAATATAAGTCTAACAATGCTATGTATACAGCTGATCTAGAGCCACACACCCCAGTCAGAAGTGCAAATAAATGGATTATTACAGGAGCTAAATAACTGTTCACACTGGGGGCATCCATCTTCCATTGTCAACTCGGGGGTGGCGAGGTTTCGCCGAGTTCCCAGTAGGAAATTCAGACTTCAGGGGACGTTCCAGTTGCAGTTTCCTACTCGGAACTCAGAAATTCCGACTTCTGACTACAACTGGAACGCACCAGAAGACGTGACCCAAGCCAAAGTGTGTGTTTGTTGTGATGCTAATGAATGCAGCTCGGACCTTCCTCTGCATTGCTTTACAACTTCTTTTTTCAACAACTTACAGAATGAAAAGCGACGAGGTAATGTATCTCTTTCTAGTTACGTAGCGGTAGTTTTTGATGTGTGACAACAAGCAATTTTTGGAGAACTTAGTATCGTAGTTTTGTAACCGGCTATATATCTCTACTTACAGCCCGGTGCTCTAACACGTGTCTGAATAATATAAATTTGCTCTAGTTTTAATTGTCTTGTTCCTGAAGTTGAGTATTCAGGCCAGTCCAGCCCTGTCTGACCTGACCACGAAGCTAAGGAATAGCATTTATAGATAACCTATTTTGATGCTATAAAACTCATCTTAAAGTGTGTATTTCCGTCAGGCATATATCTAAAAGGGAGACTTTTTTGTAATTACTTAGAAACTCCTCATAGCATCTTTAAAGTGATCAGATCTGCACATTCACACTGTGATGGTTCACAGCTATAAGTTCACATAAACATTGACTCCATTTAAAATCAACACTGACTGAACAAGATGTCTCTAAAAAGTGAAGTGTGAACACTCACAAGTTCTCCGGCTGATGGAGCGAACTCAATCTGCTGCAGCAGAAAGTGAGATTTAGTTTGAAGCCGTGAAAGAAAAATATAAATGGACCTTGAGTTTAGCTGAAAAGACTTGGACTTCAGTCAAAGACATTAATGACTTGATAAGATTGAATTTTCTTGCAGAGTGAGCACAGGAACAATGGAGAGAAAATGTGAAGGGAGCCTTTTTAACAATTCAGCTTGATTCAGAGAGGGACCGCATGTTCACAGACGCCTCCAAGGCCAAAACACACAAAATCAAACGTGTGACTAAACGCAGAGGGAAGAGTCTGCCGTCGCTCTGCTGAGAGGGGAGCTGAGGACATCGCCATCCTCGCTCGCTGCTGTCGGGATGAAGATTATACACGTGAGGATGAAGGAGTTTGACCTTCTCATGTTATCTGTCCATCCATTTTCTCTCTGCAGCTTCAAACCAGATCCCAGCTTCTTCTCCGGAGGCCCAAAATCCAGCCATAAATAATCTACGATTGGTCTCTGCACGTCCACATATTTGGACTTTACGACCCAAAAGGTAAGTCCCACCCAGCTGTGTCATAGTTTTCAGGTTTCTGTGAGTTTTCATCACCAAAAGAAGCCAAACAGACACAGTGCCAGTGAGCAGAGGTGGGAGAGTCTTTGTTTTGCAAGTCTCAAGTCTTTAAACCTAAGTCTCGAGTCAAGTCTTAAGTAAAGACAAGACAAGTCAAGTCTGAAGTCATGGGCTTAAAATTTACAAGTCCTTCGAAGTCATAAGCACCGTTGACCAAATAAAAAACCCCCAATAAAAACCAGGACAGTTTCGTCACTTTATAAAAAACAACCAGGACAGCCAGGGCAGGACATGAAAACTGGACACTTGGTCACCCTGGGCCGTAACTGTACAATTATTTTCAACTAACGTCAGTCTCAGTTGTAAGCCACGGGGACTTCACAAGTGATACCGTTGTTGCATATAACAGATGCGAAGCTAAAGTTACCCGAAAGGATCTCACAACAGGTACCAGACCAACTTACCTTTCTTTGTGCAGCTTCAGGTGGTGACGGAGTTGCCTCTCCGTGTGTTATTCTCACACTGAAGGTTTTGCAAACGGCAATTCCTTTTTTGTTTGGACATCGTAGTTTGTGAATGCAAATGAAATTATCCTCGGTAGCATGGTTCCGCATCTCTGGGTTGTTCCCGCACTCCTGCAGTTTTGCGCTTAAAGGTGCGATGAGGAGAATCTATTACGGCAACATATAGACTCTGCTACCCAGGAGCACGCGCAGCGACTGTCGTAATGCTGCGTTCCAGTAACCTCGGAACTGGGAGTGACATCATCTCCGACTTATCGGCGTTCCAGTTGAAGTCTGAAAAAAACATGCCGATCTACCAGGCTATTGTTAGCTGTTGTTAGCTCGCCCTGCGTTGTTGTTCACAAATATCACATGAAGAATGTGACTATCACTATGGCAGCATTTTTGTAAATATAAGTCTAACAATACTATGTATATAGCTGATCTAGAGCTACACACCGGTCAAAAGGGCAGACAAATTGAACGGGGGGCGTTCCAGTTTCAGTTTCCCACTCAGACCTTGGAAATTCCTTCTTCTGACTACAACTGGAACGCACAAAAAGATGTGACCCAAGCCAAAGCGTGTGTTTTTTGTGATGCTAATGAATGCAGCTCAGACCTTCCTCAGAACTCTGCATTGCTTTACAACTTCTTTTTTCAACAACTTACAGGATGCAAAGCCACGAGGTAATGTATCTCTTTCTAGTTACGTAGCGGTAGTTTTTGATGTGTGACAACAAGCAATTTTTAGAAAACTTAGTATCGTAGTTTTGTAGCCGGCTATATATCTCTACTTACAGCCCGGTGCTCTAAGACATGTCTGAATAATGTAAATTTGCTCTAGTTTTAATTGTCTTGTAAGTAAGACTTTTTTGGAATTACTTAGAAACTCCTCACAGTCCCTTTAAGTTGTAAATGATTTAATAATCATAAACAAATGTATATATTTAGTTTGTTCATGATTGATCAACTATCTACTAACATCAACTAAAACCTTTAAATGTCTTACAAATGATCGTTATTCCAAAGTGTTACCTAAAAGTCTCAAAGCAGAGGCAGGTGTGAATCTTCAGGCAAAAAATTTAAAAACGTGATTTAATAAAGTTCCAAATCCAAAATCTTGAAAGTTCAATAAACAGAACAGCAAACGAGAGAAAAGCTGAAAGCAATGATGATAATCAGGCAGAGGCCAGAGTCAAGAGTCTGTTTGTTTGTTTGTGGGTTTCCTGCCCTGTAAATCACTTCATATTTCTTTCAGGTGAGATCAGACTGAGGCTGATGGTTAAAAGCTAAATGACACACAGACAGGAGGAAGAGGAGAAGCATCACAGTGTGAGTGGGCGATGAAGAGCTCAGAGAAACAGCCCACTCTATCAGCACAGGATCCGTCCAACACGACCGAACAACGAAACCACGACCACACGAAATCACGATAATCAAACCACAGCCGGGGAGAGTGTTTGTTCAGGCAGCTGCTCCAGATTCTGATGTGTACGTCCCTGAGTGTTCGCTCATCACCACACAACAACATATGCTCTCCTGTGTGAATCTTACATGAGTGTGTCAGGCGATGAAGTGCTGCTGAAAACACGCTTCTGATGAATTATTGACCCTCGACGCTCGCTCTGCATCCGCCCTATTTATAGGAGAGAGACGCCAAGCTGCTGCACATGTGAAGGTGTTTCTGTAGGGATAAAATGAACCAGAATAATCAGTTATTGGTGGAAAGTTTTTTGTGAGTAAAGGTCGCAAAGATCTGCTATTAACACATAAATATGATGAATAAGACTTTATTTTTGCCTCGGGAAATTAAATACACTATACTGCCAAAAGTATTCGCTCAGCCATCCAAATAATCAGAATCAGGTGTTCCAGTCTCTTCCATGTCCACAGGTGTATAAAATCATCACCTAGGCATGCAGACTGCTTTAACAAACATTAGTGAAAGAATGGGTCGCTCTCAGGAGCTCAGTGAATTCCAGCGTGGAACTGTGATAGGATGCCACCTGAGCAACAAATCCAGTCGTGACATTTCCTCACTCCTAAATATTCCACAGTCAACTGTCAGCTGGATTATAAGAACGTGGAAGTGTTTGGGAACCACAGCAACTCAGCCACCAAGTGGTAGGCCACGAAACTGACGGAGCGGGTCAGCGGATGCTGAGGCGCATAGTGAGAAGAGGTCACCAACTTTCTGCAGAGTCAATCTCTACAGACCTCCAAACTTCATGTGGCCTTCAGATTAGCTCAAGAACAGTGCAGAGAGCTTCATGGATGGGTTTCCATGGCCGAGCAGCTGCATCCAAGCCTCACATCACCAAGTGCAATGCAAAGCGTGGATGCAGTGGTGTAAAGCACGCCACTGGACTCTAGAGCAGTGGAGACGCGTTCTCTGGAGTGACCAATCACGCTTCTCCATCTGACAATCTGATGGACCAGTCTGGGTCTGGAGGTTGCCAGGAGAACCATACTTGTGGGACTGCATTGTGCCAAGTGTAAAGTTTGGTGGAGGGGGGATTTGGTGTGGGGGTGTTTTTCAGGAGCTGGGCTTGGCCCCTTAGTTCCAGTCAAAGGAACTCTGAATGCTTCAGCACACCAAGACATTTTGGACAATTCCATGCTCCAACTTTGTGGGAACAGTTTGGAGCTGGCCCCTTCCTCTTCCAACATGACTGAGCACCAGAGCACAAAGCAGGTCCATAAAGACATGGAGGACAGAGTCTGGTGTGGATCAACTTGACTGGCCTGCACAGAGTCCTGACCTAAACCTGATTGAACACCTTTGGGATGAATTAAAGCAGAGACTGAGAGCCAGGCCTTCTAGTCCAACATCAGTGTGTGACCTCACAAATGCTCTTCTGGAAGAATGGTCAAAAATTCCCATAAACACTCCTAAACCTTGTCACCGGTATAAAACAACACAGGATATCAGAAGGACCCCCCCCCCCCAAATAATAGAAAATTTAAAAAATAAAAAAATGTGGCTACTGATGGCTACTTCCCATTCTCTTTCTTCCTGCTACTCCTGCTCCTCCCCAGTGAAGAGTTGTTCAGTCTGATATATTTGTGAAACAAGAGAAAATTGGTGGATCGATGCAGCAAGAACAAGATGATGGATACAGGGTTTATTTAGGCTACCTGGCAGAGCATCTCAGTTACAATACCAGAACTGACAACAAACAGTGAACCTGCTCTACATGAATATATCAATTCATAAAGACAGCAGCTCTGATTGGATCGCTCCACAGCTTATCCCACCACCACCAAGCTAAGGCAGTTGTGATTGGATGTCCCTCTGAACTCATCCAACCTTTAACACAACCAAAGTAGCTGTGATTGCATAGATTCCTAACTTGTCTCTACTTCCTACATGACCATATTTGGTCTGATTGAATTAAGTCTCTGTCAGACATTTTAGTCTAGTTTTTATTTGTTGATGAAATGGTCAGATAAATTAGTTTGAGTTTTTGTCCAAGTGCACTTTTTGTTAGTTACTGTCTAGTTTTTGTCAGGGGAAGAAAGGTTACTGACAAAAGTTGTGATAAAAATAATAAACCAACAAAATTAATACTGGTTCAGAATTCAACCAATGGCCATGGTTATACAAAGATTTCTACCTTGGAATTAATTATTCAGAATGAAATAATTCAGAATTAAAGTTCTCTCCTTCCTGTTTACACGGAAATAGTTATTCCAAACTGAGATGTACATGGAAAACACATTTATTCACCTTTATTGAAGGCCTAGGGGTTGGGAATGGTTCTGATTGAACAGGGGGTGGATGTGGCGCATTTACGTAGTGACGTATTTACGTCTTCTGGGAGAAAAGCTTAAGTTTAGCGTCTCCAGTGTCTCTATAAGGGAAACCCCATCCAACTTGGACCCTACAGCTTTAAAAAAGTCCACGTTTTAATGCTTACATCCATCCACACTTTCATTATTTTCAAATCTTCTCCACTGTCCTGGCTTTAGTCCAACGCTTGCTATATGGCTTTATCACGACAGGACAAGTAGAATGAACGTACACATGATGGAGAAATTATTTAATTCAGATTTAAAATCAGAATAACCGAAGCTTCCGGTGACGTCATGTAAGAGCAGCAGCCCAGAAACTTAGCTCCGTCAACCTGACCAGAAAATTCCTAATTAATTGTACATTACTGGGCACAAAACTCTACTTTAAGATGGCATCTTCCAGCAGAAACAAAGGCTCGAGCAAACAGGACAATTCCAGGGAGAAGAACGAAAGTCTGAGGCCACAAACCCAGCCTCCATCAGCAAATGGTAGCTTACTCGACCCCGAAGCTAAGATATTAGCCGAGCTTGAACGACTGAGGAGAGAAAATTCAGAGGGCCATGCTCAGACAAAATCTTCACTCACTAAGTTGGAGTACTCAATGCAAGAACTGAAAGGTGAAATAACGAAACTTGAGAAAAGAACAAAAGAAGCGGAGGATCGTATCGGTGCCGCGGAAGATACCGGGAGGCGGCACGAGAGGGCACTGCGCTACCTGTTACGCAGAGAGATGGACCTCACTGCTCGATGTGAGGACTTACAGAACAGATCTAGACGTAATAATCTAAGAATCTACCAAGTGCCTGAAGAGAGTGAAGGAAAAGACATGAAAATGTTTGTAAAGGAACTTCTTCAATCAACTCTTCAGCCAATGCCAGGTATTAACCTGCAAATAGAGAGAGCACACCGATCCCTCACAGCTAAGCCAAAAAACCCTACAGCGGCACCGAGGTCCATCATTATTAAATTTGTGGATTATTCTGCTAAGGAGGCGATTTTGAGACAAGCATGGAGTCAGAGAAGAATTCTCTACAAAGAGGGTCAGATATACTTTGACCACGACTATTCGCCTGACTTACAAAGAAAGAGAATGCAGGTGAGGAGTGTAATCAAACAGTTAAAGCTGAAAAACATTCAAGCCAAATGCATCTACCCGGCTCAACTTAAAATGACAACGACATCGGGGGAAATAACATACCCGACACTATCTGACGCCCTTCCGAAGCTACAGGAGCTCCATATCCAGGTGCGGGTGGATGAGAGGGAGAAGATGGAGAAGGAGCTGAGCAGCATGTGGAGCAGCGCAGGTGAGAGACGCCGGCAAGACCCGGCGGTACTGTCAAGCAAGGACGTCAAGGCTTTCTTCAGTGGAGAGTGATCCCGACACACGCCCAGTGTCGTTTATGGGAGTTAAAGACTATTAGGAAACAGACATGCATGTATTCTTTTGAAAGACGGAGCTTAATTCTGTTACGCGAGTGAGGACCCGCGCGCGCCGCAGCGACCGTTCCCTGACCGGACAACAGCGGCATTTACACTGAGTGTGCACTCCACGGAGGACCTGTCACCACCCTCTGCCCAGGTTACACCGGGAGCTGGTTCGAGAGAAGGTTACCTATTAATAATCAAAATAACTCTGAAAAAAGACCAGTTTGGAATGTGGAAGCTTGTTTTATTCTATATTTGTTATGTTGTTCCTATCTGTTCACTTGTTTACATATTTTACCTTGAAACTGAGCTTGGACAATTGTTTAGCTATGTGTATATCTGCAGGAAAATTTACATGAAACATCAATCCCATGAATGGGTTAAATTGCATTACCTACAATGTTAAGGGTCTGGGTAGCCCAATAAAAAGGAAAAAAATATTCAGTCAGCTAAAAAAAATGCAGTGTTCAATAGCAATGATACAGGAGACACATTTATCAGAAAAAGAACATCTGAAACTTAAAAGAGAATGGGTAGACCAGGCCTATAGCTCTTCTTATAAAGAGGGAAGGAAAAGAGGAGTTGCCATCTTAATAAATAAATCCGTTTTTTTCAGTCATGAAAAAACTATCAAGGACAGTGAGGGTAGATTTGTTATGGTAGTAGGATATGTCGCAGGTACCAAAATAACTTTACTTAATTTATATGCCCCAAATGAGGATGACATTGAGTTTTTTAAAAACATTGCATCTCTAATTGCAGACAAGGGAGATGGAATAATTTTAACAGGTGGAGACTTCAATTGTGTTTTGAACCGTTATATGGATAGACTTCCAGCTGTAGTAGGCCCCAGGTCTAAGAAATTTATCACCTTGTCTGCAATGATGAATGAACTGGGTATGGTGGATGTCTGGCGTCACCTTCATCCTAGAGAGAAGGAGTTTACTTTCATGTCACAAGTGCATGGTAGTTACTCTAGATTGGATATGTTTTTGATTCATGGTAGGGACACATACAGGATCAATGAGTGTAACATTGAGCAAATAACAATCTCAGACCATGCCCCTGTCACCCTGAATATAAGAATTGGCCCAAATAAACAGTTCAAATACTGGAGGTTAAACGTCTCACTTTTAAATCATGAAACAATTCAACAAAAAAATACGGAAAGATTTTATGGACTACCTTGCTTTAAATGACAATAACACTGTCTCCCCCTCAACTCTATGGGAGGGTGGCAAAGCAGTGATGAGGGGTAATATTATAGCTATTTCATCTAAACTAAAAAAACAAAGACTTGCTCAACAACTTGAAATAGAGAGGGAAATTAAGAGATTAGAGACAGAGCACCAGCAATCAAAACAGAAGGAAATACTAGCTTTATTAAAAGAAAAAAGGCAACAGCTAGACAAATTGTTAACTTATAAGGCAGAGGGTGCTTTACGGTTTGTCAGTAGGACATACTATGAAATGGGCAACCGAGCAAGTCGTTTGTTGGCCTTTCAACTGAGGAAAACACAATCCAGCAGAATAGTGCAAAAGATAAAATGCCCACATACTAATAAGATGTTACTCCAACCAAAGGATATAGCAGGCGCCTTTGCTGCATACTATAAAGAATTATACAAAGAAGAAGAGGCCCCTCATAAAGCAGCGAGAATAAAAACCTTTCTTGACAAACTAAACATGGGGAAACTATTAGCAGAGGAGGCAAATGAATTAACAGCCCCGATTAAAATGGAAGAAGTAAAGGAACATATACTTAAATTGAAAAATAATAAATCCCCAGGAGTTGATGGCCTCCCAGGCGAATACTATAAAACATTTATAAATGAGATAACCCCGATTTTATGTAGAGTTTATAACTATGCTCTAAAAGATGGAGACCCACCTGGCTCATGGTCAGAGGCAATAATAAGTGTTATTCATAAAGAAAATAAAGATCAGACCCAGTGTATGTCATACAGACCAATCAGCCTCCTCTGTGTTGATTTTAAAATACTAACCTCCATAGTTGCAAACAGACTACAAAAATATATTAAAAAACTTATAAAACCTGACCAGACAGGTTTCATTAATAATAGACACGGAACTGATAATGTCAGAAGAGCCTTGAATTTACAGTCAATCGCAACCAAGAACAGCGTCCCATCAATGCTTCTCAGCTTAGACGCTGAGAAGGCTTTTGATCGGGTTGACTGGACATTTTTAGAACATACGCTCAGTTACATGGGATTTAATGAAATTTTTGTTAAATGGATCAAAACATTTTACAAGAACCCCCGATCTAGAGTCAGAGTGAATGGATATTGCTCAGAATTTTTTTCCCTGGGTCGGGGTACACGCCAGGGAGATGCCTTGTCACCCTCTTTATTTGCACTCAGTATAGAACCATTGGCTGAACTGATTAGAAGTAACCCCCTTATACAGGGAATACACGATGAAGGCCAAAAGGAACACGAACTAACCCTATTTGCGGATGACATTTTATTATTTCTAGAAAATCCTGCTACCTCAATACCTGCCCTCCTAGATAGCCTAAGCAAATATAGTGCAATTTCAGGATATAAGGTTAACACCAACAAATCTGAAGCTATGATGATTTCTGGAGAATGGCCTACACAACTTGATGGCCTGGTATCTTTTAGAAGATCTCAACAAGGATTTAGATATCTTGGTGTTCTACTGACACCAAAAAAATCACAGTTATTCCCCTCCAACTATGGAAAATTAATTAATGAGATCAAAAATGACTTAAACAGATGGGATGTGCTGCCTTTGTCATTCTTTGGCAGAATAGAGACAGTTCGAATGAATGTGCTTCCCAGATTTCTGTTTTTGTTCCGGTCCCTTCCCATCCATGTACCACTGGCCACTTTTAATTTGATAGGAAAATTAATATCAAAGTTTATTTGGCAAAATAAGAGACCGCGAATTAGGTTAAAAGTCCTGATGTCAGCCAAAGAGAAGGGAGGTTTGGGCCTGCCAAATTTAAAAATTTATTACTGGGCAGCCCAGCTGCATGCGGTGGCGTCCTGGATAGTGGGGGACCCAGATACAATATGGGTATCTATAGAACAAAACTCTCTATCCCTACCATTAAATACCATCCCCTTCCTCAGTGAAAAATCTCAGAAAAAAATCAAAATCAGTAATGTATGGATCAAACACACATTAAAAATATGGAATACAGTTCAAAAGCAGCTAAAGGGTACAGTAGCTCTATCACGGGCTCTGCCTATAACAGGAAATGTAGAATTTCTCCCATCGCTGTGTGATAATACTTTTAGAAGATGGGCCAGGAAAGGTTTATCTATAATCAGTCATCTAATGAATGGAAACACATTTAAATCTTTTGCACAGCTACAAGAAAAGTTTGGTCTGCCTCCTAGTGATTTGTTCAGATACCTACAAATAAGGCACTATGTAACAAATCACACAGACTGGGAATATATTAAAAAAGAACCAAGTAACATTGAACTTTATTTTATAAACTTGTATGAGCAGGATGTAATAGCGATAAAGAAAAGCATATCTCACATGTACAAAAGGTTAATGTCAGAATGGTCGGATAATACTCTCCATATTAAAGGACAGTGGGAATTAGAGATGAAGCGTGATTATTGAAGATAACACTTGGGAATCTGTATGTCTGAGATGTCACAAAGGGATTGGTAGCCAGTTTTGGAAAGAATTTGACTGGAAGGTTAAAGTGAGGTTCTTTAGAGTGCCATCAATAACTTGTGTATTTCAAGATAATTTGTCTAACAAATGTTGGAGAAACTGTGATATGGTTGGTGATCAAACACATGTCTTCTGGGACTGCCCAAAAATTAAAATGTTCTGGAGAACTGTCAAAGAGAAAATAGAAAATAGTAAAGAAGGACATTCCTCTGGATCCACTCCTATTCATATTGGAAGTAATGCCGGACCAACTGTTTACAGCTAACCAATGTTATGTTTTACATATCCTTTTAATGACGGCAAAAAAGACAATTACAACCAACTGGATGAAACCCAACCCACCTTCGATTGATATGTGGATTCAAAGGATCAGGCATGTGTACATAATGGAACGCATGACAGCCCAACTGCAACTTAAACTGCCTAGTTTTAAAAGGAGATGGTCTGCAGTTACAAGCCTTTTGGGAGAGGATTTAAGTGATGAATTTCGTTAAGGTAAAAGCGTGCTGGTAGCGTGCAGTAGGTTAAAGCAGATATATATATTGTACAAATGTATAAATGATCTATGTGCTTGTATATGGTGAAATGACACACTGATATGGCACAATATGTGCCCATAGGGGACTAATTTTCTTACGTCAATATGTATCTTGGTTAATGAAGCTCAACATCGAGGTAATGTTATTGGTTATGTTAATTGCCTGTTATGTGACAAAATGGCAATAAAGTTCAAAAAAAAAAAAATCAGAATAACCCAGCCACTTACTTTGGATTTAAGTTTTATTCGGAATTATCATTTTCATTCTGAATTAGGTGTTTACAAGGTCATTTTTAATTGAAGTTTTATTCGCAACTAAAGGGGAATTAAAGCTCTCATGTAAACGTGGTAATAGTCTTCTTTGTGCCTTTTCGCAAGCAAGGATCAAAATACCAAACAGATATTCTTCCAATCAACTCACCTGAAAGTCAAAACTTTATAGGAACAATGTAGAATATTTTTCCTTCGCCGGTTCTTCTGTACGGCTAATATTAAATCATCTACCTGACCGCTCCTCTGCGTAGAATTGCCCACCACACTTACCTGCCCGCACTAATGAAGCAGATAAATCGGTGCTTCCTCAAACTTCTCAAAGCTGTTATTCGGCTGAACTTTTACTTTACTGCTGATGTCTTGAACCCTGTAAACCGAGACCTTAAAGGTGAACGTCACTTCCATCAGGACGGCCTCTAAAAGGTCGACAGCTTCCAAAACAGCGATAAAGAACTTGATATCTGATGCCCTGGGTCACCGTGTGCCCGGCCTGTCACTCCAGCCCTCCTGGTGAATATTTATCCCACAGTTTCAGAGAAGTCACAGGTGCAAAGAGAGGGAAATTGGTGTCTAAAAAAAGCTGCAGCCCCGGTATAATAAATGGCTCTAATAGCACCTTTCATTGTCGGCCATTACTTAAGGTGACAGCAGACACATTATAAAGGCGAGCACAGCGATGATTAAAATAATAATTCAGATTGTGGACGAGGCAGGAAGCTCGAGCTCCCCGTGAGGCTGAGAACGAGGCGACGATCCCACTTTTTATTGAGACAAATAGATGAATGAACTTCTGTGTCTGAGTTTGAGGAAATTACAAATAATCAGATTATGACGGAAAAGAAGCGCAACAGAGGATTTCTTACACTGATTGGATATTCACTGGAGAAACATTCATATTAAAAATACAAGCTCCATATGGATAAGGGATGCATGGCGATGGTCTGTAGGATTACCAAACATTTATATTTAATGTTAGTTTTGTCTTCTTGCACTGACAGAACATGATAAATGCATCACTGTGATAAATTCTTTACAGCGTGGAGAACTGGACTAAAGTGCAGGCTGACCCAACGCCATCAGACCGATCAGGTCAATTGTTTTAGACGAGATATTTCAATCTTTATTTGACCTGGGACGGGATTTATACGCCAGTGTGAGCTGGAAGAGCAACAAGAGGAAGAAAATGAAAAAATATACTCTATATAGTCTCATTTTCTTTGAAATGTTTATGCTTATTCAAAAAAATACTGGAAAATTAAACTTAACCCTTTGCCTTTCAAACTAGGAAATACACTATATTACCAAAAGTATTCGCTCACACATCCAAATAGTCAGAATTAGGTGCTCCGGTCACTTCCATGTCCACGGGTGTATAAGATCAAGCACCTGGGCATGCAGACTGCTTTTACAAACATTAGTGAAAGAATGGGTCGCTCTCAGGAGCTCAGTGAATTCCAGCGTGGAACTGTGATAGGATGCCACCTGAGCAACAAATCCAGTGGTGACATTTCCTCACTCCTAAATATTCCACAGTCAACTGTCAGCTGGATTATAAGAACGTGGAAGTGTTTGGGAACCACAGCAACTCAGCCACCAAGTGGTAGGCCACGTAAACTGACGGAGCGGGGTCAACGGATGCTGAGGCGCATAGTGAGAAGACTTTGTGGGAACAGTTTGGAGCGGGCCCCTTCCTCTTCCAACATGACTGTGCACCAGAGCACAAAGCAGGTCCATAAAGACATGGAGGACAGAGTCTGCTGTGGATCAACTTGACTGGCCTGCACAGAGTCCTGACCTCAACCCCATAGAACACCTTTGGGATGAATTAGAGCAGAGACTGAGAGCCAGGCCTTCTCGTCCAACGTCAGTGTGTGACCTCACAAATACTCTTCTGGAAGAATGGTCAAAAATTCCCATAAACACTCCTAAACCTTGTGGACAACCTTCCCAGAAGAGTTGAAGCTGTTATAGCTGCAAAGGGTGGACCCACGTCAGATTGAACCCTATGGATTAGGAATGGGATGGCACTTAAGTTCATATGAGAGTCAAGGCAGGTGAGCAAATACTTTCGGCAATATAGTGTACATTTGCAACAAACTATTTGTTGGTAAAACTGTCTTCCTTCCTCTCCCTTTAGCAACATTTCAAGTTTTATTTTCGAATTACCCAATCAGGAAGCAGATATGTTGGTCAACCAGCTGGTTGACTTGCCTGTTGAGGGTTATCCTGGGCATGAATGGATTTCTTTCTTTTCTGCAACATTTTTTTTTTCATATGAGAACATCACAGAGAGCAAAATTTAGTTAGGTGTTTCACTTCCATTATGGCTTAATGTGGCTAAATGCAGATGTGTTAAATAACTCACCTTCAGACAGAGAAATTCTGCATCCTTACTGATACTGATTGAGTTGAATCAACTGGTTATTGTGATTTAAGCTATTTAAGTAAGAATAATTATTATATTTTAGAGTATATCCTATTGATCACTGTCTGCTGTTTCCACTGAATTAAAAATTTAAATAAGGATTAGTTCAGATTAAATTCAGTGCTTTCTAAGTCGAAGCACATCATGGTAATAATACAAACCTCTGAAGGGCCAAACATAAACCAAATTGTTCAGTTGAGTCCCTCTCAGACTGAGGAGCAGATTCTGAAACATAACCCCAAGACACAAATCCACAAACTGGACTGTTTTTCTGGTTTCGGAGGTTCTGCAGCGATTGGTAATGTCATGTTTATTTTGGAAAATGGGGCCCATCAGGCCTTCAGCCGGAGATGATTCAGAGAAAAACAAGCGGCGAACCTGTTTGCATAACGGTCTCTGCAGCATTGCTTCGTGGCAGCGAGAGCGGCGCTGATGAGCGTGAGGAGGCGATGTGTGAGACAGACCGCTGGCTCGGCGGCGGCGGCGGGGCGGGCGGCTCGCAGAGTGGGTGTAATGATACCCTCATCGCAGGGAAAACATGTCAGTCCTCCTGGCAAACCACGCTCAAGTTGTTTTCAGCAAAAGCCCCGAGCTCGGCGAGGAGAGGAGAGAGAAGTCGCCAGAACACATTTAGGAGCAGCTGGAAAGACTCAGAGCAGCACCGAGAGCTCCGGAAACATCGAAGCTTTGGATCCTGATCAGAGACAAATCAGTCAGATTAGTTATGCATGCTTCACAGGAACATCACCCTCAGTCAGGTTGATTCATGTCTAATAATCTGGCCAATTCACTGATGTATCAGCTCCACCACGGAGGGAATGTTTCTGCTGGCATTTGTTGGATTGTTAACAGAAGAACTCAAAAAGCTGTGAATGAAAGTTTCATGGAGTAATAGCACAAAGAAGTTAATTTTTTTTTAACGGTGATTGAATCCAGATGCAGATCTAGGATTTCTTTTATCATCTTTTCAGCAGTAGCTCAAAAACATCTTGATGTCATTTCATCACATTTTTAGAGGATGTTTGTCAGCACAAGAGAGAAGTGATCCACATCTTGTTGTAAATCCAGGAATTATTTTTCATCTCTCTATATATTAGAGGCTAATACACAGAAATTGGTGCATGTGTGTGCATGTGTGTGTGAGAGAGAGAAACACACACAAGTAGTCTGCACTGTTTTGATAAACAGCCTCCTCTACTCTGCTTATTTGTCTCTGACATATCATTATTACTTACTTTGAGTAGAAACTGTCATTAGGTCCTTCAGGTTTGGGATGTTTTTTCAGTTTATTTTCGTAAAATTGAAGAATGTCCACAAAACTCCAGGATTTAGAAGAGCAGGAAGATATATTTGACGAGTAATACCGCCGTCCGTATCACCCGTTTCCTCTGGCTAGTTCTTACATACGGACCACAGTTTATTTCAGACTCTTACTTGATGTCCAGTGTCCGTGGATGTTTCCTCTGTTTTCCTCTCGGTCTGTTCGGTCTCCATCTTCAGCAGCTCTTCTTCTGTGAACTCAGGTATCCTCTTGGCTCCAAAGTGAATGGGACTTCATCGGAGCTGTCATAACCATCCTCTTTTTAATTTCCTGCATTGTCTCTTACTCACACCGCGAACAGTCAAAACAAAAGAATTACGATACTTAATAAAAGTTACACAAAGCTGCAACTGGCATCTGAAGCGGCTAGCTTGAATGTTTTCATCAGCTTAGAGAGAGGGGGAGTGATTCAGCAGCTCGCAGCAGCACTGCGCGGAGGGATACACGACGTGAGTTGGCTTAGGTCCGGATAAACTTTATATTTCCGAAATGTTAATGCACTTAAAAACACTCATATGTAGCGTACTCTTAAACTGTGGTATTACTTTTTGATTTGAGTTCTTGTAGGCGGAGAAAATACCCTTTGTATTTGGTACGGTACTTTCCTGTTAGCGGCTATTTCTTCGTCACAGACTCTTACAGACTGTGGCTTACTGAGGGAGAGGAGAGAACTTTCTACTGTATCTAATGTACTTAGTGGCCATATGGAGCTCATACAACCCCACTTCAAAAATACTGAACTGTCCCTTTAACACAAAAGAAAGAAAACAAGAGGATCAATAAAATGAAGATCACAAGATACAGTGGCTAATGAGAGATTAAGTATCATGCTAAACACATTTATTTCTGCTTTAATTTAATATTTTAAAATGGAGTTGAGCTTTGAGGCTTCAAGGTCTCTCTTCCTCTCAAAATTCACTCCTCATTATTCCTCTGAAAATCATTTGGTTTTATCTTTTCTCTGATAAAACCTGTAAATGAAGACTCTCTGGAATCTGTCAGCAGAATAAACCGAGCCCGAGTCTGTTGCCTGTGTGGAGGTGTTTGTCCTCTGAGTGATTTCTGGTTTTCATTTTGATTTCGTCTCCTCTGAAGCAGAAAGTGCCCACCACAGAGGAGTTACCGCGGTTCACTTCCTCTCTCACACCGGCCACCTCGCAGCCTTTCAACACGGCGACTCCTCCGTCTGAGTATCGATCCAAGCCGGAGGGGTAAAAAACCAGGCTGCCGCTCAAAGAAACACCAAAAAACAGAGACACAGAAAATGATAAAAGATCATTTCAGGCAGCAGGAGTTCGTTTTTGGCAGAGAAAAGCCTTTTTTCTTCTCTGAGCGAACCTGTGTTCACTTTGTGGAAAGTTTGCAGCTCGAACACGTTCACACCCACCTGCTAACGGGGAATGGATGTTCCTAATAACTGCTCATTAACACAAGTAATCAATCAGCCAATCACATGGCAGAAACTGAGGGCCTGATCTACTAAGAAAAAAAAAAATTGAGCGCAAAATTGTGTGAGCAGACTAAAAAATTGTGGGCGTGTTGCGGGTGATATACTATTATATCTATTACCAGTGGTGTGCAGGCAAGGGAGGCAGTGCCTCCCCTAGGCTAACAAGAAAAAAAATGAAATATATGTTTTTATAAAAATATTTTTTTTTCAGTTATTCGTATACAATTTGTCATAATTAAAGAATAAAAAAAGGAAATTGCTGATTTGTCAATAAGAGGGAGGCTAACAGAGGGGACGGATAGCATTTCGCGCTGGCTTCATGCGTGTAACGTGCGTCGGAGGCAGAGCCCAGGTCTGCCTCTTTGACCGTTTACTTGAAATCACAACGTTTTGCAGGTTCGCGCATGCGTACTAAGGTCTCGCGCTGATTAACGTGGGCATCGATGAGGCACAGCGCTTCTCTGCCTCCGCAGGTTGTAATACCGCACCCTCTTTGAGGTCTCGCGATAGTTTGTTAGTGCAGACGTTGCTATAGTGATTCTTGCCTAGCTTGAACATGGAGATCGCACGTCTGAGAAATTTTTCGACCTTGACACTTGATGAAAAAAAAGAAGTTATCTCGTCGGGGAAGCCAACACCAGATCTCAAGGCTTTAACCCAAAGGAAGGGACAAAAAATTGTGAGGACTTTCCAAAAGGAATGGTATCAGAAGGTTGACTGGCTGTGTAGATGTGGTGCCGTAAGCAAACTATTCTGCTTCCCATGTTTGCTTTTTTCGGCGGGAAGTGACAGCACTTGGGCTAAAGAGGGCTACTGCGACTTAAACAACCTACTGAGGGCTTTGTTAAGGCACGAAAAATCCGCTGTGCACATCCACTCTCAGATTGCCCTGAAGACCTTCGGCAGGAGTCGGATAGACACAGCTCTGGATGAGCGGCGCCGGCTTCATGTCACAGCGCACAACGAAAAGGTAAAGGCGAACAGGGAGATTTTAAAAACCCTCATTGGTGCTACAACATTTCTGGCTAAACAAGAGCTTGCAGTGGCCGTTCAGCAGCCGGCCGGCTGCTGCGCCCGCGTCATGTTTTTTCTCTCTCTTGCTTTACAGTATAGGCCTACGGCTGTTCCAGGGGTGGCAGCAATGCGCTGGCTGGCACGCACTGAGCTGCAAGCTCACTCGCTACTTATATGTGTTGTGTGCAAGTGGAGATGGGAGAAATACACTAGCAGCACTTGGCAACTAACGGCCCGCGGGCCAAAATTGGCCCGTCTCCAATACTATCTGGCCCGCCAGATGAAATTGAAAAACTGATATAAAAGGGGCAGAGGCGTGCTGGCCATCAGAGAAAACCGGGGAAAGCTCAAAAACAGTCGGCACACCTAGACGGCCAGTGGCCACAGTCAGCAGCCGCCTCCAGCCAGACAAACACAAGCCACCTCGATCACAAATATCACGGCCGCGCAGCTGACAAAATTAGACGGCTGGCGGCCGCAGCGCGGTGGCTTGTGTTCGTCTGTCTGGAAGTGCCTCCTAAAATCAATCATTATGATCCCCTGCCCCTATGCTCCAAGCACGCTCTCCAGCACTCGGCTGCGCGCTGCTCAACGGCGCGCTCCGTAACTGCCCGCTCCTCGGCTGCTGCGCGCTCCTCAGCTGCACGTTCACCTGCAGCGCAGGTGAATGGAGTTTGTGAAATCAGCAGCGTGTGCCGAGTTCTAGAGACAATAGATGCCGAGTATCAGTCATTTGGCAGGTGAGGAGTGAAGCAGAGAACGCAAAGTTTGGAAGCGCATGGAAAGAGGACGTTTCTGAAAAAATAAGAACCCTTTCTCTGCTGAAAAGGGAACTTTTGTGTTGGATTTCTGGCATTGGGGTTTGTGATCTCAATGTGTTTTTTTAAGAAGATTAAAGTTTGGTTTCTTCTGAGTTAATCAACTTTAAAAAAGTATTGATTTAAAATATTAATTTTTGCTTTATTTAAATGAAATTCAAAATATTCAATGTACAAAAATAGTTTCTGTTAAAGAGAAGTATTAAAACCTATTAAATCTGGTTTAATAACTTGCTGTCAAGGAAGAACTGAACCAGACTTCAACTCAGATAAGACAGAGATCATTGTGCTGGGCCCTCGACACCTTAGAGGATCCTTTTCTAGTGATTTAACTGCCATCGATGGCATTAGTCTGGCACCTAGCACAACTGTTAGAAATCTAGGAGTGCTATTTGATCAGGATTTATCCTTTAACTCTCACATAAAGCAAATTTCAAGCGCAGGTGAACGTGCAGCTGAGGAGCGCGCAGCAGCCGAGGAGCGGGCAGTTACAGAGCGCGCCGTTGAGCAGCGCGCAGCCAAGTGCTGCAGAGCGTGCTCGGAGCATAGGGGCAGAGGGGCAGGGGATCATAATGATTGATATTAGGAGGCACACACCCGCACTTCCAGACGGACGAACACAAGCCACCACGCTGTGGCCGGCAGCCGTCTAATTTTGTCAGCTGCGCGGCCGTGATGTTTGTGATCGAGGTGGCTTGTGTTTGTCTGGCTGGAGGCGGCTGCTGACTGTGGCTACTGGCCGTCTAGGTGTGCCGACTGTTTTTGAGCTTTCCCCGGTTTTCTCTGATGGCCAGCACGCCTCTGCCCCTTTTATATCAGTTTTTCAATTTCATCTGGCAGGCCAGATAGTATTGGAGAAGGGCCAATTTTGGCTCAAGGGTCAGTTGCCAAGCGCTGCTAGTGTATTTCTCCCATCTCCACTTGCACACAACACACACACAGCACAGACTGTCACCGCGTTAAAGGGGCAGGGCTGGCCAGTAACAGTTTGTATTAGCAAATGTGAGCAGTGCACCGTATATATAACACACACGTATAGAAATTTCGACTTTAGCTGGCTGCCTGCCTCCCTCGTCATGGACCTCACCGCACGTTACTGTCTATTACTGTGCCTCATTTCTGAGCGCAAAAAAAAAATGTTTTGCAAAAACTCAAAATTATATTTTGTGAAAAAAATTAAATCAAGCGAAAAACAAAGCAGTTTGAGTGACAAATAGCCAATGACGTGCTCAAGAAAATATTTTCCATGCTTGAGGAATTCACATATGAGCGCATTAACAAACTTTCCTCAGTTTCCTTCTTGTGCTCACTTATGATTTACAGCTCCTCTGGCTCGCTGATTCACTCTGTCGCCCGTGCAGCCTGAACTCCCTGTGCGCTCAACTCTACGTGTACGCTCGCTCAACATGACAGCGTCACAATGTGCCACAAAGTCAACCAATCAGGAGTCGGAAACAGCAAACTCTGATTGGCTGTATCGTATCAAATCAGAATTTAGGAAGCTCAAAGAACGCTAGCTATCGAACGACAGTCCATGCTAACTTCCAGAATGATGTGACCACAGATATGGCTGAATATAATGAAGATGACAGCAGCAATGCATCACAGCGCTAGGTGAGTTATGACTATTATGATTAGGGATGTATATCGTTATGATTTTATCAATACCGATACAGATACTCCTTATCGGTATCGATCCTTATCGATACTGTTATCGATACTACAACATGTAATTTTGTGTAAAAAATATATAGACTTTACAAGATATTAAAAGATTCAACCTTTTTTTTATTACCACAAGGTAATATAATAAAGCTTCAACAGAACAGAAGTAATGCATTGCAAATGCTTCTCAGAGGCAAAAAGAAAGCTAGTTTT
Source organism: Scarus forsteni (assembly GCA_036419115.1). Lineage (NCBI taxonomy): Eukaryota > Metazoa > Chordata > Actinopteri > Labriformes > Labridae > Scarus > Scarus forsteni. Next base: position 2,978,772 of record JAZDUH010000283.1, read on the forward strand.
GACACATTAGCAAGCTCAGCTATGAGATTTTCTTTTCAACTTCATACCAAGGTGGTAGGAGGGTGCCTGATAACAAGTGTTTGGTGATGTTGCTAGTATTTCCCCCCTTGGACGCAACTTCTCTCTGACAAAGATTGCATCGGGCAGAGTTTACATTAACTTTGCTAAAGTGAGCTCAAACCTTCGAGCGCTGAGCCCTCACCGACATGCTTGAGCTAGCTGCGTCATCACCTGTCAACGGCGGTAGTGTCACAACTATATGACAGTTGAAGAGACGTTCAAGTACCAATAACATTACCGTTTTTCCAGGTTCTCAACGGTATTCAGGTACTGACCCAATTAGGGACCAGTACATTAAAGTACCGGTCCACGGTATACATCCCTAATTATGATTTATTAATATTTTTCATAGAACTTCATTGTTAAGGTGATTTTTGATGAACTGAGCTGCCGTGTGTGAAAACACCAGTCAACCCAACCGCCGCCAGAAAAACAATGCGCTTCTAGACAGGGTCTTACGGTACGGTCGCTACGGACACTTGGAGCAACCAAGAAGGATAAATGTCGCCCCGTATTTTGAAAACTGTTTCATATGACACGAAGGTGTTACAAAACAGAAGTCTAAGAAGTTTTGAACACATTTTAACTTTGAATTTGGTCAAATAATAATGACAGCTCTGATATTAATCTCATTTTTATTTTTTCATCATAATGTAGTTGAAAATGTCAAGAAAGAAGTCGAAATTTTGACAAAAAAATGTAAGTGTTAGGAAAAAACACGAAAATTTTGACAATCAAGTCGAAATACCTTGTATGCCGACTTTATTCAGGACATTTTGTCTTAATCACAAAATAGTTATTCAACTTTATTCTTGTCATCTCAAGTTTATTCTCGAAATTGCAATTTTAGTGTCGACTTGCCCAAAAATATTTTCTCCATATAACATGGCCCTAATACTGTTCCGTAACAGAGTGATTATGGGTATGATGTTTGTTTTCGTTTTTGAAACATAGGTTGAATGACCTCCTCCACGATTAGAGTGCAAAACAGAGAGGATTTACTTTTAAGCATGTGTCTGCATGAGCATGATGGCACACTAGATTGGCCTTCTTTCTCCAGTCCTTCATTATGACAGTCTCCAAATCTTCCTGTTTTTCATCAAAAATTCAGCCAGTGATGGAAAATATTCTGTTAATGCGAGTGCAGCCCTCTTCCCATAACACTGCCTTTTTTGCAACTGCTTTTCAAACGTACTAAATTCAGATGCAAAAACACAGCGCACAATCAGTTGCAGGTTTAGTAAATCACATTGCAGGTGCTAAATCATCACATTTGCATCTCCTCCTCCCAGTATGTTGCGCATTCTGCTTAAATGGACTGCAGGTGCTATTTTGCTTATTTGACAGACGCAATCCTCAGTGCACCCTGTTAGTAGATCAGATTTCTGAATGCTGTCAAGTTTGCAGGTGTTTATACACGCAAACCTTTAGTAGATCGGGCCTTCGAGTATTCAGTCATGCAGACATGGTCAAGACGACTTTCAAACCAAGCATCAGAATGGAGAGGACGGGGATATAAAGCTACGTTTCCTCCAAGTAGTGCGGTCCATTTCTGTCAAATTTGGTGGTTGTACGACGTAAGTGATCCATGCCATCCTGTTTATTTACCCCCCCTCTGTTGGGGGCTCCAAATAAGTGTGCCCATTGGCTATTGCAGTGTTTGTCTACACTATAAAATAAAGAGGGTTTCAGGACTTATTTCTCTAATAGCATATTTCACAAGTGTAATTTATTTAAGTTAATACGAACTTTACATGATCTACATCCTTTTCAAAATATGAGACTCCTGCTGTTTTCCATTCATTTCTTAGTAATTATTTTATGGTGAATCATCAGCAGGAAGGTTGTATGGGAAAACTCTTCAACTTGCAACGTTTAGGTTAGAAATTAAATTAAGAAGAAGATAAGAACAGTTACACCTAGAATAAAAATAAGCAGATCATTGTTTCTTCTGTGCTCAGCCTGTACTCGTGTTTATTTAAAGAAGAACCAAACATGAATTGCGGAGCTTTTAGGATGATGCATGATGTCGAACATCTCCTGAATAAATAAATAAATAAATAGCAAAAGCTCTGTTTGAGGATTATTCATTTTCGTTCAGCCTTTTCAGGGACATTCTTTGTGGTAGAAATCTGTAAATAATCAATACTTTTCCAGCTCAAACAGTGAATTAGAAACACAGCCTGCCTCCTTTGTGCAGGCCTGATGTTGTTTCTTGGCTCTTTTAGTCAATGCTGCGCACAAACAGACTTGATTAAGCTTTTACACTCCGAAAAGTGTCCTCTTGCTTCCACAGCGTTCCCTCACATCGATGTTTTAAACCAGCCATGTAATTGTGAGAAATGAGGTGAGTGTGGAGCCGAGTGTGTGGGCAGAAGGACTCCATGAAGGTCTGGGAGCTGCTGCCGAACGGGAATTACACGAGAAAATCAGAACCATCACTGAGAGAGACGTTCAAGAGGCCGTATTTGACCTAGAATAAGGTCATTTATTCATTTTTATGGCTGCTAAAGTAGGTGCAATGCCACTAAAACTCAAAAGACTGGACCTAGTTTTCATTTACATTGTGTGGAAGACTAATAGGGCCATTTTAGACGGAAAAAATAATTTTCGGCAGATCCAAAATTAAAGTCAAAATGACAAGATAAAGTCAAAATTTTTAGATAAAAGTTGTCATGAAAATAAACTTGTAATACACTTTCGTGACAAAAGTCAAAGTGATGAAATTAAAGTTAAAAAGTCAAGAATAAAGTCGACATATAATGTATTTTGACTTCATTCTTGACATTTAAACGTTTTTCTCAACATTTAGACTTTTCCCCTATATTTCGACTATTATCGCATAGTTGTATTTAGACTTTATCCTCGTCATTTCAACGTTAATCTCGTAATTTCGACTTAGGTCGTCGATTTTCCGAAAAATGATTTTCATCCAATCCAACATGGCTGTTATACTTTTCTGTAACATCGCACCCCTGATCTGAGAGAACCTGTTTAAGGCTCAGTCCATTCTGATTGGTTTATAAGTTTACTCGTTGGTGATTGGTCAACTCACCCCTGCTCAGAACCATATTGTAAACAACTCTACATTCATTCTCTCGTCAGTGCTCTGCGATGAGATTTCTACCATGAACCAATGGTCTTAAACTGACAACAAAACAACATTATGATGTCACACTGGTAGATCTGTTCAGGAGGGCTGCGGGTATGAGACGTTATAGGCAGCAGCTGGAGCCACGAAGAGAAGGGGAAAAGGAAAAGTCTCTAACATGATGACCCTAGGGTATATTAGAGCAATAAATATCTATGCATATTTTTGTAAAGAGCACAAAGCCTCTACTTAACAAAAACTGGCATGTTCCTGGCAACAGTCCATTTTTGATACAAAACAGAAAGTCAACATTAAATTCTTTAACAAATCAACACTTGATTTTTAAAAAAAATAGGCCTATATAATGACAAGGTAATATGTTATGGTACATTTGTTTATTCTGCCAATATTTGGGATATTTATGGCCAATTTATGACTTAAAAGTTTTTTTATAAACTTCCTCATTTGTTTGTAATGACAAAAAATGGTCACCTTTCTAATCGCTGCTGTCATTGTTTTTTTTTTTTTTCTCTTTGTCCTCTAAACCTACTTAAGCCTGAAAGAATACAAACAAAATATTGATTTTCTTTTTTCTGGTAATATAAAAACAAACCAAAAATAATTCTTTCCATAAAATTAATTTCAAAATGTTATGAAGTATTTGATTATTGCTGATATTTAAGTGCCCTTAGATCAGTGCTTCTCAATTATTTTCTGTTAATATATATATATTTTTCCATGCTGTCTCTCAAGGGTTTGTTTCCTGCTCTTTGCATTTCCTGCTCTGTGCTGTGTTTGAGCATGCTCGGTGCAAAAACAAAAAAACATCCACTGTAGAGATAATACTCACTGCACACGCTCTGACAATGACAGTGACACTGCCACCTAATGATGTGGATGTACAATTACACTTTATTCTTGTCTGGTCCGAAAACCATGTTTCCCAGTGTAACATGCACCCCCCCGGCATCTCACCGCGCCCCCCCAGGGGGGCCCGCCCCACTATTTGAGAAGGACTGCCTTAGATGGTCAGTGATTTGGCAACAACATTGGTTTTGATGCATTTTTTGTTTTGTTTTTTTCCTGGCAGAAAACTGTAAAAGGTGTGCAATTTAGCAACATGTTTTTAATGGGAAATAAGGCGCAGTCTGGTGGCTGTATATAAAAAATTAAAATTGAAATTTCATAGTCCAAATTAAATTATCAACTCAAAGGAATGTATAAGATTATGTCAGATAAATCTGGCATCAAAAATGGCATTTCAAAATGCTTTCAATGGGTCATTTTTTGTCATCAGGAATAGATGTGCCAGTTTTGTGTTTGCTTGGCCATTTTAGACTAATTAAAGAAACTCAGACAACAATTCAAAAATGCTTTGAAAATGAATATCCTCTGGCAAATCTGAGCTACATTCATTCATTTATCAGCCAAAATGGCTTTAAAATGAAAAACTGAAGGGCACAAAATCTACTAAGGATCAACGAAGGGTTAAAAGGTCAAAATACTGTCTGTAAATATCAGCAAAATTTTATTATCTGCCTAACGGTCATACTAACAGTCCACAGAGAATCTACATGTTCAGTTCTTCCTCTGATATGCTGAAGAAAAGAAACAAACACAAAAACCGAATTAAAATAGAGACACTCTTCATGAATTATAGACAATCTCATCAGAGGGAGCAAATTTCCTCAATATTTTACAAGCTATTAGAAACCAGGGCTGTTTGGACTAATAATCCAGATTCCTCTTGCAGACTTCAAGGTTATTTTCATGTTAGATACAGAGCAGTGATTCAAAGTCCTTGGGGAAAATATATATTTTTAAATATTAGAAGTTTGGAGACACAACAAAAACATACAGTGATCAAACATGATTCTGAATTGTTGATGTTTGTGTTATTTGCTATCACAGCTGATATTACATTTTTTTTTAAATCCCTACTGTGTAAAACAAATACTCACTGTTTGAATTTGATGCCTGCAACATGTTCCAAAACAGCCGAGACAGCAGCATGTTTACCCCATTGCTACACATCGTCTTTAACAACACTCAGTAAGCACCTCTGTTGGTTTATTTTGTTCTAAATGATGCTCTGCACATGCTCAGTGGAGACAGGCGTGGACTGCAGCAGGTCAGTCTAGTCCCTGTTCAGTGGAGGCAGGCGTGGACTGCAGCAGGTCAGTCTAGTCCCTGTTCAGTGGAGGCAGGCGTGGACTGCAGCAGGTCAGACTAGTACAGGGGTCGGCAACCTTTTCAATCAAAAGAGCCATTTTGCCCGTCACGCCCACCAAAAAAATCTGTCTGGAGCCACAAAACACATTTGAACCTTAAAATGACGACAGCAGCACCTGCTGACTCTACATTATAATGACATTAGATCTATAAGCAAACTGCTTTACCACCTGACATGACTGCTCTTTAATGGACCATGTACTTTTGTTGCTTTAACTTGACATTACTGTTATACCATATTATTTTGAAGTAATTCATTTAGAACTAAAATGACAACAATGGTGTGTTTACTTTGATTTTCAGGTTTGTCAACAAAAATAACCATCTATTAATATTAGCCCTGTTAACACTGTTATTTTCATTTTTTATTTTTTTTATTGTTGTTGCTCCGTTTTTTTTTCTACAGGATCAGGTTTTACTTGCAGTGGAGAAATCATAAATATTTATTTGACATCATCAGGTGAGATGGGGGTCAGAAGGTCTTCCCCTCACATTTTAAATTTAAATCATTTCTTTCCTGCATTCTGATCATTATTATGCACAATTTTATCAATCATGAAGTAGTCTTGTGATTCTTGAGGTGCTTTTCAACATCTCATCAGTGTTTTAGAAGCTTGTCCCACATAATTACTCAATGTTTAGTTTCATGCCTATTTTGATGTGTCATTAAAAAATTGTCATATATATATATATATATATATATATATATATATATATATACACATATGTATGTATATATACACACACACATATATATATGTATATATATACACACACATATATATATGTATATATATACACACACATATATATATGTATATATATATATATATATATATATATATATATATATATATATATGTAGCAGAGTTACACACCTGAGTTTGTAGTTAGTGAATGAGAGATCATGTGAGGGGGAGAGACTGACTGCAATCATAACACAGAAATGGTAATAAAAACATCCACCTGATATCTTTGTGTAAAAATCCCCCCCTTTAACAACGCCGTCACAGTTGCGCTGAATTATCGTCTCCCCGTGTCTCTCGTCTTTTCCAAAGCTTTATCGCCGACATGCCTCCGTTTAAGAAGTTTAAATCCCTTCACAGCAGCAGTTGAAAGTCTGAGAGTTCATCAAAACATCTTCATCAGAACTTAAAATGAACATCAAGTGAGCTCACAGCTAAAGATGCAGCGAGTCCTGCTCTCTCTCCGACCTGCTGCAGGTCACGCAGAGGTCATGGGAGGTGCACACGTGATGCAAAGTTCACGATGTAAAAACCAAGAAATTGTCATTAAAAGAAAAAAGGCAGCTGGTGCTAAAACATGCAAAAAAAAAAAAACATCAATTAATTAGAGTTTAATGCAAGTCAAAGAAGACGTTTTTTGCTCTTCTGTCCTCTGAGTCAAGAGAGCCACTGGCGAGGGGCAAAAGAGCCGCATGCGGCTCCGGAGCCACAGGTTGCCTACCCCTGGTCTAGTACCTGTTCAGCGGAGACAGGCGTGGACTGCAGCAGGTCAGACTAGTCTCTGCTCAGTGTCCTAGCTATTCCTAATGTGTTGCAGGCATTAAATTAAAAACGAGTGAATATTTAAAAATAAAATTCTCTTAGTTTGAACATTAGATATTTAGTCTTTGTTTGAAAAGAATGGTGAATCACTGCTTCATTTACAGTTTAAATAATGTCACGACTACTTTTGAAATTTGGGGTTTATATCTAAATGTTCGTTGTTATATTGTGGTCAAACACTTTCTAAATATGAAATGATATTTTCAGAGCTTCTCTGGTTAAATCAAACCCCAGAGCTCCACGCTGCAGGACAATGAAGGTTAAAAAGAAGCGAGTAAAGAGAAGCAGAGCGGTGACTCTTTAATGCAGTGGTTTCCTCCTCTCTCTGCAGCTCTTGTAAAATATCATCCCGGTACAAACAGGACTGTGAGCGGAGTGAGTCAGGATGAGTAAAAGAAAAACAAGAGTACAGATGGACACAAGAGAGACAGATCACACTGATGGTCCTCGCAGAGCTGGACTTCACTGTTCCTCTGCTTATTTATAACCGTAACACCGACATAAACTCTTCTGGACTCACTGCTCTGCTTCAACGTTGGCCTTTATAATTTTTCAACTCTTACACACTGTTGCTACCCCTCTGTTAAAGAAAGAAAAACCCACAATGGTTACTGAAATAACTTCAAACTGAAGTAAGAATTTAAAAAAAATTAGTGAAAGTTAACAAATAAAAATCAGACATTAGTTTTGAATTGTGGTTCAACAGAATCAATTTTAAAAAACAAAATAGCTTCACTATTATGTTTTATTGAACTATTCTAAATTGTAAAATAAAGAAGAGATTAAAAACCAAAACCAACCAAAAACTAATCTTTTCCACTCAAAATGCAAAACAAAATCTCTAACCAGAAAATACAACTAAAAAAAAGAAAAAAAAATAGAACGTAAAAAAACAAAGTACAAATCAAAACTTGGAAAGCACTCAGAGAGCGCAGACCTCCACCAGCGCCACAGTCCTCACCCATATTGTAATTTTTTCACCATAAATATTAGTCCTACCTTTATTTATCTAAATATTTAGATTCCTTGACCATGAAAACATACCATTAGCAACTGGATTCATAATGATATCTATTGTAGATTAGTAGTGATTCACGAAATACACATTTTTCGCCATGGCAGATCAAGACGGTGATCCAGATCAACACCAAAGTCTAATCATTTGTTCCTTGTCCCAGTCCGGACATTTCCTGAGAATTTCATCAAAATCAATCCATAACATTTTGAGTTTTGTTGCTAACAGAGAAACAAACATACAAACATACAAACTAAAAAAAAAAAAAAAAAAAAGATGTCTTTTATTCCTTAACGTAGGATATTTATCTTGACTGGTAAAATGTGGATTAGAGTGAGTGTTATGGATACTTTTGACTTGAAGAGAGAAAACACACTTGTCTAGATTTGTGTTTTTGCGGTGTAGAATATATCACAGACAAGACAGACACAGTTCAGTTGCACTTCCTGTCTGTGCCTTTCAAAATAAAAGCTCTATTTGCAGATACACTTTTGTGCAGGATGTCTTTTCAAATGCAAATTTTCCTGGTCAGTTTACCAGGAAATTCAGTTACTTGTTGGGAGATTTATTTATCACGTTTACATGAGAACTTTAATTCCGAATAAAACTTAAATCCTCTTTTAAAAGATTAAACATGACCATGTAAACACCTGATTCTGAATGAAAATGCTATTTCAACTCAATTATTACAACGCAATTCTGAAGTAAGTGGCTGGTTTACTCTGATTTTAAATCTGAATTAAATAATTCCTCGATCATGTTTATGTCCATTCCGCTTTAAATGTATTCTGGTCGTTCTGCCAGAAGCAAGTGTTGGACTCCACGCAAGCCGAGACAGTTTATTTAATTCGAGTCTTAGAAAATTTGGAAATGATGAAAGTGTGGCTGGACTTAAGCATAAACATGTGGACCTTTTTAAAGCTGTAGCAACCAAGTTGGACAAGGTTTCCCTGTCGGAGACGCTGAACTGGAATTTTTCTTCCGGTAGATGTAAATACATAAATACATCACATCAGTCCCTGTCCAATCAGCACCACTCCCGACTGCCAGGCCTTGAATAAAGGTGAATAAATGTGTTTTCCATCTAAGCTTTTATTTGGAATTTCTATTTCCATGTAAACACAAAGGAGAAAACTCAAATTCAGGATTATTTAACTCTGAAAAATTAATTCCAAATCAAAAAACATATAAGGGTGACGAATAGAGCTGGGATGATACGCTTTTCTCCCGATTAAACTTTTTACGATTTTTTATGTGCCAATTCAATTTAAATTGCGATTCTATGATATCGCCAATTTTTGCTATCTTGAGCTAGCTTTTTTAACACCAGTAAAAAAGATGAACAATGATGATACCTACAGACTATAGCTGTGTCCAAAATGGCATACTAATGTACTACTCAGACTAAGTGTGATGTCAAAATGAGTATGTAGTGCGTTCACATTAGAAAGTATGAAAAGACTGAGTGTGTGAGAAATACCCGGATGTATACTATATCAGAAAACATTTTAAGTATGCGAGGTGAACATACGAGTCACACTCAAATGCCCCATAATGCATTGCAAGGCCCATAATGCATTGCGATAGGTCGGTACATACTAATCAAGTGCCTGAGGCGACGAACGGATTGTCTTCGGTGTCTGCAGGCAGTCATTTTATAGTATTTAGGAAGTTACTGATTATAATATTATTAATATCATAAATGTTAAATCGTCTTGAGACCGATATTCAGCTAAAAATCAGCCAAAAGCAAACTTCACGTTTTCAAAATAAAAGCATACTTTATTATCTCCTTTTAGTCCTTTTACGCTTTTGTAAATTGGGCTCTTGTTTTGGAGTTGACCAGAAATTTCTTCGATAGCATAATAGCGGCATAACAGAATGTCCGAAATGCCGAAATAAAATTTGTATCCGTGCATTTTATGGCTCAAATGACGACATTTTGGTATTCTACGTGGTGACTTTCTCGCCTAAAATGTGCTCTGAACTTTCAGATGTGGCGAATCAACAGAGATATTTGATAGCCTGGTGTGCTTCTGATTTTTGTTGTCTGAGGTTTGAAATGCATCATGGGAAACTTAGTCGTATACTACAGTGTGAACGGTTGGCATTCTAATCATACTTATGGAATGTAGTATACAGTATATACATGAGTATGTAGTATGTAGTATGTTAGTGTGCCATTTTGGACACAGCCTATATCAGGAAAAATACACATCACGTCAGTCTGTTTTTAGGATTTATTTAGCAATATATTTTAACCAGCTGTTTATACTCTCTCTTCAAAAACCTGTACTGCATTAAAAGTGGTTTAAAAAGAATCGATTTTTGAACAAAAACCGTCAAACAAAAAATCCTGATACTTATGTGAAAAGATTTCTTCTCCCAGCCCTAATGACCAATGTCACTTCTTTTCTCTCTACTGAGCCCCTTCATCTTTTCTGGAAAGGCAGAGCCGTGGCAGCAAACGTCGTAGCCAAAGCTTCTCCTCAGGATCACAGACTCGGGTGTTGGTCCACAGACTCTCCTCTTGTTTGTCTGTTTATCTCCGTGATGGAGCGCCGCTCTCGTCCTGTATATGCGAGCCAGTTAACTGTCTGACAAGGTCCAAGTTTAACGTTTTATTGTGCTTTTAGACAGCACTCTGCAGCGACCTTTGCTGTCTTTCACATTAGCTCCTTTTAAGGGTAAAAACAGCTCGGAGAGAGGGTGTTAACCTGCGGCCCGGCACGCATTAACATCTCCACGGAGTCGACGGCGAGGAGACGTAAATTACAGCCGTCCTCACCCTCCTGCATTAAAAAGCAGTTAAAGATGTTGCTGTGACATTTTCCCTAACGCAGCATTTCTAATTCTGCCGTTACAAGCAGACAATCAAAAAGGACGGCGCATTGTTCCCTCCAGGAGCGCCGCCGCCGCACGTTAGCCCGTTTAAAATGTCCGCCGTGAATTCACAACGGGCTGTTTGTAATCCTCAGCAGCGGAGGAGGGGTCAGAGGATAATCACTCTTACATTATTCCTGCAAATTGTGTGTCGACAGCGGCGGCAGAGCCTCGAGTCCAAGCTGGATTCAGACAAGTCCTGGAAATTAGAGCCGGAGGACCTCGGAGAAGATGTGATTGAACCATCGGCTTGTTTTTTTTATCCTTCTGTTGGCGAGGATAAAATCAGAATCACTCAACGAGACTTTACTCTGTGAGAATGTGTGAATTATTGTGTCACATGAAACAAGTACAGACCATTTTTAAACATCTGCTGCCGCCACGTTTTTCATCTCAGGAACAGACTGATCTTTGCATTTCAATCAATAACACCTCCAGGATTTCACAAGAACATCAGAGGGTGCAAAAATGAAAGCTCGAGGGAACGTATGAGAAAGTTCATTTCAGTTTCTGTGCTCGCTTACTTCTGTGTAAAAGGACTTCACTGATCTTTACAGTCTGTAGAGCAAAACACGAGACAACCCATGCTCCAAAGACCAAAACAAGAGCCCATGGAAAACCCAAACTAAATTAACTGACATTTTCATCAACAAATAAAACTAGACTAAAATGTCTGGCAGACTTAATCCAGTCAGACCAAATAAGGTCATGTAGGAAGTAGAGACAAGTGATGAATCTATCCAATCACAGCTACTTTGGTTGTGTTAAAGGTTGGATGAGTTCAGAGGGACATCCAATCACAGCTGCCTTAGCTTGGTGGTGGTGGGATAAGTTGTGTAGCGATCCAATCAGAGCTGCTCTCTTTATGAATTGATATATTCATGTAGAGCAGGTTCACTGTTTGTTGTCAGTTCTGGTATTGTAACTGAGATGCTCTGCCAGGTAGCCTAAATAAAGGTGACTGCATTTCACACAAAGGAACATTTGTTTCTTCAAACTTTACTCGCTTTCAGTAAAATATGTTTGATTTTGTCTAAGAGTAAAACATGACTTTAGAAATTCAAGGAAACATAAAAATGCCTTACACTTTACACTTCATAATTTCCTGCTGCTTAAAGGTGTAGTCAGCAATGTGGGAGAAAACGAGTGGAGAGGTTGTTTATAAACAAACTTAGACCTGCCTATCCCTTCATACCTCACCCCTGGCTCCACCCCCGAAAGCTGCTGGATGTGCATCGTCATGGAAACGGCCGTAGAAACTGCGTAGCTGACCAACGTAGCTAAGGTAACCCCGACTCGTCAGACAACTCGACTGCCGTTATTGATAACATCACAACAACAGTACATTCTGTCAGATTAGACAATAAGATGAATGCCCGACGGCTGCTACTGTTATGTGAAGCACCACAAAGCTAATGTTGCTAACCTATCCAGCAGAAAGACGGCAACATCCGTGTCCGTTTTCAGGTCTTTTAATTAGTGGAGTTCCCTCCACCATCGGAAAGCAACACCAATGTTGACCCGGGTCTTCACTCTTTCATGGTCATAGCCCTTCTTTTTCACTTTTCACTCCTCTGACCTTTTTCTTTTGGGCTGTTTTTCAGCCATTGCTACTGCACATATTGTATCTCTCTCCTATGCTAACTGCGCACACTATGCAACCTTTTGGCACTTGTTGCAAGTCTATGTCTTTATTTGTTCCCTTGCTATGAGGAAAATTCCAAGGATATCTACATTTTTCTTGTTCTGGATCAGAGAATCCAGAATTTTGCCGTGATCCAGATCAGTCTTTGATATCTTGTAGAATCTGTAGGAAACTTGTCCTGTATTTTTTTTTTCAAATGTCCTGACTATTATTGTTGGAGTAATATGCACAAGTGCAGAAAACGGTCCTATCTCACAATGTTAAAGAATCCTATAAAAAATTCTAGGATCCAAAAGGTGATCTGGATCACTCCCAAAATCTAATAATTTGTTTCTTGTCCCAATCCGGACATTTCCTGAAAATTTAATCGAAATCCGTCCATAACTTTTTGAGTTATGTTGCTAACAGAGAAAGAAACAAACAGGCACTGGCAATAACGTAACCTCCTTGGCGAAGGTAATTAAAAAGAGCTGGAAAATTTACAATTCAGTCAAACAAGGTTTATAAGGCAATCAGCCATCTTTCTCTAAGGAGTGACCCTTACAAATATCTAAAGAAAAAGAAAAATATTATTTTGATTGTTTAATTAACCCTTTAATTACCAGCTTAACTGTCTGGCAGAAACCATCACTAAATTTCTGGATATTAAATGTTTAAAAAAACCAAAACAAATGAAATCATTGTTTGATTCTATTAACAATTCAGGGAGCAGAGAAAAATACAATAAAAAAAAAAACATATTTTCTTGGTGTGGGATTTTATTGTTTAATAAGCTAACAGTTGATAATTTTGATAAACAATACAGTCCTGATCAAAATCTTAAGACCAGTTGAAAAATTGCTTGAATTTACATTTTGCACATTTGGACCTTAATGAGGTTTTAAATAGAGCTACAATATGAAAAAGCAAGAAGGGGGAGTGTGACAAAAAACACTTTGAAAAAGTAATTTATTGAAAACAACAAGTAAACTGAAATAGGCTGTTCATCAGCTAAAGTTTAAGACCACAGGCTACTAAAGCCAAAATCTGCTCAAAATGTTCATTTTCTGTCAGGCATTCACACGGTCATGCCCTCCTGACGGCTAAAGCTAAGAGGCTTTCTCTTCTTGAACATGGTCGGATCATCGAGCTGCATAATCAAGGCCTCTCGCAGCGTGCAATTGCTGCTGAGGTTGGATGCAGTAAGACAGTCATTCTACATTTTTTGAAAGATCCTGAGCATTAGGGAACAAAAAAGCCAAGTGGTAGACCCAAAAAAATTACACCTGCACTGAGCTGGAGGATCCGATTGGCTGTCTGTCAAGACACAGGGCGGTCCTCGACCCAAATTAAGGCCCTTACTGGTGCCGACTGCAGCGCAATAACCATCAGACGGCATCTGCGGGAAAAGGGTTTCAAAAACAAATTCAAAGACCTCGTCTCCTTCAACGCCACAAAACTGCCCGTTTAGACTTTGCCAGGGAGCATCAAACATGGGACATTGAAAGGTGGAAAAAAGTTTTATTCTCTGATGAGAAAAAATGTAACCTTGATGGTCCAGATGGCTTCAACGTTACTGGCATGACAAGGAGATCCCACCTGAGATGTTTTCTACCCGGCACAGTGGAGGGGGGTCCATCATGATCTGGGTGCTTTTTCATTCAGTGAACACTGGAGCTTCAGGTGGTGCAGGGTCGTCAAACGGCGGCTGGTTACGTGCAGATGTTGCAGAGGGCATCCCTCATGACTGAGGGCCCTTGTCTGTGTGGTAACAGCTGGGTTTTTCAACAGGACAACGCTGCAGTTCACAATGCTCGCTTGACCAAGGACTTCTTCAGGGAGAATAACATCACTCTTTTGGACCATCCCGCATGTTCCCCTGATTTAAATCCCATAGAGAACATTTGGGGATGGATGGCAAAGGAAGTTTATAAAAATGGTCATCAGTTCCAGACAGTTGATGCCCTTCATGAAGCCATCTTCACCACTTGGAGCAATGTTCCCAAAAGCTTCCTGGAAACAATCTCATCAAGCATGCCCAAACAAATTTTTGAAGTGATTTACAAGAACGGTGGAGCTACTCATTACTGAGCCCTACTGAGAAACATTTTTGTTCTGGTTTGGAGAGTTTTTTGTAATTTTTTGAGCGATGGTCTTAAACTTTTGATCAGCTGATAAACAGCCTATTTTAGTTTACTTGTTGTTTTCAAAAAATTACTTTTTCAAAGAGCTTTTTGTCGAACCTCCCCTTCTTGCTTTTACATATTGTAGCTCTATTTAAAACCTCATTAAGGTCCAAATGTGCAAAATGTATATTCTAGCAATTTTTCAACTGGTCTTAAGATTTTGATCAGGTCTGTATAAGAAAAAGCAGAAATGTTTGCAAATAAAATAGCAATCAAAAATATAAATTGAAATAGATGATACTGAGTTTGACAAACACACATAAAAGTTTTGATAAATAACAGATTTTAGAAATATACATCATCATATCAGTAAGCGAGTGAGTATTTAGAATAATATTGAATAATATTGATGGTACTATTAAACCCTTTAAATCCTAAACAAAGAAAATATCTTTTGGTTTGCTTGCAGTTTTTTCTGTTTCCTAAAAAATTGACAGAAACAATGTGTTACTTTTTTCAACACATCAAATATTCCCTAATTTATTGACCTCTGTCAAAGGGTTGAGCTGGGAGTTAAAGGGTTAATATTGTTTTTTGACTTGGATTTACTATAATTTATCATTTCTAAGACTAGGAATAATGGTCTTTGGTGGAATTAGGAATTCACTGACACTCTACAGCCAATCAGAGAAAAGTATTTCCGCTGTGCTAAGAACAGAAACATGCTTGAATCCCTCTTGTCCATGTTAAAGTGTGAACCTTTCCCTCTCTGACAGGTGAGATGATGGATATATCACACGGCAGCGCTGACAGCAAACACTCCCTGCACACAGACAGACTCTCTTTAAAGGAAACAAACAGAAGTGAGAGCAGACACCACGTCTAATAAATCCAAACAAATATTACACTCTGTGTCTCTGGGTGGCCGTCACGTCCTCTTCAGTATTCTGTCAGCGACGGCTGCTCCGCTCCTGATTTCCTCTTTGTTTATGAAAAATTAAAGCGTGATGCAGAGATGTGTTTACCTCAGAACATCCAGGTCTCACGGTGCACATGAGGAAAGAGCTGCTTTTAAAAGTGGACATTGATCCTAAATCCTCACTTAGCTCTTTTCTGTGTGTTTCTCCTTTTTTGTTTTACTAACAGCAGATTGATGCTGAAGAAGCATTTTGATCTCCTGCAGTTACTGAAGCACCTGTCCTCATGCAGACCTTTAAAACACAGGAAGCCATTGGTGTCCAAAAAAAATATTGCAGTTTTATTGCTGCACATTTGAAGTTTGCAAAAGAGCACCTGGATGTTCCACAGCACTACTGGCAAAATATTCTGTGGACAGATGAAACCAAAATTGAGCTGTTTGGAAGGAACACACAACGCTATGTGTGGAGAAAAAAAGGCACAGCACACCAACATCAAAACCTCATCCCTACTGTGCAATATGGTGGAGGGAGCATTATGGTTGGGGGCTGCTTTGCTGCCTCAGGGCCTGAACGGATTGCTGTCATCGACGAAAAAATGAATTCCCAAGTTTATCAAGACATTTTGCAGGAAAACTTCAGACCATCTGTCCACCAGCTGAAGCTCAACAGAGGATGGGTGATGCAACAGGACAACGACCCAAAGCATAGAAGGAAACAACAATGGAATGGCTTCAACAGAAGAAAATACGGCTGTGGCATGACCTCAAAAGAGCGATTCACACCAGACATCCCAGGAATATTGCTGAACTGAGTGTGAGCTAGAGGTCCCTGTTTGGAAAATAAGTGCATATTTACTTGAAACTAAATTCTGATCATGACATCTGTTTTAAAAATTAAAAAACTGCTTTATATTCTCCTTTTCCCAACGTTAAGCTTTCGCCTCAAGGAGACGTGACGTATGCTGTAAGCTGACATCATCACATTGATGACATCATCAGCACGACAATACATTTCCATGTAAAGAATGGAAAGGAGCATAGACGCTGTGGACACATTTTTTTTTACTTTTGACTTACGTCCCTCTTTAAAATGTACAAACTCATCGCTAATGATACATAGGCGGATGGTATTTGTTGCTAAAACGGCAAAGAGTCACGTAAGTTGCGGACGTTATTTGTAAATTACCCGGGTGTGATGTTCTCACTGAAGCTGATCGGAGGCAAGCCAGGTCAGGGTCAATCGGGTCGAAATGCCGATTAAACCCTTTCAAACTGCCGACAGGATCCAATCATTACCGGGTTTAAACGGGTTTTTTGGCCAGTCTGAAAGGGGTATAAGTGTTGGTTTAGCTTCTGTCCGTGTTAAGATGGTGACAGCAGCCATGTGGAGTGAACATTTCTGTTATATAAATTTTAATTGGAGACTTGTCTGATAATCTTGATCACATCCTGCGATTAAACACTCTTATGAGCACTCTTATACGTTTCTACAACTGTTGCAAGCCAGCCACTTGTGAGGCGTTAATACAGTTCATATTATCAGAGTGTTTTTAAGCAGGAAGATAGTGAAGAAGTGAACAAAGCTCTGTGTTGGCATGTAGACATTCCAGTTATAAACACTTTAAACAGCAGCAGAGAAAAAAATCTACGATGTACATAAATATAACAGAGAGAGTTACAACTCCCTGAGGAGAGTTTGCCATTTCGTGCCCAACGCCATTTTCTCCATCCACATAAAGACACCCAAAATGGCATCTTCAAAATCTTTACCTTGGAAGGAGCTTTCCAAAATATGAGTTTCCAATGTCCTTAAATACAATTAATCCCCAATTTCCCATTTTTAATGGCAGGAAATCAGCCACAAATCACTCCGGTGGATTAGACCATGGAGAGGAGAGAGATTTTGATGTCACAACTGATGAGGAACAATTGAAAAGATAACAGGTCAACACGTCCTCCCACAAAAACAGGTTTTTGATATTTCAGGGTTGTGAAGCTGTCACACAGCAAAAACTCAGATCTAAGTAATTGTGTTTGTCTATTTTATAGTCAAAAATATCCGAAACGCTTCTTCTTATCCACATTTACTTAACCAGTTAAGATAAATATATAACTGTCAAGAATAAAAGGCAAAAATAAGGCATTAAAAATGCTTGTAACAAACAGAAAATACCTGCCAGTGAAACAAGGAAAGTTTGACTCAGTGAGGGTCTTAAATGAAGGTTTAATATCTGATCAAATTAAAATTGTCTTGTCTTATTGGTAGAATATTTTACCTATTATTACAAGCAGCTCAGGCCTTATTTTTTAATTCAAACCAGACAAGTCTCTCCGATCTCAGTCCCAAGCAAGTCCCAAGTTTTTTCTGCCGAGTTGAGTTCCTCACCATTGTTCCCCAGTCCACCCAAAAAACACTCAGATTTTTATCTTGAAGAGACAAACCTTATCTTCCCACACACACACACACACTGCTAAACCTGGAAAATAAGAGATAATTCCTGATGTCTTATTCTGCCACACCTGGATAACCCAGATTTAGTGTATTTTAATAGTGCAATACCATGGCATTATCAGCCAATAGTAGATTGTGTTACAGGTTTTCAGAAGAGAATTTCGCTAGGTGAAAGGTAGCTGGTCGCTTGTGCGACACACGTGTGGGCTAAAAAAAATACACTTTAAACCATTAATCCTACGCCGTTTGGCTGATTTACTTTCTCAGTAACTAACTAACCAATGTTGTCCAGCTAGTGTTAGATTATCTGTCATTAGCTGGAGTTAACAAACATGGCCTAATATTTCAACACACGTACACCCTCACTAATGTTAGCTTTGCTAGCTTCATGTTGACCACAGGTCGGGCTAACGTTCCTGCCATATTGACCTATGGCAGGAACGTTAGCTACCTGGCTAACATTTGCAGGTTTCATCTACTTGGCCTCATGTGTCCTCAGGTGGTGGATAAAGTTCGATGCTGTTCCCTCTTTTTCGCTTATTGAAGCGTTGCAGGTCGTGCACTTGGCGTGTCTTCGTTTTCGATCTGATTGAAATTCTTTATATGCAAAGAAAATAACTTTGAGCACGCGACCCTGCCCACTGGTCATCACTGTAGCAGAAGCTGGTGTGTGGTAGGAACGTATGTGTGTCGTACAGTGTCGTGTGTGGGACAATAATCGGTGACAGACAAGTGTACTGTGAAGGGGCATCAATAAAGTGAACCTAAAAGGAAAGAGCGGTGTATATCTCCTGTCTGACTCTTCATATGAAGCCTGAGCGCGTGCAATTTTCCGAATCATGTTGTCTCAAGTCAGGTCGAGTCTGGAGACATTTTCTCCTGAGTCTGAGTCGAGTTGCAAGTCTCATTAAGTCGACTCGAGTCCGAGTCCCTATGACTCGAGTCCAATTGGCTGATTCTTTCACCTTCAAATAAGGTCTTAGTCGGGGTGCTGGTTTGGCGGAGTGGTTAGCAACCAGGCACCCCATGTACTTGCTTCTGCCGGTCCAGGTTCGAATCCCGCCTGTGACCAGTTTGCAGAGTGTCTTCCCCTACTCTCTCTCCCCCTTTCACAAGCCTATCCACTGTCTCTCTACTATCATTAAAGGCACAAAATGCCCAAAAAATACATTAAAAAAAAAAAATAAAAAAAAAAATAAGGTCTTAGTCCAGACCAGTGGCGGCTGCTGGTCAGTCAAAGAGGGGAAGCTCATTTTTTTTCCGGCCTACATCATAATTTTGTTTATTTATGTAAATGATCTGTGACCCTGTTTGGTGTCTTTTCCAGGGATTTTATTCCCCAAAACTCACTTTTGACCAGACAACACATTTTGTGACAGCACCTCCAGTGAGCCAGCTCACCTTGTCATAACAGGAAAGCTGAAAAGACCTGTTACTTTTCCCCACCTTTTGTACTAAATCAATCTTAGGAGTTGATCTGCCCTGCTGTTTTACTCTTATTTTCTCTTTGTAAGGAAGACTATCAAATGGCTTCGCCAAAATCTGGTCTACAACATTCATACTATCTGCCATTATGTGCAGCTTGCTAGCAGCTGGAGGAGCTACGTGAGACAATTGACAGGCTGTGAGTGTGAGTGAGAGGGAGAGAAGATCCGCATCTGCTCGTTGGTGAAAAGAAAAGTGGCAAGAGAGAGTCTTCAAACACAACGCTAGTCGTTTTTAAGAAAGATAAAGTCGCTGGAGATCGATAAAGCCTCCGGATCAGTCCAGAACAACTGAATGTAAAACTTAGAAGATGCTGTAGTAAAAGGTGATACTTTAAGATCGCTGATTGGCTCATTTCACTGTCAATCAAAAAGGGATTCGGCCTCAGACAGATCATCCAATCATCATGCAGAAGCTCAGCGTCCAGGCCAGCCCACTGCCTCATAGACCCCCAGAGACGCTGAGCGTCCGATGGGCGGCACAAAGCCCAGCGTTTATCCAATGACTATCCAGTTTCCACAGTGGAACAACCCACTCTAAGTTTTCCTGCTAAAGTCTGAAGACGCTCAGCGTCCGACTCCGCCCGTAGCGCTGAGACGCTGCGGGAATGAATAAGAAGGAAGTTGTGCCAGTTACCCATGATAAGTTGCTGATTCAGAACAAAAGATGAAGGTATTCTAGCTCATATTTAGTCAATGATATGTACACACAGCAGGACATATCAACACTTGTCTGATTCTTTCACCTTCAAATAAGATCTTAGTCCAAACGTTGGGAAATTGTTGATTAGAATAAGTCTAGTGAGCTTATTTTGTCTTAATATTGGACAAATATGGTTTTGGAAGAGGACTGATCATTGGCTGTTTCACCAGCATACGGACATAAAGACCAAATTAATACTGAATTTTAATTTGTTCTGTGTCTGTAAGTCAATCAAAGTGGATCTCTTACTCTCCTGCTGTTATTTGTGAGCGTCTACACTCCTTGAAATGCTGATCAGATTTATTTTTTTAAATATTCAGAGATAAAAAAAGATTTTTTGTGGAAGCTTCAGGCGTGGACACGTTTGCAGTTCTCTCTGACAGCCCGCAGGAACTCCGTGTCCGTGATTAACCCAGAACCAGAAGAGGTTTCACCCCGAGGTAGACTCCCTGACACACCTTGAGCAGTGAAGCCAGGAAACAAATTTTATTCCCTGAAAACTAAAAAACCCTCGGAGTCAGACCGCAGCGTGAAATTTGGGTGTGATTGACTGTTTTTCTCTGTGTTACATGAAGCGTAAAATTTCTCCTCAGCTCAATTACTGCCTGTCTTTTCACTTTTTGTCAGCATAAAAATGACTTTTCTGAATCATTTGGACTCAGATTATAGAAAATTCCAGCTCAGGGTATGACTGTGCAATCAGAAATTACTCTGTACAAAGAGGTGAGAAGATTAAGCCGAGAGTGTTTGATTAGGATTTCTTTAAAAGTTTTCACGCGTGTTCTCTATGATCAGTATCTTCAGAACAGATGTAGAGCCTTACATCAAATATTTAGCATATACTGATATATTAGCTAAAAAGATGTAAAGTGAAATGTATCCACCTTTTCCTAACAGTAAGGGGACTGATTATGAGTGTTGGGGGAAAAAAAGATGATGGGAAATCCACAGTTTTGCACCGTCATCGGGCTGCGCAATAACAAAATGAGTAAATATTTGCACAAGAGCAATAAAGTTGATCAGATTGCAAATTAAATATGTTGTCTTTCAAATGAATTAAGTTAAATTTAGGTTGAAAAACATTGGGCTTATGTTTTTATTTACCATATATACAGCGTCCCAACTTTATTTGAATCAGGGTTTGTAAATGTCCTTCTGGAAATAACAATATTCTTCTCATTCCAAGTCATTAAATCACTTTTCTTTTCCATTTTAATGACGGTTATTGCCATGTGACATTGATTTACTATTTGCTTATGTGACCTGCGTTGTGTAGTTTTCCTTCAGACAGAGATGACACAAACAGGATTTTGCTCTCTCTTCAGGATTTATTCTGTACGAAACACATAGTTAAGAGTCTCAGCATCTGGTAAACAAATATCCAGCCCATATCCGCTCCTGCACAGACAAAACAAATGCCAGCTAACTTAGAACACAGTGAACTCAAGCTAGCATAAAAAAACGTGTTCTTATAGAATAAAATGGAGAATAAAATAACTTTTTGGACACAAAATTCAGACTTAATAAAAATAACATATAGTCCTGAAACACATTAAAGTGTGTTTTTTTCCCCTGTAATTGTGAGTAATTGAGAATGTAAATTGTGTGTGTTGTCTGTTTTGTCAGGACCCCAGGAAGACTAGCTGTTGTCTTGGCGTCAGCTAATGGGGATCCTTTCAAATAAACATTAAAGTGACACGAACAATATACTTAAAATGAATGAATAGGTAGAAAAAGAAATAAAGTTAGACAAAGAACACCTACCTCTCCCCAGGGATAACATAAAAAGGGAAGCAGGAAGTGGTCTAACCAAATATAAAGGGCAACAAAAAACCAAGAACAAACTGACTGGAGGACCAGGCTCTACCAAATTAAATACCCAGAAATTTACAAGGAGACTCGAAAATACATACTTACAAACACAGGTATAATTTTTTGTAATTATATATAAAAATAATGAAAATATAATTTTACACTTAGACAGTTGAAATGTGCATAACTGAAGAGCTGGTGAGTTTGCATATAGACAAACTGTTTGACTTGTGAAGGAGCAAAGGCTTGTTTAGTAAAGACGGTGGATGTTGCAGATTCCTCTGCCTTTCTGATAGTCACCTATGTTTACCTTCGCCAAGGAGGTCATGTTACTGCCAGTGTCAGTTTGTTTGTTAGCAACATAACTCTATAAGTTATGGACGAATTTCGATTAAATTTTCAGGAAATGTCCAGATTGAGACAAGAAGCAAATGATTAGATTTTGGGAGTGATCTGGATCATCGTCTAGATGCTGGAATTTTTTAAAGGACTCTCTAACATTGCGAGATAGGACCATTTTCGGCATTTGTGCATATTACTACACCAAAAATAGTCAGGGCATTTGGAAAAAAAATACAGGACAAGTTTCCAACAGGTTCTACAAGATATCAAAGACTGATCTGGATCCTGGCAAAATTCTGGATTCTCTGATCCAGAACAAGAAAAATGTAGATATCCTTGGAATTTTCGTCATAGCAAGGGAGCAAATAAAGGCATAGACTTGCAACAAATGCCAAAATGTAGCCAAGATACTGTGGAATCTGGAGGGTTCAATTGGATTTGTTGTATCTTCAAAAACTTTTGAGCTATTCCAGAAGAAACCACCATGACGAAAAATGTGATTTTTGTGAATATCTACTGAACTTAAATAGATATCATTATGAATCCAATTGCTAATGGTATGTTTTTATGGTCAAGGAATCTAAATATATAGATGAAATAAAGGTAGGACTAATATTTATGGTCAAAATCACAATATGGGTGAGGACTGTGGACTCCGAATGCTTTTCTAGTTTAGTTTGTTATGCCTAAAATATTTTGTAGTTTTGGTCATAATTTAGTCATCTCAAATTTTAATTTTAGTCAAGTTTTTGTTGATGAAATTTCACAACATTTTACTCCATGGAATCTGCTGTAAATTAAGTCAGCTAAAATATGAATCAATCAATCTTTATTTGTGTAGCGCCAATTCATAACAAGTGTTATCTCAAGACACTTTACAATAGAGAATATAACTCTTCATTTTATGGATACACATAGAAGCATAGATACATATATACACAAATATATACATCCAACATCCAACATGAATCCACAGAGCCAATCATGAATCCCTTCATCATGGCGGTAAGAAAAACCTTCTGTTAAGCAACAGAAAAATCTGAATTGTAAAGGTTAAGGCATTTTTTTTTGTTTCTTTGAATTACTGAAGTCATGTTTTACACTTAGATAAAATGAAACATCTAACGACCCTTTACTGAAAGCTAGTAAAAAGAAAAAATTAAATATCCTTGGAATTTTCGTCATATCTAGGGAATAAATAGAACAGACTTGCAACAAACACCAAAATATAGCCAAGATACTGTGGAATCTGGAGTGATCAATTTGATTTGTTGCATCGTCAAAAACTTTGGGGCTAGATCCAGACGAAAACCGCCATGACGAAAAATGTGATTTTCACAAATAAATACTGAACTAAAATAGTTACTGTTATGAATCCAGTTGCTAATGGTATGTTTTCATGATCAAGGAGTCTAAATATTGAGCTGAAATAAAGGTAGGATGAATATTTATGGTCAAAATCACAATATGTGCGAGGACTGTGGTGCTGGAGTGCTTTTCTAGTTCCAAATGAAGATGTGCTGTTTCTGTTGTAGGCAGAATCCTTGCACTGCGTCTAAATTGCTCCTGTATGCTGATTAAACTGTCTAAATAAATGAAGGTTTGTTTGGTGCTTTTCTCTCGGGCACAGTTTGTTTGTTTCCTCCCTCTCTGCGTGTTTCCTTCCTCCTCTGTTTCTTCTTTTCTTT
The DNA here is from genome assembly GCA_036419115.1 of Scarus forsteni. Lineage (NCBI taxonomy): Eukaryota > Metazoa > Chordata > Actinopteri > Labriformes > Labridae > Scarus > Scarus forsteni. The sequence continues at coordinate 3,002,771 of JAZDUH010000283.1, forward strand.
ATCTTTCTGCGCTCAGCCACAACTCCCAGAGAGGAGCCGTTTAGCACATCAAAACCTGCTGCTTTCCAGATAAAAGTTACCCGATCAAGGCGTGTTTGCAGATGGAGGCTCCCTGCAATATCATGACATTTACTGCCCACAATCCCGCGCGCGGCCGGACTGATAAGCGTCGGCTCGAGCGGGTCTTTATCCTCGACCGGGAGCTGTGACGGACCGAGCCGAGCCGGTGCATTGTGGGAGCTGTGCTGAATCACCGCGGAGATATCTGAACCTCAAACAGCTGGGGGAAATTGCTCTCTGAAGCTGCAAGAAAAATACTCCATTTCAAAAGTGATGCTTGGAAAAAGCCAATATGCAATTGATTTTTTTCTGCTTTCCTCAGAGACGGAGTTTCAGGCTGAATGTTTGAGGCTGAAAACGGCACACGAACAGGGAAATGTGGCACCGGCAAGGGCTCTGTGACACGAAATGTTCTGCTGCCAGCCAACAACGAATGTTTGTCCTGCATGAGGAGCAGCTCTGGGGAGAAAAAGCAATTTCTGAGCGTAAAAGCAGGGAGCAGACAGGGTGTTAGAACAAGGAAGAGCAGATGTTTGGATCAGGGGTGAAGCCAAGGGTGAAGCTGGCTCTGGGTGGTGTCAGAATTAACCAGTGGCCATGTGGTCGAGCAGTTAAAGAGAATTTCATCATGATTTTCGTTCAGACCATTAAATTACAGCCAGCGACTGTTTGATAGTGTTTTTAGCAACAGATGGAAAAATATTAAGTTCAAACCAGGCATGAAAATGGAGAAAAATGCTGGCTCAAGTAACTTGTAATGAAGAAGATTGTTTCCAAAAAGGCTTATCTACTTGGATTTCCATTCACAAACTCTGATTCCAATGAAGTTGGGACACTGTGTGAATTGTAAAAACGAACAAAACTACTAAAAATTGAAACCCTTTTAAGCCTAAATGCAGTTTTAATACACTTAAAAGACAAGATATGTAATGTTTAAAACTGCAAATTTTAATTGTTTTCTACAAATATTCACATATTTGGAATTTTATACCTGCAACATATTCCATTCTCCATGTGGTCGAGCAGTTTGAGAGCATTTCATCATGATTTTGGTTCAGACTATTAAATTACAGCCAGCGACTGTTTGATGAGTGTTTTTAGCAACAGATGGAAAAATATGAAGTTCAAACCAGGCATGAAAATAGAGAAAAAAGCTGGTTCAAGTGACTTGGAATGAGGAAAAGATTGTGTCTGAAAAGGCTTATCTACTTGGATTTCCATTCACAAACTCTGATTTCAATGAAGTTGGGACACTGTGTGAATTTGATTTGTTGATTTGATTTTAAAGCTTTATTTCTAACGTGTTAGTGTCGCACGAAGTGGACTGGAAGACAACAAACAAAACTACTTAGAATAGTTGAAACAACAATAATTTTAACACGTCCAAAAATAAGGAGAATGAAGCATAAGCTTATTTAAACTGATCCCTTCTCCACGACTCAATCAGGCAGTCTTTGCCAAACATACTTATCTACAAGAACCAGAAAATAAACAGTCAAAATAAACAAATACATGAGTCATTTATGAAAACACTGTGTTTTTGTACCCCTTTTTAACCCCGGGTCATGCTTGGACAAAACTTGAGCTCTACACCCGATCTGATCCACAAACAGAAACACAAAAACTTTTAATGTTGTTCATACTCGCTGATGTTTTAAGTTGAGCTCCCCCTTCGGAAGTAGATTGTTTATTGCTTTAAACATGATTTGTGCTGTTTGAAAGTGAACCAGGTCCATGAATCTTAATGGTTTGGATTTAAAGAATTATGAATTTGTGTGATCTCTATATCCAGTTGTATGAATATTTCTGATAGCTAAATCGGAAACAAAAACAGGACACAAAGATTTGCAAATCCTTTTCAACTTGAAATTAGTTTTACTACATAAAAAGACAGGATATTTAATGCTCAAACTAATAAATATCATTGTTTTAAAATATATTCACCAATTTTGAATTTGATACCTGCAACATATTCTAAAAAAGCTGGGACAGGGGCGACTAAAGATTGTGGAATTTTAGGAATCCCTTAAAGAGACCTGTTTGGAAGATTCCACAGGTGAACAGGTTAACTGGAAACAGGTGGGGGTTGGGATTGGGTTGTTCATGAGCAAAGATGTTCTGCAAGTTCATCTCTACATCTACAAGGTCACGGTCAATCTCTGGCCAAAAAAACAACAAAAACAAGGTCACAAACTAATATTTCGTTGTCCTGCCTTTAGCTTTGATTACAGTCTCATTCTCTGTTTCTTTAAGCTTCTCCAATGTCACAGATTTGTCCCAGATCACAGCACTGCCCCCACAGGCTTGGACAGTAGGCACTAGGCATGATGGGTGCATCACTTCACCTGCCTCTCTTCTTACCCTGATGCTCCCATCACTCTGGAACAGGGTCAATCTGGACTCATCAGACCACATGACCTTCTTCCAGTCCTCCACAGTCCAATCTTTATGCTCCCTAGCAAACTGAAGCCTTTTTTCTGCTTAGCCTTACTGATTAGTGGTTTTCTTAAGGCTACACAGCTGTTCAGTCCCAATCCCTTGAGTTCCCTTCACATTGTGTTTGTGGAAATGCTCTTACTTTCACTATTAAACACACCCCTGAGTTCTACTGTTGTTTTTCTTTGATTTGATTTGGCCAAACGTTTAAGTGATTCACCGATCACCATCATTCAGGATTTTATTCTGACCACATTTCTTCCTTGAAGACGATGGTTCCCCACTATCCTTCCAGTTTTAATAATGTGTTGGACAGTTCTTAACCCAGTTTTAGTAGTTTCTTCAATCTCCTTAGATGTTTTCTCTGCTTGATGCAAATGATTTGACCCTTCTTAAACAGACTAACATCTTTTCCACGACCACAGGATGAGTCTTTGACATGGTTAAGAAATGAGAAGCTGCTCATGTCATCAGCTGGAGTTAAATAACTGAAATAACCAAGCAGTAATTATCCAACAGGAGGCTCGTACCTCTTTCCTTAGTTAAATCCAAGTGGTGACTTTTTTTTGGCCAGACAGTGTATCAACAACACCCAGAAACACCGCCGGCTTCTCTGGGCCGAGCTCATCTGAGATGGACTGAGGCAAAGTGGAAAAGTCTGCTGTGGTCTGAGTCCACATTTCAGACTGTTTTTGGACATCATGGACGTGGTGTCCTCCAGGCTAAAGAGGAAAAGGACCATCCAAAAGGCTTCTATGACTCCATGTGGGTGGACGACATGAAACCAATAAGGGATCGATGTGGACTACATGAGCATCTCTTCTGGCGGAGAATCAGCTCGGTGGAATGACGGCTTCCCAAAGGACCAACACGGCCTGTCAGGGACAATCTGTGGATTCATTTCACCTGTTATTATTTGTCTCACTACATCTCTCTTAGCTGGACAAATAAAGTCTCGTAGAAGAGCCCATGTCTGTATTACGGTGATGTATTTTCTGGTGTAATAATCTGTGCAGAGGGAGAAAATGAAACCAGCTGTGGGGCTGACCCTTTATTTTCCGAGCGAGGAAACGCCGGAGCGAAACGTCCAAACCAATTTAATGATTTTCATCCTACACATGATGATGATTTCCCTCCTGAATCTGCAGCTTGCTGTGTCCTCAAAAATCTGACAGTTTCATCAAGTCTAAGTGTTTTATATTCTCCAGAACAGTGTTGGCAAAATGAAAAGAAATGGAAATGTTCTTTTTGTGAGGGAAGTTTGCATCATGTTCCTCTGTGACTCACTGACCTGGATCTTCTTGTTCAGGGCTGCAGAAGGAGATTCTCCGAGCATCCGCCGAGCTAAAAGCATTGTGACATCAGCTGTACATCACCAGGTACAGTAAAGTGATCAATAAGGCCACACTCTGCATGAGGATGATGGGAGCAGACAGTAAATCCATAACTCCTCAGACTGTGAAATGAGTCTGTAGCTCTTTGAGACAACAGCTCTTAAAGCTCGGGCTTTTATAATGCAATCACCGGCTGCTTTAGTAGAAACTCAATGCATATAAGCGCGTAGACAAGGCCAAGACGACCTGTGGAAGTTCAAACTGAGCATCAGAGTAGAGAAGAAAAGTTATTGATGGCTGTGATTCAGCAACGCCCACAGATATTGTACTGTTTTTGTTTGCTTACTCTTTTTAATTTCTGCCCAAAAGTACACTATCTTGCCAAAAGTATTCACTCACCAATCTGACGTGGGTCCACCCTTTGCAGCTATAACAGCTTCAACTCTTCTGGGAAGGCTGTCCGCAAGGTTTAGGAGTGTTTATGGGGAGTTGATCCACACCAGACTCTGTCCTCCATGTCTTTATGGACCTGCTTTGTGCTCTGGTGCACAGTCATGTTGGAAGAGGAAGGGGCCAGCTCCAAACTGTTCCCACAAAGTTGGAGCATGGAATTGTCCAAAATGTCTTGGTGTGCTGAAGCATTCAGAGTTCCTTTGACTGGAACTAAGGGGCCAAGCCCAGCTCCTGAAAAACACCCCCACACCATAATCCCCCCTCCACCAAACTTTACACTTGGCACAATGCAGTCCCACAAGTATGGTTCTCCTGGCAACCTCCAAACCCAGACTGGTCCATCAGATTGTCAGATGGAGAAGCGTGATTGGTCACTCCAGAGAAGGCGTCTCCACTGCTCTAGAGTCCAGTGGCGGCGTGCTTTACACCACTGCATCCACGCTTTGCATTGCACTTGGTGATGTGAGGCTTGGATGCAGCTGCACAAAGCAGAGCACAAAGCAGGTCCATAAAGACATGGATGACAGAGTCTGCTGTGGATCAACTTGACTGGCCTGCACAGAGTCCTGACCTCAACCCCATAGAACACCTTTGGGATGAATTAGAGCAGAGACTGAGAGCCAGGCCTTCTCGTCCAACGTCAGTGCGTGAGCTCACAAATGCTCTTCTGGAAGAATGGTCAAAAATTCCCATGAACACTCCTAAACCTTGTGGACAGCCTTCCCAGAAGAGTTGAAGCTGTTATAGCTGCAAAGGGTGGACCCACGTCAGATTGAACCCTATGGATTAGGAATGGGATGGCACTTAAGTTCATATGTGAGTCAAGGCAGGTGAGCGAATACTTTTGGCAGTATTGTGTATTTTAGAGCTCCAGAGTACATGTTCGTCTTCTTAGCTGAGTATCAGGATGATTAAAACCTGATTAAAATGACAGTTTGTAGATATTTACCTGTTTCCGAGTGTTAATCTGCCTCGGGCTGATCAGCTCTCTGCGCTTGAACAAAAATAGAAAGATCACCTCAGCTCAGCTCGGCTCAGTCTCCTGTGACTCAAGCAGATGTTCCTTCAAACATTTATGTCTCGTATTACGATGTTTTAGGGACCAAATGTTTGTGTTGATAACTCAGGCTGTCAGAAATCCATCCTCGTCCTCCCGTTTTCATCTTTCTTTATCTTTTTAAATTAGGAGCTGTCAGGACTCCTCATAAACCTGCTCTCCGCTCACCTCTGTCCTCAACTGGCCTGACTCGCTCAGACTCACAGCTGCTTCCCTTTTCTCCTCATTACAACAAAAATACCCCAAACTGTGCACTTATGCTGGACTTACTGACAATATAAGCTCACAGGAGAGAGAATTTGGTTGTACAATTATTTATTTTGTATTTAGTTTCCACCCAAATGTCTTCATCAGGAGCTCTGGACTGCTTGAACTTCTGCCATGAGCTCCATTTGAGACTAAACCCTGCTTTAAAGCTATAGTGCGTAACTTCGGTCGCCCTCAAGCGGAATAACAATAAAGCCGGCGCTTCCATATGACGTACGCCCAGCCTGCTAACATTACAACATTGCGTTCATAGCACCATTTACAAGAAAATAATAATAAAGTACTTATATAATTATAAACCAAGTCAAGGCAACATCTGTGTCTGCCCTCAGCCCAATTTCTGCCTACAAGGCTCTCCACCGAGGAAAAGCCACGTTAATACAAATCCGCGTTTGCCTTCTCCGTCGGTCACTTTCCTTCTTCACTAGCAATCCTTCAGCCGAACGTCCAGGCTTTTTTTTTGTGGTCGGATCCACTTCTGGACTGTGTCTCGGCCGTTTCTTTGGCTTCTCTGCCATGTCGCTTCCTTGTTCTGCCTGCGCTCTGCTTGTTGCTACGAGACTCTCCGCTCGTCTTCCCCCTCTCTTCTTGTTGTGACGTAAAACGTGTAATTCCTGCGCACCAACGCGGGAATGTTGCCGGTCGACAAGCAAAGCAAAATTATATTGAAAAATACCGCGAGATGTTAGAGGAGCCGATCGGCTTAATCTGCATTGTGTCATCTCCTCTAGTAGTGGCTTGGCTGAACGGAGATTCACGAACATGTAGAAGTTACGCACAAAACAAAACAAACAAAAAAAATGCACATAATTTGGGGTATGTATGTGTGTATGTGTATGTATGTGTTGTGTATGTGTGTGCATATGTATGTATGTATATATACATATATATACATGTGTATGTGTGTATATGTATGTATGCATATACTGTATATGTGTATATGGATAGGCATATATTTATATGAACAGTATAGTCAATTATGTTAGAGTTTGAACAGGACATTGATCCTGAGAAGAACTTTCTTAACAGTATTAAGTCACAAAGTAGCTACTTCACAGATCAACAGTTTAATTCAGAAATTACGCATGATCAAGGCATATCTATTATTCATTTCAACAGTAGAAGTTTATATGCAAATTTCCAGAATGTTAAAGAATATTTAGGGAAATTCAAAAATCCATTTAACATCATAGCCATCTCTGAAACTTGGATTAATTTAGAGCGGGGTGATGACTTCAGCTTGTTAGGATATAATTTTCATTGTGTTAATAGGAAGGATGGGAAGGGTGGGGGAGTGGCTTTGTTTATTGACGAGTGTCTGGAATATAAGGTCCATGAAAATCTGTGTATTGTCATTGATGAGGTAATGGAATGCATCACTATAGAAGTGAATATGCAAAGGGAAAAAAATATAATAGTGAACTGTTTGTACAGGAAACCAGGCAGTAATATTGATATATTTATTGCCACAATGGAGAAAATATTAAGTACTATAAAAAATAAGATAAGTTACTTATGTGGAGATTTCAACATAGATTTACTTAATACCAATAAGCACAAGAAAACAGATGAATTTATTGAGTTGTTGTACAGCAAAGGTATGCGTCCATTAATCACCAAACCTAGTAGGATAACGGTAGATCGTGCATCTCTTATTGACAACATATTTACAGATAATATGGATAGCAATATTGAAAATGGATTGTTAATAGCAGACATTTCAGACCACCTACCAGTGTTTGCTATTCATAGATGTGGCTTTCAGAAGGAGAGAAAGACTACGCAGATTATTTTTAAAAGGAAAAGACGTGAGGAGGATCTCGAATCATTTAGAAATGATTTAATAAATACAAACTGGAGTAGCATTTACAATGAAAATGATGTAAGTATTGCCTATAACACATTTTTAGACATCTACAAGAAACTATACGATAAAAATTGCCCGATAATGAAATATAAATTCAGTAATAAACATTTGGATAAACCATGGATGACGAGGGGGATTCAGAATGCATGCAAAAAGAAGAATATGTTATATAAGCAATTTATTATACAAAGAACAAAAGAATCTGAGCAAAAATATAAGAGGTATAAAAATAAACTTATTAATATTATTAGGACAAGTAGAAAGACTTACTATGGTAAATTAATTGAAGAAAACACAAATAATATAATATTAAAGGAATATGGAATATATTGAATGGATTAACTAAGTCTGAAAATAAAGTGGGTCACCCAGACCACTTTGTTGTAAATGGCAAAGAGGTCTATGATAAATCTAAAATAGTGGAGGGTTTTAATAATTTCTTTGTTGAAGTGGGGCCAAAATTGGCGAGAGAAATTAACAATGCTGGGCAGTCTGTTGCTGATGCAGACATCTGTATTGACAGTGTGAGGGATTCAGTATTTCTGGGAGCAGTGACACAAAAAGAGATCATTGACACTGTTAAGTTATGTAAAAACAAATTCTCAACAGATGAAGATGGTATTGACATGTTTTTAGTTAAAAATACAGTAAATTGCATCATAGATCCACTTACTTACATATTTAATTTGTCTTTCCGAACAGGAGCCTTTCCAGAAAAGATGAAAGTTGCAAAGGTCATTCCACTTTTTAAATCTGGTGATAAACACTCATTCACCAACTATAGACCGGTCTCTCTGTTGTCACAGTTCTCAAAAGTTCTGGAAAAACTTTTCAACAATAAACTGGACAAATTTATAGAAAAAAACAACATTTTAATGGAAAGTCAGTATGGGTTCAGATCAGGTAGATCCACCTCCCTGGCCTTGATGGAATTAATCGAGGAAATAACTACTAGTCTTGATTCAAAGAAATTCACTCTTGGAATATTTGTTGATTTAAAGAAGGCGTTTGACACCATCGACCACGGCATTTTGCTGAAAAAGATGGAGAAGTATGGTTTAAGGGGGGTGGCTCTAGACTGGCTGAAGAGCTACATCAGCAACAGAGTTCAGTTTGTTCAGGTGGGTCATCACAGGTCAAGTTATTTAGACATTACCTGTGGTGTCCCACAAGTCACTACTGGGCCCTAAGTTGTTTATTTTATATATCAATGATATATACAAAGTGTCTGACTTATTAAAATTTATTGTGTTTGCTGATGACACCAATATTTTATGTACTGGAGATAACATAGAGCAGCTGCTAGATATGGTCAAGAATGAATTGTGTAAACTGAAATGCTGGTTTGACAGAAACAAATTATCACTAAATATTACTAAAACAAAATTTATGGTATTTGGAAATAGAAAGACAGATGGTATAATTGAGTTGGCAATTGATGACATACTTATTGATAGAGTCTATGAAAATAAGTTCTTGGGTATTCTGGTTGACCATAAGCTGTGCTGGAAACCATACATAAAATATTTGTGCTCAAAAATATCAAGAAGTATTGGAATAATCAGCAAAACAAAATATTTACTGCCACAAAAATCACTACGCACCCTCTACTGCTCCATGATCCTGCCATACCTCTCCTACTGTGCTGAAGTCTGGGGTAACACATATAAGACCAATCTACAAAAGATCTGCACATTACAAAAAAGAGTTATACGGATCATAAATCATGCTGGATACAGAGATCACACTAACCCTCTGTTTTTACAATTAAAACTGCTAAAATTTTATGACATAGTTAATCTGATGACAGCTCAAGTGCTATTTAAAGCATTGCACAATAATTTACCCGGTAATTTACAAAAAAAATTCAAAACCAGAGAGGGGGGCTATAATCTAAGGGGTGAACATCATTTCATTTTTCCAATCACTCATTCAACTCTTAAAAGTTTGTGCATTTCTGTTTGTGGAGTCAAACTCTGGAACAGACTGGATGTCACTTTAAAAATGTGCAGTAACATGCAAATATTTAAATTACACTATAAAAAAGTACTACTAAACTCATACAGGTAATTTAGTAATAACATGGCCTTGGACCAAAACTCTGATAACTATTAACATATGTAAGTAATTATAGTCAGTAACTTAAAATGTAGTTTCGAACAGATACTACGGGGAATTTTATAGTATTATGAGATGGATGCTTATGAATACTGTTGACATTAAAATGGTTTGATTACATAAACACTGTATAAACAATATGTGGATTCCTATTATATGAACATATAATGTATATAATGAGTTCTCTGAAGTGCTAACTTATATTGAGGATGTTTTGTTTGTTGTCGTGGTGATTATTATGAAGAAGGGGGTTACTATTGCCCATGAATTCACATTGTGTCCATGAATAGGACAGCGGGTTTAGAGACATAAATTTTTTTAGTATTGTCTCTGATTTGTTGTGAAGGGGCAGGACTAGATAAGCTTTTTTGCTTCTTTCTGTTCCTTCTCAAACTGGTTGCTGTGCATGTGTTTGTACTCACATGCTTAATTTGTTAATATACTGTAGCAGTACAGTTTGATTTACATATTAATTGTTGGATTTGGTTGTTGTTTGTTATTTCTTTATTTCCTTTTGTTTTCTGTTTTTTAAGTTTGAGATAAATAAATAAATAAATAAAATAAAATAAATAGTTTTAAGTTAACTTTCAGACAGTTGGGCAACTTACTTTAATAAAAGTAATTAGTTACAGTTACTAGTTACTTTCCCCAAAAAACTAACTGAGTTACTAACAGAATTACTCTTTCATAAATGTAATTAGTTACCAGGGAGAGTAACTGATGCGTTACTTTTTTGAGAAAGCTTCTGCTGCTTCAACACTGTGTCCTTCCTCTAGATTTTAGATTTACTAACAAACACTTTTTTTAATTTTTATCCATTTTACATTTCAATTTTAAAGTAATATTTCTTCTTTTTTCTCTTCATTTATTTCTTCAACATCCTTTTGTTTGGAGGTGGAACATCCTTTTCTTTACACAGAAGTGAAGGGAGGGGCTGCTGTTATTTATAACTCTGTTATTGCTAAACAGTCTAACCTTGATTTTTGTAACCAAACAGACATGTCAGGTTTTTATCTAAGTTTTATCATAATCCTCTACAGCTTTATTATGGTGAAAACAGTAGTGGCCACATTAGAAATAAATTTTATTCTGGCTATGAGGATTTAATTTAGGCGGAAACATCATTTTTATGGTAAAATTTAAATTTGTGTTAGGGTGGGATAAAAAAAATTCTAATAACTTCTGAATTGGGTTTATATTGATGGCTTGGGGGCACATAAGTCCAAATGAGCAACTGCACTATTGGAACAAGCCCAACAAACTGTAGCCCACAACTCCCAATATACACATGCAAGTTAGAAAAAGAAGAAGCCAAAAGTCACGTATAGTAGGCAGACCTGGCAACTCTGGCATCGAGTTCTCTCGTCTATCTGTTAGCGGTGCAGCTCCTGTCTGAGTCTGACTGAGTGAGGGATCGGTGCAAAGTAACGCGCCACATTTCACTGTCGGTATCGGTAACGGCTCATAATGTTTGAAATAGTTTAACGGTCAAATTATGTTCAATCTTTTCTAGGGGTTCCATCATTTTTGTCCAGGCCAGTTTCATTAGTTTGTTTTTTAAAATAATTCTGTTGAACCACAATTAAAAAGCAATGTCTGATTTTCATTAGTTGATTTTCAATACATTTTTATTTATTGTTACTTTTGTCAGTTTCAAGTTATTTCAGTGACCATGTGGCCACGTGTGTATGTGTTGTGTGTATTTTAAAATAATCGGGGAAACTAAATGGGGATGTGTTCTTCTAGTAAGATAAAAAAATAAATGAAAATTGAAATTTTAAAAAAGAAACACTGATTATTTGTGAAAGATTTGCACCGAAAAAGTTGTTTCTGTCTGAGCAGCTCATCACTGTCAGTCAGAAAGTGAGAAAAACCCATCCAGACTGACGGAGGAGGAGGATGGAGATGAACCAGCTCAGTTTGTCTCTGCAGAGAGCTTTGAGTCTAAATGAAAGAAATTCACTGATTTAGTCCAATCAGCACACATTAGCGCCTGTTAGCATGGTTAGCGTTTCGTAGCTCTCAACCCTCTGCCTTACAATCCCTGCTGCAAACACCTCTCTGATCACCGACCTCCATACAATCACCAAAACAAACCTTTTGGTCCTGACCTACCTGACCGCCCACAGCTCGAGTTTGCATGTTCCCCCCACAGACTCGCTGAAGTCTCATTTCACCCTGACGTTCAGCTGACACACACAGAAACCATCAGACGGAGAGACACAGAAACCAATTTATTCTCCCAGAGGAGCAGGAAATGGAGCAGATTACGATTCAGCGTGGAGACGGTTGGAGAAAGAGAGGCATTCTGGGAAACAGGAAATCACCAGAGATGGAGAAGGCAGGCGGAGGATAGCAAAGAAAAGTCAATTACACTTTATCACACGTGAGGAAGAGATGATAGCTGCTTCATATTAATACAGACACTCGTTATATTGAGATAAATTATTCTCGCTCATTAGTGAACAAACTTTGTCAGGCTTAAATATCTGATGCTATCAATCATACACTCGCTGTTTCCTTCAGTAAGCTTCTTAAAGGAACACTACACCCAAACAACAATTTGGCCTCATTTTCTACTCACCCTCATGCTGAGCAACACTCTGGAGCACTTTTTTGATGTCTCAAATGCAGCTGGAGTCCGGGGGGCATTTCGTTGTCAACAAGAAGGATCCATCTAACATTAGGGGCATTGAAGAAGTCTAGCGAAGGTCATAAAGCCATAAAATCCAAAAGTCTGCTCCATATCCTTTGCTGTAATCCATAATTAACGAAACAGAGGTCCTGTTTAAACAAGCAAAGTAGCTGTCACCATAGATTCTTGAGTGTCTTGCAGCGGCTCTCTGCAGCTCATGTGTGAGCAGTAATGATTGGGAATGGGCGTTTGAGGCCCCATCCACAAGAAGACAAACCGAGGTCTAAACTAGGGATGGGAATTTCGACTAATTTCCCCGCCGACTAGTCTCAAATTTTATTTGCGACTAGTCGGCTAGTCTATAAACAAGAAAACTCGCAATTTAATACACATATTCAGTTAAAAGTTTAACATGCAAATGTGTATTTAGGAACTATTTTAGCCCAAACATTCAGGACAAACTGTTAATTTAAATTCTATTGATGTAACAACAACTGACTGAATAAAGTTGAACAATTTAAAGAGAAATACATTTCTGATACGTTTGCCAATGCAATGCATGGCATTTATTATAAATACTGCTTTGGTATGAAACTTAGATGCAGCAGCATGACAATTCCAAACATACAACATAGTAGCCTAGAATAGAATTTCCCTGAAATCTCTGGCACTTAAGACTAGTGCACGATTCAAGAAACTTTCATTTCTTAAGAATATTTAACTGTAATTGGAAGGTCAGGATATTTTAAATAAAATAAATTGAACAAAAAATATTGTAAATTTAACAAACAAAAAAGAGAAAAAAAAGCAATGAAAATGAAATGGCCTATCTTTTAGCAAAATTGCATGTAAATAAAAATAATTATACTAGTCAAAAACAAAAAAAAATAGACCCTGTCTCTGTAAAGAAAAAACAAAACTCACACAACAATAAAAACTCTGGCCTAAATGAAATGGAGTTTATACAGTTCAGGAATTGTGACATGTACTTTCTCCCAGTCAATTCGTACTATCTGTCAAACATTTGTAACTGCTGGCTTTTCAGCCGTATTGAAGGGCTGCACTTCTACTTAATGTAGCGAAGCAGCGCTGTCTGTGAGCGCTTCATTTTGGGCTTTTATCTATATGTTCTTTGCCGACCAAACACCTCAGTAAGTGTTGACTGTCAGGACAAAGGCTCCGCTGCACCTGCACATCTTCGTCGCCACTACTTTCAAACAAATGTGACACATGCGCTCGTAGGTGTTCATGAGCTCACACCTTGTTCATCCTGTTTAAAACCAACACATTCTCACACTGGGGCAGCCGGCTTAAGAACCGTATCTTTTGTGCCATCATTCATATTAGCGTTTGTTTCCCGTTACTCCTCAGGGCGCTCACTTCAGCTCTCTCCGTGTGTCCGCGCAAGCGGCCCCGTCTTCACCCCGAAGATCGCATGTTTGACAGATGCTCACTCGGCTATAAATCCGCTATAGAACCGATGCACCCCGGTGTTAAGAAAGATAGACGTAGTGAGCCATCTTGTCATTCAGCCTCTTTGGTAGTAAAAGAGGAGGAAAACAAACATGCAGGATACTGCAGGTGGCATTTCTCGCCAGACGAGTGACAGTGTTCAGTTAGTAGCAGAGGCAGAGGAATGTTTTTTTTTAATACGGGAGAATTACGGGAAAAATATATATACGGGAGGACGGCGGGAAAGAGGGGTAAAATACGCTAGTTTCCCGGCCAAAACGGGAGACTTTACAGCTCTGCGCAGAGGCGTGAAGAACAAGATGCATGATGCTTAATGTAGCGTTTAACCGACTAGTAAAATACTAAACGATTAATAAATAAGTAGGCGGTTAACCGATTAAACGACTAGTCGCGCACATCCCTAGTCTAAACGCGTATGTTTTTTGCCGAATCTGCGTATCATCCATACGAAGACGGCGTTTTGGGGGTCTGTAAACGATCATTTTTGAAACCAGGTTCCAGAGTGGAAAGATTTTGAAATGCCGTATACGCAGCTCCATGATTACTGGCTCTCTGCAACTTTTCAGATACGCTTACGTCATAGTTTCATATCTTCATTGACACGCATGCGCCACACACGACAACGGCAACAACAATGGTGGCGTACGGTGTAGCATATGTGCTGATGAAGCTAGTGACCCTACTATCCCTGTGTCAGCAAAATCACCTTCCTCTCAATCACCAACAAACAATTATGGAGGACACATTACGGCACTTCATGATCACTTTATCATATTCTCTGTTTACAACTTTTGCCGCAAGTGCTCATGCCCACTGTTTTTTCATCTGTTTCCGCTTGTTTCCGTCACATCGTTACAGCGCCCCTAGAGGTTTTCATGCGTATCAAGTGCATTCATGTGGATGCACACATTTTCTGAGATGCCTTCGTCTTTATGTCAATCGTTTTTGAAACTGTTAAGCGTTTTGTCCTTGTGTGGATGGGGCCTCAAACTCTGAGTTTCACAAAAACAGATCTCATTGATCCACTGCTTGCATTATTTGGGGTGAAACCTACAACCGTTCAACTCTTCAGTAATCAAAACAACATGATTTGGTATATAAACTGTTAGCAAGACGATTGGTCTTGTTGAATTGGAAACAGAGGAAACCCCAAACCCACGCAGCTTCATTAAATAATGTAATGCAATATTTTGAATTATAAAAAAACAAATACTTGTGAAGGGAAAAAGAACACTTATTTTATTGTATATGGCAACTAGGGATGTAACGGTATGAAAATTTCATATCACGGTTAGTGTGACCAAAATTATCACGGTTATCATTATTATCGCGGTATTGTTGCAGTGTGCTCAAAATGTTCAAAAAGTACTATTACACACACTTAAAATCATTTAACCCCTTTAAAATTATAATTAAAACAGGTCTTTTTGTCCATACATGTGTCAGGAGATGTTCTTTGAGTACATTTTTTACCCTTTTTCATGAGGAAAAAAAGTAAACAATTCTGGCGAGTATTTGTCATTATTATGTTATTAATGTTCAAACAGTGTGTAATTATAAGAAAATAAAAAACATATTTAAACTTCAAACAGGGTTCTCTTCATGAAAAAAATTGTAAATGAACATGTTCAAATTTTTGAGATGACAAAAAAGAAACTTTAAACTTGTACCTATTTTACAAACACTCACACATTTTAGTTTGCCTGCAGCATTAGTGTCCATGTTACAGCTCGTTATATTAGACCATGTCCAGGCCTTTTTTTTACTGATGATCGTCCCTGAGAGAATTGCTGTCCAGTTAGTCCCCTTCCACGACTCTCCTCTGGTCTCCTCTCTCCCTGGCAGATCTCCTTCTTTAATATTTCCAAATTATGATTGATGAAATCCACATTCAAGATTTCCTGCTGCTTAACAGAAGGTTTTTTCTTGAGCCATGATGGAGGGATTCATGATTGGCTATATGGATTCATGTTGGGTGTTGGATGTATATATTTGTATATATATGTATATGTGTATCTTTATATGTATATATATCTATGCATTTATGTGTATCCATAAAATGAATAATTCTTGCTCTATTGTAAAGTGTCTTGAGATAACACTTGTTATGAATTGGCGCTATACAAATAAAGATTGATTGTTTATTGTTTATTGTTTATTCAGAGCCCCATTAGCTGCAGCACAGCTACAGCTATTCTTCCTGGGGTCCAACCAAATTAAACATAGATTATAAAAGCAATAAAGTTAAAAGAAAAAACAGAAAACAAAAAGTAAAGAGCAGAAAAACATCAAACAAGGCCAATTTTCCTTCCAGATGTAAAGAATTCATATACATGGAAGAAAATGGCATTTTAGTAGTCTCTTGAATTGTTTTAAATTAATGTCCACTTTTACATGTGCAGGTAAAAAATTCCATTCTCTCATTCCTCGGTACAGAACTGTTCGCTTGATTGAGTTAGATGTTGTCTTAGGTATTGAGAAATTCCCAACACTAGCATGTCTGGTGTTGTGATTATGGCTTTCTGCACTAAAAGTGAGCTTTTCAAACAAATCATACGGTGTTCTTGAAACCGATACATTTCTAATCACAATCAGCAGTGAATAAAGAAGTCTCTCTTTGACCATTAGCCAGTTGAGCTTTTTGTGCATAGATACAATATTTGTTCTATTGCCACACTTCAGAACTGTACGAGCCGCTCTGTTTTGCATACATTGTAATTTGTTTAACAATTCATTATTGGCATTGGACCAAACTGCTGGGCAATAGTCAAGATGTGATAATATGAGTGATTGGGTTACTATTTTTAAAGTTCTCTGGTCCATATAGGAGGCGTGTCTCCTTATAATTGCTGTGCCTCTTCCCATTTTTGCAATAATAAGACATGTGTTTCTTCCACGAAAGTGTGTTGTCCACTGTTACTCCCAGAAGTTTGGTTTCATGCACTTGTTTTATAGAGATGTCATTTAATTTGATATTAAGTGCAGGATTTCGAGCAACATTATAATTGTTGAAAACAAGAACTATGACAGAAAAAGACGATCAATTAAATAATACGGCAAAACTAAATACGGCGAATAAACCACAAAAGAACTGCAAAAAACTCACTCCAGAATGATACAAATGCTATTATTCACAAGATTTATACATTATTATGACAGAAAATACTGATAATCGCCTATAATTCGCCCGGGTATGGCTCTCTGAATCTTCTCTATCTCTCTCCAGCTCAGTCACTCGAGGAGTTACAGCAGTTCAATTGCGTCTTTATCTTCTGCCGCAGCTTCGTGTTTTTGACAGGGTGACTGTCTTCTATCAGTTTCCCCTCGGCATCCTTTTAAAATCCAAAATTTGACCGGAGTACTGAGTAGTGGACACACATAGTTCCGCCTTTTTCAGACAAAGAATGGCATCACCGTGCGTTACTGACAGTGTGGTGATCAAACTCAGTAACTCGGTAATTAAAACGGGGAATGCTAAGGACAACCGTGGGAATTTTTACCGCGGTTTACCATTTTACTGGTAACCATTACATCCCTACTGGCAACCTGTTACTGATTATTTTAACAAAACAAACCCTTGAAGGAGAGGATGGTTGAAAGAACTGATATAACTTCACATCCAATTTTATTTTATTCCACATTTTTAGTTTTTATAAGTATTATTATTTTCAGAGTTATCATTGTATGAAAGTTTTGTACATTGTACATTTGTATTTTTTTCTGTTTTGAAAACAATGTTTATATTATTTATCAAAAAGAACAAAAATACCATAAACCACCTATAAACCAATTATTATTGTTATTATTACCAATCCAGGCCCAATTATGTTACTTTTAGGGGCCTAATCATGTCTGTGGACAGCCCTGCATATATTCTGGGATAACTGAGGAAACAGGCCACAGTTTAGTTTTATCAACATCTCAGCAGGTGCAGAATAACATTAGAATATGATCCTTCGTCAATATTTGAAGATGATAAAATGATCTTGTAATAACTTTAAACTTGTCCTGATGTAAATCAAGTGTCTGTGTGATCAAACTCTCCTCTTCGCCTCCTCCTGATCACAGCTCAAACTCTTATCTGACAGTCCAACAAAGTGACTTTCATCCCCAAGTCCTAATATCCCGATAATGAAATAAGTCATGAGCCACTGTTATTGAAAAAGTGGATAATGAAGCCATAACAACAAGGACATGCTTTCTTATCTGGAGGTTAGCAGATAATTGGGTCTTGATCTTGAGATGACAGGCGTACAAAATAGATTAAAAAGTGTGTCCGCTCTCATTTGCGGACGGGCCGAGGTCTCCGAGTGGGCTCGAGTTTACTGGAAGAAAACTGAAGAGCAGTGTTTCGGGCTTTTGTGAATCACACCTTGGCTCATTCTCCTCCTGTCTGCTCTCTTTTCTGTACACTCTTAATTTAAAAGCTGATTCTGCACAAGAAACAAAAAAAGCTAAATAAATGCATTTGCAAAGTGTGCAGGAAAAAGAAAAGGATTTATGCCCCGTCATCTCCCCAGAGGGTTCATTAAACGCTCTGCACAGCTGCTTTGTTGGCGTTTAAAGACGAAGACCGCATCAACGTGGACGATAAGTGTTAACCTAAAGGGACCCCCGTCTCTTTAGAGGAAACCTGCACACTGGGATTTAGATCCAGACACCAACTCCAATGAAGCTGGGACATTTTATAAAAGGGAAAGAAAAACTAAATACAATGAATTGCATGAATTATTTAACACAAAGAAATAATTTTTCAATGCTTCCTTTTTACTTTCAAACAAGTGAAAAGTCATGCTACTTTTTTCAGTGTTATATTTTGAGGGAGTTTCACATTTGTCCACGGGCAATTAACGGGTAATTTAAAGGTGCTATGAGGAGAATCTATTTCCTGCGACATAAAGACTCTGCTACCCATGAGCACGCGCGGCGACTGTCGTAAAGACGTGACTCAAGCCAGAGTGTGTGTTTGTTGTGATGCTAATGAATGCAGCTCTGACCTTCCTCAGAACTCTGCATTGCTTTACAACTTCTTTTTTCAACAACTTACAGGATGCAAAGCCACGAGGTAATGTATCTCTTTCTAGTTATGTAGCGGTAGTTTTTGATGTGTGACAACAAGCAATCTTTGGAAAACTTAGTCTCGTAGTTTTGTAGCCGGCTATATATGGCTACTTACAGCCCGGTGCTCTAAGACATGTCTGAATAATATAAATTTGCTCTAGTTTTAATTGTCTTGTTCCTGAAGTTGAGTATCCGGGCCAGTCCAGTCCGACCCGACCGTGAAGCTAAGGAATAGCATTTATAGATAACCTATTTTGATGCTATAAAACTCATCTTAAAGTGTGTATTTTGATCAGACATATATCTAAAAGGGAGACTTTTTTGTAATTATTTAGAAACTCCTCATAGCATCTTTAATGGCAAATAGTAAATATCCCCAAAAACACGTGTCTTTGACAAACATTTATGAAAAGTAAATAAAAGAAAAAGCAAAATCTGAAGTATACGCCTCTATTTTTCACGTAATAGTTAGACAACAGTTCATTATGTGTACATAGATAATATGCTTACTTTATTTTCTTTTAACAGACAAGCAATTAAAGTAAAAGTATGAACTAAAAACCTTGCTTGTGTGTTAACAAAGAAAGTATAAACAAACTGAAGCGTATGTATTACGGCTGATTAATCAAACTAATCACTTGTGAGCTACACCAATATTTTAAATAAGAAATACAACATTTTGTGAAATCTAACTACCAGATACCAAAGTTGCCCTTCGGCGGCTGTTTTGGATTTTGAATGCAATAACTCAATATGATAATGAAAAAAAAGTGCAAAGATAAAAGATAATATTGATATAAAACTTAAGACAAGGGTTTGGGAGTTCACCAACAGGTAGTTGGACATGGTACTGCAACCTAAAGGGTATAAAATTGATTCTAAATATCTGTCAGCCACTTTTAAAGTCAGTCCAGTCTTTTGAAGAGAGAGTATAAACAGCTGGTTAAAATATATTGCTGAATAAATCCTAAAAACGGACTCACAACTGATGTGTGTTTTTCCTGATATAGTCTGTAGGCATCATCATTGTTCATCTTTTTCACTGGTGCTAAAAAAACTAACTTAAAGTGATATTCCGGGATGGAACAACTTGGGTCCTATCACAAGGGTTAGGGCAGAAATTACCCCTACAGCAGTGTTTCTGTGTCAAGGAAACCCAGGGCACTAGGACCAAGCGTGCCGTTTCTCCTCCAGCCCAGCTCGAATGCTGCTTTGGCTGTACTCACACGGGGCCATATTTTACTTGACCAAAAACACAAATAAACGGACTCCCACCGAAAAAGTCTGATATCGGTCTGCATTCACGCGCTATTTAGAGAATTTTCAGCGCGTTACTTTCACTAAAAACACACGCTAAATAAGGCTCTATTTCTCATAACGTCGTAAAACGGCCTCCGGGGAAGAGCCGGAGGCTCCGCTGCCCAGCCAGAGCTGTGGCTGTAGAGCCTCCGCTGTCTTCATGGAGGCCGTTTTCGCTATGAGAAATAGAGCCTGTGTGTGAGTCAAGTAAAATATAGCGGAATGAGCAGGCGAGCTGATCCGAGGAAGAGGGAGTTAGGTCCGTGCGCCCTGGGTTTCTTCTCCACAGAAACGCTGCTGTAGAGGTAATTTCTGCCCTAACCCTTGTGATAGGACCCAACTTGTTCAATCCCGGAATATCACTTTAAGATTGCAAAAATCGGCAATATCGTAAAATCGCAATTTAAAAAGAATTGGCACCTAAAAAATGATAAAAAATCAAATCTGGAGAAAAGTGTAACTTCCCAGCCCTACTACATATCATATCTTTGAACTGATAAACTTTGTTTTATTACAAACATTCACTTATTTAGAATGTTATATCTGCAACATGTTACCAAAACAGTTGAGACAAAGACATTTATCACGTTTTACAAGAGAACTTATATTCCCTTTTAATACTGAAAAAAACTTAAATCCTCTTTAAAATGATTAAAATGACCATGTTAACACCTATTTCAGAATGAAAATAATACCTCCGAACAAAACTAAATTCTGAAGTAAGTGGCTGGTTTCTTCTGATTTTAAATCTTTTAAATAGTTTTAATTTTTTTTTTTTTAATTATTTAAAATAAAATTTTAAATAATTCCTCAATCATACATTCATTTCACTTTAAATTAATTCTGTGGGACTCCACGCAAGATGAGACAGTTTATTTAAACAGACCCTTTGAAGATTTGGAAATTATGGAAGAGTGGATAGACATAAGCATTAAAATGTGGACCTTTTAAAGCTGTAGCATCCAAGTTGGACAAGCTTTCCCTGACGGAGACGCCGAACTGGAGTTTTTCTTTCGGTAGATGTAAATACGTCACTACGTCACATCCGACCCTGTCCAATCAGATCCATTCCCAACTATGATTAAAGGCAAATAAACGTGTTTTCTGTGTAAACCTTTATTCAGAATTATTTCCATGTAAACACGAAGGAGAAAACTTTAACTCAGAACTATTTAATTCTGTATAGTTAATTTTGAATTAAAAAAACATCATGTAACTGTGGCCATTAACTGTTGAAGCTTTGTAGGTGGAACTATTTTAGCTTGATGTTCAACTTCAACAGTTTGAGGTTTCTGTTGTTCGTCTTCATGCTGCAGGTCACGCAAGTTCAGCGGAGGCAAAGTTTGAACTGCAGCAGGTCAGTCTAGTATCTGTTCAATGGAGACAGGTGTGGGCTGACCTGCTGCAGTCCATGCCTGCCTCTGCTGAAAAATGCATAGACTGTAAAAAACATGGACGTCATGTCGCTGGGCTCAAATTGAAGCCGCCACAAAAACTGCTCCCCCTGGTGACTGGCTGCAGTATAACTCTCCGTCTCCCCCATTCATCTGAACGGGCCGTAGTGAAACTTCAAAAAAGTAATACACCTCGTAGAAATATTTCTCCCATCCGTATGCTGTGGTGATATGAAAGTATTCTTGGGCTGCGTTTTTTCCAAGTCCTCTTTTTTCTGAAAAGTTTCTTTTTCATCAGTTATTAGAGTTTAAAAAATTACTGCGGTTTACGGCAGTTTCACAATGATTGTGTACGCTGTATGCTGCGGGGGTTTTGCGACGGTTTATGACAGCTGCGCCCAGATATGGTCCAGATTCTCTACTGGCTGCACAATGGCGGCGCCCTGATGGGGGATATTATGGCTTCAAAACCGTTACATGGTAGAAGGCGGAGCCACGCCGTCCACTTTATACAGTCTATGTGAAAATGTGACGAGACATCAAGCAAGAACAAAAATCTTAGACAGAAAATATTCCGGTCTGCTGCTCTCTCTCTCATATTTAAACCAAATAGAAGTGTGGTTACAGATTCAGTTTTCTCATTATCGGTTGTTTTATGCATCTGAAACTTGAGCCTGCTGAAGTTTTGTACCCTCCTTGAGCTCCTTGGTGAATCACTGTCGACCTCGTCCCTGTTTTATCGCTGTAATAACACGGCCGGTGTCACCGCTACACAGCAGCGATTAGTCTGTTGCTAACGCTGTTTACAAGCCCCTGATGCACCCTCTCATTGTTTTTTAAATCATTTTTTAATTGGCCTGTTTTTGGTCTTTACCGGTTTGGCACCTTATTTCGTGTTCTTTAGCCCTCCCCGCCGCGCCGCCTCGCTGGGGGATTTTCTGTACCGAGCAATTTCTCTCAAATGGCAGAGGAGAGCGCTGCTATTAATAAAGAGCCTATCTGTGTGTCCACCTGTGTGGGTTCATATCAGCGGGAGATCCTGGGTGTGTGAGTGTCGGTCACAGCAGAGCAGATTCACTCTAATGAAAGTCCACCTCAGACTGTCCTGCAGAAACCTCCGTCTGTGTGAAGACAGGCCAAAATAAAAGGCCGTCTTCTTCTTATATTAATCTGGAATCTTAATAGATGCAGCTGTGGTCTGATTTTAGTTATCAGGGAGCCACACGGAGCAGCTCTTTTGTATTATCTCGATGATTTAGTTCAGTGGAGCAGCGGTTTAATCTGATCCTGAAAACACTCCAGTCTACTGCAGATTCACTCCAAACAAATGTTTAAGGGATCAATAAGAAGCAGAGGAGAAACAGCCTGAGAAATATAAAAGAGTATCAGGGCCATGTTGGATGGAGAAAATTATTTTGGGGAAGTCGACATTTCAAAATTAAGAATGAAATGACGGGAATAAAGTTGAATAACAATTTCGTGAAAAAAGTCAAAATGTTGAGAATAAGAAAAGCCCTCAGAGAGCTAAGACAGTGCCACAGTCCTCACCCATACTGTGATTTTCACCATAAATCAGTCCTACCTTTATTTCATCTAAATATTTAGATTCCTTGACCATGAAAACATACCATGAGCAATTGGATTCATAATGATATCTATTTTAGTTCAGTAGTTGTTCACGAAAATCACATTTTTCGTCATGGCGTATTTCTCATGGATCTAGCTCCAAAGTTTCTAAAGATGCAACAGAACAAATTGAACACTCCAGATTCCACAGTATCTTGGCTATACTTTGCCGTTTGTTGTAAGTCTATGTCTTTATTTGTTCCCTTGCTATGAAGAAGATTCCAAGGATATCTACATTTTTCTTGTTCTGGATCAGAGAATCTGGAATATTGCTCAATCCAGATCAGTCTTTGATATCTTGTAGAAACTGTTGAAAACGTGTCCTGTATTTTTTTTCCAAATGCCCTGACTATTTTTAGTAATATGCACAAATGCTGAAAATGGTCCTATCTCGCAATGTTAAAGGAACACTACACCCAAACAACAATTTGGCCTCATTTTCTACTCACCCTCATGCTGAGCAACACTCTGGAGCACTTTTTTGATGTCTCAAATGCAGCCGGGGGTCCGGGGGGATTTTCGCTGTCAACAAACATCCATCTAACGGGATGCAAAGTGCAGCCGGTCTGCCGCGGCTGCACTACGCAGCCGCGGCAGACCAATCCAGACGGATTACATAGTGCAGGGAGCGCGCGTAGACGTGCACTGCGGAAGTACGCTATAGCACTGTTTAGGCTCGAAAAATGTACTAAATGACTTCCTTTCGAATTAATTATGGACGTTACCCGCTCAGGACACTTGGATTACAGCGGACGAGCAGTATGAAGGAAAATAGGCACGTTTTTGTGGACTTTTATGGACCTTTTTCTTCGGGCGCTGTCGTCCCCTGTTAGATGGAAGTTTGTTGACAGCGAAAATCCCCCCGGACCCCCGGCTGCATTTGAGACATCGAAAAAGTGCTCCAGAGTGTTGCTCAGCATGAGGGTGAGTAGAAAATGAGGCCAAATCGTTGTTTGGGTGTAGTGTTCCTTTAAAGAATCCTTAAAAAAATTCCAGGATCCAGACAGTGATCCGGATCACTCCCAATATCTAATCATTTGTTCCTTGTCCCAATCCGGATATTTCCTGAAAATGTCATTAAAATCCTTTCATATCTTTTTGAGTTATGTTGCTGACAGAGAAACAAACAAACAGATTCTCGCGATAACATAACCTCCTTGGCCGAGGTACGCAGGGGTGGCATTTTCGCTTTTTTTTCTCGTCACTTTGCCGTTTTTGTCAACGTTTCCAATTTTTATGACGAAATTGTTATTCAACTTTATTTGCATCATTACCTTCACCAAGGAGCTGATGTTGTTGCGTCTGTTTTTTTTTGTTTGTTTCTTTGTTAGCAAGATAACTCAAAAAGTTTTTGACGGATTTCAAGGAAATTTTCAGAAAATGTCCAGATTGGGACAAGGAACAAATGATTAGATTTTAGGAGTGATCTGTATCAGCGTAATATCGCCATGACAAAAAATTTAATTTTTAACAATGTTTATATGGCCAAGGAATCTAAATATTTAGATGAAATTAATGCAGGAATAATACTAATGGTAAAAATTGCAATATGGATGAGGACTGTGGTGCTGGCGGAGGTCTGCGCTCTCCGAGTGCTTTTCTAGTGATATCTATTTTGGTTCAGTAGTTATTCTCAAAAATTGTATTTTTTCGTCATGGCGATATTACGCTGATCCAGATCACTCCAAAATCTAATCATTTGTACCTTGTCCCAATCGTGAGATTTGTCCCATCACTTTGACTTTATGTTCAATAAAGCGACTTTTTTTCTCAACATTTCCACTGTTATCACAAAATTGTTATTCAACTTTGTTCTCATTACCTCCGCCAAGGAGCCTATATTATTGCTGGCGTCTCTTTGTTTGTTTCTCTGTTAGCAACATAAAAAGTTATGGATGAATTTCTATGAAAATTTCAGGAAATTTCCAGATTGGGACAAGGAACAAATGATTAGATTTTGGGAGTGATCCAGATCAGCGTAAAACTGCAATGCCGAAAAATGCGATTTCCATGAATAACTACAAAAATGAAATAGATTTCATTATAAATCCAATTGCTTATTGTATGTTTTCATGGTCAATGAATCTAAATATATACATGGAATAAAGGTAGGACTAATATTTATGGTCAAAATGACAATATGAGTGAGGACTGTGGCTCTGGCCAAAATTAGCCAATCAAAACTTTGTGGCATAGTTTGGCTAAACATGTGATGTATCGCTCACCATGTGGACACTCGTGGACACATCAAGCATAAAACAGGCTTCAATTCTTCTTTTGTATAGATTGAACAAAGTGCTGAAACACTTTTCAGAGATTTTCTTCAACAGTGACATAGTAATGTCGACAGTCCAGGCAGGAAGGAGTTTTTTCTTTTTGTTAATTTGTTTAAAATGATTGTGCCCTCGTCTCTTCTCATTTTAGACGTTTTGTTTCACTTTAACAGAGCAGGATGAGTCACAGCCTCTAAATGTGATGACATTACTAAAATCAACATATTTTAACAATAATATGAATTTTAATCCCGTCTCGTCACAGAGGGGGGTCCTGGAGCTCCTCTCAATCTCCCTCTGTTTAGGAAAAAACTTTATTTCATTAACTCTTACTTTGATTAAATTTTCTGCCACAGCTGTTTTATATTCTCCAGAGATTCAGCCTGACAGAGAAATATAAGATTAATTTAAGGCTCCACTGTCGGTGCTGAGGCAGACCTTCATCCTCGCGGTGTTGCATTAATCAGTCGTGTCGAACGTGATAAACGAATCTCTGCAGATGGTTTCCGACTGATGGAGCCGCAGATCACTTTATATTCTGTTGTCTGACAAAATACATATTCACGCCTAAAAACAAACACACATACTTTTAATTGCAAAAGCAGTGAAACTGTGAATTACAAGTACGTTTCCTCTAAAAGTTTTGTTGAATCTGCTTCTACATTTTGACATCAAATCAAGAAACCAGCAGGTCTGATGTAGATGTATATTTAGAAATCATAGATTCAGTATCACCTCAATCTGGTAAGTACGTTTATAGATTTTGCACAAGATGACTATGTTTTAAAAAAATAAATGCATTTCATATTATTTACTAAAACATTAACTTTTTTATAAAAACCCAAATCCAATTGAGTTGATGTGCTTTATTTATGCTTAATGGTGATAAAACATAAATAAAAACAGAAAACAACGATTTGAAAATCATTTTCAACCCGCTGTCTCCCACTGAAATTTTGTGGTACATTATTGGAAGACAAATATGAGAACAGACATAATTATTATGCCCGTCACAGCTTTTTTGGAATATGTTGCAGAAATTAAATTCAAAAGGAGTGAATATTTGCAACAAACAATAAATTGTCTTGTCTATGTGGTGTAGTCAATTGACTATTTATAGTGAAAAGGATTTTAAAATCATTGTATTCTGTTTCATATTTACATTTTACGCAGCGGTTTCACTTTATTTGTATTACAACTTCTTCCTTTTTGACCATATAAGCTACTGTTTTGTTTGAGAGTGCACAATATTATCGATTTGATATCAGTATTTTGGATTTTTTTTTTTGATTGGATTTTCCAATATTGAAATTACATTTCAAAATAAATGAACCTTCTCATCACTGCAACGGTACTTTTTTTTTTTTTTTTCAAATGTATTTTTGGGCATTTTGTGCCTTTATTGACAGGAGAGAGACAGTGGATAGGCTTTTGAAAGGGGGTGTAGGGGAAGACACTCTGCAAACTGGTCACAGGCGGGATTCGAACCTGGACCGGCAGAAGCAAGTACATGGGGTGCCTGGTTGCTAACCACTCCGCCAAACCAGCACCTCACTGTAAAGGTACTTTTAACCTTTACATGCATGAGTTATAAAATTACCAAGGCATGCTTTTTAAAATGTTTGTTTTTATGTTCAAACAAGTTAAAAAATCATGTTCACTTTTTTAAAATGTTATATCTTGAGGGAGTTATTAATCTTCTTCTACAGTGGACGCCATGCATCAACGGTAAAATTAGTAATTAAGGGGAACTTAATAAAGATTCATAAACACGTCTTAGACAATCATTTATTACGACTAAATAAAGAAAAACGAAATCTAAAGTATATTTATTGTCGAGATTTAATCAAATTATTCACTTGTGAATTACATCAAAATTCAAAATAAAAAAATACCAATTTGCCCTTTATCGGCTATTTTGGATTCATGCAGTCTCTAAATTTGGTAAAATGTGCAAAGAATATTTTTGTGAAACTTTAGACAAGAGTTTGGGAATTTACCACCTGGTAGTTGAATATGATTCTGCAACCTAGGGGGTAAAAATAAGGGTATAAAATTTATTACAAATATCTATCTACTGTAGTGGACATGATGAATGAAAGGGTTAAATACCGAGGGTTGCATTTGTGCAAGAGTAAAAAGCTGTTTGGTTTATATCTGTTCATGTGGTAACATGCTGTAAAGCTGCGTCCACACCAAACGCGACTCCGTGATCAAAATAGTGTTGACCACTGAGGTTGCATCGCATGTCCATAAATACCTCATTTTGGTCACCACAGAGGCTCAGCGACGTCACGTCCGCTCGAGTTTCACTGCAATCATATCATATATCATATAATAGGATGTATAGGCTGACGTTAGTCCAACCACATCCTTTTCACTCCCCTACAACCACAAAACACTGCAGCAGCATTGTCTGTCAGTTTTCTGAGGTCCGTCAAGGCGGAACTAATGTCTTCACTGACTAATGTTTCCACAGGGACATGGATTGTTACTCTGATGTCCGTAACAAAAAAAAAATGTTCGACAATCGTTCCCTATCACAGATATAGTGCACTATATAGTGTGTTTGCCATTTTGTAGTGTTGTTCGAATTCTCAGCAGTTAATTTCATTCACTATACAGTGCACTACAAAATACCCACAATGCACAGCAAATGTGAGTGTACATACGATGTACCCGATATTGTACTCCCGTATACCACAATGCAATGTGTTCATGTTCTTTCCGTAGAAGAAGAAGAGAAAGCAGATTTTTAGGAGCTGCTTCATTTATAACTGGGGGAAACGTTAAAGTATCTTTAACACGTTAGTAGCTTAGCTCTTTTATGTCTTTTAGTGGCTGTAAACAGCTTGAAAATTTGCTACTTATCCTCCTGAGTGCCTGGTTTGATTGCATGAATTTTGGCGCGTCCACTTCCGTCACAGGGATTTTTTTTATTGACAAATTATTTACAAACACCTTACAAACGTCAAGGATAAATGCAGTTGCAGAAATTATAGAATTCAACAGGTACATAATGATTAACATAAAATTAAAAAAATGTCACAAGGATATCCAGCTCATCTACTGACGCTAGCAACGCTCAGAAAATTTCAATGTAGTGTCCGAAATCTCGTTTCGTCATTCTCTACGTAGTCCACTATTTCATTCAAACTACATAGGGAATAGTGAGTGAATGAGTAGACGATTTCGTACACAGCTAAAGTATCTGTCATCGGTACTGTCATACACCGCTGATTAGCTGTTGCTGCACAGCCACACACCAACTTTTTTTAACTTTGGCAACCTGTGACAAGCAAAGTGATAGCCTTGAACACAGCAGTGGCATCGTGGGAGGGTTAGCCCCGCTCCATTGCAGCTGTATATTTGCTTTGCATGAAGAGTGATCACCAAGGACGCTGAAGTTGCTTTTGGTGTGTAGGCACCTTAACACTGAAAGAAACTAGTCAATTTTTATTCAGCACAAAGCTTGAGCTTTTGAACTGAAATATTGGTATTGGTTTTGGCGATAATGAATTTTTAAAAAAAATCAGCAAAAGCTCAATATTGTGCATCCCTATATACTATACTTATTTATTTATATAAGCATTGGGGTCTTTCTGTGTGGGGCAGCGGTTCACCAGCAGTGTTGTATGTGTTACAAAATAACGTGTTACAGAGACGTAACTACTTTTTAGGGTAAAAAGTAAAGTAACGCACCGCGACTCAAACTTTGGTAACTAAACGTAGTTCCTTTTTAATGCAGCGCAGCGTTACTTTTCCTACAGACAGATCTGACACCGATGCTGCCTTCTCAGCTGCCCGCACAGACACGAGCAGCATTGCCAAGTCTGGTCGTTATAAGCTTCTAAGAGCTGGCTCTCCTCTCTGTGAATCCCCCTGATTATCTTCCAGCTCCCAATAGTAGGGGTGGATCTTAATATCGATAGTATCGATACCAAGCTGAGTATTGGTATCGGATTGATATTGCAGTTTCTCTTACGTCGTCTTTACTTTTTTTTCCTCCACTCCGACTGCTGCTTCTAAACGGCGCACCTCTCTCCCTCTATGTCAACATGTTACTGTTCCTGAACAAAAAACCTATAAATCTGTTGTCAATATGGAAACAGAGCCAAAAGGGCAACCCAAGAGAGGGCTTTGTGAGCAGAAAGCCAAAGGTTAAGGTTAACTGTAGTTTACACTTTATTTGTGCAATGGAAGGTAATTTTTTTGTGATGTTGACATATTTATATTTTTTTTACATTGCTGCTTTTTTTTTTTTATTTTGCACTTGTGATTTTTTTTCTTAAACGTGGAATAATTTATTACTTTTATACAGTTAAAATTTTGTTCTATTGTTGTGGTTCATTAATAAAAAGCATTTTTATTGCCTAAAATCTTTGTGCTGTGTTTTACCATAATCATAATCAACCAACTCAAGGCAAAATTACAAAATTATTAATTGATCATTATATTTCATGTAAAAAGTATCGGTATCAGCGATTCTAGCCCTGTATTTACTTGGTATCGGATCGATACCAAAATTCCCTGTATCCCCCACCCCTACCCAATAGTAAACAAAACAGTGCGGTAGGCAGTTTGTCCACTTCTTGGTTTCCTGGCTATCGCACACGCCCCCAAACACACTCACGCACATGGAGCATGCTCCAGAGCCAAAGTTGCCAGGTCTGCTTGTTATAAGCGACGTTCATTTTTTGAAAAGATGCTTGGCACTGTGATATTGAAATGTAATGTAGACGAAAATTAACACACTCTATGTAGATTTCTCTTTTTAAAAACTAATATATCACATTAGGAAAGGAAACAGCTGGAGGTTGATTATTTTGGGCTTGTTTTTATCGACCTGGTTGCTTCTTACAGAAGCAAAGCATGGAAACACTGGACAGGAGCTCTGATTTCACAGGGTGACATTTTGTTAAACAAAGAGCACAAAACTGTTATTTTCTCTGTAGTAGAACTTTTTGTAGGCCTTCACATTTAGGAACAGATATGGGGCTCAGTCCAAAGTCGAGCAATGTCAAAGTAACGTGAAAAGTAACTTTTCATAGAGGGTAACTAAGTAAAATAATTAATTACTTTTTTAATAAGTAACGAGTAACGAGCAAACATGACTTTAAAAGTAAATTCCCCAACACAGTGAAGTGTGTGAATATCACTGCAGACTGTCGTCTCCGTTAACAGGCTGCTGTCGTCCAACAGGCTTTATCATGTGTTTGGTTCACATGCAGTCTGCCTGTCACCATCAGTTATGTCTTTTTTTTGTTCTGTATTTCCTTGAACCTGCTCAGCTCAGAAATATTGAATCTAAGAGTCGCCTTGGGGCTGATTTTTCTGTCCCTCGTTGAAATGTTATATATTTCCTCCCTGCCATCTCGACCCTGCTGAGCAGAATATTTCCTCTCTGCTGGCTTTATAAAGACAGGAGCCTCAGACTCTGCATGCTAATCTGCCTCTCAACAAGTACTTATTCTGCTATCAATTTTTCTCCTGGTTTCCTGCTGCTCAAGGTTTTCAGACACAAAAGAGGTTTTTAGCCCGAGGCGAGAGACAAAGCAGGGCCTTATATCCAGAAATACACGGTAGGCTGTTGTGTAAGACCATAACATTCGTAAAAACATCCAGGCTTTGAATGACAGGGATAAATATCTATAAAACACTCGTGTCATGTCATAACCAGGAAAACAAGGACCCTGGATTTATGAGAGCCCACCTGCTGAGAGGGAAATATTTCCAGGAGGAAATTGTCTCATTCTTCCATCGGGATAAAAAACAAGCCTCTGTTCAAGCAGGTTTCCATCCAACAAAAGTAAAAGCAGCACTTGAAAAGCCATTATCCAGCACATGGCAGGACGTTGTATTATTCTTTGATTTATCCATATTTGATGTATGGTAATAAAGTCTGGGCAAACACGTACAAGTCCAACCTTCTTAAAATTTACTCTCTACAAAAACGTTTTATAAGACTGGACACTTTTCTAATTTAACAGAAGCTTCTGCTCCAATCTTTAAAAAGCTGAACATTCTCTCAGTTTGATATAAATATTCATCAGATATGTGTCTTTATTTATAAATAAATGTTCTTACCTTTGTCTTTACCATCATCATTTAGAAATTTCTTCAATTTTTTTAAAAAATTACAATTTTCATGATGGTTGGCCTTGTAGGGTCTGCACAAGCACTTTTATAGGCTTGTATTTGTTATTTAAGTAGATTAAATATGATCAGAGAGTTTCATGCTCATACTGTAAAAATACCTCAGCCTTTAAGTGTTTATGTAGACAAACCTGCCTACGTTTGTACTACATAATCAACCTTTTATGACCCAGAGTTTGACTTTAAGAGGGAAACAGTTAGACAACATAAAGGCAAAACTTGATTTATTTCATTTTTATGCCACTGGGAGTTTTGTTTCTTTTAGGGAGGGAAAAATCGATTAAAATCGTAAATCGACTGCTGTGGACAAAAATCGGTATTTTATTTCAAGGCCATATCGTCCAGCCCTACTTTTAATTCATGAAGCTTAGTTCAGGGTTACCGCTGGTCCTTAAAAAGTCCTAAATGTCTTAAATTAAAATCCAGGTAATTAAGGTCTGATTGTCTTAAATTTACCATAAATTTGCTGTTGGTATTACCTTTTGAGACAGCTGATGCTGACGGGACAGCAGTGTGACCAGACGTAAAACATCTAATAGTTTAAATTTGTTTCATTAACTTACCGAGCAGTACATATGAGATTGAGCGATGGCCCGCCGTAAAACTTCTTCTGAGCGATTATTAATAGGTGTTTTATGGTACGTGTCATACAACATCAGACTGCATGACGTGTCGCCATTGGCGGTTATCGAGGTGAGCGAAAAGATGCTAAGGTGGGGAAGTGTAAGTTCAATGAAAAATGGATAAAAGAAGATTTATTTAAGAGGTGGTTGGCCCAGCCACTAGCTGCGGTGGCAGCTAGCGGGGCCAGGCTAATTCCTGTGTTGCTTCCAGCACAACCTAACATTAGGTCAGACGCCACCTCTCAGTCAGCTATGACAAGCTTCATTTCACCACCAGAGACCCAGAAGGCAGAGGTACTGTGGGTACTTCATACTGTTGTGAGGCACTGTTCATTTAAATCAAACGAAGACATAGGTGGGGTCTTTGCTGCTTTGTTCCCCGAGTCCCAGCTTGCCAAGTTGTTCACCTGTGGGGAAAATAAAACGGCATGCGTCGCTAAATATGGCATCGCTTAATTCATCAAGAAGGTGCCATCACGCAGCGTCAGTGAGAAGACATACGTTGTCATGTTTGACGAGAGCATGAACAAAACTACTAAAACTAAAGAATCGGACCTTCATTTGCAGTTCTGGGGCACAGATGACACGGGAACACAGCACAACATTTCCCGCCAAAAAAAGAAGAAAAAAATGCTGCTGTGTGCTTAGATGGTGTTTGCAATAAAATAGAGTATTTTCTACCACAGAAATTGTCATGACATTTTTGGGTCTTAAAGGTGCTATGGGGAGAATCTATTCCCGGCAAATAAATAAATAAAGACTCTGCTACACATGAGCACACGCGGCGACTGTCGTAAAGACGTGACCCAAACTAAAGCGTGTGTTTGTTGTGATGCTAATGAATGTAGCTCAGACTTTCCTCAGAACTCTGCATTGCTTTACAACTTCTTTTTTCAACAACTTACAGGATGCAAAGCCACGAGGTAATGTATCTCTCTCTAGTTATGTAGCGGTAGTTTTTGATGTGTGACAATTAGCAATTTTAGAAAACTTAGTATCGTAGTTTTGTAGCCGGCTATAAATCGCTACCAACAGCCCGGTGCTCTAAGACGTGTCCGAATAATATAAATTTGCTCTAGTTTTAATTGTCTTGTTCCTGAAGTTGAGTATCCAGGCCAGTCCAGCCCTGTCCGACCCGACCGCGAAGCTAAGGAATAGCATTTATAGATAACCTATTTTTATGCTATTAAACTCATCTTAAAGTGTGTATTTCAATCAGGCATAGATCTAAAAGTGAAACTTTTTGTAATTACTTAGAAACTCCTCATAGCATCTTTAAGAAATATTTTTGAGGTCTTTAGAGTATTAAATTTGACTTTTAAAATGGTGTAGGAACCCTGTTAGTTTGTCTTTGTTTTTTTTTCTGTCTTAAATTTTGTTCTAATTTTCTCAAGTCTTGTATTTTTGTTTGCTTGCTAAACTTGTTTATGTTTGTTATTATTTCTTTTTGTTTCTTCACACATGGTTGAACACATGTATGAATGTATTACTTTGTGTTCCTACTGAAATATTGACTCTCCTTTGCTTTTTCTTTTTATAGAAAGGTTAGCTCCTTTGCATTTGCCTGATGGCTTCTTGACCTCTCCTCTCCACATTTCTCTGTTTTCTGAATATTTCCACTTTGATCTTATGTATCTTTTATATTATCTTTTATAGTGCAAAAACGAATAAACAAAAAACAGGAGCATCCAGGTGGACGTGAAATGAAGTCCATCCATCCACCGAGTCTCTCTGACCCCAAATAACCAACAAAATCTACAAAAACAAACACGCACCACGTCCAACGTAACGGCGAGATGTTTCCCATTTCTCACTCGAGGCTGCTGCGGTCAGAAACAATAACCACGAGCGCTAAAAACAAACAATCTGTCCCTGGTGTGTAGATCTGATCTATTAAAATACATCGCCTCGCTCTCCTGCTGGGCCTTTGTTTACGAGAGCACAGTGGACAGAGCGTGTACATAAATTATTTTCAGATAAGAGTCGGACTGATGGATGAGAATGTGCTGCTCTGATAACACAAATAACAGAGATTTATATATAAGTATGTAAAAGCAAAGAAAATCTCATGAATATACTATACATATGATTATATGATGGAGAATATGGACTCTTTCTGAAGGAACATGAAATAAAAACAAGATCCTTGAGCTGCATTTTGAGGGTAGACCAACAAATAAGACTCTTGAACTCAACAACACAATTGAACATTTCTCTCATAAATTTAAGCTCAGATTGGACAAACTAGACCCCGAAGTGAAAGGGTAACTAAACGCCAAAATCTATTTATTAAATAAAAGCTTCTGCAAATGAATGTTTTTGTATCATGTTGGTCTTTTTTTGCCCAAATCATATTTCAATTAAAATAAAACACATTTTTCTTGTGTTCAACATCTGCAAAACTGCTGCACATAGGGCCTGATAAAATATGTGTTATTTTTCCCCCAAATTCCGTTTTAATTTTTCCTATACCATTTATCCCGTTTTAATTTTTGGAGAAAACTAAAATATATAGAATGTACACAACACCACATACAAATTTCCAGCACCCTGATTGGTTCTGATATTTTTGAAAGCAAATGGGAAGTCAGAATTTGCCTTTCCCCTGCCCCCTTATTAGCAAATAAGGCTTACTTGAAGATCTAGCAAAGCCAAAATCACCTACTAGTAGTAATAGTTAACGTTATTTGTCTAATGGTAGTTCTTGGAAAGCCAAAATAGTCTACCAGTAGTACTTTTGAATGCTATTTAAGTCTACTAGTACTTCTAGTAAAACCAGAACTGTCTACTAGTAGTACAAGTGAACGTTACTAAAGTCTACTTGTAGGTGTAGTATAGCCAAAATAGTCTACTAGTAGTACTAGCAAACACTATTTAGGTCTGCGATTAGTAGTACTATTGAATGTTATTTAAGTCTAGTTGCAGTACTTGCAAAGCCAAAACTGTCTACTAGTAGTACAAGTAAAAGTTATTAAAGTCTACTAGTAGGTCTAGTAGAGCCAAAACGGTCTACTAGTAGTACAAGTAAAAATTATTAAGGTCTACTAATAGGTCTAGTAGAGCCAAAACGGTCTACTAGTAGTACTAGCAAACACTATTTAGGTCTGCGATTAGTTCAAGTAAAGCTAAACAGTCTACTAGTACTACTATTTATGTTATTTAAGTCGACTGGTAGTACAAGCAAGGCCAAAACAGTCTACTAGTAATACTGGTGAGGATTATTTATCTATAAGTAGTTCTTGTAAAGCCAAAACAGTCTACTAGTAATACTGGTGAGGATTTATTATCTATTAGTAGTTCTTGTAAAGCCAAAACAGTCTACTAGTAGTCCTATTGAATGTTAACTAAGTCTACAAGTATTTTCTGTAAAGCAAAAACAATCTACTAGTAGCACTAGTTAACGTTATTTGTCTATGGGTATTTCTACTAAAGCAAAAATAGTCAACTAGAAGTACTACTGAATGTTATTTAGGTGTACTAGTATTTCTAGTTAAGCCAACAGTCTACTTGTAGTACTATTGAATGTAACCCAAGTCTTCTCATAGTTCTGGTAAAGCCAAAACAGTCTACTAGTATTACCAGTAAATGTTATTAAAGTCTACTAGCAGTACAAGTAAAGCCAAAACAGTCTACAAGTAGTGCTATTGAATATTATTTAGGTCTACTAGTACTTTTATGAACGCCAGAACGGTCTACTAGTAGTACAATTGAATGTTATTTAAGTCTACTAATAGTACTAGCAAAGTCAAAACAGTCTCTAGTTGCACTAGTTAATGTTATTTGTCTACTAGTAGTTCCAGTAAAGCCAAAACAGTCTACTAGTAGCACTACTGAATGTTATTTAGGTCTACAAGTATTGCTAGTTAAGCCAACAGTCTACTAGTAGTACCAGTAAATGTCATATGTCTACTAGTAGTGCTAGCATAGCCGAAACAGTCTAGTTGTACTATTGAACGTTATTTGTCTACTACTAGTAGGTCTAGTAGAGTCAAAACAGTCTACTAGTAGTACTAGCAAACACTATTTAGCTCTGCTAGCAAAACACTAAAGCCAAAACAGTCTACTGGTACTACTATTTAATGTTATGTATTCACTAGTAGTAGTTGCAAAGCCAAAACAGTATACTAGTTATACCAGTGAGCATTATTTGTCTACGAGTAGTTCTAGTAAAGCCAAAACAGTCTAAGAGTAGTACGATTAATTGTTATTTAAGCCTGCTAGTATTTCTAGTAAAGCATAAACAGTCTACTAGTACCACGATTGAATTTTATTTAAGTCTACTAGTAGTACTAGCAAAGCCAAAACAGTCTACTTGTAGTAATATTGACACGTTTTCTTACAATACCAAGTACATGTTGTGGTAGAGCTGAATTACACTTCATATCGCTGATATCAAATTTATGCTCTAACAGGTTCCACAACAGTAAAAATGTCACGTCGAGTGAAATCAGTGACCTAGTCGATGTTTATGTTTGATAGAAGGACCCCGATCCTCACATCCTGTTTTAAAAATGCTCTATAGCCTAAAAAATTTGCCCAGACTTTATAAAACTGTTGCAGTACTCATGAAAACAGTATCTGCTGCATCGGTAGAAAGCTCCACATAACATCACATTATGGTAATTATTTCACATTGGCTGGTGTGTCACGCATATTAATGTCCCCGAATGTGCAGAAACAAACAGCCGACACATGCTGGACAGTATTTAGCAGTTTGTTCCCCGGCTTCATTAGCCAACGATTTTTTTGTAATTGCACATCAGCGAGAGCTTAATGTTGTGTCTGTTAGAGATCGACGGTGGAAACGGCTGTAAGAATAATTAATGTGTCAGTCGATAATGTGTGTGTGCTAATTGTTTCTGCAGAGAGGAGGAGGAGGCCTGCCGTGTGACCACTAAATTCTAACTCAGAGAGGAGGGAGGTCCGTCCTCAAAGTCCTGCTCAACACAATTAAACAGAAAAAGTGACTGAGAGAGACTTAATCCAGGGACTTTAAGCTTTTGGTGGCCTTTGTGTCAAATTATCAAAACAGATTAAGCAGGATTAGAGCCTGTAATCTCTTTACGTGACTCCTAAAATGAGCTAATTGTCATTTAAACATCATGGATTAAAAAGGATAAGGGCCTGAAAATGTACGCAGCAATTGGGGAGATAAAGTAAAATATGAGAGACGAAAATGCAGTTACTGTGTGAAATAGATCCACAAAAACGTGCAAACAAAGAGGTACGAAACCGCCAAGGCTTTGAGAAATGAGAATTATTGTTATTAACATTGTTTTGACTCATGAAAGGTGTTTTATTTCATAATGATGACTTAATCTTGGCATATTCACCCGTGTAGCCTGACTGTGCAGACAGGCTCTTTGTCCCAGTGATGAATGAAAGAATAAAAGTACCTAAAAATTCTGACCTCAGACACTCTTCCACCTCTATGAAATAGCCATCAATTGCTGCATTTACATGGGAACTTTTATTCCTCTTTAATTATGAATAAAACTTAAATCTAGAGCTGGGCAAAAAATCGATTAAATCAAATTATTTTCTGCAGAAGATCTGAAAAATTAAAAATTGAGATTTTTTTTCTTGCCTTAGTCCAATTGTAAGTAGTTGCAATTTTTGAAAAAAATTACAATTTTCATGATGGTCGGCCTTGTAGGGTTTGCACAAGCACTTTTATAGGCTTGTATTTGTAATTTAAGCAGATTAAATATTGATCAGAGAGTTTCATGCTAATACTGTAAAAATACTTCAGCCTTTTAGTGTTTATGTAGACAAACCTGCCTACGTTTGTACTACATAATCAACCTTTTATGACCCAGACTTTGACTTTAAGAGGGAAACATTTAGACAACATAAAGGCAAAACTTGATTTGTTTCATTTTTATGTCACTGGGAGTTTTGTTCCTGTTAGGGAGGGAAAAATCGGTTAAAATGGTAAATTGAGTGTTGTGGAAAAAAATCTGGGATTTTATTTCTAGGCCAAATCGCCCAGTAGGGGTGTCCTGATACAATTATTTCAACTCCGATATGATATCGATATTGCAGCCTTGAGTATTGGCCGATACCGATATCAATCCGATACGATATCAGCAGGAATCATACAGACTTTTATTACCTATTTTGTAGTCTGGACTGTAAGAAAAGTCTTGATCAGGTGAGATTACTCAAACAGAGAACAGTAGTCAGCAATAGTAGTTATGAGAAAAACTGACCCATTTGTTATTAACCAATAGGTTAAATAAATTTTAACCTTAAACATAAGAATATACTACAATTAAAACAACATGAATAAAAAATATTAGAAGACCCTGAAAAGTGACCTCAATAAATCAAACAAAAGCATATTTCACCAATTGCAAAATAACCACTGTGTTGAACTTAAACATAAGCATATTCTACAACTGAATAAAATAAAAAATAAATATATTAGAATGGACTGCTTGTATCAGTGTGCTGATATTGGAGATTTAGGATGCAGGCCGATATAATCCGATATTTGTTTTTTTGACCGATATCCGATATCAATATCGGATCGTGACATCCCTATCGCCCAGCCCTACTTAAATCCTCTTTAAAAAGATTAAAAATGACCATGTACACACCTTATTCCGAATGAAAATGAAAATTCTGCATAATACTTAATTCTGAATTAAGTGGCTGGTTTATTCTGATTTTAAATCCGAATAAAATAATTCCTCGATCATGTATATGTTCATTCCGCTTTAAATTAGTTACGGTCATTCAGGGCATGCTCGTTCCCTTGTCCTGCAGACGTAAGTAAGTGAAATCTTCTAAATCACTTCTTAAAACTAACTTTTTTATACTCTGTTTTACATGCTTGTTTATCAACCTTTATAGTTATTTCATTGTCATTTTTCTTCATACTTACTTTACAGTTACTTTATTGAACTATTCTTAATCTCTGCTGTTCTTACTCTCCTCAACAGTTTCTCATTGTTTTAGTCATGTTTTTACCATTTTTAATGCTTTAATATACTCCCATTTTTCTAATTTTATCGTTATTAATTTTAATCTTTTATCTGTCTTCTATCCACCCTCTTCTTTCCATCCTGCTGATATGATGTTATCAACTATCAACTGCCATTGATTTGTCTTAGTATCAACGAATCTATCATCTATTTATTGTCTTATTGTCTCATTATTATTACATATATAATGAAATACCTTCTTTTCTAATGTTATACATGTACATATTGACAATTTAACCTTTTTTTCATAAACTTATGTGCCTTTTCCTTTGACTCTTTTGGTCTCTGTTGAGCTGATTGTTGATTTATTGTCACCACAGTTCTGCATTTTTCTGCCTTTGTTTTGTCTGATGTAAACATCTGTTTTAAAGGTGCTATATAAATGAAGTTATTATTACTATCACTAGAAAAGCACTCAGAAAGCACAGACCTCCACCAGCACCACAGTCCTCATCCATATTGTGATTTTCACCATAAATATTAGTCCTATCTTTATTTCATGTAAATATTTAGATTCCTTGACCATGAAAATATACCATTACCAATTGGATTCATAATGATATCTATTTTAGTTCAGTAGTTATTCATGAAAATCACATTTTTCACTGGTGGTTTTCTTCTGGATCCAGCTCCAAAGTTTTGAAGATACAACAAATCAGATTGAACACTCCAGATTCCACAGTTTCTTTGGTATATTTTGGCGTTTGTTGCAAGTCTATGTCTTTATTTGTTCCCTTGCTAAAACGAAAATTCCAAGGATATCTACATCTTTCTTGTTCTGGATCAGAGAATCCAGAATTTTTGAGGGATCCAGATCAGTCTGTGATATCTTGTAGAACCTGTTGGAAACTTGTCCTGTATTTTTTGTCCAAATGCCCTGACTATTTTTGGTGGAGTAATATGCACAAATGCTGAAAATTGTCCTATCTCACAATGTTAAAGAATCCTTAAAAAAATTCCTGGATCCAGGATCACTCCCAAACTCTAATCATTTGTTCCTCGTCCCAATTCGGACATTACCTGATAATATCATCGAAATCCGTCCATAACTTTTTAATGTTATATTGCTTACAGAGAAACAAACAAACAGACGACAGCAATAATATAACCTCCTTGGCGGAGCTAATTATCCCATCTAACATCATCAATCACAGGAAAACGCCAAAGATTACTGGCTTCTTCTTAGCTGGAGGCTGGTGCATGAACTCGCTCTGTGAAGGCGTACTGATGGGAGCAGTGTGGCCCACAGAGAACAGCCATGATGTGGGTGACTATGCATTAAAATTGACTTTAAACCTATGATTTGAAGATATGAAGTACAAAAATGACCATGTAAATGTGGAATAATATCAGATGAATTGAGTTGTTTTCATGTGTATTTTAAATGAATCAATCTGACAAACGACATAGAAACCCAATCTATTTATGTAATTGTATCTATCATTTTTATACATATATATGTATATATAATTGTTCCTTTTTGTGAACTATTTTATAGTGATATACTTTAATTCAATGATACATAAATAATGGAAATATATGCTCTGAATGTAAAATCAAGTGAAGGATGTATATGGAAAGTTGCTGCGCTGCCATGTGTGTAAAATGAATTTGGAATTGTATTATTTATCCATTATTTTGATATTATGATAAATGATTATTGATTGTTTATGTTCGTATTATATTCTGCCTGGGTGGTGGTTAACAAAAAATAAAAATGAAAGGGAAAAATGTGTCAATATTGTTTGAAACATTAAGTTATGTATCAATGAATTAATGACAACAACTGACACAATAAGGTATTAAAAATAAACCCATGATTTGAAGGTGCTGACTATTTTATTTTCAAAGTATTTATACGTAAAAAAACAATATTCGAGACCCTGCCCCACACAGCGGGTATAAATCATCTCCTCATTCACAGATTTAAGGGGTTTCACAGCCTTTAAAGCATCTGTTGAGCTGAACAGAAGCATCTATTTCACATTCCTGTTAGCCTGTCACCACATTAGCCACGCTAACGTTTACATAATTGCCTGTCGCCCCCGTCAGCAGACTCTAAAACGCTGCGATTGATAACGTGGAAATGAAAACGAGCATGAAGGGAGACGGAGAGCAGCCATCCCTGCTGACTCCTCCGTCTCTGCGAGTGTGTGTGCAGTCACATCAAAGTGTTCGGCTCGCTGTGAACCGTGTCCGAGTGCATCGTTTCGATCGTCGGCCCTGGAATAAACGTTCCTCTGCTTCCAAAGTCGGCGAGACCAATCCAAAGAGAAACTGCGGACAAAAATATTCTGCTGATGACATCTCCCCTCAGAAGTGGCGATAGCATCAGATCAGACATTTGCCACACATAATCAGCTGGAAAATGTGGGATGTTTGCCGTAAACAGTCCTCATTCTGACCCGGGAAGATTAAAACTGAGCAGAGGAACAAACATCATCATGCCGAATTTGAAGAAGAGTCATTGTCATGCAACACGTCGCTCCACTGACCAGCCGTTGCCTAGGGGATATACAGCACATAGGAATTAGAGAGAAGCACATCATTTCACATCTGCAGCCCAATTTTCATCTCCACTGCACGTCAGTACAGCCTGCAGGGTTTAGACTGTAACCGCCGAGCAAAGGGAAGCGGTTACCCGGAGAACGGCGGCCTCAAGACTCAAACATCAAGCCCTGAGACCACCAGACACCCAAAAAACACGACAAGCACGAAGAAAGGTGATTTAACAGACTTTGAATGTGGTGGTGTTTAATAATGCTGTGATTTGCAAGCTCAAGAATGGTCTAAGAAAGAGACAAGATCCAGTGGGTGGCAGTTCCCGGGACCAAAATGCCTTGTCGATGCAAGAGGTCGTAGAAAGGAAGCAGAAATGCAAAAAAACAACAACCAAGGTATGCAGGAGATTGTTTCTGGATGCACAGCACATCCAAGCTTGAAGTAGAAGGGCTGCAGCCGCAGAAGACCACGCCAGGTGCCACTTCTGTCAGCTAAGACCAGGAAACCGAGGCTACATTTACACGCCAACATTGTCAGTAGAAACAGAAAAGTTTTTCCTGTTTTCTTAATGCTCTGTGTTCACACATAAAATGAGAAACGATGGCTGTTCTCACATATCTGTCATGTGCATGCCAGTTGGCAATGTTGGTTTGACATGAAACAACTGCGTTACAACACAACTATGCTTTCAGCTGAAGATAAATCAATGTTTGAGCTAAGCTAAGTAGCGATGGTAAAGCTCTGCCCGTCTCTTCCTTGTTACTGCGTGCACAGTCCAAAGAGTAGAGCTTAAAGCAGAATTTCAGGAGCAGGATCACACCTCAACCACGCCTCTTCCTGTGTTCCTGAAAATTCTAACCTGACCATTTTCCCCTTTTGTTTCGCTCACTGGATGCACCATTCTTTCCCCAGGGCCTTATAAAAGATGTTCGTCGTGCTCGGGGAGCTTTGGCACATTCCTTTGACAATGAGAAAAGATGGCTGTGCTCACATATCTGTCATGTGCATTCCAGTTGGCAATGTTGGTTTGAAATGAAACAGTTGTGTTACAACACAACTATGCTTTTCAGCTGAAGACAAACCAGTGTTAGAGCTAAGCTAAGTAGCGATGGTAAAGCTCTGCCTGTTTTTTCCTTGTTACTGTGCGCACAGCCTTAAGAGTGAAGATTAAAGCAGAATTTCAGGAGCAGGAGCACACCTTACCCACGCCTCTTCCTGTGTTCCTGTAAATTCTAAGCTAACCATTTTCTATTTTGTTTCGCACACTTTACGCACCCTTCTTTCATCAGGGCCCTATAAAAGGGGTTCATCTGGCCCGGGAGCTATGGCGGATTTCTTCAACGATGAGAAACGATGGCTTTTCTTAGATATCTGTCATGTGCATGCCAGTTGGCGATGTTGGGTTTGAAATGAAACAGTTGCGTTACAACACAGTTATGCTTTCAGCTGAAGACAAATCAGTGTTAGAGCTAAGCTTACTAGTGATGGGAAAG
The DNA here is from genome assembly GCA_036419115.1 of Scarus forsteni. NCBI lineage: Eukaryota > Metazoa > Chordata > Actinopteri > Labriformes > Labridae > Scarus > Scarus forsteni. The sequence continues at coordinate 3,045,887 of JAZDUH010000283.1, forward strand.
CTCTGCTTGTCTCTTCCTTGTTACTGCGCGCACAGTCTAAAGAGTGGAGCTTAAAGCAGAATTTCAGGAGCAGGATCACACTTCAACTACACCTCTTCCTGTGTTCCTGTAAATTCTAACCTGGCCATTTACCCCTTTTGTTTCGCACACTCAATGCACCCTTCTCTCCTCTGGGCCTTATAAAAGGGGTTCGTCTTGCCTGGGAGCTACAGCGAATTCCCCAAGAAGTTTCCCCAAACAGTTATCCACTTCACATATCTGCTGTGTTGCCTATTATCCACGATATGTGATAAGTAACTGGTCCTTACTCGTGAAATGGTGTCTGTCAGTTTGTCATTGACTCAGGAGTGAGACAAGACATGAAAACAAAAAAAAGGTGGTGTATCCCTTTAACATGATCAATAGAGCTGATCAGTCGTCTCTCTCTGGTGTTGATGCTAAACCACAGATTAAATCAGAAGGAAGCAAATCTCTAAAATCTGCAGCCTGACTTCTTCGACCTACGGAGGCAGAATGTGCCTGATAAAACGTCTCCGTCTTTTCACATGAGCATAATTGATCCTTGTGAATTACAGAGCGACTCCCCCGGACCCCTGCAGGCTTCGATGAGGCCTCGACGAGGGCCTCCTGCGGTGAAAACTTTTATGAAACGCTCTTCCTGTGATTCATTATTCACCTGCAGATGAAACGCTCCGCACCTACACATGTCACAGCGGCGCTCAGAATCCAAGTCACATCTGCAGCCCGTCGACGAGTCGCTCTCGGCGAGAAGAAAGGCTCTTATCGAGCAGATAAAATTCATCAGATGGACGTCTGAGCGACGCTGCAGCCACTGAAGGTTTGTATGAAAAACCTTGAAAAGAGAAAGGAACAGCAGCAGGCGGTGATTTTCTTTTTTATTCCGGCTCGACAATGGGAGGAAAACAGGACACATTAGAGCTCATCAGTCAAACATTGCTGCACAAAGCTCGGCTGCAGACCACATTCAGGACTTCAAGGTCGAATCCTTGATGCCTCACCATTCTCAAACCGCCCCAGAGGCTTTGTGAAATCTGTGGGGCATTCAAGGTCTCCAGGTGAATTTGAAAAAAGAGCTCTGTTGTAAATAATCCAAGGTGACCATAAGGGATGTGTATGAAGAGCTAAATGAACAACCTAAAAAAGAAAAGTCAAAAGGCAGAGTTTTGGTCTATATTTGACATTTTAAGAAATTGTCTATGCAAATGTAACAACTAGGAATTGTGCATTTTTAATCTTTAAACTTAAATTCACAAATATAAAAGAATATTTTTAAATTAGTGAAGCACTAAGGAAGGATAAATTTAATCTTTGGGCTAGTCCAAGGCAGTTTAATTCAGTAAAAAAAAATAAAATTAAAGTAAATTTAATTAAATAAACATTATTTTCAGTCTAGGTAAATCAAACTGCTTAAATAGAAGTACAGGTAAAGTGAAATCAGTTAAAACTTTTGGGAAAAGAAATAATACTTGGTCAAAGTAAAATATGACTCAGATCAACTTATACCACTTTCACACTAATATTAGCGGGTCAACACAGATTTTTTCAACGCAGTTTAACCCGCTAATATTTGGCAAGTGACTCTTTTCCCACTGCCAGCAGACTCGGTCTAATTGTCAGCAAATGAGCTACATAGCTGTTGTTTTTTCCTCTGGCGCGTCAAGCTGATGTCTTCATGTTGATGACATCATCAGCGCGACAAAGCTCCTCCATGTAAACAATGGAAAGGAGAATTGAGGCCATGGACACGGTTTTCTGCACTTTATACTCTTTAAAAATGTACAAATTCTGCACTGACTGAACGACTTTGGAGCGCTGATGATACCAAGGTGGATGGAATTTGTTGCTGAGATGGCAAAGAGTTGTCCCGTGGGGACGTTGGGCCGACATCATCCATAAATTAGTCGGTGACCCGGGTGTGATGTTCCCAATGAAACCGATGGGAGGCGAGCTGATAGAAACCCATATCGCTTGCAGTGTCAGTCGACCTGGGTCGAAATGCCGATTAACCCCTTTCAAATTGGCAACAGGAGCAGATTGTTACCGGGTTTAAACAGGTTTTTTGGCCAGTCTGAAAGGGGTATTAAGTTGCAGAAATAATTCAAATAAGCAACTTAAGTTAACAACAGCAAATATGGTTAAGGCGAATAGAACTCCATTAAATAAATATAGCTTTGTCTCTTGAAGCTCAAATGAATGTTGAAATCATGAAAACAATTTCATTTTCAACACACGAAGAATACAGTATAACCAAAAGCAAATAAAAAAAAACATGAAGCCCTTACCGATGTCTTTCAAAACACAAATTAGTCTTTTTGAGTTCTGATTGGTCACTGATGTGAAGAATGTAGGCGAGTTGTTGTTTGAGGAAAAAAAAAAGACACCACAATAAACTGAAATATAAAAATCCATATATATCTATGCATATATGTATCAATAAAATAAAGAGTTTTTTTGCTCTATTGTAGAGGATGACATTTTTCAGGAATTCCCGTGGGTCACGTGATTCCCGCGGGAATCCCGCGGGACGGGAGTCATTTTTTAATCAATCCCGTGATCGGGACGGGACGGGAAAAAAAAACCAACGGGAGCGGGCGGGAGCGGGAGCGACATTAATAGATGATCATTTTCAGCCTTGTTAAACAACCAGGTGAACAGATGCGTCCATTTTTGTAGTCATCTCTCAGTGAGAGCCAACACTCTTGACCATGCTAGCAGCACAAAAGAACTACAAAGTGGTTTGACTTCCTGTCACCACTGGAAGTGAAAGAGACTGAGCTGCCGGCGATGGGCGACACACACAGCCAAACAACATGAGCTGCATCTCCATGTCAAAGACGCGTGGAAATGAATAGGGGAGAGAAGAAACGATGAGATTCGTTTCAAGAGAAAGCGACGTCTTTGAGTGATGACGGCGTCACAGCTGGATATACCGCCCGAGTGCACGGGAGAAACTGAATTAAGGAAGGAATAATGTAAACTCCAGGGCGCTCGACCGCGGTACATTCATATTCACTTTTACATCAATGTAACATGAATATGTATATGAATGAAAAAGAAAATGTCACATCCTCCCAGGCCCAGAATGATCAGAGTTTTTAATTGTTTTATTGCGGCCACTTTGTCTTCACAAATAATGTTTTTATTCTGCTGCAAACACTTAAACCCCCCTCTCTGAGCATGTATATCGGCTAGAAAAAAATGTAAAGGCCTGAGATAACGATGTACAATTCACTACTTTCTGTCCTTATTTTAGCTTGGTTTGATAAGGAGATACAAACGTCAGAAAACATGCATTTTGTTAATGTGCATCGTTTATGTGAGGGCCGATATGTGTCAACGAGCATCTCTGTCACCTACTGACTTTTTATTATTATTATTATTATTATTTATTATTGTACATGTTTGCTGTTTGTATATGTATATATGGTCTGGGTTTAGGCCCTTTGGGATAAATAAAGTTGTCTGATCTAATCTAATGTAAAATGTGTTTTCCTGAACAGACCTGTCTACTGTAGCAGCCTTACAGTTACAGACATAAACACAAACAACACAGATAAATCATGACAGACAACAGATGGAAAACCTGGAAAGAACTGCCCCGTGATAGTGTTCAATATTTTCTGTGATTTCAATATGTCCAGCTTAAAATTTTTTACATGATGAGTCAAATACTTCTTTTCACAGTGAAGAAAATCAAACAGCAGAGATATAAGAGACATTACTGTCATTAAAGTGCTCACATTTTGAGGGAACATTAGGCCGACAGATCGGCTGCTTTGTGTGAAGTGTGGATAAAGCCTTTCTTGTGCCATGGTGTTTACATTTCACACATGTTAATTTAAACGGGAACGGGACAGGAGTGGGAGGGAATTTGAGTGGGAGCGGGACGGGAGTGGGAGTCATTCTACGGGAGTGGGATGGGACAGGATTATTTTTTTTTACTCCGGCCCGGGATTGGGACGGGACGGGATTTTTTCTCTGGGAGTGGGACGGGACAGGAGTGAAAATCCACTCCCGTGTCATGCTCTACTCTATTGTAAAGTGTCTTGAGATAATGCTTGTTATGAATTGGCGCTATACAAATTAAGATTAATTGATTGAGAATGATTATAAACACTTATTTCCACACAAGTAAATTGCACATAGCCAATGCATTCATATACGTGTATATGTTTTTAATAAATAAAAATAGTATATAAAAACAATTGTAAACAAACAGATATTGATCTAAAAGGATTGAAAACAGTTCTGGAGCTTTGGAGGTTCACAAGACCATTGAGACCCATCGGGAATCCCAAATCAAACAACTGAATAATATGTATTAACTACAGCTGGATTAAAGATGGATTATTAAATTACTTTCCTTTTGTTTTGCCACAAAACTCAAAGAACACACATACACAGGCTGGATTGCACCATACATTAATACCCAAATTAAACCCTTCTTTAATTGAAGCATCCCAGAGCTCAAGAAATGATAAAAAAAAAAAAATTCTTTCCGCATGCATGAAAAAAAACGTATTCATGATTTAAATCTCTAGTTAAAACGGTCAGGATCGTTCTTATATATGTTTATGATTGACATGTTAACCGTTCTCCAAATATCTGTTTAGTTTAAACAACTTAGTTTCTCATTTTCCTGCATGAATCCTCAGCTCTGTTCTCTTTTTCTTGTTTAAAAACACACTGGACAGCCTGTTTTTTTATGTTAGCATAATAATGATCTGTGACTTCCAATTGGAATTAAGTACAGATACGAGAGATGCAGCTCAGTTGTTCATGAAAATCTTTAATCCTAAGTGTGTTTTCCTTGTTTCTGAGAGTATTATGTGTGTTGGAGCGCAGAGTAATCTTGCACTGATGAACACTGACAGCATTAATGGTTCTTCATATCTCCGGTTAAAACTGCCAGTATCATTCTTATTTAATCTTACGATGAACATGTTAACTGTTCTCCAAATATCTGTTAAGTTTCAACAACTTATTTTCTCATTTTCCTGCATAAATTCTCAGCTCTGTTCTCTTTTTCTTGCTTAAAACACACCGGACAGTCCGTTTTATTATCTGTGAGCATAATGATCTTTGACTTTCATTTGGAATTGATAATAAATACTAGAAATGCAGCTCAGTTGTTCAAGAAAATCATTAATTCTAAGTGTGTTTTCCTTGTTTCTGGGAGTATTATGTGTACTTGAGCGCATAGGAATAGTGCACTGATGAACACTGATAGCATTAATGGTTCTTTAAATCTCCAGTTAAAATGGTCAGGATCATTCTTATATTTGTTTATGATTGACATGTTTATTGTTCTCCATATATGCTAAGTTTAAACAACTTAGTTTCTCATTTTTCTGCATGAATCCTCAACTCTGTTCTCTTTTTCTAGCTTAAAAACAAGCCGAACAGCCTGTTTTATTATCAGTGAGCATAATGTGAGCTAGTGTTCAAGAAAATATTAAATCCTTTGTGGGTTTTTTTCTTGTTTCTGGGAGTATTACACATACTGTTCTCTATATATCTGTTAATTTTAAACAACTTAATTTCTCATTTTCCTGCATGAATCTTTAGATCTGTTGTCTTTTACTTACTTAAAAACACACTGGACAGCCTGTTTAATTATCTGTGAGCATAATATGAGTGTTTAAGAAAATCTTGAATCCCACATGTTTTTCTGGTTTCTGGGAGTATTATGCACACTGGAGCGCACAGTAATAGTGCACTGAGGAACACTGACAGCTAGATGATTATCTAAAAACTGAATTTTTCAACAAATGGTCTAATATATAGCAGTTTTGCTGTACATCCTGTGTGAGTGAAGCAAACAGAAAAATGTGGATATGTTGATCTTGACTAAGCAAAAACACTTTGCGCAGTCTGGCCAAAACTGGACAATGGAAGATTAGAAATACAGGCTAATAAGTCTGTGTTTGATCGGTGTATCTGTATCTGATCGGTGTTGTTGTTTGGACGTTTTTTGGTACAGAAATGAGGTATTCCCAGTTTAAATACTGTGTTTGTTCCATTTTTTCCTTTTTTAATTTAAGTTTTAAGTTGTGGAGGAGACTATCAGGTTATATGGCCTCTGTATTTGGGATTAAATATTAAACAAGAGAGAAAAATTGATCATAAATATCCAAAACCCCACTTGGACTTCACCCCTCCAGTATTTCATAAACCCTCTGACCCAGCCAGAGAGGGTTCATAAAATACTTTAAAAATACAAAAAACAAACAAATAAACAAAAAACACCCAGAGAGACTGAACCTCAGCATGTGTGTGTTTTGTTTTGCAGTGTGTGAATGTGAGTGGGTGCAGGAGTGTGCGATTGTCCGTGGAGTGGATCTGTTAATGGCCTCTACAGCTGCGATCCACAAACACACCTCATTTATCTCATAATGGGATTTATTCTCATTTACATGGAGGAGAGCCGGGGAACATTTGTGGCTGCATTGTGAGTTTTTAATGGCTGCTCACTTTAATAATTTAATTATGCAAACAGACTGCAGGCGGGAGAGTTTACAGCTGCTGTGGGAGTGTTTGGAAAGCTGTTTTTAAAGCTTTACGGACTTTTATTAGATATTAGTGCACGAGGAGAAGAGTGGCACCATCAGAAGACTATAAAGATTTTTATTTTTAATTCATTTTACTATCTTTGAGATTTCATTAAAAATTACATTTAATTTCTCTCCAGGCAACTTGGGAGGTAAAACATGATCATTCTGAATATAATATATGTTTTTTAATTAAAATTCAGTGTTCACCTCTATTGCAAGGTGTATGTCCATTGGGGCTCTGTTTATTTAATTTTTCAATGAAGTGAAATCAGATGTTTTTAAGACAGAAAGGGTTTAAAAGCATCAACAAAAAAAGTTTTTAAAAAAAGTTTTAAAAGTGGTTCATTCTAAAGTTGTTTAAAAAATCTGATGCAGTGAAAGAAAATTATATGTATACATCCATTTTTGTTAACAGGTTTATGAGAGGGACAGTTCAGGGACCTAAGGGTAAAAATATTTTTTAATAATGTCTTGTCACTCCTAAAATAACAATGCATCAGAATCAATGTTTAATTTTCTACTGACTGTCAACTCTCAGGGCTGTAACATCATCCCAAATATTCCACTTTGCACCATATACTTGGAAAATAAAGTCTGCAATTGTCAAACAAATTGATTCAGTAAAACTAAAAAAATATTTAAATATCACATTGATACTTTTTTAACACATTTTTTAGAGAGAACATCTTAGGACTTGAGGATAAATGTGGATTTTGTTTTAAACAACTTAACATTTAGTAATCATGCATCATCACTCATGCGTCTTTAATCAATTATAATCATAGTCAAGGTTCTAGTTACTTCATCCAAAATATTACACTTTCCATTTTTGGAAATATTGTAAACTTTGTGTTGCTGACTTTTGTTTTGCGTTGAAGGCGACGAGATCTTTGATTTTGTTTTTTGTTTTTTGTTTTTGAAACCCTTTTCCCGCAGTTGCCGTCTGATGGTTATTGTGCTGCAGTCGGCACCAGTAAGGGCCTTAATTTGGGTCGAGGACCGCCCTGTGTCTTGACGGACAGCCAATCGGATCCTCCGGCTCAGCGCAGGTGTAATATTTTTGGGTCTACCACTTGACTTTTTTGTTCCATAATGCTCAGGATCTTTAAAAAAAATGTAGAATGACTGTCTTACTGCGTCCAACCTCAGCAACAATGGCACGCTGCGAGAGGCCTTGCTTATGCAGCTCGACGATCCGACCACGTTCAAGAAGAGAAAGCTTTTAAGCTTTAGCCTTCAGGGAGGCATGACCGTGTGAATGCCTGACAGAAAATGAACATTTGGAGGAGATTTTGGCTTTAACAGCCTGTGGTCTTAAACTTTTGATCAGCTGATAAACAGCCTATTTCAGTTTACTTGTTGTTTTCAATAAATTGTTTTTTCAAAGTGCTTTTTGTCACACTCCCCCTTCTTGCTTTTGCATATTGTAGCTCTATTTAAAACCTCATTAAGGTCCAAATGTGCAAAATGCATATTCTAGCAATTTTTCAACTGGTCTTAAGATTTTAATAAGGTCTGTATAACAAGAAACAATCTTATAATATAAAATGCTGTTCTGTCAATTGCCAAGGATAAAAGAAATAAACATTTGAATTAAAAAAAAGAAACTCTCATTGCTCCTAAAGTAATAATGCTTGGAAGTCATTTTGTTATCATTTTTTGGCCTATTCAAAGCTGTAACTGTTCATCCTTAATATTCAACTTTGTGTTTTACCATTAAAAAAAAAACTCAACATCATGCAGAGTCAGATCTTTAAATTTAGATTGTGCAGGTAAAAAGTGTGGATGAGCAGAAGTGAAATGTGTCGACTCAGGTGAATCTCCCTCTTCTTTATAGTCATTATTTCTCTCTCTAAGGTCACACCTCCACATGGTCTCCAGTAAAACATTCCCAGTAAAGTTTTCTGCTGTGAGAGGAGAGACAAAGCTGCTGCTCCAGGTGTTTCGCTCTGAAGCAGCAGGCTGAAGTTTTACATGGCGGTAGAAGTCGTGGAGTTTATCGAAGGCGGTGGGAAAGTGGGCTGAATCAGGGCTGGAGGTTACATCTACATTTACCTCCTGTGCCTCGCCCCGAGGAGCTGCAATTTGTCTCCGTGACAGCTGCAGAGAGAAAAAGACGGAGCACAGTGAGCTCCGAGGATCCCCGAAGATCCAGAGAAGAGACTCATTAACGGGCGGATTTAAAACCTTCAGGAGCAAAAACAAACAGGAGAGCTCTGAGGGAGCAGAGCCCAATGAGACTCCAGATTCTTCAGTGCTGTAATCAAGAGGATGGATGAGTTAATGATATATGGATGGATGGATGGAGGGTTTATGGATAATCAGTGGATGAAATGGATGGATGGTTGGATTAATATTGAATAGATGGAAGGGTGATAAATAAACAAAATAAAGGGTTAAGGTTGGATGACAAGAATACATATTATCAACTTATGATAGGATGGATGGATGAATGGATGGATAATGGAGAAACAAATGGATATAGATGAAGGATTATTGGTTAGATAAAGGAATGACTGACTTATGGTTTAATAACTGGATGGATGGATGGATGGCTGGATAGAAGGAGTGATGGACCAGGGGTTGGATGACATGAATACATATTATTCATTGAAGTATAATATGGTGGCTGGATGAATGGATGGATGATGGAGAAATAAATGGATAAAGATGAAGGATTATTGGTTAGATAAAGGAATGATTGACTTATAATAGGAAAGATGGATGGATGGATGGATGGATGTATAGATGGATGGATTGACAAATGTAGGAAAGATGAATAAACAGATTAAGATGAATAATAGTAGTTTAGATAAAACGAGATTGATGCACAGCTGAGCGACTGAATGAATAGATGGATGGGTGAATGGTTGGATGGATGGATGTTGTGGATTACTGGTTAGATAAGAATGACTCAGTTATGGTTTAATGACTTGATGGATGTAGGGATGATAAATGGATGGATGCATAGATGAATGGACTAATGAAAGAAGTATTGATGGATAAGTTGTTGAATGACTGGATGATCAGAAAAGAGGATGGATGAAGAGATGGTAGCTTCATGGATAAGTGATTGGATGGTTGGATGGATGAATGATTGAATCAGCAATAAATGGATGGATGGATAAATGAACAGGGATTTAAGATGGATAGTTTGATACAAGACACAATGGACTCTAGGTTGTATGGATGGATGGAGCCAGGACAGATTTATGGACGGATAAATTGATGGACCTAAAGGAGTAATGAATAGATGGGTGGTTGGAATGGTTGGATGAAATGCCTGATTGACTTATTGTTTGATGGACAGATCGAAAGTTGGTCAAACTGACTGAGACATGAATGAATAAAAAAGTGTTGGGATAATCATAATGAAACGAGTGACTGACGAATGGTTGGGGGAAGGTTGACAGAGTACTAAGGGACTGATGAGAGGAAGGATGGGTGGATCGATGGCTGATTAGTTGGATGGATTGACAAATGTAGTAAAGATGAATAAATGGATTAAGATGAAAAATAATGGGTTAGATAAAAGAAGAGATTGACTGAATGGATAGATGGATGTGTTAATGGTTGGATGGATGAATGTTGTGGAAAAAATGGATAAAGATGAACGATTGTTTCCATAAAAGGAATGATTGACTTATGGTTTACTGACTTGATTGATGTAGGGATGATGGTAAATGGATGGATGCATAGATAAATGAACTGATGAACGAAGTATTTACAGATAAGTTGTTGGATGAATGATCAGAAAGGAGGATGGATGAAGAGATGGTAGCTTCATGGAGAATTGATTGAATTGCTGGATGTATGAATGGTTTGATTAGTAATAAATGGATGGATGGATAATTTTTTTTTTGTTTTTCATTGTATTCAATTTTCTACATTTTTAATTATTTTGATTGATTTTCTTTCTTCATTTCTGTGTAAAGCACGTTGTGCCAGAAAATGTTGTATGAAAAGTGCTATATAAATAAAATTTGTTTGATTGATTGATAAATGAACCAGGATTTAAGATGGAAAGTTTGTCAAAAGGCAAAACCGACTCTTCATTTGAATGGATGGATGGATGGATGGATGGATGGATGGATGGAACTAGGATAGATTTATGGAAAGTTAGTTGGATGGATAAACTGATGGATCTAAAGATGGAATAATTGGTAGATGGGGGATGAATGACGAATGGTTGGATAAAATGCCTGATTGAGGTTGGATGGAAAGACAGAAAGTACATGGAATATATACATAGTACTAAGGGACTGACGATAGGTTGGATGGATAGATGGATGGAGGGAGGGGGAGGGATGATGATTGGATGGATGGATACATAGATGATTGATCATTAAAGTATAAATAGATAAATAGATGAATGGGCGATTACAAAATAGTGCATGGAGAAATAAAGTTATGGATAGGTGACTTTATAATCCGATGGAAGGATGGATGGATGGATGATTAGATGGATGGATTGACAAATGTAGGAAAGATGAAGAAATGGATTAAGATGAATGATAATGGGTTAGATAAAAGAAGAGATTGACATACAGCTGAATATGATAATAATGAAAATGGATGGATAGATGGATGGTTGGATAGATGGATAAATGGATGGTTAGATGGATGAATGGATTGATGATGGAGGGAAGGGGAGGGATGATAATTGGATGGATGAATTGATGATACATATGGATAAATTGTTGGATAAATGGAAAATTACAAAAAGAATGCATGGAAGGAAAATAGATTTATGGATAGTTGCTGTTATAGATGGATTGATGGCTGGATGGATGGATGGATGGATGAATGGATGGATGGATAATGGAGAAACAAATGGATAAAGATTAAGGATTATTGGTTAGCTAAAGGAATTATTGACTTATGGTTTAATGACTGGATGGATGGATGGATGGTTGGATGGATGGTTGGATACATGGATGATTGATGATTAAAGTATACATGGATAAATATTCGGATGAATGGACGATAACAAAACAATGCATGGCAGGATAATAGATTTATGGATAGTTGACTTTATAGATGGATGGATGGATGGATGGATGGATGGATGAATGGAAGGCAATGGATGGATACATGGATGGATTTATGATACATATGGAAAAATAGTTGGATGAATGGACGACTATAAAAGAATGCATGGAAGGAAAATCAATTTATGGATAGTTGACTTTATAGATGGATGGATGGATGGATGATGATTGGATGAATGGATGGATGGATTATTGGTTGAATTATAGGAGTGATTTTAAAAGCTATAAGGTTGCTTTCACCCGCTTAATGACTGTCTGACATCTGCCATCACCTTAAAGTTGTGTAATAAATAAATAAAATAAAATGTTTGCTGATTAAACTTAAATCTCTAAAGAGTAAAAACTGCTCCGTTACACCGACGCTCTCTTTATAACATTCTCAGTTATAACCTCGCAGCCCCACGTTTCCTTTAAGTCCATATTTTCCTGATGTTGAGGGTCATAACCTCTCATTAGAGCATCAGAGGAGAGCGGGATGACCCACTTCACAGATGCTCTCTTCTAAAAACAGAGTCTCTTTCTCAAAGACACAAACTGCCTCACATCTGTCTTCTCTCTCTTTGTGGACGAGCTTTAAGAAGAAGAAGAAGCCGAGTGGGGGGCCCCTGGGGGGTCCTTGTTCTGGATCTGCAGGGCGTGCAGTATAATGGGGGGAGGGATGGAGCCTGTGTTCTCCTATTTACTGCAGAGTGAAATTACCTCCTTAAATGTCTGTTTCTCACTCTGAACTTTAACGAGCTGAGACTCTCATTTCTGCTCCACAAAGTTCACAACAATCCAGATCCTGTTAGACCTGGTCCCAGGTGGACTTAAATCCGATGTTAACATAAATACTCAGAAACCTAAATCTCTAAAATAATTGAATTTTCTTTGAGAACAATCCAGCTGCAGATTCATGACTTCATGGACTGAGCTAAGTTTGTCTTTACCTTCTTGGGATTTGCTCAAAGTGTCCTGAACAGAATGATTGAAAATATTTTTAGATTCAACCAAAATCTGTCACATGTTTCATTTGTTAATCACTCTGGGTCGCAATTCTAGTCTGGTCAGAAAAGAGAAGAGGTCTGAGTGACTGGACTAACTGATTAACAATAAAGTATTTTTATTTTTATATTGTATTTTTATTTTTTTTTAGTTTATCAGTTTAAAGGCCAACTTATGTGATACTTGGCCCGGAATAATTATAACAATAATAATAATAACAATAATAATTATCATTATTATTATTGTTATTATTACAACAATTTTTATTATTTTATTGTTATTATTGTTATTATTATTATTTATTATTATTATCATTATTATCATTATGATTATCTTTATCATCATCATCATCCTCATTAGTAGCATTATTGTTATTATTATCATCATCATCATTATTATTACAATAATCATTATTTTTATCATAATCAAGTTTACATTATTTTATTATCATTATCATGATCATTATTATCATTATTATTATTAACATTATTATTAGTATTGTTTTATCATCATTATTATTATATTAAAATGATTATTATCATTATTATTGGTTTCATTTTATTAACATTATATTAATATTTTTACTTCTATTATTATTATAATTATCATCATCATCATCATCTTCAGTGTTATCATTATTATTACAATTATTATTATTATTTTTGATATTATTACTATTATTATTGTTGTTATTGTTGTTGTTGTTAAAATTCCATGATCACCTCTATTGCAAGTTGTATTACCAAATAGGCCCTGTTTATTTTATATTTTTTAATGACGAGAAATTTGAATGGTCTTTTGACAGAAAGGGCGGAAAAGCATCAAATATTTGAAAAAAAAATAGCAAAAAAAAAAAAAGTTGAATCAATTGTTCATTCTAAAGTTGTTGAAAAGATCTGATGCAGTGGAAGAAAATATATGTATACATCCATTTTTATTTATACTTTTTTATGAGAGGGAGCATTTAAGGACCTAAGGGTAAAAGTATTTTGTTTAATTATGTCTTATCACTTCTAAAAATGCATCAGAATCAATATTTAATTTTCTACTAACTCTCATTTCTCAAGGCTGTAACATCATTCCAAATATTCCACTTTGCATCTCACACTTAGAAAATACAGTCTGCAATTGTCCAAAAAATGGATTCAGTAAAAGTGAAAAAATATTTAAAGATCACATTTATTTTTTTAACTCTTTTATGAAAGGGACCATTTTAGGACCTGAGGGTGAATGTGGATTTTGTTTTAAAATAACTTTGTATTGCTCCTAATGTAATCTTAGACCAACAGACAATACAAATTTTGCATTAGTTGCTTATTTCGTCTTATTTTAGTTATTGTATTGAAACTTTGGGAAATACATACACAACTAATGTCAAGCCATTGCTTATATTACAGAAAAGAGCATTTTATAAATTTTAAATAAAGTGGAGGCAAAAGAAAACACCAACAAACTTTTTATCAAGTCAGGATTAAATAAACTTCAGGATATTGTCGAGTTACAGACTTTGTAAAAGTAAACAAGGATCATAGAAGGAAATTTAATTTTGAACATCCATTCGCACGTCCTACTCTAAAACAAATGTGTATTTCAGTGTGTGGTGTCAAACTATGGAATTTTTAACAACTGACTTAAAAACCTGAACCAATTTTATCAGTTTTAAGGAAATGTATGAAGACAAAATGATAAGAAAACATGAAATAGATGGGTAAAAGTTTTGTTTGTTTTTGTTTTGCCTTGTTTTTTTTGTTTCTCTGTTTTTTTTATCAGCAGTAGTTGTTAAATATCTGATGGACAGACCATCTATTTCTTGTTTTATTATCTTGATAAAGGGGCTGGTAATCATAAGACTTTCTCATTCCTGCATGTGACCTTTCATTTTCATGATACGGAATAAAAATGCTTAAAAAAAAAAACCCAAACCAAAACAAAACAAAAAACATAATAATAATAATGCTAAAAAAAAAAAATCATGCATAAAATTTAATTTTTTAAAATTAATTATTAACCTATTCAAGGCTGTAGTAACTTCATCTCAAATTTTCCATTCATTTCTAAAAAATATTGTAAATTTTGTGTTTTTCACCTTGACAAAAAATCAGGGATTCTTGTGCCAATAAAAGGCACAAAAACATTAAAATAAATTTAAAAAAAACAATGAAAAGCTCTATTTTCTGTCTGAAATTGTAGAAAAGATTTGATGAAGTGAAAGTTTAAAACATATTGTCATTACACTTTTAGGAGAGGGACTGTTTTTCAAACTCAAGTCCAGGAAGTTTAAGTTTCATTAATAAACTCTCATTGCTCCAAAAACAATAATGCTGGAAATCATTGTGATCAACTATTGGCCTATTCAAAGCTGAAATTATTCAGACTTAATATTCAATTTTGTGTTTTACCATTTAAAAGAAAAAAAAACATTGTGCAGTGTCAGATCTTTAAATTTAGATTCTGCAGGAAAATATTGTGAACTAACAGAAGTGAAAGAGAAGATGTCTGAGGATGGATGTGAAAATGGATGGATGGATGGTCAGATGGACGGATGCTCTCCTTCAAAGATGGATGGATTTGAGACTGGTTGGATGGATATATAGAGGGATGTACTCATGGATGGATGGGTGATGGGTTAATTGATCAATGGAGGGACTGATTTTTAATACTTAAAGATGTATGGACACAATCATGGATGGATGAATTTTGTTTTTTAAATGGATCAACTAATTTCAAACAAGACTGACAGATTCTTAGATGGATGGATGAATAAAAAACAAGCGGATACGTAACTCTTTACTGAGGTTAACATAAAAAGTGATGAATAAATGAAATGAGATATTAGAAACGATCACAAAGTCCAACAATATCTCATGAATCACTCCACCACAAGGTCTGCATTGAAAGAATTTCTACTCGTATTTAATAAAAATACGTTCAAGAGGAAAAAAGCACAACCAAAACAACAAAAAATAATTTAAACCACATTATTCATATTTTACCTAGGTAACTGAATTAAAATAAAAAAACAAAAACAGGACTAAACTTAACGTGAGTATTTTACCTTCAGTTTCCTCCATTTCTGTCTTCGTCATGCACTTTTGCGTTTAGTTCGTCTCCATGGGTTGTAGCTTCAATTCCAGGTGAGTCCATAAACCTGAGCTGTAATGAGATCAGAATTACATTTGATATCTAATCTTTAAAAATGAAACAAAGCTAGCACCATCTAATCAACATATTATAACTACTGAAACATTAGAAATGACAATATGTAAACAGTAAACACAGCAACAATACTCTGTATTTTCATATAAATTGATGGTTATTAAATAACTTTAACAACTCAAGTGATGCACTTCACATCACTGTACCGAGGAGTGTCCTGATTCGATATCAGCAAAAAAAAAACAAACATTAGATTATATCAGCCTGCATCTAAAATCTCCGATATAAGCAGTCCATTCTAGTTAATTTTTATTTGTCTAATTCAGTTGTAAAACATACTTATGTTTAAGTTAAACACAGTGGTTATTTTGCAATTTTAAAATATATGTTTTTATTGGATTTATTGAGGTTACTTTTCAGGGTCTTCTAATTTATTTTTATTTGTTTTATTTAACTGTAGTATTTTCTTACATTTACGGTTAAATGTATTGAACCCATTGGTTAATAACGAACAGGTCAGTTTTTCTCATACCTGCTATTGCTGACTACTGTTCTCTGTTTGAGTAATCTCACCTGATCAAGCCTTTTCTTACAGTCCAGACTACAAAATAAGAAATAAAAGTCTGTCTGATTCCCGCTGATATCGTATGGGATCATTATCGGCCAATACTCAAGGCTGAAATATAAGCATCGTATCGGAGGTGAAAGAGTTGTATTGGGACACCTGTGACTCTACAAGCAACACAGTAATTAAACATGGTCACAACATATTTAAACCAACCTCTTTCATTTGAGTGGTAAAAACATTAAATTGTAAAACCAAATATGAAACAAAATGCATTTAAACTCTGTGCTTAGTCCAAACACCGAAAGATAAAGCTATCACCACCTTCATGTAGCACAGGTTAAAGTGTTAAAAAGCATTAAATAAAATTACTCTTAAAAAGGTGCTTAAGCACAGTCAAGGTATTTAAAATAAGACAGTTGTATGAGTGGATGATGAATATATAGACCAATCACATTATTTTATGAATGGATTGATCAATGGATGAATGGATGGATGAATGGATTAAATGTTGGATGGATGGAAAGATAAAAATCTAGGATGTAGAGTTGTATAAGTGGATGATGAATTTCATGAGTTGATTGAATGATGGATGGATATATAGAGACATTTATTGATTTTATGAATGGATTGATGGATGGATGAAAAGATTGATGAATGGATTGAATGCCTGACGATGGATGGATGAGTGGATCGGTGGATAAATAGATCAGTGAACAGATTAAATCTTATATTGCTGCTGTTATGTCTGTTACAGTCCATGCTTTATTTCAAAAACACTAAGAAATAAAATTATATTTAGTGAAATTTCAAAAATGACTTGTTAGAGAGAAAAATCATGAAGTGTGGCTCTGTTTTTAGTATCACTTTATCACGATATATCCCATCCTCATCCATTTTTCACACTGCAGATTCTTGCTTTAAAAAATGCCCCTAATTCATGAATAAAGAATCGTGAAGCTGCATTTGTTGGAGTCCACTTCCTCAAATAAGCCTTTTGTCTGAGCTCGCCATTATCATCCATCCAAGTGTTTTTATCGACCATCAGTGACTTCACAGCACATTTAAATCAGGGCTTATTTTCTCAGACTAAATTAAGTTTACAGATCTTTCTCTAAAAAATCATTTTAAGGGATGGTTTAGAGTGACGATGGACGCCACATTTTTATCGTCTGCTTCTTATCTGTCATGACTTTGTCTGCCTTTTTTTTCTTTTTAACCCGAAACACCACCTTCAGCTTGAAGAAATCATAAAAACTCAAAGATTCAGTAAACAGATCGTATTCTTTATTTCTAATTCCTTTATGTGCTGAAACGTATATGTGCTTAAATAAATTAGATACACCTAAAAATACATTCAGAAAATCCTTCAGAGTGTATAAAACACGTGAGGTGTGCACAGCATGGACCCTCCTCATTAAAGCTCCACGATTTAACTGTGAACTGGCCCTGTTCTTCTTCTCCGCTCTGAAATATTCACATTTTCTGTAATGAGATCATTTGAAGAAAAGCTTCAAACCTCTTCAGGGTGATAATTAGATGCTAATTAGAGGGTCCTTGTGCCCCTGAGTTTTTCCCTGTGTGACACATTTTATACAAAACGTGCTAAACATTAACATCTGAACATTATTGGCCTCCATGCTGGTAAGTGTTTTGTTCTTGGAGTTTTTTCCTTTAGGATAG
Source organism: Scarus forsteni (assembly GCA_036419115.1). Classification (NCBI taxonomy): domain Eukaryota; kingdom Metazoa; phylum Chordata; class Actinopteri; order Labriformes; family Labridae; genus Scarus; species Scarus forsteni. Next base: position 3,063,901 of record JAZDUH010000283.1, read on the forward strand.
ATCAGTAGGTTTGATCTCAAGAGCTTGTTATTGTCACTTTACTTCTAATGGCCCTTTTCTATTAGCCCTACTCTACTCTACCCGGCTCTACTCTACTTGTCTTGTGCTGCTTTTCCATTAGCCCCGAGTAACCGAGTAAAAAAGGAAAGCAGAAGAAGGCTGCAGGAAGAAGAAATACCCCTTGAGAAGCACAGGAGAGTTTTGGAAGCTATACAACAGAATGAAGCCGAGGACGAGAGCAATCCAGCTGCAAAGAAAAGACGTATGAGGGTAAGCTAATGGTAGCTACCGCTAGCATGCTAGGTCATCGCGCTCATGACTCATCGATGACGACATTGTCTGGCCAATCAGTAGCCAGCAGTCGGTGACGTCATCTTTTAGTATGGACTCAGCTCGCTTGGAACCAGAGCAGAGTAGGTACTAAAACTAGCTTGTTTTAGGAGGTACCAGGCTAGTGGAAACACGCTGCAAATCGAGTAGGGCCGAGATTAGGGCCAAGGCGTGCTAGTGGAAAAGGGCCATAAGATTTCAGACTGTTGAGTTGACACTGCAGTTTAGTTTAATATTAAAAATAATAACTTTATTTATATAGCACCTTTAAAAACAGAAGTTTACAAAGTGCTTTAACAGACAAAATAAAGGCAGAAAAAAGCCACAATAAGAGTCAAAGGAAAAGGCACAAAAGGGTCGTGTTAACTAAAGCAACAAAATCAAAGAAAATAATATAAACTGATTGGATTGCGAGTGTGTTTGGGGGTGTGCTGGGTTGATTCCTGTGGGCGTGATAACCAGGAAACGGGGTGAGGAAAGGACAAACTACCAACCACACTCATGTCTGGTTTGTAGAGGCAGCTGGGTGATAATCATGTGGATTCACACAAGCAGAAGAGCCCAAAGTCACTTTAATGAGCCGACTTGGCAACACAATAACTGTTGTCTTAGTCTGCGCTCAGTCTGCTCCCTCACGCTTTCTGCTTCCTACACAGTTGTAGTGTTAACCTTTGTTCTAGGAGACTCACAATAGTCAAACACTGAAATTAGGCACATTTTTGGGGACAGCTTTAACCGGGAATAGCTTGTCTGGTCACCATACTGTTGACACGAGTGTTAGCAGCTAACTAGCGGATTAGCTTATCCAGACGACTATCCCTCTTCATCAGAAACTGAATCAGCCACGACATGCTTCCTTTTCAGATGCTTATGCATCGGCGTCTTTCTGCCATGGAGGGAAAGTTCAGCCTTGCAGATTTGCACATTCTGCTCTTTTGTTTTGGTAGAATGCTCCCAAACTTTCAAGCTCTGTTTCCGATCAGCCACAACACTGTTTGGACAAAACTCTTCCGGTGACATCACGGCTGACCCAGATCACCACAACTGCACGTGTCAAGAACAGAAAGGCAGACAAGACGCTTAAAAAAACAAAACGACTATTGACTATATTGACTATTAAATTAGTAGTCTACGATTTTGATCAACTAGTCTACTAATCATGGCAGCCCTACTCAGAACTTGGGAATTCCGACCTCCCTGGGACGCACCAAAAGAACCTCCACATTGACAGACATGAGCGGAGACTCTGCTGTCCAATCAGAGCGTGTGGTGATCCAGAATTTTATCTTTTACATGGTTGTGGAAAAACCACTGCTGAGCTGCTTGGTGGAGGTCTGTGCTCTCTGGGTGCTTTTCTAGTCAGAACTATGTTGACTTAGCTTATTAAAATAAAGCCCTTTGTGTATCTTTTGTGATTGAAGTCTTTTTGAGACATTTGCAGCAGTTCAGCAGTCACTTAAATGCACCAGTCTTTGGAGAATCAGGCCGTCCATATTTCTCTGGTGGATTATTTCAGTGATCATCGTCCACACAAACTCTCTGAGGGACACTGGGTGGTTCTGCATTTCAGACGTCCTTCTCTCTGCTCCTCTTCTTTTCTTTTCTTCTGAGCTTCAAACCCGGGACTCACACTTCAGAACAGGAGGATCTCTCTGGAGTGTTTTTGTGCAGAGGGAAGAGGGTCACATTCTGCTGCAGACCAAGCTGAAAGCTGCATGAGTACGTCTTAAAGTGCAGCAGTCAGGCATTTTATTAAGCCAGAAAAACCTAATGATGACCATCGTTATCTTCAGCTGCATATTAAACAGCCTGACTGTCAGAGAAGACATTAACGTACGGCGTAATGCTGTCTTTAATTCTCTCTCTGGCTCTAATGCATGTTTACTCTTGAATCAGAGTTCTGCAGGAATAATTAGAAAAGGCAATTTACCCAGAGAGACATTAAAAATGCAGCATGTGAATGTGCCTAATCCAAATGTGACATGGCAGGTAAATGGAGGACGAGTTGTAAAGCAGGGCAGACTAAAACACCGGCATGCAGACTTAACCGTCAGTGTTTTACTCCATGCACTGATTAGGTTTACAATATTTATGACAGCTGACTTTTTTATTATGAACAGGGGAATAAAGGAGGAGATCTGGAGCCTTGGGCCCTCGCATATCTGTGAAAACAGTTCATGTTTGACCCCGCTCTCTCTGAGCTGCAGGCTGTAAAACCTTAAATGATTCAATTAGACGATAGAAAAGATGATCTGCTGCAACATCTGATGAGTCATCAGCAGAGGGAAACCAGGGACATCATATTAGGAGCGAGCTAGAACCCCGACATGATGGTCTGAATAAGTAAGGAGGGCTGAATCTGTGGGGGAATCAAAGAGAAACCTCAAGAGTGATGCAGAGATTATGAGAGCTGCAGTTCCTAAAGTGTCCACAAGGGGATGGATCCAAAAATGAGTCAGCTCTGCAAGTTTGCAGCTCAGGAGTCACAGAAAAAAAAGACCAAAATGTATTTGAATCAATATAAATTTCCAATGACAATAAGTGCAATAATTTGGTTAAAGAGACTGTGAGGAGCTTGTAAGTAATAACAAAAAAGTCTCCCTTTTAGATATATGCCTGATGGAAATACACACTTTAAGATGAGTTTTATAGCATCAAAATAGGTTATCTATAAATGCTATTCCTTAGCTTCACGGTCGGGTTTGACAGGGCTGGACTGGCCTGGATACTCAACTTCAGGAACAAGACAATTAAAACTAGAGCAAATTTATATTATTCAGACACGTCTTAGAGCACCGGGCTGTAAGTAGCGATACATAGCCGGCTACAACTACGATAATAAGTTTTCCAAAAATTGCTTGTTGTCACACATCAAAAGCTACCGCTTCGTAACTAGAAAGAGATACATTACCTCGTGGCTTTGCATCCTGTAAGTTGTTGATAAAAGAAGTTGTAAAGTAAAGCAGAGTTCTGAGGAAGGTCCAAGCTGCATTTATCACAACAAACACACGCTTTGGCTTCAGTCACGTCTTTTGGTGCGTTCCTGTTGTAGTCAGAAGTAGGAATTTCCGGGTTCCGAGTAGGAAACTGCAACTCGAACGTTCCCTGAAGTCTGAATTTCCTTCTGGGAACTCGGTGAAACCTCGCCACCCCCGAGTTGACAATGGAAGATGGATGCCCCCAGTGTGAACAGTTATTTAGCTCCTGTAATAATCCATTTATTTGCACTTCTGACTGGGGTGTGTCGCTCTAGATCAGCTGTATACATAGTATTGTTCGACTTATATTTACAAAAATGCTGCCATAGTGATAATCACATTCTTCATACAACAATGCAGGGCGTGCTAACAACAGCTAACAATAGCCTGGTAGATCGACATGTTTTTTTCTGACTTCAACTGGAACGCCGATAAGTCGGAGATGATGTCACTCCCATTTCCGAGGTTACCGGAACGCAGCATTACGACAGTCACCGTGCGTGCTCGTGGGTAGCAGTCTTTATTCTCCTCATAGCACCTTTAACAGGATCCTGTCCTATTCAGGAAAATATATTTTATAGGGCTGGGACGATTCACTTTTCTCCCGATACGATTTATTGCGATTTTTTAGGTGCCAATACGATTTAAATTGCGATTCTACGATATTGCCGATTTTTGCAATCTTTAGTTAGCTTTTTTAAAACCAGTGAAAAAGATGAACAATGATGATGCCTACAGACTATATCAGGAAAAGTACACATCACATGTGAGTCTGTTTTTAGGATTTATTCAGCAATATATATTAACCAGCTGTTTATGCTCCCTCTCTTCAAAAGCCTGGATTGCATATAAAAAGTCGCTTATTATCCCTTCAGGCAACAGAGTTTTTTCAAGAAATATTCAGTTTTGCTATCAGGATTTAAAAAGGTTATAGTTTCAAAGTGGTTGGTTTTCCCAGCCATCGTCATCACTGTAATTTACGGGCCGAGCATGAACGCCTCTGCTGCCTGCACTGTTTACCCCCGGCTTCTCCCTCGTCTGACCAGAGCTCTGCGGTCTCATTCTCCGCTAACACCGTCACTTTTCGCGGTGTTTTGGGCTTCCCTGCATCCCAGACTATGTGCACTCTTCGGGAGTCGCCGGCTATGGAGAGGAAAAGCTCTCGGTATGTACTGCTTCGGGACTGTAATGGCGCGCGGAGCCGCTCCCGCTGCGCGCACTCGCTGCCAGTTTCGTCCTCTCTGGACGACTGACCGTCATCCTCAGAGAGTAAATATTCCTCAGATTCAGAGTCAGACAGTACTTGACAAAGTACTCTCGGCATCGTGAGTACTCTCTATCACTCTGTGTCTCTCTCTCTGCTCCGCTCCACAGCCTCTGCAGCCACACTCGCGTCCCTCGGTCCGGTGTGTGTGTTTTAAAATAAATATACGCCCAAACTTTGAATAGAAACCTGTCACCTGCCCACTATCTGCTGGTGAAAAGTAGTAAATCTACTCAGCACTATTTTAACAGCTATGGCCTGTTTTATCCAGCAATGTCGCTTGCCTCAGTTTGGCGACTTTAGCGCCTATAGTGTGTGCTTGCGTGCGTGTGTAAGGGGGGGGTATCGATTTTTGAATAAAAATATCGATTTTAAAATTGGCAGACAAAAAATCGCGATACTTGGGTGTATCGATTTTTTCGCCCACTCCTAATATTTTATGTTTTTGCCGACATTTGCTTGTTTGTTTATTTGTTAGCAAGAGTACCCAAAAAATACTGGTTTGATTTTGCTAAAACTTCCTGGAGATATTGATAATGGCCCAACTTGAAAAAGATTAGATTCTGGTGGTGATCCAGATAACCGCTGTTAGGAGTTGATTGTTTTTGCTCAATAATTGTCAAACTAATAATATCAGCATGATTCTGAGTACTAGCTTTGTGTTTTCAGGCTCATGAATCATATTATGATGGTAACTTTATCATGAACTTTTGCTTATAGATGTAACAGCAGTATGTGAGCTACCTTGGCAGAGGTTTGTGCTCTCCGAGTGCTTCTTAGTTTTTTGCTAATTCTGTGCTTTTAACCCATGTTAAATCATTTCAAATACAAAAAGTCCATTGTATACACGATGGAACAAAAATTATATATGGATTAGAATGGAAAAGCAAAAGTCTGTATTGTCCAAGATACGTTGAAATTGCACATAGCATTTTGACATGACGTGCAGTTACACTGTTAAAATAGCATGATCATGACGTGACATCTTTAGATCCCTGCTAGCTGCTGAGTGAAGTGTTTTTCCTTTTTTTAAAAGTTGATCAATGCCTCAAGGTTGTCCCAAAACTTTCAACAAAAAGGGACACAAATGCAAATATGTGGAGACATTACAGAACAGATTGAAAACCCAAAATTCTTTGGTGTGACTACTAAATGTTTTGGGATTACTTTTGCAAACACTATTAAACTCACTGAACTCTTTGTTTCATTTGTCAAATGTTCCAGAAGTTTTTGATGTCCCAGGAAATTCAACATTTTGGACATCCTAACTGCCTTCATGCAGTGTTTCTCAAACTTCTCATTTAATGTACCAAAAGACCTCACTGCTGTTCGGTTCAGCTTTTCCCAAAATTTCAAGCTGCTCAACTTTTAAGCAAATTAATTCCTGATGTTTTGGCCACAACACTTCCATCAGCAGCTACCAGTGAACTACAGACGTCACTTATTGTTGTGCACGAATTATTAACCTTTAATATAAAACAGTCACAGAGACTGTGAACCATGTGGTTTATACTCTGAAAAGCAGGATCAATATTTAAATTTAAAAATTTAAATAGAACTTGCATAAAGAGAAAAGTATGGGACCTAGCACAGAACCTTGAGGAACTCCATAATTAACATTAGCATGCACAGAAGACTCGCTGTTTATATAAGTAGGACTTGAATCATTACAAAGCAGTCCCTGTAGCCTCAGGTCATTTCTCTAATCTCTGTAGATGTGCTGAGATCTCGAAATGTTACGCAACATTATAAACATCTGAGATGATTTCAAGAGTTTTTCTGTCACCAGTGTATATGTGTTTTGAAGAAGTGGAATTTAGCTCGCATTTTCCATCCTAACAGAGAAGGTTAATTATTATTTTAGAAGGACGTTCATTCCTTATATTCCATTTTGGTCCTTTCTGCGTGAGGCACATTCCTCGAACATTTCACTGTTGTGCTTTTTAATCTTTAAACTGCCTGTTTTCTGTAATTCTTTTTCATCTGTGTTGTTTTAATGTAACTTCCTGAGCCTCTCAGCACTGCACGCTCATCTGAAGTTGTGATATAAATAAATGACGTGTTCGAGAGGAGCTAGTTTCTTCACTTCAGTGCCCTCATGTTTTCAGCTGTCGCTCAACAACCACAGCGAAGCCTCATTGTCAATTTAAGAAGAAAATGTGGTGGATACATCACTCAGATTTTACTGTCTCGTGTATAAACAAACAATCATCCTTTCTGAGACACAGAAGTGCTCATGATCAGGACTTAACATCTCCAGCCCCAAAGCACCCGATTTCGTGAATGCGTGCACGCTCTCCAACAAAAAGTGAACTGTTTTTCAAAATCCTCTCCCGACCATATTGTTATGAAACCTCTCTTATTTTGCTTGGCATGTATCTATATTTATACCGTATTTATACCGTTGAAAAGTTACAGCTCCTTCACTGCACCTTTTCTATATATTGTTTGTTTTTTTTTTCTTTTGGTTTTTGCTTCCATTGTATATTTCTTGATTTATACCCAAGTCAGTTTTGCACTACAGTATTCCACCTATTTTTATATTTTACATACACACCAGATGGACAGTTCCATGTATCTGCCACGCAAACATTTCACTAATCCACCTGGGGAAGACACGTTTGAAAATGTTTTCAGAGGCTGAACTTTCAAAAACAGCCACAGCTTGTGATTGGACAATTGTTTGGCTCATCACACTCAACCAAGACCAAATAGCCCCTTCATATGCTATATCAAGCAGCGCTGCTATGACATAGCATATGTAGGGCTATTTGTAGGGGCTAATGGCTAACCACAGTTAGCTATGCATGTTACATATAACTTTATATTTAGCAGCTAATGGCTAACAACAGCTAGCTTAAACTACCTTAGACTATCATCTTACATGAAGTTTTACCACACAGATGAATTATTAAACACTTAAATGTGAAATGAACATTGTCAAAGACAATCTCTATCAAGTTTTTCAGTAAACTTCTGAGGTGAGCAGATTTCGCCGCATATCAGACAGAAAAAAAAAAAAAAAAAAAATACAGATACTGAGACCGCTTCAGCAGACGCCTTTGTTCTCAAACATGCAGTCACTTCCTGGTGACGTCACTTTCGCTGCTCCTGCCTCTCTTCCCTTATTGGGCCGTTTAGCATTTAGCCGAGTGAAGTCTTTGGACAATGGAGACTGGCAAGACGGAATCCGGCAGGTCCATCTGCTCTACAAGGCTTGCTCGGACTGTCATCGCGTTGTAAACTGTTGTTCGGAGAAACTCCATTTCCGGAGCTACAATAGAAGAGCATCTCAGCTAAACATAAATAACAGGATAGCCAAAAAATGTTGGCCCACAAATTGAAATATTCTAACAGATGTACCGAAACATCCTGATGCTTCTGGCAAATATATAGTGTTTTAAACCTCAACTGACAAATGAACAAGCATGATATACATACAACATTTGTGCTCCACCAACATCCAAAGCCAAATATCTATTGTGTAACAGGATAAAGTTGTATTTCGTGCCCTTTTATCCAGTTAATTTCAGCTAAAAATGCTCGCCGCGGTGTCCCAGGTGTGATCAGGTGGTGATTATCTGACTGAAATTGGACCCAGCAGGGCTCGGCGCTGCAGCCTGCACGAAGCAGGCCTCCCCCTGCTTTATATAAGGAGTGAAATGTTATGCAACAGCACGGCTGAACCGCTGAGAAAATGACCGTATTTATAAAAGTGACAGGCAGCGGGTGAACGCCTCTCCATGGGTTTATCAGGCATCCTCGCGGTATCATGTCACAAACTGCTCCGTGGATCCACACTCTAAATTATGCAGCATTGTTCTGTTGCAAGTTTAAACAGCTGTTACTGCTGCAGACACAGAGAGAGAATCCAATAACGGCACGGCTGTGGGCGCGAACGAGGTCCAGGCTGAGCCCTCGAGCCTGGACAAGCGTTAGTGTTTCAGTGGGGAACTTTATATATCAATATACAGGACATGGGGGGGGCATGACACCCTGATAGATCCCCCATTACCTCCACCGTCAGGCTCACACACCTGCAGTCTGACAGAGAAATGACATGATATGGGGCATAAATAATTCAGATGACATGACAACATAATGGCTCTTTTCAGAGAGTCCAGAGCAGCAACAGAAATCTGCTCCATTTTCATGAGCCGCGGAGTCTTCGGTTCACAACAAGATTGATTTGGTTTGTTTAGTATTTCAAAGAGGCTTCCTCGTCCCATCAAGGTGGAAACAACGCCGCTGCCCCATGTCCTTCAGCTCTGTTTAAAAGTTCCTCTTTCATGAACAAGTTTCCCAAAGCAAATTGTCAGTAATTGTTGTTTGTTATCTAAAATATGAGATTTTAACAAATTCACAACATAATTCAAAACATTTCACAAAGTCAAGGTCAGAATTTGCAAACACAAATTTATGATGGCCACACTGTTGCCTTTTTTTGTACCAAAGACAAACAATCAAACAATATGAAAATCATTCATTCATATCCATACTAAAACATTTCAGCTCAAACAATATAAAATATCACATATAACATGAAAATATAAACTGTCTAAACAAAGCTCACACAGGCATTCTCGGCAAAACTCAACATGATAATCAAAATAAAAGTGATGCCAAGAAAATCTGAATAATTTAATGTGTAAACAGATAGGTAAATGAATAAATAAGTACATTAAAAGATACATTATAAACAGATTTAAAGTAAAACACACAAATAAGTACATAAATCAGACAAAAATTGATCAAAACCCCATACTTTTGGTCTTTCTGTCAGTTTCATTAATGATATAAAAACACCAGAGTTTTTAACTTTGCTAATATCAAAATGCTTCATGTCTAATTGGAAAAAAAAAATCAATCACGAAAAAAAAGCACAATCTCCTCAAATTCCATGGTAAAATATAAAATAAAATATGCAAATCTAAATTCACAATATTCTAGTTAGCTTACTATCCAAAATTCCAAGTATTTCAAGTAAAATTCCAAGTAAAACATGAAAAATATTGAAGACCAAAAAATTTAAACAGCTCAAATTCAGCTCAATTGAATTCAAGTTTAAGATATTCTTACAAAATGTTTCCCAAAATTTAGAGAACAAAGGAATAAACCCAAAATGAAATATAAAATATCCCAATTAAAATTCTCCAATATTTCAGGGAAACTATTCAAAATATCTGAACTAAAAAAACAAAAATTATTAAATCAGAAATGACCAGAATGTAAACAGATACATCATTCACAAAAAAAAGAATTACATTTTAGAGAGCCAAAAGATTTGAAGTCAGAGAGAAATTGTAATATGAATAACTTGGGATCAATAGACAAACGTATCCAAAACAACTTAATTCCAAAATATCCAAACAATCAAATTTCAAACACCTTGAATACTTCTATCCATTGTTTATGAAAGTGTTATTCCTGAAACATATAACTCAGAAATGTTCAATCAAAAAATGCCAAAATTTAAAATATCCATTATTGCAGTGGTTCCCAAACTGGGGTACGTGTACCCCCAGGGGTACGTGAAGTGATGTAGGGGGTACATGAAAAACTGTCAGGTCTATACAGTTGTTTCAGTAGTTCAAGTTCAAACTAGGGATGTAACGATATGGAAATTTTGTATCACGGTTATTGTAACCAAAATTATTAAGGTTATCATTATTATTGCGGTATTGCTGCAGTGTGCTCAAAATGTTCTAAAAGTACTTTTACACAGAATTGAAACCATTTAACCCCTTTATTGTTATATTCATAACAGTTCTTTTATCTTTTTTGTCAATAAATGTGTCAGACTCAGAGGCCAAACAATGCAAACTGCGCATGTGCACCTCTCGTCAGGCTCCTTAATCGAGGGCAGATACATAGTTCCGGCTTTTCCAGGCAAAGAGTAGCATCACCGTGCGTTACTGAGGCAGTGTGGTGATCAAGCATGATATAACGGTAATTTTAATTGGACACGGTAACGATTATCGTGGGAAATTTTATCGCGGTTTACCATTTTACCGGTAACCGTTACATCCCTAGTTCAAACTGGTAAATGTTTGTATTGTGAGCTTTGATAAAAGCCTGAAGTGTTGGCAGAGAGGCTGAGGCATCTTGGAGAGGAAATCTGTCCTAAATTATCTAAGATTCTTAAAATAACATACAGTAAGTTCAGTCAGACAGCCTTTTCATTAAAGCTTTAAGTTCATTAATGAAAATATTTCAGAAATGTACATTTCTTTTTCAAAAAGTGGACTGGTGTTGCCCACTGACATTGCTGGCAAATCATTCTATTTAGTTAAAAATAATTCACTTTAATAGGTTTTATTTGTATGTTCTGCATGTAAAATGTGGGAGGTCGGAGTGCGGCAGGCTTAAACATTTATTTTCCTCAGTGTTATAAGTGCATGAGAGTTGGGGGTACATGGCTGGAGGTCAAGTGCCTGAAGGGGTACAGGCTGTGAAAAGTCCGGGAACCACTGCATCATTCCATCTAAAATATTAAGGATATCCAAACAAAAAATCCTAAATTCAGATCCAACATGAAAATGTGTTGGATTTAAATTTTTAAATATTTAAATCTGTAATGTTGCTTTCCAAAATTACCAAGACTAAAAAATGTTAGCAGAACTTTTTGAAGAGAAACTCTGCAAGTTTGTTTGAAATTATGAACATCAGTTTGATGTGACTTCGCCTGGACATCGGGATAAACAAATACAAAAAAACAGCTGGAGGAGATTGTAGAGCAGTTAAATATCAGTTGGTCGGTAGCAAAGGAGAAGTGGAGGTCTTTGAGAGACAGACTTGTTCCAGACCCCTGGTGGATGATTTGGCTAACAGCATGGAGCATGTGAGCAGTGACAGTGATGTAGTTTAAAAAGGGACATATACATTTTTGTACGTAAAGCGAGTATTAGAGCGGAAAGATATGTCATTATGGTTTCTATATCTAGATATAAATGTTCAAGATATTAATATAGAAAAAGCAGCGATATAAACTTTTTTACGATTGCCCTTGAATGCACCACTTGAAACACATGTGCAGTTGTGGTAATCTGGGTCAGCTGTGATGTCACCAGATGAGTTAGTAAACAGTATCATCGCCGTCCGTCAATGGAGCTCAAAAGTTTGGGAGCATTTTACCAAAACAAAAGAGAAGAATGTGCAAAACTGAAAGGCTGAACTTTCCTTACATGGCAGTATGACTGCGATGAATACGCATCTGAAAAGGAAACACGTCTGGCTGATTCAGTTTCTGATGAAGAGGGATAGTCGTCTAGATAAGCTAATTGACTAGTTAGCTGCTAACATTAGCGTCAACAATATGGGGACCAGAAGTCCCTGCTTTATGGAGAAAGCCCCTGTTTTGATTGACGTGTCCCCGGTTAAAGCTGTCCATGAAAATGTGCCTGCATTCTTAGTTTTACTATTGTGTGTCTACTAGAACAAAGGTTATTACTACAGCTGAGTAGGAAGCAGAAAGCGTGAGGGAGCAGGCTGAGTGCAGACTAAGATAACGGTTATTGTGTTGCCAAGTCGGCTCATTAAAAGTGACTTTGGGCTCTTCTGCTTGTGTGAATCCACATGATTATCACCCAGCTGCCTCTACAAAGCAGACATGAGTGTGGTTGGTAGTTTGTCCTTTCCTCACCCCCGTTTCCTGGTTATCACGCCTGCAGGAATCAACCCAGCACACCCCTAAACACACTTACGCATGTGGCGAATGCACAACTACACAGGAGCCATAGTTGCCAGGTCTTTTTATTATAAGCGATTTGGACCACGCTGCAGTTCATGCATGATGTGACTAGTCAACTAATCACAAAAATAGTTGTTTGTGGCAGCCCTGGTAGTCCTATTGTATCAATATCAAGATATCTGGCATAAACATGTAGAGATATGAAATTTTGTCCATATCGTTCAGCCCTAGCGAGTATAAATGGGCCTTTAAGATCTCCACGTGATCAACATTTGAGACTCTGAGAGAAGAGCCAGGTGAGCTGCATCACAACAATCAGCTGCTAATGAGACAATTAGAGCAACGAGAGCCAGCAGATGGAGGAGATCTGGAGATGTGAAGAGGCAAGTGGGTGCAGAACCGTCGGACATGATTGGTGGAGACGTCTGAGACCAGCTGGTGGACAGGTGGAGGTGGGAGTCTTGGAGGGTCTCATGGATGTTCTGGTGAGCCTGAAGAGTCTTGGTACAGAAACACAGGAGGCTGTTTAGAGATCAGGCTCGAGCTGCAGCATTGCTACCACCCAGCATATGTGCTGCATTCATTACTGCGTTCATTCAAACTTGATTTAAGACGGAGAGCTGAATGATGGAGGTGAGGGAGTTTAACTGAAGCGCAGCGGCCGCCCTCGCCTCTCTGCAAACAAACAAACTGAGACTATAATCTCTGAGATTACTGTTCTGATACCAGCCCTCTTTATCTTAATCCTCTTTGTTTAGAAATGATGATAATCAGACATCTTCTCTCTGTGCATACAAATCAGACCAGAACACAAAGAGGAAGAGAAGTTAAAGACCAGCAGCTGTTGTTTAAAGCTGGAGATAAATAGGGATGGGAATTGATGATATTTTATCAATACCAATGCTGTTAACGATCCTGCTAATCAGTCCGATTCTTTAACGATTCCAGAAAATTTTGCGTTAGGGGAAATGGTCTGATTTTCAGTGGCAACAATGCCAAACATACATCACAGTATAGATAACTGCTTCTGCAACTTGCTGGTGTTTCCACTCACTCAAGGTTGTGCAGTAGGTGTAATAAAGGCCCCATCCACATGAAACCAATCCGAGGTCTGAACGCATACGCTTTTTGCCAAATCTGCGTATAATCCATACGAAGGCGGCATTTTGGGGGTCTGTAAACGATCATTTTTGAAACCAGGTTCCACAGTCGAAAGATTTTCAAATACCGTATAATAGGCTCCATGATTACTGGCTCTCCGCAACTTTTCAGATATGCTTACGTCATAGTTTCATATCTTCATCGACACGCATGCGCCACACGCGCTAATGACAATGGTGGCGTACGTGAAGCATGTGTGCTGATAGAGCTAGTGACCCTACTATCCCTGTTGCAGTAAAATCTCCTTCTTCTCAATCACCACCGAGTTGAACAAACAATTAGAGGACACATTACAGCACTTTATGATCACTTTATCACAATCTCTGTTTACAACTTTTGCCGCAGCGTTTTGATGCGTATCGAGTGCATTCATATAGATGCACACATTTTCTGAGACGCCTTCGTCTTTATGACGATCATTTTGAAACTGTTAAGTGTTTTGTCTTCGTGTGGATGAGGCCTAAAATTAAGCCACAATTCTGATGCTTCTGAACCCTGTTCGCAAGTAGTACTTGCAAACATTTTTAAGTCTACTAGTCGTACTAGTGACACTTTTTGCTTCCCTAGTAAAGTTTACTCTGGCACCTTTTGACCAAAATTGAAATTTTGTTCTTCAAAGTTCATTACTGAACTATGGTTGGTATCACCGATATCAATTTTACACCCAAAAGTTCCTCCACACTGTTAAAATCGCTGACACGTAGGCATGACGAGGAGAGAGGACAGACTGATCACAGCCGCAGAAACAAGAACAGAAAAACTGATAATTCAAGACCACGATCACCATCAATAAAGAGATTGAACACAAGCATGACTGATCAACCAACTGAGGAGCAGAACTCATGAAACAAGGAAATGAATTTGGAGCAGTGATTCGACTGAGGACTTGAAGTTGATGCCATGGTTGACTTTGTCATTATTTGTGGTGTCCTCCAGTGACACATAAAACCAGCAGGCAGTAGTTTCATTGGCAGAATTTCTGTCCATGCACTTGTTTTATGTTTATGCACATCTTTGTGGCTCATCCTTAAATCTGCAGCCTGTTTCCCATCTGCACGTCCACTACAGTAGTCTCTGTGAATTACCAATGGGGCAAGGACATAACTTTAGCACCTTTTGAAAAGAGAAACATTTGACACTCGTCTTTTCCATTCCTTTCCAGGGCTTTGCAGCGTGTCAAAATCAAACAAAAACCTAAAAAAGGTGATTTTATTCTCTTTCCTGCAGAGAAAACATTCGGCCTTGGGCTCTTGTCTAATGAAATCTTGATAAAATCCACCAATAATTAAATTTTCCAGCAGCGCCTTATTTTACAGCCTGAAATGGTGAAAAACAAATATTGATGAATACAAATGTGTGACTGCAGACGCAACACTTTTTTGTGAAACTTATAATTCTACTGTTCCACCTTTTCTAATCTTCTTCCTTAAAAAATCTCCCCTTAAAGATGAAACCCAAAGCTGTTTGTAGTTAATCACCAAAATGAGACCTTAAATCATTTTCTGATCTTCCTCTAGTTGGATGCTGTTTTTTTTCCTCTTTTGTTGGAGTCCTCTCGCCTCTGCAGATAATGTCTTATTAAATTTCTGCCTCACAGCTTGAGTTATAATTACTGTGGACATACACTGACCTAAATTACAGCCCCTTTCTGAGGGTTACTGAGTCTAACCAGGTTATTGATCTTTCTCTGCTCGGTAATTCTTCAGTGTCTGAGCTACGAGTGGCTCCACAGGCTGATTGTAAATATATACAGTCATGGAAAAAATTATTAGACCACCCTTGTTTTCTTCAATTTCTTGTTCATTCTAATATCTGGTACCACTAAACGTATAATACAATGAACACAACAAAAAATGCAGCTGGTCACATAATACTTTATGTCCTATTTGACATTCTTAAGCTTAATTGATTCCCAGGGTATATAAGAGGCCATTTCATGCCACAAGCAGCACTGCACATGCAAAGACCTAGAGTGGTTTCCTGCTTACATCACCAAGCACTCAACTCAAGTTGTCAGCTCTCACATAATGCCTAAAACAAAAGAATTATGTGAAGCCACAAAGGCAGCCATCTTGGCACTGCTGGAAATTGGCATGAGTGAGAGACAGGTAGCGAAAAACTGAAGATCTCCAAGACAGCCGCTCATTACAAAAAAAAACAAGCTGAACATGGCACTACCAAATTGCACAGGCTTTTCAATAATAAGATGGAGCTTGAGCACTCCATCCGCTTCACTGTGTCAGGAATCTGACCTCCAGGACCTTAAAAATGGGCACTGTCGAGAAATGTGACTTGTTCAGCAAGGACAGTTCAAACCGACTTGTTGAAGCTGGTTTGAAGTCACACAGAGCACGCAAGAAGCCCTTCATCAATGAAAGGCAGAGGAAGGCCCGGTTACTCCTTGCTCGAGACCACAAGGATTGGACTGTTGATGATTGGGCTAAGGTTCTCTTCAGTGATGAATCCAATTTTGAATTGATGCCCACTCCAGCCAACTTACTGGTTAGGAGGAAGCCTGGAGAAGCTTACAACCCAGACTGTCTTGCCCCTACAGTAAAACATGGGGGTGGATCAGTCATGATCTGGGTTTGTTTCAGTCTGAGTGGAACAGGGCAAATGCAATTGTGTGAAGGCCGAATGAACCAGGTCATGTACAGGACTACCCCTTGAAAACAGTCTTCTTCCATCAGCTGGAAAACTCTTTCCTGCCTCGAATGACTGGATTTTCCAACAAGATAATGCCCCTTGCCACACGGCAAGGTCAGTTAAAGCCTGGATGGAGAACCACAACATTCGCACCATGCCTTGGCCTGCTCAATCACCAGATCTTAATCCAATTGAAAACCTGTGGAAAATCATCAAACTCAAAATGGAGAACCACAAGCCCAAAAACAAAGAAAATTTGTTTGAATTTGTCCAACAGGAATGGGCTGCTGTGACAGCAGAACAATGTCAGAAGCTGGTGGAGAGCATGCCAAGACGCATGGCTGCAGTCATCAAAAACAATGGTTATGCAATCAAGTATTAACTCTTGTGTGTATCATGTGTTTAAAGCAAACAGAAAAGAAAACATGGAATGCTTAAAAGTAGTGTTTTTATGTACAATGCCATAGCTATTGATGTAAGAATTTAAGTAATTTTGGTTATTATCAAGAAAACCATGGAAAATGAATAGTTCTTAGTT
Source organism: Scarus forsteni (assembly GCA_036419115.1). Lineage (NCBI taxonomy): Eukaryota > Metazoa > Chordata > Actinopteri > Labriformes > Labridae > Scarus > Scarus forsteni. The sequence continues at coordinate 3,080,508 of JAZDUH010000283.1, forward strand.
CTTAAATTAAACTCTCATGAGCTATTTTTGTTGTTATCATTATAATTGTCCAAACAAATGTACCTTTAGTTGAGCCAGGCATTAAAATTAACAAGAAATTGAAGAAAACAAGGGTGGTCTAATAATTTTTTCCATGACTGTATATATATATATATATATATATATATATATATATATATATATATATATATATATATATATATATATATATATATATATATATATATATATTTACTCAGACTGATACGTTTCTCCTACACTGATAAAAGAAGATTAATGTTTTTTCTTGGAAATCTGGGCCCAGATGTCCAGAGGAACTCCGACCTTTTTTGTTAAATTTGAAGGCAAAATATTCCGCCAGAACAAATTTCTAATTAGCTGATGAAGAGTCTAAGAGTTCTAAAGAGTCAGTCCTGATCATGATAGACAAGGCTTTAAAAACCCTAAATCCAGATCCAGATCACCATCAAAATCAAGTCATGTTGTGCTTAGGCAATCACCAACACCGCTAAATAAGTCCATCAAATCAGCAAAAGATTTCCTTCATATCTTCTTCAAGATTTTCAGTTGTGGGGTATTTACTTGATGTTGGTGTTGAGTTACAGTGACTGTAACAGAAAACTTTAGCCAGAGAAGTTATGGAACAAATTTGAAAGGAATACAACCAAAAATGGACATGCTGACAAAGTGACAGGCTTTTCAATAATAAGACCTGGAGCTTGAGCCACATCCACCCTTCACTGTGGGCTAATCTGCTGAGGACTACTTCATCCAAATCAGGTGATTAAAAACTGCATTAGGCAGCAACCTTTAAAACAGACTGCATGTCAGGGGCACTCCGCCTGCAGAGACGGTTTGGTTGCGCTGCTTATCGGTGTTGTAGAGGAGGCGGAGGGAGGCCTTTGTCAGAGCGGAGAGGAAAATGCATTTTATTGAATGTTAGCAAACCATAGCGACACAACGTTAGACTTTAACAGTAGACTCAAGTTGGCTTTTTTATTTGAATTAAATCTCTGTCATAAGAACTTTGATCAAAATAGATATGATTTTTTTTAAATGTACGTCGGTCTGAATCCTGTAAGCAGGGCGGGCGGGGCGCCCTCCCAAATACACTATAGGGGAAACACTGAATCTAATGCACTATTTGCCAAATTCACCGTATTTCTCCTCTCCATCCACAAGATGTCACCACTGACAGCATGTTGAAAAAAAAATCTGGTTTCAATACACAGCCTTGACTCTGAATTTCAGCAGGTAAATACTGTGGCTCGGCCAAGTTACCAAAACAGAGTACACCCCCCCCCACATCCAGGGGGGCAATCATGCTCATGCCCAGATCAGACAGAGGGGGGAGGGGGAGTCGTCGGATGTGTAGCGTGCGCAGTTAGCATAAGAAAAAAAGCCCAATAGAAAAAGGTCAGAGGAGCAGAGAGTGAAAAAGAAGGGCTATGACCATGAAAGAGCGAATGAAACATTGGAGTTGCTTTCCTACGGTGGAGGGAACTCCACTAATTGAAAGACCTGAAAACAGACGCGGATGCCGCCGTCTTTCTGCTGGATAGGTTAGCAACATTAGCTTTGTGGTGCTTCACATAACAGTAACAGCCGTCGGGCATTCATCTTATTGTCTAATCTGCCAGAATGTACGGTTTCAATAATGTCAGTCGAGTTGTCTGACGAGTCGGGGTTACCTTAGCTACGTTGGTCAGCTACGCAGTTTCTACGGCCGTTTCCATGACGATGCACGTCCAGCAGCTTTCAGGAGGCGGGTCTAAATTCGAATATCAACAAACCCTCCACTCGTTTTCTCCCACATCGCTGACTACACCTTTAAGCCACACTGCTGGCAAAAGTGGCCCAAATGGGATTTTTTTGTCAATGGGTGCTTTCCCACTAAGGACCCTGTTGGAGCTATTTTTTTTTTAATTTTTATTTTTTTATTTCGTGGTTGATTTTAATTTGGAAGTAATTTGAAGTATTAGTTGTTAGATTTAGCTACATTTTCCTGTCTTATAATAAATTTAAGTTAGATTTTTCGGGTTTAATATATAAATATATATACAGTATATATATATATTAGTCTAGTCATTTGTTTACTATAATAAGATGTTTTGTATATTATTAGTTTTGTTTGTCTGGTAATGACAAACTGTGGGCACCGGATGTCATTTAGGTAGGTAGGTAGGTAAGTAGGTGACAAACGGCCAGCATGCACCGGGGTGGGCCTATGGTTTTTTACCAGCGTGAGAGAGGCAGCAGGAGTCGTGATCTCCTTTGTTCTTTTGTTTGCCAAAAAATAAACCATTGGAAATCGCAGAACTTTTGGACATTGGACTTCTTTTACCTGCGTAAATTACATACCCACGGTGCATCAGTGATCCTTTAAGTTTGGTTAAAGTTTCAGCTTGATATTTTGATTTTTTTTCTTTTTTTAAACAAGCGATCACTACAGACCCTGTCCCGGATCCAACTACACTTGAGCCCAAACTCTGGTTCGTTTTGGTAGAGTGAATGCAAACAAATCACACTTGGGGCCCACTTGGGGAGGTGATCTCCGGCACGATTGAAGAGGACCCAGTTCAGTTGAGATGTGAAAGCAATCACGCCATGGTAAGGGACAGAAGTTGACGCTGCTGCGTGACGACATGGTTCTCCCTTCTTTCTTTAAACATGACGGCTAAAAGTTCAATTTGGAACTGCAAAGAAAAAAAATTCTTACTTCAAATTTGAGCAAACGAGGACATTAAGAAACAATTGGAATCCATACATAAAAGATTTTTTCTGCACCATATCTCAAAAATTAGTCACATGGGCATACAGGACAACTGATTAATACCATGACAAGATAAAGAAGCTCTGACAGCAGAGTCAGAGCGCGGGATTCGCTACGTAAGTCCGGCTGCTCAACTGATGAAAAGGAAAAGTTTCCTTGGTGTGATGCAGTTGATAATATCATCGGCCACAAACCAACAAAGTCAGGTAATGTACTGGAGTAGGTGACATCGTCTCCGCCCCTCCGCCATCTGTTCCGGTGAGCTCAGCAGGAAACTGGTAGCCTCTTCTTGTTACCTACCATAGCAGGTTTGGTTACATACATGAATGCAAGCCAGCGGGAGGGGAGGATCAATGCTGCAGCGCAGTTCGAAGCAAGTGGACTTCATGTTAAAACACCTGATATGAGTCCAAGCAGTACGAATCAGACCCAGGTTGCTTTCATATGTGGTCTTAATCAGATCCAGTTTAATGAGGATACAATTCGATAACAGTTCTTTGGACAACGATACGATATCTGGGGATATCAGAAAGTCAGCCACAATTCGATTTCGATTTGATACGATTCAGGGGCCATCAATCAATTTAAGACGATATTATGTACTCACTGAACACATCAGCAACAGCAAGAAAGAAATACAAAGCAATTTTGATAGTTTTATTACTGAAAAGTGAAACCATGTGTTGACCTTTGGGTAAGATAGTTTATATTTCTGATGTTCAAAATTAGAACTATTCAGAACTCATTGATTTTGTTTTACTGTGATGCCTGGTAACCACAGTTTTTGTATGTCAGTGTGATCAGACTTTGTTTCACTGTTTAATGATCCGTGTGGAGGAGGAAGGACACTAAGCTCTCGCAGTTTTACTTTCCAACTATATGAAATTTCATTAATCAGTGTGCAACAAAATCAAATGATGAGATAACTCCCTGCACTCTGTGATAATGCTCTCCATATATATGACCAGTCTGTTATTCGACAGGCCACCAACATCATAGATGCCTGGTAACCATGTGCTGCACTCCCAATTTGAGCTCCTAAACTCAGGAAGGAGGTATAGAACCCCTTTCTGCGCAATAAACTGCTACAAAACCTCATTTATCCCACATGCTATAAGCTTAATTAACAATCAACTAGAGGGACACAGACAGACAAGCCGGAGGACTTGAGGGCTCCCACTACGGAAACCATGTAATGTCTGGGGATGGGCAGTGTGGGGTGTGCACATGCCTGTAAGTTTTTATGGTTTTTGGGCGGGTGTTGTGTTTGTCTGCACTGTATCTTGTTAACACTGTATTGTCCGATGTATGTAGCAGCATTGGGGGCCTGTCCTCCAAAAGTTTCTCCTACGGGAGATCAAATAAATTCAAATTCCTGTCGTGCTTGCGTGCAGCATCCTCTGCTGTCAGATCGACCGTATCTTACCCGGATACAGCAGAGCTATTTCATGATTGGCTGATATGTCAGTCTCGCGTTTAGCTCTGTGATGCTAACAGCGTCTTGCTTTATGTTCCCATATAGCGGTGTTACTTGGTGGGCGCTACACAATACATTTTAAAGCAAGAGTAATATCAGGTGTGGCGTTTCAGAGAGTGAAAAGGTTCAAATGTGTGTCTCATACGCTAAATGTGTGAGACTTAAGAGCTCTGGAAACTAAAGAACGATGCGCGGTTGGGCGGAAACTGACATGCATGTCCGGTCAGGATTTCAAAATAAAGGTGTATATTACAGATGCAGGGCTTAAAGTGGAAAAAAATCCTGAGCCTGAAATTCTGAGATCCAATTTTTAGTATCAATAAGCGCTTAAAAATGTGTTTTAGCTCATTAAAACACAATATGAGATTATATTAATAAGAGCAAATAAAAGATCAGATGGTGTAAATAATGCCCATAATGATCCCACTATTTTCTTGTTGCTCAAAAGTAAAAGGAAAAAAACTGATAATAAATTCACACTAGAATAGTCTGTGGTGTCATATATTGTACATTGAGAAAAAGCACAAAATTATGAAATCCTAATCAGAAATAAAGTCAGGAAAATCATGCACATGCATTATTAATAACTCTTTACAACTCTATAACTCTTCTGTACATTTTACAAGAACTCATTACACAGCAACTGTACACATAACAAAGCAGATGCATAACTCTATGCTGCTTTCCTTCATAAGGCACACTTCATAAGGCATACTGTCCAATCTGTATTGGTAATAAACATCACAAGAGAAAGTTGAGTGCTTAAAGAATACTGTAAGATTCATTTTTTTCATTTTTGCTTTGTCTGTACATTTTCTGAACCCTTTCTTTTCAACATGTTGGGAAAAGGGTGTAAAGCGGAGACTACTTTGGATGAGCAATGAAATAAAGGGAAAAATCTGCTTACGCATACGCGATCAGTGATTGAAGCAGGGGCCTCAGTGGTGGCGCTGGCTCCGGTATTGTCGTTGTGTGATGAAGTGAATGGACAGCTACGATATGGCCAGGGCAAAGCTCGTGGCGAGGAAAAACTTTTTTTTACCGCTCGTTGCGTATATTAGCTTCGTGGAGCATACAAAGCAGAAGCTAGCCCCTGCCTCTCGAAGCTTTCGGCACCAGCTTCCAAAGGGCTTTCCACCGCTGCCCACCTCATCCATCCACGCCCAGCGCCATTTATTTTTTACGTCAATGTCCACTAGTGAAATGTCCTCTCCTGGTTTCATAAAGTGTCGCTCCATGGCAACGTTAGCTGCTGAGTAAGCAAACTCGCTGTGACAGGAGTAGTTCCCACGCGCAGTCACAACACCTTGACACACAAAAGACCCGCCCCTGTCAACTTTTAATTGGCTGATATGGTGTTTGGTTGAACTGTATACGGGCTATCCTTCAATCGTATTGGTCAAAAACTCATGAGTCTTTACCAAAGCTGTAGCGAGCTTTGCGTATTTATGACATTTATATAATTATATATATATATATATTTTTTTTTTGTAAGGGGGAGACTTCCTCACGCCGGAAATCCGCCGGAAAACTTAAAGCCCTGCAGATGACGATGTTGATCGATGTTTTGAGTTTCCATCAAAGTGATTGGATCATTGCTTAACCAATTGATGTATCCATGGATCATTACATCCCTATTAAACAATGGACCAAACGATAATGAATAAACTGTCAGTGAAGCTCTTCACTTCAGTCCCACCACTCCTGGTTCGGGCTCTTAAAATGTCTGCTCTCTTTTCGCAGTCGTCTTCTCCTCATCACTTTGTCACTATTTTGTTGCTCTGACTGCACAACAGCTTCAAACTGAAGCAGTGTTAATTTTGTTGGCTAATTATTTTAGTTTTATCAACAACCTTTTTCCACTATGAAAACAAGACAGTAACTAATAAAAACAAGTGCACATGGACACAAACTCAAACATCAACAAATAAAAACTAGACTAAAATGTCTGACAGACTTAATCCAATCAGACCTAATTTGGTCATGTAGGAAGTAGAGAGAAGTTAGGAATCTATCCAATCACAGCTACTTTGGTTGTGTTAAAGGTTGGATGAACAAAGAGGGACATCCAATCACAGCTGCCATAAACCTGCCTGAAAACCAAAATGATCTTTGAGTTTGAAGCTCAGTGTTTTTTACTGTTCTCGATACCGACCTCGACAAATCAGCTGGGCATTATTGCTCAGTATTCTGTTTTACTAAATGTAAATTAGAGTTTTAATGATGTTTCATGGAGGTGACTGTTTTGAGACCACATTAATCCTTTTCTCCTGCGCTGAGGAATGTTGCCTGGAGATATTTATGTTCTTCACCGTCATTCTCTGAAAAGTATTAAAACCTGGATAATTATGGCATTTAGACAGTGGAGGCTGCCTGTGAAACGGTTCAGTTTAGGATAAAAATGCAACATCGGGCAACAAAACCAAGTTTAATATTCATGAATGTAAAATAAAGTAAATGATTTAGAGATAAAAGACGGTATTCGGGGAATCTCTCAGAGTCTGCAGCTCCTTAAAATGTCAAATAACAGCATGCAAATGAAACCTTTCAGGGACCTGATCTACTTAAAGGGCACGTTCGTGTCAGCAAACTTTATTGTTCTGTGATTTAAGAAGTTAACGCTTCACATTAAAGTCTCAACTTCAGGGCTGTGAGTCGTTTTTAACATCTATAAGATCTGCTGATTGTTAGGATGTTTGCCGTTAATTAAGACATGGCAGAGACTCAGGAGCCTCACCTCAACCATGTGGCGATAAATCCAGACCGGATCCTTCCCTCCCTTTGTTTCAATAGTTCCCTCCAGTCCTTAGGACCTTAAAATGGCGGTTCACTGTGCCCTGAAGCTACAAATCTTACAAGAAATTTCCTACCAATAGGCCTGTCATGATAAGTCAATTAACCGAACGATAAATAAAAAAGTCCACGGTAAGTTTGCCGGCCTCAATAAACTGACATGTACATGTGTAGTGGGTCTAACTCTGCGTTGTGGTTGAGTTGAATTAGGGAGAAGACACACACTTCGGCTGGTCTCAACAGGATTTATTCTCCTATCTGCATTATAGAGAGGAAATATTCACAGATGCTCACAGGTCTTTCTCATATATGCTCTCTTTGCTCTGTAACACCATGAACACAGTCACCACATGGCTGCTGTTAGCATTCATTAACAGTACACCCTAGCGTTATAAACTACACAGCAGACTAACAACACAAAAAGACTGCAGCAACTTCTCCACTTCTCCTCTAATTAGCGAGTTTATGCATGAAAGTAACAAAATACATTTTTCTTTACGACAAAAACAACTAGAGAATTTGCATTTCCATGAAGGAAATGCGTTGAAATGCTGAGTGTGACTGCTGAAACTGTGAAATGAAATAGCTAAAAGTAATGCAAAGAAAGTTGAAAATGTGAATAGTTGTAAGCAGTAAATCACGGCTGAAAATGTGTGAAATGTGCAACAAAAATGTTTGCAGAACATTATAGATACTGGAGCTCAGGTGTGCAGGTCATGTGACCACGCTCTATCTTCAAAGAAATGTGCAAAAGTTGATGCAGCTTCAACAGTCATATCTCAGAAACTGTAGCAGATAGTGAAAAGTGCATTAAAACTGTTTGCAGTTGTGAAAGAAAGCAGAAAATGAATGACTGTTTTGTAACATGGTTAAATGTGTTGATATTTGTAGATGTACCTAATAAAGTGGCCAGTCAGTGTAATACGTCCAAAGTAAGGGTGAGAGAGTAAAGACAAGCATGATTACGCCATTGCAAAGAAGAATCTGTACTAGGTGGAGAAGAAAAGTACCTCTGCCTCAGTTCGGATTTGAACCCGGGTCTCCCCTTTCACAGCCCGCTGTGCGATCTATTCAGCCACGGGGCTAAATATGCTGAGTCATAGAAAGCACGGTATTTCTCCTTGTAACAGCACTGATAACACTCGGTACTTCCAGGTAAACGAACGCTCGCTGTGTCCAAACCGGAATAGATATCAGGAAAGGGATTTCACCGTGAGCATCCCAAGAACCTGCTGAAAAGTTTAATAAAATTCTCATGTCTGTACTGCTAAAAATGTTAACACAGTGACGAGTTAAAAACATGCTTCAAAGTGAAGCCCTCGGCTGTCCAGAGCGTCGGTCTGACGTCACGTCACGTGCTCTAACAAACAGAGCAATCCTCAAAAGTTGGTGTTGCTTAAAAAATCATATTAAAAAAAGTGTAGAAGCCAACAAAAAGCTGAAGATATGTAAAAATAGTTGAGAAGTCAGTGCAGCTTTTAAAGCATGAATGAAGTCTGTAGGTGGAAGCATGCCCAGTCTGTGGAGCTTCAAAGTTGCTGAAGTTTTCAGCAGACCTGCAGAAATGTCCCATTGATTTCAATGTAAAAATACATGCAGAAATTATTTTTGACTGTAAAAAGTATAACTGTTAAAGCTGTGAAAAATACAAGCGCACTTCTCCCGAACATGCTGCATATGTCATTTTTTTTCTGTGAAAATCTGTGCAAATTTGAAGCCTGTGAAAGGTGCCAAAATCTTGAGAAATAAAAAGAAGAAGAAGAAGAAAAAGAAGAATAAATTTTAGGAAGAACAATATGTTGAAATGCTGAGTCAGCATTTCAACATAATGAAATATACAGAGCAGCAGAGATTCGTACCTCTCCGGGAAGAGTCCCGAGCAAGAGGAAGTAAAACCCCCACACAAAACACATAAGGTGTGACTTCAAAATAAAACATGTATTGTACTTCCTGTATTTCTCAAACCTTCCCACCAGCATCTAACTGCATTTTTTAAACCATACAATGAATATTTTTAAACACACAATTATTTATAACACCATTAATTAAGCTCAAAAGAACAAAAAAAGAGTCAATGACAGAGAAAATGCTGTCCTTCAAAATAAAAGTGCTTCAACACCCTGTTCATTATCTAGCGCAACAACATCACAACATTACACATGTGTACTTGTTTTCCTCCTCTCTTTCTAAGAGGCTAAATGAGAAGATGGCCAACTACGTCTAAATTTCTTAACACCGGGGTGCATCAGTTCAACAGCAGATTTATAGCAGAGTGAGCATTTGTCACTCATGCGATCTTTGGGGGGGAGGCGGGGCTGCTCTTGCCTGCACTCGGAGAATGCTGAAGTGAGCATCCCGAGGAGTAACAAAGAAATGAACACGAATATGAATGATAGCACATAAGATACGGTTCTTAAGCCGGCTGCCACAGGCCCAGTGTGAGAATGTGTTGGTTTTAAACAGAATGAACAAGATGTGAGCCCATGAACACCGATGAGAAGATGTGTCATATTTGTTTGAAAGTAGTGACAACGAAGAAGAAGGGGAGGTGCAGCCGAACCTTCGTCCTGACAGTCAGTGCTTACCGAGGCGTTTGGTCGGCAACGTAAATATAAATAAAACAGCGCAAAATGGTGCATGCTCACAGACAGTGTCGTTCGCTACATTGCAAAAGAAATGCAGCCCTCCAATATGGTTGAAAAGCCAGAAATGTTACAAATGTTTGACGAAACGACTTGACTGGGAGAAAGTACGTCACAAACAATTCCTGTATAAACTCCCTTTAATTTATGGTTTTTATTGGAGTTTCGTTTTTTCTTTACAGAGACAGGGTCTATTTTCTATTGTTTTTGATTAGTTTATTTTTATTTAGGCCTACATGCAATTTTTTCCTAAAAGACAGCCCACTTAATTTTCATTTGGATTTTTTCTCTTCTTTATTAAATTTATTATATTGTCTGTTTATTTTATTTTTCCCTCTATTGTAATTACATTAATGAAAAAATTGAAAAAACAAAACAAAATAATATCGACAATAATGTCGTGTATCGTCAATTTTTTGGACAATTATCGTCCAGCAAAATTTGTTATCGTGACAGGCCTACCTACCAAGTTACACATTTCAAATTTCAAATTTATCTTCTAGCATGAGCAATAAAAACATTTCAAATCCATCTCGTGGATGGTGGCCTGGATCGTGAAATTGGGTAAGTCGATCATGTCAGTATGACTGTTTCACATCATGGATCAAATCCTCGACTCCTCTTTCCTTCCTCCATTTTGACTCCTCCCCTCATTCCTTCATCACTTCCTTTCCTCATCCTTTTGTTACTTCTTCATCTATCCCTTGGACCCTTCCTTCCCTCATCTTTTGACCCTCCCCTTATTCCCTTGACCCCTAATTCCTTTGACTCTTCCTCTTCCTTTGACTTTTCAGCAGATCAGTTTTCAGCTTCTGTCCCAGACCTGCAGAGACAAACCTTTGACTCCATGATATCACTGCCCGGTCAAAAATAAAAACAGCACATTTGTCCTTTTCCTGTTTGTCTCCGCTCTCAAAACCACCCCACATACCGCCCCTCTGTTCCCGGGAGGATGCTCAGTGCTTTAATTTTCCAGTTAATTGTGTAATTTCTCCTCCAGGATTCATAAGTTCATTACATGCTCAATTTAACTTTCAAATAAGACAACAGACGAGGCTAAATCATGTTGAATTTCATCGTCTGAGATGTCATATTTCACAGTCTGCAGTACTTTTACTGGGAGACCCGGCTGATGATAATTTAGCATTTTGGTTTGTTTTTGGGTTCGAATCAGAAATAATGAGGAAATTAATGGGTTGAAATTAGTTTTGTTTACACAAGACTGATCTGAACGAGAACTCGGCAAGCACAAGCAGAGAAGTTTGATGGAAGTGTCGACAGATTTGACAAAATCTGCTCCGTTTTTGTACCAGCTGACACTTCCTCTCCTTTGATTGGTCCACTGACCCACCAATCAGAGAGCTTCTTCTGATAAGTGCATAAGTTAGTTAGAAAAAGTGGGGTCAAAGCTGAGTCTTTACAGCGATTTGCTGTGATTTGCTGTCCGCCACTTTGGCCAGTTTTGATGTTTTTCCTACTTCACTGTGAAAAAAAAAAAAGTCAGAAAACTCAAAGTATAAAGGCAAGTGGCATTAGATTTTTGAGTTTTGGTTAGTACCCAGACCAGTTATATAAATAACTAGAAAGCACTCGGAGAGCGCAGACCTCCGCCAGTCCTCCGCCATATTGTCATTTTGACCATAAATCTTACTCCTACCTTTATTTCATCTAAATATTTAGATTTCTTGGGGTGCTGGTTTGGCGGAGTGGTTAGCAACCAGGCACCCCATGTACTTGCTTCTGCCGGTCCAGGTTCGAATCCAGCCTGTGACCAGTTTGCAGAGTGTCCACTCCTACTCTCTCATCCCCTTTCACAAGCCTATCCACTGTCTCTCTCCTATCAATAAAGGCACAAAATGCCCCAAAAAAATAAAAAATAAAAAATAAAATATTTAGATTTCTTGACCATGAAAACATACCATTGGCAATTGAATTTGTAGTGATATCTATTTTAATTCAGTAGTTATTCACAGAAATCACATTTTTCGCCATGGTGGCCAGATGCTGATCCGGATCAACACCAAAATCGAATCAGTTCTTCCTTTTCCCATGCTGAACATTTCCTGAAAATTTCATCCAAATCCGCCCATGACTTTTTGAGTTATTTGGTTCACAGACGGACGGACGGACAGACTCTCGAAAAAACATAACCTCATTGGCAGAGGTAATATACACAAAAGCTATAAAATATAGGGGATAACTATTTGGTAAAAACATTTGTAGTAATTGTAACTGCTTAACATTTGAATGAATTTTAGTTTACATGGGAACTTAAAATAAAATGTAGATATAAGTTTAAGTTTTATTCTGAATTAAAGCGGAAGTTTAAATCTTTAAAAAGACAAAAAAAAAAATGGCTATGTAAACATCTAATTCAGAATGAAAATGTTAATTCCGAAAAAAAAAAAAAAAAAAATCTGCAGTGGCTGGTTTACTCTGATTTTAAATCTGAATTAAATAATTCCTCGATCATGCAAACATTCATTCCACTTTAAATTAATTGGAGGACGGGAACAGGAAGGCCTCTCAAAGCAAGCGATTTGGACATAATGAAGCTGCTGTAGCATCCAAGTTTGACAAGGTTCCCCTGAAAGAGATGCTGAATTGAAGTTTTTCTTCTGGTAGACAAAAATACGTCTCTACATCACGTCCTCCTCGTCCAATCAGAACCATTCCCAACCCCCAGACCATAAAAAAACGTGTTTTCCATGTAAAACTTCATTTAGAATTACTATTTACTTGTAAACATGAAGGAGAAAACTCTAAATTCTTTCAATTCTAATTACTTAAGTCTGAATAATTAATTCCAAATTAAAAAAAAAAAACATCATGTAACTAAGGCCAATGTGAGCTTTTCCATTTTAACAGTTAATAGTATTAACTACTTTCAGTTTAATTACACTCAAGGTGATTTTTTTCATCGTTTCCTGATACGACAACAAATGGTACAAATAATTTATTTATCTTCACATTCGGTGTTAAACATCAGGTGCAGAACGTTGGTTGGATGCTGGTGGTCCATTTTTGTTGTGACATGGCAGAAATTTATGTTAATCACAGTTTTTACAGACTGATAATTTTAAAAAATCTGAAAAATGTCAGTTTTCTGGGAGCACTGCTTCCTGCCTGTTGGATGATAAGCAGAGGCAGTAAAATTCCTGACACTTCTTTTGTGATCGATAAAGCTTAGTGACGGCTCATACAATGAACACATCCATTAGATTCATGGCATGTACTGTCATTAACACCTCTGCTTCCTTTTCTCTGATAGTTATTTATGTCCAGTAAAAAAATCAATATTAACGCCTGCTGTTCTCCACACTTGTCAGATTCAGCAGATGGTGTTTGGTGAAGTTTAACTACGATCCGTTTGTTGGCTGACGACAGCTCACACAATAACCACAGCATTTTATTTTCACAGATATCAAAGTTTACTAGTTTTCTCTTTTTTGACTTCATTGTCTCTGCACAACTCATGTGGCCCTTATTTTTAAATGTGCTTAAATGCCTTCAGTTTATATGTTTTTTTAATAACTGTAATTGAGTGCGTCTCCTTCCTCTTGTCCTTGGAAGAGGAAGAGATTATTATTATGTCAGGACTGCTGGTTTGAGAAGGAAAGAGGAAGGCTGAGGAGAGCCGTCCTCCCATGTTCTGGGGATTCAGACCAGGGGAGGATGGCTGCATCCGCCAGCCTCAAAAGGCTGGAGTCAATGGAGGAGAGATTGAAACTGTCACTGCGCCTCGCCTGCAGTGCATTTAAAGGCAAGGAGAGGTGTTCACTTGATTGGTTAAGGTGACACTCGGCTGTGTTAAACCCGCTCATGCAAACTTGCAAAGTGCGCTGGACACACCCTGTCGGCGTGGCACACCTGCGCCTGGTCCACGAAATTAGAGCCCATTGTGTGGATGCAGCTTCACCAACAGAAAACTAAATCACATAATGTCAGATTTTCCTTCGGTACATTTCCAGATAAAGTGCAGTAAAGGGCCACATTTACCCCTAAAATAATCTAAAGCATTGATGAGGAACCTCAGGGGTTAAAACTGAGGGCAGTGGGGACAGCGTTAGCAGTCAGCCTCTCCACACTCGCTGGTTTCTGCAGAATATCCTTCATGCAAACAGACCGTGGGCTCAGAGTTTGTTCAGTCTGAGTTCAGTTTAATCTGATGGTTGATCCTCCGGGTTCAGGCAGCCGGAACATCAGGCCGCTGGGAAATTTACAGTCAACCCAATCAAGCTAAATCATCGAAATGAAGAGGTGATGAAATGCAAACTACATGCTAATGAGATTTCAGTGAGATAATGTTACAGGCACCTTTGTATTTGTTATATTTAGGTTTGTTCCACTTTCATCTCATTTATGATGAACAAACTTGGATTTACATCTTGAAGAGATCATGCAGTCGATCTGACTTTAGATATTTATGAAACATGAAACCATCACATGGTTTTTACACCAGCAGAAGCCTGTAGGATCTCCTGTTCGCCCGTTGAACTTTTGTCAGTAAAAACCCTGAGGCTCCCAAACCTGTAAAAAGACTTTTTAACACGTCGCAGGAGACACAAACGGCTTTGTGATTCTCCTCAGTCAAGGTCAGGCAGTCTGAAACAGGAAGAAAGGATTTGTCAGACAACTTCATCTCCAGCCCGTCATTCTCAGAGTTAAAGAGCCGATGATACAGAATCATAAACACACTGACGTCCGGGTAAAGAGCTGAACACTCCTGCATGATGACACAGTCTGAAACAGACACTTTACAGTCCTTACATCTGTGTTTCCAAACTGCTGCTGCACTATAAAACAGAATTAAATAGATTCTCCAAACTGTCATATTGACAGACAGAGGAAAACTGTATTTTTCTTTTATTTATCACAAAAAATGACTTTAATTCAGAGCTCAAAATGGCTCTGTCCCACAGGAAATGTGCAAATGAAGGTCTATGAAAAAGATTTTTGTCAGAGGCAAAACATTTCTTTTTTTTATTGTACAATGAGACAATACAGTGGGCAGATAGAAAAACAGTGTGAGCAGTGTTAATTATGATGACTAATTATTTTCGTCATAGTTTTTATCACAAACTTAGACAGTAACAAAAAAAAAAGCACATAGAATAAAACTAAATTAACTGGCACTTTCCTAAACAAATAAAAACTAGACTAAAATGTCTGACAGAGACTTATGGCCCTTTTTCCACTAGCACGCCTTGGCCCTCTACTCGGCCCTACTCGATTTGCAGCGTGTTTCCACTAGCCTGGTACCTCCTAAAACAAGCTAGTTTTAGTACCTACTCCGCTCTGGTTCCACGCAAGCCGAGTCCATACTAAAAGATGACGTCACCGACTGCCAGCTACTGATTGGTCAGACAATGTTGTCATCGATGAGTCATGAGCGCGACGACCTAGCATGCTAGCGGTAGCTACCATTAGCGTACCCTCATACATCTTTTTTTTGCTCTCGTCCTCGGCTTCATTCTGTTGTATAGCTTCCAAAACTCTCCTGTGCTTCTCAAGGGGCATTTCTTCTTACCACCTGCAGCCTTCTTCTGCTTTCCTTTTTTACTCGGTTTGTGACAAAAAACCACAGATTGTTGTGTCACACTCAAAATGAAGTCACCGCAGTGCCGCTCAGCTGTTTACAGTGACACCGCACCCCGTTGGGCAGGCGACTGGGGCTAATGGAAAAGCAGCACAGGGCGAGTAGAGTAGAGCCAGGTAGAGTCGAGTAGAGTAGAGTAGTGCTAATGGAAAAGGGCCATTGATCCAATCAGACCTAATTTGGTCATGTAGGAAGTAGAGACAAGTTAGGAATCTATCCAATCACAGCTACTTTGGTTGTGTTAAAGGTTGGATGAGTTCAGAGGGACATCCAATCACAGCTGCCTTAGCTTGGTGGTGGTGGGATAAGTTGTGAAGCGATCCAATCAGAGCTGCTCCCTTTATGAATTGAAATATTCATGTAGAGCAGGTTCACTGTTTGTTGTCAGTTCTGGTATTGTAACTGAGATGCTCTGCCAGGTAGCCTAAATAAAGGTGACTGCATTTCACACAAAGGAACATTTGTTTCTGTTCATTTAGACATTCAGACTTTACCAACGTTCAATAAAGGGTTATTAGATGTTTGATTTTATCACAGAGGAAAACATGACTTCAGAAATTCAAGGAAACACAAAAATGTCTTACCCCCTACACTTCAGATTTAAGTCGACTAAATTTACAGCAGATTTCATCGACTAAAACTAGACTAAGATTAAAATAATCTGGATGAATTATTTATGACTAAAACTAAAAGATATTTAGGCAAAAGACTACAACTAAATATTAAAGTGCTCTCAGTAACACTGGTGTCTGTCGGCCTCTGCTTATGGAGCAGAGAAACATCCTCAGATCCATCAGATGTAGGGCTGGGTATTTCCAGCAACCCCACCATACGATACGTATCCCGATACACATAAATTGTGAACATTGACTGCGCTTTTAACAGAATTCCCAGTAACTTTTTTTTTTATTACAAGAGACAAAAGAACAAGCATGAGTTTGACATAATTCTTCAACTTAAGAACTTTGATTCAGGTCCCCAAAGATGGTAGAGCCAAGTATAAATTTGGAACATGTGTTTAATCATGTAGCTTGGCTTCTACATTGAGCTGTGCCATTTTGAACATTACCCAAAGTGTATTTACAACAACTGTTCAAACATTGAGGCTGTATCGATTCTGTAGAATCCGTATCGATACACGTATCCCAAGAAGTGCATGACGACATTTTGCTGCATTGATATTTTGAGCACAGGCCTAATCAGATGTCACTTTTGAATCTCTCACGTTAAGAGCAGACTCTATACGAGCTGTATTTATTGTAAACACTGATGCATTTTAGTTTGATTTTCCAGCATCACTCCAACTGTTGAATGTTTGCTCTTTGCTGCTCCGTCTTTACATTGCAGGAAAGGTAAACACCAGTGATCACCTGTGCTCCATGAATCCTCCACAAACATCAATTTAAAACTTTAACGTCGCTCTCACGACATTTCTTCATGTTGATGCTTTATTTCTGTGGGAAGCTCGACGTTTACACTTTCAGCACTATTAGAAATGAAGTCTGTGATGATCAACAACATCAGTGCTCTGTTTGGGAAAATCATGGAGCTGCAGGTGTCATTTTTACCAAATTATGGTTTTCACATGATGAACCTGAAGGCAAAGGGGCTCTTAAAGCTCCACTAATGCAGAGCAGGTACAGAGCAGAGGAAATCAGGGCCACTGTGATGATCTGCTGCTGTGAAGCCATCCTGCAAAAACACAAAATTAAAGAGACAAGGACCGGGCTGTGACCTCTGTGACTTCAGAAATTCAAGGAAACATAAAATACCCCACCTTTTACACTTCATATATTAGTCCACAAAATTTACAGCAGATTTCAAAATGTTGTGAAATTTCTAAAACTAGACTTAAATGAAAACAACTTAGGCTGTTTACACAAGGCCGAATACGGTCAAATCCGATACGTTTTCACAACAGATTTGTTGTCCAGAAAAGAAACTTCTGCGTTGTTGTGCATCCACTCGCCATTGAAGTTTTTCTTCTTCAACACTTGTATTGTAGCAGCGCTGCCCCTCTGCAAAAGTACATCGCCATCTACTAAACCTGCATACATACTACAGCGGATTCATTCGTTTCCAGCGTCTGTCTGAACCCGGATCAACTTTGAATATGCAAAGGAAAAATGTTTGCAAACAGAGTCTCTGTGTAAACACAGCCAATATGTCGAATTTGTTTGAAAGTAGTGGTGACAAAGAAGGGGAGGTTCAGCGGACTTACTGAGGCGTTTGGTCAGCAAAGTAAATATAAACAAAAACAGCGCTAAATGGTGCGCACCCACAGACAGAGTCGATTGCTACATTGCAAAAGAAATGCAGCTTTTCAATACGGTTAAAAAGCCAGCATTTCGGGAAATGTTACATATATGTAACAGACGGTACAAATTGACTGGGAGAAGGTACATGTCACAAACAATTCTGAACTGAATATACTTCATTTTATTTATTAATTTTTATTGTTGCCTGTGTTTTTATTGGAGTTGTGTTTTTTCTTTGCAGGGACAGGGTATATTTTTTATTGCTTTTGCTTAGTTTAATGATTTTATTAACATGTTATTTTCCCCAAAAGAGAGTCCATTTCATTTTCATTGTTTTTTTCCCCTTTTTTTTTATTATATTATTACCTCCGCCAGGGAGGTTATGTTTTCAGGAGAGTCTGTCTGTCAGTCTGTGAACAAAATAACTCAAAAAGTTATGGATGGACTTTGATGAAATTTTCAGGAAATGTTCAGCATGGGAAAAGAAAGAACTGATTCAATTTTGGTGTTGATCCGGATGACCATCTCGATCTGCCATGACGAAAAATGTGATTTTCGTGAATAACTACTAAACTAAAATAGATATCATTATGAAAACCAATAGCTAATGGTATGTTTTCATGGTCAATGAATGTAAATATTTACATGAAATAAAGGTAGGACTAATATTTATGGTAAAAATCACAATATGGGAGAGAACTGTGGTGCTGGTGGAGGCCT
The DNA here is from genome assembly GCA_036419115.1 of Scarus forsteni. Taxonomy (NCBI): domain Eukaryota; kingdom Metazoa; phylum Chordata; class Actinopteri; order Labriformes; family Labridae; genus Scarus; species Scarus forsteni. Next base: position 3,098,770 of record JAZDUH010000283.1, read on the forward strand.
GCACTCTCCGAGTGCTTTTCTAGTTTAATTTATTTTATTTAAAGCTCTTGACCTTACAATTACAGTTAAATACTCTTAAGAAATTAAAGTTTATTGCTTTTGATATGTTGTACTCACTTTATCACGACATATATTATTAAATCCATGAAAAATTATGTTTTAAAATAATATGGAGAATAATATAATTTAACGGCAATTTGTTTTTTTGGGACAATTATTGTCTAGCAAAATTTGTTATTTCACAAGCTTTTGACTGCTTTTTCAAAATATGTTGACTAACAACATTTTAACCATTTAACTCTAAGTGGTGTCTGAACACATTCTAAAGCATGAGTGCTCAAACTCTGATAAATATTAAAGGTTACAGAGTTTTACAGAGTTTGAAGCATCACTTCAGTGAAGTATCAACACTGTAGAATATTACGTCCAGCTTGTTTGTCTGCTTTTGTTGGTGTAAATATTCAAAGTATGAATATCCCTCTTGTCTCTGCTCTGCTGTATGTGGCTGCAGATGAACACCCTGATATTAGTCTAAAGTCTGTAAACTGCATTCCTCTGATTCTGTAACCACAGATTAAGTATTTAGTCATAATCCTCAGCAGACACGGATCAGAAACTGTCATTTGTCTCATTACCTCTGTTGTTGTCACAGCAGACGTTTGTGGGGGTGTCGGGGGGATTATTTATAGCGGTGAAAGGTTAAACAGAGAGGCTTGGCGGGCTAAATTAACTGGATTATCTGTCATTCTTGTCTGGATTTGAACAAAGTAGGATTCTGAGGGGGGAAAAGCTCTGGTAGGATTCATCTGAGGACACTCTTATTACCATAGAAGCCCATAAATAGATCGATTTACACCAGAAATACATTCAAGAGAGGAATTAAGATTCAAATCTGCTCTAATCTGATTTCTCCAAGCAGGTAGAAGGAGGGATTTGAATGCTTAATGATCAGACTTTTAATAAGTGGCTTCAAACCAGGGAACTGACGATCATCATTTCTATTTCTCTTCTGATGTGGTGCTTTGAGACAAACGGTGCTGACTCAGTGTTAGAGAGAAAAAGGTGACATTTGTCTAATTTTAATTCAGGTTTTAGTGTTTGGACTGTCTTAATATTTAATGCTTTCTACTCCACTAGCTGCAACCCTCACACTGTTCACATAAACTATATTACCAAAAGTATTCGCTCACCTGCTTTGACTCACATATGAACTTAAGTACCATCCCATTCCTAATCCATAGGGTTCAATCTGACGTGGGTCCACCCTTTGCAGCTATAACAGCTTCAACTCTTCTGGGAAGGCTGTCCACAAGGTTTAGGAGTGTTTATGGGAATTTTTGACCATTCTTCCAGAAGAGCATTTGTGAGCTCACACGCTGATGTTGGACGAGAAGGCCTGGCTCTCAGTCTCTGCTCTAATTCATCCCAAAGGTATGCTATGAGGTTGAGGTCAGGACTCTGCGCAGGCCAGTCAAGTTGATCCACACCAGACTCTGTCCTCCATGTCTTTATGGACCTGCTTTGTGCTCTGATGCACAGTCATGTTGGAAGAGGAAGGGGCCAGCTCCAAACTGTTCCCACAAAGTTGGAGCATGGAATTGTCCAAAATGTCTTGGTGTGCTGAAGCATTCAGAGTTCCTTTGACTGGAACTAAGGGGCCAAGCCCAGCTCCTGAAAAACACCCCACACCATAATCCCCCCTCCACCAAACTTTACACTTGGCACAATGCAGTCCCACAAGTATGGTTCTCCTGGCAACCTCCAAACCCAGACTGGTCCATCAGATTGTCAGATGGAGAAGCGTGATTGGTCACTCCAGAGAACGCGTCTCCACTGCTCTAGAGTCCAGTGGCGGCGTACTTTACACCACTGAATCCACGCTTTGCATTGCACTTGGTGATGTGAGGCTTGGATGCAGCTGCTCGGTCATGGAAACCCATCCATGAAGCTCTCTGCACTGTTCTTGAGCTAATCTGAAGGCCACATGAAGTTTGGAGGTCTGTAGCGATTGACTCTGCAGAAAGTTGGCGACCTCTTCTCACTTGGTGGCTGAGTTGCTGTCGTTCCCAAACACTTCCACGTTCTTATAATCCAGCTGACAGTTGACTGTGGAATATTTTGGTGCTTGATTTTATACATCTGTGGCCATGGAAGTGACTGGAACACCTGATTCTGATTATTTGGAAGGGTGAGCCAATACTTTTGGCAATATAGTGATATATCTCAAGAAAAAATACAACTGAGCTTAGATGCTTGCTCGTTTCTGGATGCTTGAACGACGTGGTGTTTCAATGCTGAGAGGTTTCTAATCCAGACATGAAGCTTAGTTTTCTCACACATATTATAATTATGGATTCATGCCTTGAAGTCCATAACAATAATTTGTCGGACATGTTTTCATTGTGAAAAACCAGGGCTGAAAAATGGAGGCCCATGCAGATGTGCCAAAAGCTGCAGTACCCTGGGTGGCCACTTGAGGCCGGCTGCAGTATCCTGACACCTTAATGTTTTTTGTTTTTTTACATCCTAGTTAAATGTATTTACAGCCTGGTCCAAAACACAGCTTGAGTCTAAATATATAATGTATCTATTTAACAGATGCACCCGTGCTAAGCATTTAATTACTTTGTAGTTGTAAAAAAAAAATCCAGGCTTATTTTCATTTTTGTGTATATACAAATATGTATTTTTTAAAATAATTTTCTGCATCTATGAAAATCACTTAGCACTCCAATTAATTAAACAATATGTGATGTATATTGATAGATTGATAAATGTGATTATGTGAAAAGTTTCATTTGAGTTTCTTTATTTTTTTTCAATGCTTGATACAACCACATTCAGACGTGAAAACTAGATTTGCATTTGATTTTACCAAGTTCTTCTCAATCAAAATTTAAATTTGACATTTAATTCATCAATCAGACACCTTTACAGCATAAATGATCTGACAGTTCAGGTTGTCCTGAATATAGGGATGTCTAACTGTATTAATGAAGATGGGTTCTCTTATATACAGTCATTAATTTTCTGCATTATTCTGTGTATTTTTTATTTTATGCTGTTTTTTTTTTTTAAATGAAAACAAGTATCCCTTAAACTGACATTTGTATGTTTAAAATTCTGTAAACAATGAATATTTGTTTGCTTTGAGCACAGTTAAGTCAATTATTTCCTGCCTTTTAAGAGATAAATATTGATTTTAAGGCAGTTTATTTTATGCATTTACATTTTGGCTGGGAGGTAAATTTGAGGCATGCACAAACATTACAATCCAGTAGATCTGTCTCACGTTGTGTTTCCTAATATTTGTTTTCATTCATGTTTCTGAGAAGTCAGGCTTACGACCAGCTCCAAAGTGTTAATCATAAGTCGTAGTAATCTCTGAGACTCTTAACACTCATTAAGGCGAGCGGGGCTCAAATCTGCTCACAGTGAATGTTATTAATACGTTTTGGTGTCATGAGCTTTGCAGTGTGGACCAACAACACGAGCTGTCAGAGCATTTGAAGTTGGTCATCAGTGTCTTTACCGCAGGATTATTTTAACAGTCATTTCATTATATTCAGTCGGAGCGTTTTGATAAAAATACACTTTACTGTTATTATTATTTTAGTAATTTTGCTGACAAACTCAGTAGCATTTCCGTCCAGTTTGAGTTAATGTCTCACAATAATGCAGGGAAAATAGCAGCATTTTCATGCACTACCAAGTTGAAGATACCCAATTTTTAAAAAATGATGCTGCAGCATTGTCAAATAAATGTTTTCAACAAAAATCAACAAGCATTTCACTTCTGAAGATGGCTCCCTGTGACCTTGGAATTAAGAAGAAAAACAAACGTTTGCACAAATCACACAACAAAATTCATTTAGAAATTTACAATCGGTCATCCAAACTTTTGTTGCCTCATATTTTCATTTTATCTCTATCTCCTTTGGATTTCTAGCCCAAATGTTAGTCAATTCAATTTGCTGACATTTTCTGATCAAATTATTTTAAAAATCAATCAATCAATCTTAATTTGTTTTGCACCAACTTATAACAAGTTTTATCTCAAGACACCTTACAATTGAGCATAAACTCTTCATTTGTAGATACACATATTTTCTCATATGTATACATATAAATATATTTATTCTAGGGCTGGGTATCGATTTAGATTTTCTGGATCAATTCGATTCAATATTAAGAGGTCTCAAATCGATTCGATTCACGATTTGAAATTTGTTCAGTCTGGGTTATCTCAGTAAAAAGAATGCTGTAAATGACTTTTTGACCTGGTACATTATTAAAACTGTTTTTACAGTAAGAACTGAACCAAAGCAGTTACATTAATCACATATTAATGATATACAATAATGCATATTCTTCAAGTTACTTGTTTTTTGTCCAACTTGTCTTTTCTTTCAAGTTTGTTAAATCTGAAATATGTCCAAACGTCAACTTTTAAACTCTCCAGTGATGTCCCTATAGTGCTACTCGCTTCCGCCATGTTTTTTTTGACTGCTTGCAGTAACATCTCACCAGATCTTGTTCAGTGGAAAGCAGCGCTAAACGCAACACTAGCAGATCTGGACATCAAGCCAGCTGCCATCACAAAAACAGTGAACATCTTTTTATCAGATGCACCTCTGCTAAGCATTTCTTTGCTTCATAGTTGTATAAAATAATTCATGATTATTGTCCATACATGTCCATATAGAATGAGCAGCACATTGATACATAAACTAATCCGGTTAAATGTTAAAAGAAAATTACACTATTTATTTGTGTCCTTTATAAAGAACATTACTATTAATAAAATCCCAGAAGTGCTCTATAATAAATTAACATTCTTCTCTGATGAACATCCGTACTGTACTAGCCAGGCATCAGGAGGGAGATTTAGGACTAATACAATAAAGGGTACGGTTCACTACCGAGCAATGATGGCATGGAATTTATTACCAAGCTTTTTAATCTCAGACAGTAACAGAAGTTGCTTCAACAAGAAATTAAAGATGGATTTGTTTACATATGGCTTACCTGGAAGATTATATAGTATGTGCTTCTCCCTAATGATGTGAAATTTTCTTTTAGTCCCAAGAGGTAATGAGAGTTCTGTGGTTTTCTCTCTTGTCTTTCTTCTTTTTTTAACTTTGTGTAGTGGTTTGCTTTTTGCAATCAAGAGGTGAATAATAGAGCCACAATATGAGAGGGTTGTATGAATGTTATGAGTGTAGTGTACATAGACATGCTCAAAAGGATAATTATTTTGTTGAAGGTGTAATATGTGGACCCCAGGAAGAGCAGCTAATGCATATTTGCTGTAACTAATGGTGGATCCAAAATAAATCAAATCAAAATGATTACGGTCATTTAAGAGTATACAAATATATATTTTTAAATCATTTTCTGCCTCTATGAAAAGCACTTGGGACTGCATTTAATTGAATAAAATGTGTTATTGTATAATAAAGATTGTTTGACAAATAAAACTGCTGCTGCTAAATGTATGATTTAACTCCACCTCGGAGACTGCTGCCTCTGCTTTCACTAACTCCGTCACGGTGTTATTGCAGCTGTTGCACACAGGAGACAGCGAGACCAGCGACTGGACGGACCGCCAACCATCGGATTAGAGATTAAAAGCAATTTCTAATCTTCTTTGCTAGGCTCTTCACATATATCCAAACTTGCTGATGTCTGAGCTGCAGCTGACCTACAATAAGATAATGCCTTCAACTTTCCCCCACTTGTTGTCGCATCAATAAGGTCACTCGTTGATGGTCAACCCCCCAACGCCACGCCACATCACCACCTGTGGAGCAGCGAAGTGTAAACCCACGGAGTGAAGTGTAAACCCACAGCCTCATTTCTGCAGCAAATCCTCACAGTGACTCCATCAGCCTTCATCCATGTATCATCACCATCATCCAGAGAGAGCCGAGGTGTTTGGGACACGTGGAGGCAGTTTGTAGGTCACGATGCTCCAGTTTGACCTGAATTGTATTTGTTACAGAGGTTGTGGAAAAGCCAGTGCCATAACTGAGCTGCTTAAGTGTTCAGGATAAGGCATTTGTCCCATTTCCTTGAATTTCTGAAGTCATGTTTTGGATAAATTCTTAAACGTTACAACACATTCCATCAAACGTGTGATTATTTTATCATCTCATTAGCACTACGGTGTCAAAGCAAAGTAAAAACTCACCAATAGACTATATCATAATGTCCGTTCAGTCTGCTAACTGGTACATAGATGTTTGTTGTTTTTACCATCATATTAATGCCAGACCATTGACAGCAACTTATTCTCCACTAGGCCTGTGCTCAAAATAACATGGCAAAATATCGTCACGCACTCCTTCGGGATACGTGTACCTATACGGATTCTAAGGAATCGATACGGCCTAAATATTTTGACAGTTGTTGTCAAAACACTTAGGCTAATTACCTCCGCTAAGGAGGTTATTTTATTGCTGGTGTCTGTTTGTTTCTCTGTAAGCAACATAACTCAAAAATGTATGGACAGATTTCGATAAATAACTGCTGACCTAAAAAGATACCATTATGAATCCGATTGCTAATGGTACACCATTGTAGAGCTGCAGCTATCGATTCTTTTTGTAATCGAGTACTCTATTAAAATTTTTGTCGAGTAATCGAGTAATCGGATAACTGTTACATTGCGCTCACTGCTAATTTTTTTTTTTTTTTTTACATTGAATCACTACACATCATTATTATTAGTAACACACAAAACAGAAAAGCCAGGTCACTTAATTAACAACTTATATTATCTTATGTTGAACATTCTGAGCATAAATGGGATCTCAAAATCAAAATCTATACTTTTATTTTCACTCTGGGCCACATCTTGCTTTTTCAGAATTTTTTGTTTTTAGTTTTTTTTTATTATTATTATTATTTGTATTCATGCTTATCTCTTTTTGCTAAATTATTGCCTTTACTACTGTACCATATTGATGATCTTATTTTGCACACTTTATTTCTAGGATCAAATAATATCATACTTAGACACTAAGATAATTTAACTAGCTAATATACATTTCTATAACATATGAAAGCATTCACTACACCTGCTTCCTCTACTCACTGTCAGTGTTTCCTCTTCTACTCTCTGCAATCAAATTAAATGTAAAGTTATTGGATGTGAAAAGTATGTGAACAAAATACACGATTCTGGGCAAGTAGCCTCCGCATTGATTTACGTTCTGAACCAGCCTTTACACGGAGCCTGGGGCTGGGCAAAAAAATCGCTTAAATCGATTAATTCGAATTAATTTCTGCAGAAGATTTAAAAAACAAAAAAATCTAGATTTTTTTTCTTGCCTAAGTCCAATTGTAAGTTGTTGCAATTTTTGAAAAAAATTACTATTTTCATGATGGTCGGTCTTGTAGGGTTTGCACAAGCACTTTTATAGGCTTGTATTTGTTATTTAAGTAGATTAAATATTGATCAAAGAGAGTTTCATGCTAATACTGTAAAAATACCTCAGCCTTTTAGTGTTTATGTAGACAAACCTGCCTACGTTTATACTGCATAATCAACCTTTTATGACCCAGACTTTGACTTTAAAAGGGAAACATTTAGACAACATAAAGGCAAAACTTGATTCGTTTCATTTTTATGTCACTGGGAGTTTTGTTTCTTTTAGGGAGGGAAAAATCGATTTAAATCGTAAATCGAGTGTTGTGGAAAAAAATCGGGGATTTTATTTCTAGGCCATATCGCCCAGCCCTAACAGAGCCATAATCAAAGTAGGTTATTTAGTAGTCCCTATCTCAGTTATTGATCACATTAGCTGCTCCTGTTGATATATCGCCAGTGTCACCCTGCAGCGTCGCTCTGACGACGAACAGACCGGATGTTTACTGCCGCAGCAGTGACGACGTGCTATCACTAGAAGCTACGTGCTAAGCTAACTCCGTTTGACATCAGACACACTGCACTGTGTTTTCTTTTCGTCCCTTCTTGTAGTGACCACACACTTGGGACACTCTCTGCCATTTCTTCTGTGGACTCTCTCCTTTCTGTCCCTCTCTTTTCTCTTCCTTCATGATTTTAAAAGCCGCGCAGCAGCGGAGGTAGCAGGCGCGTTGTGCCACAGAAATGACCGTCCGTGTCAAACACCGTGCACTGTATAGTGGTCCAGATATATATTTTATATATATAATTATATATTAAACGAGGCTTCGAGGCACAAAATTTGCTTCAAGGATATTTTGTAATCGAATACTCGCGATTATTCGAGGAATCGTTTCAGCTCTACACCATTGTGCCAAAAGTTTATGCTCACCTGCCTTGACTCGTATATGAATTTAAGTGACATCACATTCCTAATTCATAGAGTTCAATATGATGTTGTACCAACCCATTCCACAATACGTGTGATTAGGCCTGTCACAATCAATCAAACTTTATTTATATAGCACTTTTCCTACAACATATGTAACTCAAAGTGCAAAGTCACAATAACAAATGTCACTGGACCATAATTGTCCAACAAATGATTGCCGATAAACAACATTATTGACATTATTTTGGGACTATTTTTAATTTAATGATAACATATGGCATTACAATGTGAGTACACCTTATCAATAAAAAATAATTTTCTCTTATCTAGCTTATCTAGCATTGTAATTGGAATGTCAAGAGCTTTAAAATAAAATTAATCAAACAACATAAATTAAATGGAGTTTACAGTTCAGGAATTGCTGTTTGTGACTTGTGTTCTCCCACTTAACTTGTACTGTTGGTCAAATGTTTGTAACATTTCCTGAAATTCAGGCTTTTCAACGGTATTGAAGGGTTAAAGTTCTTTTACAATGGAGTGAACGACACTACCTGTGAGCATGCACCATTTTGCACTTTTATTTATATTCATATTGCCGGCCAAACGCCACAGTAAGCATTGACAGTGAGGACGAAGGCTCTGCTGCATCTCGAGCAGTTTTTGTTGCCCGTAGGGAAAACTGGACAGGATGGTTGTGTTTGCGACGCAAATGAGATGCAAATGCAAGTTGGTTGCTGTTCATTTCACTATAGAACCAACACGCCCAGGTGTTGAGACAGATGCACAGAGTGAAGCCTCTTGTCATCCAGCCTGTTTGGTAGAGAGAAAGGAGGAAAACAAACATGCATACACAGATTTATCTAGTAAAGTATTAAACCATTGTGTTGTTGTTGATGTTCTAACAGGCAATAAAAAGTGAATTACAAAAAAAAGTGAAAATGCATAAACAAACTGATAAATGCTGTTAATTAGCTTGTAACAATCCATGATATGCAACTTTTCTTCTATTTCACTGCAAAATCAGCTTTATTTTCAAGATCAAGATCTCCCACCATACAACTAGTGTTGTGGTTCAACTTGTGCCTATGTTAACTGGTGACAGCAGGGCCCTATTCTACGAAGCAAGTTCAGCCTAGCAAGATAGCCTTGGAGCTACCTCGCTGAACTGAGCGCGGCGGTCTCGCTACACGGTTTGACGACGCTGGTTATCAACCTCATAAGTGGATCCAGCTTTGCAATGAGCGCGTGCACACATATAAGGCGGAGCCCTCACCATCTGACCAATTGTGAACATGGACCAGTCTGGAGCGTCAGAGCAGGCCGGAGAGTGAAGGACCGCATACTTCACACAGGAGGAGCAGGAGGCGATCATGACAAAGTATGAGGAATTAAAACATGTAATAAACATCTAAAGCAACACCGTCGCCGCTGCAAAAGCATGGAAGGAGTGCTGGCAGAAAATTGCTGACAGTCTCAATGCATAAGTAAAGCGTGCAAAAAAACTTTTGTGCCATTATCATCCTGAAATAGCACTGTTCAACATGCACTTTTATTGTAACATGCACCAGACATGTCTAATTTATTTCCAAGATGAATTCATTCATTTGGTCATTCCTATCTTGTTTACATTTTTGTGTGATATGTAGCCCACATGAGTCCTACATGCGATAAAATAATTTCATGGAACAGAAGTGTTGGCATTGAAGATCTTGTTACGGCAATGAGAGTTCTTCATTCCCTTTAACTACCTGTAGCAAGTGTCATGTACTGTGTAGTGACTCTAAATCTGAGTCTCATTTCAGCACTAATCAAACTGGCACAAAAAGAACTGGGGGGGATTCCTCCCTCAGATTTTACTCCTGCAGAGGAGCTGGCCCTCTGCAGCCATCAGGTCAGCTCATTGGTCAGTGGGCGGAGTTTTTATAGTCTGCGAGTTCAATCTGGAACCTAACCTGCCCCAGAGCAGGTTAGCCATTCAGCGTACGTTGCCATGGAGACTCGTCTCACTAAGGAGTGATCCCGTCTCGTAGAACAGGGAAACCGGAACCTACCCTCAAAGCTACCTCGCTAGGCAGTAATCCTGCTTCATAGAACACGGCCCTGGTCTATTAAGTATTGTTTATGTTTTGACTCACGACATATCTGATAATCGTGATCAAATCCTGTAGTTAAACACTTTTGTTGGTGCTCCTGTTTGTTTCAACCTCTGTTTTCACCACAGAGTCACCGGCCATGAGAAACAATAACACCAAAGTTAGCATAGAAACAATCCCCTTTTCACCACTTTGGAGCAGAATGTGACATTTCAGGCCTGAAACCACAGCTGTCCTTGTTCAATGTGCGTCTGCAGTAGGCTTGTCACGAGAACCGATACTTCGGTACCAAGTCGGTACTAAGATTCAGAAAATGTGACGGTACTGACTTTTCTAGACTACCCAAAGTACCGTAGGTACCAAGGCGCCAGATCTGGCCACTTCTTTAGCGTTGTTTTTTTGGCTGTAAATGAGTGATTATCTGGCAACCCACACACAGTGCTGATCACATGACCGACTACCCTGCTGAAACAGGGTAGTCGGTCAACAACAACACTCGATATGACAGAGCCACACGCACCTGGCTCGTCAACAACGAAACATTTAAAAGACAAGCATCCAGACTTGTACAGAGAATGCAAGGTGAGTGCATTTGAATTCACGTTATCACTGTTGCTCATATCTAATTACGTTACGATGATGAGATGAGCCCAGCCCATAGTAAATGCTACGCGCCTGCTACCTCCACTGCTGCGCGGCTGTAAAATCATGAAGGAAGAGAAAAGGGAGGGACAGAAAGGAGAGAGTCCACAGAAGAAATGACAGTGTCCCAAAGTGTGTGGTCACTACAAGAAGGGACAAAAAGAAAACACAGTGCAGTGTGTCTGATGTCAAACGGAGTTAGCATAGCACGTAGCTTAACTGATGGCTCGTCGTCACTGCTGCAACAGTAAACATCCGCTCTGTTCATCGTCAAAGCGGACTCGACAGGATGACACTCATGATACATCAACAGAAGCAGTTAATGTGATCAATAACTGAGATATAGGCCATTAAATAACCTACTTTGATTATGGCTCCGTGTAAAGGCTGGTTCAGAACGTAAATCAATGCAGAGGCTACTTGTCCAGAATCACGTGTATTTTGTTCACATACTTCTCACATCCAATAACTTTACATTTAATTTGATTGCAGAGAGTAGAACAGGAAACACTGACAGTGAGTAGAGGAAGCAGGTGTAGTGAATGAACATTATTAACATTATGTATGTTATAGAAATGTACATTAGCTAGTTAAATTATCTTAGTATCCAAGTATGATATTATTTGGTCCTAGTAATAAAGTAAGCAAAATAAGATCATCAATATGGTACAGTAGTAAATGCAATAGGCACTGTCATATATAAAGGTTTTAAAAAAGTTTCACCTCCATGTCAGTAAATTGCTGCTCCCTCTCTCTCTCTCTCTGTTTGTGTTAGTAATTGCCTCTGCTGTTCTCATACAGTCATTAAGCTATACCCAAATCTCAATCTTCTTTTCACAGTATAAGCCAGAGGAGGACAGTGACATGGACCAGCCGGGCAAAGCCAGCATCAAGATACACAGCCAACAATAACGGACGCTTTCAATTTAAGCACAATATTGTTTGTTGTTCACTTTGTTCAAATAAAGGAGTGTATGTTGAACTACAGGGGATTTTTTTATTTTTACCATGGTATCGAATGGTATCGAGTATCGTAGAATTTAAGTGGTATTGGTATCGACTACTAAATTTTTGGTATCGTGACAAGCCTAGTCTGCAGACACAGATTTAACAGATTCAACCGAAGTGATTCTAAGCTTCAATTTTTGGATGATGTTGGCGCATTAGCAGGTTAACCCTTTCATGCATGAATTAATAAATCTCTAAGGAATGCTTTTTAAAATGTGATGGTTTACTTTAAAACAAGTTAAAACTCAAGTTTGTTTGTTTTTCATCTGACCACTGCAGTGGGCACCATGCAACGGTATAAATCATCATTTGGTGGAACTTAATTAAGATCCACAAGTATATCTTTACAGACATTTATTAAACAAAAAAAAAGAAAGAATAAGCAAAATGTGAAGTATATGTTTTGTTGCTGTTTAATCAAGCTATTAACTTGTGAATTAAATCAAAATTTAAAATTAAAAACACGGGCATAATACCCAATTGTTCTCTTTCCCTCTTTGGGTGTTTTGGATTTATGATGCAACATCTTGACATGGTAAAAATGTGCAAAAACAATTTTTTATGAAACTTCAGGTGAGAGTTTGGGAATTTACTGGTAGTTGGACATGATACAGCTACCTGAAGGGTATGAAATTTATCCTAAATATCTGTCTACTGTAGTGAACACCATGCATGAAAGGGTTAATGATGCAACAGAACTCTGTACACAAATCCCTAAAATAAAAAACAACCATTTAGGGTTTGACACTTTACTACTTTACTCACTGAACTTTTCGAGAGTTGGCACCAACCAGAATTTTGTTTTTGGAAAAATTAAGTTTAAGGAAGACATGTTTTAAACAATTTAACATATATTATTCTCACAAAAAATTAATGAAAACAAATATTTTTAAATAATTTTCTACAAGAGTGCAGACCCTCAGCTTGACGTAGAGAGAGGGAAACAATCAAACTTTTCCACTACTATGTTTTAGAGTGACAGCAGATGTCTGATTTTCTGCTTCACTGATGTGCAAAATCTAACAGCAACTAATCTAATGTTTCTTTCCAACTGGAGCAGATAAACAATAGGTCAACCTCACTTCCAAAATAGATGTGATAGGCAAACTAAGGAGGTGAGCATAATGTGTTTATGCCTGTAAATAAAAAAGCTGAAAAGTATCAGATAATCTTGGTGTTGTTTGGAAAAACAAAAAAAGAAAATGGGATCCTGATAGTAAATAATCTTCTGTGAAACTTTCTTTTGTGTCTGTACAAACTGTACAAATAGCCTCAGAACAAATTTAAAACAAAATTACTGAACTAGTCTATTTATGTATGCAGAGCTTGGTGTAACGAAATAATGTATGTAAAGATATTTATCCACCACGTTCTCTCTTAAATCCAAATTAAGCATCCTGAAATAAAACTAATGAATATTTTCTGCATGCATTCTCCATAAGAGCCAGTTTCACCCTCAAAGGTTCCTGTGGTTCTGCAGCAAACATCTTTTGTCTGCGTATTCCTCTGAGAGTTAAAGCCTGAGATGGCATAAGCTTCTCGACTTATGGGATTTGAAACAAAAGCATGAAAGTACATTCAACAGGGATTTAAGTATTCAGATATTCCCTCAGAGGTAGACGGCAATGTCACAGTTTATGTCGGGACAGTGTCTGCATGGAAATGCTGAAGGGCCTCAAAAAGTATGATTTAATTCTTTGAACACAAAGGATGAAAACAGAAAAATAACAGCAGCCGAGGAGCTTCATAAATAAATCAACGTGGACATTAGGAGTGGGAGAAAAAAATCGATTCACATAAGCATTGCGATTTTTTGTCTGCTGATTTTTAGATGTATTTTTTTGTTCAAAAATCGATTTCCCCCTCCCAAAACTCTTTAGGCGCTCAAGTTGCAAAATTGCGGCAAGCGACATTGCTGAATGAAACAGGTCATAGTTGTTAAAATAGTGCTGAGTAGAGTTACTACTGTTCTCCAGTAGATAGTGGACAGGTGACAGGTTTCTATTCAAAGTTTTGGCGTATATATATTTTGAAACACACACCAGACTGAGGGACGCTAGTGTGTCTGTAGAGCAGAGCAGAGAGAGAGAAGAAAGGAGAGACACACACATACACCTTTTCCACCAAGCTGGTTCCAGGGCTGGTTCGGAGCTAGAGCCAGACTTAGCACCAGTTCTTTGGTTTTCCACAGACTAAGCACCGGTTGCTGGCTCTCAAAACCGGTGCTTGGCAAGCACCAACTCTTTGCTGGGCCAGCAGAAAGAACCAGGTTACATCCGGGGCTACGCGCTTACGTCAGGAGGTGGAGGCGGGATTAGCAGAGTAAAAACACGGAAGAGAGCCATTTTTAAAAAGACGAGGTTGGAGTAAGCGAAAAACAGATTGAAAAGAACATATATATAAAGAATATATAAAGAAAGAATATAGGGAAGACCGAGCTGGGCCGTAGTGGCAATGGTCGGCCACGTTTTAACAGCCCGCATTACAAAATGCTCGATGCTGTTCTCAGGGACCGACCAGCGTGCAGCGCTACCGGGGCATTGAATTTGGCCACAGCCATGCTGGAATCTATGCAGGAGGACACAACCATGGAGCAAACCTCCACAGAGCCTGGTAAGTTTATTGTTGTTTGCTAGTTGTTATGGGAAACTGGCGTGACGTATACAGACGTATATGCTGACGTAGCTCTCTGGCCGGCACCCGTTTGTGGAAAAGCAACCGTTTCTTAACCGGTTCGCACTTGAATCAATCGTGAACCGGCTCAAGCACCAGCACTAACACCAGCCCTGGAACCAGCTTGGTGGAAAAGGGGTAAAAGAGTGATAGAGTCAGTAGAGTACTAGAGTACTCACGATGCTGAGAGTACTTTCTTAAGTACTGACTGACTCTGAATCTGAATCTGAAGAATATTTACTCTCTGAGGATGATGGTCAGTTGTCCAGTGAGGACGAAACTGGCAGCGCGTATGCGCGCAGCAGGAGCGGGTCAGCGCGCCATTACAATACCCAAGCAGCACATACCGAGGCCGATGCTTTGCCTCTCCCTGGCCGGGGTGGGGACGTGGTCTGGGATGCAGAGAAGCTCAAAACACTGCGAAAAGTGACGATGTTAGCGGGAATGAGAAAGACCGTGGAGCTCTGGTCAAACGAGGGAGAAGCCGGGGGGTAAAAAGCACAGTGAAGGCAGCAGAGGCGTTCATGGTCGGACCGTAAATTACGGTGATGATGATAGTTGGCAAAACTAACCACTTTGAAACTAAAGCCTTTTTAAATCTTGATAACAAAATTGAATGTTTTCTTGAAAAACTCTGGTGCCTAAAGGGTTAATAACCCACTTTTAAATGCAGTCCAGGCTTTTGAAGAGAGAGTATAAACAGCTGGTTAAAATATATTGCTGAATTAATCCTACAAACAGACTCACATGTGATATGTATTTTTCCTGATATAGTCTGTAGGCATCATCATTGTTCATCTTTTTCACTGGTGTTAAAAAAGCTAACTAAAGATTGCAAAAGTCTGTAATATCGTAGAATCACAAGTCAAATCAAATTGGCACCTTAAAAATCGAATTGGGAGAAAAGCGTATCGTCCCAGCCCTAACAATGACCACAGATGAGCTAAAACCGGAGGGCGTGCTGCTTGGATCACCTTTAACTGGACGCACGTGCTCCTCATGTGCTTCAGACCACTCTCAGGCGGAGGCTAAAGCGCAGCCGTCACTGCTCTGGACCGGTCGGACTGTTATTGGTTTCACTGGAGAGCTGGGTCACGCCTCTCCACGCCGCTCCCCACGCCTGCTCCGCCCACGGAAACCCCAGCAGGGGGCAGGGGGCGTGCGCTGCTGGGACCGGCCGGCGTGGTTGACAGATGCCCCCAGAAAGCCACTAACAGGATGACGGCAGCACCACGAGGGCCACGGGGCAAAGCGGGATTATGTCTGAGCAGTAGATAAACAGATTATTCCCGAAACGGTGCCTACTTTTTTAACCTCGTCACTCGTGCCACACTTAACGGCTCCCAATGTCCCACAATCCCTCACGGGGAGGGACGCCTTCTCACATCAGATGCACATCCTGGATTCTTCATCTGGAGCGTCGCTGCAGCAGATCAGGGCCCTGAATGATCCGAGGTCTGCATGCAAAGTCAACCTGCTGCACCCATGAGCTGCTCCTGACCTAGACGACGCCCCCCTCCCACCTCCCCTCGCCCTGCCTGCCTGCTGCCTGCCTGCTGCCTTCCTGCCTGCTGGATTTATTGATATTTTGGGAACTCTTCCACCACAATGCTTTGGGAATTTGGACTCGTGCTCCTGGTTGTCCTCGCTCCACAGGCTGCTGGAATTAAAGGTAAGCCTCGTTTTGTTCTCACAGCCACAATCCTCTGAGCCCTGACTCCCAGAGCCCTCCACGACTCAGAAAAAAAAAGATGTTTTCACTTTTATTCTTTGAAAAAGAAAAAGAAAATTCTGTTTTCTCCACTGACAATTACAGCAGCAGGGGCTGTGCGAGTTATTTGAAAGCTTTAGTCGGAAAACAGCACAAGTCCCGTCCACATTCCTATCCAACTATGATGTTTGACATGAAGACATTTTGAGACTTCGTAAAAGACTTTTTTTTTTATGCAAAAAGAAAAAAAACTTTTCTCTACTTACTTCCACTGTCCAAACATTGACAACTTTTTGGTGCAATTGAGATAATAACTCAAGTTTGCCGGACATTCAATGGTAATTAAATTGCAGTTATTGTGAGATTTTTTGGACAAGTGAGTGAAGCTGGTACTATATTTGTGCAACTTTTAATTCTGCTTTCTCACCGCTGGTTGAAAATCAGGGTTCCCACTCTTTTCTAGAAATCATTTTCCAGGACTTTTCCAGGACTTTACCAGGACATTTTTCCCCGTTACAATACTGGTGTGGTGTGGGCAATTATCAGGTTAATCTAGACTTTGAAAAAACAAGATATAAGGTTTATGACTAATAACTAATTAATACTAATTAATACTAATACTAACTATCAGGCATGAACATGTCTGCTGGCTATCATTATAGTCTGGCTTGTATGTAGCGTATCACTGTTGTAACTTTATAGTTAATGCTTATTGTTTTATCTTTATTTACTCTGCTTTTTTATGAGCATATTTAGTTGATTTACTGTTTGAGTAACTTATATTTTATTTGCGATTTTTTATATAATCTATTGTCAACATTGTTTTGAGTTTTTACATTTAATTCCACATTTTTACTTAATTTGCTATGTTTGATTTTTCTTCACTAACAAGGAGGATGGAAGCTAAATACATTTCCAGGACAATTCAAGCTTTTCCAGGACATTTTACTTTTTTTCATATTTTCCATGTTTTCCATGACTGGAAAATTGGTCAATCATTCTCCAGGTTGCCGGCAATCTATCGCTGCCCTTTTACACTGTCTACATTGCACAAATAAGATGCCAATGTCTGCACAAGTTAGTTAATTTGGAAGGATTTTTTTACTCTTTGACAGTTTTAGTCATCATTTAATCATGCAATTTAGTTTTTTTTGGATAAAAATAAGGGAATTCTTGCAGTCTGTTAAAAAGACAAATATATATTTGCATATTTTACTTTCTACTGTCATTATTTCTAACAAAAACTATTTGACAATTTAGACAACAAGGAGACACTGGCTAAGAACAAGTTCCTTATGTTCCTTGTCAGATTCTTCACTTCAGCAGCATATTTGAGAGATGATGTTTTCTCTTTTTTGGTTAAATACTGCAGACTCACTTCTCCAAAGACTTAATCTGCATAAGTGTGTCGCAGTATTTGAATTAATGTGGGAAACAAGGAAGGTCTCTGTTTGTTGTCGGAGGTCTGAAACATCCCTTACAAATTTGAACAAGTTTGACAGAGCTCTTTACGCAGGTTAAAAAATTGCAGAAAACTCTTGCAAACCGTCTAAGTCACACAAAAGCTGTTGCTCTCTTCTCAGTTTTACTCGTTTGTTTAAACTGTTTACATTTATTTACAATTTAGACCTGCAAGTTGTTGGTGAAACTTGATGGAGGGATTCCTTTGCTTCTTCTCATGTTACCCAGGTTTCCAAACATGACAAAGTGATGCCAACACAGACTTAAGCAATATAGACAAGGCTCTCTCTTTGTTGAAGGATAATGTCCATGAACTTCTGAGTATCGTCTTCAAATTTGAAAACTTAATTTGGAAGTCTTACCTTTATGTCTAAAGATATCCAACATGTATAAGAATATTTTGAATAAGAGTTTTCATTCTTTTTGACATTTTTCCACCCTTGTCTTAAGATTGCCAACTATTTTTTTTCAAATTAGACAAGGTTGGAAAACTAGCTAGAAGAATGCATGCTTCCCCTGCAAGTCCCGATATCTCAACATTACCTGCATATCCGTGCAACTTTAATTTCTCTTTAATTTAAGAAATGTCCCTTGCAGACTGTCTTGATTCTACAAAAAGGTCTCCGTCTTGTAGCCACAACTGGTTAGAGGCAGGTTGACCATGCTCCCCTCACCAAGTCAAATGTAAATGAACAAACCATTCTTCGTATTGATAACATATTTCTGCAGTAAAGAGTTTGCTTTCACAGTCGCACCAGGCTCTGGATGCGACAGGCCAGTCTTCCCATGGAGCCCCCGCATTGCTTCTTTTATTGGCATTCTCACCCTTTAAAACATGACATTACAGAGTGTATTTAACATGGAAGAAATTATGTGGATGTTTTTAGATAAGATCTGTAAAATGATTTACAAGGCATGTCTTATAAATAGAGCCCCCTCCTTTGGCCAAAAACCTGTTTGTGAACTGGATGCAGGGATATAATACAGCCCTTACCCCCAAATTCAACATGACGTGGAAGTGCCGCACCGCGGTCTTGCTCCGACAGGCCAACTCCACTGAAAGCGGCGCCCCGGCACACAGCCCTGTAGGAGAAAGGCTGAGCCTCGGACAGCCACAGGCTCTCATCGCAGAATAGCGATGTCACACGCTCATAAAACAAGTCACAGACTGGAAAAAGAAATAAACAACACCTCACTTTGCTTCTCTAAGGTCTCTTTGCTGGTCCCAACAACACAGCTTCGTGAATTATTTAACTTCTATCTGCCTATATCCTTGTAGAAAAGATGTTTGGTGTCATGTGTAAAATGATACACGTTTCTGTACCTCTACGATTCACTTTTCTTCGTCCATGGTGTCGTGTTGTCTCCGGGACCCTCAGACTGACTGCTGACCTGATGCTCGTGCCTCCAGTTTTGACGTAATGACAAACAATTGAGGAAATTTATGTTCGAGAGTCTTTGCATAGTGTTATATATACATATATATATATATATATATATATGTATATATATGTAAATAAATAATATATATATATATATATATATATGTATGTATATGTATATATATGTAAATATATATATATATATATATACATACATATATATATATATTTTGAAACTTCCGCATACTTCACACGGTGACTTTCTGTCTGGTGCTTTCTTAGCGACAGTGAATTTACGAGGTTTGGAAGCAGAAAATAGACCTGACGTGAATCTCCAGGGTCTTGGCAGAGATTGACAAAAGAAGGGACACGGCACTAAGTAAAGGCATGCACCTGTAATGAAAGGGGCATGCCAATATAAGAGAGGTATGCGCTTGTGAAAAAAAAAAAAAAAAAAAAAAAAAAAAGGGACTGCCACTATAGGAGGCAAGTGCTGCTAAAAGAATGGACTTGCCACTATAAGAGAGGCACGTGCTACCAAAAGATGCCACATGCCACGATGGAAGAGCCATGTCCTTGTAAAAGAAGGGACGTGTCACTACAAGAGAAACATGTGCTACTAAAAGAGGGAAATGCCACTACAAGACAGGCATGGGCTGCTAAAAGAAGGGACATGCCACTACAAGACAGGCATGTGCTGCTAAAAGAAGTGAAGTCAGGTAGGTGCCAACAAAAGAACTGACATGCTATTAAAATAAGGGCATGTCTGTAATAACAGGGACATGCCACTGAAAGAGGCAGAAGCCACTTGAATCTCCTTGGAACCTGCTGCACGGCTCATTTTGATCTTTCTATCACAGCACGAACATTGTCAGTCTTCCCCTGTGCAGTATCTAAATTGCAAACAACTTGCTCTCAGTTTTCTGCCACTTGTCATCAGATTGTTGATATGAATGTGCAATTAAAACTAATATCTTTGACTGATGAGAAGCAAGACTGTCATTCTTCTGACATATACTCTGCTGTCAGAAAATGCCCAACATTGCGGACATATTTGTGCACTGTGGACAGGTCTCTCTTTCAATCAGTGGAAAACTATTGCAAGTGGTTTCCTAAACATTTTCTGTATTTCACAAAAAAGTTTGAAAAGTTTGCAAGTGGACAGCATTTTAATGAGGAACAGGTTCTTGCGCCTTGTTGGTTTGACCCACATATCCAAACACTGCCAACTATTGGAAAATATGAAATATAAAAAAGGCTTTTGCTTGCTTCTTACCGAATTTGCCCTGCTGTCTTAACTTATTTTACTCTTCCGACATGTGGGAGAGACTCGCATGTGGCAAGTTTTCCATGCTCCACGCCAGTGACACCCTTATTTATACAACTTAGAGGGGGTTCTTTCTCCTTTGGGCAGGACAGTTCTGCTGTCATAACTGCACAAATAAGTTGATTTTTAAAAAAGAAAGCAGAAGCTGTCCAGAGACACAGACTGCAGAAGCCAACTTCTCCCATGTGTCCAAATACTGCTAACATTTGTGTGAAATGTAGACAGTGCGCAGTGCATTTCAAGTGCACGACTGAATCACTAAAAGTTATTTGAGTCGTGTTCCTCCTCCTTACTTGAAGTCCTGTGGAGAATGAACCCCGGCCAATTACTCACCTCTGCCAAATGGTAAAGCGGCCAATGTCCAGCAGTCAGAGATAGAGGGATTTGAAAACTATCTCTTCACGTACTAAACTTGGTCTCAATGCACAGCAAAGCCTATTATGATTGCATAATCACCTGGCTGTCAAAGGTGTTGGACCCTGTCACCGCTTCACCCGAGGAGTCGGCTGCATAATGAACGAGGAGAGGAAATCCTTCACCGTGTCTGCGCTGTGAAACAAAACCAAAGTTAAACATTGTGAGAACATGACCACACTGCAGATGAAAACAGAAAAAAGGATAATAGCTGAGTTTAGTGGATTTATCGCCAGTCAAGTGACAGCTTGACAATTTGAATTACAGTGCTCTGCCGGCTTATTTTAGGCCAGAAGGTTTAATGGGACAAAAGAGAAGGGCTTTTAATCCCCCAGATGAGTGTTTGATGAAAACAAGATCCTGCAAAAATGTCATTAGAATAAAACATCACCTTCACTTTAGAACAATTACTACATTACTGTTAATTTCACAGCACTTTTTAATTTAGTAAGTTTTAGTTTTAGTCATAATTGACTCATCTAAATTGTTTTAATTTGAGTCTAGTTTCAGTCAATGAAAGCTGACTAAAATAAGAAGTCTAATAACCCTTAAAGCTATGGTCTATGATTTGGAAGCTTGGTACATCTTAATAACACCGTTTATAAGGCCGTTATGGTCCTATGGTCCGATCTACGCAATATAAAGACCAAAAAGAATGATAAAAATCTATTCAGCATATCCGCTGCAAAGCAGCATAATAGTTGACCAATCCGAACCGCCACTGGTGCTAAAAAAGCTAACTAATGATTGCAAAAATCTGCAATATCGTAGAATCACTATTTAAATCGAATCAGCCCGCAAAAAAATCGTAAAAAATTTAATCACGGGTAGGGATGTAACTGTTACCGGTAAAATAGTAAACCGCGGTCAAATTTCCCACGGTAACCATTACCGCGTTGTAATAAAATTACCGAGTTTAATCACCACACTGTGTCAATACCACACGGTGATGTAAATGATGTGTAAAGGTTGTAAATAACAGCAATAGTATCAATCTTGAGTGTGTTCTTGCTGTTATTTCTGTTCTTTATTCGCTATGTTTCTTGTATTTCGTCGTAATAGATCCGTCTTTTTCCATCATAGTTTGTGTTTTATGGATTTAATCGATCGTAATTTGGAAATATTAAAGGAGATGTTGAGGAGATCTGCCATTGAAAGGGGAGACCAGAGGAGAGTCACAAAGGGGGCTAACTGCTTCAGGGACTGTCATTAGTAAAACAAAAAATAAATTAAAAAGGCCTGGATATGGTCTAATATAACAAGCTATATAACAAGAGAAACCTGTTAAAAGTACAAATCCATTTTTTCCTTTTCTTGTAATTACACACAGTTTATGCATTTGTAATATAATAATGACAAATACTTGTCAGACTGACAAATACTTGTCAGACTTTTATATCCCATGAAAAAAAGTTTAAACAAATATACCTAAAGGACATTTCCTGACACAGTTATTGACAAAAAAGACAAGAACTGTTAAATTTATAATATTAAAGGGGTTAAATGATTTCAACACTGTGTTTAAGTACTTTCTGAACATTTTGAGCACAATGCAACAATACCACGATAATAGTGATAACTGTGATAATTTTAGTCACAATAACCGTGATATGAAATTTTCATACCGTTACATCCCTAATCACGGGAGAAGCATATCGTCCCAGTCCAAGTTTGTATACCTGATTTTAAGATCCTCAAGGAGCAAAATGTTGCTTGTATCATTGGCAAATACTAAACAGTTATTCAGATCTGAATATTGTTTTTTATTCCATGTAATAACATTACAATCTGGGCTTGTCAAATGAATTTGCAAGTTTAGTCAGTGCTTTGTATATTTTTGACTTGAAATTTGACAAACTTGCTAAGATACGAGTTTTTGCAGTGCAGAAGAGGTTCAGGGTCCCAACTTAAAACTGTAAATGTTCTACATGTTAAATATTTAAGAAGTCCTGACGTGTGTCCTCTGTGTTTGTGACATGGACCAGTGCAAAGCCAATCAGGGAGCGAGCTGGCAGCAGGAAGCAAACTTATTCAATGAGAGTAAAGGCAAAACATGAAGTTAGATGGACGTCAAAATGGAGGTCAAACTCAATTTGTTTCAAAACACAAGCATCTAAACAATGAGCCATTTAAATTATAACAAACTGGTGAGAACAGGAGCTGAAATTACAACCACTAAGGATGTTACAAGAAGCTAACCATGAGCCACATTTAGCTTCCTGCCACTGTCCGCCATTTTTGTTTACATTAAAGTCATGTTTGACTGTATACTGTGAGAGCACAAGCTTCTTGGTGAATGCATCTGTTGGTTTGTAGTGTTACGTGTCTCTCTCTTTATTGATCATTAGGGCCCAACCGGTACGTCAGCCCACCGATTTAATCGACCGACTACAGCCTTTTTCAAAGTATTCAACATTGGCCAGAGTTTTGCCGATGTAACGCCGATATATTCTTAATTTCTCATAAACAGTAAACGCTGTCCAAGTCGCGCAGAATGATGACGTGAAAGATGGCGACGCGCGTTGGTGGCGGCTCTTCATAACTGTCTGCTAATGCTGTGTGTATGAATGACTCGCCTACACTCGCACGGAGTTGTTCTTTTACGCCGGAGGGGTCCGACATGACAAGCAACTTTCCATGGTGCACAGTGTCCCATTGCTGCTGGACACAGAGAGACGACCAGGCTTTCTGCCTCGCTACAGATCAGCCTCACAGACAGACCGGGCACCGCCGAACAGTATTCTGACTGACGCCTCCTCTGTCGTTGTCAATACTGATGAATTTGACCTTCCGATGACAGGGGATCAGTTCAGCCGTGACTGTTTTATTGTGTTTATGACGGAAATCCGTCTTTATCTGCTTGTTCCTGACATGGCAGCTAAGCTAACTAGCTAGCGGGCTAATGCTAGTGGAGTCCTACATCATCATAAGCAGACTCATCCAAGGGAGACTTCATCGTAGCTGGGGACTTTAATCAGCCTGTTTAAATAAGTTTGTGAAATATGTGCAGTGTCCCACAAAATACTTTGATTTCCTCACGCACATTACCTCATGTTTAAAATAAAAAAAAGGTTCTACCTGAACTAAAACCTGCTTCTGATAAACTAATGAGGACTGAAAGGCAGATGTGACAAATAGTTCATAAACAACCTAGTTATTTACATTTTAGAAATGGTAATGTGCTTTATTTTGCAGGAGTTTGCCTCAGTTTAACACTCTTTTATATTGTACTTGAAAGCTGCAGAGAAGAAAAATAAAAGATGCCTATGAAAATAATGTTACCTTAAGTGTTTTTGTTCCGTTCATGTTTACAGCTTTTTAAAAAGTTATTCTATCTTTACTATAATCTTCCTCTAATTTTCATCAACAAGAAGTACAAGACACAGAATGACTATTTTTTAAGGTAATTTTGCATGTAATATATATATATATATATATAAATAAATATATATATTCCTTAATTCCCATCCAGTTCATCCTTTAGTGCGATTATACAAAACTGCCAAATCTCTTAATAACAAGCTTAATTTACATATATACACATTTTTTTTTCAATTAAATCGGTAATCTGTATTTTTTTCTGACAAATATTGGTATTGGCATCGACCTCAAAAAATCCATATCGGTCGGGCCCTATTGATCATCACACACTTCAGGAACAAACTAATAAATCTGACCTTACCCACCCTCATGTGTGGCTCTCTCCCTGCTTCAATATCATTTAAGACTTTAAAACTCTTCATGTGTGTAGCCAGCCAAAGCTAAACATTTGTTGAAGCTGCTTTAACACCAAAACTGTGGACCAAACTTCGAGAGGAACTGAGGATCTGGACATGAGTTCACTGCACACCAAGGCCTTCACAGTCACTAGATCTCAATCCAGTAGAGCACCTTTGGTAATATGGAAGAGGGCATGTAGCATGGAGGTGCACAAAAACTGCAGCAGCTTTGTGATACTGTTACGGAGATATGGACCAAAGTGTACCAGGTGTATCTAATAAAGTGGCCTGTGCATGTATAGAACAAGGCAGATAAATAATTCACGGTGTGTATGTGTGCAGTAAAAGAAGCACCTCTTTGTGTGAAGTGTTGTCGATGTGTTTGACCTCTTTTCAGAATTCACTTCCCGGGACTCAAACCTGCGGCTCACTTGACTCTTCCCCGCTCGTCCCTGTACTCGTTTATTAATAGAAACCTGTTGGGAGTATTTTCAGAGCTGTTCTCTCGGCAGGAGGACATTTTTCTGTATTTACTGCACAGTACTTTCTCTTCTTGCAGAGCAATCTAACCTTTAGAAACACTGGGACATAAATAAGTCAAGAATAGGTTTGGAACAATAAGCTGCGGAGCTGCAACAATGAGGCGATCGATGAAAACGATTCACTGACTTATTCCACTCAATTCTCTACAAAACACGTCAAACAGCTGCTGCTCTCGCTTCATGAATGAGACAGTGTGATGCTTTTTAAATGATTTTCAACAATAAATGAAAGAGCGTTTTTTTCTCAGGAGTGTGGTTTAAAAAAAGATCCAGTTTCAAGAAGTCACATTGGGTCAATTTTGATTGAACACACATTCTGAGGACAAGAAAATCATTTTTAAGGCCATATTTTATTTGAATTGATTTAGTTTAAGGACTTTTAATCCTGATAATCATGACTATAACGTCACAGCATTCTCATAAGAAGCAAATGTGTTTTTGGATTGTCTTGGAAAGCTGGGAAAAAGTATCACCAGTTCTACCACTAGACCTAAAAGTAGTCAGTAATACTACTGGTAAGCCTAATGCCTATAAGGGGGTGGGGAAAAGCAAATTCAGGCTTTCCATTGGCTCTTGAATTATTACAACCAATCAGGATGCTTGATTTGGTTATAGTCCCTCCTACTTCATTTGCATTAAATCTACAAGTACTACTTGTGAATCTTTTGGCTTTACTCGTACTATGAGTAGTATAAAAAGTTGACAAGTAATAGAGGTAAACATAAATTTTCTTTTTACTAGAAAACGTTTCAGGCTCACTGGTGCGGCAGTAGACCATACTATTAAAGCAAAATTGTCTTCTCGTAGACCATTTTGTGTAACTTGACATAGTATTAGAGCTGGACAAAAAAATCAATTAAATCGATTAATTCAAATTATTTTCTGCAGAAGATTTAAAAAATTAAAAATCAAGATTTTTTTCTTGCCTTAGTCCAATTGTCAGTAGTTACAATTTTTGAAAAAAATTACAATTTTCATGGTGGTCAGCCTTGTAGGGTTTGCACAAGCACTTTTATAGGCTTGTATTTGTTATTTAAGTAGATTAAATATTGAACAGAGATCTTCATGCTAATACTGTTAAAATTACCTCAGCCTTTTAGTGTTTATGTAGACAAACCTGCCTACGTTTATACTACATAATCAACCTTTTATGACCCAGACTTTGACTTTAAGAGGGAAACATTTAGACAGCATAAAGGCAAACTTGATTAGTGTCATTTTTATGTGACTGGTAGTTTTGTTTCTTTTAGGGGGGGAAAATCGATTAAAATGGTAAATCGAGTGTTGTGGAAAAAAATCTGGGACTTTATTTCTAGGCCATATCGCCCAGCCCTAGTATTAGACCTAAAAATGTGACTAGTGTAGGGCTCTAAGCAGTGCCCTCGGGCCATAAACTTAATTCCCTTATTCAAGTTAGTTTGGCCTTTTAAATTGTCCCTTACTCAACGAAAAAAAACATTTGGAATGAATGAAATGACAACCAGGTGTCACTGCATTTTTGGACAATTATTAATAAAATATGAAATTTTAAAAAATGGTGAAGGCAAATTCAGTTTTCTCAAACGAAAATGGTGGTAAATCCTGTGTTTAAGATGTTTACTGCCATATCTCAAGCTAAGAGGACATTTTCCTACAACCAAACACCATGTTGACAATACAGCTCCTTAAATCTTTTAAATTTATGACTTTAATGCATTCTTGTTTTAATAAACAAACCTATTTGTTAACATCTCTTTGAGCTTTTTAACCTTCTTTTATGCTACTTTTAGAAAACCCAATAAACCTCAACAGGGTTCCCACTCTTTTCTAGAAATAATTTTCCAGGACTTTTCCAGGATGTTTCCAGGGCATTTTTCCCTGTTAAAATATTGTTATGGTGTGGGCAATTATCAGGTTAATCTAGACTTTGAAAAAACAAGGTATAAGGTTTATGACCAATATCTCTCGGTAGCTTGACAGAATCATAATGAACTTAAAATTCATTTATTTCTAACTATCAGGCATGAACATGTCTGCTGGCTATCATTATAGTCTGGCTTGTATGTAGCGTATTACTGTTTTAACTTCATAGTTTATGCTTCTGTTTTATCTTTATTTACTCTGCTTTTTAATGAGCATATTTTGTTGATTTACTGTTTGAGTGACTTAAATTTTATTTGCGATTTATTTTATATCTTTTGTCAACATTATTTTGAGTTTTTACATTTTATTCTACATTTGTACTTCATTTGCTATGTTTGATTTTTCTTCACTAACAAGGAAGAAGGAAGCTAAATACATTTTCAGGACAATTCAAGCTTTTCCAGGTTTTACTTTTTTTCCTCATTTTCCATATGTTTTCCATGACTGGAAAATTGGTCAATCATTCTCCAGGTTTTCCAGGACGGGTGGGAACCCTGTTCAAAACTCTGTGGTCCCACACACACCCAAGCTGGCCAAAATAATAGGAACAGAAAAGAAAAAAAACGCTGCAAGCCTGATTGTAGTGAGGAAGTGTGATGGTCCAAACAGTCTAAGGCAATCTTTAAGGAAACAACAGGTGAATACTCACAGAAGCCAAGTTCACAGTCAGTAAAATCCCAAGAGTGCAACTCCAAGCTTGGAGGAGACGACGGCGGTTGGCGGGACAATGACGAGATGGCTCGTGAGAAGATGGCGACAAGATGGCGGGCGGTTGGTGAGAAGATGAATACCAGGCTGACCATTGACAGCGAATATTTCCCTCATGATGTCCGGGAGCTCAGCAAGGCACTGCTCTCACTTTCCCAACAGTCTTAAAATCCAAACAGGAACCAACTTAGCTGCACATCTCAAGGCAGATGCGGTAGCGACAAACGGTCGCAGGAGGAATAACGGCCATCTTCCCTCGCCATCTCGGAGCTCGGCTAAGGGCTGCAGCTCGCAATCAGAACAATAAAAGTCCACAAACAAATCTTCTAGTTTACATCGGCGTGCAGTAAAAACAGTATAATGTCTAAAGCTGTTTACTGACCGTGCTGGTCGGCAAAGTTAACTTTATTTCCGCGGTTTCTCCTCCTCTCTCTTCTACCGTCTCGAACAATCTGACTAACTCCCGCCCCTCTACCAATCAGAAAGCAGAAAATCCAACATGACATGTGAACAACAAATCACAAGATCCAAAAATGAAGACGGTAGGTTGCACTCTCTCAACAGCAGGTTTCCCTGCAAGCAAACTCCTTAAAGGGGCTGGAGCGAGATTATATTAAAGTAAACATATTAACACATTAAACATTTATTATTCTGAACTAATAATTTTAACTTGTTTACTGAACAAGAAAATGTACTTTGACCAGTATTTACATTTTTTTGAGTAAACTGAAATACTCAGGGCTACACGAGTAAAAACTAGCTTTACTGGGAATAGGCCTGCTACTAACACAAAATGTAGCCTACTACTAGTAAGCAATGTTAATAAGCAGTTAATATCAACGTATCAACAGAACGAGAAGTTTTTTCTCCAGGATCACAACAACTCACATACATACATTTATACATCCTACTGAAATAAATAAATAAATAACTTAGATCTGAGTTTGTTCAGTGCGTCAACAACTTCTCTTGACCAAACAAGGAGGAAACCAAACACGTTTAATGTGTCTTATTTGAGTGCCAGTGTCTGTTATTTGTGTCTGAGCTGAGTATTATAGGTGGTATTTAATGATATGTAACTTCCTGACAGGGTTTTGGCCACTCTCTCCATCCTTATACCCACGCTGGGTACTAAAAATAAAAGTCCTCACCATACTCGACGAGTGCTTGTATTTATAAACATGCACCAAACAACTATGAGGCGTGAGCTGGGATATATTTAGCTCTGATTTATCCAGAGGGGCTGCTTTTCTTTCCAGAAGCTCAAAGTGTTAATGCTTAAAGTAAAGGGGCAGTACTCAAATCTCTGATGGACATGGTCAGCAACAATACTCATCGTCTTGACCATGACGACATGCCTTAGTGCACTGAATTGCTGTTCTGTGATTGTCTGATTAGCTATTTTTATTAATGAGTAGTTGGGTCGGTGTACCGAATGAAGTATATGTCCCATTAGTTTTATTTTCTGACTGAAACTCCACAGCACAGGGGTTTTAATTATTGTATCAGTCATTTGTTTCCTCGGGGAGTTATTTAAATGTTGGCTGAAACAGCAATTAACGGGAAGTTTCTGCAGCATGGAGATTACAGGGAATCTGAGTCAATGTATTATTAAGACACAGTGTGAGTAGCTAAACTTTTATTGCTGAGGTTTACAAAACTACAAACAGGCTGAATTTCGGGGATTTAAAAAGAATAAAAAATAATCACTGTGTTTATACCCCTTTTGGATGGGCGAAAACAACCCAGTAAACCCGGTAACAATCGGCTCCTGTCACAGTTTGGTATTTGGCATTTCGAACCCGGGCTGACTAACCCTGCAAAGTGACAAGATTTTTTATCGGCTCGCCCCTGATCGGCTTCAGTGGGAACATCACACGCGGGTCAACCTGCTAATTTACGTCATGACGTTGGCGTAACATCGCACCTGCCCCCTCCGTCTGTAACTTTCGTGACTCTTTGCCGTCTCACCAACAAATTCCATCCTCCTTTGTATCATCAGCGCCATTTTTGTACATTTTTAAAGAGGGACAAAAGTACAAAGTAAAGAAAACCATGTCCACTGCCTCTATGCTCCTTTCTATTGTTTACATGGACGTGTTTCGTTGTGCTGATGATGTCGTCAATGTGATGACATCAGCTTAATGCGCCAGAGGAAAAAAAACAGCCACACAGCTCGTCTGCTGACAATTAGACCAAGGTCTGCTGACTCACTTGCAGATTGTTGATAAAACCTGCGTTGACCTGCTAATTTTAGTGTGAAGGTGGTATTAGTAGTAGGCCTCCATCAGTCTCCGGAGATGATGGATTTGCACTCTGCATGGCAGCATTGGTTCTGGTACAGACTGTGGCTCATCAGTGGCAGTCTATCCCATGTAGACTGTTCCTTTCTGTGCCAATGCTGAGTTAGCAAAGCTGGAGTGACCTCTCAGATGCATGAAAGTCTGGGTAGGTTTTTCTGATCAAAATCACAATTTCAGACAATCCAGTGATACAGTGATATAATTTAGTTTTAATTTCCTGTTACATGTTTACCACAACTCATAACTGTATAGTTTACTATATTGAATTATTTTTTATCATATATTATATTTTGTTTATTTCTTTATCTATGCAGCTTTTCAGATAGAGGGTGATTAAAAGGGGATTTCTCTTGGCAATCAGTCTTCAACAATTCTATCTCTTTGTGTCAATAGCGCTTAATAAGTAATCATATGCACGAAAAAGACCAGATAGTGGGTAATTAAAATACTCTTCCTCTTACCATTCTTCACTGTCTCTCCAACATGGCATTGTAGAGCTGAAAAAGTAATAAAATACATAACACCAACTTCAGGTTTATAATTGTTGTTTCCACTGCTCTTGAGTTCCTGCGTGCCGTCGTAGTGCGGATAAAGTGAAAAAATACATGAAGGAGAGCAACTTTCGGTGTGCGTTGCCAATATGGCGATGCCCTGTCCCTGCAGATGGGTGCCTCTCTTTTACTTTGAAAGGTTGCTTGGAAGTTTTGCAGTTTGCTGCAGGACTGAACGATATGGACAAAATTTCATATCTCAATATTCATGCCAGATATCTCGATATTGATACGATACGACGACCAGTGAAAGTGGTGCATTCGAGGGCAATCATAAAAATGAAATGTGTTGTGACTTCCAGAGCTGTAAATGCAGGGTGAGCGCGGGGCAAATCTATATTGTTCTATTTTTTCCTTCCTTTGCATTAATTTCTTGAATGTTCATATTTCGATAGAGATACAATAACTATATATTTTAGCCCTAGTCTACTGCTTGTGCCTTAAGATTTGACATGTTTAACTTTGAGGAATTTTACATCCCTGTTCCTGTTGCTTTTCTATCATCATGAACCACTCTAGTCATTCTTCTTGGATGTTTGTGCAAAGAAAACTGCTTATTACTGGATATTTTCTCCTTTAGATTATAATAGATTAGATTACATTATACTTTATTAATCCCTTAGGGAAGACTCCCTCAGGGAAATTATAATTAATATATGATAATAATAATAATAATAATAATAATAATAATAATAATAATGATAATAATGATTATAATAATAATAATAAATTTATATTTAAGGACCATTCTCTGCAAGCCCTACAGACGTTTATGTGAAAATAGATCAGCTGTTATGGCATGTAGCACCTTAGAGTGTAATAATTTACCAATAATGTAATAACACCTGATAGTGTAACAAAATTTGCACTCTACTCAATGAAAAATGTGATAAAACCTGATAATGTAATAACTTAACCAATAATGTAGTGCAAAAATCCTAACAATTTTTACTGGTACTGTAATACCCCATGACATTTTTAAGATTATCGCTAAACTTCCGGTCAAAGTGCTGACTGTCTTTTACAGGTTAATCTCATAATCTACCCCCCAAAAATCCCAATAATGCTGTAAGGTATTACAGTAAGTCAGGATATTTTATTACATTATTGGTTAAGTTATCACATGAACAAGTTTATTACATTTTTGATTGGGTTAAGTGCAAATTTGTTACACTATAAGGCGTTATTACATTTTCAGTAAATTATTACATGAAAGATGCTATGAGGAGTTTCTATGTAATTACACAAAAGTCTCACTTTTAGATATATGCCTGATGGAAATACACACTTTAAGATGAGTTTTATAGCATCAAAATAGGTTATCTATAAATGCTATGCCTTAGCTTCATGGTCGGGTCGGACAGGGCTGGACTGGCCTGGATACTCAACTTCAGGAACAAGGCAATTAAAGCTAGAGCAAGTTTATATTATTCAGACACGTCTTAGAGCACCGGGCTGTAAGTAGAGATATATAGCCAGCTACAAAACTACAATACTAAGTTTTCCAAAAATTGCTTGTTGTCACACATCAAAAACTACCGCTACATAACTAGAAAGAGATACATTACCTCGTGGCTTTGCATCCTGTAAGTTGTTGAAAAAAGAAGTTGTAAAGCAATGCAGAGTTCTGAGGAAGGTCCGAGCTGCATTCATTAGCATCACAACAAACACACACTTTGGCTTGGGTCACATCTTTACGGCAGTCGCCGCGCATGCTCATGGGTAGCACTCTTGATGTTGCCGGAAATAGATTCTCCTCATAGCATCTTTAAAGGGTGCTACATGGCACCAACAAACATGTCATGTTTGCGGTCACTTCGATCACCTTTCTTTTCGTTCCTGATGCTGTTTGAACGTTTTGACCATGTCTACGCACCTAAATACATTGAGTTGCTGCCTTGTAATTGTCTGATTAAGTGTACAGTGAGTGTGTGTAGGCTGTGTTTTCTCTTTCTAACCCAACAGCAAATCTAATTTCCTGTCACGGAGCAACAAGGATAGCCTTCACCTTCATTTAAATGCAGAAAAAAGTCTCCACCATATGACAGAGCTTCTGTTTCTGCCTCCTGCAGAGATGATAACAGGTTTCTTTCTGCATCAAGATGATTTATGCCTCCATTATAAATTCTGTTAACAGCTGATGAAATGCAACATTTAAGAGAAGCAGCAGCAGGAAAACAGCAGCGAGATCAACACATCGCACCGAGCCGTGGCTGCTGGCTGTTTGTTCTCATCTTCTGAAAATGTTTGTTTTACTTTTATCCACCTCTGCTTTCATTCTGGAGCTTCAAACACACATTTTTAGGGCGGATTCTGTTCCCAAAATACCTATCCTGTTTGTTTAAAGCTTCTTGCTGTGCCAGACGGGTGGGGTTTACAGCCAGTAGCACGGTCTCTGTTGTTCGACATTAGCTGTTTTTGAGTTTGTAGTAAACATAACCCATCTGTTGCTCCAACAAATGCCAGGGATTTGGGTCTGACCTGGATCTGAATTCGACCCTAAATCCCCCCTGTCTGTTTTCTGTTCCAGCGAGCAGCATCAGGCCGGACTCGGGGCTGAAATCCGTCGAGGCCTCTGGTTCTGCACGCTTGGTGGAGCTGCTGAAGTCGTCCGCTCTGTCCAAAAGCTCGGGGTTCGAGCTTGAAAAACCACGGTCAAAGAGGTCGGTGTTCCTTCACTCCGGAGTAAGAATCTGCCCCCAGGAGACCCTCAACGAAATCCTCGCCAGCCACCGCGCCTACTACCAGCTCCGAGGTATTTCATCCCGGCCTTTGTGTCTCTCCTTGTGATTCTCCGATTTCAGGGGAGCTCACTCCAGTTTCCAAACATAAATCGGATTTTTATGGTTTGCAGGGAGCAGATGTCCCTTCCTTTTGGTCTGGGAGATTAAATCCAATTTGATGGTGTTGTTGGTAATTGAGCTGCAAGCAGGGACCATCCAGTAAACTTTTTATGGTGTTACACTCAAGGACGTCCAGATACCCAAACCCTGCAGCCGATGGAGAGAAGAGAGAATCTGTGCTTTTAGAAATCAAACAGCTGCATTCACTGGAAATCAGCCCTGACGTTTGCTTCTGTCATGCTAAAAAATACCAATTTATTAGCGTATTAGAGGCTGTGCAGGTTGAAGAAGCTCTCATATACCAACAAAACATTCACCAAACCCTTCTTTTTACATGTTAGAGCCAATTAGTAACCCTTTAACGCCCAGCTCAACTGTTTGGCAGAGGCCTTGCAGAGCAGACAGACCTGCCTGATTCTGAAATCCTGCATCCCCGTCTCCTGCAGCCTCCATTGTCCAACGGTTTCACTCAGCTAAATGCGTAACGGCCCAATCAGGGAAGAGAGGCAGGAGCAGCGGGCGTGATGACAACAGGAAGTGACTTGACAGAAAGTGAAGTCACTTCCTATCGTATAGGTAATGTCAGTTAGCCTGTGGTCATCATGGTTATTCAGTTATACTTGGTGAAATCTGCTCTCTTCATCAGATTACTTCGTAGGGATTGTCTTTGACGAGGTTCATGTCACATATAAGAGTTAAATGATACATCTGTGTGGTACAATTTAAAGTGAAATGATAGTTTTAAGATAGTTCAGCTATCGGCTAACCGCCGTTAGCCGCTACAGCTAACTGGGCAAACAACAGTTAACGGGCGTTAGATATTAGCCGTAGCCGCTAACAACAGTTAGCCGTTTAAAACAAAAAGAGCTCAAATTTAGAATCAGTGCAAATCAAAAATCAATTCTGAATCAAATCCTGACCTTCAGAATCAAATCAAATCAAATGGTGGGACAGGAAAAGGTACAGTTTAAAAGGTTTGTTTTTTTTATTTTAATTAACAGGAATATTATTGTATTTTCTATAATTATTTTAGTCCTGTATTTTCATTCAAGGAATCCATACTGCCTTTCAGTTTACAGCATTCTTACTGTATTATAAAAAAACTGATTCCTGTTTTTTTTATTTCCAGTGTCATTATTCTATGACCTTTTTAATGCATTTTAAATTACTGTGAATTTGCTGTACTTCAGGTCATGTAACAATGTCTTTAACTATTAGAAAGATAAAAGTAAGGGATAATGCCCGACAGGGTGGCCATCATCAGAAATGAATGGACGAAGCAGAGGACGGTTGCTTCCGCGAAGTCCATTAATTTCTGATAATGGACACCACGGAGGGCATTATCCCACTTATACCATGGTCACTTATGAAAAAAATACTTATTTAATCAATTATTAACACGTTAATGTTATTTTTACACTGTTAAAATCATTCGTTTTAAACAAGAAGCGGCTGAGCGGACTATTTAATGTTGCTCGTTGTGACACGTTGCTAAGGTAACCTCCTCTGGCCACAGAACCTGCAGCTCAGTCGGCCGCAGTTGTTGCATTAGGCCTAATCAGTGGAGGGATTAGGGTGTAGCTTTCAAAGTTGATATCCATGTTTTTCTGAGCTAGGAAGTCTCTTAATGTTTTAATTGCCCATTTCGTGTTTTTCTTTGTGTTCACCTCAACTTTGTCCTCCTCTAAATTGTTCAATTCCTCCGGTGTCACCTCCTTGTGTCCCATCTCCTTATTCTCATATTCTTTTCTCTTCTCTTCTTCTGCTGCATCCCAGTCTTCAAAATTATCAAATTCACCAAACAGGTTGAAGGAAACCATGAAATCGTTCATTTTGTCTACTGTCTATGAGCTAGGCGATGTTAAGAGTTTCCGTTGTCACGGTAACCAACTACTGTTTGATCCAGCACAGTAATTCAGAACCATCAGGCTATTTGACCGGAACTTCTGTCCTAGGTGTCCATTATCACCTTTTAAAGGACACCCTGCAGCCAATCAGAATCGAGTATTCATCCAGACCATGGTATAATAAAAAAAAAATCACATATATCATTTTTATGCAATAACGTACATTACAACACCCAAATATATGAAATATTATGGAAATAAAATGTTGCCTGCTATTGGTCAGTTTTCCTGATCATTACCATTTTCAGTACTTACTGTATGGACATTTTACAGTAAATAACTGCAGATTTTATGGTAAATGCTGTAAATTTGTACAACAATCTGAATGTTTTTTCCCACAGTATTTGCCATTTACAGTAATTTACTGCAGAGCTGTTTACAGTAGGTAGCTGAAGATATTATAGTAAAACACTGTTAAGTTTACAAACATCAGCTACAGCGTATATTTCTCATTCCTCAAACTTTGTAGATGCCTGAAATTCAAGAAACTGCAGCGAGATCCAACAATAATGATAATAAAAAATTCCTCTTAAATTTGCTGTAACTCTCATCACTGACAGAACATCACTGTTTTTGTCCAAAGCAAAGAGAAAAGATCATCTCCTGAAACTCCGACTCCGTCTAACAGACCCTTCATTCACCCCCATCGCTGCCACAGGACTGAACTCTCCACCTCGCCCTGATCCAATGAACCTTTTCTTTCGCTCACACGTTAAATCCCATTAGTGCTTGTATAACTCAGATCAGGGCTGAGAAGGAGGCAACGCGAAGCACTGCAAACAGAAAGATGTGCAGGTGACAGTTTATTCAGATTTTTGTCTTATTAGGTCTGTAAAATAGACAACGGTCTCAATTATAATGTACTGTATCTCAATCTATATCTATATTTAGATTTATACTTTTAACTTTTCTGGGTTTTTTGCCCTTTTTGTATATTTTTGATATATACCCAAGTCAATTTTGCACTTTTCTACCATTTTAAACTTTATTTCATTCCCTCCCAACCCCCAAAAATCCCGACCGATTTTTGTCGTATCCCATATATGTTGATTGTTTTTGCACCAAATAACAAAATCACATTTCATTATTGTGATTTAATTTTTATTAAACTTCAATCATACAAAGGAGACCAGAATATAACACAGCAATAAACTTGGAAATAATAAATAAATAAATAAAACTGTATTAAAACAAGTTTTACATCCACAAAAGAGTGGACAAACTTTACTGGCTTTTTTATTTGTTTGCTTTTGTTTTTTGTGTGTTTTTTTCATGTTGTAATTACTACTACTTTTCTGAATTTTATTGTGTTATTTGTGTAATTTTTTGCATTTTTACAGAATTTTATATTGTAAATTTTGTCAATGAAATATTTTAAAGGACAACAGGCAGACTAGCGACCATTAAATTGGCAGCTAATGGGGATCCTAATAAATAAATAAATAGAAATATGACAGTCGACGGCATTTGACAGAAAAGAAATGATATTGCACTGGGTGTTACGTTTACTTGTTAACTTATAGACAAATATCAGAGGTGAAAGTGTGAAAATGAGGTTTCTAATCCTGACTTTGCAGCTACAAACACACTAAGTCACACTGTGAAACAGGGCCTGTGACATCTCCTGCCTCTCAAGGACCTTTTATCCAGCAGGAGTTCATCTCTGCTTTTTATCATTTGAATAAAATCCATTAGCGTCACTCAGAGTCTGAATTTAAAGTTCATTTTGATAAGAATAAAAGATCAAAAAACAAAGAGATTACAGATGACAAGATAATAGAGGAGGAGAGGAAAAAGATAACGTGTGCGTGTCTGAGTGGAGATAAAAAGCTTCATGTGTGGATTAAATTAAGATGTCAGTGTTTTAAATCCTGCTCGCTGACGTTTACTGTGAGTGGAGCTGCACCGTGAAGCTGGACACTGACAAGAAGAGGAAGAGAAACAGCCCGAGGATTCATCCTCACAGTCAAACAGGTAGAAAACAAACTGTGCTGCAGCGTCTGACATGAACAGGTGTGTAGCTGTCGACCTGTGAGGAGGAAGAGGAGGTGAACGAGTCCCTTCATTACTCCTCACTGCAAGAATCATACCCACGACTTGGGCAAACAGGATAAAGGCTGAAAAATACGGGGATGCTGTCAGATTTTGTTGCTCCAATAGCGCCCCAAAACAGCAAAGGCCCAATCAAGATCATTTTGATAACAGGATATTAAAGGAGTAGTGTGCAGCATTTCGGCAAACATACAGTTACTACAGGATATAATGTCTCTATTTGTATGTAAAGTCCATCAAAATAGGTGTACAATCATCCTCATAAATCTTTGTTTTTCTTATTATTAAGTTAGAAAAATCTTTTTCTATCTTTGTACCGTGGGTCTCCCCTCTGTAGAGGCTGACATAACGATCCGCCTTGTTGTGGTGGGTTTTGGGGACAAAAACAAAACGTGATTTCTGAATATGAGTCTACAAAAGTTTACAAAACCTATAATCATCATCTTAACTGACCTATGAGCTATCAAAATAATAGTTAAAAATATGAATGAAAAACCCTCACCTGGTAACTGTTGTAAATGATGCCCTGTTCACGATCCTGTTTGGTCTTCACCGGCTCTCGTCGCTTAGTGATGTGATGTTTTAGAAACAGACGGGCTCATTCCAAAATCTGAACACTAGATGTCACTAAAATGCCAGTTTCTACACACTGAACCTTTAAGATGGCACTTTTATCAGATCTAGACCACACTTCTTTATCAAATGTCCAGTAAACAACTACACTGACAGCATTTCCAAGACCAGTCTCAAGTAACACAACACTAGGTAGCATCTTACTTTAGTACAAACGTGGTGTTCTTGTGTTTTTTCCACACCCGTCATCTTTCTCCTTGTGTCTTGAAGAAGACAAAAAATTCAACACCAACCTCCAAACTTGTCGGATATCAACTGTCGGATTTGCTAGTCCGGTATGCACACCGCTACAGTATAACGTTTTCTGAGGAAAGCTTGACAGACCTCTTGTGAATAGTCACAGTTGGTAACATCGGATTGGACAGTAGCCATTTGTGGGAGGGGCTTAGCGAAGGGTCAACTAGTCCCATCGACAACTCGAAGAGGCTGGTTAGTAATTCAGAGCACTTGGACAACTCTTTACCTGAGATAAACTCACCTCTATTGATGTTCTTATTCATGTATAATAACATTAAATGAAGCAGCCTTGTGTTTTTAATTTAAATTAAGTCCTAAATATTTATCATTACGAATTATGCTGGACCTTGCAGCTACCCGGGTCCAGTCTTCTTGGAGTCAGGTTGTTTGGGAATGCAGCACAAAGTTTAGGAAAAACTACATCGAAGGCTAAACACTAGATCGATAGTTGATTCGATCACCAGGGAAAGTTGAAAAGCTTTGAAGAGAGAGGGTGTTTATTCCATGGCAGTGTGCCGTGTACGGCTCTAGGTCATCTTGGGAAAACTCTGGGCTAAATGTTATTAATATTATTAAAGTCTAATTTTTTAAATATCAGTTTAAAATATCAGTTATCAGCCGTCTAAACTCAATAACCAGGTGGATCCCTGACTTACAGGTGTGTAAGATCTTGGTTTCCATTGCTGAGGTCAGACTAGAAAAAAGAAGTTCGACTCGAACATTGAGCAGCATTTCAAACTAAAGGCCCTGCATGTTTGATTTTTCTTGCTGCCTCCTACAAATTGTATCAACATGTCCGCAGCATTTACCACTGGGAGCACAGAGCACTTTGGATTCCCAAAGGTCACGAGCTTGAACAAGATGATAAGAAGAAAGTTGCTGCTGTGAGATGGAGCTTCAGGGGAGGGAAAGTTTGCAAAGCCCTGAAAACAAGAAATCTGCCTTTACGAAGAGTCGAAGAGGAAAACAGAGGAATAGCTGGCACACTTTAGCAGCAAATCCTGAGGATGAATCAATAGTGTTGGGCACATTACTGTAAAAAAGTAATTAGTTATAGTTACTAGTTACTTTCCTAAAAAAGTAACTGAGTTACTAACAGAATTACTCCTTCATAAATGTAATTAGTTACCAGGTAAAGTAACTGATGTGTTACTTTTCTGAAAACTCTTTTCCTCTTGAACTGTGTGTCTCCGTCTCTGTGTCCTTCCTTGTTGTTACCTGCTGCAGCAGCTCTGACATCATCAGCGGAGTTCTCGCTGTTTTTGGTCTCTAGATTTTAGATTTACTAACAACAGACAAACACTTTGCTTTAGGACATAATGGACACTTCACATGTGTGTTCTTGACTTTTACTTCTTTTACTTCCATCCTGAAAACTCCAGTTTCGCTCCAGACTCACCGTCACTGTTGCTAGCTGTGTTGCCAGATTTTGCGACTGAAATAAGCATTTTTAAAGAGAGAAAACTACATAAAGCATGTTTTAATTGTTATCCATGTTACATTTCAATTACAAAGTCTTATTTCTTCTTTTTGTCTGTTGATTTACTTATTAAACATCCTTTTGTTTGGAGGTGGAACATCCTTTTCTTTATACAGAAGTGAAGGGAGGGGCTGCTGTTATTTATAACTCTGTTATTGCTAAACAGTCTAACCTTGATTTTTGTAACCAAACAGACATGTCAGGGTTTTATCTAAGTTTTATCTTAATCCTATACAGCAATATTATGGTGAAATCAGTAGTAGCCACATTAGAAATCAATTTAAAATTGGCTATAAGGATTTATTTTAGGTGGAAACACCTTTTACTTTATTTTAAATTTCTGTTAGTGTGGGATAAAATAATTTTAATAACTTCTGAATTGGGTTTATATTGATGGTTTGGGGGCACAGAAAACCCAAATGAGCAACTGCACTATTGGAACAAGCCCAAAAAACTGCAACTCCCAATGTACACATGCAAGTTAGAAAAAGAAGACGCCAAAAGTGGCTTATAATAAGCAGATCGAGTTTTCTCGTCTGTCTGTTAGCGGTGCAGCTCCTGAGGCAGGTCGGATATCAGCTGTTTGACATCAGTGCAAAGTAACACGCCACATTTCACTGTCGCTAACAGTAATAGCGTTGTAACGTTTGAAAAAGTAATTAATTAGATAACACCGTTACTCCCAACACTGTAAATCAATAACTTTTCTTGTTGTATTTAAGAGGAAGAGTTTAAATTTGAGGCCAAATTAGTGGCCTAAATGCTAAATTCCAGATACACTTCTTTCTGTATTTGTGCTGGAGCTTCTCACTGGTTCTTGCTACATGACAAGTCTTTTCACACTAAAGTCTCCTGCGACAAAACAACCGCCCTGACAGCTGTATCTCTGGGAAACAAAGAGCAGAGGCGGCACAGAGGGATCAGAGACTAAACTGTGAATCTGTCACACTTTGTTTCACAGTGTGGAGCAGATTGTTTCTGCAGACTGAAGTCTAACGACTGTGTGTGTTTGTTTGCTCGGTCAGTTTGTCAGGAGGCCGTGTGGGAGGCATTCAGGATCTTCTTCGACAGGATCCCAGGGACGTCGGAGTACAAGAGATGGGTTCACACGTGTCAACACGAGTCGCTGTGCATCACCGACCTCGCCAGGAACTTCAGCAGCTCGGAGGAGCACATGGCCATGATAAACCGGGTAAGAAAACCACGACGGGCCGACCAAGCTCTGCTGAATCTGGTTATGCAGAGAGTGTAGAGGATCAGCAGAAGGGATATTTAGGTTGCACTGACGAAACAAAGGAGACATTATTATTTTTTATGCACAGTGTTAAATAATCACGCTTGGACCACTTAGGGCAAAAATGGGCTTCTCATAAAGTAGCTTTAAAAATATTAAACAGTGATATTTTTTCAAACTTTTTTATGCTTCTTTTTTAAACAAACATCAGTTCAAATCATACACAATCAATCACAATCAAACACAAATGATTTTAACCCTTTAACTGCCAAATTGTTGTCATGATGTCACGCTTTTAAAGAAAAAAAAGCAAAAATTCAGGTCCCTGTAGGCAAAGTTGATGGGCTGTTTATTATTATATGCTGGTATATGTTAGTGATGAGCAGCAACACTGATTTTTAAGCACCATTGTTTTCTGCACCATGTTAAATAATCACACTCCGACCACTTAGGGCAAAAATTGGCTTCTCATAAAGTAGCTTTACATGATCACAAAATAAAGAAAAAAAGCACCAAATTTCATCATGGTCCACTGTAAAAGTCTGGGCTGTTTTTGTACTGTGCTGGACCTCTGAACTGAAGAAGAAGAGCGCTTGCTTTTGCACATGCACGGCTCATTGTTTCAAGACCGCACCATGCATTAACCACTCCTTCCATGTGCAAAATGGACTTCTATATAAAATAGCTATAAAATATTAATATGTGATATCTACAGTTTTGAGCCAGAGTTTACAGATGAGGAGCTCATTGAAAGGAGGACGCAGAGGCAAAGAGAAGAACAGCTGGCCAGAGAGCAGTCTTCAGTTCAGAGGTCAGCACAGTCACAAAAACATGTCTGGAGTGACACAGACTGTCTTGGAGGAGTAGTGTGAGCGGACCATGATGAAATATTGGTGAAACTAATGAGTTTTTAGATGATTAATGCAGTTTTAGGAGTGTGCTATACAAGCCCGGTGTGCTACCATTATACGGATGTCCGCTGCTTGATTTTGGATCTAAATATCTCCTGAAGCACTGTTTGGATCAGGAAAGCCTTCTGGTTGAGTACATTGTTCTACTTCATTCTATAAACAATGTGAAAGCTGCAGAAACCAAACTTATCCTTTAAGTAGTGTAGATACTACTGTAAAATTCTATTAAGTTTGGTGAAGGTGTTTGCAGGCTCGATGGGATAAATATTCCCCCCAGCGAGTCCTGGCTCTCCTCCCTAATAAATATCTTGATCTTAAAACACTTTTGTCAGGATTAAAACAAAACTCTGCATGCCTGAAGACCTCTGAGGGCCGGATTAAAATGATCCAATTTGGCTGCATTGACCCCTTAAAAACACAAAGAGTGAAGTTTTCCTCTCTCATTAAAGTCCAGGCTCATTTTTCAAAGATACTGCAGAGGTTTAATGGCTTTCATGGCCTGGAGGGTGTGCAGCGGCTGCAGCAGAGCCGTTTCACACTCCATCGTCCTCGCACACTCTGCCTGTAAAGATGAAAACACACGCATGAATGAATGAAATCAATCAGTCACCCGCCTGTAAACAAACCTGGACCGTGAAGAGCTGCCGACACTCCACATCATTATCACAAAGAGGATAATCATGCCTTCAGTTAGAGCCCGGGCGCTAAAGCGACTGTTTGTGTGACATAAACAGGGTGAGTGATGTTTCTCTTTTTTCATTCACAGAGGCTGAGCCGCAGGAGGGACGGGAAGACCCCGGCACGGTAAGAGACGCAGGTCGTGTCGTTAATTTGTGACAAATGCATCTAGATAATGGAGACGAGGACCAATAAAACGGCTCATTGAGGGAGTATCTGTCCCTCAATGGGGTTTGCTTTGGAATAAATGATGAGTTTTTACCTTTGAGAGAACAATGCTGATTATAAACTTCAAATAAATAAGCAATTTATGGTCTTTTATTGTGACTTTAATAATAATGACCCTCAAAACCTACCTTTTTAATCTAGATTTTACCTGAATTACCTTTTAGTTTGATTTATTCTAATTACAGCTCACTTTTATTATTATTATTTTATCTAATTTTATTTTTTATCTTTTCTTTCTTTACATATTTTATTTTCCAGGTTTTCTTTCTTTTTTTTTTTAACATCATTTCAATGTATTTATTATTATGATTATTATTTATTATTATCATTATTATTTAAATTCTTTTTTTATTTTTTATCTTTTCTATCTTTCTTTATTTTATTTTCCAGGTTTTCTTTTTTTTTTTTTTACATCATTTCAATTTATTATGTATTTTATTATTATTATTATTATTATTATTATTATTATTATTATTATTATTATAATTATCATTTCAATTCTTTTTTCTTTTAAATTTTTTCTATCTTT
The DNA here is from genome assembly GCA_036419115.1 of Scarus forsteni. Taxonomy (NCBI): domain Eukaryota; kingdom Metazoa; phylum Chordata; class Actinopteri; order Labriformes; family Labridae; genus Scarus; species Scarus forsteni. The sequence goes on from JAZDUH010000283.1 coordinate 3,142,241, forward strand.
TCTTATTTTGTTTTCCAGTTTTTCTTTTTTGTTTACATCATTTCAATTCATCATCATTATTATTATTATTATTATTATTATTTCAATTCTTTTTCTTATTTTATTTTGTAATATAGTTAATTGTACACTTTAACCTAACCTCCAGTGTTTTCTCATTATTAAACCTTTAAAATGGCGTTTCCTCAGTACGTATTGGGCATAGCAGTGTGTTTTATTATTGTCTTTTATTTATGATGCTTTTTATCAACACTGTGTATGGATTGCGGTGTGGGTTTGGGTCAGAATTCCTTTATTTTAATTTGTCTGTTTGTAAAGCACTTTGTGCCACATTTTTTGTCTGAAAAGTGCTTTATAAATAAAGTTTGATTGATTAATTGAAGAAAAGAGAATAAGGAACATGCCAACAACATGAAATAGGATAAGGTACTAGATTTTGTCTTTATATTTGCTCAAATACAATATATGGCCGCAATAAATCTCTGCTGTCAGCTTGTTTCATTTCATAAAACTGTGCTTTTTGTCTACTTTCATGTTGGCTGGTGGATTTTCAAAACCAAATCAACAAAATCGAAAAATAGCTTCTTGTCAAGAAAATGCAATACAAGAGAGAAGACCTGCTCGACAGCAGCAAAATGTAGAAATATAGAAACAGGTACAGAGCTTTCATAAGCAGATAGCAGGCCACAGCAGGCATTGTTGACTTTATTCATCCAAAAGTTTACCTTTGGATCAACAGTCATCTAAAAGCTTTATGAGAAACTATAAAGCATAGAAGAGGTGATGCATAATACACATATTGATGCTCTTTGTTAGCATGCAGTGGTGTATTTATCCTGCAGCATTCACACATGTGTTTCATTTTCAAATCCAATTCAAGCACAAGTCTGACTGGTGTTACGGTTTGACTCGTGACCTTGTTAACTGGTGCTGGCAGCAACCAGAGACAAGGAATGGAAATGAAAACCCAGTCTATCTGATAATCGCACAAAGACGTGAGATAAATCGTCTTTTCGTAACAATTTCCTCATCAGGCAGTCAGCAGGTATGACAACAAAGCAGTTAAAGACACAACGAAGGTTGAATGAAAAAATGTTTAGTGGTTTTCTTTTCAACTAAAATGAAGCGAAGCCTCTGGGCTTGTTCACACAGTCGACTGGAGCTGCACTGGTTCCTCACCTGGCAGGCATCATTTAATCACCTGACCCACATCCTGCTGATTAGCGTCATTTAAGCTGCGAGACCTTTCGCCCTCGTCCTCTGCTCTGGCTTTACCAGCCCTGACTTTGACCCTCCTCCTCCCGGCATCAGGGACGTTTTCACACCTAGAACATTACGGAGCACCTGTGTCGTTTGAAGCCCTTACACTACCTGGCCAAAAAAAAGATCACAAACTTCGATATTTCATTAGACCGCCTTTAGTTTTGATTACAGTCTCATTCTCTGTGTCATTGTTTCAATAAGCTTCTCCAATGTCACAGATTTGTCCCAGATCACAGCACTGCCCCCACAGGCTTGGACAGTAGGCACTAGGCATGATGGGTGCATCACTTCACCTGCCTCTCTTCTTACCCTGATGCTCCCATCACTCTGGAACAGGGTCAATCTGGACTCATCAGACCACATGACCTTCTTCCAGTCCTCCACAGTCCAATCTTTATGCTCCCTAGCAAACTGAAGCCTTTTTTCTGCTTAGCCTTACTAATTAGTGGTTTTCTTAAAGGTACACAGCTGCTCAGTCTGATCACCATCATTCAGAATTTTATTCCAACCACATTTCTTCCTTGAAGACGATGGTTCCCCACTATCCTTCCAGTTTTTAATAATGAGTTGGACAGTTCTGAACCCAGTTTTAGTAGTTTCTTCAACCAATCAATCAATCAATCAATCAAACATTATTTGTATAACACTTTTCATACAGGACGTTGTAATACAAAATGCTTTACATAGGGAAAAAAAGATAAAATGAAATAACAACAACTGAAATAAAAGGCAGAAAATTGCATAATTGCATAAAATGAAAACATAGACCCCTGCAACCCCGCTCCCCCAAACCACATTCAATATACACACTAAGTTACTCACTCACACAGACATAAAAATGAAATTCTGACAGAAAACAAAATTAGAGGACTGAGGAAACGCTATCTTTAATTAAAAATGAGCAGGAGCGAAAACTAAAATAATAGTTAAAAATGCTCATAAAATACGAGAGGGTAAGATAAGTAAATTTGTAGGTATGTAAATAAATAAAATAATATAACAATATAAAATAAAACTAAAATTTTGAATTAATTATAAAGATAAATAATATGGTAAAATGAGAAAGCGTAACATCGTGCATAATAAAATCAGCTAATAAAAGGAAAAGCAATTAACAAAGAATAACATTCCAAAAAATAATAAATGTGAACTGAAATGTAGAAATAAAACAGAATAAAAGGGTTAAATAAGTTAAAATATAACGTAAAATAATAATAAATAGAATCGGCTAAAAGCCAGATTCAATCTCCTTAGATGTTTTCTCTGCTTGATGCCAATGATTTGACCCTTCTTAAACAGACTAGAGTTAAATGACTTGTTTCCAGCTGAAAGATGCAGTAATTATCCAACAGGAGGCTCATACCTGTTTCCTTAGTTAAATCCAGGTGGGGACTTTTTTTTGGCCAGACAGTATAATCACACTGGGATCACCTGAAAGAGGTGGTCTCGGCTCACTTCCAACTGGAAACAGAACAAACAGGGTGATGAGTTAACTCATCACGCCGCTGCAGTAGGAATAAAAACTGCATTACAAAAGCTAGGCTGATAACAAAGAACTTCTCAATGAAAATGTTATGACTCCCACAGTCAGTTTATGTGCTCAGGCACAACATACATGAAAATATCAACATGCTAACATCACTCTCCGTCTCTACAGCAGATCATGCAACAATGGACTGACTGAGGAACTGGTTTGCTCCAGAGAGATTAGACCAAGCAGGAGAATTTATCCTATTTAAAGCTGCTCTCTACTTCCCTGCATTGCTGTCCGTTTCCTAACTGAATCCTCTGCAGGTGTTATAAACTAACAGGTTCCTGTGCTATCTGGTGCTATATGGCTCAAATTTTATGGTCATTTGAGCCATAAAATGCACGGATACAAATTTCATTTCGGCATTTCGGACATTCCGTAATGCCCGCCATTACGCCATCGAAGAAACTTCTAGTCAGCTTGCAATGCATTATGGGGCGTTTGAGTGTGACTAGTATGCCCACCTTGCATAGGCTACTTAAAATTTTTTCCGACATAGTATACATCCGGGTATTTCTCGCACACTCAGTCTTTTCATACTTTTTGATGTGAATGCACTACATTCTCATTTTGACGTCAAACTTATTATGAGTAGTATGTTAGTATGGCATTTCAGACACAGCCTTTGTGTAGTCTTGCTCACAAACCAACAATCAGCAGAAAAAAACATAACTTCCTTAGTGGAAGTAAAAACAAAACCCAACGATATAAAAGAGCTGTGTTCGAAATTGTTCCCTATCACGGATGTGGTGCACTATATAGTGTGTTCGCCATTTCGTAGTGCTGTCCGAATTCTCAGCAGTTAATTTCAATCACTATATACAATATTGTAGTTCACTACAAATACCCAAAATGCACAGCAAATGTAAGTGTAGAAGAAGAGAAAGAAGGCTGTTAGGCGCTGCTTCCATTTATAAAAGTAAGGAACGTTAAAGCATTTTTAACACGTTCATAGCGTAGCTCTTTTACCTCTTTTAGCGGCAGTAAACAGCTGCAAAATCTGCTACTTATCCCGCTGAGTGCTCTGCTTGTTTACGTTATTTTCCGTCACATGAATATCTGGCTCATGTAGTGATGCTACGACTTTTCAGTGTGGTGTCCGAAATCTCGTTTGGTCTTGTTAGTTCACTATTTCATTTACGCCACATAGGGAATAGTGAGTGAGTGAATGAGTGGATGGTTTCGAACACAGCGAGGGTGAAGGACCTGTTCAGATAAGCATTTTATAACAGTATAAATATGATATAAGTATAAATATAGATACAGTGTCTGTCTGACCAGAGTAGCTTAGCAACAGTTGCTATGTGAATGGGCCAATCAGAGCGCTAATAGAGGTTCAGGTCTGGTGGACAATATTCACTAATGCAAAACTATTTTTGTCATATGTGGAGGAGCAAAATGATGAATCTGGTTAACGAGGTAAGGTCATTAAAAGATTCCTTGGGCATTATTTAACATTTAAAGATGTCATCATTAGGCTGTGAGCACGTCTGCTGATGAATATGTGTGCAGGGAAAGTTTGCATCTCACCTCTATAATTAAATGTCATATAAGTGCCTTGTAATTAATTGAATTCTGGAGAGTTCTTGCTGTTTTCTGCACCTTTTGTTTTTGAAGTTCATGGTTATTATGTTCCCTGAATTCATGCTCACAAATAGAAATGTGAAACTCGAGTTGTGAGGGGGATGAGTATGATTCAGAAGGGTTTATGGGAACACAAAACAGTTTGAAGGAACAATCAAGATCACGACTTCATCACACACTCGGCTTTTTAATCTCTGATCACTTTGGTAAAACACGACAGAACAATATGAGCATATAATGAGAAGTTGAAGAAACAGTCTTTGCAAGTTCACATAAAAATGCAACTTTAAATGATATTATTGACTATTTTGAGATCTGGTGACTGTGGAGTTCAGTGAACTCAATGGGATGTTGAAGAAATCAGTTTGAGATGATCTGGGCTTTGAGGCGTGGACATGGTCAGCAGCAATACTCGGCTATACTGACTGTACCATCTAAATATGGCATCAGATAAAGACCATCCCTACAATCTTCTATTGTCCAATTCTGATGAGCCTTTATGAACTAGCCTCAATTATCACATTTACATGAGAACTTTAATTCGAAAATAACCTTAAATCTTCTTTAAAAGGATTAAAAATGACCATGTAAACACCTAATTCAGAACGAAAATGATAATTCAGAATTAAACTTAATTCCAAAGTAAGTGGCTTGATCATTCTGATTTGATGAATCAGAATTAAATAATTCCTTGCTCATGTATACGTTAATTCCGCTTTAAATTAATTCCGGTCGTTCTGCACATGCTCGTTCCCTTTTCCTGTCGCAATGAGGCACTGGACGCTGATGGAAACAAGATGGCTGCCTGAAGCAAGCGTGGGACTCTAAAAAATGTGGAACTTTTTAAAGCTGTTAAGTTGGACAAGGTTTCCCTGACGGAGACGTTGAACTGAAATTTTTCTTCCGGTACATGTGAATACGTCACTACGCCACATCCGCCCCCTGTCCAATCAGAACCATTCCCAACCTTCATTAAAGGCGAGTAAACCTGTTTCCATATAAACCTTGATTCGTAATTATTATTTCCACATAAACACGAAGGAGGAAACTTTAATTCCAAATAATTAATTCTAAATTAAAAAACATCATGTAACAGAGGCCAGCGTCCTGCTCTCAGCTGACAGGAGTGGCACCTAGTGGTCTTTTGGTCTTCTGCAATTCTACAGAATTGATAAGGCCTCAATGTTTTGACAGTTGTTGTCAATACACTTTGAGTAATATTAACCATTGGACGGTTAAAAGTAGAAGCCAAGCTACATGATGAAATAAGTTCAAAATTTAAACTTAGGTCTACCATCTTTGAATTTAAGTTTCTTAAGTTGTAGAATCATTTAAAACTCATTCTTGTCCTTTTTGTTCTTGTAATAGTAAAAGGTTTGATGGGAATGTCGCTACAAACGTAGTCAATGTTAACAATACGTGTATCAGAATACATATCGTATTGTGGCCTCAGCATCGGGATTCGTATCGTGGGATTGCTGGAAAGACCCAGCCTGATAATCTAAGTCATGCATGCAAGAGGTACTGGTACGGCATCACCATTTGAACAAGTCACACGCATATGGCATTTTAGAGGCAAAAGAAATTTAATCAGCTGACTTCAAAGCTATACTTAAAAGTCATTGAAGCAAAAAAGAAGAGACTCCAAGGCACTCTCTTAATACTATAAAAAAAAAGCCCTTATTTTAACGGCATGGTCATGTAGACCTAAAAAACAAACTTCAACACATTTCGGCATCAAGCCTTCATCAGGCTTTCCGGCCTCCTGATCAAGACTTGATGCCGAAATGCCTTGAAGTTTGTTTTTAAGGTCTACATGACCATGCCGTTAAAATAAAGGCATTTTAATAGTATTAAGAGGGCAACGCTGTGCTAGCTAGATCCTTGTTAGCTTCTCCGTTTGAGGAGTCTTTAATGGAAGTTCCGACTTCATCTTCCTCTCTCTTAGTGTCTCATCCATGTCGATTATTTTCCCGTGTTCAAGTAGTAGTAGTGTTAACAAGGGTATAATTTGGTTTTTTTTTAAATAAATTCGTCCGGGAGCTCCTCGCTTCGGCAGCCTATCGTCTCATGACCCAGAAGTACCTCCCCTGAATTCTATATTTAAAAGTAACGAGACCCTTCATAGAAATGTAGTGAAGTGAAAAAGTACAATATCTATTTTTCAAATGTAGTGGAGTAAAAGTCATACGTTTCTGGAAATAATAAAAATACTCAAGTAAAGTACAGATACTCAAGTGCATACTAAAGTGCAGTACTCAAGTAAATCTACTTCTTACTGTCCACCCCTGCTTAAATCACCTTTCTTCATCATTCTGATGTTCAGTTTAGGTCTTCTAGCACACGAGTACATGCACTAAGGTGCTGCCATGTGATTGACTGATGAACAAATTATGTTAAAAAGCTGCTAATGAGATTTTTTTCTTTCTTTTTGGAGCTTTAATCCACAGGTTTATCAGAACACATTCAGGATGAATGATTTAATGGTTTATTTTATTTTTGTGTGTGTTCTCTGCAGAGGGGGTTTGTTTCCTGCGGTGCCTGCAGTGACTCAGAAGACTCCTGAGATAGCAGGTACGAGATGTGCTTATTTAACTGTTATTGTTTTATTTAATATTTATTTCACGCTTGGCCTTGATGGCTGCAGTCTAAGAGAGGATTTCAGAAGAGTAACTGGTATGAGGCTGTTATTGCACAAATGCTATCCTCAGATTAATCCTCCTCTCTTTTATTTTTGGCCTTATTCTGTTGTTAAAAATGACTAAAAGTAACTTTTGTGATTGCTCTGGGAACTCGCTCCAACAGGTGGCTGGTAAAAGGCTTTAACGGCTTCAACAAATTGCTGCCTTGCCAATGCAGTGATGGAGTCACATCCTCTTTAAGTGCTGTTTTCTGACGCTGATGGGCTCCTGTTGTGATTCAAAGTTTGAACAACAGAGGAAGAGCGATCTCTAAAGAAGGAAACTTGTGTTTATGGCAGAAGAAAACTTTTTAAGGTGTTGCATCACTCTTTTTAAAGCCATCAGACACTAAGAAAAGAGACTAATGTGGCCTCAAAGGACACAGGAGTCGGTGATTTACCTCCGCTCTGCTCTCAGAATATTTCCCTTCGGTGCTGTTTCAGTGCTTTAAATTATTCCTGACTCTGATTTGTATCAATCAATGTTGTGCATCAAAACTTACAAGACTTAATGTGTGTTATTCATTTATATACCTATATTTGGTCCAAAGAGGCGGCTGCATCACATGAAAGTATGAAAAGATAAGAAATGAATCCATCAAACATGACTTTACACTAATAGCACTGCAGCTGGATCCGCCTGAGTTAACTTGACAGTTCCGTATTTTTAAGGTGGGGGTTGCACAAGCTCAATTTCTAGGGCTATACATTGCTAAAGATGGTGCCACAGAATCTTTTGAGGTGAAAACAAGCCACAAAAACAGCAGCCAGATGCTGTAATCAGAGGATTTACAGCGTTTAGCTTTTCCACTATGAAGCAGCAATTTTTGGCTCTACTTCGCCACAACTGAGTTCAAATCCAACCTGAGGTCCATCTGCCATGTGCCTCCCCCTGCTCTCTACTCTCTTACCAAGTCCATCCACTGTCTCTTCATTATGAATAAAGGCAACAAAACAAAACAATCTAAAACACAATAACAATAATGTGACGCTCTTCACAGACTTACCTCTTATTATTGAATAAGCTCCTCTTTTAGGGCCTTGTTTTTTCACTTGTGTACTGCAACAATACATGTATCTGTATTGAACCGTTCGATACAGTGGCCTTGGTTCAGTACACCCTATGAACCCTATGTATTTATTTATTTGATCAACTTCCGACGAGGTGCTATGCGCTGAAAGATCAGTGAATCTGCGTTCGACTACTCCACTGAGCTGGGCGCAGCACCTCCCCTTTCATTCAGCCAAGCTGCTGAGACAGAAGAAGCTACATACGCTAGGGCGCTGCAAGATGGCGAGTGCTTTACCTTCAGCTGAAAATGAAGACCCTCCACTATCATTCAGATCTGGTGTTAGGGACTACTTTGGCTTCCGTGTTAAGCATGACCCTGATGGTAAGCGTGTCGTGGACAAAAACACAACAGTATGTTGGAAGTGCAACAAAATGCAAAACTACGTCGGTGGAAATGCAACAAATGCTGGAACCAGACAGAAACAACAAGCAGCACACATGCTACAGACTTTACCTGGGTCATTTAGACAGCCATTTAAATCATTTAAAATGTACTCTGAGTTGAAACAAATATTGTTTATTAAAATGTTATTTTAATAAACCACAAGTCAAAAAGGCATTGAAATTTCTAAACCAAACCGTGAATTATGTGTATCGTTGCACCCCTAGTAATGAGTTATAGGGGCCGATTACACAGCTCTGTTTTCAGCCTTGATCGGAGAGTTTTCATTGCGTTTTGGCCTCCTGTTTACGTGGGAATGGTGCCTGAAGTGCCTGAATCCGCAAACTTTTGAAACCAGGGTCCAGAGTGAAAAGTTTTTAAACAACGGCTTTGTTTCAACTCCATGTAGACGAGATAAAGAGCGTTTTGGGGTGAAAGGCAGACGACATCGCATGAGCAGTACTCTTTTCGCATTATGGCTGCTTACCATGCTCGGTTTGTTATCCAGACAGATTTGTTGTCCAGACAAAAAACTCCTGTGTCTTTGTGCTTCCACTGGCCATTGTTGATTGTGTAAAGTTTTGTATTCTTCGTACATGTGTTGCAACAGCACTGTTTCTCTGCAAACCTACATTGCCATCTACTGGACTGGCATGCACACTAGGGCGTTTTCAGTCATTGTCACATCTCCATGTGAACACGGATTGCTTTTGAAAATGCAAAGGAAACAGCCTTCAGTTTCTGGCGACAACGTCTCCATCTTAACCATAGTTGCTCGTTACTTTCCCAAAAAAGTGATTGAATTACCAACAGAATTACTTCTTGATAAATGTAATTAGTTACCAGGGAAAGTAATGTATGCAATACTTTTTTGAAAAAGCTTTTGCGGCTTAACAGTGTGGCTTCGTTACCTGGCCTGATTTCAGCAGCTCCGACATCGTCAACAGTGTTAACTGTTTTTAAAGAGTTACTCACAACAAACAAACTCACGTGTGTGTTCTGGCCTTTTACTTCTTGTACTTCCATCCTTAAAAAGCCAGTTTCAACCCGATAAAACAAGCCCAAAACAAGTGACCTTCAGCTGTTCTTTCTGATGCAATAATTTATTTCTTTAAAAATCTACATGGAGTGTGTTTCTTAATTTACTTCAACATCCCTTGATGGAGGTGGTTTATCATTTTCTTTGTTTAGAAGTGAAGATGGAGCTGTTGTTATTTATAACTTTATCACTAAACAGTCTGTTTAACCTTGATTTTTTTTAACCAAACCGACATATTCAGGCTTTTATCTAAGTTTTATGTTAATCGTCTACAGCTTTATTATGGAGAAAATAATAACCGGTACATTAGAAATACTTTTAATTCTAGCTATAAGGATTTCTTTGTGGTGGAAACTCCATTTTTGCCTCTTTTCACAGTTCAGTTTACAGTTGTGTTTGGAGTGGGACAAAATAGTTCGTGTAACTTCTGAATGTAGCTTATATTGGTCGAAGTGAGAGCATCAGATCTCTTCTGGGTTTGGGGGCACAGAAAAGCCCAAATGAACAACTGCATATAAACCCGCAGCTGCCAATAATTGCAAGAACTGTAAAACTTGAAATAAGTGAAAGTCACTTATAATAAGCAGACCTGGCAACTCTGGCATCTCGTTCTTTGTGTGAATGTTTGCAGCGCAGCTCCAGCTTGACATCAGTGCATACTAATGTGCCACATTTGACAGTTGGTAACGTAACGGCGTTGTATCGTTTCAATTAGTAACTAGTTGGATTACCCATTAATGTGAAAAATAACTTGTTTGTAAATTAAATTAAATTGTAACATTATTATTCTCAACACTGACATCACACTGCGCACTTGTTGCTGCTGAAATGTGTAGAGAAAACACAACAAAACACACGACTTTTGTCGAATCATCCCATTAAATCATTATCCCGTACGTACACTTTGGTGTATCCAAATAATTTAACAATATGGCCCAAATCTTCAGACAGAAGTGATTCAACAGAGCAGATTCTTGACTCAGTATTTCTCTCTTTTTCAGTCACTGAGGTGATAACTACAGCCGCAGCACCTCAGCCGGACGCCCCGCCTGCAGCACCAACCATCCCCTCCACCACCATCGCCCAATCCCCTCCCCCAACCAGCCCCACCGTCCTCCTCGGCCCTGCGAGTGCCTCTCCGAGCTCTGCCGTGGACCAGCCCCCGCCAACGGAGGGGGTCATAGAGGTACGAACGAGCTCTTCCATTTTAATTTCAGTCTTTCGACACTCTTATCTGCACCGCCGGGTTTAAGGAGGCTGCAGCTCAACAAGGTTTCAGACACGAGTTCCTCTGAGGGCTGGAAATGTCACACTCGAGTACGAGCACTTGTTCCTCTCAAATTATACATCGGTACAAGTTTAAGTGTCAGTGCTAATTTAAATACAGAAGTCTGCAATTTAATGCTCAACCACCCTGTTCTTTAAATCTTAGAGTATAGACCACAGGATAAGTGGATTAGCAGCCTCATCATGGAGACATTATGGAGCGTGTGGACTAATTAATGACCTGCTGTTTTTTTAGCGGGCAACCAACATCATGGATTTTCATTTCTATAGTTTGCAGGGAACAAAATTACCTTCTTAAAGGTGTAATATATAGAAGTTATAGGATATAATGTTTCTATTTGTATGTAAAGTCCGTCAAAATAGGTATACAATCATCCTTATAGAACTTTGGTTTTCTTTTTATTAAGTTAGGACATTTTTTTTTATATCTGTGTACCGCAGGTCTCTCTCCGCCATGTTGTGTTCGGGTGGGTTTTGGGGACAAAAAGACAAATGCAATTTTTGAGTATGAGCCGACAAAAGTTTACAAAACCTATAATCACCATCTCAACTGACCTATAATCTATCAAAATCATAGTTACAAATATGAATAGAAAACCCTCACCTGGTAACTGTTGTAAATGATGCCCTGTTCATGATCCTTTTTGGTCTTCACAGGCTCTTAGTGATGTGATGTTTTAGAAATGGACGGGCTCATTCCAAACTCTGAACGCTAGATGTCGCTAAAATGCCAACTTCTACACACTGTACCTTTAACTCACCGACCTGGCAGATTTGGTGGAGTATAGCTACTTTTATTTGGGACTTTTATTGGTTTTACTGAGCAGTATGCATATTTATACTGTACTGCCCCTGTTCTTATTGCTTTTATATGTTTTTATTACTTTTGTTTTTTATTGTTTTATTGTTTTTATCATGTCTGCCTTTTCTACTGTAAAGCACTTTGGTAGGCCGCTGGCTGTTTAAATGTGCTATATAAATAAAGCTGACATTGACATTTACGGGCCAAGTTAATAAATGGTGTATTGGTGCCACATACGGCGCTTTGGAAATTTGTTAGACCAAACAGGAATGTCTAAGAAATCTTTCAAAACTCTTCAAAAAGTCTCTGAAAAGCTTTAAAGTGTCATTTTCTTGTTGTTCAATGAAACTATGACCAATCAGCTTCATTACAGAAGAGATAAGTGATGCTCTAAGATGTTTTGGTAGATGTTTATGATATTGTTAATTCTCACAAAGTTGCCCACATCATTTCAACGAAACTAACTAAACTAACTGGCATTTTCATCAACAAATAAAAACTAGACTAAAATGTCTGACAGACTTAATCCAATCAGACCTAATATGGTCATGTAGGAAGTAGAGACAAGTTAGGAACGGTGGTGGGATAAGTTGTGGAGCGATCCAATCAGAGCTGCTCTCTTTATGAATTGATATATTCATGTAGAGCAGGTTCACTGTTTGTTGTCAGTTCTGGTATTGTAACTGAGATGCTCTGCCAGGTAGCCTAAATAAAGGTGACTGCATTTCACACAAAGGAACATTTGTTTCTGTTCATTTAGACATTCAGACTTTACTAACATTCAATAAAGGCTTAGTAGATGTTTGATTTTATCCAAGAGTGAAACATGACTTCAGAAATTCAAGGAAACATAAAAAACGCCTTACCCTTTACACTTCAGATTTTAGTCGACTAAATTTACAGCAAACTTCTTCAACTAAAACTAGACTAAAATTAAACAATTTGAATTATGACTAAACTAAAAGATATTGAAGGCAGATGACACTGTCTTTCTGTTTGTCTCGTAGACTTTTCAGTATCATGAAGTGTTTTAATGTGGATTTTTAGACTTCAGTGAGCTCCATGTTTTATTATTTTGAACAGGGAAGAGGAATTTTAAACTGAAATCCCTTTTTTGTACCTAAATCTAAACCACTTAATAGGTTTCAGACACCAAAACTAAGTTATCTGTTCATAAATGTAAGTAAATAAACTATAACTGTTGTGTTTTTTACTGTTGTGGTGGCCGGGGATCATGATGCCAAAGGCAATTTTTCACCGTGTTTTAAATCAATGGACGGGTCATTCTGCCAAAAGAGTGCAATTTGCTTGTTGTAACTCTTCAAAAATAAACTTCATTTTTCATTTGATTTCAATACAGAATTTACTAATATACACATTTACTCATTCAAAATGAGTATTGGTCAATCTCAGGCTACTTTATTTAATTTATTGCAACTTTCGACAGTTTATTATCATTGCAATTTTTTCTCTGCTGTTACCAAAACTCAAATGCCATTTTAAAACCATGAATAAATATAATAATAATAAGAATATCAACCTGATACAATGTTTTCCCTTAGAAAAAGAGTTAATTTAGAAAACATGGTTGGTTACATGGTGAGAATACTAATACTTATGACAAAAAAATGACTTTTTTTTACTTTTACTCTTTATTTGAGTAACAGCAATGAGGGTAACAGCAATGAGCTTTTAGCATAAAATTAGCAATTGTGTGAAACTCGCCACTTAGCTTCTATGCTAGTAGCTTGAGCACATGGAGCACATTCTTCAGATTTAACTGAATATTTTACTTTTGAAATCAACAAATGTTGTCTTAGAGATAACTTAGGTAACAGGACTGAGCTTTTAGATTGACCATCTCTAAAACAGCTCATATATCATTAAATTTAAGGAAAAATAAAAGAGATAACTTACTTTTGGTCTTCCCATGACTTGCAGAAGACCTAAATGATGTCACTTCCTGCGGAACATGTCACTGGTGGAATGTTCTAGAGCGTTAAAGGGGGGAATGTGTTTGGGTAACAGCAATGATTGAAAACCTGGGGACAGCACTAAAATGTGAATTTTAACCAAAACATAATGACTTTTTTTGTAAAACTGTTGTTTTAAAAGTGCAGATAGAATATGGAGTCACACTTAAATGCAAAAGAAATTTTGCTTTGGAAGGATTTTGTTGATGAGGCATTGTAGTAAAGTGTAGTGTTTGGCTGTGGGGACAGGCCAGAAATGCTATGTATAAGTGTTTTGGATGCCATTTTAAAATATTTAAAAATATATATCTGTAATTTCTAAAAATATTAATGTGTATGGTGTTTAGTATAATAATAAAGTATAATTTGTAATATATTAGTACTTGTGTTAATACATTTGATATACAGTAATATGCTGGGGACAGAAATTTCACTCTTTTGGCAGAATCGCCTGGACAATAAAGTCCTCTATTCTATTCTATTCTATTCTATTCTATTCTATTCTATTCTATTCTATTCTATAATTTGACATGCAGAACTGGCACGTACAGAGAGTTTATGCTGGGCCCTTATTGTTAGTTTACTCCGTCTTGAAAGTCTTGAACGGAGGACACCAAAGACCAAAGATCTGAACCACCCTAAAGATCATTATTGGTTGATACTGAATTGCTCTTGGGGAAAGAATCACTCGCTCATAAGCAAAAGCGATGCACCTTGCAGAGCATGTGCTCCCACTCGTTTATTTCCGTCACTACTACACTTCCTGCCCTCCCTGCTGAGCTTTGTTTTGGTTGGATTCTCGCCTGGGTGTTTGTGTAACAATCTGGTTTCTACGTTAGCCGCGGTAAGTGGCTAACGTAGTTTGTGAACCAAACTGGACTAAAAACATTACCTGATTAGCGGTGGGATTACACTTCAGTGATTCACAGCTCTGGAAACAGCCATTGAAGGAGTCGGTGTGTTCGTCCTTTTTGACTCTTTGTGAATGAAAATGAGGAGAATTTGTGGCAGAATTAAAACCAAATACGGCACAAACATGTTGGGCGAATTTCAACAAAAAGGGGATTTCATTGTGGTGGCCAGAGATGGTGTGGTTTTATAAAGTTAATGCACTGATTATTTAATATTTCTAATCAACACTGTAAAAATAAATAAATAAATAAAAAACGGTAATTTTCCGGCAGCTGGGTCGCCAAAAAAATACTGTGAAATAACAGAAAATTGCTTTCTCATAAAAATACAGTTACTTTCCGTAATTAAAATACAGTTTGCAGTTGTAATTTTAACGAGATTTTGCCTTAATTTAAGGTTCTTCAACGTTTAATTACAAACATTTAACGTTAAAAAAACAATTAAATTTCCCATAAAGATGGTAAATCGACATTGTAATATGAATAATTATGCTGAAATGTACAAGAATGTGCTGCAAATAGTTAGTTTTAATGACATTATTATTTTTTTAATGTATTTTTTGGGGCATTTTGTGCCTTTATTGATAGGAGAGAGACGGTGGATAGGCTTGTGAAAGGGGGAGAGAAAATAGGGGAAGACACCCTGCAAACTGGTCACAGGCGGGATTCAAACCTGGACCGGCAGAAGCAAGTAAATGGGGTGCCTGTTTGCTAACCACTCCGCCAAACCAGCACCCCTTAAAGGCATTATTTTATAGAAGAAGATTTTTTTTTAGAGTTGTAAAGTTGAATTTTACAGTTTATTCCCTTAAAGCTGGTGTCTACGATTTGAAACCACAGCCTGCCCCCCTTCCCTCACCTCTCCCCTCAGTGTTCCAAGATCCCGCCCCCAGCTCGTGTCGCCTCATATAAGCCCCCTCCGGCAGAGCTACGAGCGACTAGCACAATATATCAGCAGCAAACTCAATCAAAAACAGCTCAGCTCAACTGAAAGTATCAAACACGACAGACATCCCCCTTGTAACACACAGCAGTAGCCATTTCAATTGGACCGGCGGCAATGCGGGTCTGGCGCCGCCACAGCCGAGCCGAGTGTGGGGGAGGATTAATCTTTCTCAGCCTGTCCTCCCCAGCTCAGCTTACAGTGCTAACGATTAGCGGCTAACAGGCTAACCCGCTCCCCTACAAGTTATTAGCCCGTGCAGGCACAAACTAACCAGAGTAATTCAGCAGACATCTCCCACTGTAGTAAACAAAGCCATTACCTGATCAACCAGGGGCGAAACGGCCGATGCTGAAGGTCTGACGGCCGGCTGAGTCTATTCGTTAGCCGTTAGCCTGCTAACAGGCCTCAACCCGCCGGCAGAGCTCCGTTGGGCCCGCGGGAGAGGGAGGCGGATTCCCGGGTTTGGCGCTAGGCTTTTCCGGCTCCATGATAGTTCAGTAGCTAACGCTGCTAGCTGCTCACCGGAGGTAGAGGGGAGGAGGCGGGACCATGGGCAAGATGCTGCGTACTGCGTAGCGAGGGAGACGAGGATTGGATGGACTCATGGACTAACTCACGGACCAATTAATAGTTGCAGGTTCTTAGGTTTGATTGGTCAGCTAGTATGCAGCTTTTCAGCGGATATACTGAATGGATTTTTTTTGTTCTTTTTGGTCTTTATACTGTGTAGATAGGACCATAGGACCATAACAGCCTTATAAACGCTGTTATTAAGATGTACAAAGCTTCCAAATCGTAGACCATAGCTTTAAATAACAGAAAAATATGTGTAAAATTACAATACACTTGTTAATGTAATTTAACAATAAATATTCATATTTCTAATGGGGTTTCTTTGTAAAAGAACAGAAATATTGTGTTTTTTCACAGTTACAGTAATTCACTGTTATATTACATTTGAAATGTAAAATCACAGTTTATTTTTGTGAATTAATTGGCATTTTAAAAATACAGAAAAAAACTGTAAAATAAACAGTAAAATACTGTTATATTACTATTTTTTTTAAAAGTAAAAAAAAATCTGTCAAGTTTCTTTTGTACATCTGATCATTTGTCTTCTTCAAGTTACTTTCGTTCATCCACGCCAAGCTTTGTTTTGATTGGATTCCCGCCGAGGTGTTTGTGTAAAAGCCTGATTTCTACGTTAGCCATAAATAAGCTCTGTTTGTGTCTTAATGTGTTTAAACGATAATCTGGCGAACGTGTGTTCTTGGGTGTGACGCTCGATTCACAGGCTGACAGCGAGAGTCTTCTTGTGTAACCAGCGTGTGCTTTGAGGCTGTGGCGTTTTTTTTCATTCAGATATTTTTATGAAATGGAGACAAATTGGACTAAAAACCATAACCTGCTTAGTGAAAGGATTACACCAGAGGGTTTCTATGCCTCAGAGTTGGTGACAGCTGTTCATGCAGGCTTACGTTATGGCGTTTACTGTCTGCCTCTTTGTGAATGAGAAATCTGACGAACGCCACAAGGAAATATCTGCAGATTTGGCAAGAATTCGTTGGTCCCAGTGATCATCCCAGTAAATATGGGACATTATTTAATAACCTTTGGTCTTATGGAGTATTAATCTACACACATTAATCCACACACCTCTGTGTTCTCATTTGCTCCAGGTCACATTTTTGTCTGTTTACTAAACTATGATTTAGCTTGAGATTGGTTACTGTGGATTCTTAAAACATTTTGAAACGTTCTTCATTTGCTATTGTTTTTGTTGACTTTAAAGATGATATGAGGAGTTTTTGAGTAATTACAAAAAAGTCTCACTTTTAGATATATGCCTGATGGAAATACACACTTTAAGATGAGTTTTATAGCATCAAAATAGGTTATCTATAAATGCTATTCCTTAGCTTTGTGGTCGGGTCGGACAGGGCTGGACTGGCCTGGATACTCAACTTCAGGAACAAGACAATTAAAACCAGAGCAGATTTATATTATTCTACCATATATATATATATATGTTGCAATACTAAGTTTTCCAAAAACACACACATTGTCACACATCAAAAACTACCGCTACGTAACTAGAAAGAGATACATTACCTCGTCACTTTGCATCCTGTAAGTTGTTGAAAAAAGAAGTTATAAATCAATGCAGAGTTCTGAGGAAGGTCCGAGCTGCATTCATTAGCATCACAACAAACACACGCTTTGGCTTGGGTCACTTCTTTTGGTGCGTTCTAGTTGTAGTCAGTAGGAAACTGCAAATGGAACGTTACCTGAA